>OY720462.1:9212800-10620300 GCA_963082715.1 Harpalus rubripes | reverse complement strand
ACTTTACTTGAAGCTCTGAACATATTTTCGTGAAAAAATATATTTTTATATTTTGCATTCATAATAAAGTGACCTTCATTTCGATACGCAATTTTTTGTTTTAGACGGTTGGTACTAGATGACGTTTCTTTAACCCATTTTTACCTAATTTATTTTTAGTTGTGACAATTCGTTTTAATAATATAATGTCGAAATTATTATTATTTTTTATTGAGGGAAGATTATTTACATGAAAATGTACAAATGGTTACAAATATAATCACAAATTGAGTAAGTAAATGTTATTGTAGAAGGCGCAAAATATAAAAAATAGTATAAAGCACTCATTTTATAAGACTTTCTTTCGCACTTGTCAAACTTTGACGCGTGCGAGAAAAACATGTTTTATAAACCACGTTCTTTAATATACTATTTTCTACAATCTATATACAAAGTAGCCATTTGCGCTCTCTTTTGTCAACGCAAAATAAAGCCCGCTGTCCAAATTTCTAACTATACGATGTTGAGATATGTCACTTGTCTACATTCTTAATGGAAACGTTTAATCAGGAAATAATGGCACTATAATTACATATTTACCAGCTTCGCAAGTCAATCTGACATATAACTGCTTTGTCGGTATATTACATAATCAAATAAAATGCCGCATTGTTGTAAAAATAAAATAGGGCATTCATTTACAAAAATGAAAGTATAAAATACTTAGATAAGATTGAAACAATAGTTCAAGAAGAACGGAAAATAACGATAAATTAAAATTAAATATAAAATAAATTGTGTGAACAGTTGTGCTGCCACCTGCAAAAGTTTGGCGTGAACGCTCCCAATGGACAACCACTTTTCCACTGCACTAGTTTAATGTACTTGAAACCAATAAATTATACAAAAACTTATAATATTCATTACAAAATTGGCATTAATTTTTTGTAAAAACGAAAGCCAAAACAATATCTTGGTCATATTTTGAATACGTTCCTATCTTTAGTACTCTAAGTACAAAGTGTAAATTTTTTTTGTTATGGTGGAGGACTGTAGAAAAAAATCTTGTGTGTTTCGAGCGCAAATGGACATTGTCGATTTCGAGAGAATGCCGCGCAACAACCTCTCAATCGACAATGTCCCATTTTACGCTCTAAATACACAAATAGCTATTTTCTGTGTACCTAAACGAAAAGTGAAATTTTACGGACTTATTTTTGGACGAAAATGACACATTTCAGAATGCTAATGCTAAGGTAAAGTCTTAAATTTTTCATCTTACATGAACCAGCCTTTAGTTTGCCGCATATTACCATAGCGGTTTCATAATTAATAGTTTAAAAAATCTGATATTGCCAGAACATAACCAGCCGCCTTATAATCAGTACAGTAAAATTTCCTGTTGTAGACGATCTCTAATATCCAAGTAGTACTCTATATTTACAACCTACCTTTAAAAATTACATTCCATGTCGATGTAATAGATAATATAAAATATTAATTCAAATGGACTCTACATTTACTGCCGAAAAAATAAATTACTTCGTAGGTTAAAATATTAATAAAGGACCATTTCGTAAAACTTAAGATTTAAAATCCATTGGTGCCTTTGACTGTTTGACTATTCTTAGAAAGCGTCAAAAGTCTGATTAATTTCAAAAAGCACCAGGTGCAATTCAGAAAATCAAAGCCTTGTATTATCGTCACACAAATTATTTGTATCTACGTACTTGATTTTCTCCAAACTATGCAGGGTGTTTGGCGTAAGTCAGATACCAAGAATATTTCGTTTATTTTGAGAGATATAAAAAATATTAATAAGCAAACATAAACTAGACAAAGGTGCTCATAAGATGGTCATAGAAAGAATTTTGAATCACTTCCGGTTTTAGCGGAAAAGTGTACAAGTTTGAATCTAGCATAGGGAATCAGTATTTTTATATTTTTTCCAGAATGTAAATAAAATTAGCTTCACAACGATATCAAAATATCATAGTTTTTCTTCAACCGTTTCAAAATGGCGACCTTTTATTTTCAAAATATGTATTAATAAAATTCCATACAAAATTAAACATAGCATGCAGGAATAGCTATTTGTGTATTAAGAGCGCAAAATGGGACATTGTCGATTAAGAGCGGCATTCTCTCGAAATCGACAACGTCCATTTGTGCTCGAAACACACACAAGATTTTTTCTACGGTCGCCAAAATGGATTCCTCCACCATTACAAGAAATAATAAAATGTACACTTTGTACTTACAGTACTACTCAATAGTTTTGCAGTGAAAATAGGAACGTATTCAAATTTGACTTCAAGATATTGTTTTAGTTTTCATTTTTTCAAAAAATTAATGCCAATTTTGTAATGAATACTATAAGTTTTTTGTATAATTTATTTGTCTCAAGTACATTCAACTAGTGCAGTGGCAGTGAAAAGTGGATGTCCATTGGGAGCGTTCACGCTAAACTTTAGAAGGTGGCAGCACAACTGTTCACACAATTTATTTTACATTTAATTTTAATTTATCGATATTTTCCATTCTTCTTGAGTTATTGCTTCAATCTAATCTAAGCATTTTATACTTTAGTTTTTGTAAATAAATGCCCTATTTTATTTTCACAACAGAGCGGCATTTTGTTTGGTTATGTAATATACCGACAGAGTAGTTATATGTCAGATTAACTTGTGAAGGTGGTAAATGTGTAACTACAGTGCCATTAGTTCCTGACTAAACATGTCTATTAAGAATGTAGATAAGTGACATTTCTCAACATTTTATAGTTAGAAATTTGGACAGCGAGCGTTTTTTCTACTTTGTCGCGCATGAGCGGCAAAGTGGCATTTTGCGTTGATAAAAGAGAGCGCAAATGGCTACTTTTTATATAGGCTGTAGAAAAACAATTTTAATACCTGAAATTTAATCACAAAATTGATAGAGCAGTTCAACTTTATGTAAATAAATTATTTTTCTTTTGTTTTAAGGTAATAAAATTGATGATACTATGATACTTTGGTATCCCTGTGAAGCTAATTTTATGTATATTCTGAAAAAATATATAAAAATACAGATTCCCTACGCTAGATTTAAAGTTGTACCTACAATATTTATTATTAATGAATAACTGTTTTACAACATGCCGAAACAATTTCAAACACCTCCCGCCCAGTCTCCTGATTTAAACCCTATTGAGAATTTATAGTCGAAACTAGATAGCCGACCCCGCAAAAGTATATTTTCCAGTACTTAGCAACTCCGGGCTTATCTGACTGAAGAATGGTCAAAAATTCCACTTTCCATATTATCTAATTTGATAAAATCAATGCCTAAGCTACTAAAAGTTGTAACTAAAGCCAATGGTAACATCACTAAATATAAAAAAAAATGTTTTGTGTCAAATAATTTTATAACTATATGTGTACGAATAATTTTCTCATTTTTTGTACATAATTTGTTTTGGGCACAATTACGCAGAATAAAATAACAATTTTAAATTTGATGACATCATATGATTCTGAAATATCGAAAGAAGACAATGATTAATTTTTACCTTCCGTCACCTTTAGGTAAGGAAGGTATTGTCTTTGGTCAAAAAAATCAGTGATGAGTTTTTGATGAATAAGCACGTTTTAGGGTCCCTAGAATACGTTTTCACTATTTTTATATTCTGTATATGTGTGTGTATGTATGTGTGTGTGTATGTATGTGTGTGTGTCTGTGTGTGACAAAATTTTCTAATGCCATAACTCTAATACTAATTCTAAAAATTATAATTATTTCGTATTCCTCTTCGTTACATCCATGTGAAGAGCTGATTAGATTTTGATTATAATTGGTCAACCGGAAGTACCCTCATTTGAAGATTTTAACAGTTTTTCTTGAAAAAACGATGTTAAATATCATTTTTTCACATTTAATGTTATAAATATTAAAGAATATTTTATTCTCTATACGATTTGAATGCATTTTATACTTCATATTAAATGGATATAGAGTTAAAAATATTAAGAAATTAAATATCCTATATATTAGCCAGCTATGCTATAACTCTGGAAACAGCTGCTATATTAAGAAAATTCTTATTGAAAGATGTCAATGTCAAGTGCAGTTGACAGTGTGTTTGTGTTATATTATATATTCATCGATATATAGAAGCTTTTGTTCTGTATGGAATCTGTATAAAATACTCGTACATACAACTGCCTTAAGTAATATACAAGAAATAGAATCTTTTGCAAGGAACTTTCTGTATGACCTTCTGATGATGGCGTAACTGCCGAAATTACGTAATAAAGTAATTTTATTAAAATTTGTGAAACAATACCTAGTGTCCTTATTTGCTTTATCTACGACAGTGCGCTAATACGTAATTGGTACACTAACTTGAATGTCATTATGAGTTTCATAATGGCACTGAGTGTCATTATGTGTTTCATAATGGCACTGAGTGTCATTATGAATTATTTATTTTGTAAGACAAATAACAATAGAATATCAATCAAAATTTATATTTTTTATTATGAAATATCTTAAAATAACAAAACTTATTTATTATACACATTTACAACTAAATTTTTACAATTTGAAACATGAATTCCAGAAGATGCCGAATTTTTTGAGAGAAAATTAATTTCTTGATTGGTAGAACTTGAAGAGCCAATATTTGATATGGTAGAGGCACCCAAAATATTTCAGGCTACTTTCTTCTTATTTTCTACAGAACTTTCTATGTAAGCCTCGGCTACTGTATTTGAACGCCAACCACCGTGTCGTTTGACGGTCAATAAATCCGCTCCTGAATCTGCTAGTAATGACGCAGACGATCTCCGAAAACAGTGACCGGTGTATTCTTGATGATTTGGAAGACACAATAAAGATGCTATAGTGCTTGGCATTTTTCCAAATGTATTAACGCCTACCGGCTGTTTAAAACATTTTCCATTCCTGTATTCGAAATCGCTCATTTTATCTTGGAAACTTAGATAAAATGTACCCGTATATGAAAGAATTTGACAACTATAAATTGGTTTTTTTTTCTTCAAACAAACAAAAATTGTAACCATAACAATGAATAAAATGAACCGTGGCCTACCGTAAATACGTATTAATAACGTAGGCTACGAATGAACATTTCAATGTTTCTCATTATGTCAAAATTTAAATGAAAAATGTATTTTAAGATCAATTTAAACTGTCGTAGATAAAATATTGAAGAATACACGTCTGATATAGCCTAATAATGAAACTTGCGTGATTAAAACACTCGACTCACCGCCTCGTGATTTACCATCATACGCGTTTCATTATGAACGCTATATCAAACTTGTATCCTTAATATCTATTTTATAATCATGTTTCACCGAGTGCCAACAGCTTCATCAATTGAATTTCTGTATGACATATATACAAAATACATACAAACTGGCGGAAGGTAATGTACTGGCCACATCAGATTTTTTTAATGTATTTTTGGAAACCCTGTTTATTTTACATATTACTGATAAAATAAATTATATGAATAGTAAGCCACTGTACATCTATCGGAATTACCTTCAAATATTTATTCACTTTCACATCGAATATCGATATTGAAACCTGAATATCAAACATACTAATAATAACTAATGTATAATCACTGTTTACAACTATTTATAATACAAAAACCAACATTTGCAACAACAAATTCTCAAATGTCACCACCTACATAACCCAACTTTTCAAATTCCACTTCCCATTACAATTATTTCATTCTCTCCCTCAAACTAACAACCCATTTACCTTCTGCTTCTATTTATCTTTTCCTTGGTCGTCCTTTCCTCATCTTTCACTGCTTCTTCCATCTGTATCCGTTTTTCACAACACAACATCACACGAAATCCACGTCACAACGCTGCTGACATACTACGGACGTTCAGTAAACAATGAGCGCATTTTTCAACGTCCCATTGAATGGAGGGCGGGATTACGGCGCAAACACTTCATCACAATAGCAAGAGAATGGTTTAAGATTGGAAAGAGGGGTAAACATTTTTGTTATAGCAAAAAATAAGAAATTTAAATTAATAAAAATGAGTGCAATAATAACGAATGTAGACGTTAGGCGCGTGGCGCGTTCTTTTTATCATTTGTCATATGAACTGAGTTGAGATCAAATGAGATTTTTATGAAGTAAAAAGAACAACAGACTTGAACAACTGATGTCGCTGTATGTCTTCAGTGTAAGTGTACCAGTGCCGGATAAAGAGTTTACGTCGGGCCCCTACCCTCTTCCCCCATTTTTTGCTTAATAAAGTTAAAAACGAAAATAAATAGGTACAATATTGAAATTTTTGTTATTTTATGATATAATGCATATACAAAATTTAAACAATAAAAAATAATCGAAAAATGGAATAGAACCTGTACATAACATCAGTGGCGTATTTACGGGGGGGGGTCCAGGGGGTCCGGACCCCCCCCCCAGAAATATATTTTTTATTTACAAAACTCCAGTGGATGCTTGTCTGGGTAGGCAGGTGGCAGGTGAGGCAGAGCCTCACCAGACAAGAAATAACTATTAATATTATTTTAACAAATTAATGATTTTATGTAAATTAAATTTGAACTTATTCCGTTATAAATATCAAAAGAACAATTTAAGCCACCACCATAACTAATTTGTAATGCAGTTCACCTAATTTACACCCCGTAACGCTTGCCTCTCGAAGAATTGTATAATACCTAATGTTTTTGATAAAGCTTTCATTCCGGTAATATATACGTACGCTAGACAAGGAGCTGTTTGAGGCATGCTTCAAATGCAAAATGCAATGAGTACGTAAAAGATAAGAGATAGAGATCCTGACCGTGAGCGTACGTAAATACAATTAAATTTTGTAAGTAGGTTCACGACATCTACTGTACATTGCTGCAAGCCAGATTAAATGTTTGGGGCGTGTAATCTGTAATTCGTTATGTTAATTTTAACATCCTGTTTAAATTTTTCACTACTAATAATAGTAGATATTGAATAGAAAATTTAAATGACAGTTAATACATTTGTTTCTACTGGATACATCGAATATAAACATAATCTGTCTAGCATTTTTCTTGTAATGTAATGAATCGTAGGCCCTGTATAATAGTCGCGCCATATTGTGTTGTGTTTATCCAAGTCAACAATCTGTTAAATATATTCTCTTTTCTAAGATGTTGTGTGATCTGGTAATTTATTTTTGTATATAAAAGGGGGAAAACATGCAGCTTCACATCCCTTGAAAAAATGTAATTTTTAATTATAAGGCATTTGACCTTGAGTGAAAAAAAATTTTCGCCTGCGGCGCCTTTTTTTCTGAACCCCTTCCCTCACCATAATTTTGGACCCCTCCCAGAAGAAAATCGTAAATACGTCACTGCATAACATATTGCAACACAAGTTAGAGAATTATAAATCTAAAATAAACTACATAAAAATAATATCTATTACAATATAAATAATAGTATAAATTAAAATTTTTTTTGTACTTTTAATTCAGTGAATTTAGTAATCAAATCTTAGTAAGTTAAAAACTCGCTTAAAGCATCATTTTCAATATACAACATAGATAAACTATTTAATTTTGTTGTCCTAAAGTTCTTCTCAAATAATTTTTTACTCTTTTGAGAACTGAAAATGTCCTCTTTCCACCTGCATTGCTTATTGGCAAAGTAAGATATATTATTAAAATAATATCCAAATTTGGTATTGTAGCTATTATATTATTTTGTTGAATAAATGAATGCATTAATTCTGGTGTTGATAATTTGCAACGATAGTGCTCGCATACTCGCACCACCAGATACCAGATGGCAGACGAATGTATAGACGATAATTCCCTACTTTTAATTCTGTTCTATGAATCTACATAAATATTATTTTCAGTTAGCTTTAGCTAAAATGTATTACATTTTGGTTACAAAATAAAATTCAAAATAATTGTTTATGATGCATTTCTGATTTACAGGCATTAGTCATTTCCGGGCCCTATTTATTACGGGCCCTAAGCAATTGCATAGTGGTTAATCCGGGCCTGAAGTGTACCACGTGTGTACAATTTGAATATGACAGTACCTTTTCAACGGCCAACCACGATATTTTCGGGTGTTATTTTGGATCGCCCAAAACTATGAGTGGGCATTATTTGGGCTTCTATTACATAATAAAATGTCGTGCGCAGTGGCGTACCCAGGGGGAGGGTGATGCCCCTCCCCCCCAGACCAACACATATTTTTTTTCTATTTCGGTGTTCTTATGTTTCTATAAAAGCACTGTTTATCACTGAAAACACGACGTATAGAAAATCTATAAACGTACTGTTTTTGACGCCTTTGATGTTCTAGAGGTGGTAGTCATGCTTTCATAACTGACAGATAACCTTAAAATGGTAAATTGTTTGTGTTGAAATATTACTTCTAATTGTGTAATTTTTATCCTTTCACTAGGTGATAGGACTAGAAAGAAAAGAAATTTATAGCTATAGCTGTGTTAGTTAAGAAAGTATAAGAATCTGTGAAGTTAAAATTTCAACTAAAAAATTATGAAACAAGAAACAATGCGCTCAGGTTTACTTTGTCAAAACAGTAAGTTTTATTTATTAAAATTTAAATTTATGGTAATGCAATTTTGAATTTAATGTATTGTTATTCCAGGCAGGTTATGAAATCTATGATGCACGTTACTTGAAAATGTTAACACTGTCTACTCAATTTGTGGCGGCTACTAGCAAACAAATATGAAAAGTTGACGTTTTAATCCATGATTTGCAGTTCCACGTTGTGGCGAACTATCGAATATATGCCATATATGTTTTGTATTAAAAATTTTAAGAAAAGTTGTTGCCGTTATCTGTGCAACTGAGCAGTGAGTCTTGTAAAAATGGTGGAAAGTAAAAGTCTAGAGCAATAAATTGTTCATTAAAGTATTTCATTATTTAAAGAGTTTTATTTATATGTTTTTTCAATAAAAAGGCTTGATGGTCCACGTAACGTCCTTCAATCCCATAGTCAAGTTTTATTTATGATAATAACCAACACGAAACACCGATATGTCAAATCAGAATGGTTCATTAATAACATTGGAGTTCATTGTATGTATTGGTTTTCCTCTTTCATAATTGTATAGGTAATGCTTGATACAATGTTTTAATGTAAACAATCAGACAAAATCACAAGATACACAAACTGTCAAAATGTGAAATTTCAATTTTTAGCGGGAAACGCTACCAACATAACTGATAAAAAAACACCAACTCATATTTTTGACAACTCCTTTTTTAAAAAATCTAATTGTAAAATTACCTCAATAGAAAAAATAGTATAAAAAACACGTATCATAAGGCCTGTTGACGCACTCGTCCTTTGTAAAACTCGCCTGGCGGCTCGTTTTCCAAACTTGGACTCGTACGTTAACAGATTGCCTTATGATACTTATGTTTTAATGTACTATTATATCAGTGATATTTCGAGTTAGTTGTAACAATTGTTATAAAATTGTTTTGTTTATTCACACAGTTTTGTGCATTAACTATTGTTTTTGTCAGGATTAAAAAAAAATTCTTAAAAAATGAGTCTAATTTCCACTCGGAAGACATCGTGTATCTTTAGGCTGTCCAGACGTCCTCTTTTCATGGAATAAAATTCTGTCCGGTGTATATATGCATTTTCTATGTACAAAGTCCTCTATTTGCCAAGTGCTCCGTAAATGCCTAAACTATACCCAATCTGATACTCCAGTATTGAGAGGTAGAGAAAGATCATAAATTGCGAATTCTATAAGCCATTTATTGATTTGGCTCAAAAATTATCCATTTCTAATAGTGAGTTAGTACAAAATTATCTTGCTGCCGTGAATTGCTTATTATCCACGCAAATTTTCAATTATTGCTTATTTGAAAGTACCTATTTATATATTTTTATGTGCTGAAAAAGATCAATTTATGTGAATCCAATTATTAGCGAAATCCACTGTTTGAGAACAAAATCATCACGTACATCTACGTCATAGAAGATTAAAAAAAATATTACGGCTTAACGAATAACAATAAAGATTTTCTAAAACAACAGGTCTGTTTAGATGCGGTTTCATAAAAATAATATTAAAAAATAGTGGAGGATCCCATTGTGATATTGTATTTTATTTAATTACTTAACCAGTAATTTTTTTCTTAAATGTATTTTGAATCTGGACCTGTCTAAATATTTATATTATTACGCCAATGTCAATAGTATTTGTGCTAATGCTAATATAATTGCATAAAATTCGACCACGCCCATTTTTTAAATTTTCGCCTCCTGCGGTTTTGGCCTCGCTTTGCTCAGCGTCCTCTTTTTCGTCATTTCAAATATGGTCATCCTATGTATCTTTAGTGGCTCTGCTGCCTTGATGGCTACCCAAGCAACCAAATGATGCGAAATCGACGGATATATGACGCAATTTGTTGACGTCACAAAAACAATTATTATGCGTGGGTCGAATCGACGTGGTTTAACGACGAAAATTTGACGTCGACAAGTCAATATTAAAACGTGTGTCGAATGTTTCTTCAACGTCAAAATAATGACGTCACGTAACGACGTCGCATCGACCAGAAACGTCGAAAATTTTACGTTAAAAACACGTCGTCTAAACGTCATCCATCGACACGTCGATGTTGTGTTGCTTGGGTAGGCTCTAGTATTTTTAGTTGCCCTAGCATGTACCCACTGATTTTTTAAATATTTAATTCTACACTGTTAAACAGGAACACCACCAACATTTTAACAAAAAATTACAGAATTTCAAAGAAAGTTTCCCATAAAGACCCAATATTTTTAAATTCTGGGCCTTTTTCTTAAAATAAATATTTTTGAAAAGTCTCTAGTTTAGCCGGAAAATGAAAATTTTGCAAATTGTAATAAAATATGAGACCCTCACTGCAATCTACACGCAAAAATCAATACTACATACCTGGAAATTTTTATAAAATATTAATAATTATTTTTATGTTTCATAACACATTCAGATAGATTAAATATATTGTAGTTTAAAGTATTTTTAAGATATTAAATTTTTTTATTAAGCAAAACCAATAAATCGATAGATTTTGCATTGGATTATCAAAAATCAATACATGTTCTGGCATCTGTATGGAATATCCTGAACTAATATGTTTATAATAAATTATTTAAACAAATGTATTTTAACTTATAAAATTATTTTTTAAATATGTTTTTCAATATAATGCTTTAAAAATGAATAACAACTTTTCTAATCTAGCGTGTACCCTCTGATTTTTTAAATATTTAATTCTACACTGTTAAACATGAGCACCACCAACATTTTAACAAAAAATTACAAAATTTCAAAGAAAGTTTCCCATAAAGCCCCAATATTTTTAAATTCTGAGCCCTTTTCTTAAAATAAATATTTTTGAAAAGTCTCTAGTTTAGCCGGAAAATTAAAATTTTGCAAATTTTAATAAAATATGAGACCCCCACTGCAATCTACAGACAAAAATCAATACTACATACATGGAAATTTTTATAAAATATTAATAATTATTTTTATGTTTCATAACATATTCAGATAGATTAAATATAGTATAGTTTAAAGTATTTTTTGGATATTTAATTTTGTTATTGAGCAAAACTAATAAATCGATAGATTTTGCATTGGATGATCAAAAATCAATACATGTTCTGGCATCTGTATGGAATATCCTGAACTAATTTGTTTATAATAAATTATTTAAACAAATGATTTTCATTTATAAAATTATTGTTTAAATATGTTTTTCAATTTTATGCTTTAAAAATGAATAACGACTAATCTTTTGTAAATTGTTAATAACAATATTTATAACCTCAAATCTCAAATGAGAGCTGACGGCAATTGTTAAACAATTGTACCTACAATGATTAGAACAGAAAAGAAAACAAATTTAGGCAATTTTTATTTGACTTCAAGGTGGTATTTGGTAAGAAAGCATTTGTTTAAACAGCAGATATGCAAATAAGTTATATTTCAGGTGCTATAAACCGGTTTTCAAAATGTTATGGATAATAAAATAAATCAGTTTGTGTTTGGAGTACCTACTAAACTTGAAAAACTGGTTTGTGGAAGTGAACTCGTTATAAAAACAATATTTTATGTATTATAATAATAAGGTATGTATATTTTTAAATAAGAATAATCAGTATACATTGTTATTACTGAATATACATTATTTATAGAATTGCAAATCAGCTGATTACAAGATCCATGTAAATGCAAACATTACAAATGTTTGGAGTTATCCTACGAAGAATACTGTTGTTTAAGGGATAAAATATCGCAGGACTACAACTTCAGGGATTGTTTGTATGTTTTGGCTACTTAATTCAGTTTTGGATTACAGCCAAATAAGTATGCAGGCCAGTACCATAAGTAAACAACAGAATTGGAATTAGAACTTGCATAAGTTTTTATCCAAAACATAGGAAACAAACACACAATTGTTCAGACTTTAAAGAATGGTTCACAGGTTTACATACTAAAAATGTATTACAAATATCAAATTAAATAATTCAGCACATTTTGCATGGTACTTGGGGTGGGGCCGTACAAGACGACCTGCAGGTATCTCAAAAGTACTATTCGATGCAGAAAATTTTACATATGTTGGCAAATTGTATTCGAAAACTCTACGAAGCATAACAGAAGTCAGAACTCAAAGAGATGACGTAAAAGAACAAAACATTGGGAAGAATTTCTGGAACATAGCCCAGAAGACAATAATTTTATTGTTAAATTAGTATTTTTGTGCTAGAATTTAGTACCATTGTACACTTAATCTGATGATGTATAATTGATTTACTTTTGATGAGAATTTTGTACCTTACCTACTAAAAATTTTAACGAAGAAAAAATATAAGTATGTCAAATGAAATGTATAAGAGTTTAACGATATATTATAACTATAGTTTATAAATTTGATGCTTTTGTACTCAGAATTTCATGCTGAGTCTTCTGATATATAATATATTCGAATTAACTTTAATGAAAATTTATTACAAAAAAAGCGGGAAGAAAACTGTAGGTGTCATGTCATTGTGATATAGGTATATTTTTAAATTTATTTCGTATTATATGTTTATTTATGCATACTACATTATAAGTACAATATTTACAATAAGTTATTGTTAACAATTAATGTTTATAATATTCATAAACAATTAAAAAGTTCCTTTTTGTACATTTGTAATGGATATAACCTAATATAGTATTTATTAATATAAAAATTGGATAATACGTGTAATATTTTATTTATTAACCTCCTAGAATACATATTATAACAATAATTAATACAAAAATCATAATACATTGTCAGAATTTGAAGAAATTCCATTGTTTTTATTTTGGTATTTAGACGCCGGCGCTTCTCATATTTCACATACCACAAATAATTTGTTAATATAACACAAGACGTATTCAGGAATTTTTTTGCTAACCAATTCTCGAGTATATCTTCTCTGAAAATAAAGTTCAATCATTTATTTTCTACTGTTTATAAACTATTGTGTTATATTTGTTGATTTACATATAAACAATAGCCAAAAAAACTATTGAATGTTTTCTGAAAACAATTATTTTTAACTACGGTACTGGATTTGATGAAGGTCAGATGTTTGTTGTAAATAGGTGGAGACATCATGTGCAACGGTGGTTGCAATTAGTACTAACGACAAAAAGCAACAAATTCATATTTTAAAACAATTAACACGAAATAGTTTATTTTAAAATATAGCTGTATCAAATAATAAAATCTGAAAAAATATTGTTGTTTGTATATTTCCCCAATGCCCATTGAAAGTATATTTGTTTATCGTTACTGTCATTTGACATTTAATATTATAATTATTGTTTATATTAATTAACAAGTAATTATTTGTTATTTTTTTGAGGCTAAATGTAAATAAACTCATAAAAAATATTACTTAAAAATCATTATTTATAAATTGTTTATAAAATCATAGTTTATGTTATTGCCGAAAGATGCCTCAACTGGTATTGATTTTTGCTAATCCAATGCAAAATCAATCGATTTTTTTGGTTTTACTCAATAAAAAATTATATTGTCAAAAAATATTTTAAACTACAATGTATTTAATCTATCTGAATGTGTTATGAAACATAAAAATAATTATTATTTTATAAAAATTTCCAGGTATGTAGTATTGATTTTTGTCTGTAGATTGCAGTGAGGGTCTCATATTTTATTAAAATTTGCAAAATTTTCATTTTCCGGCTAAATTAGAGACTTTTCAAAAACATTTATTTGAAGAAAAAGACTTAGAATTTCAAATAAGTGAGGTATTATTTGAAACTTTTTTTGATATTCTTTAATTTTTTGATCTGATATTCCGTTAATCAGTCAGCTGATTTTGTTGATATATAACAACAATAACAATACGTGGTGTAAAGAGTATAAATAAGTAAAGACTCAATTTAAGGGTGCAAATGGAATCTAAGAAAAACAGAAGGGTGCGTTTTGCAGAATTACAATTGTTTGGTATGCATATCTTTTAAATTAAACAATCTTTGAGTTAAATTTTCGTTTATATTTACAGGTCGCTCCGTGCGGGCGGGCAGATTGTGCCCCGTACAAAGGCCACACAATTCCTGAAATGATTTAGTTTTTTCAGTACAAACGCCTTCTTCAAGGGGCTTAACGTTCATATGCCCCCAAATGCTCATATAAATAATACTATATAAAAAATTTATCGATAGGTCTGGTGTGGAATCAGTGTGACGACAAGCGATCGAAAAATCAATAATAACGATCATGCATAGTAGATGAACTTGAAATATTAAAGACAAGCAACAAATTCATACTTTAAAACAATTAACACGAAATGGTTTATTTTAAAATATAGTGTATCAAATAATAAAATCTGAAAAAATAGTGTTGTTTGTATATTTCCCTAATGCCCATTGTAAGTATATTTGTTTATCGTTACTGTCATTTGATATTTAATATAATAATTATTGTTTATATTAATTAATAAGTAATTATTTGTTATTTTTTTTTTTGGGCTAAATGTAAATAAGCTCATAAAAAATATTATTTTAAAATCATTATTTATAAATTGTTTATAAAATAATAGTTCATATTATTGCCGAAAGATGTCTCAACTGGTATTGATTTTTGCTAATCCAATGCAAAATCATCGATTTTTTGGTTTTACTTAATAAAAAATTATATTGTCAAAAAATATTTTAAACTACAATATATTTAATCTTTCTGAATAGGTTATGAAACATAAAAATAATTATTAATAATTTATAAAAATTTCTAGGTATGTAGTATAGATATTTACCTGTAGATTGCAGTGGGGGTCTCATATTTCATTAAAATTAAAAAAAATCATTTTCCAGCTAAATTAGGCACTTTTCTAAAACATTTATTTGAGGAAAAAGACTTAGAATTTAAAATAAGTGAGGTGTTATTTGAAACTTTTTTTGATATTCTTTAATTTTTTGATGTGACATTCCGTTGATCAGTCAGCTGATTTTGTTGATATATACAATAACAATACGTGGTGTGAAGAGTATAAATAAGTAAATATTCAATTTAAGGGTGAAAAGGAAATCAAAGAAAAACAGAAGGGTGCATTTTGCAGAATTACAGTTGTTTGGTAAGCATATCTTTCAAATTAAACAATCTTTTAGTTAAATTTCCGTTTATATTTATGGATTACGCGCGGCGCAGTAGATTAAACTAAAATTTTGAAGAATTTTTTCGACGGTATTTGAATATAGCAATGAAATATGATAATTTCAAGATAATGACAACAGAAAAGTAGAAATATTTGCTGGAATGTCAATATTATGAATATAATGTACTGTTTAATGTAAAAGTAGGTATTTAATATTAAAAATAATTCTGGTATTGTTCATAACAATGTTGTAGTCATAGGTAGGTATACAACAGGACTTTATGAATTCATAAGGAATAAAATAATAAGCACAATATAGTTTGATATCTCGTATATTTATTTATCTTTATTAAACCACTTAATCAAGCACTAAATAATTTTTAAAGCTTAACTGCGTTTTGCAACAATGACAATACAAATTTATACAAAATATACATACAATCTTATTTTAATTACAAAATTATTTAATACTTCATAGAGACCATTCTTTGTAGGGTTGTCGCAAAAATATTATCATTTATAATCAGAACTGCCGTAACGAGGCACAGAAAAGGCACACTGTATTGTTTTACATCATACTTTGCACCACGATGTAGAATATTTAGTGGCCTCTGCCGTCTTACAGCAATATTTTATTATTTAACTTTACTATTAACAAATTTAGTTAATCTACTTCAAAATCTATTTGGCACATGTACTAAACGTAGACAAGATAAAAAAATCATACGCGGGTTGCCTGTGTCAAGTACAAGCGCCGAAAAGTAGTTCCGCGTTTTCTTCCCTCAAAAATATTCTACATTGCAATGAACGCCTCGCGTAAAAAAGTACGAGTATTTACATATTTATGTGCGGAGTACAAAAATATATTGGTCACAATAGCGTTTTTCATTTATATATTTAGTTTGCACTGAGTGCAGCTAATGACGTCATGCCCGGCATTAGTTGTTACATGTGTAGTGCATTTTAAATGAAACCTGTTACAAAAATCCAGTGCAAGTTTAGCTTTCACATTTGTGACATTATAAAACATAAATTTGGTTGAATGGGCCACGTTACTCCATCTGGTTGTTCGGTTGGGTGCCCGCCAGCTTTTAGACAGTGGAGACGGGCAGGTTATAAAAAGGGATACGGGCGCCACGCAAGTTACGTCTAACCCGAAACTGGGAGAAGTTACGTAGCAATGGACATCATTACACAAAATAAGGGCTGTGAAGGCTTAATTTTTTTACATCCATTGTACCAAAAGTATGAAACGTAAAACTCAGCTAGTGCGCACTGATTATTTAAATAAATTAAAAACTCAGTGCAAAAAAGGTCGCAATAAGTATATAAATGACAAACACTATAACTTATGGAAGATAAAATCAAGTCATTGACTCTAGTTAAACATGTAAGACACAGATCAGGAACTAGAGAATAAACAGTAAAAGTGATCGCTATAGTACTATTAATTAAAATTATTTACATACTACATACAATTGGAGTTAACTAACAATATAAATATGTATATGCCCATTTTCGACTCTCTGCTTAAAATATTGCCATTATTATTATTATAAAAAATCTGATGTGCCCAGCACATTACCCTCCGTCAGTTATATGAGGTATTTACGAAAATTCTACCGGTGAACTGTTACCGGTAAACAGCTTTTTATCAGGTTATAGCTACCGGAATCGATATTTTAAGAACGCAAGTGGTAAACAGGGTAGATCCATAACCTATGAAAAAATTTAAAAATTTAAAACAGGTTAGAAATTTGACGTAGTTAACAAACTGAGCAGGGCAGAGTCCTACTTTGAACACATTTCCACTTTTAACGCGCGCGTTTCGCTTTGCATCACCACCTATTTTTTGAGATTAGATTCTTCATGAATTCGGTAGATGGATCTAATAGATATTGAACAATTTTCGAACACGGTAACTTTTTACCACTCGTGTTTTCGAACACAGTCGGTAGGTGCGGTATCTACCGGTAGAATTTTCGTAAATGCGTATGTATTTTCTATAAAATCCGTACAGAAAGTTCCTTGCAAAAGATTCTAAATTTCTTGTATGTACATTACCTTTCGACAGTTGTATGTATTTTATACAAATTCCATACAGAAAGTTTCGAGCAAAAAGATCCTATATGTCAATTGCACTTGACACTGACATCCTTCAATCAGAATTTTCTTAATATAGTAGCTGTTTGTAGCATAGCTATGGCTAATTTGTGAAATTTAATTTCTTTATAATTTTATTACTCTATATCCATTTAATATGAAGTATAAAATGCAGTCAAATCGTATAGAGAATACAATGTTCTTTAATATTTATAATAACATTAAATGTGAAAAAATGATATTTAACGTTAAAAACTGTTAAAAACTTCAAATGAGAGTACTTCCGGTTGACCAATTATAACCAAAATCTAATCAGCTCTTGATATGGATGCAACGAAGAGAAATACGAAAGAATTATAATTTTTGGAATTATATTATTAGTTATCGTAGACGAAAATTTTGTTACACACACACACACACACACACACACACACACACACACACGCACGCACGCACGCACGCACGCACACACACACACACACACACACACACACACACACACACACACACACACAGATAAACACACACACATACAGACATCATCGTATAAATAGTAAAATCGTATTCTAGGGCCCTTAAAACGTGCTTATTCATTAAAAACTCACCACCGAATTTTTAGACCAAAGATAATAACTTCCTTACCTAAAGGTAACGAAAGGTAAAAATATAGTGCATAATAACTTAATTTTTATAAATAATTTGCAAATAATTTTAACAGCACTAATTAGCAGTAATTACTCTGTTAATAAAATTTTTAATTTACAATCCTTTAAAGCTAGCGAAATATCTTTTATTGTCCTGTAACTCTTTTAAAATGCAAAATATACATAAAGTTATTTTACCACCAATTAGCACTAATAAGGCACTAATTTTGGAAGTAAAGGTCATTGCCCGGAAACTTCAATGCCAGTGTGAAGTTAGTGGGAAAAAATTCACATCATTGTAAAAATGTTAAAATCGGATTATAAGGACCTTAAAACATGGCCATTTACCAAAATCTCGATATGCAAGGATAGCGGGAGGTAAAATGTTATCAATAGTGAGCAAGCTTATAGAGACACTCTGTATTGTTATGTATATGTTACAAAATCGTTCTTGACTTTTCAATCTATCCAAAATGAACTAACCTACATCTGTAGGTATTCCATTAACTACGCAATCAAAAAATGACAAGCGTATAATAAAAATTTCAAAGGGATTCCGGTTCTGTTTAATCCCAACCGCACAAACATTGCAACAAACATACTGACGTAGACAAGTATATCGCTAAGTCTCCTACACAAAGGGTTACTTTGAAGATGAAAGAAATCATAGAATTTAATAAAGAAGAGCACAGGGAAGTATCCGAGCTCACATGCGAAGAGAAGTTTTATTTCTTATTGCTTACAGTGTGTAAGCCTTACACAATAGTATGTCTGTTATATGTATTAAAATTCCCTTTCAACTATTCAATTGATAGTTATTGCAGTCGCATCAAGGCATACAAAGGTACATATGGATAATATGGTATTGCTTCACCGTAAAGTTCTTATAAAATTTACTGAAATAATAGGCATCAAATTTAAAATGTTTACTTTGTGTAATTGTGCTGAAAACAAATTATATACAAAAAAAATATATTTAGTGATGTAACCGCTGGCATTAATTACAGCTTCCAGTTGCCTAGGCATTGATTTTATTAAATTAGATGATATGGAAAGTGCAATTTTGCACATTCTTTAGTCAGATTCGCCCGCAGTTGCTAAATAGTAGAAAATGTTATTTTACGTAGTCGCCTATCTGGTCAACGCAAAATGTCACTTTGCCGCTTATGCGCGACAAAGTAGAAAAACACTCACTGTCCAAATTTCTAACTACACAATGTAGCGAAATGTCACTTGTCTACATTTTTAATGAAAACGTTTATTCGGGAACTAATGGCACTGTAGTTACACATTTAACACCTTCACAAGTCAATCTTACATATAACTGCTCTGTAGAAAAAATCTTGTGTGTGTTTCGAGCAATGGACATTCTCGATTTCGAGGCAACAACCTCTCAATGTCCCATTTTGCGCTCATAATACACCAATAGCTATTTCCTATTTCATGCATACAAAGTGAAGTTTGTACAACTGTTTTTGTCAAAAACAGAGATACAATGAACAATTTAGCATAAATGTTTTTCGGGATTTTTGAAATTGTGAAGTTGGTAAGTGTCAAATAAATATATTTCTTTTTAGTTATCACTACTTGTCATTACTCATGCAAAATATTTATTATTTAAATTACTTATTTAACATCCATAAGGTTTTATGAATAGGTCACTTATAATAGTATTTTATGTACCAAGGGCGTTACGATGATAATAATGCCAGAAGGGCGACGAGGATCTAGCCTGAGGGCCTTCGGCCCGAGGAATAGATGTCGTCCGATGGGCATTAGTAACGCTCGTGGTACATACAAGATTTTATGTCTCACTAGAATATGTGAAATAAGTTATCATTTATAATAATTTTGATTACAATAATGCTTAAGCTTTGGCGTTGCTAAGGATGTTGTTTAATTGTTTTGTTTATTATCAACATTTATTTATTTTTAAAACATCAACGTTCTATATCGTTGGAGATGAGGGAATGGGTGAATTTGATGTTTCGGAAGATATTTTATCGAAGCGGTGTAAATAAATTATTTTGAATGCTTCTGCATACTTTGAGGAAGAGAAACGCATAAATGTTCCGCTAATTATTACATTCTCGTCTGTAGAAGATGTAAGTATTATTTTTTGAGATTCGTTTTCACATGACAGATTTCAGTTCTTTATTTCTTATGTACTTATTTCTTAATATTATTATATGTTAGAGAGTTTGTACTGCTTTGGATGTGTATCATGTGACTGTAAATAATATCAAAAATGAATTCAAACGTGGATCAATATTGTCCCCAAAAAAATTAGTGATCCGTCATCCGTCCAAAATCAATGCGAAACATTGCAGTCTGCAATTCGACATACTTATTATTTACATGTGTGGTGAAAGTAAATTGCTTTTTAAGGCCCTTTTCATAATCAATTTTAAGTATTATAATTAAATTAAAAATGATTTCTGTGTTGTGCTTTCAAAGCTGCTTTCTTATTATATTAATTGTTGTAATCAATTAATGTATTAATTGTTGTAATCAATCCTTATTATTATTGTAATGCATTATTATTAAAAAGCAAGTAATTTTCGTTAAATATCGTTCATATAATTTCTAATTTAAAGTCCATAAACGATGATCGGATTATATTGAGGATATAATGAACTATTATGCCCTCATATAACGCCCCGGTTGTTATAGATCTGTTTATATATAGAATGTATCCTAGTAATAAACAGTTCATAATATTTTAGTGAGACATAAATTATAGAAGAAATTTAAAAATATATTGAATATATAGAATGTGGGGGGGGGGGGTATTTCTTATTGGTTTTTGCAGAGTCGCTCTATTTATGTCCGATACTGTATTTATTTTTAGAGATTTTACAAGCCTCGGCCGATAAACTATCTCATAGACAAATAGGTGTACTTACCGAGCTTGTAATGTAATAACTATTACTTAATATTTCTTAAGTGCCTCATGTGAATTTCTCGCTTACCAAAGTATAGAAATTTAAATGTAAATAGCCCTCCAAGCTCCATTTGAAAATGGCCCACAACAACATAAGAGTCAAAGCTAAATTGGCATATTATTGTAAAGAATGATCCTATTGGCAGAAAAATACATAAACTAATACCGGAAACACAATCTTTCCAATCAATACGGCGATTAAATCGACGATTCTGATCCCACAAGAGCAATTCAACTTCCATTATATTCGTAGCGTTCCTGGACAAAAAAGCACATAGACTGAAATCAGATCAAAGAACACAAGGCAAGTGACATTATTTCACTGCGGTAGCGATATCTTTGTACCAGTACCGGAATAAGCGAATTGTCAGATACGAGATATGGAAATGGGGATAAATGCGGTTTTGGCAATATTTGTGAAAGCAAATTGGGTTTATTTCAAAGGAATCTGATACTTGAAAGATAATTCAAACCGGGGCAAACGAATCAACACATTTTTAAAAATAAATAAATGTTATTTTTCTTTGAAATATTTTTACATTTATGTGTAAATAAACAAAGTGTTGACTTAAGCCCGATCCTACCACCTCTATTTAAAGTGACTGTTTATTAACCATTAGTTCAGAATTAAACTCAAGGTTAGAATAATAATAATAATAATAATAATAATAATAATAATAACAATAATAATAATAATAATAATAAAAATAGAAGAATAAAAAGAAGGGGTCCAAGTACAGAGCCTTGTGGTAAGCCAGATGAAGCAAAGAATTTTGTGGAAGTGAAACCGTGACAGAATACAAATTGATTTCTGTTACACAAATAAGACTCAAGTAAGGAAATTAAATTATCTGAGAAACCAATATGCTGTAATTTATATACAAGTATTTTATGGTTTACGGAGTCAAACGCTTTTGCGAAATCTGTATATATTGTGTCCATTTGATTTTTATTTTCAAAAGAGCGACGCGAACAACAGTTTTAACTTCCAATTAGCTCTAACCAAAGGTGGTAAGAACAATTTTGCAACATAACCGTTGGTTAACATTATCTGTCACTTAACAACAAGTAACGTATGGTTCTAAAGTTTTGAGAAAATTTTTAGATACTGATAACTTGTTTAAAACTTTTTTACTATTTAAACTAATTGTTACTACAATTAACAATAAGTATAACAATTGATATTTAACATTTAAATTATTGATAATGGACCATTATCTTCAATGGCCCTTAATTTTCTTCTGACTTGCCCCATCATTCTCTGGACAACATCTGGATCGATTTCTCGAATCTTTTGGTAAATGCGACGTCGTAATTTTTCATCATTTACAACTTCCCATCCCTTGTCGTACACTTTTCTGGTCAATATTTATTTATTTATTTATTTATATATTTATTTAAATACAAACCCAACAGGCCGTAGCCCAATAAAAGGGTAGGAGAAGAACAAAATTAAGACCATAATATCCTCTTAATTTGACTAAATTCTAAATGGAAAATATCAAGAGTAGAAAATTTGGTTTCATATAACAAACACATTCGATAAATGGGAGAGAAAAGGAGAAGATTAGTGCGGGCAAAAGGAAGATAAAAAGTATGACATGATCTGGTGACAGTAGAGGGAGTATGGAAATTAAGAAAAAAAGAGAATGGGAATCGTCGACAGTGCCATTTATAAGCTTACACAAATGCAGGATCAAGCAAGCATCTCTACGTTCTGATAAGCTGCTGATATTAAATATTTTTAGCAGTTCGCTGTAATTCATTGTTCTATCAGGGTATCTATTAAGTAATTTAAAATAAAGAAATCTGAGAAACTTCTTTTGCATCGATTCTAACAGATCCTGTTGAGCCTCATAAATAGGATTCCAAATAATATGGCAATATTCAAGTTTCGACCTAAGGTGTAATAGAGTGATAAAATAGCTGACACATCAGTAAATTTTTTAGTATTTCTAATTATGAAGCCCACCATTCTGATAGAAGAATATTGACCAAAATTCTTCTATTGGTCGAATTTGAGGTACATTGGGAGGAATGTCCAATTTCGGAACAAAGTCTACGTTGTTTTCGTTATACCAGTCTCTAGTTATTCTGGCGTAATGGCATGAAGGTAAATCAGGCCAAAACATTATATCATCATTGGCGTGATGTGTATTTAAAAATTGAAGCAATTTAGAGAGGCATCTTTGAATATAAACTTGTGCACCGTACTAAAATTTTATCCTCAAAATTAGATTTACCTTTGAACTTGACATTGTCTGGTGTGTTTTCCATGTCATTTGTATAAAAAAATATCGTTTCCTTTCATCTCTGAATGGGACAGAGTAACATATTTCTCGTCATCCATTACAATAAATTTATTCAGAAAATGAATGCGCTTTAACGCATAATATCTAGGGATTCTTTCTAATTGGGCTACGGTATATTTTGGTGCCTTTCTTCTTTTTCGAAACACTACGTCATTTCGAGAAAGTGTGGCTCAAAATTTTTGGTCGACCAGTTTTGGGCAAATTAACACAGGGTATACCTCCTTCACAATCTTTTATTGTCCGATAAATTGTTGCCACAGAGATATTGTGGTCGCGATAAACGGCAACAATATCACAGTTAGGCATTCGCCCAAAAAGATCGTAAATTCCTTTACGAATATCTAGCTTATATTACACTTTGCTGCATCAAATCTATCAAATCGAAAAAACTAAACTGTCAAAATGAAAACAACTTAATTGTGATATTTTATTTCCAGCGACAATTTGATTAAACGGTATTTGATATAAATACAAAACATCTAAAAAAATTCTCAAAACTTTAGGACCATACGTTAATAGGTGCGGGTCTTAGATCAATATATTCAACAGTGAGTTTTAAATAGATGATTACGTTTTAGATTCCCTAAAACACAATTTTACAAAATTCGATAATTCCAATACTGTACAGGATGTCTCATTTTCGATGTTTTTTTAAAGTATCTCGGGTAATATTAATGACAGAGCAAAACCATTTGTACATTCCAGGGTCAACTTTTCCAGAAATATTTAATAGTCACCACAGGAATTTTCGATCTTCTTTAGTTTCTGAGCTAATGGCAAAAACTCGTGTTTCGCTCATTTTGAAAATATCTCATATCTTATTTATTATGATAGTTAGAGAAAAAATGTTTTCACAAAAATTTTACCGTTTTTTAAATAGAATAAAATGGAGTAATTCGATTTTTTTAAAACTTAATAATTCTCGAGATATAACACAAACTTATGATTTTTTAAATGGGAAACTATGTTGAAAATAGTCTCATTTTTTTGCTTATTTTATAAGCTTTTCAATGATATATAACAAGTCTACATTCTTTTGTTTTAAACATTAATAAAAGACGAATTATTAATTTATTGGGGTGAAAATATTGGAAATTATTAAGAAATGAATGAAAAAATCTATTCCAGATCATCATTTGCATATTTTTAATAGTATTTGTTTCAGTTTTACTCATTTTTTCAATTTATTTACTTCAAAAGCATATTAAACCATTTTGTTCGGATTGTGTCAAAGCCAACTGTAACGTCGATAAATAGTAATTAAATTAACCTGAAAATAATTGGTTAAGAATAATTTTGTGAACAAAATTAATAGATATTGAATCAAAATAAACAAATGATGATTTGTAATAATTTTTTTTATTTGTTTCTTAATAATTTCCAATATTTTCACCTCAATAAATTAATAATTCGTCTTTTATTAAAGTTTAAAACAAAAGAATGAAGACTTGTTATATATCATTGAAAAGCTTATAAATTAAGCAAAAAGACTAGACTATTTTCAATATAGGTTCCAATTTAACAATCATAAGTTTGTGTTATATCTCGAAAATTATTAAGTTTTCAAAAAATCTAATTACGCAATTTTATTCTATTTAAAAACGGTAAAATTTTTGTAAAAACATTTTTCTCTACCATAATAAATAAGATACGATATATTTTCAAAATGAGCGAAAAACGAGTTTTTGCCTGTAGCTCAGATACAAAAGATGATCGAAAATTCCTATGGTGACTATTAAACTTTTCTCGAAAAATTGCAAACGGTTTCGCTCTATAATTAATATTACCCGAGATACCTTAAAAAAACATCGAAAATGAGACACCTGTACAGGGAAGTGATGGATTCAAATTCGAAGAAGCCCATCCGTCCATAAAAGGTTGTAAACCCTCAGTCAGTTTCATAGATTCCTTCCTCCAACTATATATAGTTCCACTACCTTCAAAACAATACTATCTTCGTAATATGAATAAAGAAACTGTTCTTATTGCAATAAATATGCAATGTGGGAAATGATGTTATAAAGATGTTAGCAGTGTGCAATAACAAGAATGCAGCTTAGCTTACGAGAGGCTTAAATATTAAAGGCACGCTCTTGGATCGTTCTGAATGAAATTGGAAAAGTGTTGGGGGTTATTTATATGGCGATGTGTGAACGTGCTCGTGGAATATTTAGCGAATGTGATTATATGTGGATTCTATCGCACTCAAGAGGCGACCAGCTGGCTAATACCACAGTGCTTCGCCACGTGAGGAATTTAATTGTTACAGTTACAGACAAATTATTTCACTGTTTCAATTTTTATCTATTGATTTAAAATACAATATGTGAGGATCCACATGCCAAAATCGGATTGCATCATGAAGTGCTTACCAATTATAATTTTTAAGTAATAATAAATATACTCGTACAATAAATTACAATTATGATACTCGGTGTAACTGATATATATATATATATTTAAAAATCTGATGTGGCCAGCACATTACCTTCCGTCAGTTTTATGAGACATTCACAAAAATTCTACCGGTGAACTGTTACCGGTAAACAGCTGTTTATCAGGTTATAGCTACCGGAATCTATGTTTTAAGAACGCAAGTGGTAAACAGGGTAGATCCATAACCTATGAAAAAATTTGAAAATTTGTAACAGGTTAGAAATTGACGTAGTTAACAAACTGAGCAGAATCCTACTTTAAACACATTTCCACTTTTAACGCACACGCTCCGCTTTGCATCACTACCTTTTTTGAGATTAGATTCTTCATGAATTGGGTAGATGGATCTGGTAGATATTGTACAATTTTCGAACACGGTAACTTTTTACCACTCGTGTTTTCGAACATAGTCGGTAGATGCGATATGTACCAGTAAAATTTCGTAATTGCCTATGTATTAATCCATACAGAAAGTTCTTTGCAAAAGAATCTAATTTCTTGTATATATATTACCTTTCGACAGTTGTATGTATTTTATACAAATTCCATACAGAAAGTTTCGAGCAAAAAGATCCTATATTTCGAGTAAAATTATAATACAAATATACTACGAATATGTCAATTGACACTGACATCTTTCAATATGACTTTTCTTAATATAGTAGCTGTTTCTAGCATAGCTAGCTAATTTATGAAATTTAATTTCTTTATAATTTTATAAATCTATATACATTTAATATGAAGTATAAAATGCAGTCAAATCGTATAGAGAATACAATGTTCTTTAATATTTATAATAACATTAAATGTGAAAAAATGATATTTACCATCGTTTTTTCAAGATAAACTGTTAAAATCTTCAAATGAGGGTACTTCCGGTTGATCAATTATAACCAAAATCTAATCAGCTCTTCATATGGATGCAACGAAGAGGAATACGAAAGAATTATAATTTTTGGAATTGTAGTATTAGAGTTATCGTGGACGAAAATTTTATTACACACACACACACACACACACACACACACACACGCACGCACGCACGCACCCACACATATATACACACACACACACACACACACACACACACATATATATATATATATATATATATATATATATATATATATATATATATATATATATATATATATACCGGGTGTCTTAGGCCGACCGACACATGGGCGATTAACATGTAAAATTAGTTAATTGTGAATAGTATCTCCCCAGTGCAAGATATTAAGATGAAATTTTGCATGCTTATCCGGGGATACTATTTCTATGGATTTCAATTCAAATCAGTCAATTTACAAGTGTAATATTAGAATAAATTAAGAAAAATTGTAGAAGTACCATAAATGTTATTCATATCTTGAAAATTATAGTATCAGCAACAGCTCTGATAGAGTAGGGGTAACGTGCGCGCTTCACAATTTAGAGAGTCGGGTTCGAAACCAACCGACAGCAATATTTACTTTTTAATTTTTTCTTTTCAAAATAATTTTTATTATTAATATGTTTTTAATCTTTTATTAATATTTAATTTAATAAAGTGGATACATTGTACGTAACAAGATTTATTTATTTAAAAAACATTTTATTATTTGCTTTATTGGTTTATTATAAATTAAATTTCTTCAAATTATAGTTAGCCCTGACGAAAACAAAAAAAAAACGAGAACATTTGATTCAAGGAGGAACAGGAGAGTTCACTTATATTGGCAACCTTTGTCATTTGTGGCCCCAACTATTCGCATTTAAATTAACCAATGAACAAGCAGTTAATCGTCTCCTTGGCAACATATTGACATCGCAAACAAACAGCAATTAGAAATTTTTCTAAAGTTTTCACTGCGATTTTTCACGCGTCTTATTAAAGTACTTTCTGATTAAGAACGGTTTGTTGCATTCTGTGAATTTTCTTCAAGGCAAACAATAAGTTCACTTCATGAGATAATGATATTAATTAACAATTACTAAATTTTTGTTGTAGATGGCGAAGAGGTTATGTCGTTTAGTTGTATATTAATTATATATTTTGATTAGAAGCCACTCCAAATCAATTAGGTGTTCAACAACAATAACTTAAAAAGGTAATATTATTCAGTTTATTATTTAGAGAAACATAATTATCTGAACTTTTATTATCAAACAGAAAATGCAGTTAATGGTTTTATCATGATTGAAGAAAGTAAACCACACATTTCGTGACTCTTCCTAGAAATACAAGAATACAAATCAGAGGAGGCATAAATATCATCATGGTATATTTAGATTTAATTTTGTTGACAAACTGTACCTTAAATCTTGCTGCTTAAGCGGACCATAAAAATTTGCCATTAAATTAGTTGTTCATTTAATATAAATAAATTTAATTGTAAAGTACCATTTTTAACCAACTCAATTTCAGTATAATGTATAAATGCCCTTATTAACTTCATAACTATTTTAGAATACCGTGAAATTAATTAATTATGCTGTTGATTATGTATTATAGGTTAGCAAATGTATGTATTATATATCTATTTTTTTGTACTACAGGTTTTTGATGAAATATAATAACATAATATATCAATATATCGTTTCTTTTAAGTTTATTTGTAAAAGAAATTAAATTTTAATAAAAAAAATTTGGAAAACTGTCATGAGAGACATCTTGCGGCCAGGTCCCCAACTAACCGACATGCCGCCTTGGCGGTTCTGTTGTTTTAACATAAACAGTAGTTGGGCCTAGACTTACAGAATTAAATATGGAGCGGATATGGTTTCAACAGGATGGGTGTCCAGCGCATAACGTGCAAATTGTCAAAGAATATTTGGACAATTCATTTCCAGATTCTTGGATTGGTTTAAATGGACCAATTAATTGGCCGGCAAGGTCTCCTGATCTAAGCCCCTTAGATTTTTTTCTTTGGGGTCATTTAAAATCAAAAATTTACGGCCATTATGAATTGACCACTTTAGAAGACCTGAAAGCGGCAATAAGGAATGAATGTAGGCTTATTTCTAATCGACAGCTAAGCAACGTGAGACAGCAATGTTACGATCGTCTCGGATTTTGCTTAGCGCAAAACGGCGGCCATTTTGAATATTTATTATAATTTTTAAATTTTAATGTTGTAATTAGTAGGTACGATTTAATATTTTTTAAATAAATAAATCTTGTTACGTACAATGTATCCACTTTATTAAATTAAATATTAATAAAAGATTAAAAACATATTAATAATAAAAATTATTTTGAAAAGAAAAAATTAAAAAATAAATATTGCTGTCGGTTGGTTTCGAACCCGACTCTCTAAATTGTGAAGCGCGCACGTTACCCCTACTCTATCAGAGCTGTTGCTTAGATACTATTATTTTCAAGATATGAATAACATTCATGGTACTTCTACAATTTTTCTTAATTTATTCTAATATTACACTTGTAAATTGACTGATTTGAATTGAAATCCATAGAAATAGTATCCCCGGATAAGCATGCAAAATTTCATCTTAAAATCTTGCACTGGGGAGATACTATTCACAATTAACTAATTTTACATGTTAATCGCCCATGTGTCGGTCGGCCTAAGACACCCGGTATATATATATATATATATACATATCATCGTAAAAATAGTAAAGACAATACCTTCCTTACCTAAAGGTGACGGAAGATAAAAACAATAGTATAGTTACGACATGAATTGGTTCCAGGGACTTATTGTCTCTAAACGTGTTCTCCTTTTAATATGTTTCAAAATGCTACTTTGTACTATTAATTCTCACATAAATTACTGAAATTACATCCGCAAAATAATCTTATATAGGAATTAAATTTTGCCGCGTTGGAAATGTATAAAAAGGAACCCCTAAAGGTAGTGAGCGTGGTAATATACTCGTACTATTCAATGTATTTTTAGATTACTTAGTTAGTACTAATTCTAAATTTAGTGACATCTTATGTTTGTGATAAATGTGTCTATTGTTGCAAATATTGTGGCATCTTGCATGCATGCATCTTGGAGAAACGTTTGTTTCCATCCAATATCGGTATTATTGATAGAGCGGGGGAATTTATTGGCAGGCATTTTTTACTGAAACATCGACAAATCTGTATAGCATGGGTCTATATATTTCAAGCACACCTGGCCTGAACCGATCATGTTACGATTTCCTGGATTTCGCTCGACGCAGAGAAATCCCCCACTCAACTCTTGCAAATCGAAATTTATACGTACTCGATCAAAAAACTGCATAAATCAGGAAGAATTAGACTGATAATATTATGTAATAATATATTTTTATTTTAAATCGTCACTAGAGTCTTCAAAAATCGTCATTAAAAGTTCAGAAATCGGCACTAAAGTAATTCATTATACGACGATTTCATGCAAATGCAGTGTTGATAAGCTATGATAATTATTGTACATATAAAATATGTAAAATGACAAAAAATATGTGCAAGAAGAACGAAATAAATACTTCCTATGAAGAAGTTTGAGATAACACATAATTTTGAGTATTGTTACGATACCTTCCATATTCGGAGGTTCGCAACCCGGAACGTAAATTCCTTTGTTTGTCTGACAAAAACTGTCAGATTTGTCAACATAATAGTACATTAATGCTGCAATTCTGAACAAATCTGTAAGTCTTACAGATTTGTAAATCTGTAAAAAACTGATAAAAACGCATCTATTTTTGTTGATTAATATAAAATTATACATAAGAGTGGCAGCTTTCGTTGCGATTTTGTTCATTATTTACAGATCTATAAGACTTACAGATTTGTTCAGAATTGAAGCATAAGTTATAAGTTTCATAAGACATGATTTTAGCGCACGCGTCATTTCTAAGGGGACAAAGGCGCCCGTAAAATTATAACACATACATACAGTTAACTGCACTTGACACTGACACCTTTCAATCAGAATTGTCTTATAACAACTGTGTCCAGAGTTATAACATAGCTGGCTAATATATATGATATTTAATTTCTTTATAATTTGTAACTCTATATCCATTTAATATGAAATATAAAATGCATTCAAATCGTATAGAGAATAAAATATTCTTTAATATTTATAATAACATTAAATATGAAAAAAATATATTTAACATCGTTTTTTCAAGAAAAACTGTTAAAATCTTCAAATGAGGGTACTTCCGGTTGGCCAATTCTCACAAAAATCTAATCAGTTCTTCACATGGATGTAACGAAGAGGAATACGAAAGAATTATAATTTTTTGAATTGTAGTATTGAAGATACCGCAGATGAAATTTTTGTTACACACACACACAAACACACACACACACACACACACACACACACACACACACATACACAAACACAGGCACATACACACACATGCATATACACACACACACACAAACACACAGACACACACACACACACACACACACACACACACACACACATACACACATACACACACACACACACACACACACACACACACACACACACACAAACACACACACACACATACACACATACACACATACACACATACACACATACACACATATACACACATATACACACATATACACACATATACACATACACACATACACACATTCACACACACACACACACACACACACACACACACACACACACACACACACACACACATAGACACATACACACATATACACATACATACACACATACACACATACACACACACACACACACACACACACACACACACACACACACACACACACACACACACACACACACACATAAACTATTATTCACGAAAGATGACTATTCAAGGTCATTTGTGAGCCGTCTGATATAATATTATTTGCAGATAACTTCATTGCATTTCGTTTGCATAGGCGTGCAACATGAAATATTTATAGACACATTTTAACTGAAAAACTAACAATAATTCATTTGAAAATTATGTTTCTTTCTAAATAATGCCTTTCTGAGAGATTTATGTTCTTCACTTATGTTTTTGCAAAATACAAACACATAGACTTAACTTATAAACCAAGGAATAATAATTTGATTTAAACGTCAACGCCACTGGGTAAATATTAGCACAGAGGGCAGTGTAGTAGATAATTAGGTATATGTAATTCTACGACATATGTCATTATTATTTATAGTGTGTTAGAAAGTAATGCCACTATTTACGTATATCTGTCACACCACATAAATTAGACATAGGTCAAATATTCTTTCACTTTCTAATACAAAATGTTGCTAAGCTACTGCTATAAAGTGATGTGTATTCTTTCTTCGAACAAATGACCTTGAATAGTCATCTTTCGTGAATAATAGTGTACACACATACACACATACACACATACATACACCCACACACACACACACACACACACACACACACACACACACACACACACACACACACACACACACACACACATACCCACACACATACCCACACACACATGCAGACATCATCGTAAAAATAGTAAAATCGTATTCTAGGGACCCTTAAATTTGCTTATTCATCAAAAACTCACTACCGAATTTTTTGACCAAAGACAATACCTTCTTTACCTAAAGGTGATGGAAGGTAAAAACATTAGGATTTTCTCCAGAGTGGACAGGTTTTTTTTCAAGAGTGGGCAATCCCCACTCTGACTCCCCTCTGGCTACGGGCCAGTTCTAAAGTATGTTCTACTGCTTGTATGTTCCAGTATGAAGACGAATTACAAAATTTACAATCATCTAAGAATGATATTCCATAAAATATCGTCATATAAACCTTCGCTGTAAAAATTCTAGGTTTTCAAATGTGATTACCATGTTATCCAAACTGTGTTTCACTAATGTAATTTACTAGTCAAAAGAAAATCAGCATGTAATTCAGGTAGTAAAGATATTAATTTAATACTTAAGGATTCATCCTTTCACTTTCCAACCCTATCCGTTGAATATTTTATTAATAATCCTGCCCCTTTCGACGAGCCAGCTATGGGGATGACGCAACCTCCATCGATCTTGCAAGAGGGTGAAGATATGTGCGCCTGTTTGGTTATAAGTAGCCGTACCTGTGATGAAATTAGCTAACAAATTGAGTTTAACGGCAGTAAAAAGAATTAACGGCTATAAAAATTTATGAAGGGCTTCTTTGCTGAATTAAAATTTACATCCAAGAATTTGTTTGCATATTTCAGCACTTTACACCTTGGGAAACATCAGGTTACTTTGTTGCCAATAATAACAGCAAATTTACTGCCTGAAGTTTATATCAGGATGAAAATACAGACATAAAAGATGTAGACGTCAGCGACTTTTAACCGTATTTTGAAAGTAACAACTCTGTTCGCTGACAGATATCATTAAGTAATTGATTGCTGTTTTGAATTTATAAAATGACATTCGAAACGAAAAAGGAGATGAATCAGAACTACGAACCCAAACCCATTATATTTCGGCCGGTTTACATTTTCACAAAAAAAAAATATAAAACCTAAGCATGGCATTATTGCAATAAGTCCAGAAAGTGCACTGTTAGTAGTGCGAATTTCACGAAAGATGACTATTCAAGGATATTTATTCGAAGAAAAAATACACAGAGCGTGTGTCTATTTATAGCGATGACGCAATCGCGCTAGCAGCCGGGCTACGTAAACAAACCAGTCGCAACGTGTTTAATTACTTTCGGTGTTCATTTTTATTATGCGGTCGAACATTCTAGGGCCTTTCTAGAAGATAATGGCAGCTGTATAAAAGGGACGTAGTTAGGCTCGAGAGTAAGTTATAGTTATACAGGGTGTTATATTTTAATGGACCCAGCAAATATCTCGCTTATTTATTAAGTTGGCAATTTTTTTATATAACATGATTTATACAGGAACATGTAAGCTACTTGATGACGGATGCACATTCCTGATACCACTTCCGGTTTATGAGTAATTAATATCTACTTTGAAATTTCAAATGGAACATACTATATTTTTTTACAAATTTGAAAAGTACATCAAATTTGCTTTACAATCATGTAAAATAATCCATATGTTACATTATTAAAAATTAAAATGGCGGGCACTTTTTTATACACCTAATTGGAAAGAGAATAGTGAGCCATGTCTGTGGCTTGAAATAAAACAATTAACTAAAACAATTGTAACTATTATTATTAAACGAAATATTTTTTTGTCATAATAATACAGAAAATAAGAATAAGGAACACAAGCCACAGTCATGGCTCACTATTCTCTTTCCAATTAGGTGTATAAAAAAGTGCCCGCCATTTTAATTTTTAATAATGTAACACATGGATTATTTTATATGATTGTAAAGCAAATTTGATTTACTTCAAATTTGTAGAAAAATATAGGATGTTCCATTTGAAATTTCAAAGTAGATATTAATTACTCATAAACCGGAAGTGGTATCAGGAATGTACATCCGTCATCAAGTAGCTTACATGTTCCTGTATAAATCATGTTATATGAAAAAATTGCCAACTTAATAAATAAGCGAGATATTTGCTGGATCCATTAAAATATAACAGCCTGTATACAGAGTCATAGAGACAATCATATGGAGTGTTAGAGAGTAAAGTGTTAGTGAGAAGCACAGCAGAATCGTGGTGAGCGTATGCAGTATTGTGTCGGAATCTATTTAAAACGTTGAAAAAGCAAACTTAAATGTATCACCTCAAAACACAATAAAAATTAGAAGATTTTTGTCAAGAAGAAAAATATATAAATGATTACCTAATTTTATTTTGGAAATAGTCTTCCGAATACAATTCGTGGTTAAATTGTATCCTGGAAAAAATTTCCGATTGTTTTACTCATCTGTTGCTAATTTATCTCGTGACATTGATCAAAAATCACTTGTTTGACAACTCGTGATTTTTTTGTCAATGCCACTCAATAAATTGCTAGGCAACCAGCTCTCGTGCAATCTGAATTTTTTTCCGGCAAAAATTTATCACTTATGATATTATATATGAGAAACTTTACGCACTGGATTTTTATGAAGTTGTTTTCCATTGTGCCAAAATTAAAGGGTTTCGATAAAAGCTAAGTCTGGATTAGAAGATGGCCTTTAAAATATCGGTTGACCTATTATCATCCGTAATTTGGCCCACAGTTAGTTTTTTTTAAAGTTTGTATATATTTGTAACCATTTGTATTTGTATTATTAAAAATCGTATAGAATGAGGGGAAACACTCACGGTCAAAGAGAGTTTTCACATACCGTCCAATTAAATAACATGTACGTTAAAGCTCATTTTGGCTTCAATGCGCATGCGTAAGTAAATTTTTTACCGTATGTATATAATGGTTAACCTTATTTGTTCAGAAATAGCGTCGAAAACTACTTTATATTTGACATTAAAGCAGACATAACCTAACTTTTAGAGAGAGATAGCTGCAACGTTTTAATTAGAACAGATAAAATAACGCGTACGGTATGTGAAAACATATTTTGATGTGCAGAATAACGTTCACGTTATCAGGAATTTTAACGTTCACTTTATCTCTTTTGACGTTGTCTCTATTATGAGTAAAGAGGTTGATTGGCAGAAGAAATCGTCTAGATGGATTTCCGATATTGTTAAAAGAATATAAAAATACACTACGAATATCTGTAGACAAATTTGATAATCTGCTTAATATAACTGACCATAAAACAGTCAATATGATTTAAAAAGAATGTTCAACAAAATTCATAAAAAATGGAAAATCAGTTTTAGCTAGCAGTGTTTAAAATTCTACATTTTTGTTACCAAATTATTGAATTTACATCTAGTTTGAAATATTGTGTAAACGATGGCTAAGATATGTTGTGTGGACGCAGCTTTACTTGTCAAATGTTTTGATTAAAGTGTGCTGCGTATTTTAACGAATTTTTCTCTGAAACACAAATTACAGTTTTTGAATGAATAATACAATTAAATAGCTCAATATTTTTATGTTACTTAGTATTTTGTATATTCTTTTATAATTTATATTTGTTAATAAATTTTCTGTCAGTGACAAGTCTGTTCAAATTCAAATCAAACCACTGTGTGGCTGCAGTTTACGTTCGTCGTTAGATGTGTTTAAGTGATTTTCGTTGAAAGTTAATATAAAATGGGTTTTTAATATATTTGTGTTAAAAAAAAACGTGTAAAAGTTACTGATTGGACAAAATATTAGTGCTGTGTATTGTAATGAACATTTTCAAAGATATTCCAAGAATATCGCAGATTTGGCGTGGGAATTTGCAATTCAGGTAGATATTTTAAAGAAAAATTAATGTAACAATAAATTATTTGTGTTGTGTGTATATTGTATTATAAAATATAATTGTGAAACATTTCTTATTAATACGATTGATTACAAAATTTTTGTTATTCATTTTATGTTATGCTTTTTGAATAAAATATACTAATATATGTTTTTTGTTTGTAGGTTCCAAAGACAACCAAGTCAACAATAAAGGTAGGAATCTTTATTTTGAATATCATAAATAATCTCAAGTATTTTAACTTCTTTCTATGGCTGTGACAGATGTTACATTTTTATGACCCTAATATTTAAATTCTAAATTTTTATGCCCTAAATGACATCATTATTTATGATTTTAGAAAGTAGAATTTAGGGTTTTGAAGTACACTATGCCTTGAAGTTAACGCGCACTAAACAAATCGAGTTCGTTGCTACAATTTGTGCAAAATGTTAAATTTACTGTCAAAGACTAGCTTTTTAGCTTCTATTTTATGAAATAAAATATTTATTCTGAAGCATCAAATTAAATCGAATTGTATAGAGAACGGGCAATCAGCTGTTTCCGTGAACCTTCGTAACAGCTGATTTTGGTGCCCCATGCGGTGTGAAGTTGTTACATCATTACACGAAAATTTTAAAATTAATAGAAATACCCTTTTAAAGTATATTTTGAAAATATAATACCTATTTAGAATAAAAATTTCATAAAAAATTATTTGTAGACTACTATTTATAATTGTAGACAAATTTTAATTGTTAGAGATCAATGACCCCGCATCAACTCTAGAAAAACTAAAATGTTTATTTCTTTATATAAGATAAAATATTGTATTTGGAGTATAGAAGATATAAATATTTCACTTCATTTCAATATTAAATTATTCCTCTATCCTTTAATTAATACATATCTTTCAAATTTCTTCATCGTCAAGATTTTTTCTCTGGGGTTTCTTCAAATCTCGTGTGTACAGTAATGGTAAACAAGATATACGCGAAGAGTTGACTTACCAAATCTGCATACAAATACAGGGTGTTCCGTGACGACCGACAAACTTGTACCATATTCCGTGGGTCATTACGATCAAAAAATGTTATATAACCTATAGGTGAATTCCTCTTTATTTCGGAGATATCGAAGGAATTAAAAAAAAAAGATAATTGAGTTAGCCTTGATGAAGGAACGTATGTGTGTTTCTTAATGAAAATTTTCCGGAAAGGAGGATAGGACGAGGTGGTCCTATACATTGGCCAGCTCGGTCACCTGACTTGTCGCCTTTAGATTTTTTTCTGGGGGTTGCCTCAAATCTCGTGTGTATAGTAATGGTAAACCAGATACACGCGAAGAGTTGACTGGCCGTATAGTTGAAGCTACTAATTCTCTAAAGAATGAATTGGCAGTAATTAACTGGCAACATTCTATTACTCGAAGGACAGCCGTATGTTTAGTAAATGGCGGTTCTCATTTTGAACAGTTGCTGTAATTTTGTGTTAATTAGCTATCGATTGACGAAAAATTTTTCTTTTATCATTTTTTCTAAATTCCTTCGATATCTCCGAAACAAAGAGGAATTCACCTATAACTCATATAACATTTTTTTATTGTAATGACCTCCGGAATATAAGTTTGTCGGTCGAGTCGCCAATCGTCAATTTACAGTATTTTGTAATCAAACTCAAATTTTAACCCAATCCAGTCACTTTAGCCCCTTCCATTTCTAAAACTTTCGTCGAAATCTTCAACTTCCCCTCTTTCCAGTTTCTTTTTCCTTCCCCCGGTTCATAAACATTTATATGGGGCAGGGTAGTGTGCCTAGAGAGGGATTTGTAGCACTTGTCTCTCAGTGGGGCGGCGAGGGATGGGAAAAGGGAGCATTGCCCCAGCTACATAAATCAGACATGGCGCTTGTTAGCTGCACGTCGACTGCAGAGGGCGAAAAATTACACCGACCCAGAGAGGGGATTAAAATGAGGATTACACGCAGGATTGCTATTAATTGCTAGAAAAATTGTACAGCGGGGACTATCCTTATTAATAAACTAGGGTAAAAGCTCAAAAGGTTTAATAAAGACGGTGTCTAGAATACAAAATTGAGTTCTGATGAACTGCAGCCAATGCCAATACATATTAATTTTTGCTAACTATGGAAAGTTATAGTCCAGTCAATATGTACCAAAGAAACATGTTTCCTTGGAAAAAGGTCGAATAACTATCAGTTTTACCTTCCGTCACCTTTAGGTAAGGAAGGTATTGTCTTTGGTAAAAAAATTCGGTGGTGAGTTTTTGATGAATAAGCACGTTTTAGGGTCCATACAATACAATTTTACTATTTTTACGATTATGTGTGTGTGCGTGTGTGTGTTCATGTGTGCGTGTGTGTGCGCGTGTGCGCGCGCGCGTGTGTGTGTGTGCGTGTGCGTGTTCATGTGTGTGTCTGTGGGGGGGGGGGGTGTATGTGTGTTTTTGTGTGACAAAATTTTCGCCTGCGATAACTTTAATACTACAATTCCAAAACATAATTATTTCGTATTCTTCTTCATTACATCCATATGAAGAGCTGATTAGATTTTGGTTATACCTAATTGGTCAACCGGAAGTACCCTCATTTGAAGATTTTAACAGTTTTTCTTGAAAAATCGATGTTAAATATCATTTTTTAACATTTAATGCTATTATAAATATAAAAGAATATTTTATTCTCTATACGATTTAAATGCATTTTATATATATATATATATATATATATATATATATATATATATATATATATATATATATATTAAAAGGATATACAGTTAATAATATCTGATGTGGCCAGTACATTACCTTCGTTTAGTTCTATGTATTTTGTTCAAATTCCATACAGAAAGTTTCTTAGAATTGATTCCATATTTGCAGTAATATTATAACACAAACATACTATGTCAATCGCACTTGACATTGACATCTGGTTTTTATTTATTTATATTAGCTGTTTCCAGTGTTATTGCATACCTGGCTGCTTTATAAAATTTAATTTCTTTATAATTTTTCTCAATATCCATTGAATATGAAGTGTAAAATGTAATTAAATGGTATAGAGAATAAAATATTCCTTAATATTTATAATAACATTAAATGTGAAAAAATGATATTCAACAGCGTGTTTTCATGAAAAACTGTTAAAATCTTCAAATGATGCATTTGAATGTATGGCAGCACTTTGTATTTTATTACTTTAATCCCATTAATAATTAATAGTATTGTAAGCATGATTCATGTAAAAAAATCATTACATTTCAACATGACTAGACTCCCCCATTGATACTTTATCTTGCCTATTTACCGGATTTAGCTCCATCTATTTCCGTAAGTCAAAAAACACCTAGAGGGCAACGATTTTCGTTCACTAGAAAGTTGTAGTATTTTGCAGCCCAGGACATAGCATTTTATAATACAGGGATTGGATAGTAAATCTCGGTGTGGGTTTTGGAAACATAAATAGACTAATAATAAATAATGTATCGCATCGGCTCTGGAGAAATCTATGTGTTAATTTTATGACGGATCCAAAACCGCCTGGCAGTAAGGTCCTTTGATAAATTATTAGTACAATTGTGAAACCATTTTACTATAATAATATGACCATTTGATTTCTTAGTATGCTATATTGTAAAGTCTAATACGATAATGATAACCTTGTAAATTAATTACCTACAATTGAAAAACAGTTTTCCTATTCCTGTAATTAAAACTCCCCCTTCAGTTGTTCAATTTTCCAACCCCTAGCTACCCCAGTAATTCCAACACAATCCTACAACGCCTTCATCTGCAGTCAAACAACTCCAATAATTACCATATTTAACTCCAGAACCGACACATTAGTTCGTATTCACAAAAACGCATCCCCATCAAAAATAAATTGTCAGATTCACTAATTACATTTCATCTGACGATTTGCGACCCTTCAGCCTATTGGCATATCGGGGGACATCGTCGATGATCGGGAGAAATCGGTAAGGGCGGGAATGTCAGAACGTGCGAAGGATTGTGATTAGGATGATTACAAAATTGGTCGATTTTAATGAAGGCACATTAATGAAGATAAGTTTTAATGAGAATGGAAAAGTGATCAAGGTAAAGGGTTTAAATGAAAAATATATTGGATATTTTTTCTTTGCGCTAAAAGTATCAAGATAAATCTTTAACATCAGCATTGATTTATTTTTAAATTTATAAGATAATGATTCACTCTTTATATGTAAAAACGTAAATTCTTCACAACGTTTCGAAAGGGAAAATCTGCTGTCCTCATCAGATGATCTGACTCTACTGACTAAATCCTAGCTACTAGCTTTATATCTGGTGTTATGGGGGTGAACATTAGTGACGGGTGCCTGGTCGGGTCCAATGGGTGGGTCGACCGTCCTGGGTGTTTGGTACACAATGGTTAGGCTGGAGTCTGCTGCGATGTGTTTCCCCCAGATTGGCCGAATTTCCGAGTACGTTCCGCGCGGTCGAATTCCACGCGGTCGAAATCCCGCGCGGTCGAAATTCCATAGATCGAAATCTCACGCGATCGAAATGTACCCCACCACTTTATTCGTTCCACAGAAATTCAAATATTTCCACGCCGTCGAATCCCACCCGGTTGAAATGTTACACGATACAAATCCCTCGCCCCCGTACCGCTCTCTTTATCGATCGTATTGCATTCTAACAATCTATGCTTCGTGGTAGTTCTGCGTCGAAGATAATATATTAAAAAGAAATTTTTCGGAATTTCCACACTCGGCTGGCTGAAAACTGTTTTTTTGTTCTTTTGAATGATGACGGCTTCTTTGAACTTCCTCTTGTACCAATGTTCTTCTTTCTTGAGGATCCTTGTTCCCTTCCACATCGCCCTTTATCAGTGATACTAGCTTTAATTCTATTAGACACTGTATCCACAAGGCCTGCACATTTTTCGGTTAGAGTATTGCCCCATAAGTCTTGCAAGGCAGGTTTTACTGTACTATGTACTGGATTTTTACGAAGTTGTTTCTTTATTGTCCCAAAATTAAAGAGTCTCGATAGAAGATAAATCTGGACCAGAATACGACCTTTTAAATGCCGGTCGACCTAATATCACCCGTAATTTGATCCACAATTTTTTAAGTTTTAAGACTATACAGGATTTCCATTTTATCTGTTCCCGCCTGAAAATTATGAATAGGCAATCCATGTTATATTCCATATTCCATTGATTTCTGAACCACTAAATTACAATTAATTGTATATTTATATCTGTCTTACTTATGGTTTCCTACATTCTATCTTCGATACGTATGTCTAATAGCTTCATCTTTGTCTTACTAACGCATTTAGAAAAATATAGTTATACGAAATTTGGATATGACATTCAGCAGTAGTGGTAAATACTTAATATTTTTGCATGCTCGTTCGCAACACAAATTCAGGCGAAATTAGTGAAGTTACCAGTGGCTCACTCCGTTACATTAAGTGTCATGAAATTCGAGAAGTGCGAATTTCATTTTGGACAAAAATGTGTGAAATATCTTTAATATAGGTTTGACATTTTAGATGTACATATTTGTCAATGTCAAGGTTATTTTTATAATTTATTGACGATACTTACCCTTTCCTACAATGATTTTCTTTCTTAGGTAAATATATAATCTTAAGAATAATCGTAAAATGGAGTAGTAGTTTAGATTAAGAATGAAATAATACAGTATGAAATTTACAAATTTATAGGTTAAATTTTGAACAATTTTGGATTGTGTCGCAGAGTGCAAATCTAAATATTACGGGGATAATAAGATTCATTTTTATTCCTTCTCGTATTATCCTTGGGAACAGGAAAGGCAACAAAAATGGATAGTATCAGTTCGTCGAATGACATAAGTACAGTTCAATTTCATTAAAAATTTGATTACATATTTTTCAAGCAAATAACATGGTTTTAAAGTTTACATATTTTGTGGTTTTGTCAAATAAAAAATTTAGTTCAATAATTATAACTTAGGAACAAAATACTTCGATTCAAAATAGGTTATGGGACAATCCGTGTCAATGCAATGATGAAAAATAAAATAAAATATCTATGAAATATACATGCTATTGAATATAAAATGTTTAATTGTATAATATTTATGAGATCTACTATAAATAATTAGTAGACAACTTTATACAAAGCGCTCGAAGGAAATCTTTATACTGACGTTGACAAAGTATACATCAAAGCTCAAGAACAAGTTGTAAGTAAATGAAATACACAAATAATATATTAACTATAGGCTCTCCCAAACCAACGCGAAATATTTTCCAAATTGTCGTCGACTAAAAATACACAGCGTCAAGTAATGACACTCTGACAGTCCTCACACTGGCGCGAATTTACTTCGAAATTTATAAGAAAGATAGGTCGACGCTTTCAAAACCACAGCTCATGATAAGAGACATATTTTTTATTTACAGTGGTGCTTCTAATATATTTTAAACTGACAAAACGGTTCATTTATATATAAAACTCCATTCTACATGTAAGTAATTTCACCCAACTTTACTTAACGGGAAATCCGTCAGATGGCGCGGCTAGCGACACGGAGCAGCTGCTTGGATAGCCTATTGATAAATAAAATTTGTAGATTCATTGAATCGTAAAATGGAATAGTAGTTTAGATTAGAATGAAATAATACAATATGAAATTTACAAATTTAGGTTCAATTTTGAACATATTACGCTTCGAATGTAAATAATTATGAATGTGGTCTGGAATTGAAACATCAAAGAACAAGTTGCAACCTTTTACTTGTCATAAGTGTAAACATATAAAAATGAAGAATATATAATATATAATAAAATTTCAGCAGTCTACAGACTGTTAAAAAGTCGGTTAAAATGATTTGTAAAAAGTTGGACCAGACATAAAAACAGGCAGACAGACAAACAGAAAATGCAAGTTATATAAATGGATGAAAAAAAAAAAATGTGATTAGTGATTATGATAAATAACTAAAGATGTATAAATATGTATACAACTCGGTAGGTACTACACTAGAGGTGGGCGCGTGAGTAACTTTGTTTATGATCACGCACGCTCACGAAACTAAAAATGTAATCACGACCAATCACGCACGACTTTTTATGTTTGATTCACGATCACTCACGCTCACGATTTTATTTTGCACTCACGCCCGGCGGATCACGTTCGTGTCACGTAATTGTTTCTATGTACATTTAAGCTTGTTTAACACAGTCATAAGTTGTTATCAAATTTGTTAACAAATTGGTAATAAGTTAGGTAACAGACTGGTTTCATTGGAGACGAATGTTTATGGACAAATAGTTTATTCTATTCGATCATTCTATAACAAATATCATATAAATTTGCTAACAAATTTGATAACAAAATTATGATCGTGTCAAAGGGGCTTAAAGATTTGTATATCTTTAGTGAAATCGGAGCAACTGTGTATACAATTTTGGGTACAACAATAACACTATTTTTATGCAAAAAATACTGTTGATTACATATTTGGACATAATAATAATAACAAGAATGTAAAGTAAAAGATGGAAATTGACAAATTTTTTAAATAAAAAATAGAAGAAAACTTGTACTCACGCCCGATTAAATTTCAATCACGCCTGATCACGCACGATAATTTTTAGTGCCTCACGCTTACGTCCAATCACGACGCAAAATTTAAATTGTATTCACGATCACACGGGTCACGCCGAACCATCGTGACCCGACAAAATCACGGCCCGCGCCCACCTCTATACTACACAATGAAGGTAAAATATATAATTTTAATAATAGTTATGTTATAAGTGTAACCATAGCTAGTCTATTGTTTAAGATCTGCTGGTAATCACGTTTTCATAACTTCCAGTATCATTTGATTCATACGAACATCAAACTATGGCGTGAGGGCCAAGTGAGAAAAATTGGTGTTTACTGTCAGTATTCGATTTAAAGTACTAATATTTACCAAGCAGCTTATGAAATGTACTTTGTTTTGCATTTAGTATTTCAGGAGGGGCACCCTGTATTTACAATCGTCGAATAAATTTTGTAGAAATTTCTCATCATATGTCTAAATTTTATAATTTGTTGATCTTAGCTCGTACACCTCGGTAAATTTTAAATAGAAATATGTAAAATAACAATTTAGGGACAAAATGAACCTCGACTTAGAATTGAACTTAGTACATTAGAGTCGAATCGTAATCGTTCTACAGAAAACTCGAAAATTATTATCTATCCTTTAGTTATTGACTTTCTCTCTAGTGACGATGATTTGCAAATTGATTTACAATAATTGCCAACTTACTTCTCTCTGAGTCTGAACATATTTGCATATTTTCACTGCAATAGATGCAAACGCCTCAATCCTAAATCTTACACTAGAGCTACGATCCGCTATCCTCCGTTTGGAGACTTTATTTATGTCTGGGAGTGCATTTGCCATCGTCTGTTTTCATTTGCCACATTTGCCTGTGGATTGCTGGCGTTTGTTGGCATAGATCGCGGCACATTGGCGCTCCAGAACTCTGCTAGATGTAGTTTCAGTTTTACAATCCGCACAGCTGCTGGGTTAAGCGTCGATACCCAGAGAATCGTCGGGGTCACGCCGTTACATACAGCAACGAATATGAAGACGGGGATTGCGCCAAACAATCTCACAAGGATATTAGCAGATTATTATATGGTCTAGTTTTCTCCACGGAATCAGGTATAGTTTATAAGGGAAAATACGTGTATACTTGATTAAGGAAGGAGAAATAGTCGGAACACAGTCTTACGGGTGTATTCTAAAGACATTCCGTTATTTATAAACGGACAGTTAAAATTAAGATATCCGTTAACTAGATTTTGCTATTCTAAAGACACTATCCGTTAATAATATAAACGGAGATTCGTTTATGTCATCCGTTTATAAATAAAATTTAAACGGAGAATGATTCATAGCCGTTAATTGTAAACGGACGACATTTAATACATAAATATTTAGAAATTTCTAAATTTTAAGTAGAGAATGGCGTTATCATCCTTTACTGTTTGCTCCGACCCTTAGATTCATAAAATGTAATTGAAAGGAAAGTACAAATAAATAGTTTTTATAACAAAATAATACTCGTACATAACATAAACATCGGTTCGATGAAAGATTTTAACAATACAAAAATTATCCATTTCTCGTTCTCAAAAAAATTAAAAATGCTTTTTCTAATGAAACGAACAGATATTTTAGTCTACATTGCAAATCTTGTACTTTACCTAATGTTTTAAAAATATTCGAGTATTTTCAGGACTGCATTTAATCTTCAGGGGCCCAAACACAAATGTTTTATTGGTGCCTTTATTTATAATTATTGATTACAACGAGGATTACAACAAAGGATATTTTAATCGCAACAAAGAATAATTTGATTACAACAATGGATATTTTGATTATATTCGAATAATACTGATTAGATGAATGAATCTAATGAAGAAAATTTCATTAAGTATCAAGCTCATAATGTGTGTTCTATAATTTGTGTAGTTTTTAAAGTGCATGCGCCCATATTTAATTGTGGCCCCGCGTATGTTCATTTTCTCGATACTGTAGATTAGCTTGGTGGTGTCTATAATTTCAAGATGAGACTGAAGCTAGCAGCCGATTCGTAGCAGCCGATTCGTTAAGTAAAAAACTTTGGACAACCCTGGTGCTATAATCCGTAACAACTTAACTGTTGTATTTACTATAAGATTATACACGTAATATCAAATGTAATAAAGTAATATTTACGGGGGTTGTTCTCCATATATCTCTTAATATAGAGCAACGTCGAAACTTTCAAATTTCAGGGGATGAGGGTAACTTATAACACATTTTATTATTTAATAAATGCAAGAGAAGAGTTGAGAAAATTAACCACCCTTACAACCTGTAATATTAACTGTAACAAAACCATACTCACAGGGTATATTTAGTATACATCCCTTATTATAGATTAACCATAAAAGTTTCGAATATCAGGGGATGAGGGTAACTTATAAGACATTATATTATTTAATAAATGCAAGAGAAGAGTTGAGAAAATTAACCACCTTACAACCTGTATTAGTAACTGTAACAAAACCATACTCACAGGGTATATTTAGTATACATCCCTTATTATAGATTAACCTTAAAAGTTTCGAATTTCAGGGGATAAGTGTAATTTATAACACATTATATTATTTAATGAATGCAAGAGAAGAGTTGAGAAAATTAACCACCCTTACAACCTGTAATATTAACTGTAACAAAACCATATTCACAGAATATATTTAGCATACATCCCTTATTATAGATTAACCATAAAAGTTTTGAATTTCAGGGGATGAGGGTAACTTATAAGACATATTATTTTATAAATGCAAGAGAAGAGTTGAGAAAATTAACCACCCTTACAACCTGTAATATTAACTGTAACAAAACCATACTCACAGGGTATATTTAGTATACATCCCTTATTATAGATTAACCATAAAAGTTTCGAATTTCAGGGGATGAGGGTAACTTATAACACATTATATTATTTAATAAATGCAAGAGAAGAGTTGAGAAAATTAACCACCCTTACAACCTGTAATATTAACTGTAACAAAACCATACTCACAGGGTATATTTAGTATACATCCCTTATTATAGATTAACCATAAAAGTTTCGAATTTCAGGGGATGAGGGTTACTTATAACACATTATATTATTTAATAAAAGCAAGAGAAGAGTTGAGAAAATTAACCACCCTTACAACCTGTATTATTAACTGTAACAAAACCATACTCACAGGGTATATTTAGTATACATCCGTTATTATAGATTAACCTTAAAAGTTTCGAATTTCAGGGGATAAGGGTAATTTATAACACATTATATTATTTAATGAATACAAGAGAAGAGTTGAGAAAATTAACCACCCTTACAACCTGTAATATTAACTGTAACAAAACCATATTCACAGGGTATATTTAGCATACATCCCTTATTATAGATTAACCATAAAAGTTTAGAATTCCAGGGGATGAGGGTAACTTATAAGACATTATATTATTTAATAAATGCAAGAGAAGAGTTGAGAAAATTAACCATCCTTACAACCTGTAACATTAACTGTAACAAAACCATATTCCAGGGTATATTTAGCATACATCCCTTATTATAGATTAATCTAAAAAGTTTCGAATTTCAGGGGATGAGGGTAATTTATAACACATTATATTATTTAAAAAATGCAAGAGAAGAGTTGAGAAAATTAACCACCCTTACAACCTGTAATATTAACTGTAACAAAACCATATCCACAGGGTATAGTTAGCATACATCCCTTATAATAGATTAACCATAAAAGTTTCGAATTTTAGGGGATGAGGGTAACTTATAACACATTATATTATTTAATAAATGCAAGAGAAGAGTTGAGAAAATTAACCACCCTTACAACCTGTAATATTAACTGTAACAAAACTATACCCACGGGGTATATTTAGTATACATCCCTTATTATAGATTAGCCTTAAAAGTTTCAAATTTCAGGGGATGAGGGTAATTTATAACACATTATATTATTTAATAAATGCAAGAGAAGAGTTGAGAAGATTAACCACCCTTACAACCTGTAATATCAACAGTAACAAAACCATATTCACAGGGTATATTTATCATACATCTCTTAATATAAAGTAACATTAAAAGTTTGAAATTTCAGGGGATGAGGGTAACATATAACACATTATATTATTTAAAAAATGTAAGAGTAGAGTTAAGAAGATTAACCACCCTTACAGCCTGTAATATTAACTGTAACAAAACCATATTCACAGGGTATATTTAGCATACATCCCTTAATATAAAGTAACATTAAAAGTTTGAAATTTCAGGGGATGAGGGAAAACGTATAACACATTATATTATTTAAAAAATGTAAGAGTAGAATTGAGAAGATTAACCACCCTTACAGCCTGTAATATTAACTGTAACAAAACCATATTCACAGGGTATATTTACCATACATCCCTTAATATAAAGTAACATTAAAAGTTTGAAATTTCAGGGGATGAGGGTAACATATAAGACATTATATTATTTAAAAAATGTAAGAGAAGAATTAAGAAGATTAACCACCCTGACAGACTGTAATATTAACTGTAACAAAACCATATTCACAGGGTGTATTTAGCATACATCCCTTAATATAAAGTAACATTAAAAGTTTGATATTTCAGGGGATGAGGGTAACATATAAGACATTATATTATTTAATAAATGCAAGAGAAGAGTTGAGAAAATTAACCACCCTTACAACCTGTAATATTAACTGTAACAAAACCATACTCACAGGGTATATTTAGTATACATCCTTTATTATAGATTAACCATAAAAGTTTCGAATTTCAGGGGATGAGGGTAACTTATAACACATTATATTATTTAATAAATGCAAGAGAAGAGTTGAGAAAATTAACCACCCTTAGAACCTGTAATATTAACTGTAACAAAACCATACTCACAGGGTATATTTAGTATACATCCCTTATTATAGATTAACCATAAAAGTTTCGAATTTCAGGGGATGAGGGTTACTTATAACACATTATATTATTTAATAAAAGCAAGAGAAGAGTTGAGAAAATTAACCACCCTTACAACCTGTATTATTAACTGTAACAAAACCATACTCACAGGGTATATTTAGTATACATCCGTTATTATAGATTAACCTTAAAAGTTTCCAATTTCAGGGGATAAGGGTAATTTATAACACATTATATTATTTAATGAATGCAAGAGAAGAGTTGAGAAAATTAACCACCCTTACAACCTGTAATATTAACTGTAACAAAACCATATTCACAGGGTATATTTAGCATACATCCCTTATTATAGATTAACCATAAAAGTTTAGAATTCCAGGGGATGAGGGTAACTTATAAGACATTATATTATTTAATAAATGCAAGAGAAGAGTTGAGAAAATTAACCATCCTTACAACCTGTAACATTAACTGTAACAAAACCATATTCCAGGGTATATTTAGCATACATCCCTTATTATAGATTAATCTAAAAAGTTTCGAATTTCAGGGGATGAGGGTAATTTATAACACATTATATTATTTAAAAAATGCAAGAGAAGAGTTGAGAAAATTAACCACCCTTACAACCTGTAATATTAACTGTAACAAAACCATATCCACAGGGTATAGTTAGCATACATCCCTTATAATAGATTAACCATAAAAGTTTCGAATTTTAGGGGATGAGGGTAACTTATAACACATTATATTATTTAATAAATGCAAGAGAAGAGTTGAGAAAATTAACCACCCTTACAACCTGTAATATTAACTGTAACAAAACTATACTCACAGGGTATATTTAGTATACATCCCTTATTATAGATTAGCCTTAAAAGTTTCAAATTTCAGGGGATGAGGGTAATTTATAACACATTATATTATTTAATAAATGCAAGAGAAGAGTTGAGAAGATTAACCACCCTTACAACCTGTAATATCAACAGTAACAAAACCATATTCACAGGGTATATTTATCATACATCTCTTAATATAAAGTAACATTAAAAGTTTGAAATTTCAGGGGATGAGGGTAACATATAACACATTATATTATTTAAAAAATGTAAGAGTAGAGTTAAGAAGATTAACCACCCTTACAGCCTGTAATATTAACTGTAACAAAACCATATTCACAGGGTATATTTAGCATACATCCCTTAATATAAAGTAACATTAAAAGTTTGAAATTTCAGGGGATGAGGGAAAACGTATAACACATTATATTATTTAAAAAATGTAAGAGTAGAATTGAGAAGATTAACCACCCTTACAGCCTGTAATATTAACTGTAACAAAACCATATTCACAGGGTATATTTACCATACATCCCTTAATATAAAGTAACATTAAAAGTTTGAAATTTCAGGGGATGAGGGTAACATATAAGACATTATATTATTTAAAAAATGTAAGAGAAGAATTAAGAAGATTAACCACCCTGACAGACTGTAATATTAACTGTAACAAAACCATATTCACAGGGTGTATTTAGCATACATCCCTTAATATAAAGTAACATTAAAAGTTTGATATTTCAGGGGATGAGGGTAACATATAAGACATTATATTATTTAATAAATGCAAGAGAAGAGTTGAGAAAATTAACCACCCTTACAACCTGTAATATTAACTGTAACAAAACCGTACTCACAGGGTATGTTTAGTATACATCCCTTATTATAGATTAAACATAAAAGTTTCGAATTTCAAGGGATGAGGGTAACTTATAACACATTATATTATTTAATAAATGCAAGAGAAGAGTTGAGAAAATTAACCACCCTTACAAACTGTAATATTAACTGTAACAAAACCATATTCACAGGGTATATTTAGCATACATCCCTTATTATAGATTAACCATAAAAGTTTCGAATTTTGGGGGATGAGGGTAACTTATAACACATTATATTATTTAATAAATGCAAGAGAAGAATTGAGAAAATTAACCACCCTTACAACCTGTAATATTAACTGTAACAAAACCATACTCACAGGGTATATTTAGTATACATCCCTTATTATAGATTAACCATAAAAGTTTCGAATTTCAGGGGATGAGGGTAACTTATAACACATTATATTATTTAATAAATGCAAGAGAAGAGTTGAGAAAATTAACCACCCTTACAACCTGTAATATTAACTGTCAAAAAACCATACTCACAGGGTATATTTAGCATACATCCCTTATTATAGATTAATCTTAAAAGTTTCGAATTTCAGGGGATGAGGGTAACTTATAACACATTATATTATTTAATAAATGCAAGAGAAGAGTTGAGAAAATTAAACACCCTTACAACCTGTATTATTAACTGTAACAAAACCATACTCACAGGGTATATTTAGTATACACCCCTTATTATAGATTAACCTTAAAAGTTTCGAATTTCAGGGGATGAGGGTAATTTATAACACATTATGTTATTTAATAAATGCAAGAGAAGAGTTGAGAAAATTAACCACCCTTACAACCTGTAATATTAACTGTAACAAAACCATATTCACAGGGTATATTTAGTATACATCCCTTATTATAGATTAACCATAAAAGTTTCGAATTTCAGGGGATGAGGGTAACTTATAACACATTATATTATTTAATAAATGCAAGAGAAGATTTGAGAAAATTAACCACCCTTACAACCTGCAATATTAACTGTAACAAAACCATACTCACAGGGTATATTTAGTATACATTCCTTATTATAGATTAACCATAAAAGTTTCGAATTTCAGGGGATGAGGGTAATTTATAACACATTATATAATTTAATAAATGCAAGAGAAGAGTTGAGAAGATTAACCAACCTTACAACCTGTAATATCAACTGTAACAAAACCATATTCACAGGGTATGTTTACCATACATCCCTTAATATAAAGTAACATTAAAAGTTTGAAATTTCAGGGGATGAGGGTAACATATAACTCATTATATTTTAAAAAAAATGTAATTGTAGAATTAAGAAGATTAACCACCCTTACAGCCTGTAATATTAACTGTAATAAAACCATATTCACAGGGTATATTAAGCATACATCCCTTAATATAAAGTAATATTAAAAGTTTGAAATTTCAGGGGATGAGGGTAACGTATAACACATTATATTATTTAAAAAATGTAAGAGTAGAATTGAGAAGATTCACCACCCTTACAGCCTGTAATATTAACTGTAACAAAACCATATTCACAGGGTATAATTAGCATACATCCCTTAATATAAAGTAACATTAAAAGTTTGAAATTTCAGGGGATGACGGTAACATATAAGACATATTATTTAATAAATGCAAGAGAAGTGTTGAGAAAATTAACCACCCTTACAACCTGTAATATTATCTGTAACAAAACCATACTCACAGGGTATATTTAGTATACATCCCTTATTATAGATTAGCCTTAAAAGTTTCTAATTTCATGGGATGAGGGTAATTTATAACACATTATATTATTTAATAAATGCAAGAGAAGTGTTGAGAAAATTAACCACTTTTACAACCTGTAATATTAACTGTAACAAAACCATATTCACAGGGTATAGTTAGCATACATCCCTTATTATAGATTAACCATAAAAGTTTCGAATTTCAGGGTATGAGGGTAACTTATAACGCATTATATTATTTAATAAATGCAAGAGAAGAGTTGAGAAGATTAACCACCCTTACAACCTGTAATAATAACTGTAACAATATAATGTGTTATAATTTATCCTCATCCCCTGAAATTCGAAACTTTTTAGGTTAATTTATAATAAGGGATGTATGCTAAATATACCCTGTGAATATGGTTTTGTTACAGTTAATATTACAGACTGTAAGGGTGGTTAATCTTCTTAATTCTACTCTTACATTTTTTAAATAATATAATGCGTTATATGTTACCCTCATCCCCGGAAATTTCAAGCTTTTAATGTTACTTTATATTAAGGGATGTATGGTTAACATACCCTGCGAATATGGTTTTGTTACAGTTAATATTACAGGTTGTAAGGGTGGTTATTCTTCTCAATTCTACGCTTACATTTTTTAAATAATAAAATGTGTTATACGTTACCCTCATCCCCTGAAATTTCAAACTTTTAATGTTACTTTATATTAAGGGATGTATGCTAAATATACCCTCTGAACATGGTTTTGTTACAGTTAATGTTACAGGCTGTAAGGGTGGTTAATCTTCTTAATTCTATTCTTACATTTTTTAAATAATATAATGTGTTATACGTTACCCTCATCCCCTGAAATTTCAAACTTTTAATGTTACTTTATATTAAGAGATGTATGGTAAATATACCCTGTGAATATGGTTTTGTTACAGTTAATATTACAGGTTGTAAGGGTGGTTAATTTTCTCAACTCTTCTCTTGCATTCATTAAATAATATAATGTGCAATAAATTACCCTCATCCCCTGAAATTCGAAACTTTTATGGTTAATCTATAATAAGGGATGTATACTAAATATACCCTGTGAGTATGGTTTTGTTACAGTTAATATTACAGGTTGTAAGGGTGGTTAATTTTCTCAACTCTTCTCTTGCATTTATTATATAATATAATGTGTTATAAGTTAACCTCATCCCCTGAAATTCGAAACTTTTATGGTTAATCGATAATAAGGGATGTATACTAAATATACCCTGTGAATATGGTTTTGTTACAGTTAATATTACAGGTTGTAAGGGTGGTTAATTTTCTCAACTCTTCTCTTGCATTCATTAAATAATATAATGTGTTATAAATTACCCTCATCCCCTGAAATTCGAAACTTTTAAGGTTAATCTATAATAAGGGATGTATACTAAATATACCCTGTGAGTATGGTTTTGTTACAGTTAATATTACAGGTTGTAAGGGTGGTTAATTTTCTCAACTCTTCTCTTGCATTTATTAAATAATATAATGTGTTATAAATTACCCTCATCCCCTGAAATTCGAAACTTTTAAGGCTACTCTATAATAAGGGATGTATGCTAAATATACCCTGTGAGTATGGTTTTGTTACAGATAATATTACAGGTTGTAAGGGTGGTTAATTTTCTCAACTCTTCTCTTGCATTTATTAAATAATATAATGTGTTATAAGTTACCCTCATCCCCTGAAATTCGAAACTTTTATAGTTAATCTATAATAAGGGATGTATGCTAAATATACCCTGTGAATATGGTTTTGTTACAGTTAATATTACAGTTTGTAAGGGTGGTTAATTTTCTCAACTCTTCTCTTGCATTTATTAAATAATATAATGTGTTATAAATTACCCTCATCCCCTGAAATTCGAAACTTTTAAGGTTAATCTTTAATAAGGGGTGTATACTAAATATACCCTGTGAGTATGGTTTTGTTACAGTTAATATTACAGGTTGTAAGGGTGGTTAATTTTCTCAACTCTTCTCTTGCATTTATTAAATAATATAATGTCTTATATGTTACCCTCATCCCCTGAAATTTCAAACTTTTAATGTTACTTTATATTAAGGGATGTATGCTAAATATATGCTGTGAATATGGTTTTGTTACAGTTAATATTACAGGCTGTAAGGGTGGTTAATCTTCTTAATTCTACTCTTAGATTTTTTAAATAATATGTGTTATACGTTACCCTCATCCCCTGAAATTTCAAACTGTTAATATTACTTTACATTGAGGGACATATGCTAAATACACCCTGTGAATATGGTTTTGTTACAGTTAATATTACAGGTTGTAAGGGTGGTTAATCTTCTCAACTCTTCTCTTGCATTTATTAAATAATATAATGTGTTATAAGTTACCCTCATCCCCTGAAATTCGAAACTTTTATGGTTAATCTATAATAAGGGATGTATGCTAACTATACCCTGTGAATATGGTTTTGTTACAGTTAATATTACAGGTTGTAAAATAGGTTAATTTTCTCAACTCTTCTCTTGCATTTATTGAATATTATAATGTGTTATAAATTACCCTCATCCCCTGAAATTCGAAACTTTTATGGTTAATCTATAATAAGGGATGTATGCTAAATATACCCTGTGAATATGGTTTTGTTACAGTTAATATTACAGGTTGTAAGGGTGGTTAATTTTCTCAACTCTACTCTTGCATTTATTAAATAATACGAGTATGTGTTATAAGTTACCCTCATCCCCTGAAATTTGAATTTTTCGACGTTGCTCTATATTAAGAGAAATATGCAGAACAACCCCCGTAAATATTACTTTATTACATTTGATATTACGTGTATAATCTTATAGTAAATACAGCAGTTAAGTTGTTACGGATTATAGCACCAGGGTTGTCCAAAGTATTTTACTTAACGAATCGGCTGCTACGAATCGGCTGCTAGATTCAGTCTCATTACCTACCAACATTCCAAAGATTATTTTGAAGTATATATTCATTATTGTGATTATTCATTGATTTAAATTTATTACTAACTAGTATCTCTAAATTTATGTATCACAAATATCTGTTTAGATCTTAATATAGTTTGTTATTATCAAAATATAAATATGTTGACATTTACAATTTGACAACACTGCCCTGCAGTAGCAAACGGATCCGTTTATTATATTAATTTTAACGGATCCGTTGAAATGTCATATTGTGAATAGTATTTTTAGCGGAATCCGTTAATAAGAAATATTTTAACGGAATCCGTTTACATAATATATTTTAACGGATTGTGTTTAGAATACACCCATTAAAGAGTTTATTTGATTTTAAAACGACGTTCCGTTCATACAATGATCATCTTCAAGATTAAATCAAGTCAGAAAAAAATATTATTAGCAAAATAAAAGTGAAATATACAACGTTTATCATTTTCACTGCCAGATACGTCAAAAAATACCGTTGAACATTGATACATTAAAAAAGAGAATCTTAGTATTCCATGGAAAATTTAAGAAGCAAACCGCTGTCATCTGTCACATTTGACACGTCAATAGTAACTTTTAAATGGAAATATTTATGAAATGAGGACAATTTGATAGAAATCAAATTCAAAATTATAAATTATAAGAATTCCATTTAACAAAAATATAACTTTGTGTTATATCTCGGAAATTTCGTACGTCACTGGATAGACAATAAAAATATCTAACTTTTTTATTTGAAACATTTTTCTCGATTACTGATTGCTTAGAAGTAATTTCAAAATGAAAAAATCGACCAAATTCAGTTTTTTGTCATTATCTAGTGCCCTATGAAATTTATTGGAAAAACAAAAGCACATATAAGATGACCCCCTATAGGTGTACAAAAATTTCCATTTAACCGTATCTTGTATAGTTCTCGAGATCCCAATGCTGGCAGCTCTAAATGGGACACACTGTATACATCACTAATGCTTTTCACCCATTTCTGGATTTGCTCATCATCTTTTTACCTCCCGCTACCCTTGGTAAGGGAGGTATAGGGATCGTGCTAAAAATCGCATATCGAGATTTTGGTAAATGACCACGGTTTAAGATCCCTAGAATCCAATTTTAACATTTTCACGATGATGCCTGTGTTTGTGTGTGTGGATCCTCCACTCTAACTCAAATACTATCATTCAGAAAACTTTGAAACCTTGTATCTCGAACTTTTTCTGTAATGGAAAGAGCCCATTAGATTTTGGTGAAAATCGACTAACCGGAAATGGCACTTTACAAGAAGCTCAAAATAGTTTTTCTTCGAAAAATACCTTTAAATGTTATTTTTTTGAGATTAATGTTATTATAAAAATTAAAGATTATTAAATTTTCTATAGATTTTATGGATAAATTTATAAAATTATTTATAATTTAAATCCCAGAGCCTACGCTTTAAACAAATAAAACGCAGTTATTTAAATGTAACTGACGGATAAATGTCACTATCAAAGAACTAATCATTTCAAAATAATATTAATAACGTTTTAAAAAGAAAAAAGTAAATAGAACAATAGATAAGGAATTCAATACAGTTTCCAGCATAAGTAAATATGTAGGTATGTATTTAGATTAATAAAAATTAACGATGCACAAAAATGTTTAAGCTAATCCTTATTTTTGGATTAGTAAATTCTATTCTATCCCGGTATTTAAAATTTAATCTTTATTTTATTATAGCTCCGGTGGTGGTTAGAGCAACGCGTCATATCATGAGTGCCCTCGGGGCTCTGGGTTCGAATCCCACTAAGGCATGAATGTGCATGAATGTGAACCCACTCTGTAGTTGAGATTTAATCCTGTTGAGGGGTTTATAAAAAAGGTAGTTGGATTAGATTTGACTATATTTTAAGAAATAAACTTAATCTTTTTTGTGACTCGGGTTGTAAATGGCGGGAGGTATTGTGTTGGCCACACCAGATTTTTCTCAGATTTCTAGAGCTGTTATAAAGAGAGTACCACAGGAATTATTTTTGTGCTATTTCAAAAAATAAGTACCTAACCGATAATTACTTTTAAATTCAACAGTAAACGAATATCACAGACAAGAGTTTCATATACATAAAAATTATAATGAAAAAGAAGTAGGTAGTGTAAGATGTATTTACATATTAAAAGCACCTGGAAGTTGTGTAACAATCTATTTTTTGTGTTCCTCTGCGAAATCCATTAGCGTGTCTATCTAGACAGTAATAATTTATTTATCTGTTGTCAGCAATCAAAACAATAGGTTGAGCGCGACAGCAACATGATGGTTACAAGCAAATAATCCATGAGATGGCGGTACTAACCATCATCACACACCAGGGGTCTAGACGGGCCCAGACAGATAAATTAACAGACGATTCTGTAGCAAAGGCTACAAAAAACTTCAACGCTAACGCTGCCATTGCAACACAGACGAGAATGCGAATACGAATGCTAGCCGAATTGAAACGTTTGCATTTTTGTTTTGCAGACAATTGAGGCTGCTTTTATTCTAAGCAAACTCTTCCGAGATGGAATTTGGAATAGGAGACTCATGTTTTGTTTTTTGTGGTGTCTACACTCTAAAAGCAATAGCAAATAGACAATTGGAACAGGAATATTATTTTAAAATATTGCGACAAAAACTAAAATATCTTTAAACGAGTGCAGTGATTAGCCTGGACATTAACAGCCGTATTCATAGTAATTCTGACGTGGTTTAAACCAGGTCTATCTAAGGTTCATAGGCGCCCACAGGGGGGGTCGAAAGGGTCGACTGACCCCCCTTTCATTTATAGACTGTATCCATTTTAAAAAATAAAATTATAATTTTATTTTTTCATTTCAATGTATCATTGTATTTTTTAATAATTATTGGTAATATTTTCTTATATTTTATCTATTACTAAGTACGAAATAGCTGAAGTGTCAGAATGAGTAAATTATGTTATGTACTGTTAAACGTGTATTGCAATTATTTTTACATTATATTACATTATGTTCGGTGTTGTATTTTCTTTAAAATGCCGTAGTTTATTCATCATTTTATGATTACGTTCTTCTCAAAACTTTCACAATTATCGATTTAACTGTTATATATAAATAAAGAAATAGAAAAGTAAATAATGAATAGACATTGCATAATTATTTATATTAAAAGTACCTACGTATGATTAGGGTTGCCGTATTTTGTGAGGGGCGCGACTTAATTAACATTTAATTATACATTTTATTTTGAGCAGTTCAATAGAATAATTATATTGTTACTCAATAATATAATATTTTAATTTAATGCAACATTGTATTTTCAGATTTCTGTTTCTGTAGTTATTGCTTATGCTCGCATCTCGCATCATAAAGCCTAGTAGAAGGGACAATTCTACGCTTTTTGAGCGTACGTACGCATTTTCGTCATAAAATATTGATTTTAATTTTTTAAGAATTTGTTAAATTTGCTGCATTGTAAAGAACTCTATATTATCTTACTTTGCATTAAAACACGTTTGACCTTGAAAATTATTAAAAATTCGCCTGCGGCGCATTTTATTCTTACAACAAAAATATCGACCCTCCTTGTAAAAAAGTCTGCGGGCGCCCATGCTAAGGTTTTTCCTTATTCATAGTAAGGTTGACTTAGACCTAGCTTAAACCTAGACTAAAATTTAGACCGAGCGTACCCCTAGTTTAAACTAGATCTAAAGCCTGTCATTGTAACGAAAAATAGTGTGCTTTAAAAAAAATGCATTCGTAAGATAATTTTTTTTATTAATTGTCAAATTGACAATTTTGATATTAAATGAATAAAATTGAGGATATTCAAGATATTTGTGCAACATTAATGATGTAGAAGATGTATTTTTATCATATCTGCAAATTTGATATAATTGAAATTTGTATTTAATTTTAGAAAATATAATGAAAGACAGAGATTCAGATGAAGAAGATACTGAATTAAATAATGATATATGTAACGAAGCATATTTAGACAAAATCACAATATGCCCGGAAACGAAAACACTTCAAACCTCACATGTAGTTGTCAAATAATTTTATATAAAAATTTATGTGTATGACAAATTCGGAGTATAAATAAATGATTTTTAGTTAATTTCACACGTTTCCTGTAAATTGCAACCAGTTTCATACCCAAATAAAATTCTGATATATTGTCAAAACCAGCACAACTATTATTAAATATTCATAAATTTTTTTCTTCCCATTTTTCCTTATGTATACTCGTACATATGAATACACGTTTCTATTGTTGTGCCACATACTATTCTTATTTTAGATAATATTAAGTGTTAATTTTTACACTGACTAGATCACATATGAAAATATTCGAATATTTATGTCTGAAGCTTACTTCATATTCATCGCAGACCATGTCCAGATGGATACAAGGGCTAAACTCGGTCTACGGAAACTAAGTTTAAACTGGGTCTAAAATTTACTATGAATAAGTCTAAGTTATACCTAGTTTAAACCTAGTCTACTTAGACCTAGTTTAAACCAGGTCTATCTCAGTTACTATGAATACGGCTGTAAAAGTTTGTGAATTCCAATTGTTATCATAAACTACTGACTGAGATAACTACTGTACGAGTATTGAGTAATTCATATTAACGTATGGTCCTAAAGTTTTGAGAAATTTTTTAGAAATTTTGTATTTATGACAGTTTTGTTTTCTCGATTTGATACAGCAAAATGTCATATAAACTACATATTCGTAAAGGAATTTTCAATCTTGTTGGGCGAATGCCTAAGTGTGATATTCTTGCAGTTTATCGCGAGCACAATATCTCTGTGGCAACAATTTATAGGACAATAAAAGATTGTGAAGAAGGTATACCTAATGTGGAGGGTCACATATATATATATATATATATATATATATATATATATATATATATATATATATATATATATATATATATATATATATATATATACTGATACGTATAATATTTATATTTATATATATATAGTAATTATATGTTTATACAATATTATTTATTATATTATAAGAAATAAGAATATGACCACAAGAACCACAAAAAATTTGTGGTCGTCGTGGTCACGAAAAAGTAAACAAAACTGTCAGGAACCACATTCCGAAATTGAACCGCGATCCTGAAATTATGTTTTGGTTACATTACGGAACGCATAACCAGAACCTTGGTCACCGCGGTTAAGTTACGAAATATACTATTAATAAAAATATCAGAAACTTACTCTTTATTGTTTTTAGTGATGTCGCGAGACGAGAAACGGCGAGAATTAATCCACTCTCGTCTCGTCTCGAAATTTCGAGACGAGATTACTCTGTATCTCGTCTCGTCATAATTTTTCTTGCCTTCTCTCGATCTCGACTCGAGAGTCTCGAATTTCTCGAATTTATAATTAGCAAAGAAACGAATAGGTGCCATTAATTAAAACTGATTATTTTACTGTGTGGTATTTAAATGGTTAGGTTAGGTTGCTGGGCGTGTCAATCTGTTTTATACGCAGATATTGGTAATTATAATTATATATTCGTATAGTGCGGGCACTCGAAGCTGGTGTGAAGAATACACCATAGGTATCTCTTTGTTTTTTTTTTTGCTAAAACTCAAAATAACTTTAAAATGAATAAGTAAATATGAATGTAAATGAAGAGGCAATTCAAATATTTATATATACCGATGAATATTTTGTTCTTTTATGTACTTATATTTTACTTGAATAATTTAAAAAATTACATTCGAGATCTCGACTTTCCACTCTCGTCTCGAGCAAATCTCGAAGGAATTACTCTCGTCTCGTCTCGAATTGTCGAGACGAGAATAAGGTCAACCTCGTCTCAAAAATTTGAGAAATTCGAGACGAGATCTCGAAAATGTGAGATCTCGCGGCATCACTAATTGTTTTCTATTCCAATATCTTTTAATAAGTATTTTCAAAGGTCTTTTTATAAATCGCAGTCAATTTGGATTTTCCAATTCACTAGTAATGTCATACACAGATCAAGAGAAAAATCTAAGAACAAATTGCTCAATACTTGGCGTGATAGTGTTCCATTATTACATAATGTGGCCCATATATTTCCGTGGGAGCGGGAGTAAGTATTTTTGCGTAAAAATGAGCGATATTTGTGCGGCTGTGTTCCAATATACGGAACAATTTATCACAGGAATGAAATCAGCGAAATGACATAGCGAGTCTTGGTTGTACACATGTGTTTGCCCTGACGTCATTAATCACACGAATATTATTTAATTAATCTTTGCCACTTGAATTGTGTACCTACATCAAAAATTGTTTCAACAATCTCAAGTTTTTATATTGGATTTATTTCACCAATGGTTCTTTTCATAGTATGTTATTATAAATTATCTTTATGGGAATATTTGTCTTAACAACTTATTTTTATTAATTTAAATAAAATATAAAATGAATATATCATCACAGCATATATTACCCATTACTGGCTGTGCCAATCTGCTCTCTATTTGTTCACTAAAGGTACCTATATCGGTAATGATGATGATGATGATGATGACATTATTTGTACCGAGCGGGCGTTTACCAGACCTTCAAATACCTAAAGTTGCATTCAGAACGAAATAAATTCAATTTCCAATTTTACTTTTTACTTTGTAATTTTTACTTTCAATTTGTCTCATTCACTATACTCTGTTTCATTTAAGCCATTCAGCAGATGGCGCTCGCATCGGCATTAGTTTTAAGTAGCCAAAATTACAATGGGTACACTTGTCTCTTGTCTCCAATTTCAGTCAATCAGAGAGATCAAAACTATTCCCTATTCTCTGCAATATTGAATGGTTTAAATGGAACAAGGTTATGACAGAAGATAACTGAAGCTGAAGAGTATTTTTGCGATTCTGCAATAACAAAATAATGGCAGCAGAGATTGACATTTGACGTTCAGGAATACTAAGCGCATGCGTCACCTCAAATTTGTATTGAAAAGTTTGGATATTGCAAGGTTGGAATTGGAAATTGAAATTGGATAGTGAAATTATGTTGCTGTGAATGCATATATTCAGGCACATCTTCCAATCTTTGACATAAAGTAGAAATTCAAATTGGAAATTGAAATTACTTGGTTGTGAACGCCGCTTTAACTTGGCAATAAAATATTTTCTATTTCGGTGTTCTTATGAAGATATAAACGCACTGAAAACATGTCGTTAAGAATATCTATAAACGCATTGTTTCTGGCACTATTTGTTTCCTAAGGGTGGTATGACTGGTTTCAAAACTGACAGATAAATAATAGATATCCTCAAATTGTTTTCAGTCAGCAATAAATTTTCATCTGTTAAATTAAAATTGTTAGTCGTATATTTGACGTCGCATTTAAAAATATTATATTAAAGTACGAATGTCATAATTGTCATTTTATTTTGTGAGAATGAAGTTTGAGTCACGACGCAGAGCGGAGTGGCCGAGTAGCTCAACCCATCGAACAAAATAATGGACAATTATGAAATAAGTTCTTTATACTATTTTTTCTATTTTACGCCTTTTGACCATTTTTAAATTTAAAAATCGTAGTTTCAAAATATAGGGAATTTGATGTCACTTGGTAATAAACTAATTCAAACTCTAACCTTATTTTTGTAACACCAATAGTCTACGATATTTTATATTTCTTCCTTACATTCTTTTTATTATTACTCTTAAATTTATATAAAAATAAAATTCTTAACAAATTGTTCGAATGAGCTATTAACGTATTGTTTTGGATGCTACAAGCGCTTTGCTACAAACGCAAAATATAACTAATAGAATTATAAAATTACCTCAATAGCCAGGCCGGCGTATAGCCCAACCATACTGTGTTCTCCCCACCACTCAACTGAGGTCGAGAAATTGACATCCTCACGTATCTATATTATTAGTATTATTACATTATAATAATTCCAATGCTTTTATTTTGCTATTTTACTCTTGTAAGGTTATATTTTTTTATATAATTTAAAAGAACTAATAATGAAAATATTAGTTGCAAAAATAATTATTGTAATAATTTATTTATTTACTTTTTCTTAAAATTTATCAGTCAGTAAATTAGTCTTATTGTTATAAATAGTTCGTATTGTTTTTAAATTTGTCTCTTCTTGGTTATTGGTATTTATACAATTCTACAATTCATGATATATTAGCAACTGTCCATTGTTTATATTTGTAAATGTTTAGTTTTAAATTTATGAAAACATAAAAAAGTAACAGTAAATAGTAATTACTAAATCTTTTTTATAAAAACTAATTGAAAATAATATAAATATACTTGTATGAAGCAAGTATTTTCTGCTATAGAGCTTGCCGTGCGATCTGCTCGGAACGAGAGAGGCCAAGTCACCGTTTGGCTCACCGGCAGTAGTGTAATGCGTGGAGAGGGAAAATTGTTCTGTCTCACTCGCACTTACATATTCCACATGAGGACAGCACAATTTAGCCTCTTTGTGTAAATTCGCGTGAAAATAACACTATTTGTATGATTATTTGACATATTATAGTAACAACAATTGTTTGTGAATTCATATACCTATAATATATTTATATTCAATACATTTTATTATATATATATATATATATATATATATATATATATATATATATATATATATATAATTTTACAAATGTATTGAATTTAAGAGAACAGGCCTGGCTTCACCTGCCTCATCTGATGCACCGCCAATGTAATCAAGGGGTATCATCTGTAACTATATTATGATGTAAAATTGGTCAAATCTTCGCGTCAGAGCGTATATTGATATTTTTATGACTGCCCTCAATTTTCAATCACGAAACGCATTTCTTAACTGAAATTTTTATATGATACTTTCTTTTATTACGTATTAACACTTAACTTAATGATTACATTGTAATTTTGTAACATTGAGAATCTAAGCGTTGTTAGAAACCAATTATAAGATACAAGATCTTTACGCTGGTTGCAAAGTAATAATCTCTATTATTAAAAAATAAATAAAATTCGTACAGCAAAAGTAATTTGTCTTGGTACAAAATCTATAGACAACTCTGTCGGAAAGAAGGTTATCAACCTTACGCTTTGAACAGAAAACAGTAATGTGCAATCAATAAATATGATTGAATGATAGTCCATGAATTCGGAATATTATATTTGAATAGCTTTATACGAACAAAATAAGTTGCAGATCTATTATGTTATACTGAAATATTTATTTGAATTCAGTAAAATATTTCGTTTGTATTCTCAAATTTATTATAGAGTAATACAGTGCATGTACAGCGTGCGGCAAAACATCCTCCCTCGAGATAAAATAGCTATTTGTGTATTAAGAGCGCAAAATGGGACATTGTCGATTGAGAGGTTGTTGACGCGCGGCGCAGGAGCGCGGCATTCTCTCGAAATCGACAATGTCAATTTGCGCTTGAAACACACACAAGATTTTTTCTACAGTCCTCCACCATAAAAAATTAATAAAATGTACACTTTGTACTTACAGTACTACTCAACAGTTTTGCAATGAAGATAGGAACGTATTCAAATATGACTTCAAGATATTGTTTTGGCTTTCGTTTTTACAAAAAATTAATGCCAATTTTGTAATGAATATTATAAGTTTTGTATAATTTATTTGTTTCAAGTATATTAAACTAGTGCAGTGGAAAAGTGGATGTCTACTGGGAACGTTCACGCCAAACTTTTGCAGGTGGCAGCACAACTATTCACACAATTTATTTTATATTTAATTTTAATTTATCCTGACTTTCCATTCTTCTTGAGCTGTAGCTTCAATCTAATCTAAGCATTTTATACTTTCGTTTTCGTAAAAAAATGCCATATTTTATTTTCATAGCAGTGCGGCATTTTGTTTGGTTATGTAATACACTGACACAGGAGTTATATGTCAGATTGACTTGTGAAGGTGGTAAATGTGTAACTACAGTGTCATTAGTTCCTGACTAAACGTTTCTATTAAGAATGTAGACAAGTGACATTTCTCAACATTGTATAGTTAGAAATTGAGACAGCGAGCGTTTTTCTATTTTGTCGGGCATGAGCAGCAAAGTGATATTTTGCGTTGACAAAAGAGAGCGCAAATGGCTACTTTGTATATAGAGTGTAGAAAAATAATCTTTCCTCCTAGATACCTAAAACAGACATCTTACGTACGCCTATGCTAGCGTGTAAAGGCGAGCCTGTTGAAGGTCACCAAATTCAAATATACACGTACAGGGTAGTGTCGTACCAATGACTGTCGTATCGCCAAGCGATACGGCAGTCAATAGCGAAATGTTAGAGTGAAGTCATTTTTACGTCATGCGATAGAGTCCCAGTACTAAACAAAACTACTTGGCGAGGGGGTATTTGGAATCGAGTACTGAACGCGCGCTGAACGGCGGCTTCAGATCCATTTACGCGGATGTAGTCTTCCAAGGCAAAAGTTCGTTGCTCGTTCGTCCACATTATGTTTACGATTGATTTCCACCCTTTTACGACAATGTTAAATTTTATTTCATGCGACTAGTTGGTTGATGTTACTTTTCGGATAGCATTAAACGACCGAAAAGTAACTGTTTTTAGTGATGCACGACGAGGCGAGAGTACTATCGCATCTCTTCTCGTATCGCTGCATTATACGAGACGGGAACGAGAGCGAGATTGCAGTTTAAAATGCGAGGCGAGATCGATATAACAACTGCGAGAAGCGAGAAATCTCGCGAGATTCTCGCGAGAGTCTTGCAATAAAAAGTACTTGTAACTTTATAGCTTTGATTCATAAATTCAATGAAAAATGCACCGTACAAGAAATAGAGTCAACACTAATTCGTGCATAGAACTCGTGAATGTGAAAAATTGTATGAATTCATTATATTTTTTTGAGACTATCTATAGTCGATTTCGATTAGTATCGGTCCCAGAGCGAGGAAATGCAAAATAAAGACAAAATCTGTTTTGAATCCAATATTACTAGTTTTCTCCAATATTTCAGCCCCTAATTCACCCCAGTTAAAACTACGGTTAATAAAATTTTTGCCGCCTCTTAAAAGTAAAGGATGTTATATTAAGCGTCGATGGGAGTCAACACGGAGAGAAGCGGAGTGACTGATTGCCGGCGAGTTACCAGTGTAGCGGTTTTTTATGATTAAATCTTACTTAAATAGTAGCATATATTTAATGATAAAGTGTAGGTACTTTTAGTTACAAAAAAGATTTTTTAAATATTTAATTCGTTTTATTGATGACAGAATGTATTAGCAGATGTTCGTATTGAAATAGTTTAGAGATCCCAATTTGGTGATAAACTGGATATTTTAAAGTTTATCACGTTATCTGATGACCGTAAACCGTAAATGAATAAACATTATGTTCGTATTGAAATTATTTGGTGACCAGAATTTAGTGCTTCGTCTCTTTATTATAGTTATACTTATACGACTGCAAATACACGGTGCAAACTTGTCTCTTGTAGTTAAATTGTTACGTAAATACGTAGTGCGCAAGCGCTTATTTTTATAGCGAGACTCTCGCGAGACTCTTGTGCGAGAACAAGACGAGACTCAAATAAGGTGCGAGAACGAGAATAAGATCGAGAATACAGATCCGAAAAAGAGACGAGATTGATATTTTATATTTCTCGTCTCGTCTCGTCTCGCGTGCATCACTAACTGTTTTAGTTACCAAAACAATAAAACAATAGACGTTTGTTCCATGGTTTATTCGATTGTTTAAAGGTACTTATTTTGCCATTGTGAAAACATCGTATTCGAGTTAGTAAGTCTTAGTTAAAAGTTATCACCATTCTTCTCGAACTGTTCATATTTAATTAAAACTACAAATTTCATTTCCTTTGATTGTTTGTATTCACACTTTCAAAGAATTGTTGCATCGCAATATAAAGCGTTCCACATCTTTATCATGTTTTTCACTCACAAAGCACACTGCGAACTATAGAGAGAATAAAGACGAAAAACATTTGAATACAATTTGTAAGGATAGCTTTGTACCAAACAAAACTTACATACATATGTTAGTTTGTATATAGAACACTATCCCTTTAAATATGTTTCGCTTTGATGTCCATGCAGTAGAATTTGTTCATTTAAATTGTTCCATGTGAAATTAAATTTTGAAGCTTTGTAAATAAAATTTTAATAAATACATCGCCAAATATTGTATGGTAAATGCTCTATTATTTGTTTAATAAAATTGTTGATGTAATTTTCATTTTGAAATGATGTGAAAAGTGTAATCATAAAAATATTCTTTCATGCTTAATATAAAAGAATTGCAAAATAGGGAATGGCCTTAAAAATACTTAAATTTTGAATGCATCGTTACATTTATATTACGAATATAAAAATATGCATACGAAAGAATAAACTTTAAAATACATTCTCAAATAGATTTATTCCTTTGTTTTCTTTTTAAATAATCTTTCTTTTAAAAACTATCATTATTTTTGTTAGTGTAACGTGAGAGCGTAGGTACGATGGTTGCCTTTAAAGTTTTTATAATCGAACAATAGATGGCGTTAATGAGTTGTGGCAAGTGGCAACAAGCCAGTGGTAACTTAGAAATTGACCGATAGGTTGTTGATAGTGAACGTTTAAAAGAAGCAAGTTTATGCAAAAATGTAAATCACTCGTGAAGGTCTGCGTTGGATGATGTCTTATAATTTTAAAAAGGCCTTACTCAACAACAATGCATAGAATCGCTTCGTGAAATATTTGGTAATGAAGCACCGTCAGAGAAGACTGTTTACAATTGGTTTGCAGTATTTCGTCGTGATCGTGCATCCGTCAGTGATGAATGTCGAGAAGGTCATTCCGAGAAACATCGATGCTGTGCGCAACATGATTAAAGAAGATCGGCATGTGACCTACAGACAGATAGAGACGTCTCTTAGCATATCGCAGACTGCAATACAATCGACTTTGCATGAACATTTAGGAGTGAAAAAGATTTGTTCCAGATGGATTCCGCATAATTTGACCGAAGCGCAAAAAAGGCTCGTGCTGATTGGTGTCAGGAAAAAATTCAACCGAGGACGTTCAAAATCCGTATACAACATTGTTACAGGAGAAGAAACTTGGATATATTCGTATGAACCTGAAAGCAAACAACAGTCTACTGTTTGGGTGTTTGACGATAAACCCAATCCCAAGAAAGTTGTTTGTTCACGGAGCACTTCCAAGAAAATGATCGCTTGTTTCTTCGGTTGTAATAAACACGTCGCAACCATTCCTTTAGAGGATCGAAGAACTGTTAATGCTGAATTGTATACAATAATTTGTTTGCAGACGGTCTTGGATGAAATAAGGAAATCAACAAAAAACGTCGCATCATTCTTCATCACGACAATGCCAGCTCCCATAAAGCACTTCAAACAACCGAATTTGAAAGAGAAAAACATCGAATTAATGTCTCATTGCCCGTATTCACCCGATTTATCGCCTAATGCCTTTTTCTTGTTCCCCACTGTCAAACAAAAGATGAGTGGACAGCGATTTTCATCACCTCAAGAAGCTGTTGAAGACTTTCAAAACCATGTTTCTACGATGTCAGCTTCAGAGTGAAGAATATGTTTCCAGAATTTGACCGTATGCAAAAATGTATAGACATTAAAGGCGAATATTTCGAAAAGCAAACTTGTTCGTTTCTGTTTCACTTTTTGTAAAAACTTAAAAGGCAACCCTCGTATCTACGAAACTAGATCCGCGAGACCCGGTCAGCGCGTACGAACCGACGCCTATGAATAGAAGCATTCTAGTAGGTAGGAGGAGCCTAGGTAGGCGCGATCGGTAACATAGTGCAGCGCGTAATATGCGGGCGACGTGTGGAGAGCATTTGTGTTAGCAAGGGGGAAATAAGCGTAATTACCTGCGCATTGTTATATAGTTCGAGATTGTTCGAGAAAATATTAGAACAATTATACAGGCTGTCTCACAACTCGCGCCCCAGAGCGAATGAGGAAACACGATACTGTACTCGGATGTGTAATTTCGAAGAAAAAAAATCTAGCTTAAAAGATATTCGAGAAAAGACGTCTTAAAATTGACCAATCAGAGACTTACATCTTTAACATGTGTTTGCCGTAATTCTACGTTACTAGGATTTTATACAAATCAAATCTTCTTTAAAATGTGTGGGTGACAGTAGTTTTCGAAAAATGTCAGTGTCAAATTAAATTTGACGAGGAGAATAAAAAAAGGCAAATTCTTACCATGTATTCAGCTGCTGATTACTTAGAAATGATTATAATTTTCGGAGAATGTGGACGTAACGCCAGAGAGGCAGCACGAGTCTATTCGGAACGTTTTCCGGATAGAAATCTTGTGGATGCATGAGACTGGTCAAGTTATGCCAGATCAAATGACAATAATATTTTCGTTTAACACATTTTACACAGCTGCTACAACACGTTGCATTGGACGATATAAATGATGATCTCGGATGACACCTTCGCTAACCTAAATTTGTTGACAGTGAAAAGTCAACTCTAAAGTGTCAAAAATACAGTAAGTCAAACAAATTTTATAACTCACTAGTAGTATATTTAAAACCTAGCAACCTGTTTTATTTTGTAATAATATCATCACACCTCAAGATATCCTTCCGGGATTGGTGGATTAAAAAGTCTTGTAACTCCGTTATGCAAGCAGCCACAAATTATTTTCTTCTATTTGTTGGCAACCTATTGTCGTTGGCAAGTGTCAGTTTCGTCTGGGGCGCGAGTTGTGAGACACCCTGTATAAGCGATGTACTTCTATGCAGAGAGACAGTCACATAGAGTAGTATTCCGTCGGAAGGACAGTTATATAGATAGTACGAGGTGAGGAGTCAGTGAGTTGAGTAGCAGTAGTATCGTGCAGAACGTATCCAGTTTAGTGTCGAGTAGTCGAGTGGAGTACTCGGGAAGTTACTGGTATACTGGGTTAGCTGTCTGTGGAAGTAAATACTCGGTAGTTTTGAGGAGTATTGGGAAGCTATGTATACGGGGACAGTAACGGCGAGTGGAAGTAGATACTCGATAGTTGTGTTAAAGAGTAGTGGCATACATACAGTCGGTGATACTGAAGCTGTTGAAGTTAGAACAGTTAGTCAGTCACAGAAAATTAGTTAGTTACATAAATAGACAGTTTAATATCCTGACGCTCTTGAGTCAGTTGAGTATATAGACGCTGTGGAGGTCGGTCGGTCAGACAGTTGAATAAAATTTATTTTATTAAATTGAATTATGTAATGTTTTATTCACTTTTATTTAATTAAAAATAAAACGTACTTACATTCTCAGGCTTGTAATGAATTTTGCCCCGATTCTCCATAAACTAATAACATATCAACAAATTTAATATTGCTATAAGCGTTTGTCATTCTGAATGAACAAAGAACGAGTACAATTCTAAATGAAGTAAAAGCGAATGAAAAATTACACAATTTAATTAAAATAAATTGCAATGTTTACTAATTTGTATTCGTGTTCTTTACCTATCAGTCCAGGAGCCCAAAAATGTCAGCTCTAAGGACTACGCAATTATTTTTGTGAATTTTGCAAAAATTATTTTTACGTCACGATCAATACATCAAATTATACATACCCTTATTTTTTACAATATATAAGGTAAAAATTTCTTAATTCCGCTTATATTTGTGTTTGTTTACCGGATGTTATACGAAGAACAATTTTCCTTATTGTTAGTTTTGTGTATTACTAAGTATTTCTGGAAATAGTACATAGTAGTTTGATATTAATTATCCAATGTTTTAATAGCTAGCTAATAAAGCCCAAAGTCAAGAAGTCTGCAATGAAACCATTCTAATTATCACCTCTTCTCTGTCTACTATGCAACAAGCAATAACTCCAACAACTGCATTTCAGTAATTTCATAAATTCCCACGATGGCCTTCCATCCTTGTCCTTCTCATTACCCTGATGCCTGCAAGAGCGAGATGCACTGTGGCTACCACACCGTGCAAATGCAAATCTCATTTTACGCTCGCTTGTATACGTACGCGAACGGTAATACGTTTATTCCCAAATGGAAACTGTCTGAACACTGAATCGACTCCGAATTTAAGAGGCTATGGAAATTTAAAATGAAAGTGAGCATGGAAAATACTCTTCTTTGAGGAGTAACTTACCTACTATATGAAAAATGGAATATGGAAAATGCAATCTTGCACTTTGTAAAGATGGATTTGGTTATAACTTTATTCATATCTCACAATTCTTTCTGTATGTTTAAACCTTAAGCCCAGATATATTCCAAAGGATACAATAATATTGTATACAATAACTAAATCCTTCTGAAGTCAAACCTTATACGAAACCGAATATTATAGATAAAAGATGGAGCTCGTAATCTTATACCTAAGTACCTCATCGCGAATCTGGGGACCCGTGTTCGATCCTGACCGACGCCAAAACTATTTCGAATTTTAAAAACTACAAAAATGACCCCGTGCACATTCTGTGCTGTATTCTCCACACCAACAATGAGAGCCTGTGAAGTGACGTCTGGTAAACGCTCGCATGGTACGAATATGTCATCATTATTACCTATATCTGTATAAAATAAAAAGGCACACCCAGCAATGGGTAATATACCGTGGTATTGTAACGTGAGTGGGTACGTATGATATTTGGTCCGCGAGCCCCCAGCCAGTGCTTGCGAGCCGACGCCTGTGATAGAAGCGTTTCTGGAGAAATAGGCGGAGCCTATGTAGACGACCGATAACATAGTAGTGATGGGAAATTCCCGTAAATTTATTTTTAGGAAACATTTCTTGGAAATGTTCCCGTGAGTATTTCCATATTCGGAATTTTTATGGAAAATTTAATTTATTTTATATTTTTATTTTATATGGTAACTAGGTAGGTATCTAATAAATTATTTTGCATTATACATATATGTCCTCATTAGATATCATTTCATTTAATATATTTATTAACAGGAAAACAAAATGTTATCAGATTCATACTAGATTTTGACTATTCCTGTATGATAAACCGGAAGTGGTACTTAATTTGGAGCTCTTAATGAGTGCCCGTGAGGTAAAGCCTGGTAAACGCCCGCATGGTACAAATATGTCATCATCATTACCGATATCTGCGTACAAAGCAGATTGGCACACCCAGCAATGGGTAATATGCCGTGATGATATATTTATTCTTTATTTTATTTTTAAAAACATAATAAAATATAGGTAATCCAAAATTTCGTGTTACAGACTTTTGTATTAGTTATTGGAACAACAAATTAGATTTTGTTTACAAACGATCAACAAGAAGGGATACTTTACTTAAAGCTCATTGCTATTTTAAACATGGAATTGGCGGGAGGTTTTGTGCTGGCCACATCAGATTTTTTAATGTGCTTTGACATTTTTGTGGCATTCACCAACTTATATTCTATATTGCAATATTTGCATACAGCAGATTTTCCTTGGCTTTTGAAATATTTCCATATCGCAGATTTTTTTCACATTTTTCTAAATTAAATATAACACGTCGCACGTCCACTTTACACGACTAACTCTAACACATTGCCTCAAAAATAAATATTGGATGCATGTTACAGCATTTTTGTACAGTTGTACTTATAAAATTGCAACCAAAAATAAATTCCCAAGAAATGGGAATTTTCCCACATCCCATCACTAGTCGAGGCGCGCGGAGGCACGCGACGTGAAGCGGACAGTTATGTAAACAAGGGGGCTTCAAGTAAAGAGCTATTTCCGGTTAACCGATTTACACCAAAATCTAATGTGCTCTTTGCATATTAGAAAAAGGCCGAAATACAAGGTTTCAAAATTTTCTGAATGATAGAATATGAGTTAGAGCGGCGGATCCACACACCATCATCGTGAAAATGTTAAAATTGGATCCTAGGGACCTTAAAACGTGATCATTTACCAAAATCTCGATATGCGATTTTTAGCACGATCCCTATACCTCCCTTACTAAGGGTAGCGGGAGGTAAAAAGGTTAAATTTCTCACTGTTCAAAGAGCAACAAAACATACAGTACTAAATTTTTCCTCGTTTTCCAAGAAATACTAAATTCCCTGATTTTTTCTAGATGCCCTGACTGTTGGCCCCTATTTTTGCAGATTTTATCCTGTGTTAATAAAAAAATCTGGTGTGGCTAACACAATACCTCCTGCCATTTACAGCCCGAGTCACAAAAAGATTAAATTAATCCTTATTTTTGGATTAGCGAATTTTGACAGTTTATTTATTAAAATATAGTCTAATCTATTCCAAGTGACTACTCAACAGAATTAAATCTCAATTACAGAGTGGGGTCACATTCACACACATTCATGCCTTAGTGGGATTCGAAACCAGTGCCCCGAGGGCAGTCATGATATGAGGCGTTGCTCTAACCAATGAGCCACCGGAGCTATAATAAAATAAAGATTAAATTTTAAATACCGGGATAGAATAGAATTCATTAGTCCAAAAATGAGGATTAGCTTAAACATTTTTGTGAATCGTTAATTTTTATTAATCTAAATACATACTTACATATTTACTTATGCTGGAAACTATTGAATTCCTTTTCTATTGTTCTATTTACTTTTTTCTTTTTCAAACGTTACTAATATTATTTTGAAATGATTAGTTCTTTGAGAGTGACATTTATCTGTCAGTTACATAAATTTGAATAACTGCGTTTTGTTTGTTTAAAGCGTAGGCTTTGGGATTTAAATTATAGATAATTTTATAAAATATATAGAAAAAGTATGAATGCAAATCTATAGAAAATTTAATAGTCTTTAATTCTTATAATAGCATTAATCTCGAAAAAATAACATTTAAAGGTATTTTTCGAAGAAAAACTATTTTGAGCTCCTAGTAAAGTGCAATTTCCGGTTGTTTGATTTTCACAAAAATCTAATGGGCTCTTCCCATTACAGAAAAAGTTAGTTCGAAATACAACGTTTCAATATTTTCTAAATGATAGTTTTTGAGTTAGAGGATCCACACACACATACACACATATACATAGACATCATCGTGAAAATGTTAAAATTGAATTCTAGGGACCTTAAATCTTGATATGTGATTTTTAGCACGATCCCTATACCTCCCTTACCAAGGGTAGCGGGAGGTAAAAAAACGTATCAATGCTTTCATTTCTTCCTTTGATGCAATGCTCTTATATTGACATATTGTCGTTATGATTAATAATGGTGCTTTCAGAACAAACAGCTACAGTGACTTTCCCTCGCAGATTTGGTTACAAAACCAGACATTATAAAAATAATATTCCATAAAATATAAAATATCTAAGCCATTTAGCCATTCCAAAGCAATTATATAAATTTCAATTACCATGTTGTTGCGAGTTCGTTTCTTTTGAGTACCTCAAAAGTTCAAGGATAACAAACAGTCTTTCTGTAATTAATTTAAAATAAAACCACGTAGGCGTGTGGGTTTCTCCTGCTTGTTTCCCTTGTGAATGTGTTATGAAATATGAGAGCAAGACGCTCCATTGTCTAAGTTTATAAAAACGGACGCGGCCTTCTAGATAAACTGCTGCTCGCTTCTCCCATGCCAGAAAGGATTCGTGCTGTCTTTGTGCGGCTAGTCTTTGTTTTAAAATAATTGCGTTTTAAAACTCGGCATTTTCAAGTTAAATCCGCCCCAACACGAAGGATAACTGTCTTTATATCACCCGGACAAAAAATTAAATGCACTTCTTGGTTATCGCTTCCGCAAGTGCTAATCTAATCTGCCAAGAATGCGGGATTTTTTAGAAATAAAAGGTTAATTAAGAAACTAAACAGGAGAACTATTCTCGTTTTGGCCCTTATCTCGTAACTCCTAAGAGATGAATAGACCAGGAATTTATTCTAGTTTTCTTCAGTGATTCGCACGAATGCTTTTAGAGTGCTTAATGTTCAACTAACTTTAATTATCAATTGTAGCCATGGCTGCAGCAATGATATTGCCGGTCTATAGACTGCTTTTAAACTGAAAGGAATAAATCCAAAATTTCCGTAGTACAGTCTGTGCTTAGTGCAGGGCCGGATCTAGGGTGTGGCGAGCGAGGCACTTGCCTCAGGTTTGAAGTTTAAAGGGGCGCCAACCAAAAGAGCAAAAGAGCATTGTTTACTATTTATAAAAGTGCCTCAATGAGATAATTACCTCAATAATGAAAATTATTTAATTGCAATATTTAATAATAAAAAGTACATTAAATGTTTAGCACAGACTGCGTAGGTGAATTTAAATAATGCAGTCAGCATTTAGGACAGGGCGCCTTCGTGCTGCGCACGCGCCTGTGTAACTTGATCTTACAGATAAATTAATTACAAACTTTTGTGTACGATATCAATTTGGGATAATATTTTAACTCACGTAGATAAAGTAGTATAATAAAAAAATATAACTTCTCAACTTATTAAAGGACTGGTAATGTGTTTGCAAGAAATGAGAGATCATGGTTTAGAAGACGTGTTTGGGGAATGCAAAAATATTGCGAAACGTTTAAACATTACACCTGAATTTAAAAATAAAAGGTAAAGGAGGGCAAAGATGTTGCATTTGTATTAAGCACAGAACGAAAGAAGCAAATTTTCTGACCAGAAATTTTTTGTAATTGAAATAAATCGATGATTGGATGCTCTTATATTTCATTTAAACCTCAGTATGAAAAATTAAAGAGCGTAGCAACAGATTTTGGATTTCTTACTGGTGAGAAACTAGCCGCTATGAATGTGATTTGCAAAAATCAACTAGGGATAGGGGGGGGCGCAATTTTTCTTTTGGCCTCAGGTGCTAAAATATCTAGATCCGGCTCTGGCTTAGTGCTTCGCAGTGGCGTACCCAGGGGAAGGCGATACGGGCGATTGCCCCCCACTTGACCTACACATATTTTTGTTATCAGTGATATTTCGAGTTAGTTGTAACAATTGTCATAAAATTACTTTAAGTTTCATTCATTTATCTCGAAATTTCTTCTAATAATGGTCTCTTACTTAAGTAAATCTGACTTAAGTATCGTTCACAATAAAAATTAAATTGCAACTTGTTATCAAGAAAAAAATTGGCGTGATGAAAAAATTGCGCTAGAATTACATCGCCTTTATTAATAATACCAGCTTTAATTCTATTAGGCATTGGATCCCTAAGTCCCGCACATTTTCCTGTGAGTATTGTCCCATATGACTTGTGTAACACGAGGGGAGGTGGGGAGTTAGGTGATGCTGAAGAGGATGATGATACTAATACTGATGATTCCAACGATGATTCACTTTATCTTACTGGTGGCCGCCTCTGATGGTTGGCGTCCAACACTTCGTGCCGAAGGAAGAACACACATACACTTCACTTGCACTTTACACTGATGAACACTACGGACATGAACACTACTTGGGTTTTAATAACTAATTAAACTTTATTTACATTTAAACTAATACAACTACAACTAACACAACTAATAAGTTACATTCTGTAACCCAGCGAGCGGGCGTCGCCCCAAAACTAAAAGACACTACATGTCCAAAAACAAGACACGTCTGCCCGACGCGAGAATCTAATTTCGACTCTTACATCTTTACCCCACGACAATCTAATGTCGACTCTTACATGTTAACTCTCACGAGTATCTAATCCGACTATCTTAAAACAAAACGCTATCTTCAGGACAGGATTATCTTAGGGGTACGGGGTGCATAGGCTAGGGCATCCAAAGTCACGCACGTATACTTAATAATTTCCAGACTTAATTAGCAACAAATAAATGTCGTGACTGTCATAATACGAAAAGAATTTCTAAACTGAATTTTGATTTAAATAGATAAACAGAATTAAAATATGAATATTGAAACTATACTTTAGAAGAGTTTATAAAAAGTTATTTATCTGTTATTGCGCTTACCCTCGTCTTATTACACTTGCAAGGTAGATTTTACTGTACGCACTGAATTTTTACGAAGTTGCATTTCATTGTGCCAAAAGTACAGGGTTTCGGTAGACGCTAGAGGATGACCCAGTGTCATAAAATTGCTCTAAGTTTTGTTCATTTATCTCGACATTTCTTCTAATAATGGCCCCTCACTTAAGTAAATCTGACAAGTATCGTTCACAATAAAAAAGAAATTGCAACTTGTTATCAAGAAAAATTGGCGTGATGAAAAAATTGCGCTAGAATTTCTAGGGAAGAGACAGCCATTTTCAAGTATAAATCATGCTATTAGGTGACAGATTTTCTTGTTTAATGTTTCTAATATTTTTAATGTAACTTTCCTATACCTTAATATCTTTAAAAAATCTTTGTTTTTATTTTAAATATGAGAAAATAAGTATATGAAATTGTTTAAAATATATGTATATTAGGTTGGACCTTAAAAGGGGTCAAGTCGAATTTTAATCGGGACGCACTCTAAAATGGTTCCAAATAAATAAATAAAAATTGTGCTGGCAATGATTTCACTTAATATTAATATTTGACCGTGCCAAAATGATTTTCCCTATTTAACTAGGATTGGGTTTTGATACATTTTGGAACTTTTCTTTTCCTAGCCAATAAGAAGTTTCAAAAATCCACTCAATATTGGAATATATATTAAAAGGACTTGAGAAAATGTGGATAAAATTTGAAGTCTCAATTATTATTCTTAAGATAATTATAGATGGTTAAATTATAGTCCAAAAGCCTAAAAAAGCTATCTACAATTGTCTTAAGAATATTGATTGTGACTTTAAATTTTGTTCACATATTTTCGGGTCACTCTAGAATATAATCCAAAATAAAGTGGATTTTTAAACCTCTTATTGCCTTTGACAAAAATACAGTTCCAAAATGTGTCAAAACCCAATATTATTTTAATGGGGAAAAATCAAGTGCATTTAGCTACGGTGAAATATTAATATTAAACGGAATCATTGCCTGCGCATTTTTTATTTATTTGGAACTACTTTAAGGCGCGGCCCGAATAAAATTCGACTTGACCCCTTTTAAGGTCCACCCTAATGTATATATTTTAATAAAATCGCGAAAAGTAAATACAGGGTGTAAATGAAATAAGTGCATTAAATTTAACCAGTAATGTAACTCGACGAGAGCAACAATATTTCTTAATAACTTTTTTTTCTAAGTCTTTTAGATTTTGAGTTAATATTCTTTAAAGATTTACTGCATATTTCGGCGCGCGCCCATGGAGAACAAATGGCTGCTGTCGTAATCAAGTGGGATACAAACAGCTCAAAAATTGTCTGTTATCGGTTACACTTGCAGTCACAGTAATTAATAAACGAATCAACGGAAATAACATTTATTATTTATTAATTCGTAATAGTGCAATTTTTAAAATAAAGAAATATAATTTTAGATAACAAAATTATAAAGTTATGTATTAAACCAGGCTTTTAATTACCTGCGAATAGTGGAAGACAAGGTGGGGCGAGGTAACGAGAGGAAGATCAAAAGCATAGTTATTAGGTTATGAGATGATTATTTATCGTCGATAAATAATAACAGTTTAAATACGTTATTCAAAAAATATAAGTACAAACTTTTGTCTATTTAAAAGAGGTACATGAGTACCAATAATTAGTCGTCCATTTATTGTTCCCGCTCAAATATGTTTTAATGAAAATTTTTACAGCATTTTCGTCTGTCGAGGTGTGTATTGTGCAATAAATACACCTTCCCAAGTAAATTCAGTCTCATTAATGAACATTATGAGCCATTCCCAAAATTGAAGTCGCACATGTTATGGATATAACTGTTGCTTTTTTTTAAATTGGCATATGTGACACTCCGTATTGTGATGTGATAAAGATGTACAAGATTAACAAATGTGCGAATATTAAGAACAGAATGATTTGGTGATGATTTGGAAACGCTCCGTGTAAATGCGTTGGCAACTCCATGACACTGCCTTTATGTCAACCGTGATGTCAAGTAAAATGTAGTACAGATAAGAGTAAAAAAATAAATAAACCATAGGTAAGTAATTACGTCTGTGTACTCGCATTTTGACAGAATTTTACCGTATTAACAAGTTTATTACTAATGTCAAAATTTAATTGAAACAATTGACAGGACTGTCAATTGCTAAAACAAAATTTTTCATAGCTATTGTTACTGCATTCAATTATCACAAAAATATTTGGAACGACTCGTCAATTTACGGGGTGGTAAAAATGCTAAAAAATATGCGATTTCGAGAAAAAGTTATTAAGAAATATTGTTGCTCTCGCCGAGTTATATTTTTATATTTTAATTTAATGCACTTATTTCATTTACACCCTGTATATAAATATCCATTATATCCACCCCCCCCCCTAGACCAAGATCCTGGGAACGCCACTGGTGCTTCGCTAAATGTTCAGCCTTGTTTACACTGAAACATAAATAATATGTATTTTAATTTTGACATTGTCTGCGTTAGATCACCGGTTATGATTTTGTGATTCGTAAAGCCCATGTTTGATTCCGACCGATTTCAAACTTGAAATTTGCAAAATAATTACCAACGTGGGATATTTCTCGACTGTGATGTTGATAAGGTATTAACAATTACCTTTTGCCACGGAGTCTTCGGTTCTTCTGCTTATCTGGCCAAGTTATCTAAATTTTTCTTCTCTCATTTGCTAAGTACCCATGAGCTTACAAACATGATTAACTATTAGTAAAGGTAAAAATTGAAATGATACGAGGTAATGTGCTGAACATCACATATTTTCCAACTACGATACTTAGCCCTATTTTATAAAAAAGTTGTTATCGTGGTTGCTGTATAACAACTAATAAATAACTACTATTTTTAACAACCCACATAACAACTTCAATCATTTCGCTATTTTCTAAGTTATTTTTTAACATCGTGGTTATTCAATTAGGAAAATAGCCACCGTCGTTTGGATTCATACTTGCTTTTGACCGGCTTTTGACGCTTGTTCATTGGTTCTAACCTAATTTACCGTTATTTTGTTTGAAAAGAAACGTTCGTCAAAAACCGTTAAATCTCAATTTGATATAATGATAGATTATATTGCCAATAACAAAATTATGCTGCAAGGTAAATTAAATAATAAAGAAAGAGGCGAAGTGGAACAAAAATGGAAAGAATTTTGTTCCATATTAAACAGTAGAAAAGGTACTACGTAAAATTGAAATTTTCTCCTACGAACCCTTGGTAAGATCCACTGGCTTAAAAGTTCAGAGTTAATAAAACTAAAATATAATTATCCAAGTATAATAATTACGTAAAATTAAAAAATAATATAACAACGAATCTTTAAATGATTCGGAATGAATGTTATTCGTCTGCCTTGTGGTAAATTTGGGATTAGTTCTACGTATAAATTATAGGCCAACTCCAGGCTTAATCTAAGAAAAATTATAAATCGAAATTCAGGAATATTAAATGGATTACTGGCATCTCGTAAACTGCGATGTAGGACGTTTAAGTTACCCTGAATAAAAATATCTATAAAGAGAGATACAGATTTATATTAAAATTTATATTACCTATTTTCTTGAGAGTCATTCGGTACCAAAATTTCTTGTCGTTGCATAAAATTTTCAAAAAATGCCATATTTTTCTTAATTGATTTGTCGCAGGAAAGTCGTTATGAATAAATCAACCAAGAAAATGCAGTGTCTATGATAACAACTAATTATAGCAACTGTCGTTAAGACTTAACAACTGAATAAATTAGAAAATAGGAAATATTTTCTTAACAACTGACCATGAAAATAGCAACCGAAAAATAGTTGTTATCGATAACCACTTTGTTGGAAAATAGGGCTGACTATGTTCTCGTTCTTTGTGTAATAAGTGCACAATATAAAGCATCACTTCTGTTTCCAACAGAATTGTCATTCTCAATTTGAATGTTGCCATTACAGTATATTTATTTACTTTAAAATTCAGCCACGTAGTTGACATAATTCTTTCTTGACCTCATTATTTCAAACTTAATGTCTCGCAGCAAAAAGCCGACCCTCTGGCGGAGCTTTATGAGGTAGAAAGCGCGTAACATGTATTAAATTTAATGGAAATGCATTTGTTGCATTTAAAAAGTACGAAATAGTAAAAAGCCGACGGTGTAAATGTGTTGGCAAGCCTGCCGTTGCATATCTGCAGCACAAATTGCGTTAGTAACCTAGTTTCACTCCCGGTCAGTGGCGGACCGTGGGGATTCAAGAAAGGGGTAAACAAGAAGGCACTTGATGAATAATTAATTTGATGGGGCAAAGAAAGAAAATAATTTATGTAAATGTGGAGATAATTTTCCCTAAAGTGGTTAGCTTCAATGATTTAAATTTGAAACTAAAATAATACTGCGATTTTTAAACCATTGTACAAAGTTTGTCCTTCACGTCGCAGGTACTTGTTTTTATACAAGTGATAATCTTTTTTGATTATCTTGATGATCAAATCAACATTAGATAAAGAAATTCTTCCGACTATTTTAAAAACAAAGACATAGGTATTGCAAAAATTTGACATATCTTTTTCGTCTGAAATTCGACTAAGTACGTTCTACAGTATTATTAATAATATGTTCCGTAACGCAACCGGTTCGAGCAGATTTACGGTTTTGTGTTCCGTAAGTCCTGAAATTATTTACCGGTTTCTATTTGGAACGCGGTTCCTGAAAAAAGTTGGTAAAAAGTCGGACCACGGCAACCACGAAATAATCCTGGTTTCTCTGGTATTTTTACCCCCCACTACCTCTAGTTTTAAACATCATCATAACAAATTCAAACGATATCCGTCAATGTAAAATTTCTAAACCACATTTTTAGTGGTATTACTAATAATTATTATAGATGTAAGTATGAAAACATTATTTGTATTTCATATATTGTTGATTGTGTTATTTTTATTGGTATTATTCAACGTCATCATTCATTTGGTTAATTTTTATTTTTGTTAGGTTGTGTCAATTTTAAATGTCATATGATTCGATAGGGCCCGTAGGTTGACATACGTTTAACAAGTGAGGCAAGTGGTGGGGGTACGGCGCTATTTGCAGAAAAGGCAAAAGTCAAACGTTCGTTGGTCTATTATTGCATTATGTGGTAGTTTTCTTAAATAAAGTGGTGTTTGTGATGTGTTCTTAGTGAATAAATACTTTAAGTGAGATATTTCCATAATAAAAGGCAATATGCCTTCTTCTTGTAGTGCTTTTGGGTGCACAAATAGACAGCAAGGATAACCCTCGACAATTTATCAAAAGTATTATTGTTCATATATATATGTATACATATTTATTCATACTATTGTTTTAAATATTTTACAGATTTCCTTTAAATAAAAGTGATATATTACGATTGTGGATAGATACCAAAAAAAGGAAAGATATCACACTTACAAAAGCATAAAAAATTGCAGTGATCATTTTCTTGAAACTGTTTATTTGAAAAGGCCTGGAACATATATAAGAAGATTAAAACCAGATTCAGCACCTTCTGTATTTCCAAATTTTCCACCTCATATGCAAAATGCATCTTTTTAATAAGCAAATATTATTTTTAAATTCATAGTCCTATTTTATTGTGAATCTGTTATGTATGTAATAAATGTATATTATATTATTAAAATAATAACTATAATTTTTAAAATATGCGCAATAAATATAAAAAAAATCTGTTAATTCATTCCATTTGTAATTTGTTTCTATTTTGTAATTTTAAATTTGGCGCGTATTTTTCCTTTTCTGCAAATGGTTGCCTTCTAGTTTCTTGCCTCACACGTGACTACGTGCACAACATGCAAGGTAGCAATCCAGTGTATATATTAATATCCTTATTGGAACCTAGTCTGAAAATCAAAATGAGCGTTGATGAACTTTTTACGTCACTGGACAAGCGACGAAGCGGGGAAAATTAGCTGCTTTTTGAACAATGTCATTTTTAGTTGGAATTTTTCCACTATTAAAGATCGATTTGAGGGAAAATAAAAAACACGGATCTATTATTTCTCTAACACTACTATGGAATTAATACATTCTATAACTGAAAACTGTTACAGAATGAGGACATTCTGTCATACTGTTACGGAATAATATTCCGTAATAGGTAGTCACAGACCACTAGTTTTTCAATTCACCCATTTAAAATACTTCGGAAACGCAATTGTTTTCAAAATCAAGTCGGCTTTCCTTGGCGCTTTGTTTCTTTTATTTTGTCACCTCAACTGCCTCAACTGTCAAACTATAAAAGAAATGATTACAAAATCTAATTATACGCCTTGTTTTACGCGTTTTGAAGCTTTTACATGGTAAGTTAAGTAAAAATTATTGCTTTTATAACATACCAATAATATTTTATTATTTTTTGCAAAAATGTCAAATGATGAGCAAAATATATTTTTTAATTAGTGTTAGAGAAAGTATAGTCTAAAACTTGTATGGAATAGTATTTCCACCACTCGCGAAACGGTAGACCTCGCCTACGGCTCGGCCTACAAACTTTTCGCTCGCGCGGAAATTACCTATTCCATACTAGTTATAGAATGTACTATTTCATTACCATATCGATTTATGTTAATAATGAAAAATCGGACATGACCTCATTCCATGGCTGTCGCTAATTTTCAGGGGATTTTCGACATTTTCAGAGCTAATTTCTGCCGTTACAAAGCAAGTACAATAAATTTTAGTTATTGTTTCAGATGTAGAATTTTACACTCTACAACTTTTATTTGAAGCTTTTTTACCGAAAATAATTAGGGAAGCAGAAAATTACGAAAGTCTAATAATTCATGTAAAATTCCATTGTTCTGGTGTTTGAGGCTCCACCATGTATGTAAATTATTTAAATTGAAAACCTAAGCCAAATTCTATAAATATAAAAATAAATATTGAAAATATTTTGTATCAAGCCAAACAAATAATATTAAAATATGATTTATAATGGCGTAATCCTATTAATACAGAATTTTAAAATATGCAGTAAAGTACATACATTTCATATTTACATTTAAAAACAAACGCATTTGTAAAATTCCATAATGCTCTATTTTTATGTAAATCTCAGATTAAAAAATGCATTAATTCCATAATGGAAAACATGTGTGCCGCTCATGTATACAACGTCCAGACTAGAACCGAGGGAACTAAAGTGAATAATATAAAAACCTTATTATTATACCCCGTATTCCTCCAGCAATTTCAAATAAAAACAGTAATCACTACCTTGCTCATTACAATATTTTCAGTTTCTCTGCATATACAACACTTATTAAAATATAATTAGCAATAAAGTGTTGTGGAATAAAAAAAAGTAGAATGAACTAATTATAATGTTAATAGCAATGTAATTTGATATGTGATATACATTATAAAAGAGAATTGTTATTTGATATTTGAAAACAATTCATATTTTATGTAATTAATGCGGGAGATATCCTATTAATAACAAATACATATTGTATTTAATATTTTATAAATGATAATATAATAGGAATCAATAAATAAATAATAATCGTAGCTTATTTGTCATTATTGGATGTGCTATCCTATCGTGTTCATGCAAATTTCAACAATGTCAATTTATTTTTATTGTCGTTGGTATTTACCAAATATCATCTCTCATTGCATTCGGTTCAGGCCCCAACATCATCAATGACATGAGTGTCCTTGACCTTGAGTCCTTGTATGATCCTCCTGTACCGACTTGTGCAAATGAAGAGTACAGGAAAAAATCAGATAAATTTATGTCGCATTTTTTTCAAAATGAGAATTTTGTGATTTTAATTTTAAAATTCGACACTTTAATCGTGTTGAAATTTCGGATAAAAATCTAGGGTGGCCAACACAATACCTCCCGCCATTTACAGCCTGAGTCCAAAAAAGGTTAAGCTACAGTATATTGTGTTAGGAGTAAAAGTGATACTTTGTGTGGCGAGCATGGAAGTTTGCACGACGAACGAAGCGAGTCGGATAATTGCATGCGAGGCACACAAATACACTTTTATTCCGAATGACACATTAATTTTTTTTTTCAAACGCACTACTTTTCTTTTTATTCGCTAATTCTATGTAGTTTATACGGACATTTATCTATTTTATTTCTACGCCACAGGCGTAGAAATGAAACTTCTACCTTGTCAATCAAATCACAAAAAATGCCATTTCTACGACGTTTGAAATGAATCCTTATTTTTGGATTAGCGAATTTTACTCTAATTTTGGCAGTTTATTTCTTAAAATATAGTCTAATCTAATCCAAGTAACTACCTTTTTTGATAATAAAATTTTAAATACCGGAATAAAATAGAATTCACTAATCCAAAAATGAGGATTAGCTTAAACTTTTTTGTGAATTGTTATTTTTTATTAATCTGAATACATACCTACATATTTACTTATGCTGGAAACTGTATTGATTTCCTTTCCTATTGTTCTATTTATATTTTTCTTTTTAAAACGTTACTATTATTAATTTGAAATGATTAGTTCTTTGACAGTAACATTTATTTGCCATTTACATACATTTGAATAACTGCGTAACCAAGGAGTTTTGTTTATTTAAAGCGTAGGCTCCGGGATTTAAATTATAGATAATTTTATAAATTTATCCATAAAATATGTATAAAAATATTAATGCAAATCTGTAGAAAATTTAATAATCTTCAATTTTTATAATAACATTAATCTCGAAAAAATAACATTTAAACGTATTTTTCGCAGAAAAACTATTTTGAGCCATTTCCGGTTATCCGATTTACACCAGAATCTAATGGGCTCTTTGCATACCTATTAGAAAAAGGTCGAAATACAAGGTTTCAAAATTTTCTGAATGATAGTATTTGAGTTAGACACATACACACAGACATTATCGTAAAAATGTTAAAATTGGATTCTAGGGACCTTAAAAAGTGCCCATTTACCAAAATCTCGATATGCGATTTTTAGCACGATCCCTATACCTCCAATGCCAAGGGCAGCGAGAGGTAAAAATGAGAACTAAGCCGATTTGCAAATGTTTAAAATTTTAGATGAATTTCATGCAAGATAAAACTGTTATACTAAACACAACGAAGAAACAGAGTAATCACGGCAACTATATCAGCAGTTCAGAAGTTATATGTCAGCAAATGCGTATTAAATTTACGTATTGTAAACCCGGCTCTTGTCAACTTTCTTCTGTTTTCTTCTCAGCCAATAGCGGCATCGCTTTCTCAAATCACGTGAAGAACACGCACATTTATTACTCTGTTTCTTCGTTGAGTTTAGTATAGTAACTCGCGCACCGCTCATCGGCAAACATCGTGTAATACATGAGATGAAGGAGAATTTCATGCTGAATATAAATATTTAAACCGCGTTATCGTATCTTTAACCGAGTTAGAGTGGTGGGTGAATTCATAGGAAAGCGATGACAAAAATTATTTAACCTATCTGTTGATGCCACGACGAATTTAAACTGTTATAAAAACTAGTATATAATTATTTTTATTTGACAGTTAGTTCATCCTAGGTAAAAATGTAAGAATCATTTTTTATTAAAATATGTTGAGCTTTAATTTTATATTCTTATGTAAAATTTTGACACGGGCAATTGTTTTCCAAAAAAATATCAAAAACCTATATGTATATGCCGCAATTTTTGCCAATTGGCGGGAAGTTCCCATGCTCTGATTTCCGAAAACTTATGATATAATAATGCAAAGAAATTTTGTCAGAATTGGTAAAAATGTATTTATTTATTGGTATCATAGGTATGAACAAAAATTATGTGGCGGCAGATAATGTGCTGGCCACATCAGATTTTTTTAGTACAATCCTGTTTCCTCATTCTATATTATATTTTACGACATTGTCTATTTTAGCGTCTGCACAAATTCGTTACTCTTCATAAAAAAATATTGAATTCGTTCGATGATGATTTCTTCTATAGAATCTGATTGTTCGAGCTTGTTTTCCAATTTTTTACTCGACATTTTTTGTGGTTTCGTGCGCAATTTTATTCAGGTCATTAAACATAAAGTGTGCTTCTTTGTTGTCCCTTAATCGCTAAAATATCGGTCTCGCCTTTGAATTAATACAAATCCACTTTCAAGGAGACCAAATTCTTTCAGAAATTTAAATAATATAATTTTGATACAAGGAAAAAGAAGTAAATATATATATAGCTAATTGGACCTTGCTTTCAATAGTAACTTGTAACTTAATAGTTATTTATTATATGAGTGTGGAATGTATCATATTACTCATGAAAGAAAAAAAATTCTTTAGTGACTAATATACATTTCACACGAATGTAATACAACGTTTTATCCAACACATTTTTAAAAACTTCCTAAATCAGTTTTACCTCTCGCTAAGAGAGGAATTGTATTCATGCTAAAAATGGCATATACAGATTTTAGTGAATAAGCACGTTTTAAGGTCCCTAGAATCCGATTATAACATTTTTACGATGATGTCCGTATGCGTGTGTGTGGATGTTGGATCCACGATTTCTCAAATACTATAAGACTTAAGACATTTTTAACTACGGATTCCTCAATCTAACAGTAATGGGAAGAGTTCATTAAGTTTTGGTAACAATTGGAGAACCGGAAGTAGTAGTTACAAAAAAATAATCATCAAAATATTATTTATCGAAAATTTATGTAAATACTTATATTAAAGAACGTTAAATTGTTTATTAGATAAATATAAATTCATTATTATATCTTCTATAGATTTAGAGATAAAGAAATGCATATAAAATAATTTGATGTAAAAAATCTCAGATCAAACTACTACAAGGCAAGAAATTCAAATGTTTGTAATTAACACATAAATGTCACTGTCAAAAATATTTGTATGCCACTGTCAAAAATATTTGTACATTATTACGAAGATTATGAAAATAAAAAAAGTCAACAACGTAAAAGAATATACGTAAAAAAGAATATAAAAGGAATTTTCGAAAAAATGATGAATATAAAGAAAAAGAAAAGGAAAGTAGAAAAAGAAAATTTCAGGATATTGAATATAAAGAAAATGTATGTATTGTACATAATTTATATTAAAATATCCCATAGATTTTGCAAATATATGTGAGAATTATTTTGTAGTGAGACATGAATATATCTATTTGTATTTAAAAATATTTTTCGTTTTATGCGTACAACCGGGTAAAATATCTGGCAAGAGGTTATGTGCTGGCCACATCAGATTTTTATGTTTTCATTTATCGTTTGACACTGACAAGTCAATTGATGTAGTATTTCAAATTACAAAGTAGCCATAGAATGGTTTTGTTATATTGTTATTTGTGTTTTTTTGACAAGAACAATGTCACGTTGACAATACCAATGTTTTGATTTATTTTGATTTTGAACTGCTTTAATGTTATTATTTTACAATTATTAAGCAGTAAAACATATGAAATTAAAAATAATAACATTTTAGCAGTAAAAATTCAAAATAAATCAAAACATTGGTATTGTCAATGTGACATTGTTCTTGTCAAAATGACATGCGCACACAAATCAGCTAATTTCAAGCACGTCATGGTCGCTCGAGTTACGTGTCTGCTCGCGCCCTATTGGGAATTATTTGAAAGAAAAATACATTAAAATGGGTGAAAATGAGGACCTTCCTTTAAAACGTATTCACTTAGAAGCACAAGTAGCATCTTTGAATTTAATTCCAAAGCAAGTAACTACTAACTCGTTTCTAGTTTTCGTTTCATTAGCCGTACATGACAGCTGTCATTGTGTAAAGATAAGTAACCTATTTTAGCATAAATTTTAATATTAATTTAAATAAATAAATTTCACAATGTTAAATTATTTCCATAATAATAAAATAATCTTGTAAAATTGCTATTTATTTATATTAAAAAAAACACAAAAATCAGTAATAATTCCTCCGTGATTTCTACAATATTCTCTCACGGAATGACTAATGTTGTACATTAGTTATCTCAAGTAACCATAGTAAGTATATTATAAGTCGGTGTTGGATAAATAAATTTAATTAACAAAATTTTATCTGAACCAACCTCTCGGTCATTTATAATAAAAATATCTTTTTCATAATACCATACTGTTAAATGTGCTTTAACAGTACTGTATGCTCAACCGATATATGCATCAAAACAGCCACGGCCGTTATTTTTTATAACAGAACAATTATTAAAAATCATGTGTTCCTAAAAAAAATCTCAGCATCATGAAATTGTCATGAAGAGCTGTCACCTGTCAATATGCCATAGAAAATAGAATTTTAAGAAGATATTTTATGTTATTATGAAAAATACCGAACGTCACACGGCTGATATACAAATAACAGACACGGTTGATTATAAAATCTCGGCTATCGCCTCGATTTTACAACATTCAACCTCATATGTTATTTGCTACATATCAGCCTTATGACGTTAATAACTATAACATTATGAAACTTATTTATTTAAATTATTTCCGTATTAATAAAATAATTTTGTAAAATTGCTATTTATTTATATTTAAAAAAAAACACAAAAATCAGTAATAATTCCTCCGTAACTTCTAAAATATTCTCTCACGGAGTGACTATGCTCTGTTCCATTTAAGCCGTTCAGTAGATGGCAATGGCAACAGCGCAAATCTGAAGTAGCCGAATTTACATTGGGTAAACTTGTCTCGTGTCTCTAATTTCTGCCAATCAGAGATATCAAAACTAATCCCTATGCTCCGCAATACTGAATGGCTTAAATGGAACCAGGTATAATGTTGTACATTAGTTATTTCAAATAACCATAGTAACAAGTATATTATAAGTCGGTGTTGGATAAATAGATTTAAATATCAAAATTTTATCTGAACCAACCTCTCGGTCATTTATTAGAGACTGGATCACTTAACCAGAACCACAGACGCGTTTCGCTCTTATTGGAACTCATCAGTGTGGTGCTCTGGCGCCTCTAGGTAGCACTGAGTAGGTTGAGTGGACTATTGATAAACCATCCCAAAATGATATGACACCTATACCATACCTTGTTCCATTTAAGCCATTCAGTATTGCGCAGCATACGGAATAGTTTTGACATCTCTGATTGGCTGAAATTAGAGACAAGAGGCAAATTTACCCAATGTAATTTCTTCTACTTCAGATCTGCGCTGTTGCCAGTGCCATCTACTGAATGGCTTAAATGGAACAGAGCATAGGAGGTAATTAACCTCATGCTGGCCAAATTCACGGCTTTCTCGATAGATGGCTCTGCATCCATCCACTCAACCTACTCAGTGCATCACTCTGATGAGCCTGAAGACAGACTGAAATCTTATGAAACTTGTCAAGTATGATTTTTAAATATACAAATAAAATCATCACCGAAACATTTTATTCTTAAATCTTTTCCGACATTGGAGAAAATGGAGCGCATATTCCTACATAAACATCAACAATTTCCAGAATTTTCTTTCTCCTGTCTCAGTAAATTTCCCTTTGAATTGCGTCAGATTCTACATATTTTCTTTTTTTTTTGTATCCAATCAATAGGGTGTCATTCAATACGCGCTTTTGAAAAATAAACAACTCGAGGCGAAAACAATGTAAGCTTCCTTATGATTGTTTACTAAATCATCAGCTTTGTTCTGGTAATATTTGCGAAACGTCAAAACATATACGAGTTTACAATTTACTGCAAATGTTTTGCCGTTTTATTTGAGAAAATTGGTTATGACATGATATTCAATATACTCATAAACTGATGATATATTTACTGAAGTTATTGTAAATAAAGATAGTTAGCAAACAAACTGAGAAAATAATTGAAGTTAGAATAATTGAAAAACAAATAAGCAAGTATGTATGTACTAATTTTCAATTTGTTGAGTTTTTTACACAATAAAATATTGAATATATAAAAACTTACCAATAACCAAAAATGTAATGAACAAATTCAGGATATTTCTTTGGACATACCTGAAATTAGAAAATGTGAATTATTATGTAAACGAAACTAAAATAGTTATTTACGTTATAAGGCTGGGAAGTGAGTTATTGTTATTACGGTACGAATGAGAAGTTTACGGACGAGGCAACGAAGGAGTCGAGTCAGCAATATCGAAATGAGTACCGTAATACTACTTCACAGTTACATGACATACAACATTTTATTTCATACATATATGCCTAACTTAGGTCACGGTACGTTCAATGAAGTAAGCAAATCAATCAAATGCTAGGTAAGCAAACGAGACTTGTTGCTTAATTCGCGGAACAATTTACTAGCTAATGACAAACTGTCATCCACAACTGTCATCGAGAAAGTTATACAGCTGTCAAATATAACATTGTGTCATTGTGTATATCTCGTATCTCTTTTCTTGGTCTGCGAACTTATGGAAAATGAATTTATACATTTATTTGCAGATACTGGGATTAATTTGGAAGAAGCTATATTAACTATAATAAAATATTTCAAATTTAATAATGTTATAAACATACAATCAAAAAACTCTAAAAGCCTTTTTAACATGTGGTTGACAAACACGCCACATATAAAGAAATAGAAACAGTACAAGTTAATTTTATGTATGTATAATTTGTATTTCCCGCCATTATATTTGACACTTAGCAAGACAAGCGAGAAATTTGTAAATTAATTCGTTTAAGAATGCAGTGGTGTGAATTAGGAGCAGTTTGTTCTTGTTGAGAACAAGATCAAGGTGCTTCTATCTTCGCACCAGTGCAATCTTAAACCAGATACAGTATTGGCTAGCAAAGTCGTTCAACACATTTTACTCTCGGTTGCTTGTTTTGCTGGGCTTATTGAACGCACCTATTATCTTTGAATTTGTGACATTTGTGTGAATTTGTTTTATTTGTATTGTTTGTCTTGATTGTCGAAAATGACAACTGCATATTCTTTTGGTGATATTTATGTTTTACCGAGTGAAATTTTTACAAAATATAGGGAGACTACGATGAAGTCTGTTCCCACCAAGTAGTAGAAAAAGAATACCGGTTATTTTGTGATTGGCGAAAAGTCTACAATTTTTTTTACTCAGACAAGTACTCCAGGCTCTATCAACGTCAAAAAATTTCCACCATCATACGAGTAGTAACTACAAATGAGGCGTGTCGTGTGAACTTTTAGAATTGGTGAATATTCTTATTGTACCATATTAATCGTTCATTCATAAGTTTCAAATTGTGTTATTTGTCAGAAATTGAGTTTGACTCTGTTTCTGGTTTCTTTTTGTTAAAAATTAAAATTTCGCGAATCATTTCCAGGCACACTTCCCGGTCCTGGTACTGTAATATGTCATTTCCCGGACTCAAATGAACAATGTAAAGTAGTACACAGTGGACAGTATGAAATAAACTATAATTATGGCTTACATCTTTTGGAATAGACTAGTACTCTTTGATTTTAAAGTCTCAGTAATTCAAGATGAAAGAAAATAGACCTTAATCGCTTAATCATATAATAAATAATGTTCAACTCTGTTTGATTAAACTTTTTGAGTAGATAGTTTGCTAGTTTGAGTAGACAGTTTGCGTTGGCAGTATGAGGGATCAGTTTGAATGAGCAGTTTGAGTAGTTAGTTCACGTGGGCAGTTTGAATTGATATTTAAATAATAAAATGATTAAATAGTTATTTAAGCATTACGGTCAGTAAATGCTTTCTACCAGTTGAAGATAAGTCGAGATCTCCAAAACATTCGATACAGGTAGAAGAGCATGTACTGACCACAAAATCGACGGCGCGTGTGACGTCATCTATACCGAGAACCTACGTTTTTAGAGGTAGGTGAGACGGATATATGACAAACATGCTGGTTACGTCGTTTCGTATCACGTCAAAACCAGCGCGAACATGGCGAAGGCAATGTACGTACTTGGCTTGCGCGTTCGAGCAGCCATTAAGGTAGCTACATCGTGGAACCATTTTACCGTGAATTAATTGAAATTTAAAGTACACCACAATCGAACTATAATCTACCTGCTCTCCTAATTTAAAAGCAATTGACCACGCGGTAGTTGAAATAATTTCAATTAAAATTGGCCTTTTTAACATGTGCAGCATAGGGAATAGCATATGCTCCTATGTTCTAGATTACTCTTAATTAATAGGTATAAATAATTCATCAAAGTACAAAGTCTATTACTAAAAGCTCAAAAACTTCTCATCTACGTCTACGTTATGAAACTCTAATGTTATTGGTCTTTCCCCGACATAAATTATTAAAGAATCTTCTGAACATTCTGTTCGTCTATTTTCAATAAACCTTTGTATCAATGTAAAAATTCACTGTCAAGCAAACGTATACGTTCATATGTAGAGTAAATATAAATATAGTGACTGCTATACAAGTCGATATATTTCAAACATGTTATGTTAAAAGTTGATATAGGTTTTACAGATAAACTTTGACAATTCTAACTTTGCTAAAAGATATGTTTCCTATCGAGCGAGAGAAGTTTGAAAATATTTTCTATAATCCAGTTATTCACAAAGGGAGAAATAACAACCGAAGATATAACTCCTTTATTCTTCATAACGTGGTGTAAAGTTTCATAGAACATGAAAGAGAATACATTAATTTATTACTAAGCCTTCCACTTACATTTGATTCTATTGAAGATAAAATTTCCAATATGGTTACTATACTACTGGCAAGTTATACGTTTTTTTACCTTCCGTCACCTTTAGGTAAGGAAGGTATTGTCTTTGGTCAAAAAATTCGGTGGTGAGTTTTTGATGAATAAACACGTTTTAGGGTCCCTAGAATACGATTTTACTATTTTTAAGATGATGTCTGTATGTATGTGTGTGTGTGTGTGTGTGTGTGTGTGTGTGTGTGTGTGTGTGTGTGTGTGTGTGTGTGTGTGTGTGTGTGTGTATGTATGTATGTATGTATGTATGTATGTATGTATGTATGTATGTATGTATGTATGTATGTATGTATGTATGTATGTATGTATGTATGTATGTATGTATGTATGTATGTATGTATGTATGTATGTATGTATGTATGTATGTATGTATGTATGTATGTATGTATGTATGTATGTATGTATGTATGTATGTATGTATGTATGTATGTATGTATGTATGTATGTATGTATGTATGTATGTATGTATGTATGTATGTATGTATGTATGTATGTATGTATGTATGTATGTATGTATGTATGTATGTATGTATGTATGTATGTATGTATGTATGTATGTATGTATGTATGTATGTATGTATGTATGTATGTATGTATGTATGTATGTATGTATGTATGTATGTATGTATGTATGTATGTATGTATGTATGTATGTATGTATGTATGTATGTATGTATGTATGTATGTATGTATGTATGTATGTATGTATGTATGTATGTATGTATGTATGTATGTATGTATGTATGTATGTATGTATGTATGTATGTATGTATGTATGTATGTATGTATGTATGTATGTATGTATGTATGTATGTATGTATGTATGTATGTATGTATGTATGTATGTATGTATGTATGTATGTATGTATGTATGTATGTATGTATGTATGTATGTATGTATGTATGTATGTATGTATGTATGTATGTATGTATGTATGTATGTATGTATGTATGTATGTGTGTCCGTGTGTGTGTGTGTGTGTGTGTGTGTGTGTGTGTGTGTGTGTGTGTGTGTGTGTGTGTGTGTGTGTGTGTGTGTGTGTGTGTGTGTGTGTGTGTGTGTGTGTGTGTGTGTGTGTGTGTGTGTAACAAAATTTTCGTCTACGATAACTTCCATACTACAATTCTAAAAATTATAATTCTTTCGTATTTCTCTTCGTTACATCCATGCGAAGAGCTGATTAGATTTTGGTTAGAATTGGACAACCGGAAGTACCCTCATTTGAAGATTTTAACAGTTTTTCTTGAAAAAACTATGTTAAATATCATTTTTTCACATTTAATGTTATTATAAATATTAAAGAATATTTTATTTTCTATACGATTTGGTTGCATTTTATACCTAATATTAAATGGATATAGAGTTAAAAAATTATAAAGAAATTAAATTTCATAAAGTAGCCATAGCTGTGGAAACAGCTACTATATTAAGAAAATTTTGATTGAAAGATGTCAGTGTCAAGTGAAATTGACATAGTGTGTTTGTCTTATAATTTTACTGGAAATAGGTATAGGATCTTTTGCTTTCTGTATGGAATTTCTATAAAATACATACAACTGCTTTAAGGTAATGTACAAGAAATAATAATAATAATAAATATTTTATTTCTGCAGATACATTACACTGTATATAGAAAACGTCACAAAATAATAATTTTGTGTATGAAATTTGCATAAAATACATGCAACGGCCGGAAGGTAATGTACAAGAAATAGAATATTTAATTTAGCACGGAACTTTCCGTATGAAATTTGTACAAAATTCATAGAACTGACGGAAGGTAATGTGCTGGCCACATCAGATTTTTTTTTATAAAATAAGACAGTAGCACACTATAGTGATATAAAATGTGAGCCTCGCTGCTACGCTGAACAAGCGACTAAGTATAGCGATGACGCAATCGCGCTAGCAGCCGGGCTACGTAAACAAGCAAGCCGTGACGTGTTTAATTACCTTTTGTGTTCACTGTTACTATGCGATCGAACATTCTAGAGCCCGTTAATTGCAGCTGTATAAAAGGGACGCAGCTATGCTCGGAAGTTAGTTACATGGAGAGACATATAGAGACATTCACGTAGAGTGTTAGTGAAGCACAGCAGTATCGTGGTGAGCGTATGCAGTATAGTGTCGAGTGGAGGAATCGGGAAGTTACTGGTTAACTGGGATATCTGTGGATGTGAATAGTCGGTAGTGTTGACGAGTATTGGATAGCTATAGTGTATAAGGACACTAACGGCAAGTTGGGAAGTTACTTGTATACCGGGATAACTGCGGAAGTGAATAAACTATTATTCACGAAAGATGACTATTCAAGGTCATTTGTGAGACGTCTGATATAATATTACTTGCAGATAACTTCATTGCATTTTTTAAAAGATTTATGTTCTTTACTTATGTTTCTGCAAAATACAAAAACATAGACCTAACTTATAAACCAAGGAATAATAATCTGATTTAAACGTCTACGCCACTAAAAAATATTAGCACAGAGGGCAGTGCAGTAGATAATTAGGTATCTGTGATTCTACGATATATGTCATTATTATTTATAGTGTGTTAGAAAGCAATGCCACTATTTACGTATTTCTATCACACTACACAAATTAAATAGACATAGGTCAAGTAATCTTTCTCTATCTAATTCAAAATGTTGCTAAGTTACTGCTATAAAGTGATGTGTATTCTGTATTCGAAAGAATGACCTCGAATAGTCATCTTTCGTGAATAATAGTATACTCTGTCTGTAGTATTGAAGAGTATTGGGAAGCTAGGTATACGGGGAAAGTAACAGTAGTGGAAGTGCATACTTGGCAGTGGTGTTGAAGAATTATCGCATACGGACAATCGGAGTCGGTGATACTGAGTCTGTGGAAGTGAAAGAGTTACATAAATAGACAGACAGTGAGTTTGCGAAGCACAGCAATATCGTAGTGAGCGTATGCAGTAAAGTGTCGAGTGGAGTAGATACTCTGGAAGTTACTGGTATATACTGGGATAGCTGTGGATGTTAATACTCGGTAGTCTTGACGAGTATTAGGAAGCTATATTGTACGAGGACAGTAACGGCGAGTCTGGAAGTTACTGGCATATTGGGATAGCTGTGGAAGTGAATACTCGGTAGGGTTGACGAGTATTGTGAAGCTATAAGTATAAAAGGACAATAACAGCGAGTTGAAGTGGATATTCGGCATTGGTGTTGAAGAATTGTGGCATGCGGATAGTTGGTGATACTGAGGCTGTGGAAAGAGGAAGTTAGTTACATAAATAGACAGACAGTGAGGTGAAAGGTGTGACTTCTGTCCGAGCAGTTGAATATACAGACGCTGTTGAGTCAGTTGAGTATATAGACGCTGTGGAGGTCAATAGGCGGACAGTTGAACGTGATATAAAAAAAACAGTGACTTAAATAGTCGAAATAAATAATTAGTAAGATCGTATAAATAAATAGTATTAATTGTTAAATAAATAAATAGTGTTAGTGTTATCTAGTTAATTATAGTTTTAGTCTTAATTAGTTTTTAATAATTGTTTAATATTAGTAATTGTCATTATTTAATACCCTTTTAATGGTTATAGTTTAATAAACCTTTATTTTAATTAATAATAATTGTCTAATATTTACACTTTACCCACATAAATAAAAACGTTACAGTAATAATAATATACCGGACAATATTGGTATTTAAAAGCCCACTGTAGTAACCAGAAGTTGTTGAACAGATTAAGGTATTAGCCCTTGAAGGTTTATCGTATCTAGGTATAATGTATGTACAAAAAATCCGTACTTATAACTTTAATAATCCTCTGAAATATCGCATGCAAATTCGCAAAAATGTCAATTATGAGTACGTAATTTTTTGCTGAAATATTCGAATGAAAAATGCTGAAGAGTATAAGTATTTCACGGGCATATACGAATCATTTACAAGTACAATAAATTTTTTAAATACCTGTCCATGTAAAATATCAGAGGTAATACGTATATGAGCTAAAATATAACCAGATGATAATTTAAAATTTACGGCCGAGTGTCCTATGCAAATTTCAGAAAAAAGCTAAATGTGAAATCGTTGAAATTCAACCGTCATTGAAATTCATGAATATTCTACGAGGCTATTTTCGAATTAATTGATTTGGAAATAATAAAACTAATTAATTCATATTGGAATCATTAATCATTAGTAGGTATCAGTAAATGTGGGACAGATTAGATGTAGATTAGGTGTTAACAATTAGTATACAGTGTCTCACACTCTATGTTCAGTGTGGACGTTTGCTGTACCATGTTGCCAATATTGCAATGTAATGTAATATTGAAACATTCATAAATTTTCATTGCTGTACCAAAATTTAAATAAATTGTATTTTTATAGTTATTTTTCAGTAAGCTATGCATGAAAAAAATTGAACCTAAATTAAAACAAAACATAAATATTTGTTTATATCTTTATAAATAGCAAGAATAGGAATTATGCACTCTACCTTGTTGCATTTAAGCCATTCAGTATTGCAGAGCATAGGGAATAATTTTGACCTCTCTGATTGGCTGAAATTGGAGACAAGCGACATGTTTACCCAATGTAATTTCGGCTACTTCAAGTTTGTGCTGTTGCCAGCTCCATCTACTGAATGGCTTAAATGGAACAGAATATAAATAGTTCAAATTGACAAATAGCAGTTTTGTTTATATACATAGCCTACTGAAAAAGAACTATAAAAATAAAATTTATTTAAATTTCAATTGCATTTTTCTCAATATTTTTGTAATGTAACGATACAAAATGATTACGTGGTTGAATTCATAAAAAAATACTCTATCGAACGAACCTAAAAAATATATACAATCCCATTTAAAAAAATATAACTATATGTTATAGTTTGAGACCCACTATAGTTAAAAAATTCATTTCTTCAATAAGTGAATGTCCCCCTTCATCTACAAGTTTTATTTTAATGATTATCTTCTGTTCCCAATAATAAAGAAAATAATATATACAGAGTGTGCAACGAAACGCGGAACATAGGAGTTTAACACAGAATTTGAAAAACGTGAGAAAATTGGCTACCTGTACATTTTAGAGCAAAAATACAAGAACGAAAAGTTGTTTAAAATTAATTTCTACTTATAAAAAGTCCTCACTTAATGCAATAGAATATATGTAGCACTAGATATTTAGAAAAAAAATGACATTTTCGTTAAAAATCAGATATCCATGGAATAAAAAAACAATAAAACAAAATCTCATTCTGACAGTTCATTGTTATTAATTATTAATAGATATAATCGTTGTGTCTAAATTGTTATAATTCAACAATAAATTGTTAAATATTATTATCTTAATTGATATTTTATTTTATTTGTTTTTTATTTATATATATATATATATATATATATATATATATATATATATATATATATATACAGGATGCGCTTGTTTTAACTAAAATATTTTCAAAGCAGTAACATTTCCGGTTTAACCGAAAGTAGACCCTAACTTTCTTATTTTAAATGGAATGCCATATTTTTTATTTTACCGTTGAATTCAGCAGAAAATTTTACATATGAAACCATAAAAAAAATTTACTCATGCTGAACCACTTCCGGCGTAATTCAACTTTTTTGATTTTTTATCTAAAAACGGCCACTTCTTTATCACTCTATATCTCGAGAACGAAATCGAATTTCTATAATCTGTAAAAACAGTTTTATAAAGAATACTCTTGTTTACAATAATACATATTAGTAATCGACTATTTTTGAAAATTATAACTTCTACGTGAACGTAAAGTTGCAGCTCACAAAGGTCCCTAGAACCCGATTATAACATTTTTACGATGATGTCCGTATGTGTGTGTGGATGTTGGATCCACGATTTCTCAAATTCTATGACTTAAGACATTTTTAACTACGGATTCCTCAATCTAATAATAATGGGACGAGTTGATTAAGTTTTGGTAACAATTGGACAACCGGAAGTAGTAGTTACAAGAAAAAAATCATCTAAATATTATTTCTCGAAAATTTATGTAAATACTTATATTAAAGAACGTTAAATTCTTTATTCGATATATATAAATTCATTATAATATCTTCTATAGATTTAGAGATAAAGAAATGCATATAAAATAATTTGATGTAAAAATTCTCAGATCAAACTACTTCAAGGCAAGAAATTCAAATGCTTGTAATTGACACATAAATGTCACTGTCAAAAATATTTGTATGCCACTGTCAAAAATATTTGTACATCATTATGAAGATTATGTAAATAAAAAAAAGTCATCAACGCAAAAGAATATACGTAAAAAAGAATATAAAAGGAATTTGCGAAAAAATTACGAATATAAAAAAAAGAAAAGGAAAGTAGAAAAAGAAAATTTCAGGTTATGGAATATAAAGAAAATGTATGTATTGAACATAATTTATATTAAAATATCCCATAGATTTTGCAAATATATGTGAGAATTATTTTGTATTAAGACATGAATATATGTATTTGTATTTAAAAATATTTTTCGTTTTATGCGTACAACCAGGTAAAATATCTGCCGAGAGGTTATGTGTTGGCCACATCAGATTTTTTATTATGTAAATGTTTTTTTTGTTAAAAAATAATGGCAGTTTGTGAAGCATGTCCTATGTTGGAAGTTGATAGATTTTTAGTAAAACGGAAAATATTTAATTTGCATTTATTTATATTAGTTATTAAATTTAATGGAAGTGGGCCATGGTGGAGAAAGAAGAAAATTGTATTTAGTACTTATTTATTTTTTATTTTAATGAATTATTATGAATTACAATCAAATTAAATGTAAAATAGGAAGTAAACAGAAAAAGAAAATATAACAAAAGGTTGCAATTTAAATATTTTCCATTTTACTAAAATCTATCAACTTTCGTTCTTCCTGTGATTCTGTGTTAGTATGGTCATATTAATCTCCAGAGGGTTCCATAATGAGTTCTATTTCAAACGCCACTGCACCAGCGAATTCATGAAATTGTGTAATAAATTTCTTGGAAATAGTGAACAAATTAATTAGTTCCATACTGAAATCGTAATTAGTCTGTTTTATATTTTTAAACTTTGTTAAAGACGAAAAGTTCATCAATAATTGCGAATTTTGCGAAACCTCAACCACAAAGCCAAGTTATTCGACTCTGAATTCGTGTTCAAATCTAAAAGTTTTGATTTAAAAGTTCCGCATTCCAGTGACGTCCGTCAAGGGAAAGGCGGACGTTGTAGTGAGTCCATAGTCGGGCGTGATCTGGGCTTAGATTCGCTGGTTAATTATTCATATGGATCGTCCTAAAGTTGCGCTCTCTGCTAATAATTTATGGGGCATTTATCTAGGCGGCTATGTCAGTCCATGGGCGCCGACTAGGGGAATAATTCATCCTGTCCTCGCAAAAAGCGCGAATGGGGCATTAGATATTTACGCCCAGAAAGTTAGCGCCACTGTAGAGTCGCTTAGCGAACGCTCACACGGCCAACAATGAACAAGGATTGTGAATTATCATCCCTTTACCTTCAACACTACTATTTAGAGATTTCCTTAACCGCCGCATATATTTAGATGGTTGGGACAGGAGGAAAAATCTAAAAGTTAAAAAAGGCTTGTACAGCACCGTTCAAAAATATGGGTTCAATGTACTCGTTTAATTCTTAATAAAAATTACAATACACAATAAAACTGAACATTTTATCTAATTTTTGCCACAGTTTACCTTTAATTCCTTTGAATTATATCGAAGTTTTGTGGGATGAAATAATATGACGAAGTCATTAACCAGATGAATCATTTGATAATGGGATTGATGATTATAGAATTTTACTGTTGCCATCCACTGAGTTCTAAAGTAATCTCTTTAAACAAAGACGTTAAGCCCAAAGAGAGACGGTAAAGCACTGTATTGACCTATTACATAGAATTTAAAACAGTATTTAATAGTATGTTCCGTAACGCAACCGGTTCGATTAGGTTTGGTTGGTATTAGGACCTCTGGCATGGTTGACATGTTGAGTAATCTTGACTACTCTCTTTAACTTTTCTTTGTTGCACTATTGATGATGAATACTTAGTTCTCGAAAAACGTATATAGTTTTTACTAAAATTAATTTTAAGGTTAAGGGGTAATTTGATGAATAAGCACGTTTTAGGGTCCCTATAATACGATTTTACTATTTTTACGATGATGTCTGTCTGTCTGTCTGTATGTGTGTGTGTGTGTGTGTGTGTGTGTGTGTGTGTGTGTGTGTGTGTGTGTGTGTGTGTGTGTGTGTGTTTCTGTGTGTGTGTGCTGTGTGTGACAAAAATTTCTAATACTACAATTCCAAAAATTATAAATCTTTCGTATTCCTCCGTGAAGAGCTGATTAGATTTTGGTTATAATTGGTCAACCGGAAGTACCCTCATTTGATGATTTTAACAGTTTTGATTGACAAATATCAGTGTCAAGTGCAATTGACATAGTATGTCAAAAATATATGAAATATCATTTTTCATATTTTATTCTCTATACGATTTGCATGCATTTTATACTGCATATTAAGTGGATATAGAGTTAAAAAATTATCATATATTATGCTATAACTCTGGAAACAGCTGCTATGTTAAGAAAATTCTGATTGAGAGGTGTCAGTGTCAAGTGCAGTTGACAGTATGTATGTGTTATAATTTTACTGGAAATATAGGATCTTTTGCTAGAAACTTTCTGTACGGAATTTGTATAAAATACATACAACTGCCTTAAAGTAATGTACAAGAAATAGAATATTTGACAAGGAACTTTATGTATGACATTTATACAAAATACCAGGCACCGGACAGCTAAATGAATGTGCCAAAACACTATCATAGTTCCAGGTAGCAAACTGTAGAGGCGCGACAGTGCTTAAATTTTAAGAAAATGGATTGTCACTTTTGAGTTCAAAATATTTTGTAATATTTTGAATTGTACAGCCACATAAGTCATCACACATGTCATTTAACATACGCTTTAACATCTTTAATTATTTGGTAATTCAATTTGTAATAATTTATAGTTTTAGTTATAGTGCCAGTGGTGATTTATTTCGTGATTTCTCCAGTTTTAAAGTAACTGTGTTTATTTTTTGACGTAATATGGAATTGAAGTTCAATAGGATGATGAACATTCGTTGTGCTGTTTGATATAAAGTGTAGTGCAAAGAAGCAAATTGACGTTTACTTTTATATTTAATGATGAAATGTCGTACCATTTTCAATATCCTTGTATCTTACATATAAACAAATAAGAAAATAGAAGTGTGTCTATCTGACAAGTAATTTTAAAGTTATGTAGAAATGAATTTATAGTTATTGTATTGTGATTATTTAAAATATATGTATGTACTTATATTCAATTTTCTTATTGTCTTTTATTTAAAAAAATCAAAATTACAATTTATCTGTAAATGACATGTCTTCTATGTCACAAACTACCAAGCCGACCAAGCCATAACAGTGCGTTAGTTCCTAGAAGCAATCTGTAGATGTCACTATTTTGTATTACGAAAAATACATTAACTGTCCTATCTGTAGTTGAGGTGATCCGTGACAAAATACATAGAACTCACGGAAGGTAATGTGCTGGCCACATCAGATTTTTTTAAATCTCATTGTAAAATTACCTCAATAGCAAAAATAGTATAAAAACATGTTTCATATGATACTTGGTTTTAACATACTATTTTGCACGATCGGGTTATTTTTTTATATTTAGCGATACTGTTTCCAAGACAGTAGGTCTTATTTACAAATTACTGAACGGTAAGTGATGTGACTCACGTTGGTAAGTGATATATGCTTCACTTACCGGTCAGGAGGCGAGACGGTAAATAAATAAAAACAAAAATCAAAGCTTACTTTAAAAATGACCAATAATTTTTTTTTAATATGTCAAAATAATTTTCAAATCTTATTTTTCTTTTAAGTTTTGTGCGTCGATCGTGCAAAAAATAGTATAAGCATCACGAACATTAAGGAATTACCGATCTCAGACAAAATTGGGACCTTCGTTTCAGTGCACAAACATTGTCTTCGATCGGTAAACTGTCCTTACCGTTCTTAATACTTAATATACTATTATTTTTATTTATTTATTGTTACACACTTTTTGATACATTTCATGTATATAAGTGGTGATACTATGGCGATGAAACAGTTTATCTCATTACTTTCTATAAATTTACATTTGTCATACGAGGCTGATGTAAATGAAATTATGAAAGACGCACACAACAACCTTGCCTTATCCGGGATTCGAACCCAGGACTCTTGAAGCGTGAAGCGAAAGCGCTACCGCTACTCCATCGGGGTCGGCTAATATACTATTATTGAACTAGCAATTCAAATTTTAACCGTAAACTGTAAGAAGGTACTAAGTAGTTTTTCTCGATTAAATGTTTAAAACAGTGTTCTCTTTTGTTAAAATAAACATAATTATTCCAATTTATAAAATTTTTGTTGATTTTTATTTCTTTTTCCGTAATTAATAAAGCATAGGCTAGCCCATATTTTGGAAAGTACTGTATTTTATTATAATTTAATGCAGACATTAACCAAACGCCCCTTTAATCTGGTTTGTTATTAATCAATATAAAGAATAATATCCCATCCTTGTGACATCCTGAAAAACATCATCCCGTCTTGCTATTGGTCCATCCATATCCCCCATCAGAGGAACAATAAGAAAAGACGATCACCATCACAAACATCGTCCTACTCATGTGTCAGGGCTCTGTACGGTATAGTAGGCAGAGAGTACGCTGTCTCCATGGAGACGATGTTCCGGTGTTTATTGGCGATATGACAGTTTGTTAGCGCCGGCAGCTGTTTCTGACACAGAGTTTCTCAACAGCATTACCAGTCAACTAGGGCAGTGACATAACACAGAAGAGAAATGCATTTGGAAAGGGGTGAGGGAGAATTATTTTCAAAAGAGGGAGCTAGAGTACCTAATGAATGATTTATGTTGATGGCCTAAAAACAAAAAGAATGGAATAAGTGCAGTGGTTATCATATTTTTCCAGGGGGCTTGTCATTACACCACATGGTGATAAGGAATATATTTTTTATTATTAATCAAATTTTGTTTAATTCTGCTATTGAAACTTGTTTCTTATTTGAATACGAAACTTGAAACATTAAGTTTTGTCCACTCAATTTATTAATATGGAAACGGGTGGGTGAAAGTAGTGAGCGAAAACTAACTTTCGCCCACTCACCTGTCTACCGAAAATTGGAACAAACTACAATAGAATTCATAAAATTTATTTGCTTACTTAGAAATTACCTGCACAGTTATTGAAAATAATATTTACTTAAACTAACTGCAACAAACTCTGTGAATAATCTTGTACCTTTCACAGAGTTTGTTGCAAAATGTCTAGATAACAAAAACCAGGTAGATGTTGTGTACACTGATTTCAGTAAAGCTTTCGACAGGGTTAATCACACACTACTAATTATCAAGTTAGCATCGTATGAAGTTCATGGTTCCCTTCTGCGATGGATTGAATCTTACATTAAGAATCGATCTCAGATAGTATTTGTCAATGGTTTCAAATCTCGTGCAATCAACGTCACTTCCGGTATGCCACAAGGGTCACATTTAGGGCCATTATTGTTTAATGTTTATATTAATTCTATTTTCAATTGCTTTCATAAATGTGACTTCTTGTTGTACGCAGATGACTTGAAAATATTTAAAATGATAGAGTCTTTAAATGATTGCTACTCACTACAAACAGAACTTATAAATTTAACACAGTACTGTACTGAGAATGATTTAACTTTAAACATTTCTAAATGCTACACTGTAAGTTTTACCAGGAATAAGAATATTACGTATTTTAATTACACATTACATAATCTAACCTTAGAACGTAAAAACATTATCAAAGATTTGGGAGTTCTGTTTGATTCTAAATTACTGTTCAATGAACAAATTGATTCAGTTATTGGAAAAGCTTACAGAATAATGGGATTCATATACAGATGTTGTAAGCAATTTACTAAAATTGAATCACTCTTATTGCTCTATAAATCTCTAATAAGACCAATTGTTGAATATGCAACGCAAATTTGGAATCCGGCATAAAATAAAAACATAAAAAATTTAGAATCAATTCAGAAAAGGTTCATAAATATGTTAAAATATAAATTCCCTTTTGATAAAGTAATTTATCTTGAAATCTTAAATGAATTAAATCTTCAAACATCAGAAAAGAGAAGAACTATTGCTGATATGCTCTTGTTGTATAAAGTCCTTAATAATCTTTTGGATAATTTCAATATTATTAATTTATTAAATTTTCACGTTCCACAATCCAACACAAGGAATAGAAGTTTGTTCTACATACCAAAATGTAATACAAATAATTATAAAAATAGTCTTTTAAACAGAATTATGGAAGTATATAACAAAGATTACAAGCACATAGATATTTTTTCTTTGTCTATAAATAAATTAAAAAATGCGTTAAATTGTTAATAAACCTAGATAATTAGATTTAATGATTCAATCATAATATTGTACAATATTTTTGTTAATTTGTATTATTTATAGTGGAAACCTATTATTGGTTATACTGTTGGTTTCCCTAATATTAATAAATAAATAAATATGCCAGCAAGTGACATTTCATCTATCTCAGTGCCTTCCACAATACCTCTCTTACCTAGGAGAATTATCCTACTGGTATTGGCGCCCGCTTTAATTTGTACCTTATTGGTTACCGAATATCGTCACTACCTGTCATATTTTAAAAATTTCCATACGAGATCTACAGAATGTGACAGCTAAAATAGCTATTTGTGTATTAAGAGCGCAAAATGGAACATTGTCGATTGAGAGGTTGTTGGCGCGCGACGCAGGAGCACGACATTCTCTCGAAATCAACAATGTTCATTTGTGCTCGAAACACACACAAGATTTTTTTTACAGTTGCCAAAATGGGGTCCTCTACCATAACAAAAATTTCTTTGTTACAAGTACATTAAACTAGTGAAAAAGTGGATATCCATTGGGAGCGTTTACGCTAAACTGTTGCAGGTGGCAGCACAACTGTTCACACAATTTATTTTATATTTAATTAAAATCTATCTTTATTTTCCATTTTTCTTGAGCTATTGCTTTCAATCTAATTTTAAGTATTTATTCTACTTTCGTTTTTTGTAAATAAATGCCCTATTTTGTTTTCACAACAGTGCGGCAAAGCAGTTATATGCAAATTAACTTGTGAAGGTGGTAAATGTCTAACTACAGTGCCATTAGTTCCTCACTAAACGTTTCCATGAAGAATGTAGACAAGTGACATTTGTCAACATTGTGTAGTTAGAAATTTGGACAGCGAGCGTTTTTTCTACTTTGTTGCGCATGAGCGGCAAAGTGACATTTTGCATTGACAAAAGAGAGCGCAAATGGCTACTTTGTATAGAAGATTGTAGGAAAAATTATTTTGTAAACAATTGCGATAGGGCTGTTGCAAGAATTTTTATATGCCTTGTCATTTTTAAATTTAGGAAGATATAATTCTTTAAATGGCCTTAAATTTGAAAATATCACGAAATATTAGATATTTTACAATTAGTTTCTGAAATTTGTAAAAAAATTACCTGATCTATATCAGAATGTGACGTCAAAGTACATACATCGCCTATTTTTATTTATTTAAAAACGTAGGTGATGGACAAACTGTTTTCCCATTGGTTATGAATAACGTATAATGTAAGTGCTATGATGTCATAGGAGTGAGGGGTTGTTTTATGACTATTTTTGGCGCCAATCTTTTTATTTCATTATTTACGACAATAACAAATTATTAAAATAAAAATTATTAGTAAGAAAAATATTGCATAAACTTTAATTTAAAATGCTTTTTGAAAAATGTGAAACAGGCTCATTGATTATAAACAGAAACAATAGCAACGTAACCTGCCGTTCAAAATTGGCACATGCATGATCGAAATTCGTAATTTCTTCACTCGTAACGTAATATACTATTAATACCTATTTTATAAGTGAACTTTGTTAACCTAGCAACGTACTTGGAATACGTATTTAAAACACGGTCAGAACGAAAAAGAATGTACTTACAAGATTCTTGATTTTCGTTAAAATAGATTTAGATAATATGTATATATTAATAATTCATATTTTCTGCCTTTTTATCTTCCCAAATCAGTTTTGTATAACAAAGATTAGATCTTATTTTTGTTATAAACATTATCGTAAACTTTAATTTGGGTACAGGCAATTCTTTTGCAAGCGATGATAGAAGAAAATGAAAGTTTTTCTTCAAACCCTTACATTTCTTGTTAATGAAAATGAGACTATAAAAACATAAAAATATTCATGTCCTAGAGGGATATTAACTCAGTACTTTCTGTATAAGCAGTGACAACACTACCACTGAGCTATCTTGTTCAATTACATTATTACATAGATATAAATAAAAGAAATAATCATAAAATAATCCAATTTACTACATGTCATCGCTTCGTTCAAATATACCCCCATCCACACCTGCACTTTTTACTCCACAATACTTCTATTACCTGATCTTATCGGAACAATTTCCTCCACCAATAACATATCGGTGAAATGACATCAATTTGTCAGCGATAAGTTCAATCGCCGATCGCCAACCATCGTCTGGCTGTCGAGTGTCACTGATTCAATTAATAATTGCCGCATTGCGAGACGGCTGCAAGAAATCGACTCATCGCGGAAATTGTCGTACAACTAGAGAATTTTGTGGCTAAGAACAGGTAGTATAGTTGGAAGTAGAGGGAATTTATTATAAATGATGCATTGATATAGTTTTCCAAAAGAAATTATTGGAATGTAGAAGTAGTAATAACTCCAGCAATAACTGAAAAATAGATATGAATAGGGGTTTACGGGAAGAGAACTAAATTTGGTGAATTGCCGACGACTTTTACAGGTCAGTGTAAGAATTTCGTTACACCATAACGTATCGTTATGATGAAAAATTTGTTAAATAATGATAATTTTCAAAAAGCGTACTCTAATTTTGGCAGTTTATTTCTTAAAATATAGTCTGATCTAATCCAAGTAACTACCTTTTTACCTTCCGTCACCTTTAGGTAAGGAAGGTATTGTCTTTGGTCAAAAAATTCGGTGGTGAGTTTTTGATGAATAAGCACGTTTTAGGGTCCCTAGAATACGATTTTACTATTTTTACGATGATGTCTGTATGTATGTGTGTGTGTGTGTGTGTGTGTGTGTGTGTGTGTGTGTGTGTGTGTGTGTGTGTGTGTGTGTGTGTGTATGTATGTATGTATGTATGTATGTATGTATGTATGTATGTATGTATGTGTGTGTGTGTGTGTGTGCGTGCGTGCGTGCGTGCGTGCGTGCGTGCGTGCGTACGTGCGTGCGTGCGTGCGTGCGTGCGTGCGTGCGTGCGTGCGTGCGTGCGTGCGTTCGTGCGTGCGTGCGTGCGTGCGTGCGTGCGTGCGTGTGTGTGTGTGTGTGACAAAATTTTCTAATGCGATAACTCTAATACTACAATTCCAAAAATTATAATTCTTTCGTATTCCTCTTCGTTACATCCATGTGAAGAGCTGATTAGATTTTGGTTATAATTGGTCAACCGGAAGTACTCTCTTTTTTTTTTAACAGTTTTTCTTGAAAAAACGATGTTAAATATCATTTTTTCACATTTAATGTTATTATAAATATTAAAGAATTATTTATTCTCTATCCGATTTGAATGCATATTATACTTCATATTAAATGGACATAGAGTTAAAAAATTATAAAGAAATTAAATATCATATATATTAGTCAGCTTTGCTATAACTCTGGAAACAGCTGCTAAATTAAGAAAATTCTGATTGAAAGGTGCAGAAAGGTGTCAGTGTCGAGTGCAGTTGACAGTATGTTTATGTTATAATTTTACTGGAAATATAGGATCTTTTGTTAGAAACTTTCTGTATGGAATTTGTATAAAATACATACAACTGCCTTAAGGTAATGTACAAGAAATATAATCTTTTGCAAGGAACTTTCTGTATGACATTTATACAAAATACATAGAACTGACGGAAGGTAATGTGCTGGCCACAACAGATTTTTTGATAATAAAGTGAAGATAATTCACTAATCCAAAAATGAGGATTAGGATTTTGTGAATCGTTAATTTTACACATTTACTTATGCTGGAAACTGTATTGATTGAATAGGGGAGGAATCCCCTATTGTTCTATTTACTTTTTTTTCTAAAACGGTACTATTATTAATTTGAAATGATTAGTTCTTTGACAGTGATATTTATCTGTCAGTTACATTTGATTTGAAGAAGTGCGCAACCAAAGAGTTTTGTTTGTTTAAAGCGTAGGCTTCGGGATTTAAATTGTAGATAATTTTATAAATTTATCCATAAAATATGTAGAACGGGTATTAATGCAAATCTATAGAAAATTTAATAATCTTTAATTTTTATAATAACATTAATCTTGAAAAAATAACATTTATAGTATATAAAGTATTAAGAACGGTAAGGACAGTTTATCGATAGAAGACAATGTTTGGGGACTGAGCGAAGCGAAGGTCCCAATTTTGTCTGAGCTCGGTAATTCCTTAACGTTCGTGATGCTTATACTATTTTTTGCACGATCGACGCACAAAATTTAAAAGAAAAATAAGATTAGACATTAAATTTTTTTGTCATTTTTGAAGTAAACTTTGATTTTTGTTTTTATTTATTTACCGTCTCGCCTCCTGAACGGTAAGTGAAACACATTACTTACCGACGTGAGTTACATCACTTACCGTTCAGTAATTAACATTGTCGGTAAATATAAAAAATAACCCGATCTCGCAAAAAAGGTATTTTTTGAAGAAAAACTGTTTTGAGCTTCAAGTGCCATTTCCGGTTATCCGATTTACACTTAATCTAATGGGCTTTTTCCATATTAGAAAAAGGTCGAAATACAAGGTATTAAAATTTTCTGAATGATAGTATTTGAGTTAGAGTGGAGGATCCAAACACACACACACACACACATACACACACATAAATATATATATATATATATATATATATATATATATATATATATATATATATATATATACATACACACATACACACATACACACAGACATCATCGTGAAAATGTTAAAATTGGATTCTAGGGACCTTAAAACGTAGTCATTTACCAAAATCTCAATATGCGATTTTAGCACGATCCCTATACCTCTTTTACCAAGGTAAAAAGCGGTAAAAAGGTAGGGATGTCATCAGTTGGTCAGTTCATCCAAGTGGGTGAAATATCTAATTTTTCGCATTTTATGAGTTATAATGACGGTTATATCTCCATCGTTGACGGGGTATATACTAGGCGTTACCTTAGGAATCAAAGCTGTCGTGAAGAGTAACATGTCTTATTTGAAAATTGAAAATAATTTTCAAGTTACAAGTTTTCCGTCGATCGGAATCGAACCCGGGCCGTCATCTATCGCACACAGCTTTATAAGAAAGATCGTACATATTTGATTATGCACTTTTCCTGATTATATAAATATCTATCTGTCACTCCCTTTTCCTTCTGTCCATTATGAAGGCGATTAAAGTCATGGTAGTCTTTTATCACTTTTTCCTCTTAGCTCCAATTATCCTTAAAACAATCAGCAAGTCCATCCGCTATAAATCAGCTCGATCCTGGATTTACGGTGCTGGGGCGTGGCCATCCGGGTGTTAACTTAAACACGGAAACGTTAACGACATCTGCTGCAGGAACTGTTCCTATGTAGAGGGTTGTGCCTCACAGAGGGATGTGGGCGCGTGTTGAGGTGTCGCAGAGGATATGTGTGAGGGTGTGAATGAGTCGTGTACGTGGGGAAATGGTGAGAAGTGGTTTGTTAGAAGGGAATACGCATATGCCTACTTGATGAATTAGATGTACTCATAATTTGTTAACTACGCTTACAAATATGGAGTGGAAATAAGTACAAAGAAATCAAAAGTAATGAGGATAGCTAACGAAGAGGGACTTGTGCATAGGTATACGAGATCTGACTAAAAAGAATCCGACCTTCAATTTCCTCGCGCAAAATAATGATGGTAGGGCGGCGCCACTTTCCACAATGGACATCGGGTGCGTCATTCGCTGCTTGTTAGCTTCAAGTTTTGTCAAAAGCTAACTGTAATAAGACGAGGGTAATAGCAATAACAGATAAATAACTTTTTCTACAGTCTATATACAAAGTAGCCGGTTGCGCTCTCTTTTTTCAACGCAAAATGTCACTTTGCCGCACTGCTGTGAAATTAGATTGCTAAATGCTTAGATTAGATTGAAGCAATAGCTCAAAAAGAATGAAAAATAACGATAAATTAAAATGAAATATAAAATAAATTGTGTGAACAGTTGTGCTGCCACTTGCAAAAGTTTGGCGTGAACATACCCAATGGACATTCACTTTTTCACTGCACTAGTTTAATGTATTTGAAACAAATAAATTATACAAAAACTTATAATATTCATTATAAAATTGGCATATTTGAATACGTTTATGTCTTCACTGCAAAACTATTAAGTAGTACTGTAAGTACAAAGTGTACGTTTTATTTTTTAGTTTTGGTGGGGGACTGTAGAAAAATTCTTGTGTGTGTTTCGAGTGCAAATGGACATTGCCGATTTCGAGAGAATGCCGCGCTCCTGCGTCGCGCGTCAACAACCTCTCAATCGACAATATCCCATTTTGCGCTCTTAATACACAAATAGCTATTTTATAAACTTTTCTAAATATTATGGAGCAAAAGAAGTTATTATAAAAATTGTAGCTTGTAATTTTTATACAAAAAATGATTCTTATATTTTTTTACTTAGGATGAACTGTCAAAGAGTTATGTTAAAAAATAATTGACCAAAATAACAATTGAAGAATAAATTCATATAATCAGAAAAATTGATAATCGGGTCCAGCAATAACATTATAAATATCGTAATTATGACAAAGCGGCATATTGGTCACTGCTTGCATTATAACAGTGGATGCCAACGAACCATTATTTGCGCCGCTATATTGGAATGAAGACATTGCATTATAGCCCGGGCCAAAAGTCACGAGCTGTTGCGCAGAAAGCAAAACTCTTTCTTTCTCTCTCTCTCCTATTGCCTGACCTTTCTCTAGTTGTCTATCTTCTTGATCTGCGCATTTTATAACACATGACGTTTGGCACAAGCTCTACTTGTACCTGCTCTGAGTGCTCTGTATAGCAAAATAATCTTACTGTTCCTTTAAAATAAAAGCTATTTTTGTTTGAAATAATTTTCTGTAAGAATGAAAAATTATTGATTATTACTGATTATTTTTTGACATTTCTTACAACCAATGAAATGTTCCATTTTGTGTCACGTATCTCTGTTTTAACCAATCCTGTCATTATTATACTGAGAATAAAAGCTCTAGAGATTATTCCCGGGAATAATCTCTGTAGCTTTTGTTATTGTTGACACATGTCAGATCATGAAATAAACCAAAAAAATATAGAAATCACTTCTAGGAATACCATAGTTAGTAATTATATCTTTTTATTATTTATTTTGCATTGTCAAGGTGTGTTCTAGTAGTCAAAACAGACATACCAGCTGGACCATGTAAATGAATGAAGCTAGTTAATCACGACAGTAGATAAGCGTTACAATACGCTTGTACCGTAACGCTCGAGGCGACCGCAATCGGCCGAAAATGCAATATTTGAGCTGACAGAAATGTGTGTATTCAATAGGATTTACGTGTTATTTTAACTTTAAAAGATTTTATCATCGATAATGATTACTTGGATCAGTAGAAATAATTAAAATAAAAGGAAGGTGAGTATGCTGCGCTCAAAATTTCTCATATTTTGAAAGTATAAACCCAGAATTCTGAATTTTGATTAGTTGAATAATATATTAATAAGTAATTTTAATACAAGAAACATTTCTTCTATCACTTAAATATTTTAATAAATCAACAAATATTTTGTAAATAAACTTGAAATTATAATAATTTAGTCTTATCCAGAGTTTTATTTAGACTTTTATGGGCCCTAGGCAAAAAATATTTTTCAGGCCATCATCAAAAAACTAGGACCTATAATTTTACAAGACAATGTAAATATATCATATATTAAATTGCATTAGAATTAAAGAAACATTCGTGATTAACCATTTTCATTACTGTAATCAAAGTGCCTTTGTTGTAATTATATAAGTATTCCTTTATTGTAATCAAGGCAAAAATCTTTTTTTTTTTTAAGAAAACAGGGGCTCTAATCAGACGTAAATACATATATTCAGTAAATTATCTACATAGATATACATCCTTGATTTACATATATGTTCATATGCCACGATTAAATTAAAAAAACATACAGTAATGATACAATTATTTTAATAATTTTTCTGTGTGATTAGTCGTTTTCTGAATCAAAGAGACACATATTCACTATTATCTCCAGCCATATGATACATATTAGATATGTGCATCTGCCCCGATTAAACTATAGTTTTATAAAAACAAAACTGTTATAATCAATTTTTTGTATTATTAGGTAGTCATGTTCATTATTGAAATCAAATTTTCTTTATTGGGAAACATATATTTTGTAACAGTTATTTCGTCGATTTAAAATTAAAAAGTTTGTCTTTTGGGAATTACAGGCCCTAGGCAAATCCAGTATAATTTCCTTGGCCTAAATTAGGTCCTGGTCTTATCTCAAATTTGACAAAATTGCACTGAAGTTTCCTTCTTACCAGCCATACATGATTCTTGCATCTTTCTTCACCTAACATATTTTAAAATTAATTATTATTTAAACTAGTAATATCTACATTATTTTACCTTAATTTCGACATTATAAAAATATTTTAATGTGCTCTAATGCCAAGAACTCGTAAAGTTTTTCTTAAAACAGCACCTTAATTTTCGCGAATTATTTTCAATAATTTCCTTGACTCTAGAAACTTCATAGCTTCCCACTAATTTTTTCCTTTGCTTTTACTTTTATTTCGAAAAACATTCAAGTTTACAGCTTGAAAACCACAAGTAATTGTAACTGACATTTTCCGGATTTTGACAATGATCAGCTCAAAGATGCTTATCGCTTCCAGTAGTCGGCGCTGCAGTCGCTCAAAAAGGAACGGTACAAGCGTATAGCATGACAGCCTGATTCCGTTGTTTGAAACTTGTGGATCAAAAAATAATCTAATTAAATATATTCGAGAGTTCCATAAATTACAAAATGATTTTCTATATTTTTCTCAAACTTATTGCTATTTGGCAGTAGCCACTCACGCAAAACGGGCTTTTGTGACTATTTATTCTCACTCTTACTGAAAATTTCTTGTTCATTTTAAAGCACTGATTCCCAAAATTACAAACTGTTGACATTAGTTGCTTTCAAGGCCGCTCCGTGGGTATTAGGCGCCTTTGTGCCATGTTCATTTTAGCGCCCCTTCCCCTCATGATGTAAAATTTGCAAATTAAAGTTTAAAATATACTTTTTGTTCTTCAAAAATGCTAGATTTATTATATTGATGAAATTTTCCTAGATTCATTCTTGTAATCAATAGGTTATAATCAAAATCGATTGTTGTAATCAACTATTTTACAACAGGTTTCAGAATTGTACATGCACTTGATTCTTTGCAAAACGATAATAGGGATTTAAATATTGGATTCATTGTGGGATTCATTCTTGAGTTAGAATCAATATACTTATTGTAGTAATCAACATTTTCATAGTTATTATATCAATATAACAATGCTAGGATAGTAATGAACCGATTGATACGATAATTATTTTACTTATAACTAGAGCTCTAATGCAAACAAATTAAAAAAATATATTGTTTACTTCTATCACGTTAATTTGTAAGTTTTATAGTAATTTTGTCTTTACGAATAGCATTTTATAAAAATTTACTATTATTTACTTTAATGTCTTGAAACGGCGCCCCTCAAAGTCAGGCGCCTTTGTGCAGGGCACAACCTGGCCACCCATACGGCGCGGCCCTGGGGCCTGTTTCTCAAAAAATACTAGTTTACAAGTTACAAGTTACTAGTTACAAGTGAAATTTTTAATAGTACTAGTAAATTGTGTTTCTGAAAACTATTTTACTACTCGTAGTTTACAAGTTACTAGTTCACAAGTTATTAGTTACAAGTGAAATTTTATTAGTCAAGTAAAATAATGTTTCTGAAACATTTTCAATAGTCTAGTAGTTTTTTTAATAAATACTAATATTTAATCCAATATTCTTTAAATCAAGTGATTTTATTTTCTGAGAGACGTTGACATTTTCAAGTGTTTTAATTTGAAATTAAATTATTTTTCAATAAAAATGTCTACACTGGATGCGAAATTAATTATTTTGGGAATAATTCGAGATTCTAAAGGTATTCTATTTGAAGCATTCTCTAAATAAATTGTCTAAAGCAGTTAAATTCAATGAATGGATAAAAATCTGTCAAACTTGTCACGCTTCGGGTTGAGTAGACAAGACTAGAAATATATCAGGTCACATTTTGATCAAACTTAAAAAAGTTGTATTTTTACGGATAATGCATGGTTTCTGTTCATATCTAGCTGAAGGATAGGTCCCAATTAATAAAATTAATGTTTTTAATTTATTTGCGATGAGTAACCTCCCATTCATATGGGGTTTCTGCATGGACATAATTTATTCTTGCGTTAATTAGTTTTTGACGTCGCACTACTTCTTCATCACTAGACTCAGAGTCCCTAGACCACATTATTATATTATTTAAAAAAATATATTAACACTAAACAACGACAGACACTACATGAATCTGAATAACATTAACAAAGAACCATTGAATTACATACATTACTAGTAAAATTTATATTCAAAATTTACAAGACTTTTGACACTTGTAACTTTACTCTAGTAAATTACTAGTTTGACAGACAACTCAAATATTTTGAGAAACAAAATACTAGTATTTTTGTCAAATACACTAGTAAATACTAGTTCCCAACTTGTAACTAGTATTTTACACTTATATTTCAGAAACAAAAACTAGTAAAATTCACTAGTATTACTAGTGTAGGGACTAGTAATACTAGTCCCGTATTTTTTGAGAAACAGGCCCCTGGTTGCTTTTGCATTAAGCCACAAAATTCGAAATCTGTAAAGATATTTTTTATTTAAATTTTTGTTTCTTTTATAATAATCTTGTTACAAGAGGGAGAGAAAGTTGCCTTGTCCTTGACCATTTACGCAGCGTCTGTAGCGATGATAGGTTCTTTAGAATAATGAAGATGAAGTGTACACGGTTGAAAGAAGAAAAAAGAATGGTAAACAAAGCGTAAAAGATGACTACATCGTCGCTGTTATATTAAAGGGGACGTTTTAATCCTATTTTTATATCTGTTAAGTGAATTTTAAGCTAATTTTAACCGGTAAGGTGCACAGGAAAAATGAACGATTGTTTTCGTGAATTTTTGGAATAAAAATGGAAGTTATGAAAAGAAATCTTTTTGCGTGAGTTTGTAAATTATATCTTTTTATCTTTCCTTTCATTTGCAGGCATTGTGAGAGATTTATCAAAAATTGAGAGTTTAAAGTTTAAAATATCAGGAGTTAATTGTTAATGTCTGCAACCAACATTGAGAAAATGGTTTAATATGAAAAACATCATTTATTTTCATACTTTCTTTTAAATTTTTCGCTTCTTGCGTAATTAAGGGAGGTACCGTTAAAATATTTAATAATGTTTTCAGTGGATAAGCTTGTTTTCGCGTCCCCAGAATAATAATTTATTATTTTTACGAAGCTATGTTTGACATATTTTATCTATTGCGGTCATTTTCATTAACTGTTTTTTATGTTTATGATTTCTACAAGAACTTAACGTCTAACTACACGCGCCTGGTGTATTTTATACTCCACTTGGACTAAATTAGTTGTAATTTTGTAGAGACACCTAACCTATCTTATTATGAGCCTTGTCATTCCCGTTGTGACATATCTACGGAAATGGCTATTTGTGTATTAAGAGCGCAAAATGGAACATTGTCGATTGAGCGGTTGTTGACGCACGACCCAGGAGCGCGGCATTCTCTCGAAATGTCCATTTGCGCTCGAAACACACAGCACAGCGGTATCGTAGTGAGCGTATGCAGTTGGGATAGCTGTGGATGTGAATACTCGGTAGTGTTGATGAGTATTGGGAAGCTATAGTGTACAAGGACAGTAACGGCGAGTCGGGAAGTTACTGGTATACCGGGATAGCTGTTACAGAGAATACTCGGTAGTATTGGGAAGCTAGGTATACGAGTACAGTAGTGGCAAGTGGAAGTGAATACTCAGCAGTGGTGTTGAAGAATTGTGGCATACAGACAGTCGGTGATACTGAGGCTGTGGAGGTTACATAAATAGACAGATAGTGTTGTGAAAGAGGTCACTTCTGTCCGAGCAGTTGAATATACAGACGCTGTTGAGTCAGTTGAGTATATAGACGCTGTGGAGGTCGGTAGGCGGACAGTTATAAGCATATAGTGATATAAATATAGTGTTGTAAATATCGCGTAAACAATCTACAAGAGTCTGCAACAGACCGGCTAAGAATGGAACGCGTAGTGAAATAAATAATTTGTAATATCGTGGAAATAAATAGCAGTGTTAATTGGTTAAATAAATAGTGTTAGTGTTTTCTAGTTAATTATAGTTTTAGTCTTAATTAGTTTTGAATAATTGTTTAATACTAGTAATAGTAACTTTCATTATAGTTTAATAAACACTTAATTTTAATAATTAATAATAGTCTAATATTTACACTTCACCCAAATAAATAAAAACGTTACACTATTATAATACCCCTGAACCTTAAAATTAATTTTAATAAAAACTAAATACGTATTTCGAGAACTATGTTCTCATTATCAGTAATACAAGGGAAAGTTAAACAGAGTAGTTAAGATTACTCAACATATCAACCATTCCAGAGGTCCTAACAACTCTGTTCAATGCGCAACCCCTAGCATACTATTTTATTCTAATACACTACAGTAATAGTTCCCTTTAATATATTTGTTACGAATACCTACTTACCACCAGCGACTGTGACTAGGGGAAAGCGCTATTACGAATTTAGAAATGAATTCAGCTATTCGAGAATATTAGTAAAAATCGTAAATGTACTCTGTTACGCAAGTGGTGCTGTTAAACTGTGATCAAGAATCACTGCTTTGCGAAATGTTGAGTAGCAGTAATCTGTGACTAAATCACAGTTCGTGAAAAATCCCCCATCACTAGAAGCGCCCGAGCAATATTGCGTCAAATTGAATGATTAATTGCCATTTAGGTTATTCTTAAGAAGTATAAATTTTGTTAATTAGTATGTAAAAAATTGAATTAATTTAAGTTTTTCTAAATACATACCAGATAAAAAAAATTGTCCCAGAACTTTCGTTCCACCCAGTAGTGTTGTACGAGAGATTGCTGAATTACATTTTGTGCTGTAAATGAAAATATTTGAAGTTAATGTAAAGTGTATTATGTGTTCTATAACGAGGGTTTTATTAAATTAATATGTTTTCATTCTGAAGTGAAGTATCCATCCTGCCCGATATAATAATGCTGGCTTCCTCGTAGTTACTCATAATAGAGAAATGCTTACGTTGCCATAAAGCTACAAATTGAAGTAATTTAAATTTTACGAACGAGTCTCACATAAAAATTTATGTATGTGTACATATTTTCATATTATCTCATATAAACCTTGTACACAATTTAGAATGTAATCAAGTTAGATATGTTGTTTTATGTTTTACATTTGAATATTATACGAGTTAGCATTACAGTCGAAACATAATTTCATTTCATCCACTTAGGACTTGTCATAATGTTTGATTGAAATTGAATTGTCACACTAACATAAGCAGAGTGTGATACAAATAGTAATAATTAGTATTCTAACATTTGAATTCAATTTCAATTACAGAAATTCTAATAACTGCTGGAAGAGTAAAATACTGTAGTGTTGTATGGAACCGGTCGCGTAAAGCTGTACAGGGTGTAAATCGAAAAGCAAGACTAATGGTGGGTTGCATGATAACCGTTCAATATATAGTTTATTGATTCTATAGTTACCGGTTCTATAAAGTTAGCGAAATGTTAAAATTAAAACAGTTGCACGAAAAAAAAAATTTGAAGTGGCCAGCACATTACTTTCTATCAGTTATATGAGGCATTTACGAAAATTCTACCGGTGAACTGTTACCGGTAAACAGCTGTTTATCAGGTTATAGATACCGGAATCGATATTTTAAGAACGCAAGTGGTAAACAGGGGTAGATCCATAACCTACAAAAAAAATTTTAAATAGGTTAGAAATTTAATGTAGTTAACAAACAGAGCAGAGTCCTACTTTAAACACATTTCCAATTTTAACGCGTGCGCTTCGCTTTGCATCACCAACTTTTTTTGAGATTAGATTCTTCATGAATCCTGTAGATGAATCTGGTAGATATTGTACAATTTTCGAACACGGTAACTTTTTACTACTTGTGTTTTTGAACACAGTCGGTAGATGTGGTATCTATTACAGAAAGTTTCTTGCAATAGATTCTAAATTTCTTGTATGTACATTACCTTTCGACATTTGTATGTATTTTATACAAATTCTATACAGAAAGTTTCGAGCAAAAAGATCCTATATTTCGAGTAAAATTATAACACAAATATACTACGAATATGTCAATTGACACTGACATCTTTCAATCAGAATTTTCTTAATATAGTAGCTGTTTCTAGCATAGCTAGCTAATTTATGAAATTTAATTTTATAACTATATCCATTTAATATGAAGTATAAAATGCAATCAAATCGTATAGAGAATACAATGTCCTTTAATATTTATAATAACATTGAATGTGAAAAAATGATATTTAACATCGTTTTTTCAAGAAAAACTGTTAAATCTTCAAATGAGGGTACTTCCGGTTGACCAATTATAACCAAAATCTAATCAGCTCTTCATTTGGATGCAACGAAGAGGAATACGAAAGAATTATAATTTTTGGAATTGTAGTTTTAGAGTTATCGTAGACGAACATTTTGTTACACACACATACATACACACACACACCCACACCCACACCCACACCCACACCCACACCCACACCCACACCCACACCCACACCTACACACACACACACGCACACGCACACACACACACACACACACACATATATATATATATATATCATCGTAAAAATAGTAAAATCGTATTCTAGGGACTTTAAAACGTGCTTATTCATTAAAAACTCACCACCGCATTTTTTGACCAAAGACAATACCTTCCTTACCTAAAGGTGACGGAAGGTAATATTGGGATTTTTAGTTAATGAATTGTTTATCTATCAACAGTATCAAAACAATAAACAAGGAGCACATTGCCGATAAATGTCAATGTCTGCTGAATCAAACCTGACAATATGCTTATTTAGAAAAACCTTTTTTAATACAATTTCCATTATTTAGGATAATGGGAGGTAAATCATATTTTTTTTTTGTTTATAAAAAAATTACATGGAATGACATGACTGAATGATTGTTTGAAAAAAGCATATTAATTTTATTCTGTTGGGGTAGATATTTCATATCGACAACATTCCCTGCATTATCATTGACTTAGCCATTCAAAGCAACCAGGAATGCGAAAGCTCACACGCATTTAAATAACCTCCATACTAAATGCTATAAATTGTAATGAAAATCTTAGTTATTCATGTAGGCACTGCATTCACGCTTTATGTTTTCCTATAAAATTACAGACAAGTGTATAAGGATTTCCATTCGTTGTATGAACGTTGTAAACTACATAGGTAATAAATATATTATGATCTGTAGTTAATTCCGAAGTAGCTATTACATTTTTGTTCGTTTTAATAGGTGCCCTCAGTTCGTTGTAATTATAATTTAAATATTCATTCACTTTATATTATACGAGGTAAGTCGAAAACTACTGGGAGATTGTAAAAAATCAAAACTTGTGTTGCAACTGGGTTCAGGTTAATTTGCTTTTTGATAGATGGGTTTGTTTGCTGTTCTGGTTCAAGAATTAATAAAATTTGCTTGTTTTGTTCCGGATTCTGCTTTTGGATTAAGGTTCGGTTCGAACTAATGAAAATTGAATAAATGTTCTTAGAATAACAATGTTTATAAAGAAATAATTAAAATGCTAGCCGGAAATTATAATGAGGTAGTGTTGCTGCGAGACGAGACGAGATGAGATAACCACCTATCTCGTCTCGTCTCGATATACCGAGACAAAACCTTGTCGAGACGAGACGAGATACGACCCGAGACGAGACAGAGATTGTCTCGTCTCGTCTCGAATTTATCTCGTTTTGTCATTTTGAGTACGAGGACAGAACTAAAGTAGTATGAAGTAAAATCTAAATTACAGTTATCTGCTTTACCATATTATTATTGAATTCTGCCGGTAGATGTCACGTAGATCCGAGTGCGTCTGTCTAGTGTCTAGTAAATGGCCGCGTTCAGCAAGGCACATCGCAGGCAGCGCTGAGTGCCGAAATTTGCCGAACGCAATGAATGGACGAATATGATTGGTCCATCAACTGTATTCGGCAAATTTCGGTGCTCAGCGCTGCCAACGCTGTGCTATGCTGAACGCAGCCATTGTTACTGTTTCCCCGTTGTTTATCGACGTGTGAATGACGTTCTGTGTTCTGTTTGACGTTTATTATTTTGTCTTTCTTCGATAAAGAGACTGTCAGTCTTTGAGTCATATCGTAACGTGAACGTGTACCGTAAAAAATGAAACGAGCACATAATTTTAAAGCTAAATTTTCTATTTCTAAAGTTAAAGACAATGACATATGATAGTGATAATAGTATTAAAGATAAAAATTATGTTTTGGAAAATAATTCTAAATCTGATACTAAGCAATAGTGAGTCTGAGAATGGCAATCTTATTGATACCAATAAGCAATCAACATCCAAACGGATCATTAAAAGAAAAAAAAAGTAGAACACAAAATACTGAGACTAGCACAATTAGTACTAATACTAGTAGCACCATCATTTCACCATCAATGTCAATACAGAAAAAAATATTTAAATTATTTCAAAACAGAAAAAAAACAAGGTAACAAATATGGTAACACAATAGGACTTAAATATCATCTTTACAAAATGCACAGAAAAGAATATTATTCCTTTTTTGGAAAACAAAATGTGAACCCAAAACAAAGGACACTTACTGATATGTTTTCAAAAAAACACATTGATCAAGTAAGTTACTTTTTTATTTATAAATTTAGTATTATGCAAGATATTTTCAAATTACAATTAATTAAGTTTTGCAATTCATTTTTGAATATAAAATCGAGACAATTCTATAGTAAATTATCTTTTTGCACATATAGCTTTCATATTTTTGTTTTGGAAATTTAGAAACAGATTGATATTACTGTAACAATGTATACCTACCTAAAATACCATTCCGTTATTCGTTAAGTAGGTACCTATACCTAGTTAAAAATAAATAATTTCATGGAAAATGTAGGTACGCTCAAACGTAGTCTCATTTATGGTATACAATACAACAAATTATAAAAATTGAGGATAACATGTAACATAAATTTGTATAATTTATAATGTAAGTATAATAATAAAATATATCATGATGTTTGAATATCTAATAAATCGAATTAATTTATTATCATGATCGAGATATTCGAGACGTCTCGGCGTCTCGTCTCGTCTCGACTCTATCTCGACAATTTTATCTCGTCTCGTCTCGTCACGAAAATCGAGATAAAACATCGACGAGACGAGATAAACCATAGGCGAGACGAGACGAGACGAGACGAGACACACAATTTATCTCGTCTCGCGGCAACACTATAATGAGGTCCTGCACCATAATAAAAAATAATAAAATGTACAATTTATACTTAAAGTATTACTCAATAAATAGCGATTAAGATAAAAAAAACAATTTTTTAATAATTTTTGAAATTAGATTTTATTATAGTAAAATATTTACATCAAACAATAAAATACTCTTTTAAATTAAAATTCAAGGTATTTATTTGTAGGTTCATAACATAATAAATATAAATTTTAACTCTAACATAACTGGTGACTGGTAAGTACCTGTTGTCAAAATGTCAAACGTCAAAATAAATTTCAAATGTTTATTGAAACTGTTAAAGTCTGCTTCAGATTTTACATAACGTAACATAACATATCATAGCATAACATTATATAACATAGCGTAACATAAGGAATCAGTGAAGGTTTCATAGTTCCAAGTATTATAAATATCTGCTAACTTCATGTTAAATATTTTGCTCATATATTCAGTTTGATGTTGACATTATTTGTTAGTCTAAAAATCAAGAATACTATTAAGGATACGGACGATATTGTTGCTATTAATAATTTAGTGCAATCTTACCGGACAGGTTCATAATTTCGGATATTGCAATCCATGCATTATTTTTACTTCCTTGTACGAAGTAAAAGAAGTATTGTAATCGCGAAAAATTTCAGTTTTTCAGATTTCAACGGAAATATCCATTTTGATCATCCCTGAATCCATTTTGACTAATTTCGTCGTGACGTCTGTACGTACGTACGTGCGTGCGTACGTATCTCGCATAACTCAAAAACGGTAAGCCGTAGAAAGTTGTAATTTTGTATTTAGGACTGCTATAACATCTAGTTGTGCACCTCCCTTTTTGGTCATTACATAATTTCTAGAAATGGTACTTTATTCGAAGCCTATAAGATTTGAATGAAAAACTATTTTAAAATATAATTTAAAACTTTTCAAATTTGGTATACAAGACTTTTATGTCAATTGGAATAACATACAAGATTTTGGTTAAAACAGGCTAACCGGAAGTGACATTACCTGAGTTGTTAACAGTTTTTCTTCAATAAAATGGTTTCATTTTGATTTTAGAAATAAATGCTTCAAATAAAAGTTTTAGAGAATTAAATTCTGCGTCTAGCACATCAAATATTATTAAATTAGCCCTTTGTATAAGCGAGATATGTATATTTAAAACTTATATACTTTTTGGTTTTTGTAATGAAGCTTGCTATGGATTAGGACAAAAAATAACAAAAAAAAATAAAAAATAGATGCTAATGTCAAATTACGTCAAATAAGTACAATTTTATACTTGGGTGTATACTTCATATTGGTCTTGTTCACGGAAGTCGTGTGGTGTCCACATCAGATTTTTTTTCTTAATATTCTTAAAATCTGGTCGTGATTTATCATATATTAAAAACATATTTCTCAACAAAAGGAATTAGTAATGCTTCATCCATCTTGATAGCAACTTAAATGTAAATATCGAACACAAACTGGAATTGACAATTCAATTGACAGCTATTCTGTTGTTTTGAAATGTGGTACACGACAATTCACGTACGTGTCCGAACATAACCGATTAACATATTCTATGTTTTCTTTAAGTTACGTTATGTTATGTTATGTTTGCTACGAAAACTATGAAATACTATACCGGTTTACATACATCCATATTTTCTTTATGTTATGTTATGATATGTTATGTTACGTTATGTAAACTCTGAAGTAGGCTTAATTGTTACCAACTTTGTTAATTTTATATTCTTTCAATAATAATTTTGAAATAAAATTAAATTAATGCGAAATAGGAAAAATAGTATGAAAAACACGTATTACAATGTCCATTTGTAATACTCGTATTTTGCATAACTCGCCTACGGCTCGATTTCGCAAACTGCACTCATATTAAAATAAGGATCATTGTAATACTTGTCTTTCAATATACTATTCCTGTTGCAAAAAATTCACAAAATTGTATGCCCGCTAATCGTGATTTTTTTTAAAAAATTTTTGTCGCCCAAATAACCGTCGTTCAATTAAAATAAAACGTATTTTGTCAAAGGAACACCTTGCAATAATATATGTTGGAAAAAAGCGATATTCATAGTTTTAAAGAATGGTGAAACAATTATCTGTAAAAGACGAATTTATTTAACAATTTTTATTAGAGCCACATTTTTACAATAACCAAATATTGGTATTTCCTTCTTATTTTGACAGATATTCGAGTTTATTTACAGAACATAATATAAAAGCACGGGGCTATGAAAAATGAAATTTTATGACAGTATTTGTAACTGTACGAGTACCTACATTAGCAAACTTTTATGTATGTAAATGTAAAATGCGAAAAATATACAAAATATTGGCATCGAGTTGTAAAATATTATGAATTAATCTGCTGATGAAAACGCAAAATTATTTTTAGTTTTTAAAGAGCATAAAAATTCATGGCAAATGTATAAATGTAAAACAAAAAATCAGATTTTGAACCATCAACTACACGTGCTCTTTTTTGTAACACAAGTACACGCGTGGTGTACTTTATACACCAGTAACAAAAAGTGCTTACAGAGCAATTAAATAAAACAAGATTATGTTTAATATATTGTCAATACCAAATGCAAAATATGATAAAAAAATATTCAGGCTACTTTATTTTACAAAAAATTAAACAAAAGTAAACATGATTGTAAACCGGCTTTCAAGCCAAATCTCAAATCTCTCTAATAAATTATTATTATTATCATTATTTTTATTCTTATTATACATACATACATACATACATACATACATACATACATACATACATACATACATACATACATACATACATACATACATACATACATACATACATACATACATAAAAATCATGCATTTCACGCTTAGTGGGTTAGCCCGGAACAATAATAATAATAATAATAATAATAATAATAATAATAATAATAATAATAATAATAATATCAACCAAAAAATCATCACTCTCTCTTTCAACAACATTCTTACTAACCTGACATCATACAACTAGCGATATACCGCAACCGGACCACAATAATAGTTACGAAACAATCATCCTTCGCCACACATTCCTGTCTAAGCACAATCCTTTCGCCTCGGCCACATTCATAATCGCATTCATACACGCTCTTCTTCTCTTCCCACTCGGAAACTTTCTCTCTTTTAGCACCTTATCAATCACATCCATCCACTTACACACTGGACGGCCACGCAATCGAACACCCTCAATTTCACCAAGATATATACGCTTTAGAAGCCGTTCACTCTTCATTCTCTCCACATGACTAAACCATCTCAACTGGCTCATTCCTACTCTCTTAACAACATTTTTCCTAACCATACATTCTTCGTACACCAAATTATTCCTCATGCGATCCCGTCTTACTCTCTTTTTATGCTTTCCCGTCCATGCCCAACATTCGTTTCCATATATCAAAGAAGGCACTAGCACTAGTTATTCTTATTATTGTTATTATTATCATTATTATTGTTTTTGTTATTATTATTATTATTATTATTATTATTATTATTATTATTATTATTATTATTATTATTATTATTATTATTATTATTATTATTATTATTATTATTATTATTATTATTATTATTATTATTATATAAGAAACAAAAAGGATGATATTTATTGCAAAATAATCAATTTAGAAGTTTCAAAATATACTCACACAACTACACGCTTGTGTATTGCGTATACCGCAAGGAACACGTACTAATTTAAAATCAAATAACTTTGTTTTTCTATAGTCTATATACAAAGTAGCTAATTGCGCTCTCTTTTGTCAACGCAAAATGTCACTTTGCCGCTAATGCGCGACAAAGTAGAAAAATCGCTCGCTGTCCAAATTTCTAACTATACACTGTTGGGAAATGTCACTTGTCTACATTCTTAATAGGAACGTTTAGTCAGGAACTAATGGTACTGGAGTTACACATTTACCACCTTCACAAGTCAATCTGACATATAACTGCTTTATCGGTATATTACATAACCAAACAAAATGCCACTATGTTGTGAAAATAAAACAGGGCATTTATTTACAAAAACGAAAGTATAAAATGCTTAGATTAGATTGAAGCAATAGCTCAAGAAGAATGGAAAATAACGATAAATTAAAATTAAATATAAAATAAATTGTGTGAACAGTTGTGCTGCCACCTGCAAAAGTTTGGCGTGAACGCTGCCAATGGACATTCATTTTTCCACTGCACTAGTTTAATGTACTTGAAAAATAAATTGTACAAAAACTTATAATATTCATTACAAAATTGGCATTAATTTGAAAGCTCAAAACAATATCTTGAAGTCATATTTGATTACGTTCCTATCTTCACTGCAAAATTATTGAGTAGTACTGTAAGTACAAAGTGTACATTTGATTATTAATTTGTATGTGCTATGGACTAATGCTTTACTCTCTAACATTCCATGTAACTAATTAACTAACTAACTAACTAACTAACTAACTAACTAACTAACTAACTAACTAACTGCACTAATTAAGTGTCTGTCCGTCTACACTAATGGAACTGAACTATGTAATTAACTCAGCTGACTATGTAAGTCAACCCCCGATCACATAACTAATGTTGTGTGATCAGGGACTCAACCTTACTAACTCCCGAGCAAAGCTGCGTCCCTTATATAAAGCTGCCATTCTTTTCTAGAAAAGCTGTAGAATGTCGAACGCATAAAAACAATGAACACAAAAGGTTCAGGCGACCGGAAGTAATTAAACACGTCGCGACCTGTTTGCCTACGTAGCCCGGCTGCTAACGCGATTGCGTCATCGCTATAAATAGACACACGCTCATTGCTGCGGCGCGGCTGCGACAGCGGCGGCGACGGCGGCGGCAACGGCGGGCGTTCTACGTTACAATAGTTTTAGTTACTTTGATGTCCTTCAGTTGTCGTTCATGATTCACAGCGTATTGTTAACTTTTTATAAACTTCGACTTTCGTTCTTGTTTTATTTTTAGTAAATTAAACAGTCGTCCTTTAATTGCTATTTCTGTTATTTCCTGTTCCATGCTCCTTTTTTTCGCTATTTGATCCCAAACATTTAAAAGCCTTCACCTTTTTACCTTCCGTCACCTTTAGGTAAAGAAGGTATTGTCTTTGGTCAAAACATTCGGTGGTGAGTTTTTGATGAATAAGCACGTTTTAGGGTCCCTAGAATACGATTTTACTATTTTTACGATGATGTCTGTATGTGTGTGTGTGTGTGTGTGTGTGTGTGTGTGTGTGTGTGTGTGTGTATGTATGTATGTGTGTGTGTGTGTGTGTGTGTGTGTGTGTGTGTGTGTGTGTGTGTGTGTGTGTGACAAAATTTTCTAATGCGATAACTTTAATACTACAATTCCAAAAATTATAATTCTTTCGTATTCCTCTTCGTTACATCCATGTGAAGAGCTAATTAAATTTTGGTTATAATTGGTCAACCGGAAGTACCCTCATTTGAAGATTTTAACAGTTTTTCTTGAAAAAACGTTGTTAAATATCATTTTTTCACATTTAATGTTATTATGAATATTACAGAATTATTTATTCCCTATACGATTTGAGTGCATTTTATACTTCATATTAAATGGACATAGAGTTAAAAAATTATAAAGAAATTAAATATCATATATATATTAGTCAGCTTTGCTATAACTTTGGAAACAGCTGCTACATTAAGATAATTCTGATTGAAAGGTGTCAGTGTCAAGTGCAGTTGACAGTGTGTTTATGTTATAATTTTACTGGAAATATAGGATCTTTTGTTAGAAACTTTCTGTATGGAATTTGTATAAAATATATACAACTGCCTTAAGGTAATGTACAAGAAATATAATCTTTTGCAACGAACTTTATGTATGACATTTATACAAAATACATAGAACTAACGGAAGGTAATGTGCTGGCCACATCAGATTTTTTCTATTTGTATTTTTCGTACCTTTCTTTTCCCATTTATTACCACAGTCATTATTTTCTGAAAATCATCTCAGAATGAATCAGTGTTATACGAGAGATACCTGTATTTCATTTGCTGATAGCATTGTGTGAAAAATGAAAGAGTATTATTCTTGTGCATGAATAATACTCGTAGGCGATGGAATAATAGCGGAACATAGAATCGTGCTCGGTGTTTCTTAATCCATTCGCATCGAAGTTGTAAACTCTTTACAGTTTTCAGACAGATAATCTCGCATGTATATCCATAATTTGAGCGGGATAAAGTGAATTCCTTTGTTCCGTTGTTGAATAATGCAGGATAAAGAACTGCTACTGCTACAGGTACCGTACTAAATCTTTCCGAATGATTCGTTAGGTTGGCTGCACACCAACTAGTCATTCTTACACAAAACGTTATTTAGATTCGTTTTATACGAATAAATTTTGGTAATAAATTTAAATAACATACCAAATTACCATAAACGTGTAAAATTTCAAAACTCTTTCTAAATCATGACAAGTTTACAGTTCCTATTTATAATTAATTAATTATTATTGATTCCTTATAAACTCTGCGTACAATAATTACGTATGTAACAAAAATATTGAGAAAAAGTTAGACCTCTTGATCAAAAAGAAAGAATTTTTTATTGAAACGTTAACAAAAGAGGTTGTTCCTATACACCAAGGAGATAAGAATCTAATTTTACAACAATGATAGGTGACCATTATTTTTAATGCAAAGCGCAGTTTTTTAATACCTTGTCTCATTTTTCTCTGGACGATGTTAAATCTACTTCCCGGATTTCAAAAATATTCTTGTCTGTAACCGTTGTTCGTTTTGGTATTCCTTGCGATTATTGTATACTTTTCTGCTAAGAAATGCCCAAAAGTCTTTAAATGTATGAGAGTTGAGTACAGTGAATTTTTTTTCGTACCTCCGTCCATTTTGATTAATATTACAGAACTCAAAATCGTCCAGAAATGCGCTGTTGTTGACCTAGGCCGGCAAAAGGAGTTGGCATTACTGTTCTGGTGATATGTCAATTTAAGATTATTGTCAACACAAGAATTAGCAAAATGTTTACAAATTTTAGGGCTAAATCTTTAATTGTTGTAACTTAAATAACTAAATTTTGTCATAAAAATAATAATATGCTGCCATTACTGACATCTCGTATAGATTATTTAAAAGTTCCAACTTTAGGACTTGTTTGTTTTGTAACTACAGCTAACTTCACGTGATACAATTGAGTTTCCGCCATCTGTCATTAAAAATATGCGAAAGGCGAAAGTATATAAAATATATATAACTAATGTTTGTATGTTATATTTTCAATATATATATATATATATATATATATATATATATATATATATATATATATATATATATATATATATATATATATAAATTAATTGCGCATATTACTTTTTAAATAATTTGGATATTTTTTGTTTTATTGTTCTTAAAGTAACCGTTGCACATAACAATATTTTTACATTTCCTTTTGGTCATAAAATTTTCGGAATAATTTCTAAATAAAACTGTTGCATATTTTCGATGTCTAACTGTTTTCATAGATACGTTTGAGGTGAAAACTCGAGCATCCCAAAATTTGGGAGTCTATCTACTACGCCTGTGGACATTCTTTGTATTAGTTTTTGTAAATCATTATTAGAAACCGATTTTTAAATGTTCAGTTGATTATCATTGTTTCATATAGTTTTAATGACGTTTTTCTTCATTTTTCTTACAAAATTTCGCCATGGTCACTGGTACGACACTATACTATACGAGTGTATTTGAATTTGGTGACCTTCAACAGGCTCGCTTTACGCGCTAGCATAGGCGTACGTAACGTGTCTGTCTAGGTATCTAGGAGGAAAGATTATTTATTTTGATATCAATGCTAGCATAGTACTATGATAATTTTTTAAATAGCGTTCGTTTAAAACCTTTTCGGTTTAAATTAAAATGTAAACATACAGAAAATAAGTAAAATCTAATTCAAATTTAAATTTAAAAGTCCATTTGATAAATAAAAAATATAATAATTGTTTTAAATTAATAAAACTCATTAACAATTATATATAAAATTTAGTGTAACCATAATATACTGAGGCGGTCGATAGATATGTAAAATAAAATAAATTTTAACCTTATTATTATTTGGAAAGCCTTTTACGCAACAATATATTATACCACCCGGCATTATGTCTAGTAGTCTAGTCTGGTAGTCGTAATATTTTTGCACTGAACCGCCCTGCACACGAAAGCCGTCACTCCGGCACTGGCATAGCCTGGCGTACCGGAGTACACCCAATCTCCTTGCGTTACGCCTCCCTGGTCCAAGTTTACGCACACGTAGCCATGAGTACACGGACGGCAATACATACAACAGTGTCGCTTTTGTTGACGTTAGTCATATATATATATATATATATATATATATATATATATATATATATATATATATATATATATATATATATATATATATATATATATATATATATATATTCTGTGACAGGGTTCAAAGTAAACAGGAACAAAAATTAAAGAAAATGAAATAATGAAACTTGATTGTGCATTGTAACATTAATTAAAAATCACATGACGAAAACAATTTAATTGCATTGATTTTTTAAAACAGCAGGAAGGTGGAACTGTATATTCTACATTATCATTCGACCCGAGATACCGCAGATCCGCGCAGAACACAGCTAATCTAAGTGCATCAGATTATATCTTGTCTGGCAATATCCAACCGCTGTATGGCCAGCCTTATTGGAATGCAGCAGCGTCGTTTGCAAACGGACAATTCTTCCGCCGAGGGATGATAAATCACTTCCGAAGTAGAACACGTTGTTCATGAATGGCTAATATCGGTTACTAATTAATGAACAAAGTTCTGAAATGACTGCTTGTTTTGTTTGGCGCGTGCGAGCCGACGCCGAAGCCATGCCAGATGACGCCGACCCTCGATACATGAATGTGTGAATATTTCGTGGAGTTTCTTTGTTCCAGACATCAAGCTTGCTTTACATTTAATTTATTGATCATGGGGGAATATAATGGAATTGCTATAACTAACCTTAACGCACTAGACCCACAATGGAATAATTGCTGAATCGGATAGTAGGGGTTCATTATGAACTCTTTTCAGAAGGGTACAATTGGACATGGAATTTTTTATAACATTTACAGCGTTTTAATATACTGTCTCTCAAAAGGATCTGTTTACTTGTACTTTAATATTTATTTTTGTCTTTAACTTGTAACGTTTTCCATTTATATATTTAGTGTGAACTCGTTTAGTGTTGCCGCAAGACCAAGACCAGTCTTGGTCTTGTCTCGTCTCGTCTTGGTCTTGTCGAGACAAGACCATAATTTTAGTCTCGACTGAAAAGTCGAGACGAGACGAGACCAGTATCGAGTCTTGTCGAGAAAGTCTTGAAGTCTCGACAAGACTCTCGACTTCAGTTTGTAGGTATTTTTTGGAATATATTTGCTAAAAGTGCTTCACAACTCAAGAGTAACGCTATAAATATTGTTTGAGAATTAGTAAAAAGAAGAGATATGAATATTAAAAAATTTATAATAATGTATTTTCGTTGTGTTCCTGAAACATTAATTTATGTGAATATAAAAATTTGGATATTTTATTAGAAATTCACAAACTGGGTTTGAAACTTGGCTTAAATAGTAAATATTGCAAAATAAGCATAATACTCCTATTTATGATCTATACGTAAAGAAATAAATGAGCATTAATTGTATAGATTTTGGTATATAATAGAATAAATAATTAAACAGTTAAATCGCAGAGATAAACTGACTTATAGAGACCTGGAGAAAACACATTGTAGGGATGTACGAATTCTTAGAAAACTTAAGAGAAAGTGGATTTTTTGGAGCCTGAGATTACCAAGGTCACTGCAAGGGATGTTGTATAAAAATATACGTGACTTGGACAATGAAAAGAAATATTGGGGAAGGGAAAATAAGGACAGCGGCACGCATTTTATTTACAACTAACTATTTACACTAATAACAACGATAATAATATATACAATATATTACAGTGGGTTAGAGCACCCACACCGTTATTATTAAAGACGGTGGTCGACCAGTCGGGGAAAGTGCCCTGACAAATCTGGCTACGGCCCTGATTCCAATAAATATAAATGTGACTTTCTTTTTAATTATCCGAAAACCCTAGTATTAAGATTACCTCTTAAAAAATTTTCTGATGATATTTACATTTCGCTGTGCTGATTCTCAATCGAAAAGAATTTTTCCAAAATTTGGAAAATTATTTCTTGTTATGTATTCAATTCTTGCAGTGATCTTTTAGTGCGCCACTGCAGACATGAAATTTGTATTAAAAATAATGAATTATATAATAACGTACCTAACTGACGTTAAATAGAAAATAAATTCGTAATTATTTTTAATACATATTTCATGTTGAGCAGTGACACTAAAAGTGTACACTTGCAGAATTAAATAAAAAATAAGAAATAATTTCGGATTTGGGAATACTGAAACCCATAATAAGCAAGTAAGTTTGTAAAACGATATATTAAATTATGGAATACAAATATTAACTGTAAAATTAAAAAACAATACGTATCTAGGTATTTCACCTACTTAATATACGTAAAGGTAAATAAATACTATAACTCACTCTCACTATGTAGGTACACAAATTATTGTTTGAAGAGATCAAGTAGACAATGATCCTAGAAGACTTTAAAAATTAATATCTCAAATATTTATTAGAATTTTTTTAAACATGATTGTACTGATTTTCTTAGATTTTCATGCACTATTATATAAAATTATAAACAATTTGTTGATTGACGCAGAGTCGAGAGTCTTGTCGAGACTCGAGACAAGACGAGACTGACTGCAAGTCTCGTCTCGACAAGACCAAGACAAGACCAAGGTAGTCGAGACTTAGTCAAGACCAAGACAAGACCGACCTCAAGTCTCGTCTCGTCTCGTCTTGTGGCAACACTAAACTCGTTTACCATTTATGTAGGGTGACCATATTTGAAACGATGAAAAAGAGGACGCCGAGCGAAGCGAGGCCAAATCCCTCGAAGGCATTTTTTACTTCCTTGTACGAAGTAAAGGAAGTATTGTAATCGCGAAAAATTTCGGTTTTGAGATTTCAACGGAAATATCCATTTTGACCATCCCTGAATCCATTTTGACTAATTTCGTCGTGACGTCTGTACGTACGTACGTACGTAGGTACGTATGTACGTACGTACGTACGAACGTACGTGCGTATGTATCTCGCATAACTCAAAAACGGTAAGCCGTAGAAAGTTGAAATTTTGTATTTAGGACTGCTATAACATCTAGTTGTGCACCTCCCTTTTTGGTCATTACATAATTTCTAGAAATGGTACTTTATTTGAAGCCTATAATAGATTTTGATGAAAAACTATCTTAAAATATAATCTAACACTTTACAAATTTGGTATATAAGACTTTTATGTCAAATGGAATAACATAGTGGATTTTGGTTAAAACAGGCTAACCGGAAGTGACATATTACCTGAAGTTGTTAACAGTTTTTCTTCAATAAAATGGTTTCATTTTGATTTTAGAAATAAATGCTTCAAATAAAATTTTTAGAGAATTAAATTCTGTGTCTAGCACATCAAGTATTATTAAATTAGCCCTTCGTATAAGCGAGATATGTATATTTAAAACATATAATTTTTGGGCTTTTGTAATGAAGCTTGCTATGGATTAGGACAAAAAATAACAAAAAAATAAAAAATAGATGCTAATGTCAAATTACGTCAAATACGTGCAATTTTATACGTGTTTTATACTTGGGTCTATACTTCATATTGGTCTTGTGTACAAGGAAGTCGTGTGGTGTCCACATCAGATTTTTTTTTAAAGGGACGTGGTCTAATTTTATGCAATTTTATTAGCACAAATACCATTGATATTGGTATAAAAATATAAATATTTGGATAGGTGCAGATACAAAATTCATTTATGAAAAAAAATACTAGTTAGGTAGGGTAATTAAATAAAATACAATATCATAATCGGATCCTCTACTTTTTACTTCCCGCTACCCTTGGTAAGGGAGGTATAGGGATCGTGTTAAAAAACGCATATCGAGATTTTGGTAAATGACAACGTTTTAAGGTCCCTAGAATCCAATTTTAACATTTTCAAGATGGTGTGTGTGTGTGTGTGTGTGTGTGTGTGTGTGTGTGTGTGTGTGTGTGTGTGTGTGTGTGTGTGTGTGTGTGTGTGTGTGTGTGTTTGTGTGTGAGTATCCTCCATACTAACTCAAATACTATCATTCAGAAAAATTTTGATACCTTGCTTTTCTACCTTATTCTAATATGGGAAGAGACCATTAGATTTTGGTATACATCAGATAACCGGAAATGACATTTTTCTCGAAGCTCAAAATAGATTTTCTTCAAAAATTCCTTCAAATGTTATTTTTTCAAGATTGGTGTTATAGAAATTAAAGATTCTTAAATTTTCTACAGATTTGTATCTATAAATACTTTTTCTATATATTTTTTGGACAAGTTTATAAAATTGTCTATAATTTTAATCCCGGAGCCCACGCTTTAAACAAGCAAAACTCTTTGGTTATACAGTTCATATCTCAAATGTATGTAACTGATAGATAAATGTCACTGTCAAAGAACTAATCATTTCAAATTAATAATAGTAGCGTTTTAAAAAGAAAATAGTAAATAGAACCATAGTTATATGAAAACTAGAACAACTAGATCAGTGAAACAAACAAGTTTTTACAATAACGCAAACATATTGTCATCTTTATTAAATATAAAATGAAAATATTCACTAAACAACTATTTAATGAAGCATATTATTTTTAATATTAATGAATGTGTGAAATGTAAAACTTTTCACATACTGGACAAATGAAGGCAATTATTACTTTCAACATATGTATATTCAAAACTTTCTCTTATGTAGCAACACCCCCATCTCCAACGAAACTTCCGTTGCCGCTTCTATAAAAAGAAAAACAAATTTCCGTATCGATCCGAGTGTAATTTGCGCCGAAAAAATTGTTCAATGTATTTCCAAACTCCATGGGTAGTTTCGCGTAATAAATTATTTTGCTGGAACGTTTCGCACGGTCCCTTCTGAATTTAAATTTAAATCTCCTTGAAGGAGCTGGAGTTGGAGATGCAGCGTTGGGCGTGTAGTTCTTTTTCGGGCGTGTTTATCTCACACTGAGGTTAGAGTGTCACACAGCTATCCCGCCATCATTAGTTATGGTCTGTCACGTATAAACAAATAAATCAACTGGAATTTTCACATGAATAATAACAAAAAACTTATTCGGAGGTTTTTCTAAAAGAGGAAAATTTCGTGGCAAATATAGTTGAGAAGACAGTGCTATGGCACCACTATTCAAGGATAAAAAAAAACACGTGAATTCAGTTTTTGGGCGGTAGTGCGTATTCTATTGAAGAATTTTTTTAGTACGAGAGTAGATTGAAAAATTCGTAACCTAACACAGGAGGCTATATGAACCCGCAGGGCCGATCCTAACCTATCAGCCGCCTTTGTTCTTATATATAAATGCCCCCCCCCCCCCGATTTTATTTTTTCAAGCATTTAAGCCATTCATATTGCAGAGAATAAGGAATTGTTTTGACCTCTCTGACTGGCTGAAATTGGAGACAAGAGACAAGTTTACTTAAAACTGGCGCTGATGCGAGCACCATCTGCTGAATGGCTTAAATGGAACAGAGAATAGTTCTAAACACAATGAATTAGAAATAAAATCATTCACCTAATACTATGTTAAAAAACAAGTTTAGTGAATTAGGCATATACTTTAATTATCTACGTTTTATTTGAAACTTTTTTGTCTAAAATTAATTGGGAAGTTTTACGCAAAGGAAAACTGATTTCCAATGTTAAACGCCTTTCGCCCGCTTTTTGATTAACACCCTGTAGTACCTATGTGTACCTGTATCAAGAGTTAGGTAATGTAATGAAAATATGTTACTCTGATTATATTCCTTAGGATTTTTTCTAAAGATTTTTGATTACAACAAAAAAACCTTGATTAAAACAAAGAAAACTTGATTACAATAATGAAAAAGTTTAATTAATAATTACGAAAAAAAATTGATTATAATATTACTATCACCGTATAATGTAAAAATCATATTTTTTTCTTGGAGCGGCCCAGAAAATTTTCTCATAGGGGCCCAAGATTTCTAGTTACGCCACTGATTGACATCATAAGTATACTCAGTCTTTTAATAAAATAAACTATGTACCTATTAGTTAGATATGTTACCAGTCAGCCAAACCAAGTATTTAAAAGAATAATGCTTTAGTAATACGTTTATTTCATAAATTGTTGATATTTGTAAATTCTTAAATATTTTTTTTGTCTATAAAAAGTTAGGATGGTTTTGCCGCCCCCATGCTTAGCCGCCTTTGTTCTAGGAATAAAATGAACACGCGCTAGGATCGGGCCTGTGAACCCGTTACTGTTGAGGTAAGGTTTATCAAACCGCACAGAAACTAGAAAATGTTACTACTCTGTCAGGAGTGGGAGGAGGTTGGCCACCTCCCATGTAGCTTTCGATAAGTTCACCGTCCATAGGAACGATGGACGAAGCGTCGACCTCACCATTTATTTTATTTCAACGATGCAGATTTTTTTCCTATTATGCCTGTTTCAACAACGGAGATGATACCAGATGACTCTCGTTTCGACGAGTGGGCTATAAAGGAAGTCCCATGACGAGCTTACGCTATCGTTATTTTAAAAACTAATCAAATTTTCTTTATAAAACTGTTTTTACACGTTATAGAAATTCGTTTCCATTCTCGAGATATAGAGTGATAAAAAAGTGGCCATTATTAGTGAAAAAATCAAAAAAGTTTAATTAAGCCGGAAGTGGTTGATCATGAGTAAATTTTTTATGGTTTCATATGTAAAATTTTCTGCTGAATTCAATGGTAAAATAAAAAATATAGCATTCCATTTAAAATAAGAAAGTTAGGGTCTACTTTCAGTCAAACCGGAAACGGTCATGTCGGAAAACCCCTAGATATTATTTTTTTTCTAAAATTGATAAATCGGAAATGATATTTTATTTGAAGCTCTGAACAGATTTTCGTGATATATATTTTGATACAATCCAAAACTTTTCAATTTTGGTATTTAAGACATTTATATTAATGAGAACGGCATATTAGATTTTTTTCTAAAATTGATAAACCGGAAGTAGTACTTCACAGAAAGCTATAAACAGATTTTCTTGAAAAAATGTATTAAAACATGATCCAAAACTTATCAAATTTGGTATTTAAAACTCGATTTTGACTACACTTATATGATAAACCGGAAGTGGTACTTAATTTGGAGCTCTTAATAGAGGAAAAACATATAATAAAATATAATCCAAAATTTAGTATTAGAGACTTTTCTATTTATTTTAACGACCAATCGGAAGTGATATTTTACTTAAAGCTCATTGCTATTTTAAATATGGAATTGACGGAAGGTTATGTGCTGGCCATATCAAATTTTTTTTACTTCATTGTACACAGTAAAGGAAATATTGTAATTGCGAAAAATTTCGGTTTTCAGATTTCAACGGAAATATCCATTTTAACCATCCCTGAATCCATTTTGACTAATTTCGTCGTGACATCTGTACGTAGGTATCTCGCATAACTCAAAAACGGTAAGCCGCAGAAAGTTGAAATTTTTTATTTAGGACTGCTATAACATCTAGTTGTGCACCTCCCTTTTTGGTCATTACATAATTTCCAGAAATGATACTTTATTTGAAGCTTATAATAGATTTTAATGAAAAACTATTTTAAAATATAATCCAAAACTTTTCAAATTTGGTATATAACAGTTTTATGTCAATTGGAATAACATAGTAGATTTTGGTTAAAACAGGCTAACCGGAAGTGATATATTACCTGAAGTTGTTAACAGTTTTTCTTTAATAAAATGGTATCATTTTGATTTTAGAAATAAATGCTTCAAATAAGAGTTTTAGAGAATTAAATTCTGCGTCTAGCACATCAAGTATTATTAAATTAGCCATTTGTATAAGCGAAATATCTAAATTTAAAACTTATATACTTTTTAGTTTTTGTAATGAAGCTTGCTATGGATTAGGACAAAAAATAACAAAAAAAAATAAAAAATAGATGTTAATGTCAAATTACGCCAAATACGTGCAATTTTATAATTGGGTCTATACTTCATATTAGTCTTGCGTACAAGGAAGTCGTGTGGTGTCCACATCAGATTTTTAATTTTTAAAGTCAATGCACATATTAATACTCGCACTAATATTCCAGTTATCTTCGCCAAGAAACTAATGACAATTCACATAACCTCAAAAAAAAAATGTACGTCTAGTGCTGTCCTCTCTGTGTTAGGTCGCCAAACTTTGGTCTTTATATTTTAGTTTCAAAAATACAAATATGTTTGTTTCATGGACAGTATCGTTTAGCTACAAATAAAACCCAAAAATAATTGAATTATCATCCCCTACTAAATAGAGTAAGTTAAAGGACTATCATTTACATTCGTATTACATCTCAAATCACCTACACATATCCTCAACTGTTGAAATTCGAATTTCCCACGCTTCAATCATCCTCTTTCCATTTTTGCACTAACAGGCACCTAAACGGCGTCCAGCGTGAGTGTACGTCGGCGATGCTGACGCTGCAGCGTTGTCGCGCGTTCGGACGCCGTGATCCGGGTATTTTCATTCCATCTGAACCGGAAATTAATTGTCGCTTACGTTCAATTTGATCAGGTAATGGAAGATCAGCACTTGATCGACGCGAGGATGTGACGCCGACGTCGCACCGTCACGCCGGATGGAGATGAACGTAATGCGATTTGTTTTTTCGGATTACGAGATCTAAGTGACGAATAGAAGACGAGATACTGTTGTGATTGTCTTGAGTTCTAAATGTATTTAAATATATGCATGTATAACTTGTGCTTTTGCAGCCATGCTATAATAAATACAGTAATGATTTAAAAAATGATGACATATATATTTCAGGTACAGAGAAAAATGTGATTATATTTTTCTATAGAATAGATAAATAAATCATCGCCATGATTATTACTTATTTCTGGATGTACCAACCTACTCTTATTCTCAGATTTCTGTTGTAACATTTTCAAATTAATTACTCTGCTTTAATTAAAGAGGCTTATCTAAAAATGACAAAATAAAGAGAAACATATGTAATGATGCATTCATAAAAAAATCTGATGTGGCATTAATAAAAAAAATCTCATGTGGCCAGCACTTTACCTTCCGTCAGTTCTATGTATTTTGTACAAATTCCACACAGAAAGTTTTTTTTGCACATGATTCCATATTTCCAGTACATTACCTTCAGTCAGTTCTACGTATTTTGTAAAAATTCCATACAGAAAGTTTCTTGTAAGATTCTATATATTTCCAATAAAATTATAACTTTTTATATAAATTTGTCAATCAGAATTTTCTTAATGTAGTAGATGTTTCCATGTTTATTGCACAGCTGGCTGCTTTGTGAAATTTAATTTCTTTATAATTATTTAACTCTTTATCCAATGAATATGAAGTATAAAATGTAATCAAATCGTATAGAGAATAAAATATTCTTACATATTTATAATAACATTAAATGTGAAAAAGTGATATTTAACAGCATTTTTTCAAGAAAATATGTTAAAATTTTCAAATTAGGGTACTTCCGGTCGACCAATTATAACCAAAATCTAATCAACTCTTCATATGTAGTGATGCACGCGATGCGAGACGAGACGAGAAATATAAAATATCGATCTCGTCTCGTTTTCGGATCTGCAATCTCGATCTCGCACTCGTTCTCGCACATTTTTTTGGGTCTCGTCCCGTCCTCGCGCGAGTGTCTCGCTGTAAAAATAAGCGCTTGCGCACTACGTATTTACCTCGGTATTTACGTATCAGTTGAACTACAAAAGACAAGTTCGCACCAATCGTTCCGTCTTCCGTATATTTACATTCGTATAACTATAATAAAGAAACGAAACACTAAATTCTAGTCACCAAATTATTTCAATACGAACATCTATTAATACATTCTGTCATCAGTAAAACTAATTAAACATTAAAAAAAATTTTTTTTGGAACTAACTGTTTCTACACTTTATCATTAACTATATGCCACTATTTAAGTAAGATTTACTCATAAAAAGCGCTACACTGGGAACACGCTGGCAACCAATCACTCCGCTTCACTCCGTGTTGGCTCCTATCGACGCTTAATATAAGATCCTTTACTTTTCAGGGACGACAAGAATTTTATTAACCGTAGTTTTAACTGGGATGAATTAGGGCCTGAAATGTTGGAGAAAAACTAGTTTTATTAGATGAAAACCGATTAGTCTTTATTTTGCATTTCCTTGCTCTGCGACCGATATCATTCGACTCTAGATAGACTCAAAAAAATATAGTCAACACATATAATTTTCACATTCACCTGTTCTATACACGAATTACCGTTGACTCCACTCCCTGTACGCTGCATTTTTTATTGAATTTATGAATCAAAGCTATAAAGTTACAAATACTTTTTATTGCGAGACTCTCGCGAGATTTCTCGCTTCTCGCAGTTGTTATATCGATCTTGCCTCGAATTTAAAAATGCAATCTCGTTCTCGTCTCGCATAATGCAACGAGACGAGATGCGAGAGTACTCTCGCCTCGTCGTGCATCACTATTCGTATGGATCTAAAGAAAAGGAATACGAAAAAATTATAATTTTTGGAAATGTGGTATTGGAGTTATGCGATCCGAAAAAATCGTCACACACACACATACATTCATCCATCCATACATACAGACATCATCGTAAAAATAGTAAAATCGTATTCTAGGGAACCTAAAACGTGCTTATTCATTAAAAACTCATCATCGAATTTTTTGACCAAAGACAATACCTTCCTTACGTAAAGGTGACGGAAGGTAAAAAAAACATATCATCAGTGAGCCAAAGCAGACACACATCATAAAATCATAACACGACGCGGTCAGGCCTGTCCACGTATAGGGATATTTGCGGACGGGCCAGAACAGACACTCTACCGTTGGAAATACAGACTGAATTTGTCTATTCAACACATTTATGCCCGTTTGCACCGGTATTACTTATTTGTTCCCGTTAGTTAAGCGCCCCTTAGTTGGTAAGTTACCCTTAATCTTAAATGGTTTGCACGAATGGAATATAGTTGTCGCTTACATAAGGGTAGCTTGGAAGAAGTATAAGAAGAAATTCTAGTAACTTTTCATTTTCGTATTATATTATTCTAGTAATTATTATGTCAAATGTGATTGGATATGTTAAAAACCGGGGAAGGGAAACCAATGGGTTGTGTTGGATATCCTTAATACAAAAACTATAAGAGGTTTTGAAAATATATTCGACGGTGATAATATTAAGGTTTGTGATATCAATATACGAGTATTATACGCACTAAATAATGTACATTTTAAATTATTTCAGATTATCAGATCATTGAGTGCCAAAGAACCAACGAGCTCTATCAATATTATGGCCGTATTATGGTGAAAACAGTAATCTAAATCTAAAACTGATATCTATTTTTGTTGATCAATATAAAATTATACAAATATACATAGTGTATATTTGACGCGGAATTCCAAAATTTATTAAGTTTATAATCTCCAAATCAACATCCACTATGTCTAATTCCAAATCATTTTCCAGTTTCATCTGTAGAAAATCAAAATATGAATATTTCTACATAAACAAACAATAATTAATTTACTGGACAGGCATGAAAATGCAATATTTATTTTAAGGGTACCTCTAAGTGTCACCTGAACTGCAGCTTGAATTTAAGGAGCGCTGACGTGATTTAAGGGGACTTTATAAATTGGTGCAATGCACTTATTTTGATAAGGGGTACTTACTTAAAATTTGAGTATAACCGGTGCAAACGGCCATTAGACAAATACTGAAGCAGATACCGGTGTCTGCGTTGACCCTGTGATTAAAACAACAAACAGACACTGGTGTCTGCCTTGGCGCTTAACGTTTTAAGTAGCATTGTAACACCTTTCATATAATATTATTGATAAAATAATTTAATACGTCTTTTTCGGATCATTTAACATAAAAATTACAACCAAATTTCATATATCTTAGTCCATACATAATTGTACATTTCTCATATTTCATAATGATCGAGAAGGATATAAAATTCTGTAATCCAACTCTGCTCAACACAACACACATAAACACCTATACATACAAACGTACAGACACAGTGACAAACACAGTCACAGCGTGCGAATGTGGCAAGGAAATATAAGGAAAACATCGTATGGTGCGGATATATTACAAGGAATAAAGAAGAATAAAATCCGCTTCTTGATATTCCAAGAAAAATTCACACGCGGAAATTCTTGCCGTGTGGAGTTAAATTATTTACTTCCTGCATCCTTTTATGTGATCCTGTGTTATCCTTGTTCATCTACAAGACGATGATAAGGAGTAAGGAACAAATATTTATCTCGTGTTCACCTCATTTATCCCAAATATTAGGATACTTTACATGAGCAAGACAAAAATGTAATGAATCTTAACAAAAAATAAGAAATAAAGAAAGATTATTTTTAAAAACAATCTGACAAGATTTGTGTGATATATTTAAGTTATTACACATACATACATAAAATCACGCATTTCCCACTTAGTGGGTTAGCACAAACCCGAAAGAATTACAATAACATCATCAAAAAAAAAAAAAAATCAGTCTCCCTTTCAACAACATTCGTAGTAACCTGACATCATAGGTACAACATATATTCCTCACTCTTAACATATTAAAGTGACCGATTTTCGGTAGCGAAATACCGCAACCGGACCACAATAATAGTTACGAAACAATCATCCTTCGCCACACATTCCTGTCTAAGCACACTTCTTTCGCCTCGGCCACATTCATAATCGCATTCATACACGCTCATACACGCTTTTAGTACCTTATCAATCACATCCATCCACTTACACACTGGACGGCCACGCAATCGAACACCCTCAATTTCACCAAGATATACACGCTTTACAAGCCGTTCACTCTTCATTCTCTCCACATGACCAAACCATCTCAACTGGCTCATTCCTACTCTCTTAACAACATTCTTCCTAACCATACATTCTTCATACACCAAATTATTCCTCACGCCATCCCGTCTTATATATCCACATACACCACGTAAATACCTCATTTCCACGGCAGTCACTCTCTTTTTATGCTTTCCCGTCCATGCCCAACATTCGCTTCCATACATCAAAGCAGGCACTAGCACTCCATTATACACACTTAAACGAGCTTCTCTAGATTCGTTTACGTTTCGAGCAAACGGACCCAGAGTACCCATTACCTTACACAGCAGCCCTAATTTAATCTTGGTCGCAAGTACCAAAGATTCTCGTTTCGTTACCGGTTGTAGTGACTAAATTAAGAGTTCTAAATCTATCCAGCAATTATTATTAATATCTGTTAATAACACTCGAAATCTAAATCAAAACCGACTTATACCTTCTTCAGGATTTACAAATATGTAGTCCAAATCTAAAGTATGTTTTGTTTAGTGTATTGTACTTTTCAGCAACAGCACGTTTGTTCGCCGTGTTGTTTTGTGTTGATCTGGGTTGTTCATTCATCGTCAGCTTGACATGTCTTTTAGTTGTACCTACATATGTAAAAATTATATGGTAGGCAGAGCATAGTTTCATATAACTGGATACATACTATACCCGATTCACCCGTATCATATAGGTGGCTGACACGACCATCTGGGTTTTCATCCACACCTATATACCGTGTGTCTATCATAAAGCTGTACATAGGACTCCAACATGGGAAACCAGTTTTTTGCAAATTCCTGCTCGCCTAAATATTTTTAGCAAAAACGCGTCTGCGTATATATATATATATATATATATATATATATATATATATATATATATATATATATATATATATATATATATATATATATACAGGGTCTAAATGAAATAAGTGCATTAAATTTATCCAGTAATGTAACTCGACGAGAGCAACAATATTTCTTAATAACTTTTTTTCTAAGTCTTTTAGATTTTGAGTTAAAATTCTTTAATGATTTGCTGCATATTTCGGCGCGCGCCCATGGAGAACAAATGGCAGCTGTCGTATTCAAGTGGGATATAAACAGCTCAAAATTTTTCGATTATCGGTTACACTTGCAGTCACAGTAATTAATAAACGAATTAACGAAAATAACATTTATTAATTCGTAATAGTACAATTTTTAAAATAAAGAAATTTAAATTTTGAATAACAAAATTATAAAGTTGTGTATTAAACCAGGCTTTAATCATCTGTGAATAGAGGAAGACAAGGAGGAACGAAGGGAGGAAGAGCAAAAGCATAGTTATTAGGTTATAAGATGATTATTTATCTTCGACAAATCATAATAGTTTAAATACGTTATTCAAAAAATGTAAGTACAAACTTTTGTCCATTTAAACGAGGTACATGAGTACCAATAATTAGTCGTCCATTTATTGTTCCCGCTCAAACATTTTTTAATGAAAATTTTTACAGCATCTTCGTCTGTTGAAATGTGTATTGTGCATAATAAATACACCTTCCCAAGTAAATTCAGTCTCATTAATGAATATTATGAGCCATTCCCAAAATAGAAGTCTGCTGAAAACATTGATCTTTTTGCACATGATATGGATACAACTGTTGTTTTTTTTTTTAAATTGTCATGGGTGACACTCCGTATTATGATAAAGGTGTACAAGATTAACAAATGTGTGAATATTAGGAACAGTATGATTTGGAAACGCTCCGTCTAAATGCGTTGGCAACTCTATAACACTGTCTTTATATCATCCGTAAATTAAAATGTAGTAAAGATACGAATAAATAAATAAACCATACGTAAGTAATTACAATGTCTGTGTACTCGGTATTTGTAAACGTAAGCATTTTAACAGAATTTTACCTTATAAACAATTTTTTACTAATGTCAAAATTTAATTGCAACAACTGACAGGACTGTCAATTGCTAAACAAAATTTTTCAGAGCTATTGCTACTGCATTCAATTATTAGAAAAACGCTTGGAACGACTCGTCAATTTACGGGGTTGTAAAAATGCTAAAAAAATATGCGATTTCGAGAAAAAGTTATTAAGAAATATTGTTGTTCTCGACGAGTTTTATTACTGGTTAAATTTAATGTACTTATTTAATTTACATCCTGTATATCTACATTGTACTCATTCAGGGCATTGAGTACATTTGACGGTAGAGTTGGTGGGGAGCGAGCTATGCTAGCATCTTAGTTAGACCACTTATAATTTTTGTATTTTATTTTACATTTCGGAGGGGGTTTGAATCCCCAAATCCCCCCCCCCCCCCTGGATACGACCTTAGTCATACTGGAATATTATGCAATGTTCGCTAAAAAACAATATTATGCATAATGTTTATTAATTTCCATAGAAAACTCATTGGAAATGTGAGAAATCCAATACGTATCATGGAATATTATAGCATACGAAGCATTGCAATGCAGCCCTGAGGGTTGGTGTTCGTGTTCTCGCAGTATAGATATTTCATATCATCGATTCATCGGCAAGTGACCTTATTCTAGTTCAACAACACGTTAAATTCTCGCTCATGTTGTGTTCGGGAACAGAAACGCGAAAGCGTCTTTTATTTTGCTCAAGTTTCACCAAGTATCTATAAAACAGCGTTTGTGTCTGCTTTATTTATCTGCACGCCGGTGAGATGACAACTTGGAGATAAAACATTGACTAGGACTAGGGTTGCTTAGGGTTGTTAACTTGGTACCCACAATGTGCGGACGGGATATTGCTGTAATTATTAATACCACGCACAACTACATCTGTTTTACTGTTTCAGAGAAGTTTACAAGAATTTTATCAGTTTACTCGTATACCGAGTAGGGTTCGAAATCCGTTATACATACACAGGAAAAACAGTTTCCCTTACGGTTGTTTCCAAATTATTTTTCGAAAAAAATTCTTAAAAATACATAATATTTTATATGTAAATAATAATAATAATAATAATAATAATAATAATAATAATAATAATAATAATATTTATTGATCAAAAAGAAGATCAAAAGCAAGAGTTCAGCTAGGCTGTTCTTCCACTTTGCTAATACATAACTTTACAAAATATAGTTATAAGTAAACACTACCCTTGGTAAGGGAGGTATAGGGATCGTGCTAAAAATCGCATATCGAGATTTTGCTAAATGACCACGTTTTAAGGTCCCTACAATCCAATTTTAACATTTTCACGATGATGTCTGTGTATATGTATGTGTGTATGTATGTGTGTATGTATGTATGTGTGTATGTATGTATGTGTGTATGTGTGTGTGTGGATCCTTTACTCTAACTCAAATACTGTCATACAGAAAATTTTGAAACCTTGTATTTCGAACTTTTTTTGTAATGGAAAGAGCCATTAGATTTTGGTGTAAATCGGATAACCGAAAATTTCACTTTACTAGAAGATCAAAATAGTTTTTCTTCGAAAAATACCTTAAATGTTATTTTTTTGAGATTGTTACGAGAGCAATTAAATTTGCAAGAGGCTCGAGTAAAGCAATCGGAAAATTTTTCCATGATAAAATTTAACCACGAATATTATTCGGAAGTCTATTTCCAAAATAAAAATTAGGTAATAAATAAATACAGATTTCTGTCCCAATCGACTCGTTTTTAATAAAAACTGATAACAATGAAAATTGACAGGTATGTAAACAATATGTTTCTAGACACTTTTAAAACGTCAAAAAAAATCGCTTACCAAAGCTCACTTGTAAAAATATAGCATCTTATTGGCTTAAAGGGTGCGAAACTGCCTTTTGTCGAAATAAAACTTGGTAACTAGGGAGAATCCTAAATTTGAATTGGTTTATAAATTTATATATGAAATAGTCTGTCGTATTTTTTTAATTTTTTTAATAACAATATAATAATGTAAAATTCGTATTCAAATTAATACTTTATTTTTATACAGTACAACTACTTAATTTTATTGTCAAGATCACAATCTCACAATATTTGATATATAACATTTGTTTGTCTTTTTGTTTAATTCTATGGCTAACACTATTAAATTGTATTTTTCGAAATTTTTATATCCAGTTTCTGCATAATACACGATATGAATTTTGTTTAGTGATTTACAAACAGAATTTTATGCTGTCTCTACAACTTTTATTTGAAACATTTCTTTCTAAAATATTTTGGGAAACAATTTAATTTTTACCTTCCGTCACCTTTAGGTAAGGAAGGTATTGTCTTTGGTCAAAAAATTCGGTGGTGAGTTTTTGATGAATAAGCACGTTTTAGGGTCCCTAGAATACGATTTTACTATTTTTACGATGATGTCTGTATGTGTGTGTGTGTGTGTGTGTGTGTGTGTGTGTGTGTGTGTGTGTGTGTGTGTGTGTGTGTGTGTGTGTGTGTGTGTGTGTGTGTGTGTATGTATGTGTGTGTGTGTGTGTGTGTCTGTGTGTGACAAAATTTTCTAATGCGATAACTCTAATACTACAATTCCAAAAATTATAATTCTTTCGTATTCCTCTTCGTTACATCCATGTGAAGAGCTGATTAGATTTTGGTTATAATTGGTCAACCGGAAGTACCCTCATTTGAAGATTTTAACAGTTTTTCTTGAAAAAACGATGTTAAATATCATTTTTTCACATTTAATGTTATTATAAATATTAAAGAATTATTTATTCTCTATACAATTTGAATGCATTTTATATTTCATATTAAATGGACATAGAGTTAAAAAATTATAAAGACATTAAATATCATGTATATTAGTCAGCTTTGCTATAACTCTGGAAACAGCTGCTACATTTAGAAAATAGAAAATAATGATTGAAAGGTGTCAGTGTCAAGTGCAGTTGACAATATGTTTATGTTATAATTTTACTGGAAATATAGGATCTTTTGTTAGAAACTTTCTGTTTGGAATTTGTTTAAAATACATACAACTGCCTTAAGGTAATGTACAAGAAATATAATCTTTTTCAAGGAACTTTCTGTATAACATTTATACAAAATACATAGAACTGACGGAAGGTAATGTGCTGGCCACATCAGATTTTTTTTTAATCAAGTAGATATTGCGTTCATTTCTACAAAAAGTAGAGCTGCTAACGACTCTAAATAAGCATCTACTGTAGTCTGCACTTACAAAAAAATCTGTTGCTACTACTGTTACATAATCAACAAAATCTACAACTACAAAATCAAAATCGATTTAGATAAAAAGAGGAAAACTACTGTTAAAAAATCAACAGGAAGTAAAGCAACAAAAATGAGTAGTAAACTGCAACTTTGGAAAAGAAAAACTAGCACCGCAGTGATGATAATGACATGATTTTAATAGTAAGTATCCAGTTCATAATAGTTTCGTTTTTCTTTCACATTCCATGTAAAATTATTCGAAACATTACAATAATAATCTTCATGATATATACGACACTTTTTAAAATTTATGTGAGTAATTACCATAAATATCCTGGAAATAGTTTCTCTTAATGCATTCACAGCGTCATCAATTATAAAATTCATTTTCGCTTCCATTAATTTCTTTAAAAAAAGTTCTGTGAATTGAACAAAATAAAACAATCAGAGAACTTTGCTGGTAAATCCTATTGATTATTATTTATTACGCCCCTGCATTGGGCAGGACTAGCGCCACTACGGCTCTACGGCTCCGGACCGAACTAAAGAGGCCATCAATTTAAAGAAACCAGAGACAAAGAATAATTAGTGATTGACGAAAGCGAAAAGAATTTATTACCAGAGAGAAAAACCATTGTGAGAAGAGAAGACCCATAATGACTCTTAAAAAAGAAAAAATAATTCTTTTCCCACTGACGTCATAGAAGTGGAAGGAATTCTCTAGGCTGACTTGATGTTTCAACACAAAGAAAGTATCAGAAACTTAAATAAAAGACAGTTTTGTAAAACAAAAACGAAAGAAAAGAGAATCGAATATACAAAAATTAGTTAAACGAAACAAGATTTCGTTTTTGAGTAAAATTTTTAAAAAAGCTATTAACCAATCACTTTTTACCTCTCGCTAAAAATCGCATATCCAGATTTTAGTGAGTAAGCACGTTTTAAGGTCCCTAGAATTCGATTATAACATTTTTACGATGATATCCGTATGTGTGTGCATTATTTTTACGTTTATTTATTTATATCCAATATATTTTCTTTGTCTATTTCTGTGCAATTTTTTCCCCGTTCTCTCTTTTTTCCATGTTAGTTGACACCTGGCACTTTATGACACACTTTATTTTCTATTTTGACTTTTGGATTTATTTCGTGTCAGGAACATACAGAATACAATATTATTAAAACATTCTGCGGCACATTGCTTGGAAAAGATCCTCTTCAGTTGGAGATTAACATTATCGTCAGTAGTGGCTTTAAGGTTTTTATCAATTTCTCTTATGCTCCCAGTAGTGGAAAGATAGCCGGTATAAGAAACCGTAGCCTGAGTGTACTACGGTATTCACGCACTTTTCATGGGAGCCCTTTTCCTTGTCCCCAGTTAAAATTGTAGTTGGAAATTCATAAAAAAATAAAATTTTATTATCAATCTGGCCTATAGGTTTTTAAAATAGTGAAAAACAATATTAAATGTATATAATTATAGAAAATAATAAAATTTATGCAAAAGTCACAAAATAATGACAGATGTCATGTCTGTCGGTAAATCACTAGGATAAAATATTTACTCTGCCAGAAGTTATTTTACTCTGTAACTTGTTTTATAAAACAGACATTTTTATTTACTCGTCGATTAAATTTACTTTCAAAGTAATAAGTCAGCAGTTTATTCGATGTTTATAAAACTGGGCATTAGTATATTTATTGCAGTCATCATGCCAATCTCAATAACAAAATATCATCAAAAATCGTTTAAGAATGAAGTTCCTTCCAACATCAATATGCGTGCTAGAATTTGACGTTCTAATTTCGGAACAGAGAAAATATTATAAATTAAAACAAATTGATGTCAATATTATAATAATTTTAACAAAATCCACTTGTTTTGAAAATATGTCAAATATTCATTACATTTAATGTCAAATTGTAGTGAAAATTGATGAAATTATACAAAATCACTCACCACAAAGTTAAGACAACGTAAAAAATGACTGGAAAAAACTGTACCTGAAACAAAATAAACATACATTAGGATTTTAAATTATTTAAAAATTTATATTTTAAATGGGAATAGGGGATTACAGCTCAATCGAATTATGAGAAATTAGTAAAAAATAGTGAATGTATGTGTTTAATAATGAATATTAATAATGAAATTAAATGATGTAATTGAAATACTTTGGAAATAAGGAAGTTTTTGTTTTAGCAGCTCGTCACTCATATGAAATCCATATATATATTATTTTGATTGGCGACTCAAAGACCACCTATAAATGTATAACGAATACCGAGTCAGGGGTGTGGAGTCTACTACGAATGGAAGTAGACAAATTCAAATAGCGGACACGTGGCTACCAGTTCAGTACTGCAATTTTCAAACAATTTTTATTTGAATATAAATTTCTTGCATTAAACTTCATAATTTTGATACACTTGCAATTATAATGCATGTAGACTTGTACAGTGTTATAATATTAATTTGTTTTTTATAAATATAATTTAAAAATAGCATACAATTCAAGAATATTTTGGATCCACGAAGAAAACAGTTTTATATAAAAACTTATATTCGTGACGTCACATCTATATTTTCGAACTTCGGGGGACCATAACTCGCTTATTAATAGGAATTTTTTCGCCGGATTTTCACCAATAGTCTTAGTTTTACTTATACTTTCTGATGAAATTATATAAAAAAAATGGTGGAATCCCCTATTAAACAAAAAGTACCAGAACAATCAAAACACTACTGGTTATACTATTTTGCCCTCGTAAGTCATGTTTTACGAACAGATTTTAAAAAATAAGTATAAACACTATACACTTTGTGTGAACAACACAATATTAATACCTAATCATATACTTGTAGCAAAATCATCTAATTATATTGTGTATAAATATCAGTAAATAAATTTAATTCTATATGTACTTATAGCCATTAGGTTATCAAACAAATCTAACAAACATGAATGGTAAGTTATGTATGTTCAATATGTCAAACAGGAGGTATGTTATTTGATGTGAGTATATCATTATAGATACAAATACTCATTTATTTATTTTGTTGTATCTTCGGACCTGCTACTCGAAGAGGTCGTCTATCAAGTACTAACCGTTTGTAAACCATTTTATATTAATAACTCAATTTAGTTTAGTTTAATTTTTACAACAAATTTAAATAGATGTTTAGCATATTTTTTTGTGCTTTCAAAATAATATAACGTAAGAAATGAAATATAGTCAATTCGTATGTTACGTTACGTATGTTATATTAGAGAAGTGTATAAGCTTACTACTAGGGATCGACCGATATGATTTTTTGTGGCCGATACCGATATCGGCCGATACCGATATACTCATATCCGATATCGGCCGATACCGATATATCGGCCATAAAATTTTGTCGTAAATTTTTTGCAGTATAAATGAGGTAAAAGTGATTTATAATGATATACTGTTACCGTTACACGCATTAACCATAAATAAATCACAAAAAATGCAGAGCAAAAGCAAAAAAAAGACATTTTTCCATTGATGTGCAATAATATATTTAGCACCACCGCCAAGTAGTGTTGCTAGTGAACAGCTATTTTCTTCAGCTGGAAATGTTTATGAAAGCGCAAGAAATCGTATAACTCCGGAAAGAGCACAGAGCTTCATTTTGTTACATTACAACTTACCGAAACTTAACTTTAAATATTAATTTGTTTAACTAGGGCCGATATTTCCAGCTTCGGATAAAGTGCTGGATAACTTATCTGTCGGATAAATGAACAATATCGCATCAAAAAATGACATTCAATATAATTTATATCATTTATGCTTTTATTTTGATGCGATATTTTATCATTTATCTGACGGATAATTATCCTGAACTTTATACGGAGATGGAAATACCGGCCCTTAGTGTGTAACTTTACTTCTACATTTTTAATGACTTTTTTGCTAAATTTTGAATAAGAATAAACTTGATTTGTTTTTACCTCTCGCTAAGAGAGGTATTGTATTCATGCTAAAAATCGCATATCCAGATTTTAATGAATAAGCACGTTTTAAGGTCCCTAGTATCCGATTATAACATTTTTACGATGATGTCCGTATGTGTGTGTGTGTGTGTGTGTGTGGGGATGTGTGTGTGGATGTTGGATTCACTATATCTCAAATACTATGAGACTTAAGACATTTTTAACTACGGATTCCTCAATCTAACAATAATGGGAAGAGTCCAGTCAGTTTTGGTAACAATTGGACAACCGGAAGTAGTAGTTACAAGAAAGAAATCGTCTAAATATTATTTATCGAAAATTTATGTAAATACTTATATTAAAGAACGTTAAATTCTTTATTCGATAAATATAAATTCATTATTATATCTTCTATAGATTTAGAGATAAAGAAAGGCATATAAAATAATTTGATGTAAAAAATCTCAGATCAAACTACTACAAGGCAAGAAATTCAAATGTTTCTAATTGACATATAAATGTCACTGTCAAAAATATTTGTATGCCTCTGTCAAAAATATTTGTATATTATTATGAAGATTATGAAAATAAAAAAAATTCAACAACGCAAAAGATATACGTAAAAAAGAATATAAAAGGAATTTGCGAAAAAATGACGAATATAAAGAAAAAGAAAAGGAAAGTAGAAAAAGAAAATTTCAGGATATTGAATATAAAGAAAATGTAAGTATTGTACACAATTTATTTTAAAATATCCCATAGATTTTGCAAATATATGTGAGAATTATTTTGTAGTGAGACATGAATATATGTATTTGTATTAAAAATATTTTTCGTTTTATGCGTACAACCAGGTAAAATATCTGGCGAGAGGTTATGTGTTGGCCACATCAGATTTTTTATTTAGTATTTTTGTTTTCATTTCCTTTAAAAAATCCTTAGCAACTGAAATATTAAGCAAATTATATTTTTTTAGGCCGATACCGACATAGGCCGATATCGTGGTTTACATATCGGCCGATACCGATATCGGCCAAGAAGACCGATATGGCCGATATACCGATACCGATATCGGTATCGGTCGATCCCTACTTACTACACGAACTTGCGCGTGTTCTTATTTTCAATATATTAGTATGCTATCTAAGCTGTAAATCCAACTTAACTTAATAATAGAGCAATTATTCATTCAACGGTTTTAAATATGATTACATTACAATACTTTAAAAAAATTTAGAAGAAACACTCACGAAACAATTATATATACGAGGTCTGTTAGAAAAGTATTCGACCTTTGGCCGGAGAAAAAAACTGGCATACCTAGAGCGTTGGAAACCTAATCACTTTCAAAAGGCGAATTCTTGCGACGGAAACAAATGTGTGTTTGTGGGAAACATGGAATAACCGAATTCTGGCGACGAACTCATGACGTCATGAGTTAGTAATCCGTCGGATTCTATGGATGCAGCTAGCGAGCAACTTCCATAGGTCTGGCTTTTTCTTATTATAGATCCCTCTCTCTCAAGCTGATGTTTATATTTGTTTTATCAGTGTACAAAATAGGTTAGGTGAAAATGAATACTGAAATGACATACTAGTATCGAAAATTATTTCTTCATAGTAATTTTGTATCCCATTATGTTTTTCTTTATTTAAAATAACTGCATTTAATACAGCATTAATAAATTGACTCCCACGATTCATTTTATTTTAAATGCTGTCATATATATACTCTTCATCATCAGAAAATAATACATCAAAAGATGATACCAGAACAGAAGTTATCGAATCCATAACTTTACAAAATTTTCACTTGTTATTACCTTACTACTGTCGTAACGATGGAATCACGGCGTATGCACGGATTCTTGACGTCATTGTTTGGAAACAAATTCACAGATTCATGGATTTGTGTTCGGCGCCTAAAGTAGTCTCCTTGGGACTCCACACACTTCTCCCAGCGGTGCCGCCATTGTTGGAAACATTCCGAGAAAGCCTCTTTCGGAATGGAGTTTAGTTCGGCTGTCGTTGCAGCCCTAATGTCCTCTCTTATCTGAAATCGCGTTCCTTTCAATGGCCTCTTGAGTTTGGGAAACAGCCAGAAGTCGCAGGGAGCGATATCAGGAGAGTAGGAGTAGGATAGTAGGAGCCTGTTGAAGCACAGGAGTCTTGTTCTTCACTAGTAAAGTCTGAATCAAGTGCGAGGAATGTGCTGGAACATTGTCGTGATCCTGTTGACCACAACGACGCGTACAGCATCACGTAGGCGACGGAGGACATCCCTGTAGTACTCTTTGGTGATTTTTTGACAATGTGGTGCGTACTCGTGGTGTTCGGAAGATTCAGACGGCTTTCGGTGACGATCCTACGGGCATCACACAGATTAAGGAGTGGTGTAACCGGTTTAAAGACGGCCGCACATCGGTGGAGATTCTGACTACTCCCGCGGTGTAGTACACCACGAGTACGCACCACAGGGTCAAATCACCAAAGAGTACTACAGGGATGTTTTTCGTCGCCTACGTGATGCTGTGCGGCGGAGAAGACCGGAGTTGTGGTCAACAGGAAATTGGCTCCTCCATCACGACAATGCTCCAGCACATTTCTCGCACTTGATGCAGACTTTTTTGGCGAAGAACAAGACTCCTGTGGTTCAACAGGGTCCTTACTCTCCTAATATGGTCCCCTGCGACTTCTGGCTATTCCCCAAACTCAAGAAACCATTGAAAGGAACGCGATTTCAGACAAGAGAGGACATTATGGCTGTAACGACAGCCGAGCTGAACTCCATTCCGAAAGAGGCTTTCTCGGAATGCTTCCAACAATGGCGGCACCGCTGGGAGAAGTGTGTGCAGTCCCAAGGAGACTACTTTGAAGGTAATTAGATTTCCAACGCTCCAGATATGCCAGTTTCTTTTCCCCGGCCAAAAGTCGGATACTTTTCTAACAGACCTCGTACCTTCATTCATAATAGTATTTTATGTACCAAGGGCCCGAGGGATAGATGTCGCCCGATGGGCATTATCATCTAGTAACGCTCGTGGTGCATACAAGATTTTATGTCTCACTAGATTATGTGAAATAAGTTTTCATTTATAATAATTTTGATTACAATAATGCTTAAGCTTTGACGTTGCTAAGGATGTTGTTTAATTGTTTTGTTTATTATCAACATTTATTTATTTTTAAAACACCAACGTTTTAAATCGTTGGAGATGGTGGAATGGGTGAATTTGTTGTTTCGGAAGATATTTTGTCGAAACGGTGTAAAGAATTTATTTTGAATGTTTCTGTATACTTTGAGGAAGACAAACGTATAAATGATCTCCTAATTATACCATTCTCGTCTGTAGAACATGTATCATATTTTGAGGTTCGTTATCACATGACAGATCTCAGTTCTTTATTTCTTATGCACTTATTTGTGAATATTATTACATTTTAGAGACCTTGTACGGCTTTGGATGTGTCACATGTGACGGTAAATAATATCAAAAATGAATTCAAACGTGGATAAATATCGTCCCCAAAAAAAATAGTGATCCGGCATCTGTCAAAATTGAATGCGAAACATTATAGTCTGCAATTCGAAGGACATACTATTTTCATGTGTGGTGAAAGTAAATGGCTTTTTAAGGTTTTTTTGATAATCAAGTATTACAATTAAATTAAAATTGATTTCTGTGTTGTGCTTTCAAAGCTGTTTTCTTATATTAATTGTTGTAATCAATTAATGTATTAATTGTTATAATCAATCCTTATTATTATTGTAATGAATTATAATTAAAAAGAAAATGAATTTATTATATACCGTTCATAATATTTTTAATTTAAAGTCCATAAACGATGATCGGATTATAATGAGGGCATAATGAAATATTATGCCCTCCCATTATGCCCCGGTTGTTATAGATATGTTTATATACACCGTATCTGAGCAATAAACAGTTCATAATACTTTAGTGAGACATAAAATAATTTTAATCAATCACGGAATAAATATATTGCCCTGAAAAGAGGATATTTACTGGGGACATTAGATTTTAATTTTATTCACTTGTTTTGAATATGAATTGAGCGTATAATTTTATCCCACCGATAAAACAATTAAAAATCACATGTCAAATTCATATTGTCCGTTCTAAATCCGGCTGTCAACTATTGTTTCAAGCCCATTTGTTTGTGACACCTCCACCAAATGCAACCGCGCCGCACTGCCACCAAACTGAATTGTATGCATGTATTATAGATAATATAAATTTTTTATCATATTTTATTATTAACAATTTGAATTATTACAAAGTGTTGATTTGTGCACTAATATATTTTACCACTTACATGGCTAACATTTCTTAAAATGTAATTTCTCATCGGTCAACCATATCCTTTAAACTTTCATAGTTCGCCACAAAATAGTCAGTTATTTACCTACCCTATCTAAAAGGAAAAACATCTAGTGAGCGTAATCCTGATTGTTATTGATTAGATAAAGAATAAATGAACACAAATCCAGCCCTCAACACGCGAGAGGAATAAATGGAGAAGGAAAGATGTGGCTTGTTTTGCACCAGATTAATATTAATGAAGAGGTGGATTTTTTGTTACTTGATTAGTGGTTTTTTACTGAGAACAAAAGTGTAATTGTTTTATGAATTCCTTTGAATTTGGGACATAAATTTTAATTATGTATTTAGAAGGTGTGTAAGCGTTTTATGGTCCCTAATTTTCGCAAAAAATAAAGATTTATTCATAAAACAATGACAAACATTATAGCGGGTTTATGAACGAAAACATTGAAGAAATAACTATTCTTATTATTATTAGTGAGTTGCTTATTATTTCTCACTATATGGATGGAAGGCAAATTTGTATTTAGAACATTGATATCGTTTATTTGCTATAGATATTAAATAAAATTGTAATGGAAAATAAAACAAAGTTCCGTCATGTTTCACAATTTCCAACTTCTGAGTCAGCTTTTCAGTCATCGTCAGAAGCTGGCCAGCACAACTAATAACCACTATTTGGTGCTCATCGTGCGTGCGTGCGTGTGTGGGTGCGTGCGTGCGTGTGTGGGTGCGTGCGTGCGTGTGCGTGTGTGTGTGTGTGTGTGTGTGTGTGTGTGTGTGACGATTTTTTCGTCCACGATAACTTTTATAACAAGCTTCCAAATTTTTGTATTTTCTGTATTTAAGCTTTCTGCATTTATATAAAGAGTTGATTAGATTTTGGGCAAAATTAGATAATCGAAAGTGACTGTTTACTTGAAGCCCATAACAGTTTTTAATGAAAAACTATATTAATGTATAATCCAAAACTTTTCAATTTTAGTATTTAAAACTTCTATATCAAGGGGAACAACATTAATTAAACCAGAAGTGACATTTTACTTGAAGTTCTCAACAGATTTTTGTGAATCCAAAACTTTTCAAATTTGGTATTTAAGATTTTTATATTAATGAGAACGACATGTTGATTTTTTCTAAAATTGATAAACCGGAAGTAATACTTTACTTAAAGCTCTCAACAGATTTTCGTGATAAAATATATTATGATATATGCCAAAACTTTTCAAATTTCGTATTTAAGATTTTTATATGAACGTGAACGACATGTTAAATTTTTTTCTAATATTGATAAACCAGAAGTGATACTTTACTTCAAGCTCTGAACAGATTTTCGTGAAAAATATGATAGGATATATTCCAAAACTTAGTATTTAAGACTTTTATATAACGGGAAGCAACATATTAGATTTTGGCTAAAATTGATAAACCGGGAGTGATACTTTATTCGAAGCTCTGAACAGATTTTCTTGAAAAATAAATTGATACAATCCAAAACTTTTCAAATTTGGTATTTAAGACTTTTATATTAATGAGAACGACATACTAGATGTTTTCTAAAATTGATAAACTACTTTACAGGAAGCTAAAAACAGTTTTTTTGAAAAAATATATTATGATTCAAAACTTCTCAAATTTAGTATTTAAAACACGTGTATAATTTGAAACAACATTAGATTTTGACTATACCTATATGATAAACTGGAAGTGGTACTTAATTTGGAGTTCTTAATAGATTTTCGAGGAAAAAAATAATAAAACATAATCCAAAATTTGGTATTACAAGCTTTCCTATTTATTGGAAAAACAAATTAGATTTTGTTTACGAACGATCAATCGGAAGTGATACTTTACTTGAAGTTCATTGCTATTTCAAATATGGAATTGACGGGAGGTCATGTGTTTATGTTTGTATTTCACTGTAAGGTCGGCTGTTAGTATTTTGTCCCTGTAGGATGAGCCTAACGTATTGTAACGTGGAACGCCCGCCGTCGCCGCCACTGTAAGCGAGTGTCTATTTATACCGGTGACGTAATCGCGCTAGTAGCCGGGCGATGTAAGTAAACAGGTCGCGACGTGTTTAATTACTTCCGGTTGCCTGAACCTTTTGTGCTCATTGTTATTATACGGTCGAACATTCTAGGGCTTTTCGAGAAGATAATGGGAACTGTATAAAAGGGACGTAGCTATGCTCGGAAGTTAAGTTAGTGACATAAAGAGTCATAGAGACACATGGAGTGTTAGAGAGTAAAGTGTTAGTGAAAAGCACAGCAGTATCGTAGTGAGCGTATGCAGATGGTGTCGAGTAGGTACTCGGGAAGTTACTGGTATATTGGGATAGCTGTGGATGTGAATACTCGGTAGTGTTGAGGAGTATTGTGAAGTTAGGTATACAATGACAGTAACAGCGAGTTGGAGTGGATACTCGGCATTGGTGTTGAAGAATTGTGGCATACGGATAGTTGGTGATACTAGGCTGTATGGAGGGAGAAAGTTAATTACATAAATAAACAGACAGTGAGGTGAAATGTGTGACTTCTGTCCGAGCAGTTGAATATACACACGCTGTAGAGTCAGTTGAGTACATAGACGCTGTGGAGGTCGGTAGGCGGACAGTTGGTGATATAAGTATATAGTGATATAAATATCGCGTAAACAGTCTACAAGAGTCTGCAACAGACCGGCAGTCTAAGATTGAACGCGTAGTGAAATAAATAATTTGTAATATCGTGGAAATAAATAGTAGTGTTAGTTGGTTAAATAAATAGTGTTAGTGTTATTTATTTAATTATAGTTCTAGTCTTAATTAGTTTTTAATAATTGTTTAATATAAGCAATAGTAACTTTCATTATAGTTTAATAAATATTTAATTTTAATTAATAATAATTGTCTAATATTTACACTTCACCCAAATAAATAAAAACGTTACAGAATCCTCGATTTAATGTCACGTTGACAACTGCTCTGTTAAAACAAATCTGAATTACCTACATTGTTTTAAAAATTTAAAAACATTATCCTTTCCTTCGTGACAGTTTCGCGTTGAGTAATGCCCACCTGTGTTAATGGTGGCTATAATTTGAGTTAGCAGTTGTCAGTGCAGTATGATGGCAGCGAATTAGCACCTGCTCATCGTGAAATTAATACGGCGATATACGCCACCAGCCACGTTGGTAATTACTCACGGAACTTAAGATGGCATCATCATATATAGGTAATGGTGTGAAGACACCACTACCCGCAAGCTATATGGATAATTAATATACATCAGCACAAGGATTTTTAAATAAATAACTACTAACCAGTCATACATATTTGTACATTCCAATTTTGGCCCTTTCTAGTCTTCTAGTATAAATTACTTGGTTTTGTGATACGGTCAATTAAAAATTTCAATAATATTCAGACGGCAATTATGTTGTACACTTCCATCGTTAGGTCACAATTAGAATGTGCCACAGTTATATGAAACCCTCAATATTGTAATCATAAATCTAGAATTGAATCCATTCAGGAAAAATTTATCAATATGCTCAGTTATAAATTTAATATAACTTTAAGTTAAAAGTTTGCTCAGGAATTATTTTTTATTTTTTTATGTCACTTCATTAACATATGTTTGTATTATAAATAAAATAAATAAATAAATAAATATATCATCATGGCTCATTACCCATTGCTGGGTGTGCCAATCTGCTTGTACACAGATATCGGTAACGAAGGTATTGTCTTTGGTCAAAAATTTCCGTGTTTTTTAATGAATAAGCACGTTTTAAGGTCCCTAGAATACGATTTTACTATTTTTACGATTTACGATTTTACGTCTGTATGTATGTATGTATGTATGTATGTATGTATGTATGTATGTATGTATGTATGTATGTATGTATGTATGTATGTATGTATGTATGTATGTATGTATGTATGTATGTATGTATGTATGTATGTATGTATGTATGTATGTATGTATGTATGTATGTATGTATGTATGTATGTATGTATGTATGTATGTATGTATGTATGTATGTATGTATGTATGTATGTATGTATGTATGTATGTATGTATGTATGTATGTATGTATGTATGTATGTATGTATGTATGTATGTATGTATGTATGTATGTATGTATGTATGTATGTATGTATGTATGTATGTATGTATGTATGTATGTATGTATGTATGTATGTATGTATGTATGTATGTATGTATGTATGTATGTATGTATGTATGTATGTATGTATGTATGTATGTATGTATGTATGTATGTATGTATGTATGTATGTATGTATGTATGTATGTATGTATGTATGTATGTATGTATGTATGTATGTATGTATGTATGTATGTATGTATGTATGTATGTATGTATGTATGTATGTATGTATGTATGTATGTATGTATGTATGTATGTATGTATGTATGTATGTATGTATGTATGTATGTATGTATGTATGTATGTATGTATGTATGTATGTATGTATGTATGTATGTATGTATGTATGTGTGTGTGTGTGTGTGTGTGTGTGTGTGTGTGTGTGTGTGTGTGTGTGTGTGTGTGTGTGTGTATGTGTGTGTGTATGTATGTATATGTATGTATGTATGTATGTATGTATGTATGTATGTATGTATGTATGTATGTATGTATGTGTGCGTGTGTGTGTGTGTGTGTGTGTGTGTGTAACAAAATTTTCGTCTGCGATAACTCTAAACTACAATTCCAAAAATTATAATTCTTTCGTATTTCTCTTCGTTGCATCCATATGAAAAGCTGATTAGATTTTAGTTATAATTGGTCAAGCGGAAGTACCCTTATTTGAAGATTTGACAGTTTTTCTTGAAAAAACGATGTAAAATATCATTTTTTCACATTTAATGTTATTATAAATATTAAAGAACATTGTATTCACTATACGATATGACTGCATTTTAAACTTCGTATTAAATGGATATAGAGTTATAAAATTATAAAGAAATTAAATTTCATAAATTAGCTAGCTATGCTAAAAACAGCTACTATATTAAGAAAATTCTGATTGAAAGATATCAGTGTGAATTGGCATATTCGTAGTATATTTGTGTTATAATTTTACTCGAAATATAGGATCTTTTTGCTCGAAACTTTCTGTATGGAATTTGTGTAAAATACATACAACTGTCGAAAGGTAATGTACTTACAAGAAATTTAGAATCTTTTGCAAGGAACTTTCTGTAAAGATTTTATAGAAAATACATAGGCATTTACGAAAATTTTACGGGTTGACACCGCATCTACTGACTGTGTTCGAAAACACGAGTGGTAAAAAGTTATCGTGTTCGAAAATTGTACAATATCTACCAGATCCATCTACCGGATTCATGAAGAATCTGTATTGTTTATTTAAATAAAAATTACACGCATATAGTTTCAGTTTAATATAATGACCAATATGACGAACTGTCTTTATTCATTTAACAAAATACAATCACCGCCTGCTATAGACGCGATAATTAATGCCTAACAACACAGAATCTAATCTCAAAAAATTGCTAGTGATGCAAAGCGAAGGGCACGCGGTAAAAGTGGAAATGTGTTCAAAGTATGACTCTGCTCAGTTTGTTAACTACATCAAATTTCTAACCTGTTTCAAATATTCAATTTTTTATAGGTTATAGATCTACCCTGTTTACCACTTGCGTTCTTAAAATATCGATTCCGATAGCTATAACCTGATAAACAGCTGTTTACCGGTAACAGTTCACAGGTAGAGTTTTCGTAAATGCCTCATATAACTGACGGAAGGTAATGTGCTGGCCACATCAGATTTTTGTAATATTGTAAATGTTTGCTAACTAATTATTAATTTGTTGAAGCTTATTAATGGGTAACCGTCAGCTTCCCTTAAGGTAAATAAATAAATAAATGTCTATTTTTATTATATAGTGATATTATTGTATGGTTTTGAAACGAATTATAACAATAATCGTATTAAAAGGCAAAGGAAATTAACAAAGTTCGCAATTTCAACACAAACTAGTGCTTACACAGGCAAATATTTTTTATTTAAACAAGCAATCTCTTTCTGACTAATAACCCACTACTAGCCAAGTCATTGCATAATACAAGCAAATCCTGCAAATTCCTACACTTTCCACAATCTCTCTAACTACTATAATAAAACCTCCCTTGCATTCTCATACACCCCGGGGGTATGTACAAATATGCCTGCATGTGAATTATATTCGTGGTGTGTGCACTTGTATTATACATGCGTCGTGTCATATGCGACTGCCGAGTGCCTGCCTACGTAGAGTACTGAGGGTGAGGCCCACCCCCTCATGTCTGGCAGCAGCCCTCCTATAATCATACTGGATGAATGGGTACAGTTGTAGCAAAAGACAAGGCAGGCGGTGCAAAATGAAATTTAGGATAATTTTTGTATGTGGATTATTGTAATAATAGTGTAACATTGAGAAATGTTGGGAAATATAAAGACACGCAATTCAAGGCGAGACGGAAAGAGATGGGTTTTAGTAAAGTCAGCATTAATCGTTTAGGAACTCTCTCGCCGAAGTCTGATATTTTAGTACGCAGATATGTGGCTCCAAGTGAGGTTGCAGTCGCTTAGCAAGTGAGCTAAAGTTTAATTCTGTACGAATATGTCGAAATTGTACGCTAAATGAAATTGTACGTTGTCATAATCGCTTATAATAATAATAATAATAATAATTAATAATAATAATAATTTATTTGCCCAACAGTGTACACCATATAAAGGACAAAGTACAGTTACATGCATCAAAGTAAATTTTGAAAGGAATATACATACAGAGATCAAAATATATATATATATATATATATATATATATATATATATATATATATATATATATATATATATATATATATATATATATAACATATAAATACATAATAAATGTCTAAATTTTTTCCAAATTCGAAAATACATTTATAACAAAATATAGTGATATTGTGAATACATCTATATCACTAACAATTTTATTGATGTTGTTGCACATTATATAGATCGGAGATCTGGTTTGTGCATTTGTCCTCGCTCTAGGACATTGAAAATATAATTTATGTCTTGATGTTAGACGTGGTACATGAATTTCAATATTCTCTAACAAGGCAGGACAATTAATTTTGTATTGCAGCAGTTTTAACAAAAATATAATTGACTGACAGATTATACGTGTTTCTAATGATTTAAAGTTAAAACGTACTAATAAATTGTTATAATCTGAACCTCGTGCAGGATAGATATGATCACATTTAAATGCTAAATACTTCAGGAGACGTTTTTGTACAGCTTCAACTCTAGTAATGTACCGGTCATAAATTGGATACCATATTAATGCTCCATATTCTAATTTGGAACGAACATAACTATTGAACAATATTATAATTGTGTTCACGTTCACTTATGAGTTATTGACAAATGTTTAACCAAAGTGTATTCCTTAACCTTAACCTTAAATTACATGGTGTTGGTATTAATTAAAATAAAGCCGTAATTACAGTGAAAACTAGTGGAGTCCAATGTAATGACTAAGAGGGTTCCAGGCAACAAGTATAGCAGTTAGTGATGTCAACTGTCACGGATAGTAAGTACCCATAGCCCTATATAAATGCTTCCAAAATAATGGCCACATATGTCCTGCATATACGTGATTAGGGGTGTGTATCGTCATCAATGTAAGATTCGGAAGTTCATAAGTTACAGTTGGCAGGAACTGTAAAAATACCGACTGTCAGTAGAAATTGAGCGATTTGTCGCAAGTTGTATATAAATAATCGCTTAGTAGCCCGCCGAGAGGTATTGACAGTCGGTAGAATAGAACGCTGATAAAAAACTTAATGTTTAGCATAACGTAAACAGGCCGTAAACGGCACGAAAAGAATGATTCAATCTCACCGTGTTACAATAGTGCAGATTTGTATTGAGGATGAGCTGACACCTCGTTGCAAACATATGGTCAGTTTGGGCTTTGGAAATTTTTTGGTTTTTATCAAATTTCATATTTTGTAGACGTAGAGAAAGCGTTAAAGTTTCCTAGGAAGTTTTTCTGCCCATAGAATCAAATTTAATAAGGGGAAATAGCGGTGTCCTTTTACACCCTGACACGGGTATTTTAAGCTTGCTTTTGGGTCATTGAATTGGGCAATGCTAGATTTTGAAGAAATGAGAATTTTATTAAAACACTCGGTAAGTTTCAAAAAATAATAAATATATTAAAACATTAATGTACATTTCGACATTGCGTCATCTTCAGAATGTTTTACAAGAAAGTACAAGGCCAAATATATATAAATCGATTTGTTCGTTTATTAGAAGATTCCCGTTAACCACGGCATTTTGAATTTCCCAAGCCTCTAGTCTATCTAGTCTTGATCCCTTGTTTTCGGTATGTAAGATTTTGAAATTTTCCAATGAACAAATGTGGTTGTTGTTAACCATATGTTTTGCTACATTTGAATTGTCAACCTTTTTATGCTTAATACATCTCTTATGTTCATTAATATTAGATTTTGAAGGTTTAACAGTTGTTCTACTTGATACATATTGGCTGGTAACGTGAACGTGGTTCTAACACCGGTGTTAGATAGAACCAAGGCAACGACTTGGCATATACTTCAGGGTTGTTAACAAAATCAGTGTTGCCAATATACTGAGTAAATTGAAAATGTTCTGACAGCCATATTCTATAAATTTGACTGCATTTTTTAAATTGTTTAATATGGTTAGCTTCTTCACTTGTTTGTAAGATAAACAATTTAAAATAATGAAGCCAAATTTATTGAATATGGCTGTCAGCACATTTTCGGCTTAATCAGTTTATTGGCAACATTGATTTTGTTAACAACCCTGAAGAATGTACCAAGTCGTTGCCTTGGTTCTAGCTAACACCGGTGTTAGAACCACGCTTGTGCTACCAGTTAATAACATTTTCTTGCTTGAGTTCTGTGGCGATTCAGAATTTTCCACAGGGATCATTTTTGATCATTTTCTGATTGAAGTTAGGGAGAATAACGGTTGATCTTTCTTCAACGTTGTATCCCACATTAAGTGTCTTGTCACATTCTTCGTTACTGTTGGAAGATATATTGTGTATGCCGCAAACCAAGTACAAGTATAATTGATTGATACAGTTTTATATAACTCCTAGTAGGTAGTCTTAGTCTTTTCTCGACGAAAGCTAAATGTCCTTTCCGTAAGAAATTATGGCTGACTATATTAACTGTAACTATTATTCCAAAAGCATTAACAAAAATTCTGATGTGGACACCACACGACTACATATTTTTTAATAACTAAATTACAAAATATTTTTTAAACGGTAGGATACAGGTATAGTGATCAGAAAGGTAGGTGCACAACTATGGACTTTATACAAGACGTAAATAATAAATTTCAAAACTAGTTTGAAAGTAACGACGACAAAAAAAAGCGTCAGAGGAAGACCAATTTGAAGTATAGACCCAATCATAAAATTGCAATTTTTATTTTTTGTCCTAATCCATAGCAAGCTTTATTTTATTTTAAATTTACATATCTCGCTTATACGTACAAAGGGCCAATTTAATAATACTTGATGTGCTAGACGCAGAATTTAATTCTCTAAAACCTTTATTTGAAGCATTTATTTCTAAAATCAAAATAAAGCCAGTTTATTCAAGAAAAACTGTTAACAACTTCAGGTAATATATCACTTCCGGTTAGCCTATTTTAACCAAAATCTATTATGTTCTTCCCATTGACATAAAAGTCTTACATACCAAATTTGAAAATTTTTGGATTATATTACAAAATAATTTTTTATTGAAATCAATTATAGGCTTCATGTAAAGTACCATTTTTGGAAATTATGTAATGAACAAAAAGGGAGGTGCACAACTAGATGTTATAGCAGTCCCAAATACAAAATTGCAACTTTCTACGGCTTACCGTTTTTGAGTTATGTGAGATGCGTACGAACGTACAGAGTCACGACGAAATTAGTCAAAATGGACTCAGGTATGGTCAAAATAGATATTTCCGCTGAAATCTCAAAACCGAAAATGTTTGGTGCAAAACCGCCATAAATTTTGTTATGTGAAGTAATATTCATTACGATTTTGTAATCTTTTGTAAATTTAAGCTTCCTGTTGTCCTCTCCACTTTTCAATAGAGTGTACAATATTTTGATGAATGTTTTTCCGTCTTAAATAATTTCCAAGCCAGGACAATGGTGGCTTTCAAACAAAAAGTCTACAGTCTTTTGTTCTTCTGAAAGTTTAAAGAGTGATTCTGCAATTTTTACACAAAGAAGTGTATATACATACGTATAAGTTATTTAAGAAATGCATTTCACCTGACATGTTACCAACAGCGAAAGGAAGGAAATATCAGACTTTACATACGAATACGAATCAAATTTAAAATTAATATTAGCAGATGAATGCATAATTTACATATATTTCTTACAGGCCATTACACTATCACCATTTTATATTGCATACTATAATTTAAATGAGGATTTACTTATACTTTTCAGATTAAGCTTCCGTTTTTCTAAATTTTTATTTCCTTGTGTATAGTAAAGAAAGTATTGAAATCGCGAAAAATTTCGGTTTTCAGATTTCAACGGAAATATTCATGTGACCATCTATGAATCCATTTTGACTAATTTCGTCGTAACGTCTGTGCGTACGTACGTACGTATCTCGCATAACTCAAAAACGTTAAGCCGTAGAAAATTTAAATTTTGTATTTAAGACTATTATGACATGTAGATGTGCACCTCCCTTTTTGCTCATTGCATAAATTCCAGAAGTGGTACTTTACTTGCAGCCTATAATAGATTTTAATGAAAAACTATTTTAAAATATAATCCAAAACTTTTCAAATTTGGTATATAAAACTTTTATGTCAATTGGAATAACATAGTAGATTTTGGTTAAAACAGGCTAACCGGAAGTGATATATTACCTGAAGTTGTTAACCGTTTTTCTTGAATAAAATGGTTCCATTTTGATTTTTGAAATAAATGCTTCAAATAAGAGTTTTAGAAAATTAAATTCTGAGTCTAGCACATCAAGTATTATTAAATTAGCCATTTTTAAGCGAGATATGTAAAATTAAAACATATACTTTTTAGTTTTTGTAATGAAGGTTGCTATGAGTTAGGACAATAAAATAACAAAAAAAAAATAAAACAACAGATGTCAATGTCAAATTACGTCAAATACGTGCAATTTTATAATAGGGTCTATACTTCATATTGGTCTTGCGTACAAGGAAGTCGTGTGGTGTCCACTTCAAATTTTTGAATATGACGAAGCAATTTTTTCTATAACCGTTGATTTTTATTAATTATTTTTGATGGAGACGCACACAAACATCCATATTCTAATAGAGATTCGAAGCTGGGACCTTTGATGTATAATTTATATTAAGAAATATGAAATTTGTTTGGAAAATAAATAAATAAATATATCATCACGGCTTACCCATTGCTGGGTGTGCCAATCTGTTTGGAGACAGATATTTGGCGTCGGTCGGGATCGAACCTGATTCCCCAGGTTCGCGACCTGACACTCAGGCACGCGGCCACGAGACCCCATTGTTTGGAAAATTAGAGTACATAAATGATAAGTACTGTAGTCATTAGTAAAAGAGTAAAACGGGAATTACCAAACATCCATGGTTTTATAATACCGTATGTAAAGTGGAGCACCCCCGCAGGCGTCTAAGTTAGTCGATGACGTTGATGATACTGGATTGAAAATCAGTCAATTAATAGAGTGGAAAAGAGTTTAAAAGAGAGTTGAAAGGAGTAAATTCTGTCCGGGTAGTTGAGTATACAGGCGCTGTGGAAGTCATTTGAGTGGAGGTCGGACAGTTGAATGGGATATAAATAAATAGTGACAAATGAATGTGATATAAATACTGACATAAATAGTGATATAAATAAATAGTGACATAAATATCGGGGGAATGAATATGTTAATTGTTTAAATAAATAAATAATCTTAGTGTTAATTAAATATATTCTTAGTCTTAAATTAGTATTTAATATTTGTTTAACTATAGTATTCGTCTTAATTAACAATAATTCTTTGAATTTACACTTCACCCATGTAAATAAAACGTTACACGTATTTCATCTGATGGTGAAGTTACAGATCACTCTTACATATGTATAAAATAGTGGTGACTTTACCAGAAATACAGGCAAAGAAGACGAAGAAACTATGTTACCATGTTAAAAAGAACCTAATATAATATAAACAATGATTATAGAATGATGTTTTTAGTTGAGAAATTATTGGTATAGACCCATAGAAGAATTATGTTTCTAATTATATTAATCAGAATATGAAAGTATCCCTTATTAAAATTCCCCCCCTGGGACAATCTCTCATCAATTTTTAATATCCAGAGCCACTGAGTCAACATCTGAAATTAGCAAACGAATTCGAGTTTCTTAGCGTCAGTACCTTTGATTAATCAATACCTGCCCTTAGCGACAGAGAGGGGTAGGTTTTGACGTTGAGTGTCCCGTCGGGAATGGCTTCTCGAACGGACTGTACGAGGGAAAGTTGCACCCTAAAGGACAAACGCTGTAACCTTTATAAAGAGGGTAATTTAGGAGATGAAGCAGGGACGTCTGTAAGAAGGGAGAATTTTAATGCTTTACTAGATTTTCAAAAGTTTTTAAACATACAAGAAGATGCAATTAATCATAATCATATTCGGGTTTTTATTAATTACTGAAATCTGCTGTATTTATTTGAATTTATATATTAAATGGGCCACCATTGCTATCTCGAGAACTATAAAAGCTACACAGATGATTTAATGGGCAAACAATTTCTATTTCACAAGAAAAATTTCATTACATTACTTTTTAATTTTAAATGAGAATATGTATTTTTTATTTGCTAATTTGTTAGAGAATTTAATTCAAAATTCAGTGATATCATATTTTTATTATTATTATTATTATTGTTATTATTATTATGAGAAAAATGCATGTGAAGTATTATACCAATTTGATTAAAATATGGCTATAATAAGAGTGCCACGAATGGAAAAAATGACAACATGTTATTTTTATTACATAGAATTAGAGTACCCTGACCTAAAGAAGTGAATGTTTTGTTCTTGTAAGTGATTTTAAATGTTAACTTAAACAAAATATTCACGTATTTCTTTCATGGCAATCTAATTCTATGTTACAAAATCTGATGTGGACACCACACGACTTCCTTGTACGCAAGACTAATATGAAGTATAGACTCAATTATAAAATTGCACGTATTTGACGTAATTTGGCATTAACATCCATTTTTTATTTTTTTGTTATTTTTTGTCCTAATCCATAGCAAGCTTCACTACAAAAACCAAAAAGTATATAAGTTTTAAATTTACATATCTCGCTTATACAAAGAGCTAATTTAATAATACTTGATGTGCTAGACGCAGAATTTAATTTTCTAAAACTCTTATTTGAAGCATTTATTTCTAAAATCAAAATGAAACCATTTTATTCAAGAAAAACTGTTAACAAGTTCAGGTAATATATCACTTCCGGTTAGCCTGTTTTAACCAAATTCTGCTATGTTATTCCAATTGATATAAAAGTCTTATATACTAAATTTGAAAAGTTTTGGATTATATTTTAATATAATTTTTCATTAAAATCTATTATAGGCTTCATATAAAGTACCATTTGTGGAAATTATGTAATGACCAAAAAGGAAGGTGCACAACTAGATGTTATAGAAGTCCTAAATACAAAATTTCAACTTTCTACGGCTTACCGTTTTTGATTTATTCGAGATACGTACGTACGTACGTTCAGACGTCACGACGAAATTAGTCAGAATGGATTCAGGGATGGCCAAAATGGATATTTCCGTTGAAATCTGGAAACCGAAATTTTTCGCGAATACAATACTTCCTTGACTTTGTACAAGGAAGTAAAAATTAACACGTACTCGTTTTTCCCATTTATGACACTCTTATTATAGCCATATTTAAATCAAATTAATATGAAACAATACATGTATTTTTCTCAAAAAAATAATTATGTAAAAGAATAAAAATAATACATCATTGAATTCAGAATTAAATTCTCTAACGAGTGAGCAAATAAATAATATATGACCTCATTTAAAATTTATAAGTTAGCTCCCGTATTTTGAGAACCACTGGTCCAAAAAAATATTGTTTCTTTTCTTTAAATTTGTCTTGTGAAATAGAAATTGTTTGCCCATTTAACCGTCTTTGTAACTCTTATAGTTCTCGAGATAGCAATGGTGGCCTATTTAAAATGAACACCCTTGTAGACAAGCACGTAAAATCTTGCAAGGGCTTTAATGTTATGGACAGTTTATTTAAATGATAGAATTAGTGACGTTTATAATCAACATTAAGTAGGTAAGCAGTTTCAAAAAAACACTGAATTTATCTTATTTATTTAAATCACAAATTTTCAAATATGAGAAATGCTTTTACATTACGCTACAGATATATTAAACAGATCAGCATATAAAACAATGGATGAAAATCAGTGGTATAATTATTCAGTAGTTCATTATCTTCTTGCTATAATTTACTTTCATAGTCATATAAATAATATCCATGTTATTAATTACTGTACTACAAATTTATTATATTTAGATGGGAGGAAAAAGTTTGAAATATGTATTTACGAGTATAGAAAAAATAAATGTTCTCTCTTTTGCGTGAATGCTTTAAACCATGCAAACATATAATTATATATGAAAATGAAATATGAACTAGTTCATTAGTAGATAATTTTTTTTACAATTTTTCTTTTAAGTTTGTAATTTTATTTCATTATTATTTTACAATTATGTATTTTATTATATTATATGTAATACGGTTTCCCAAGGCAACGGCTTTTGAAGAAATAAGTATTGCATATAAATTTGAGTAAAAAGTTGTATATTAAAATAAAATAAATATAATGATAAATTAAATCACCCATAGGCTCTTTTTCAGATGCCCTCAAAATCAGCAAAATTGTTTGAAAAAGGGGAACTATTTAATTCCTAGTCGTAGGATATTGTGTACAAAATTCAAAAATTACAATTTTCTCGCTCGGATAATATAATAAAGAAAAGATTGTGTTATGAATTATTGAATGATTATTTGAATGAAATAAAATGACAGCACAAAGTAATAACGAACAGAAACTTATATAACTAATCACAAATTCACAGCGAAAACTATAACAAAAATTCTTATAAAATACAAAAAAATATTACAAAACATATCAACATCTCATTAAATCAATAAACAAATTAGTCATCAGCTTTTCTAGATTTAAACTGCCTGTTTTAACTATATAATGGTGCGAATATAAGAGCTGTTTGATCTCGTTTTCTGATTGGATAATATGTAATTCGATATTGTCCAATCAAACAACAAGATCAAATAAATTCTTAAAAAGTTTGATAGAATTTCTGGTGTATTTATTTGATCGATAATAATATCATTTTCTATTTGTTATTTTAATATTTTGTCTGAATACTTGGTGCTTGACGGCGGCACCCCCTGAGGGTTTGCCACTAGGCAGTCGACTAGTTTTGCCTATTGGGTAATACATCCCTATAAATTATACAGTACTTTTAAATGTATTTAAAATTGAAAAATAGTTTTGTTTAAAACGGTCGTCGAGTGACGTCAGAACCCTAACGAGGTCACCCAACATATAATGGTGTGTTGGTGTGCGCATGTCTGGCTTTTGCCGCGAATTATTTTTTTGACATTGAGAGGTTAATACAAATGCCGTAACAAGAAAACTGTGGTTAAACGTTTAATTAAAAATACAAATAAAAAGCAAACACACGTGTTGAATCAGTAACCGCCCTGTTGACTTGGATCGTGGATCACACGTGGATGCAAGTCAATGAAGGTTATGTGTGAGTTATTTTTATATAGTCCCGGGCTACATTTTTGTAGCTCAATTCACTAGACACCACTGTTTCTATCCCATATTTCATCAAGCTTTGTCCCTTACTGGGGCTATTGTAATGAATGTAAATCATAAATTATTTCATATTTAATATTTAGGGCCGGTATTTCCATCTCCGGATAAAGTTCAGGATAACTATCCGTCAGATAAATGATAAAATATCGCATCGAAATAAGATCATAAATGAGGTAAATTATATTGAATGTCATTTTTTGATGCGATATTGTTCATTTGTCCGACATATAAGTTATCCAGCACTTTATCCGAAGATGCAAATACCGGCCCTTAATCGTACGACTGTACTTATCTAAACAAAAGCGGGACGCATCTCACGGGATCACCGGCCGCGGTCAGTCTTCAAGACTCATTTGGTTGGGATGGGCTAAATTTGAAAACAGAGTCTTCAAAATTCAAAGTTTTATTAGAAGAATTATATTAAAGTGAAACCGAATCCCTGTACCCAGGTAGACTTCTTTCACTTCTAGAAACTACTCAAGATAGGTTTTTTGTATATTTATTTACTATTTCTTTCGATATTGTATTATTGCGTGATAATTGTAACAGTTATAGTAATTTTGTGGAATTTATAATAATTTTGTGACAGTTATAATAATTTTATAGCATTTGTAATAATTTTGTAGCATATACCATTTGATTCTAATATTTTTAAACAGTTTTCTAATATTTTTAATTATATTTTATATAAGTTAAAATTCGTATTTCACTTAATTAATTTTGACACCGCTCGGTCAGAATTGGAAATAAATTCATTTTTAGTTGAAAGATAAAGTCCTACCCCTGCTACCAAGGTAGGTGAGTTTTAATAAAAGTTCAAGCAAAAGTATAAAATTTTGAGGTTGCTACACTATCCAAGATCTAGCTGGGGTTGTAACGTCACGGGATAACGTTGCAAAATTCTTTTGCATTTTTCTCCCGTTCTATAAATTTTTATACAAAATAAAAAATATGGGTCTAATGTTATTTTCTGGCAAAATAAATTTTAATTAGGCCACTTCTCTACCCAGATTTGGCAGACCGTTTTCTACTGACGTGAAGAAGGAATTTCCGCAGAAGATGAATCTTGTCCTAGTTAATGTAGGACGACTCATCAGGTCTAGTACCTTAAAAACCTAATTGTGACGACCATTTTTTTATATCTTACATAATTTTTGTCTTTTTATAATTTTCTGCCCATGTTTATATTATATTATTATTGTAGTTTTGATACAAATAATAAAAATCCTGGATGATAGAAGACAGCAATCAGATTAATAGTGGAATTCTGAAACCAGCGTTAAATAACGTTCGGCGTTAAGTAACGATAGTAACGTTCACGTTTCAGCGTTAAATCGGTATTCTGAAACACTGGCGTGAAACTGGATCGTTAAAACGCCAGCATTAATTCACGTCAAATACATTCATGTGATCTTTCCCTTTTAAAATTTTCAACCAATAAAAGGCGGTTAAACATAACAAAAATTACATTTATCTGTCTATTTTAATAGCATATGTCAAACCTGTGTCTCAAACGTCAAATAAACGAATATATTTACTGCGTGTAGGTATTTTGTGCTAAAATATATTTCTATTTATTTACATATGTTAATAAAAGACGATTAAAGTAGCTAGTAGTATTTTACAAAAATAGATAATAAAAACACACGTATTAATTTACCTATAAAGAGTATACCTACAAGAATGGAGACTTGTGGAATTGTTTATAATATTATTAATAATATTAGCCTTAGCCAGTCTGCATTTAGATGTTAGAAGATTTATGAAAAAAGTTACTTTGCAATGAAAAATTAAGCACCTACTGGCTTTACGAATAAGATTTCCAATAACTGGCGAAGAAAATTTTTTTTTTAAATATTTGTTCTATTTATAAACATTTACTAATTTTAGTATAGGTACCATTAATCAATTACTTTTCTAATACATCAATAATTTTCTGTATTTTTTCCTATGTTACATTGTTATAATCAGTATAGGTATTCTTTGTTGTAATCAAACACAATTTTGTTTGTTATAATCAGAATTTCCTCATGTCATTTTCTGTGATGTTAGGTATATATATATATATATATATATATATATATATATATATATATATATATATATATATATATATATATATATATATATATATATATATATATTTCAAAACTTAAATTTAAAAATGGCATAAAATTTGCGATGTTAATAAAAAAAAATTTTGACAAGTTGAGTGGTTTTAATTTTATAACGTTTTGAAATCGGATAGGTTTTTCTGCCCCACCCTGTATATATATATATATATATATATATATATATATATATATATATATATATATATTATAAGGTTATGTTAACAATATATTACTTATAAATAATAAATAATTATATATAACATGAATAACTATACTCACTGTTAATAAAATATACTTCTTACAAGTACATATAGCAGTACACGAAAAATATCAGGGCTATTTAGACCATAAAACTCACAGACAACCCTCCGTTTTCCCTGTTAACGCTTCGATATGTCCAGGGTGAATTAACGCCGACTGGCAGCGTTAACGTTAAGTAACGCTGAGTTTCAGAATCAGAATACGACAGCTATCAAAATCAGAGTTAATTCACGTTAACGCCAGAAGTTAATTAACGCTGGGTTTCAGAATCCCACTTTAAAGGTATCCAGGATTGCTGAAGTAATGCTAAATAAAGATACATAGGTAATAATAATGAGAAAGAAGGTTATGGTATCGTCTTATGATATGATCGTTCTAGTACAGGATAATGATCAGTTGTCTCGTATCGCTAATGTAAATCATGCCTAATTATTCTATTAACCTTTACGTCAAATTCAGATCCATTTATCACAATCGCACAAATGTGATAAGACTGAACTTACTGACCGAAAGAAGCAGTAAATCTTAGCTCCTTTCATATACAACTTATCACCCTTAATAAAATCTACGTCATATATCACGTTGTACACACATTAGTGTTGGTGTATGTAAGTGTATGTACCTGTACTGACCTCATTATCACGTAGTGGTCGGACCTTGGACCTCGCCAGAATATTCAAGATCACAGCTTGAGATAGCGGCGAGGTCCTGTGCATTTATATCGCGTATTATACACCGAGCTAACCTCAGACCATAAGGCAAGCAAGAAAACTTCAAGAGGGTAGAAAAATTAGATTGGAATGAGGACTTATTTAAGAAAATTATTAAACTTGTAAGTACATAGGATGAGATTGAGCGAGGGCCAGTGGCGTACCTAGAGCGGGGCAAACAGGGCAGGTGCCCTGGGCGCCAGAACCAAGGGGGCGCCGGTTGGAGCCCTTAGTATCCGTATGTAACTTGGGTGCCAGAATTTGAACTGTGCGTATTGACATTTTCGGAACTTTTGAAGCTCTCTATCTGTCTTTTCATCGTCTACTCAACGCTGGGAAATACTCAAAAATGCTGTGCCTATAGTTATTAAATCTGAGTCTAAAACATATGGAGTACAAAAGTGGAAGTTGTAAAGCCCATAAACAATTACCTTGACGGCATACTCCAAGTACTCGAGACTATAATGGATGATGCAAATGAAACGAGTGAAACAAGAAGTGATGCTACGCAATTGTACAACCGTATGTTGACACTCGATTTTCTGACTCTACTTGGATGAGAGTACTCATTCCTATTGATAGAGTTCAGAAAAGACTGCAAGATATAAAATATGAACTTTCATGATACCGCCTTAGATTTGAAAGGTTTAAGAGATTATTTTCGCAATGAAAGAGAAACTTTGGTGACTGAAGCTCTGGAAATTGGACTTAGTCTCTGTCAAAGCTGGGTTGTCGAAACCGAAAAACGCGAACGGCGAAAAATCTTCGAATAGCCATGCAAATAATGTTGACTATTGCAGTTTCCATCGCTAGCTGTGCAAGATCTTTCAACAAATTAGAACTGATCTTAAATTATCTGAGAGTCTCCATGGGTCAAGATTTTTTGGTCGTAATGACCTCCGGAATATATGGTATAGTGAGTCGGTCGAGCCGCGGAACACCCGTATATTGATAGTTATTGTGCTGATTCGTTCGTGGTTGAAGTTATTTCATAATATATATATATATATATATATATATATATATATATATATATATATATATATATATATATATATATATGTGTATGGATATTCTTAAGTAATTTCAACATATACCTACACTAAAGCGAGAAAGTAATCTTGATTTTACATTGTTGACAGGGGGCGCAATTACGACCCTTGCCCTGGGCACCATTTCACTTAGGTACGCCACTGGCGAGGGCATTTGAGGGACCTGCAAAGTTTATTAGCAGTATGCAGCAGCAATGCAAGACTGGATTAAAAGGTTCATAACATAACACAGACAGGGCAGCACTACATGGACAATGAGGGAGTTTAGTCATGCTGAAATGCAATGGTTTCCACATTATTGCAATACTATACATGCAATATTACTATTAATGCAATAATAGTTATTTACGTATAGAGGGTCGAAAGAAAGGGTTTACGCCTGCGGACGAAATTTGTCCAAGAACGTAAACCTCTTTCGGCCTGAGGTACGTACAACGTTTTACGCACAACTGAAACCAAATGAAACGTAATTTTTAATTGCATGACTAAAAGCTTGTTGCTATGTAAAAAATATTAGATGGCCAGATGGCTATGCCAAGAAATATTTAGGCGATGCGTTGTATTGGTAACCATTTGTTTTGTGTAAACAAATAATTAAAAATGTCAAGCATGGAGCAAGCATGGAGCTTCAACCTTAATATGATACTGAAATTTCTGAAAAAAAAATTGCTAGAAGCTAATGAAGCTTTAGCGGATTTATGTTCTGGTAAGTCAAAGGACCGATATCAAAACGAATACGATGTGTTGCAAGCCTGGTTTACAGAAAAAATGTGACAATTTTGAACGAAACTGTGTTGTTCGCATATTTCAATGAAAAGGTATGTTGATATATCAATATTACTCGTATATATTGTTATTCTATAGATTGTGCTTAATTTTCTGTCTAAAATATATTCTTCATTATGGTCCAAATTTTCCATGATCAAGAAGATGTTAATGATCAAGAAGAATTTGAATAATGGTCGTTATTATAAACAGCTCGACTGATTATTGGTACTAAAGACCATAATAAACCTGGTCTGTCATCTGACATTTCTGCAACTGAAAAAGACAGAAATCAGTTGCATCTCCAGTTAAAGAAATCTTCAGAGACAATTCATTTGGAGGGAATTTCGTTGAATGATATATCCAACTGTATTATAAATATCCACAAATAAAATATTATTTACCGTCATTTGTTTTTATTTGTCATATTTTTTTACCGCCCGGCGGGCTTTTGCTTTACACTATACCGCCCGCAGGGTGTAATCTTTCATTTTCCGCCATGGTAACTGAAATGTAAACAAACAATTACAATACAGTTGTGCGTAAAAGTAATAAAATATAGTGTATTTTTTGTACAAATAGTAGTTGCCCGCTACGAACGCTAGTTTAAAACGAAAACATGAACGTATGTCTTCCATATTTGATATTGAAACGTCAAATTCAATATCAAATCGCAAAAAGCAAATTATGTATTCTGTATAAATAATTGATCGCCCCAGCTGGTATGTTTCTGATTTTGAATAGTGGGCTACTTGCGTACCATTTTTTTATTTAATATTTTTGATGAGACGATAAAAATTTGCTACCCATATTTTAATTTTGACAAAATTTTCATTCATTGACCAGAAAAAAATTCATGAAATTTGATTATTTAAATTACCGCCATGTAAGACGTAGAATTACGCCAAACCAATGAATGGCCGTAGAGTCAGCATCGGTACGCCCCATAGCAACGGCATGTGCGGGAAATTTAAACATGACAGATCATCTGTTTGACGTTTAAAGGTTAGTATTTTAGATTGTTAAAATCCTGCTTAAGAAATCGAAATACGTAATAAAAGTAACAGAAACCACGCAAATTTCAAATAATAAACAAGGGACAGAGAGAAAAAAATTAACTAATGTCAAAATCAAATTAAAACTCGCATCCGCACGCCGTCTACAGGTTATATTCTTAAATATGCTTCCCTTGCTCCGGTTGAAAATAATGATGCCATAGAAAATGTTATTTTTAAATTTACTAAAAAACATAATTTTTTTAAAATAAAATTTATATTTTTACATTCGTTTTCAATATATCACTCGGTATATAGTGATGGATATCGAATTTACAGTACCACGCAAATAGCCCATTGAATATAACAAACATCTTTTTAAAAAATCTGATGTGCCCAGCACATTACCTTCCATCAGTTCCATATATTTTGTACAAATTCCATACAGAGAGTATTTTGCCCAATATTCCATATTTCAAGTACATTATCTTCTGTCAGTTCTATGTATTTTGTACAAATTCCACACAGAAAGTTTCGTGTACCTACGAGATTCTATATTTCCAGAAAAATTATAACACAAACATGTCAATTGCATTTGCAGCTTTATGTCAGTTACATACATTTTAGATCTGAAATGTGTAACCAAGGAATTGTGTTTGTTTAAAGCGTAGGATCCGAGATTTAAATCTAGAAAAAATAACATTTAAAGGTATTTTTCGAAGAAAAACTATTTTGAGTTTCAAGTAAAGTGCCATTTCCGGTTACCTTATTTATACCAAAATCTAATGGCTTCGTTCCATATTAGATTAAGGTAGATATACAATGTTTCAAAATTTTTTAATTGATAGTATTTGAGTTAGAGCGGAGGATCCACACATACATACACACAGACATCATCATGAAAATGTTAAAATTGGATTCAAGGGACCTTAAAACGAGGTCATTTACTAAAATCTCGATACGCGATTTTTAGCACATTCCCTATACAAAGGGTAGCGGGAGGTAAAAGTCATCAAAATCGGATGTGTTGTTGAGGGTTTAGAAGATTTAACGATTTTTCCGCTTTTGCTTCGACTAAAAAGCGAAATCATGGCATTGCAGTATCGATGGACTAAGTGTAGAGAGTTTTGGGTGTATTCTAAAGGCATTCCGTTAATTATAAACGGACCGTTAAAATTAAGATATCCGTTAACTAGATTTTGTTATTCTAAAGACACTATCCGTTAATAATATAAACGGAGTTTCGTTTATGTTATCCGTTTATAAATAAAATTTAAACGGAGAAAGATTCATAGCCGTTAATTGTAAACGGACGACATTTAATACATAAATATTTAGAAATTTCTAAATTTTAAGCAAAGAATGGCGTTATCATCCTTTACTGTTTGCTCCGACCCTTGGATTCATAAAATGTAATTGAAAGGAAAGTACAAATAAATAATTTTTATAACAAAATAATACTCGTACATAACCTATAAAAAATCGGTTCGATGAAAGATTTTAACAATACAAAAATTATCCATTTCTCGTTCTCAAAAAAATGTAAAATGCTTTCTCTAATGAAACGAGCAGATATTTTACTCTACATTGCAAATCTTGTATTTTACCTAAAGTTTTAAAAATATTCGAGTATTTTCAGGACTGCATTTAATCTTCAGTGGCCCAAGACACAAATGTTCTATTGGTGCCTTTATTTATAATTATTAATTACAACAAAGTATATTTTAATCGCAACAAAGAATATTTTGATTACAATAATGAATATTTTGATTATATTCGAATAATACTGATTTGATGAATGAATCTAATGAAGAAAATTTCATTAATATTTGCGAAGAATTAAGAATCAAGCTCATAATGTGTGTTTTATAATTTGTGTATTTTTTAAAGTGCATGCGCCTATATATCTATTTGTGGTCCCGCGTATGTTCATTTTCTCGATACTGTAGATTAGCTTGGTGGTGTCTATAATTTCAAGATAAATGTTGGGGTTGGGTGTTGGGGACCTGCTTCATTATTATTTTAGCTGCGCTTAATAAGTAACGAATTATGGTTTTATAGATTTTTTTGTTTTATGTCCATTTTTTTCCAAATTTACAATAATATATAATAATATCAAAAGGTTATGAAACTGACAATTTTGACATGTATTACAACAAAGTATTCATCTACCAACATTCCAAAGATTATTTTGAAGAATATATTCATTATTGTGATTATTTATCTAAATTTATGTATTACAAATATTTGTTTAGCTCTTAATATATTTTGTTATTATCAAACTATAAATATGTTGACATTTACAATTTGACAACACTGCCCTGCAGTAGCAAACGGATCCGTTTATTATATTAATTTTAACGGATCCGTTGAAATGTCAGATTGTGAATAGAATTTTTAGCGGAATCCGTTAATAAGAAATATTTTAACGGAAACCGTTTACATAATATATTTTAGCGGATTGTGTTTAGAATACACCCATTAAAATGGGATTATGGTTTAAAAAAATGTAAAAAAATACTAAACTCGTTATATATCCATCCTTGTAAAGACAGCAGTGAATAAATAATAAATGGATATTCACATTGAGGAAAATATTTTTAAATGAAAATTCGGTTCAGACAAAAACCGATTTAGATCTTCAAACATATAAAAACAAAACTGAAAACATTAAATTTTTTATAAGACTAGCTGACACTTTTAAACCATAAAATTCCTTTTGGAAAGATATGCTATCTATCCAGAAGATAAAAGTATAGTGACGCATACAACAGCAATAAATTATTCACCATTCTGGAGAACTTTTTCACTTTCACTTGTTCGCTTCCAGTTTTTCCAGACACAACACATTACATCCTCTCCCGAGCATTGATTTCCGAAGCGCTCCAGACGGCCGAGCGAGTAGCACAGCGCAGCATATCCAGTTTCCAGACCAGCAATCACACTGACGTGGATCGTGCATGGAGATACAGATACAACCGTCATATTTGGGAAGCAATTACAACCGATTTACAATGTAAATGCGGTTTTATTCTGCATTACGTTATGGTGATGTGTGTTGTGTTTTCATTATCCAAAGCGATAACTCTGGATAGAAACTGGATACTACAATAGATTGGAACTGATTGTTTAAATAAATTTATTGCTTTCTATCTATTGCTAGTGTCCAATTTGCTTTATGTTGTGGGTTTCGGTATTTGATGATTACCTATTTAGAAATCAAATTAAAATACGGTTATTCCTAATATTTTCACATACAGTATTCATTGGATAAATGTATTCGAAATGATTCGAACTAAGTAAGATTTATTTTCTCACCGTTACATATTAAACGAAAGTTCAAATCAGACAGTTTCTTGTTCGAAATCTTAATCATGCAAAAACACTGTTTTTTAGTGGATACAAGCTTTTGGAGGGACTTCGTGGTGCAGTCGCCGACGTAGCTAAAACAAAAACCCCCTTATTTCCGAAGTATTTAAATCATATCATTTTATTTCTTTATTAAGCATATACTTTCACTATTTTTTTACTAATTTCTCTTAATTCGATTGAGCTGTAATCCTCTATTTCTGAGTTTTCACCATTTTTGACTAAATTTTTTTAAATTAAATCTAGTATACTATGGAAATTGTGATTTTAATAAGAAACAACAACTGCTTCATTTCCATTGAAAAATTGTAACTTTCCTTTATATGGTAGTTTACATCGAATGAAAAAAAAATCGCGCCTTTTTTCCTGGATACCTTGCATCACCAATTTTTAGTACACGAGCCGCCATTGTATGGAATACTACTTTTTAAGTTTCGGGCACCCAACAGACATAAAAAATCAGCGCCACTGTAAATTTGCTAAATTGATCATAAAAAACAGTCAACATGGTTTAGAAAGAATAATAAAATGGGAAATTAGTTTTTAGCTAGAATTGTTTCGCCAAAGTATTTTTAAAATTCTACATTTGTTACCAAATTATTATATTTATATCTAGTTTGAAATATTGTGTAAACGATGTTTAAAATACGCGGTGTGGACACAGCTCTACTCTTCAAATGTTTTGATCAAAGTGTGCTGCGTATTTTAACGAATTTTTCTCTAAAATACAAATTTATAACTATTCATAATTTTATTTAATGAATAATAAAATTAAATAGCTCAATATTTTCGTGTTAGTTAGTATTTTGTTTTTTTGTATATTCTTTTATAATTTATACTTGTTAATAAATTTTCTGTGAGCGACATGTCTGTTCCAAATCAAACCACTGGTATTGGCTCCAGTCTGCAGTATACGTATACATTCGTCGTTAATGTGATGTGTAAAGGTACATTCACAAATGAAAATTAGGTTCAGATTTATGGTTTACACTTTAGATTTAAAGACTTTGGCCGCATATTATGTAATAACTCCATTCACACTTCAGAATTTAGTATCTCTAAATCCAAATCATAAAGCTAAACATTACAAGGTCCAAAATTTAGCTTTATGATTTAGTTTGACGTCACAAACTTCACCAATGAGAATGAGTCTAAAACGATATAGAAATATACATACATCTTTATTTGGTATTCACATGCTAGCTTTGGTCAAATGCGAGAAGAACAAGGAGACTGGCAAAACTTAATTGCTGAAATATAACCAATAATGCCAAGCGAATGACAGTTTCACAGTGCACGGATATCTATTAAGTATAGCTCTACCGATATTTTAATCTTGTTTTTGAAGCATTTACATAGATGCCAGTACAAACAACACTAAATTAGAGTGAAATTAAACTTGCATTTACGAATGACTTACTTAAATCTAAACAAAAACCATAAACCTATTTTTCATTTTTGAATGCACCTTAAGTGTTTTTCGTTGAAAAATATTAATATAAAATGGATTATTATATATTTAAGTGGTAAAAGATGTGTAAAAGTTACTGTTTGAACAAAATATTAGTGCTGTGCAGTGTGCATTGTAATGAACATTTTCAAAGATATTTCAAGAACGTCGCAGATTTGGCGAAGGGATTTGCAGTTCAGGTATATATTTTAAGGAAAAATAAATGTAATTATGTTGTACGAGCCCAAACTCATATTAGTTGGGCCGGTTAACATTTTCAACAAACAAATTATAAAACTACGCAAATGGTGAGAAATTTCGACAAATTTCTTTCGACTTGTTTAAAATATGGATTTTAAACTTACAAAAACTGAATTTGTTATTTAAGTATTCCACCATTTAATATTGGGTTACATCGCCTTTATTAGTAATACCAGCTTTAATTCTATTAGCATAGGCGTAACTAGGGGCCATGCCATGCCCCCCCCCCCTAGGAAAAAATACATATTAGTGTAATTATTTTATATTTTAATTAGTGACATAATTTTGTGAATGGTGTGATTTAAATTGATTAATCGACAGGAATTTAAGTGAGTAGTAAATAATTTAGTAATTTTTCGATTTGAAAAATTCTGATTAAGCAATAATTATTCGACAAATTATGATCTCTTTTCAACAATAAAATAACCCAAATTATTTTTAAATTCACTGTATTTAATCACTAGGTAAAGTAACCAGCGATGCCTGAGAGTTTTCACGTAGATAATTTCAAAACAATCCACACAATAATCTAAAATGTACATAAAACTTTAATAAGGTTTTTCATAAAGTTCCAGAGAGTTCTAGAATGTTTCAGAAAGTTCAGAATTTCGAGAGCATTCCTTTTCCATAAAATTCTTTAACGTTCTAGAATGTTTTTGAAAGTTATATCTGTTTTGTCGTTATTTAAAACTAAACTGAGCTCAGCCGCCCTTTATATATTCATTTAAAATTGCGAAAAATTTATAGAATGTTCTAGAATTTTCCGGAATATTCTGGAATGGATGGGATTCAATAATTTTTTTGGAATACTCTAGAACAGTGATTTTCAAAATACATTTTTTAATGCGTATATACGACAAAATGAGACTTCCTATTTACTTTGCATTTCGAACTCAAAGGGCCTGGTCCCCCCTAGAAAATATTTCTAGTTACGCCCATGTCTATTAGGCATTGGATCCCTAAATCCTATACATTTTCCTGTGAGTATTGTCCCATATGTCTTGCAAGGTAGATTTTACTGTACGCACTGAATTTTTACGAAGTTGCATTTCATTGAGTCAAAGGTACAGGGTTTCGGTAGACCCTAGAGGAGGACCCAGTGGCGTACCCAGGGGGAGGGCGATGGGGGTGATTGCCCGCCCTAGACCTACACATATTTTTTTTACATCAGTGATATTTCGAGTTAGTTGTAACAATTGTCATAAAATTGCTCTAAGTTTTGTTCATTTATCTCGAAATTTCTAATAATGACCCCTCACTTAAGTAAATCTGACTTAAGTATCGTTCACAATAAAAAAAAATGCAACTTGTTATCAAGAAAAAAATTGGCGTAATGAAAAAATTGCGCTAGAATTTCTAGGAAAGAGACAGCCATTTTCAAATATAAATCATGCCATCAGGTAACAGATTTACTTGTTTAATGTTTCTAATTTTTTTAATGTAACGTTCCTATACCTTAATATCTTTAAAAAATCTTTGCTTTTATTTTAAATATGAGAAAATAAGTATATGAAATTGTTTAAAATATATGTATATTAGGATGGACCTTAAAAGGGGTCAAGTCGAATTTTAACCGGGGCGCCCCCTAAAATGGTTCCAAATAAATAAATAGAAATTGTGCTGGCAATGATTTCGCTTAATATTAACATTTGACCGTGCCAAAATACCCTTGATTTTCCCTATTTAAATAACATTGGGTTTTGGCACATTTTGGAACTTTATTTTTTCCTAGCCAATAGGAGGTTTCAAAAATCCACTCAATGCTGGAATATATACTAAAATGACCCGAGAATATGTGGACAAAATTTGAAGTCCGAATCATTATTCAAGATAATTATAGATAGTTAAACTATCGCCCAAAAGCCCAAAAAAGCTAACTACAATTGTCTTAAGAATATTGATTGGGACTTTAAATTTTGTCCACATATTTTCGGGGCACTTTAGTATATATTCCAATATTAAGTGGATTTTTTAAACCTCTTATTGCCTTTGACAAAAATACAGTTGTACAAAATGTGTCAAAACCCAATGTTATTTAATAGGGAAAAATCAAGTGCATTTGGGTATGGTGAAATATTAATATTAAGCGGAATCATTGCCTGCGCATTTTTTATTTCTATTTATTTGGAACCACTTTAAGGGGTGGCTCGAATAAAATTCGACTTGACCCCTTTTAAAATTCGCGAAAAGTAAATACACAAAAATTATATATAAATTTCCCCTATATCCCCCCCCCCCCTAGAACAAAATCCTGGGAACGCCACTGAGATGACCCTTAAAATACCTGTCGAACTATAATTCGACTTACAGTTTTTTTAAAGTTTTAAGTCTGTATTTAAAGTAGGCGAAAGATTTTTGGGCTCGTATTATGTGTGTACATCGTATTACAAAATGTAATAGTGAAACATTTATGTTATTAATACGATTACTAAGTAATTGTTATTCATTTTATATTATGTTATGCTTTTCGAATAAAATTTACTAATATATGTTTTTTGTTTGTAGGTGCCAATGTTCCAAAGACAATCAAGTCAACAATAAAGGTAGGAATCTTTATCTTGAAAAAAATAATGATCTCAATGAGTATTTTAACTTGTTTCTATGTTTATTTTGTAATTTTAAATTATAAGGGTATAAAAATATCGGGTGGTGGCGGTTAGGGGTGAACATAGAAATTTAACAAAGAATTTTAATTTTATACAATTTCCTGCACTCTTGTTCATTTTACGGCAAAAACTGTAGAAGTACAAAGGTATTCAGAATTAAAAGTTGCATACAAAACCGTTTGTCAGTTTCGTTACCAAATACGGGGTATTTCTAAACCTGTCATAAATTTTAAGAGTATGATACTGACGAAAAAAAAAATAATCAACATGAGTTCAATCTTCAATAGTTTTCGAGATATAAGACAGTGAAAAATTAGTTTTTACGTGGTTTATCTCTGCTCTCTCGAAAACTATAAGAGTTGCGAATTCAATTTTTATTTACCTTTCAGAGCACATATGAGATGCGCTTTTGTTTTTCAAAAAAAAAAAAAAATAATAATAATTGTACCAAATTAAATGTTGTGACGAACTTGGCCAATATTTAATTTTCAAATAACATCATAACTATTAGAAATTGAGAAAAAATGTTTCAAATAAAATTTTATTGTATTTTAATAGTCTAAAGTCTAAACTATTAGAGTTACGACTTCAATTTGTGTTTATCTTTCAGAGGACATATAAGATGTGCATTTGTTTTTCAAAAAAAAATAATCAAATAATTGTCCTAAATTAAATGTTGTGGCGAACTTGGCCAATATTCAATTTTCAAATAACATCGTAACTAGTAGAAATAGTCTATTTACTGACAAAGACAAAATTTAGTTCGATAACTACCTTTGTCAGTTTTTCTTTGATCTTTCGTTTTTCTCGGAAACAGCTGATCAGACTTTTGATGATTAAGCTTTTTTACTTATTTTGGTCAATACTATATATCTCGGGGCTCTGAGTTCGAAACCCACTAAGGCATGGATGTGGATGATTGTGAACCCACTCTGTAATTTGGATTTAATCCTGTTGAGGGGTTTAAAAAAAAGGTAGTAACTTGGATTAGATTAGACTATATTTTAAAAAATAAACTGTCAAAATTAGAGTAAAATTCGCTAATCCAAAAATAAGGATTAACTTAATATTTTGTGTCTCGGGCTCTAAATAGCGAGAGGTATTGTGTTGGCCACACCAGATTTTTTATTTCATTATCATTTTACTTACATATGTGTTGATAACTATGTGTTGTCAACAAAAATAAAAGTTATAGAGATTATTCCCGGGAATAATTTCTAGAGCTTTATTCTTACTATAATACTGACAGGATTGGTTAAAACGCAGACACATGACAAAAAATGAAACGTTTCATTGGTTTTAAGAAATGTCAAAAAATAATCATTGTAATAACATTTTTCATCAATATTTGCCATTTTAATAATTGTGACTATTGTGCCATCGATTGGTCGTATTGAGGACGGTAATTTTAACTTGATTAGTACACAAAGGGAAATCCGTGTTATTCCGGAATTGCTAGCACAAATCAAAGCAGTGCTTCAAAGCTGTATCTAATTGGAGCGAGTAAGCACCACAAAAACGACTTGCGCAGAATTATTGTAAATGCTAGACAAAGATGGACAGGTTCTTTCTAATATAATGAGCAGTTGTGGTAAGGATTAACGTATGCTCCTTCGCCATATTATAATGGTATGTGTACTAGTTTAGCTTTTATAAACAAGCACATTTCTCTGTCTCATTAGTTCGAAATTCGCTGTGATATACTAACTGAACTAAAAAATATTAAACAGCTTAGAGAAACTTGAATACACTAAAAATGTATTATTTTGCGAGTTTTGATAGTTCTTCATGCGAAAAATTCATATGAATAAATTATTATTACCTAATCGCACTAATCTTAATAATAATAATAATAATAATAAACAGTTTTATTTATTGGCTAATGCAAACTACTGTCCATTATTGCAATTGTTTCTTAATAAAAGCACAGTTTTCATAGTATACTAGATTTAATTTAAATAAATTTAGACAAAAATGGTGAATAACACCGAAATTATTTTTGGCATAGGATACCTTTAATAACATAGAAATATAACATAAAAAACCCAATTAAATAATAAAATATAGCATGTTCCATTTGACAATGGCGATTTATAGTCATTTGAAATTGAGTAAATTTGATTCGCTTTATTATATTTAAAAAAAAATCATATGAAAACACAGAGTATAGTTGTAATTACAGAAAAATATTTACTATTAAAATAACTTGACAATGCCGAGGAAAATTAAAAAAAATTATATGTTTGTATAGGTGAATAAAATACAATTTAAAATGTATGAAAATATATAGGATGTTCCATTTAAAAAAAGAAACAATTCTCTCCGAGCCGTAATGCAACACGCTGTATATGTGAAAATAATTTTAGGTTATACTCCTTGAGTAGACGAATAAATTCTTTTAATAAATTTATGCTCTATTTCTAACGACAAGGGAGATATCGAGAACGGTTGTTTCAATGACTCATCCTGTATACCTATATGACACAGCATAGGGGTTTCAATGGAAAAATCTTAATGCTATTTGCTCCCCTAATTATTTTAAAGCAAAATTGTATTTAGGTTTTTGGTACAGAAAAAAATACTGCATCCGCATATGCTATTGTTTATAATTTTTCAATTTCCGGAAATAATTGAAAACAATGATAATATTTTTGCAAAAATCATTGATGCCATGAATAAAAAATTTAAACAAATGCGCAAAAAACTGTCATAGATTATTGACGTTTAAACTTATTTTCAAAACGATGAAAATGAAAACTCCTTTATTGCAGTTGATGACAACAATGTAATAGTTGATTACAACAATGTATGTCGCAAATGTTCAATCCCGACCGACACCAAATATTTCGAATTTTGAATGGCACAAAATTGACCCCCGTGGTGCACTCTCCACGCCAGCAATGAGTGCGCGTGAGGTGACGCCTGGTAAACGCCCGCACGGTTCAAATATGTCATCATTATTACCTATATCTGCGTACAAAGCAGATTGGCACACCCAGCAATGGGTAATACCTCGTGATGATATATTTATTTATTTATTTAACAATGTAGTTCGACGAGAACGAAATTTAAGATTTCTTTAAGTATTGACTATGAATATTACCCTTAATTTATTTAAATTAAAAGACAAAATGTATTGGGAAAAAGGATTTTAATCTTACTGTCACAAACACATAAATTTATAATATAAAATAACGTATTACAGCAAATTTTCAAACATACAGGGCCAATCCTAACCTATCAGCCGCCTTTGTTCTTATATATAAATGCCGACCCCCCCATTTTATTTTTTCAGGTATTTAAGCCATTCATATTGCAGAGAATAGGGAATTGTTTTGACTTCTCTGATTGGCTGAATTTGGAGACAAGAGACAAGTTTATTAAAAACTGGCGCTGATGCGAACACCATCTGCTGAATGGCTTAAATGGAGCAGAGAATAGTTCTGAACAGTAGCATTCAATGAATTAAAAATAAAATCATTCACCTAATAACAAGTTTAGTGAATTAGGCGTATAATTTAATTATCTACAAGTTTTATTTGAAACATTTTTGTCTAAAATCAATTGGGAACTTTTACGCAAAGGAAAACTGATTTCCAATGTTAAACGCCTAAGGCCCGCTTTTTGATTAACACCCTGTACCTATGTATATCTGTATCAAGAGTTAGGTAATTTAATGAAAATATGTTACTCTGATTATATTCCTTAGCGCTTTTTCTAAAGATTTTTGATTACGACAAAGAAAAGCTTGATTAAAACAAAGAAAATTTGATTACAATAACGAAAGAGTTTAATTAATAATTACGTAAAAAATATTACTGTTACTGTATAATGTAAAGATGCATATATTTTTTGCTTTTAAATTTTTTCTTGGAGCGTTGTAAATCAAGGCGACTCAGAAAATTTTCTCATAGGGGCGCAAGATTTCTAGTTACGCCACTGATTGATATCATAAGTATACTCAGTTTTTTAATAAAAACTATATACCTATTAGGATAGATATTTTTACCAGTCAGCCAAATCAAGTATTTAAAAGAATAATGCTTTATTAATGTTTATTTCATAAATTGTTGATATTTTTAAAACCAATTCTTAAATATTTTTTTTCTATAAAAAGTTGCCACTTCCATGCTTGGCCACCTTTGTTCTGGGAACAAAATGAACACCCGCTAGGATCGGGCCTACCACCATTAAACAATGCCCCAATCTGTTGTAAAGTGTATGTTTATGTGATATTTGTTTAATTTTTTATTCCACGGCATTAATGATTTTTGCAAAAATGTTACTATTGTTTTCGACTATTTTTACGGTTTCGGAAATTGAAAATTACAAACAATATCATATTCGGATACAGTTTTTTTTCTGTAGCAAAAATTTAAATACAATTTTGCTTTAAAATAATTCAGGGATCTAAGAACTGCATATTAAGATTTTACATTGAAACCCATATGCATATTAAACTTCTTTTACATCATATTATTAGTTTATTTTATCTGATTAATTAATATAAAATTGTTAAGTATCTTTCTCGATATAACAAATAGTTGTTTAGTCAGAAGCAATATTGGTTTGAAATCTCCATTCAAGTGGGTTAAAATCCTATCAGTGTATATAGTTGTGTGCAAAGTAAACACAAAGATAATATATTCCGCGGTTCGATGTAGCATCCACTCGCCCAGAATCCCACAATCCTCGATTATGACTGGCCTGAATTCATTTTCCTAATCACCCTAAAATAACTTCACCCGCTACGATCTGCACCGCATTAAAGCAGCTTAGATTCCGAGAAATAGCCGCCGCTATGAGGGTATTACTACAATTACTCCCAACAACATGAAAAATAAATTATCCTTATTACAATAATTAAAAATCTACCAGCTCAAGCGGTGGAATTTGAATTGATGTTGAAAGGGGATGAATCTTAATTTTGACCCAATTTTTAGCGAAGCTCAAATTTGAAGCGATTGTTATTTAATTTAAACTTTCGAATTATGAATTACTTAATCTAAAAACCCTTTTGAAAATGTTTGTATGGATACTGTTAACTGCGTGAGAAGCATAGATAAGGAGATATCTGTTGAAATGCAAATTTTATTTCAATTATTGTATATATTATCATTTACAGCCTTTACAAGTTAAGCAATATAGTTAATTTTAAACTTATCCACTACATAATTATTGTCCTACGTGGCCTATTTATTATAGATTTATACAGGGTGTCCCAGGACAAGCTTACGCTATTGTTATTTTAAAAACTATTCATTATTATTTTACGAAATTTGTTATCTAGGGGTTTTCCGACATGGCCGTTTCAGCTAAAATATTTTCACTTTTAACCAGAGGTAGACTTACTTATTTTAAATAGAATGCTATATTTTTCCTCCCGCTACCCTTGGTAAGGGAGGTATAGGGATCATGCTAAAAATCACATATCGAGATTTTGGTAAATGACCACGTTTTAAGGTCCCTAGAATCCAATTGTAACATTTTCACGATGATGTCTGTGTATGTGTGTATGTATTTATTTATATATATATATATATATGTGTGTGTGTGTGTGTGTGTGTGTGTGTGTGTGTGTGTGTGTGTGTGTGTGGGTGTGGGTGTATGTGTGTGTGTGTACGTACCTATATGTATGTATGTAAACTATTATTCACGAAAGAAGACTATTCAAGGTCATTTGTGAGTCGCCTGATATAATATTACTTGCAGATAACTTCATTGTATTTCGTGTGCATAGGCGTACAATATGAAATATTTATGGACACATTTTAACTGAAAAAATAAGAGTAATTTAATTGAAAATTATGTTTCTTTTTAAATAATGTCTTTCTGAAAGATTTATGTTCTTCACTTATGTATTTGCAAAATACAAAAACATTGACATAACTTGTAAACCAAGGAATAATAATTTGATTTACATGTCAACGCCACTGGGTAAATATTAACACAGAGGGCAGTGTAGTAGATAATTAGGTTTCTGTAATTCTACGACATACGTCATTATTATTTATAGTAAGTTAGAAAGTAATACCACTATTTACGTATATCTGTCACACTACATAAATTAAATAGACATAGGTCAAATAATCTTTCTCTATCTAATACAAATGTTGCTAAGCTACTGCTAAAAAGTGATGTGTATTCTTTCTTCGAACAAATGTACTTGAATAGTCATCTTTCGTGAATAATAGTGTATGTATGTGTGGATCCTCCATTCTAACTCAAATACTATCATTCAGAAAATTTTGAAATCTTGTATTTCGACCTTTTCTATTACGGAAAGAGCCCATTAGATTTTTGTGTAAATCGGATAATCGGAAATGGTTCTTTACTTGAAGCTCAAAATAGTTTTTCTTCGAAAAATACCTTTAAATATTATTTTTTCCAGAGTAATGTTATTATAAAAATTAAAGATTATTAAATTTTCTACAGATTTGCATTAATACTTTTTCTACATATTTTATGGATAAATTTATAAAATTATCCATAATTTAAATCCCGGAGCCTACGTTACAACTCCTTGGTTACACAGTTCATATCACAAATGTATGTAACTGGCAGATAAATGTCACAGTCAAAGAACTAATCATTTCAAATTAATAATGGTAACGTTTTAAAAAGAAAATAGTAAGTAGAACCATAGTTATCTGGAATGGAACTTAATACAGTTTCCAGCATAAGTAAATATATAGGTATGTATTTATATTAATAAAAATTAACGATTTGCAAAAAAGTTTAAGCTAATCCTCATTTTTGTATTAGTGAATTCTATTCTATCCCGGTATTTAAATTTTAATCTTCATTTTATTATCAAAAAAGGTAGGTACTTATATTATATTAGTATATTTAAGAAACTTTTTTATCACTCTATTTCTCAAGAATGGAAACGAATTTCTATAATCTTTAAAAACAGTTTTATAAAGAAAGCTTGTGTTTACGGTAATATAAATTAATAATAGACAATTTTTGAAAATTGTAAATTCTACTTGTGAACGTAAAGTTGAAGTTCATAAAATTCAAAGAACTCAATTTTTTAAATGAAACACCCAATTTTTTATTATGTAAATAAATTCTTCTTCTTAAAAAATAAGGATAATTTGTATAATCCTATGTTAAAAGTTGGTAATAAATATTTAAATTGCATTTATTTATATTAGTTTTCAAATTTAATTTAAGAGGGTCATGATGGAAAAAGAAGAAAATTATGTTTAGTACCTATTTATTATTTTTTATTTTAGTGAATTTTTATGAATTACTGTCATATTAAATGTAATATACGAAGTAAACAGAAATAGAAAATATAACATAAAGCTAAAACAAAAAGTTCATAGCCAACTAAACTAGACTTATAAACAGATACTAACACATTCAATTTAAGTTTTTTCAAAACTTGCCCGGGACACATTATTGGGACTCAGTCAAGATAAATCTGACCTAATTTTTACAAATTGTCAAAATCAGCCGACCCAGGTGGAGTAGTGGTAGCGCTGTCGCTTCACGCTCCAAGGGTCCCGGGTTCGAATCCCGGATAAGGCTTGGTTGTTGTATGTGTCTTTCATCATTTCATCTTCATCAAATATAGGTATAGAACGCCGAAGTTAGGAAAATTTGTAAGAAAACTGACACCCTCAATAAATATCGATTGTAATAAGTTGAATACTTGATATACAATAAAGATTATTATTATTATTTTTACAAATTAGCATATTTTTGGCCTATACTGTATTAGGCTTTCTCACCGGACAACCTTCCCATTCTAACCATTAAAATAAAGTTCTTTAGTGGTTTGTGCGAGTGTGGAGAATCTATAATTAGGTTGTCGTGGCCGTGGTGACGTTTAGAAAGATATCGCAGGTGGCTTGGCGTGTTGAGATCGCGTGTCAGCCGGGAACTTCTGACTTGAGAAGTGTCATGCCGAACAAACTCACCCGTAATGGTTTAATTGTGCGCCTAGGGACCACCCGACCAAGGATTTGTTCTCGAAGAAGTTTAAACTTACAAATAAATAACTCATACACACAGCAAGAGAAAGAGAGAGACTTTTCAAGACGAAAATGATAACAGTTTAAAACTGTCATACAGTGGCGTTCTAGAAATTGTTATGGTTTATTTAATAATAGACTTAAACTTTATATATTAAATTTGAAAAGACTTTCTATAGAACTTTTTTGAAATATGTATACCTACTTTCAGCATTATTACTAAACGAAAATTTAGTGAATGCGCCTCTATCATATTGCCCGAAATACAAAATATTGTTAGACTGTTCTATTTAATTATCCAATGAAATCTCGTTACTAAAGTATTTCTTTAACGATGAGAATGGATATTTTTACCTCCCATCAACCTATACACATAGGTAAGGAAGGTAGGGTAAAGGCGGGTAAGAGTACGCACATTTTCTTTTTTGGCCTGTAAAAAAATTATTTTGAAAAAAATACTTATAATAATAATAATAATAATAATATATCATCACGGCATATTACCCATTGCTGGGTGTGCCAAACTGCTTTGTATGCAGATATCGGTAATGATGATGACATATTTGTACCGTGCGGGCGTTTACCAGGCGTCACCTCACGGGCACTCATTGCTGGCGTGGAGAGTGCACCACAGGGGTCAATTTTGTGCCATTTAAAATTCGAAATATTTGGCGTCGGTCGGAATCGAACCCGGTTCGCCAGATTCGCGACCAGACACTCAGGCACGCGGCCACGGGACCCAAAAAAAAAATACTTATAATTTATGAATATATATATATATATATATATATATATATATATATATATATATATATATATATATATTGTTTATACATTTGGCAACAAAATTAAAATTATTCTAAGTGGATTCATTTATTCATATTTTTAATATTAATGAAAATAAACAAAATGGGAAATGCGTACTCTTAGACGTACATGAATCTAAGAGTACACAACTATTAAGCCAAAGAGTACGCATATTATTCTGGTACACATTTGTCGCATTTAAATATTTTTTGGCCAGAATATGTGGTGTAAATATCATGCTACCAAAGTTTGCATAATTTGCACTGTATCCAGTCCATTTCTGGGGGATCCTTGTACTGTAAATTGTCAAGCAATTTAACATGTTCTGCAAGCTTCTTTTCCACATCTTGATTGAAAACAGGCTTATACCTGCCTAGAGAATCTGAAATTGTGTCTCCTTTAAAGCGCTGTCTTAAAGTAGCTTCGTGTAAATCTAGTGATAATGCAATATGTCTTTTAAATTCACCTTTACTAATTCGATTTTTTTTTCCTGCATTAATTCAGGAGTAAATTTTAATTGTCGATTGTTTTTTCGTTTATAATTGCCCATCTATAGTGCAAAAAAAATTAAAATGCAGAATAACAAAATAATATTTTATTTAAACTAAGGGTACGCATAACAGTACGCGCGCGTACTCTTAGTTTTATTTTTCTGCGTACTCTTGGATTTTGCATATATGTTATTAAATATTAATTTTATTATAACACGTTAGATACCTCTGCAATCGCTTCTGCGTACTCTTAAACTACAATGATAAAACTAACCTCTCAATAAGTAAAATAATGAATATGTCAAGCTGAATTTGATCGAAATTACCGTATAAGTAACCCAAAATAACAATATAGAACACGAAATTTTTGTTTCTTGTTTACTTTATAATTGTCTTACCATAGAAAGAAGATTTTTTGTACTGAAGATGGACACATAAATACGTCTTGTTTTGACTGTTACACCAGCGGTATGGTATATTCTATTCCAAGATATTGATACTGCGTACTCTTAGAATGAGCGTACTCTTACCCGCCCTTACCCTAATGTTTTCGCTACAAAAATTTGATAGTGAGTTTGAATAAGCACGAATTAGAGACCCCATAACACGTTTTTACTATTTTTACAACGATGTCTGTCTGTCCGTCTGTCTGTCCGTATTTAAGCTTTCTGAATTAATATAACGAGTTGATTAGATTTTGGGTAAAATTGGACAACTATAATTGGTACTTTACTTGAAGCCCATAATAGTTTTTAATTCAGATAAGAATAGTCTTAGGAGTAAGATAGGGCTTACGATTCCAGCTTTCTGATTGACCTAAACGCAAACCAATTTTACAATAGTAATATACAGGATGTCTTGGAAATAGGGGGACATGGCTTAACAACAGATTCCTTTGGCCAAAATAAGACGATTTAACTAAACTTACCTATATCCGACAGTGCACCGTTTAGCTAGTATTCTGCTTCAAAGTTCTTCTAAAAAAAATAATTTTGCTTATAATAACGAAACGTTTTGTTCGATTTGAATGAAATTTGGTTTGACAATCCATATGGATATAATTCATCTTTTAAGATGGTATTTGTTATTGTTAGTGAATGACTGGTACATGAAACTTGGGTGTCGCGACCATGATTAAATCATAACTATTTAATGGCAACCCCAATAATGTAAGTTTACTGTTTTTCAGAAAGATACGTTCAATAGTAAACTTTCGTGTCTTTGCGTAAGTTATGATATCTGTTACGATTTAGTCAGAATTTTGCCATATTTCAAAACTAGTAACATATCCGTTTGCTCGGCCTTATAGTATTTTACTGCTATTAAACAACTTTAGAAGATTTACAATTCATAAACAATTGTTTGTCACTAAAAATTAATAGTTTGACATTTGGATAGCCTGCTAAATAAAATTTATTTTAAAAATTACACGGCACAGTCACTTACATTTTATTTTTTTCTGACTAAATTGTTACAGATATCATAATTTACGCAGAGGCACGAAAGTTTACTATTGAATGTATAACAGTAAATTTACATTATTGGGGTTGCCATTAAAAAGTTATGGTTTAATCATGGTCGCGACACCCAAGTTTCATACACTAGTGGTTCACTAACAATAACAAATACCATCTTAAAAATGAATTATAACCATATGGATTGTCATACCAAATTTCATTCAAATCGAACAAAGCGTTCCGTTAATATAAGCAAAATTATTTTTTTTATAAGAACTTTGAAGCAGAATACAGGCTAAACAGTGCACTTTATAATCTATTTAACAATTTTTTTGTGCAACCGGACGCGAAATAAGCGGTCACGAAATTAGGTAAACAATCACTTTGACACTTGAGAATTGCATGGTTTTGTTTATCCAATGTTAATTCCATAGCCACCTTGAAAGTTAACTTTCTATTTACAATGAAACTGTTTAAAATTAATAAAATTTGTAAGTACATAATTTTTACACTTGCACAAAAAATATTGTGTACACCTTGTCCGCGAAATCCTTTGTCGCCCTCGAGATTGTCTTGCCTCGGCCGCAAGCGGCCTCGGCGACAATTTTTCTCTCAGTACGCTAAAGAGTGATTTCGCGGCCTTGATATACAAATAATTATTAATTAACTGTTTCTTTACTAAAGAATTAAAAATGATCAAATTTTGACGTTTCGGACTGTCAAGTATGTCATGCACGAAACAAAACTAATTCATAAGGTTTACGTCTGTAAAACAGGCTGGCTCTGTAGCGCCACCAAGTCTATTCTTATCTGAAATACAGTATATATTAAAATATATACAAAATTTTTCAATTTTAGCGTTTAAAACTTTTATGTCAATGGGAACAACATATTAGATTTTATCTAAAATTGAAAAACCGGAAGTGAATCTTTACTTGAAGCTCTGAACAGATTTTCGTGAAAAAATATATTATGAAATCCAAAACTTCTGATTTTCGTGAAAAAATATATTATGAAATCCAAAACTTCTCAAATTTGGTATTTAAAACTCAAATATAATTGAGAACAACATATTAGATTTTAACTCTATGTGATACACCGGTTGTGGTACTTTACTTGAAGCTCTGAACAGATTTTCGAATAAATAATAAAATATAATCCAAAATTTCATATTACATACTTTTCTATTTATTGGAACAACAAATTAGATTTTGTTTACAAACGATCAACCGGAAGTGATAGCTTAAATATACCTATAAAACTAAAATATACAGCTGATGCCCTATCTCTCACTTAAGAGTAGTCTGGTACAAACATTATTATTAGGTATATTATACATTAGGTTAAACTATTTAAAGAAAGATTGGATAAAATTTTGTATGGTACACATTTGTTAAGTAAATAAGTCACTTCAGAAAAGTATCCCATTCGGCCTAAGAGCTAACACTTTTCTCACGTCTCATTTGCAATATAACAACGTACTTGTACCATAAATAGATGTTCTGTTCTAATAGTACGTGAAATCTGAAACTGGATTACTGAATATGTTACATACATATGTGTATTATTCTTAACAATAATACTTTTTAATTACTGTACTGAAAATGTATGCTAATTTAATTTTAATCATACATGTACCCTTTGCATAAAAAGTATTCACCATTGCAAATGTAGTGCAATATCAAATTAAAAGTTACAAAAAATATAACATAAATTCCAACATGAAAGAATATCTGTATTAAATTTGAAATATGGAAAAAGCAAATTCTATTATATTAAATTTCATACTTCGTTAGCATTTGACGTAAAATACTCGTACATGTAAATTAAAATTCACAAAAACATGCACACTGATCATTTTTACATTTGATTTAATTTTTACTAGTAATGAATTAAATTTCTGGTAATGTAAAAACTTTGAACTCTATTAATGTACAGGAATAAGCCAATTTGACTATTTCAAGCCATAGAAAAGTAACAAATTAAAATATTGATCATTTACTAGTCCAGGAAATCTATTGAAAAAATACCCCCAACCTCAAAGAAATGGGGACTTATGATTTTAGAATTTTACTGTCGCCATCTACTGAGTTCTGAAGTAACCTTTTAAACAAAGACGACAAGCTTGAAGAAAGAAACAGCAAATCACTATCATGACCTCTTAGATAGAATCTAGAACAATATTTAAATGTGTTGAATAATTTTGTGTTTCGATATTATTATTTTTTAGAATTTATCTTTAGCTAACAAATCATTATTATAACAAAAGTGGTTACTCATACATACGTCAAACGCCACCGCAAAATAAAACAGCAAATATCAAATCGGATTAGGACAACATGTTCCGAAGAGAAGAGAGGCCATGGTAATACAAAACTATCTCTTTCTTCGAGCCTGCCGTCTTTTTCTAAAGACATGTAGTACTGGTGGGGAAGATGGGTGTTGTGTGACGTCAATTTCATAAGTCCCCATTGCAACAAAAGCTCGGATACTGTCCACAAAAATGCGCCGAACAATATATCAAAAGTTTCCGAAAATCGGAGCATGGGAACTTCCCGCCAATTGAGAAAAATGGCGGCATATCTAGGTTTTTGGCCATTTTTCCGAAAACAATGCCCGTATCAAAATTTTACAAGAATACAAAATTAAAGCACATAATGTTTTACACAAAAATGTATTCTTACATTTTTACCTATAGGATGAACTATCAAAGATTTACGTTAAAAATATTTAACCAAAATAACAATTTATGAAAGAAGATAAAAAAATATGTAATTATTAAAAAAATATAGGAGTAGTATATTAAGAACAGTAAGAACAGTTTACCGATCGAAGACAATTGTCTGAGGGAGGAGCATAGCGGCGACTCCAATTTTGTTCGTGGAATAGACTATTGGTAGAAATTATGAAAGTCCATGAACTCCCATATTTTTGAAATTCAATGTCAAGTTATTGGAATTGGTTATGAAACGTTGGTTAATAGAACATTTCAAATGTCGTAGGAAAAATCTTCACCAATTTCATAACTTTGAAGTCGGAGCTTTTTTGCTACATCAGTCACTCGTCCAAACATTTTACGTCGTTTGGTGGTTTAACCAGTTGCTAAAAATTAACTACTGAGTTACGGAATCTCATTAGATAGCCACTGACACCGCTCTTAGCTTAACAAATTTCTTTTTAGTACGAGTACTGAACGGAAATCGGCTGACCAAGTTATAATTTGCGCATATTTTACTCGGACATTCATCTTTTTATACCCTGACGCTTGAATCGTCATCCTTTTTAGATCTTGTCTTACAATTTCTGAGGCCTGTATCTTAGGATTGTTACCGTTTTGCCTCCTTTACACATACTATTTAAAAGCGCCCACCTTCAATCTACAAGTACCAATCATCTCATTTTGCTAGAAAATGGACATTCATCCTTTTTCCCTGGCTCTTAAATTTGCGTTAATTAAATTTTTTATTAAAAATAATTTAAGAATGTTGTAACACGAGGGGGGAGGAGTGCTGATCTCCTTCGAAGATGACTGAAGAAGATGATGATACTAATACTTCTTACTGTTGATACACTGACTCTTAATAACTGGTGTTAAGGAAGAGCACACACACTTCTACACTTTTTAAACTTGATGAACACTACGTTATTTACGGACATGGACACAACTTGGTGACTTAATAACTAATAAAACTTTATTTACATTTAAACTAATACAACTATACTATTATTCACGAAAGATGGCTATTCAAGGTCATTTGTTCGAAGAAAGAATTCACATTTATTTATAGCAGTAGCTTAGCAACATTTTGTATTAGAAAGAGAAAGATTATTTGACCTATGTCTATTTAATTTATGTGGTGTGACAGATTTACGTAAATAATGGCATTACTTTCTAACACACTATAAATAATAATGACATATGTCGTAGAATTACAGATACCTTATTATCTACTACACTGCCCTCTATGCTAATATTTACCAAGTGGCGTTGACGTTTAAATCAAATTATTATTCCTTGGTTTATAAATTAAGTCTATGTTTTTTGTATTTTGTAAAAACATAAGTGAACAACAAGTCTTTCAGAAAGGCATGATTTAGAAAGAAACATAATTTTCAAATGAATTGCTCTTATTTTTTCAGTTAAATGTGTCCATAAATATTTCATGTTACACGCCTATGTATATAAAATGCAATGAAGTTATCTGCAAGTAATATTATATCAGACGGCTCATAAATGACCTTGAATAGTCATCTTTCGTGAATAATAGTTTATAACTAAGCCATTACTAATAAGTTACATTCCGTAACCCAGCGGGCGAGCGTCGCCCCAAACTAAAAGACACTACATGTCCAAAACAAAACACGTCTGCCCGACGCGACAAATTAATTTCGACTCTTACATGTTAACTCTCACGAGTATCTAATCCGACTGACTTTAAAAACAAAAACGCTATCTCCAGGACAGGATTATTTTAGGGGTACGGGGTGCATAGGCGAAGGCATTCTAAAGTCACGCACGTATACATAATAATTTCCAGACTAAATTATCAACAAATAAATGTCGTGACTATCATAATACGAAAAGAATTTCTAAACTGAATTTTGACTTAAATAGATAAACAGAGTTAAAATATGGTTATTGTAACTATAATTTAGAAGAGTTTATAAAAAGTTATTTATCTGTTATTGCGCTTACCCTCGTCTTATTACAATGTGCTCTGCTCGGTGTACCGTCCTTTACGTATCTACCGCCGGGAGCTATAGACCCCAAAAGCCCTCCCGTTAAGCCGGCACTGTAAATACAAGTCTCAATTATTATTATTCGTATTAATACTACAGTTAGGGGCGACAATGAGAAAAAAATTAATGACCACCCTAATAATAGCATGTATACTATTATTCACGAAAGATGACTATTCAAGGTAATTTGTTCGAAGAAAGAATACACATTACTTTATAGCAATAACTTAGCAACATTTTGTATTAGAAAGAGAAAGATTATTTGACCTATGTCTATTTAATTTATGTGGTTTGACAGATATACGTAAATAGTGGCATTACTTTCTAACACACTATAAATAATAATGACATATGTCGTGGAATTACAGATACCTAATTATCTACTACACTGCCCTCTGTGCTAATATTTACCCAGTGGCGTTGACGTTTAAATCAAATTATTATTCCTTGGTTTATAAGTTGTCTTCGTTTTTGTACTTTGCAAATACATACGTGAAGAACATAAATCTTTCAGAAAGGCATCTAGAGAGGCCCTAATTTACATGATATATAATTTTGTTACTACTGAGAAATTTTGAATTTAATCATTTTTTGTAACAACATACAAATTTATTTAGTCTTTTACTTTTTTGAATGTCAATTTCCAAAAATAATATTGGCTAAGGGGCCCCTTATGCGCTATGTCAAATCAAGCTCTTTATTTTCCATCACATTTCGGCCGGTAGAATTTCGATTTCTTGGCAAATATTTTCCTACAACTGATCTAGAGGTTTCCTTTAAAATAACCCCAAAAAAGAAGTTTGTGGCTGTCAAATCAAGACACCTGGCGGCCAATGTGTATTACCGAAACGTGGGATTAAATAACGATAAGAGAATGATTTTCGCAAAATTGCTATTATTTAGACTGTATGATACTGATCCATCTTGCTAATGAATGAATCAATTCCCGGTAACTTTCACCAGTGGACTGTGCCACCAATTTCATAAAACAAAAATACGGGCCAATCACATTTTCATAGTAAATGCCACAACATACAATGACTTTGGTGGTATGCAAAAGTGCCTAATCTTGGATTTTCAGGCCTCCAATATTGTTTACTTTGCTTCTTAACATATCAACTCAGATGGAAGTGAGTCTAGTCACAATTTCCACAAATTCTTGTGGTATATAGTTCTTCATGATAAACGCTACAATTAAAAACGGGCCCCAAAAAATTTTGCGGGCGGGCCCCCGAACTCTTAGTTACGCTACTGCTGATTGAGCCTACTGGACCATTTAAACAGTATGTTACAGAGTTTAATGAAAAAGATGCAAATGAAATTTTCTAATACGGTATGTGTTTGCATCCGTATCAATTATTTCGTAATAAGCATTCTAACAACCAATCAATTCTGTCTAAACCATTGCCCTGCATTGGGATTTACGTACATTACAGAGCCAATTTGATTTTGCTGACAGGTTTATGTATTAATAATTAATCTGTTTGAAACATTGATTTATTCATAGCGAATGGAACTTTTAACCGCTCAACAAACCCCAATCACGGCTAAAAAGTAAATTTCATTTTCGATTTAATTAGTTTTGCTGTAATTGGTTTCACCACTTAAATTAAATTTTCTTTGTACCTATTTTTACAATGTTAATTAATTTAACCCAACTTTGCGTTACATATTTAATTGCTGCTATTTACAGACCTTTGAAATATTTATTACAATATTTATTAATCAATAGCACCAAACAAATTTTGTTCTGTTCTATATTTAATAATAAATATGGAATGAAAGTTAAGCTTACACACAAACCTGGTTTAATATTTGATGAATTTACAATGGATCCCACACTGATAGAGTTTATACTGCTTGAATTGAAAATTAAATATGCAAATCAGTAAATTATTTTTCATAATTATAACCATTTTCAAAAACAATTTACGTAGTTATCAAAATAATTTATTCATATGTGTACCATTTTTTAAATAATTTGCTTTTTATCAAATTTAATATGAAATAATAAATAAATTAATATACCATTTAAAAATAATTTTTGTTATTTTTTCTACCTCGATAAATAAAAACATAAACGAAAATATTAAATATTATTATTATTATTCGTTTCCAAACCATATACAATATACACAGTGACGGATTTAGCACTTGAGCGGCCCCAAGCGCAATACAATTTTGAGGCCCCCCCTAACCCCCTCCCCCTTTCATTATACACGTACGGTTTTACTGTAGCACGCACTCCAGATTATTAAAAGATAATAATACAAATACAAAAAATATATATCATCACGGCATATTACCCATTGCTGGGTGTGCCAATGTGCTTTGTTCGCAGATATAGGTAATGATGATGACATATACGATTTATTTGAAAACAGCGATTATTACAAAAAAAATACAAAAAAAATCTGATGTGGCCAGCACATTACCTTCCGTCAGTTATATGAGGTATTTACGAAAATTCTACCGCTGTAAAATGTTACCGGTAAACAGCTTTTTAACAGGTTATAGCTACCGGAATCGATATTTTAAGAACGCAAGCGGTAAACAGGGTAGATCCATAACCTATGAAAAAATTGAAAATTTAAAACAGGTTACAAATTTAACGTAGTTAACAAACTGAGCAGAGTCCTCCTTTGAACACATTTCCACTTCCAACGCGCGCGCTTCGCTTTGCATCACTACCTTTTTTTGAGATTAGATTCTTCATGAATCCGGTAGATGGATCTGGTAGATATTGAACAATTTTCGAATACGGTAACTTTTTACCACTCGTGTTTTCGAACACAGTCGCTGGATGCGGTAGAATTTTCGTAAATGCGTATGAATTTTCTATAAAATCCATACAGAAAGTTCCTTGAAAAGATTCTAAATTTCTTGTATGTACATTACCTTTCGACAGTTGTATGTATTTTATACAAATTGCATACAGAAAGTTTCGAGCAAAAAGATCCTATATTTCGAGGAAAATTATAACACAAATATACTACGAATATGTCAATTGCACTTGACACTGACATCTTTCAATCAGAATTTTATTAATATAGTAGCTGTTTCTAGCATAGCTAGCTAATTTATGAAATTTAATTTCTTTATAATTTTATAACTCTATATCCATCTAATATGAAGTATAAAATAAAATGTAGTCAAATCGTATAGACAAATACGATGTTCTTTAATATTTATAATAACATTAAATGTTAAAAAATGATATTTACCATCGTTTTTTCAAGCAAAACTGTTAAAATCTTTAAATGAGGATTATAACCAAAATCTAATCAGCTCTTCATATGGATGCAACGATAAGAAATACGAAAGAATTATAATTTTTGGAATTGTAGTTTTAGAGTTATCTTAGACGAAAATTTTGTTACACACGCACACGCACCTACACGCACACGCACCTACACGTACACGCACCTACACGCACACGCACCTACACGCACACAAACGCGCGCGCACACACACACACACACACACACACACACACACACACACACACACACACACACACACACACACACACACACACACACACACACACACACACACACACACACACACACACACACACACACACACACACACACACACACACACACACACACACACACACACACACACACACACACACACACACACACACACACACACACACACACACACACACACACACACACACACACACACACACACACACACACACACACACACACACACACACACACACACACACACACACACACACACACACACACACACACACACACACACACACACACACACACACACACACACACACACACACACACACACACACACACACACACACACACACACACACACACACACACACACACACACACACACACACACACACACACACACACACACACACACACACACACACACACACACACACACACACACACACACACACACACACACACACACACACACACACACACACACACACACACACACACACACACACACACACACACACACACACACACACACACACACACACACACACACACACACACACACACACACACACACACACACACACACACACACACACACACACACACACACACACACACACACACACACACACACACACACACACACACACACACACACACACACACACACACACACACACACACACACACACACACACACACACACACACACACACACACACACACACACACACACACACACACACACACACACACACACACACACACACACACACACACACACACACACACACACACACACACACACACACACACACACACACACACACACACACACACACACACACACACACACACACACACACACACACACACACACACACACACACACACACACACACACACACACACACACACACACACACACACACACACACACACACACACACACACACACACACACACACACACACACACACACACACACACACACACACACACACACACACACACACACACACACACACACACACACACACACACACACACACACACACACACACACACACACACACACACACACACACACACACACACACACACACACACACACACACACACACACACACACACACACACACACACACACACACACACACACACACACACACACACACACACACACACACACACACACACACACACACACACACACACACACACACACACACACACACACACACACACACACACACACACACACACACACACACACACACACACACACACACACACACACACACACACACACACACACACACACACACACACACACACACACACACACACACACACACACACACACACACACACACACACACACACACACACACACACACACACACACACACACACACACACACACACACACACACACACACACACACACACACACACACACACACACACACACACACACACACACACACACACACACACACACACACACACACACACACACACACACACACACACACACACACACACACACACACACACACACACACACACACACACACACACACACACACACACACACACACACACACACACACACACACACACACACACACACACACACACACACACACACACACACACACACACACACACACACACACACACACACACACACACACACACACACACACACACACACACACACACACACACACACACCATTGTAAAAATAGTAAAATCGTATTCTACGGACCTTAAAACGTGCTTATTCATTAAAAACACACCACCGAATTTTTTTACCAAAGACAATACCTTCCTTACCTAAAGGTGACGGAAGGTAAAAATATAACTTATTGTTGTAACTTGAGAACCACTGGTTTAAAAAAAATATTTTATTCTGCATTCGGATGTGCCTTTTAATCTTCTATAAGATTGTCTTATAGTATTTAATTGTAGTATCTTTAATAATACAGAAATTATTTGAGGTAGTTCGTTTAGCTGTTACACCCGTATACACAACTCATATTTTATTTTTACTTTATAAAAATATTTATTTTTTCTCTTTCGATTAGAATAAGGGTTATTGTATTTTAAATAATTTTTTAGATCATACATGACCTACTTACGTTATTTTAAAAATATAGTATTAAAATAAAATGATTAAGCAAGGTTTTCTTTAAACGTTAAAATACATAAATATTAGAAAGAAAAGTGCGTCTTAAATCCTGAAAAACTTAAATTGAAAGTAGGTAGTAGATTTCATACACTTCCCAGCTAATGGATAAAGTTGCTACTTATGAATAATTTCGCAGCATTTCTTGTTGATACAATCTAAAATAAATTATAGAAACGGGCGCATACATCCATTACAGTAATCTGATAGCGGGCGAAAGAGAATTAAGTTACCTTGCCTTGGCTGAGGTTTATAATAAGAGAATTATCTAAATTTAACGGAGCGTTTAAATTTAGCGCTTCTCAATGTCTTGACTTCCAGCAGAGTCGACTAGATCCCAGATAGACCGAAATGCGATTTATTAGAAAGGAACCTTTTTATACGTCAACTTAATTAGCTAACCTATGTTTTTATTATCTTTTGCCGTGACTTAGAACTATTAGCTATCAGCCATTCATCTTCCCCGCAATAATATCTACTTTCCCAAATATCCTCCAAAAATATAGATAAACTCTACTCGAATTCGCCAGCCAAATATTTATATTTTCTGAGAAAAGTTTTTCGAAAAATTGTACGCTCCATATTTTATTACTAAATCTAATCTAGTTGTTACTAGACATAATAAATACATAATAATTGTTTATAATATACCATGTTAAAATTGCCAGAAAGAGTTTTGATAGATGTTATACAAACTTGAAATACGCAAATCTATCTATAGGTTAGTTGGGAATCAAAATATTAGACAGACAACTATTTACCGAACTATGTGAGAATGTAAAAAGAAAGGTAATATATACCGTGTGTCTGTCTTAAAGGTGTACCTACATAGAGATTAACATGGGAAATTAGTTTTTTTGCAAATTCTTGCTCGCCTAAATATTTAGGGCATAAAATACTGCATCTAATTCAATAAACAAAATTACCTTTACTTGTTTTGTAACGACAGTAATCAAATATGAAAACGTTGAAAATTACCTTGAAAATATCTACAGTCATGGAATTAAACAAAAAATAAATAAATGCTTGACGTTTTATCTGTCACAAAGTATGTTAACTTATTTGACGTTTCTGACAATTTGATTTGAAAAATATCGTTAATTTTGATAATAAGAGAAATATTACATTAAACTAATAAAGTTAAAAAACAGTTTTGTTTAAATAATATAAATTTATTAAAAATTCAACTATGCAGCAAAATTATGTATGATGCTGTGATGTACTCCCAACTCATTTCCAATACATCTAGTACTACAGAAGGGGACTACACTTATTCCTAACACTTTCTTCCAGTAACGCACGTTTTCCTGCTCGTCCTATATTCTGATTACGCGGCTTACGTATATTTTTTGAAGGCACATTAACAGTCTTCAAATTTTATCATTTTCTAATAATTTCAGACAATAAAACTAGAGACAAATTCAAATTGTCACAAACGTCAAATAAGTTAACTTACTATCGGGCCTATTCTGTAACTCAATGGTTAATTTTTAACCAGAGGTTAAAATTTTTATCCAATAGATATTGATTTGACAACCAAAAATTCGGTTTTTTGTTATATGTCAAAATACTTGATTGGTTAGAAAATTTAACCAGTGGTTAAAAATTAACCACTGAGTTACAGAATAGGGCCCTTTGTGAGATAAAACGTCAAGCATTTATTTATCTTTAGTTCAATTCCATGGCTCTCGATATTTTCAACATAATTTTCGACATTTTCATATTTAATTTCTTTCGTTACAAAGCATGTAAAAGTAATTCTGTTTATTGATTGAAAGGCCCTACAACTTTTATTTGATGAGTTTTTGCTTAAAATAATTAGGCGGGCAGGAAATTCCAAAAAATTGATTTCCCATGTTAATCTCTTATGTACACCTTTAATATATATATATATATATATATATATATATATATATATATATATATATATATATATATATATCTGTTAATTAATTTACCAAAAGTGGGCGACTCGAACTTTTGCCCCCAAATAGAATCAGCAGTCATTCAAAGTGCTCAAGATAAAACATTTTTTATTTGTTGTATAATTTCTTTTGGGTATAAACTCAATTTGTACGGAATTTATACAACAAATATCAAAGTGAATATTTTATTTAAGTTACTTGTTTCATTTTTCAAAGCCCTCTAATGATTTTTCAAAAAGAATATTAAATTTTATTTAATTAATATCTCGTGAAATATGAATGATTATGTAAGTAAGTTGCCTTTATAGGATGCCTCTTTAATTTCTGAACAACTTATATTCTTACCCTTTTTGCGCTTATATGAATAGGTAAAGAGATATAGCAGTATTAAAAAAATAACATTGAAATCGCTATGCGCCACTTTTCATTTCTACGCCCGGTGTATATATATATATATATATATATATATATATATATATATATATATATATATATATATATATATATATATATAGGGTGTCCCAATTAGAGCTGCCACCATTGGGATATCGAGAACTATAAACGCTGCACTGTTGGTTAAATGGAACTTTTTCTGCACCTATAGAGGGACATCTCAGATGTGCTTTTGTTTTTCCAAAAATTCTCATAGGGCACTAGATAATGACAATGACGAAAAACTGAATTTGGTCGTTTTTTTAATTTTGAAATTACTTCTAAACTATCAGTAATCGAGAAAAAGGCTTCAAATATTTTTTTTTGATATTTTCATTGTCTATCCAGTGGCATACAGAAATATTCAAATATTACACCTTGGTATCTTCAATATGTCGTATGTATTTCTAGCCTTGACTGTAGTTACAGTCGAAACGTAGGCCAGGAAATAAATAATTTTCACTAGACTGCGTATCAGCTTATTTTCCGTTTTTCCATTCCACTACCAGTCGATCATCGTATTCAACCTTTCATAATCTTCCATGTTTAAAAGTCCGTCTTTTCGTTATATAACATGACGCCACTTATTCAGCATTTCCCCATCTTTAGGGACTGTAAATAAAGAAATTTTATCGCCACAACTCTTATACTCACTCATGAAGTTTGGCACGAAACAGTTTCTTCCCATTTTATAATTTCATGTCGTCGTGTCAGCTGTCAGCCCCCGCCGGCCATGTTGGCCTGCCTCAACGTATCTCTCTCTCTATACTCTTTGTCTTTCATGTTACATTATACTTCGTGGTTTATAGGAACAACCCCTTATGTCAACGTTTCAATAAAAAAATTCTTTTTATTTGATAAAGAGGTCTAAACTTTTTCTCAAAACTTTGCTAGTAAATGGTTAAATGGTACAAGTACCTATTTACCTTTATTATAAATTTATAATACTCATCAAAACAACGGAATTTTTTATTTCAATTACTGGAAAACCTAATCTTATTGATTGATTTACTCATCATCCGAATTACATATGGATTATATCACCCTGTACAACTTCCTTAATTTCTGCGTAAAGTCCGGGAGTAATTCCAGTCGTGCACAGTGGGCAAACAGCCCCGTCCCGATCTATCTGCGGGCACGAGGCAATGTCCGCTATGCCAGGAAACACTGGCTATTATTTATGAAGTGTCCATGACAAAGATGATTGCACAGCAGCAACGCTGTGCTGCTGTGCCACTGCCGAGTGATTTACGAGCCGGCTGGAATTGAGATATGGTGGAATGGAGGTGGTTACCACATCACGCCTCCGCACCGCACAGGAAGATTGCCACGATAATTACATAGGGTGGTTATCGGAAATAACGTCCTTTTATTTTTAGCAAATGTGGAAATTTTAGAAACACAACACACAACTGTGTATTTTAAGCTTCCGACTAGGCAGACTATAGTTAAGGATTGTAAACCAACAGAGTATGGCTCATTCTCAAATAAATGACGTCATCCTCATTCAAGGTCAAATGCCGTAATAGACCTTTTCAATTTAAAGAGATAAAAGATATGCGCAATGGAGATCTGCGCGTAATAAGAACAACTGAGATCCATGGCGTTTGTTTCTAAAAAAAATAGACATAAAATGTAAGAAATATGTCAGATAACTTTTAAAAAGTCTTATCGAAATAAGTTACAAAAGCTTTTATTGAAGTTAAAATGTCTAGCAATGCAAATTTTCACCGAGAATACAGGTATTTTAATAACTGCAATATTTTTGACGTTTCGTTTGACAGCTCAACTGGCAGTTGTTCGCGCCATTTTCTTACTATTTGCAGCGATAGAAAGAGATAGCCGTTAAATTGAAAAGGTCTATTGATAGTTACATTTGTTCAAGGGATGTGAAGCTGCATGTTTTCCTCCTTTCATGTACAAAAATAAATTGCCAAATCATAGAACATTTTAGAAAAGGGAATAATGTTGACTTACTTAATAATATAATAATGGTTTATTCGTTACAAAGAATTATGTTCTTATACGAATGAAGTGACAACATTATAATTATAAAGTTACAATTCAAATATGACGTACATAATTAAACTATGTTTTAATAAATTCAGAAGAGAACAAATAGTTTAGCAATGCAAATTAAAGATTAAATCTAAATTTAATTGTACAATAAAATAAATGTCATGCAAATATGCTTTAAATCATATATAAACATTAGGTTTGTTCGTTCCGCTATGCTGCGTTTAACCGCAAAACGCGGCGGTAATTGTCGCTGCGTTTTGCGATTCACTGCCAATCGCCGCGGTAATAATTTAAGTTACTAAAAATTATTTTTCTGTTTGATCTGTTTGCGTTAAATTATTTTCGAAGATACTTCAGACTATTATAATTATAAAGGATACTCAGTAAAAATATCTTATTCCATTTTCCATTATTTTTTTTTTTTTTTTTATTTTATTTTTCCTAATATTTATTAGTCAAGAACTGTCATACTAGCACTTCATATGTAGACGCGAACATTACCGCCGATTATTTTTTTACCACCGAGTCATGAGTCACTGTAAAAATTATCACCGCCAGCTGCCGCGGCGTTTTACCGCAAGTTACTAAAAAAAACGGAACGAACAGAATCTAGTGACTTTACAGTGAACCGCGAATGGAAAAGAACAGCAAATTTCACCGCCGCGGTTTGCGATAGACGCAGGGTAGCGGAACGAACAAACCTAATAGTAGAGAATTTAGGGCCATAATAATATTATAATTAGTTTTAATAATAATCTTTATTGTATACAAACTTATTAAGTTATTACAATTTCATACGAATGGGGATGAGTCAATTTTTTTACATTATATTTTTGTAACTTTCCAATTGTTCACGTTGCTTTGATGGAGGCGAGATGATGAAAGGACAGTCACAAACATCCAAGCCCCTGGTGGGAATCGAACCCACGACCCCAGGATCCGAGCGGTGATGGTCGCTTTGAGCGCTGTCGTAACACGCTTCCTCGACTCACTCGGCCACCGAGGCGGCTATAAATAGTTTTGATTTGACAAACATATTTAACTGAATTCAGTAATTGCTGAAGACAGCAAATAGAATATTTGTATTGTAAATTATTGCACTAAATTCAGTAAATACAAAAAGCAGAAAGCCTAATAACATGTATATTAAAATGTAATGTGAATTGCATTAATAAACCCTAATAACATACTGGAATATTAGGATGGGTAGAATATGTAATCTTTATTCATTGATTATAAAACTACGTGTTCGTAAGGCGTTGACTTACTTGTTTGTCTACAATGTGAAAATTGAATATCGATTTTAATACTCCTTGGCGTCGGTCGGGATCAAACCCGGGTTCCCAAATTCGCGAGCAGACACAGGTACACGGCACGAAACCCCATTTCATATACTCTTTCTTTTCTTACTAGCAGCGCCGGATATAGAGTCGTTGAGGCCTTAAGCTATAAAATGTTTGAGGCCCTTTGCTTTGTATAAAATAAATTAATTTTAATAGGTATATGAACTGAAATTCGTAAGTATTTAAAAATTAAAGTTGGTAAATATAAAGAATTTTTTGAACATACATGTATCCATTTTTTTATTTATATTAAATACAGTATAACAAAAACAACGATTAATGAGAAAATAAAATAATACACTATACATTTTTAGTTTTTGCTAAGAAAAAGAGTTAATAATAAACTAAAAAGCAAGAATACAAATCATTATATAGAAATAAACAACATGATTATTTACATTTTTTTTCGCGACTTCATTAAAGCAAAATTAGATATAACATCTTCAAATGATAAACTTCGAAGCATGTCACTCTCGATACATAAAATGCTCAAGGAAGATAGTTTATTTTGAAGCATTGTTGTCCTGTATTCATTTTTTATTCTTTTTAACCTGCTAAATGATCTCTGTCCTAAGCAATTTGTTATCATCAGACTTAAAAATAATCGAAATATAGTTTCAACGCTGGGAAAAACATCTCTGATTTTGTCTTGTATTATAATATTATACACGTGTTAATAATGTATTTACTTAAATGCTTCATTTCACAATTTTTGTTATATTAATTACATGTATAAAGATCATAGGGAACACACACATTGTCCCAATGTCCACACATCGCCCGGTTCATTTGCTGTTTTATTCAATTCCATAACGTTCAAATCTAAACCATGAAGTTCGCGCAGATAAACTTCGCGCGCTCACAATTTAAAAAGGATACTCCAGAGTACAAATTATATATGAAAATAATTTATTGAATATTAAATCGGAATAGGTTGAGTTATTGGTAGTTTTTACCTTCCGTCACCTTTAGGTAAGGAAGGTGTTGTCTTTGGTCAAAAAATTCGGTGGTGAGTTTTTGATGAATAAGCACGTTTTAGGGTCCCTAGAATACGATTTCACTGTTTTGATGATGTCTGTATGTGTGTGTGTGTGTGTGTGTGTGTGTGTGTGTGTGTGTGTGTGTGTGCGTGTGTGTGTGTGTGTGTGTGTGTGTGTGTGTGTGTGTGTGTCTGTGTGTGACAAAATTTTCTAATGCGATAACTCTAATACTACAATTTCAAAAATTATAATTCTTTCGTATTCCTCTTCGTTACATCCATGTGAAGAGCTGATTAGATTTTGGTTATAATTGGTCAACCGGAAGTACCTTCATTTGAAGATTTTAACAGTTTTTCTTGAAAAAACGATGTTAAATATCATTTTTTCACATTTAATGTCATTATAAAAATTAAAGAATTATTTATTCTCTATACGATTTGAATGCATTTTATACTTCATATTAAATGGACATAGAGTTAAAAAATTATAAAGAAATAAAATATCATATATATTAGTCAGCTTTGCTATAATTCTGGAAACAGCTGCTATATTAAGAAAATTCTGATTGAAAGGTGTCAGTGTCAAGTGCAGTTGACAGTATGCTTATGTTATAATTTTACTGGGATCTTTTGTTAGAAACTTTCTGTATGGAATTTGTATAAAATACATACAACTGCTTTAAGGTAATGTACAAGAAATATAATCTTTTGCATGGAACTTTCTGTATGACATTTATACAAAATACATAGAACTGGCGGAAGGTAATGTGCTGGCCACATCAGATTTTTCTTGTGTAATATGTATTGCGCAGTGTACTTTGTCTAGATTTGAGTACCGAACCATTATCATACAATTAAAAAAAAAATCTTAATCACTGACGTTCGAAGCGCCGAGGCCCCTCATAATGTGAGGCCCTAAGCTTCAGCTTGTCCAGTTTGTACGTAAATCCGGCACTGCTTACTAGTTAGTATAGCTACATTCTTTTTCCTCCTAAATAGAATTTTGAAATGATATCTACACATTCATCCATATCTGTAAAAACAATCTGCTAATTGCCGAATGATGTGGCCTTATTTGAAAATCAATTAGCCGAAAACAAAAAAAAACGCTCTTTAATTACTGTGGAATATTTAAATTAAAAAATGCCCTTAATTACACTATCGACATCAAAAGTCATTTATTCCGCAATACGCTAATTATATTCAATACCCAAAACTCATCAATTTTGATTTTCTCATCGATCACGAGTTTTAACGAAATTAGCAACGGAGACACAAATGACTAAAAAGATTGGAAAAAATTTCAATTAACGAGTTCAGGTCGACAAATTGCTCTTTAGTGGACCAATGGCGGCCATCACATAGAGGGGGTTACTGCTTCGAAAACAGATTACAGGCGATGACAGCAACTGTTAACATCATGTCGGATTAGCGGATCTGTCAAGCCTGCTTCGATCACAAAAATTTTCATAATATGGTTATTGGAATTTTTGGTTGGAGTAAGTAATAAGCTGGCGAAATTGTGTTAATATTTTGAATATTCAGAAGAGGGAATAAATGTTGGAGGTGACAGAGTTTAATAATTGCATATCGGACACAAATAGAGCGATTCCGTAGGAAATAATACTCACAGCCCCCACCCCGAATCACCATTTTATTATTCAATATATTTTCAAACTTCAGTTCTTATAGAAAGCATATAAAACACAAATTATTGTCAGAATTACTATCTATGGGTTTAGTTTTACCATCGGTTAAGCTTTGTACAATTTCTTAAATAACATCCTGTATACGTAAGTCCGATGTCAATATAGTGCGTGAAAAACTAATAATTAATAAATTGAACTACTGGTTTATTATTACAAAAATATCTTATGTGGACACTACACGACTTTCATGTACGCAAGACCAACATGCAGTATAGACCCACTCATAAAATGGCATGCATTTGACTTAATTTGTCATAACATTTTTTTTTTCTACAGTCTATACAAAGTAGCCATTTGCGCTCTCTTTTGTCAACGCAAAACGACACTTTGCCGCTCATGCGCGACAAAGTAGAAAAAACGCTCGCTGTCCAAATTTCTAACTATACAATGTTGAGAAATGTCACTAGTCTACATTCTTAATAGAACCGTTTAGTCAGGAACTAATGACTCTGTAGTTACACATTTACCACCTTTACAAGTCAATCTGACATATAACTGCTCTGTCGGTATATTACATAACCAAACAAAATGCCGCACTGCTGTGAAAATAAAATATGGCATTTATTTAAAGTATAAAATGCTTAGATTAGATTGAAGCTATAGCTCAAGAATAATGGAAAGTAACGATAAATTAAAATTAAATATAAAATAAATTGTGTGAACAGTTGTGCTGCCACATGCAAAAGTTTTGCGTGAACGCTCCCAGTGGACATCCACTTTTCCACTGCACTAGTATAATGTACTTGAAACAAATAAATTATACAAAATTTATAATATTCATTACAAAATTGGAATTATTTTTTTGTAAAAACGAAAGCCAAAACAATATCTTGAAGTCATATTTGAATACGTTCCTATCTTCACTGCAAAACTGTTAAGTAGTACTGTGAGTACAAAGTGTACATTTTATTATTTTTTTATGGTGAAGGACTGTAGAAAAAATCTTGTGTGTGTTTCGAGCGCAAATGGACATTGTCGATTTCGAGAGAATGCCGCGCTCCTGCGTCGCGCGTCTACAACCTCTCAATCGACAATGTCCTATTTTGCGCTCTTAATACACAAATAGCTATTATTTTTATTATTACTTCCTGGTACATAGTAAAAGAAGTATTGTAATCGCGAAAAATTTCGGTTTTCAGATTTCGACGGAAATATCCATTTTGATCATCCCTGAATCCATTTTGACTAATTTCGTCGTACATATCTCGCATAACTCAAAAACAGTAAGCTGTAGAAAGTGTAAATTTTGTATTTAGGACTATTATAGCATCTAATTGTGCACCTCCCTTTTTGGTCATTACATAATTTCCAGAAGTGGTACTTTATTTGAAGCCTATGATAGATTTTAATGAAAAACTATTTTAAAATATAATCCAAAACTTTTCAAATTTGGTATATAAGACTTTTATGTTAATGGGAATAACTTATTATATTTTGGTTAAAATAGGCTAACCGGAAGTGACATATTATCTGAAGTTATTAACAGTTTTTCTTGAATAAAATGGTTTTATTTTGATTTTAGAAATAAAGGCTTCATATAATACTTTTAGAGAATTAAATTCTGCCAACCAATATTATTAAATTAGCCCTTTATATAAGCTAGATATCTAAATTTAAAAATTATATACTTTTTTGTTTTTGTAATAAAGCTTGCTATGGATTAGGACAAAAAAGTATAAAAAAATTAATGTTATGTCAAATTACGTCAAATATGTGCAATTTTATAAATGGGTCTGTATTTCATGTTGGTCTTGTGTACAAGGAAGTCGTGTGGTGTCCACCTCAGATTTTTTAAATATTTACATATCTCACTTATACAAAGGGCTAATTTAATAATACTTGGTGTGCTAGACGTAGACTTTAAACTTTTATTTAAGGTATTTATTTCGAAAATAAAAATAAAACCATTTTATTCAAGAAAAACTGTTAACAACTTCAGGTAATATATCACTTCCGGTTAGACTATTTTAACCAAAATATATTATGTTATTTCCATTGACATAAAAGTCTTATACACCAAATTTTAAAAGTTTTGGATTATATTTTAAAATAGTTTTTCATTAAAATCTATTATAGGCTTCAAGTAAAGTACCATTTCTGGAAATTATGTAATGACCAAAAAGGGAGGTGCAGAACTAGATATTATAGCAGTTCTAGATACAAAATTTCAACTTTCTACGACTTACCGTTTTTGAGTTATGCGAGATACGTACGTACGTACAGACGTCACGACGAAATTAGTCAAAATGGACTCAGGGATGGTCAAAATAGATATTTGCGTTGAAATCTAAAAACCGAAATTTTTCGCGACTACAATACTTCCTTTACTATGTACAAGGAAGTAAAAATACAAAAATGTTGCTCCTTAGGAAGCTATGATAATTTTCCGTAAATATCTTCTACCTTTGTAATACATTTTCTTTTTCCTTTCTTTGAGAATTTCGTTTGAAACCCGTTTCGTTATTGAAAAATACATTGTGCTAATTATCGAATACTTTATCTGTTTTATTTCAAAGGCGAGGCATTTAATAATTCTCCTTCCTTTAATAAGAAGAAATTAAAATCCGGAGCGCTGGCAATGCAATATCTAAGGTAATTCGTTCGCTCTTGGCTGTAAAAATAAAGGAGGGAGTAATGAATATTACATACAGCACAGCGTAAAGTACATCTCTCGTTACATCGAGAACGGTGATTATTTTGAAGAACTGGAGACACCATTAAAACAAACGTTATTCTTGGCAAAGTGGTTTCCGAAACCAGATATTACCATCGCTAATGCAATTACGTTTCGTTACACAACGGGGAGAATATTGTCTACAATACCTAAGTATATTAACTTTATTCTATTCTGCATTACAGGATATTTAAACAAAAAGGATATCAGCCAAATTTACAAATAAATTAAAACCTAGGTAGTGGCAATTTTTACCTCCCGTCGTACCGTAGTTGTGTGTGTGTCTGTCTGTCTGTCTGTGTGTGGGTGTGTGCGCGCGTGGGTGCACGTGTGTGTGTGCGTGCGTGCGCGCGTGTGTGTGTGTGAGCATGCGTGCGTGCGTGCTTGTGTGTGCGTGCATGTGTGCGTGTCTGTCTGTCTGTCTGTCGGTGTGTGCGTGTCTATCTGTCTGTCTATGTGTGTGTGTGTGTGTGTGTGTGTGTGTGTGTGTGTGTGTGTGTGTGTGTATGTGTGTGTGTACGTGTGTGTGTATGTGTGTATGTATGTGTGTCTGTCTGTGTGTGTGTGTGTGTGTGCGTGTGTGCGTGTGTGTGTGTGTGTGGGGTGTGTGTTTGTGTGTGTGTTTGTGTGTGTATGTGTGCGTGTATGTGTATGTGTGTGTGCGTGTATGTGTATGTGTGTGTATGTGTGTTTATGTGTGTGTGTGTACGTGTGTGTGTCTATGTGTGTGTATGTGTCTGTCTGTCTGTCTGTCTGGCTGTGTGTGTGTGTGTTTGTTTGTATTTGTGTGTTTGTGTGTATTTGTGTGTGTGTGTGTGTGTGTGTGTGTGTGTGTGTGTGTGTGTGTGTGTGTGTGTGTGCGTGCGTGTGTATGTGACGGTTTTTTCGTCCATGCGATAACTCTTATCACAAACTTCCAAATATTTCTATTTTCCGTATTTAATCTTTCTGCAGTCATATAAGAGTTAATTAGATTTTGGGTAAAATTGGATGACTTGAAGCCCATAACAGTTTTTAATGAAAAACTATTATATATAAAATATAATCCAAACCTTTTCAGTTTTAGTATTTAAAACTTTTATATCAAGAGGAACAACATGTTTTGGCTAAAATTAATACACCAGAATTGATACTTTACTTGAAGCTCTGAACAGATTTTCGTGAAAAATATATTATGGTATACTCCAAAACTTGTCAAATTTAGTATTTAAGACTTTTATATAAAGGGAAGAAATATATTAGATTTTGGCTAAAATTGGTAAACCGGAAGTGATACTTTATTTGAAGCTCTGAACAGATTTTCGTGAAAAATAAATTGATATAATCCAAACTTTTCAAATTTAGTATTTAAGACTTTTATATTAATGAAAACGACATACTAGATGTTTTCTAAAATTGATAAATCGGAAGTACTACTTTACAGGAAGCTATAAACAAATTTTCTCGAAAAAATATATTAAAACATAATTCAAAACTCAAATTTGGTTTTTAAAATTCGTGTATAATTTGAAACAACATTATATTTTGACTATACCTATACGATAAACCGAAAGTAGTACTTAATTTGGAACTCTTAACAGATTTTCGAGGAAAAACCTAATAAAATATAATCTAAAATTTAATATTATAGACTTTTCTATGTATTGGAATAACAAATTAGATTTTGTTTACAAACGATCAAGCAATACTTTATTTAAAAGCACATTGCTATTTCAAACATGGAATTGACGGGAGGTCATGTGTAGGCCACATCAGATTTTTTGTTTAGAAATAAATAAATAAATAAATATATCATCGGCGTCACCACACGGGTACTCATTGCTGACGTGGAGAGTGCACCACAGGGGTCAATTTTGTGCCATTTAAAATTTGAAATATTTGGCGTCGGTCGGGATCGAACCCGGTTTGTTTATAACATTCATAATTCACTATTCAATCTAAACGATTAAATTATAATTCATAACTCACTGTACGCTAGTCTTACACACACATAACAGTTATCTTTTTAATCTGAACAACATTTTCGTGAAAATGAAATTCTGCAACATCCATATACGTCAAAAAAACAAAACCATTCGTGATCTATCATTAATCGTAAGAAAACAAATTAAAGCTCCGGGTTAGCGTTGGCCCTGTGAGATTCCATCAACATCACCATCACCGTCATCATCGTCATCGTAATATGACGTCATTGGGGCGTGACAAGCGAATAGCAACGGATCGGACAGCGGCCTGCTTTGATGAATGCACGCCATTACCGGGCCATTCTAAACGCACAACTGTCAATTTTCTGGACCATGAATTTATTACCCGCGCTCGAAGTATTTACCGCCATGATTGATAGGGCCCTTAATCGGATTCTGATAGACGCGGTTTAAATTCAAAACTTCTTACTCGCCAATGATAAAAAAGATAGAGAGAAGAGAAGTTTGCTCAAAGCGCAGAGAAAATTATCGTATAACAATTTCGAAATTGTGAGAGGAGAGTTTTTAATAATATTTTACTAAAGACATAACTTAAAAATAAAAAAAAAAAACCTGATGTGGCCAATACATAACCTCTCGCCAGATATTTTACCTGGCTGTACACATAAAACGAAAAATATTTTTAATTACAAATACATATATTCATGTCTAACTACAAAATAATTCTCACATATATTTACAAAATCTATGGGATATTTTAATATAAATTATGGACAACACATTCTTCTTTATATTCAATATCCTGAAATTTTCTTTTTCTACTTTCCTTTTCTTTTTCTTTATACTTGTCATTTTTTTCGAAAATTCCTCTTATATTCTTTTTTACGTATATTCTTTTGCGTTGTTGACCTTTTTTTATTTTCATAATCTTCATAATGATGTACAAATATTTTTGACAGTCGCATATAAATATTTTTGACAGTGACATTTATGTGTCAATTGCAAGCACTTGAATTTCTTGCCTTGAAGTAGTTTGATCTGAGAATTTTTACATCAAATTATTTCATATGCATTTCTTTATCTCTAAATCTATAGAAGATATAATAATGAATTTATATTTAACGAATAAAGAATTTAACGTTGTTTAATATAAGTATTTACATAAATTTTCGATAAATAATATTTAGATGATTTTTTACTTGTAACTACTACTTCCGGTTGTCCAATTGTTACCGAAACTTAATCAACTCTTCCCATTATTGTTAGATTGAGGAATCCATAGTTAAAAATGTCTTAAGTCTTATAGTATTTGAGAAATCGTGGATCCAACATCCATACATCCACACACACATACGGACATCATCGTAAAAATGTTATAATCGGATTCTAGGGAGCTTAAAACGTGCTTATTCACTAAAATCTGGATATGCAATTTTTAGCATGAATTCAATACCTCTATTACTGAGAGGTAAAGAAATCTGGTGTGGCCAACACAATACCTCCCGCCATTTACAGCCCGACTCACAAAAAAGATTAGGTTAATCCTTATTTTTGGTTTAGCGAATTTTACTCTACTCTTGACAGTTTATTTATTAAAATATAGTGTAATCTAATCCAAGTAATTACCATTTTTTTAAACCCCTCAACAGGATTAAATCCCAATTACAGAGTGGGTTCACATTCTCACACATCCATGCCTTAGTGGGATTCGAACCCAGAGCACCAGAGCTATAATAAAATGAAAATTAAATTTTAAATACTGGGATAGTATAGAATTCAATAATCCAAAAATGGGGATTAGCTTAAACATTTTTGTGAATCGTTTATTTTTATTAATCTAAATACATACCCATATATTTACTTATGCTGGAAACTGTATTTAATTCCTTTTCTATTGTTCTATTTACTTTTTCCTTTTTAAAACGTTACTAATATTATTCTAAAATGATTAGTTCTTTGATAGTGACATTTATCTGTCAGTAATTTGAATAACTGCATTTTGTTTGTTTAAAGCGTAGTCTCCGGGATTTAAATTATAGATAATTTTATAAATTTATCTACAAAAAATATAGAAAAAGTATTAGTACAAATCTATAGAAAATTTAATAATCATTATTTTTATAATAACATTAATCTCGAAAAAAATTACATTTAAAAGTATTTTTCGAAGAAAAACTATTTTGAGCTTCTAGTAAAATGCCATTTTCGGTTATAAAGATTTTTTTAAATCATCTAAAATTGTCTTCCTGTATATATAATTTTGTTTTGAAAACTTTCTGACTCTGAATTGTTGTAAAATATTTAAAGAACATCGATATAAAATGTTACTCCATTGTTTGTAACAAATTTTCCACATATTTTGAGAAACTTTTTTTTGATAACGACAGCACGTCGGCGCTCGGACGACAGCTCACTGGGGAGAGTCCGGTACCCGGATGGGTTATCCCAATCCTGTATTTGTAACAACGAGGTTTTTCAGTGACTATTTTCGTTAGCTTTGAAAAAGTATACAGATACGGTAGTAATGGAAACGTTGGCATAAGAATAAATAAATCTACGAAAATGGTTAGAAATATCTACAAATTTCATTTGACTAGCTTCAAATATAGATTTTAAACTTGCAAAAACTGAATATTGTAACGTGTGCGCCCCGCTGCTACGCTGAACAAGCGTCTAAGTATAGCGATGACGCAGTCGCACTAGCAGCCAGGCTATGTAAACTAACAAGCCGCGACGTGTTTAATTACTTTCGATCGCCTGAACCTTTTGTGTTCATTGTTATTATGCGGTCGAACATTCTAGAGCTCTCTGAAAGATTATGGCAGCTGTATAAAAGGGATGCAGCTATGCTCGGGAGTTAGTTACATGGTGAGACATATAGAGACATTCACATAGAGTGATAGTAAAGCACAGCAGTATCGTGGTGAGCGTATGCAATATAGTGTCGAGGGGAGGACTCGGGAAGTTACTGGTTAACTGGGATAGCTGTGGATGTGAATACTCGGTAGTGTTGACGAGTATTGCGAAGCTATAGTGTACAAGGACAGTAACAGCGAGTCGGGAAGTTACTGGTATACCGGGATAACTGTGGAAGTGAATACTCTGTAGTATTGAAGAGTATTGGGAAGCTAGGTATACGAGGACAGTAACGGCAAGTGGAAGTAAATCCTCGGTATTGTGTTGAAGAATTGTGGCATACGGACAGTCAGTGATACTGAGGCTGTGGAAGTTAGATAGTTACTTACATAGATAGACAGATAGTGAGTTGAAAGGTGTGACTTCTGTCCGAGCCGTTGAATATACGGACGCTGTTGAGTCAGTTGAGTATATAGACGCTGTGGAGGTCGATAGGCGGACAGTTGAACGTGATATAAGTATATAGTGATATAAATATCGCGTAAACAGTCTACGAGAGTCTGCAACAGACCGGCAGTCTAAGATTGGAACGCGTATTGAAGCTATAGTGTACAAGGACAGTAACGGCGAATCGGGAAGTTACTGATATACCGGGATAACTGTGGAAGTGAATACTCTGTAGTATTGAAGAGTATTGGGAAGCTAGGTACACGGGGACAGTAACGGCAGGTGGAAGTAAATCCTCGGCATTGGTGTTGCAGAATTGTGGCATACGGACAGTCGATGATACTGAGGCTGTGGAAGTTATACAATTAGTTACATAAATAGACAGATAGTGAGGTGAAAGGTGTGACTTCTGTCCGAGCAGTTGAATATACAGACGCTGTTGAGTCAATTGAGTATATAGACGCTGTGGAGGTCGGTAGGCGGACAGTTGAACGTGATATAAGTATATAGTGACATAAATATAGTGATATAAATATCGCGTAAACAGTCTACAAGAGTCTGCAACAGACCGGCAGTCTAAGATTGGAACGCATAGTGAAATAAATAATTAGAAATATCGTGGAAATAAATAGTAGTGTTAATTGGTTAAATAAATACATAGTGTTAGTGTTATCTAGTTAATTATAGTTTTAGTCTTAAGTATTTTTTAATAATTGTTCAATATTAGTAATCGTCATTATTTAATACCTTTGTAATATTTAGTTATAGTAATAAACCTTTATTTTAATTAATAATAATTGTCTAATATTTTCATAAAAAATAGGGGATTCCACCATTTTTTTTTTATAATTTCATCTGAATGTATAAGTAAAACTAAGACTGTCGGTGAAAATCCGGTGAAAAAATTCCTATTAATAAGTTAAATTATTTTCTTCGTAGACCTAAATGTTCTTGAAAATATTCTATTTCTAAATTATAATTATAAAAAATAAATGAATATTATTATACTGTACAAGTCGACATGATTTATTGGAAATGTATTTAAATTATTAAGTTTAATGCAAAATATTTATATACAAATAAAAACTGTTGAGAATTGCACTACTGAACTGATAGCCACGCCTCCGCTATTTGAATTTCTCTACTTCCATTGGTAGTAGGCTCCGTCCGCAACTCGGTATTCGTTATATATTTATAGGTGGTCTTTGAGTCGCCAATCAATAGCTATTTGTGTATTAAGAGCGCAAAATGGGACATTGTCGATTGAGAGGTTGTTGACACGCGACGCAGGAGCGCGGCATTCTCTCTTTGCGCTCGAAACACACAAAAAAAATTTTCTACAGTCCTTCACCATAAAAATAATATTAAAATGTCCACTTTGTACTTACAGTACTACTCAACAGTTTTGCAGTGAAGATAAGAACGTATTCAAATATGACTTCAAGATATTGTTTTGGCTTTCGTTTTTACAAAAATTTAATGCCAATTTTGTAATGAATATTTTGTTTTATATAATTTATTTGTTTCAAGAACATTAAACTAGTGCAGTGGAAAAGTGGATGTCCACTGGGAGCGTTCACGCCAAACTTTTGCAGGTGGCAGCATAACTGTTCACACAATTTATTTTATATTTAATTTTAATTTATCGTTACCTTTCATTTTTCTCGAGCTATAGCTTAAATCTGATCTAAGCGTTTTATACTTTCGTTTGTGTAAATAAATGCCATATTTTAATTTCACATCAGTGCGGCATTTTGTTTGGTTATGTAATATACCGACAGAGCAGTTATATGTCAGATTGACTTGTGAAGGTGGTAAATGTGTAACTACAGGATCATTAGTTCCTGGCTAAACGTTTCTATTAAGAATGTAGACAAGTGACATTTCTCAACATTGTATAGTTAGAAATTTGGACAGCGAGCGTTTTTCTACTTTGTCGCGCATGAGCGGCAAAGTGACATTTTGCGTTGACAAAAGAGAGCGCAAATGGCTACTTTCTATATAGACTGTAGAAAAAATAATATATATGGATTTCATATGAGTGACGAGCTGCTAAAACAAACACCCCCTTATTTCAATTATATCATTTTATTTCTTTATTAATATTCATTATTAAGCATATACTTTCACTATTTTTTACTAATTTCTCTTAATTCGATTGAGCTGTAAGCCCCTATTATTAAATTCAAATTATTTTATTGTCTATTCTTTTGTTTGTTTTTTTTTCTACTTTAATAAATTTGGGAGGTCATTGACCAAATGATCTAATGGAGAAACCGCCACTATTAGAGAGCATTATCCTAAATGTTTAGCAAGGTAAGTTGTGGTTTTACCGTGAGCAAAGCAATTTTTAATGCCAAAGTAGTAGAAACTAAATCTGGAGTAGATGATTCTGTAAATGCCGGTCGAACTGTTATTACTCGAATTTGACACACAGTTGTTGTAAGTTTGAAGTCTATATCTAGCCGAAAGAATTTTTTAGATATTTCACAATTTTTGTGTAGATCATAGTTTCTGAAAAAGTTTCATTTAAAATGTAGCGTATATTTTTTCTGTGGCCAGCAATACAAATGAGTGTTTAGATGCATGTGGCAACATAATTTACGGCGTATTTCTCTTTGAATTTATTTTCTTATAATTTATTCATTCCATTATGTTTTGCGAATGAAATGTGTTATACCGTCTTGATTTGTGCATTGAGAATGTATATTGTTTGGTGTAGTCCCAAGACACTAACGAAATGTTGTTAATGACATTTGAATACGTTGATTTGAATAATTTTGTCGTTTACACTACAATTGTTCGGGTTTTGTTGCTTTATTGAATATTCCGAGGTTTTCACTTGTTGTTAAGATTATTCAAAGGAAAATAATTAACATTCACGTAAAATATTTTCCCATTAGAATTGCAAAACGATTGTTATATACAAAACAAAGCACTTGAAATTTAATATAAAGTAATATAACATTATACATTCCACCCATATTTTAATTCTAGCGACTCTTTTCATATGTAAACTCTAATACATACTGTTCTTTTTTTCTGCCAAGCTGATATTCACTTTATTCTTTCATATATAAAGATAAATCCATCTGGTATTCTTCTTTTCTAACTTTCTTCTAAGAACAACTGTGCCTTTGTCAAGTTCACGAGGTCTGTTAGAAAAGTATCCGACCTTGGGCAGGGAAAAAACTGGCATACCTGGAGCGTTGGAAACCGAAACACCTTCAAAGTCTCCTTGGGACTTCACACACTTCTTCCATCGGTGCCGTCATTGTTAGAAGCATTCCGAGAAAGCTCTTTTCGGAATGGAATTTAGCTCGGCTGTCGTTGCAGCCATAATGTCCTCTCTTGTCTGAAATCGCGTTCCTTCAATGGTCTCTTGTGTTTGGGGAACAAACAGAAGCCGCAGGGGGCCATATCAGGAGAGTAAGGAGCCTGTTGAACCACAAGAGTCTTGTTCTTCGCCAAAAAAGTCTGAATCAAGTGCGAGGAATGTACTGGAGCATTATCGTGATGGAGGCACCAATATCCTGTTGACCACAACTCTGATTTCTTGCGCCGCACAGCACCACGACGGAGGACATTCCTGTAGTACTCTTTGGTGATTGTTTGGCCCTGTGGTGCGTACTCGTGGTGTACCACATCGCGGGAGTAACAGAAAACAGTCAGCATTACTTTGTTGCTGTACACTTGGCGCCTTCTTTGGTCTTGGTGACGTGGAATGCTTCCTCTGTGATGACTGGGATTTGGTTTCCTGGCTGTTGCCCAGCCTCAGGAAAAATTTGAAGCAATAGCGCATGCGCAGGAAGGTTCAAGGTCGGCTCATGCAACCACGCTTGGTTCAAATCCATCAGGTTTTTGCAAAAAAATAAGGTCGGATACTTTTTTAACAGACCTCGTATATTGTATTTTAATTTCATGGCAAAATATACCACTTAAAACGGTACAGGGATATTTTAATAATTAAATGTAAAATGAAAACTAACTGCTATGCTTGTTGCCTGGAACCCTCTTAGTCACTACATTGGACTCCACTAGTTTTCACTGTTATTACAAGTTTGTTTTAATTAAGATCAACACCCTGTAATTTAAGGTAAAATATATTAAAATATAATAATAATAATAATAATAATAATAATAATAATAATGTATTTCTTCCTTTTGAAAATTTACATATAAAGTTGTTACATTAAAATATTCATTCAGATCATAGAAACACTGTTCTATAAGAATTTTTTTTAGTTTTTGTTTAAACGTTGTTATGAATTTTGACTCTGTAAGTAATGCGGGCAAATGATTGCAAATTTTTACTCCTAACGTATTAGGAGATAAACTATTTATTTTCAATCTATTAGTAGGCGCTCTAAGTTCATTTTTCCTCCTTGTATCGAAATTATGAACATCTTTATTTTGAGTAAAATTGTTTTTATTTTGGAATATGTGTTCATATATAAAAAGACCAGTCAAAGTTAAGATTTTGTGTTAAACAAAAATATTTCTGCACGTTTCCTGCCTTTCTAAGTTCATAATACATCGAAGCACTCTCTCTGACTTACGAAAACGTTTTTAGAAAGAGTAGAAGCACCCCAAAAACTGACACTGTACCTGAGGATACATTCGGCGTTAGCATAATAAACTGTTAATAGTTGAGAAACAGATAAGTATTGTTTTAAATGTTTAATTGTGTAACATAGTTTGTTTAAATTTGTAATAATTAGTTCACAGTGATTTTTCCAGTTTAAGTGTTCATTAAATGTGAAACGTAAGATTTTAGATGAACTAACTCTGTTAATTTGATGAGTATGGAAACGTATATAATTCGTCTTAGTTTCAGGTAAAGTAAATTATTATTATACCAATTTAGCATGTTATCCAAATTGTTTTTACATTTATTCTGTAATGAATTATTATCTTTTGCGGAAACTATCAACGATGTGTCATCAGCGTAAATTATTGAATCTGTATCATCATGAAAAACAAGGTTAAGGTCTTTAATATAAATAATGAAAAGGACGGGGGCAAGAATACTTCCTTGAGGTGCTCCGATGTTTATAGTTAATCTGCTGGAATTTGCTATTTGGCACTGAGAACTAGAATAAGAATAAGAACGAAGAGAAACATAATATCTAAACATGTTGAATACAAATACGAATATATTTTGGTTAAACATTTGTAAATAACTAAAAAGCGATTATGACAACGTACGTCATTTAGCGTACAATTTCGACATATTCGTACAGCGTTAAACTTTAGCTAAGTTCGTACGAACAATTGTTTACGTGTTATCTGTACAAGCGAGTGCAACATCACTTGGTCCCGCATATCTGCGTACTAAAGAATCAGAGTTCGGCGAGAGAGTGCCTAAGCGATTAATGCTGACTTTCCTAAAACTCATTTCTTTACGTCTCGCCTAAGTTGAATTGCGTCTCTATATTTCGCAACATTTCTCAATATTACAATATCCCAGTACGGTTTTGAGTTGTGTAATAAAAGATATGTCAAAATAAATTTACTGGCAAATTTCAAATAATCACAATGCAAATTATTGAATTCATGAACCCTTTCCATCAGTTACATTCTCGTGCAAGCGCAGAAGGGATAACGAATAACTAAAACAATTAAGATTTTTTAGAATTATTGACCGACTTTAATTTAAATAAAGATCATAAAATAAAATAAATCTGGTGTGGCCAACACAATACCTCCCGCCATTTACAGCCCGAGTCACAAAAAAGATTAAGTTAATCCTTATTTTTGGTTTAGCGAATTTTACTCTAATTTTGACAATTTATTTCTTAAAATATAGTCTAATCTAATCCAAGTAACTACCTTTTTTAAACCCCTCAACTGGATTAAATCCCGGTTACAGAGTGGGTTCACATTCACACACATCCATGCCTTAGTGGGATTCGAGCTCAGAGGCCCGAGGGCCCTCATGACATGAGGCGTTGCTGTAACCATTGAGCCACAGGAGATATAATAAAATGAAGATTAAATTTTAAATGCCGGGATAAAATAGAATTCACTAATCCAAAAATGAGGATTAGCTTAAACATTTTTGTGAATCGTTATTTTTTATTAATTTAAATACATACCTACATATTTACTTATACTGGAAACTATTGAATTCCTTCTTCTTGATATTATTTTGAAATGATTAGTTCTTTGACAGTGACATTTATGTCAGTTACATACATTTGAATAACTGCGTTTTGTTTGTTTAAAACGTAGACTCTGGGATTTAAATTATAGATAATTTTATAAATTTATCCATAAAATGTATAGAAAAAGTATTAATACAAATCTAGAGAAAATTTAATAATCTTTAATTTTTATACTAACATTAACTCGAAAAAATAACATTCAAAGTTATTTTTCGAAGAAAAACTATTTTGAGCTTCTAGTAAAGTGCCATTTTCGGTTATCCGATTTTCTCCAAAATCTAATGGGCTCTTTCCATTAGAGAAAAAGTTCGAAATACAAGGTTTCAAATTTTTCTGAATGATAGGATTTGAGTTAGAGTGGAGGATCCACATATACACACATAAACACAGACATCATCGTGAAAATGATAAAATTGGATGCTAAGGATCTTAAAACGTTGTCATTTACCAAAATCCCGATATGCGATTTTTAGCACGATCCCTATACCTCCCTTACCAAGGGTAGCGGGAGGTAATAGTGGAGGAACCCATTTCTACTTTTACCAACTGTTAAAATTTTTAGATTTATTAATACGAGTATTTACTTGTAAAGTTCGTTCACTAGAATATCCCAGGGGATTTAATAATTACATACATAAAAATAATGAATGTTTAGAAGTTATTATATATGTATGTAGCGGGTTAAAGTTCCTGGGATGTTGTGGTAAAACTTGACAGAAGAATTTTAAATTGATAACTTGAACAAGAACGGAAACCATCGCCATCCAAGTGGTTAACCATCAATTTATTCTGAACGCGGGAGCAACGCGGCAAATATATTAAAACCGCAACATCGTTTACGGCCTCTAAATGGCACGTTAGTTTTAGAATACCCGCCTGACATAAATTTGATACTGAACATCATAGATCAACGTCGTTTTAGCAAGTTTTTCCACCGTTTAATCCCATATAAATCTGTCCCGGAACGATATATCATCGAGGTATTATCGCGTATCGTGTAAGACACACCCGGAAAAACTTTACACGTTTACCACACCAACTGATATTCGCTAGCAATAACACAAATACATACATAAAGTACTTTTTTATATTTTGCGTTTATAATGAAGTCATTACGATACGCAATTGCGTATCGTAATGACCTTCATTTCGATACTCAATTTTTTGTTTTAGACGGTTGGTACTAGATGACGTTTCTTTAACCCATTTTTACCTAATTTATTTTTAGTTAATTGACAATTCATTTTAATAATATAATGTCGATATTATTTTTTTTTTTTATTTAGGGAAGATTATTTACATGAAAATATACAAATATAATCACAAATTAAATGTTAATATAATGTTCGAATTAGTCCACATAGATGGACCTAGTAGTACTAAAAATTTGTAGATTGAACCTTTGAACGATAGAAAATTATTTTTAATTAATTTTAAAGCAAGTTTTAGTTCAAATATAAGAAAAAATAAAAATTTCCTGCACACTGAGGCTGAAAGGGTTAAATTGTCAAACGTCAAAGCCGGAAGGTAAGAAATATCAATATAACCTCAAAATTTCTTTTACTTACTTTATTTAATGAATATAATAATAATAATAATAATAATAATAATAATAATAATAATAATAATAATAATAATAATAATACATATTTTCGTCTTTGCATTTCAAAATAAGCAATCAAAACATTCTCTGTTACGCCTTTGACATTATTTTCTTTACACCATGTGTCAAAATTTGCAAATTCTTTCTCATAAATCTCGCGCGATTTTTTAGGAAGTAGCTTATTTACTGTAGTCTGAGCTATATTACGTAGCTCAGGCGGAGTGAACTGATTTCATCTTCCATGATTACACTAAATTCACTTAAATTTGTTCGTAAATATTGAAGTGACATGAACTTTCAAATAATAATTGAATGTGGTCAATTCAATGTTACCAACTACAACATTTCACTTACAAATTTCCCTAAATCAACTCGGTTTAATATTAACAGTTTTTTAAAATATTTTAGTTTGTAGAAGGCGCAAAATATAAAAAATAGTATAAAGAACTCATTTTATAAGACTTTCTTTCGCACTTGTCAATTAGAAAACTCGCTAACGCTCGTTTTCTAAATTTTGACGCGTGCGAAAAAAACATGTCTTATAAAACACGTTCTTTAATATACTATATTGTATACAATTCCAACTAAGTTATAAATGCATTTTGCGTAGTTACAGACCAAGAAGATTGTAATAAACAGTCGCAAGTGTAAGAAGAAGAAGTCTATATGGAATAGCGCTGCCACCAAAATTTTAAATGGGCTTGACTAGTTTTAATATTTTCACGATGATGCCTGTTTGTATACAGGGTGGTGACTTGGATGACGCAGCATAGGGATTTCAATAATAAAATTTTAATGTGCAGTTATTTGCTCCCCTAATTATTTTAGAGCGAAATTGTATTTAAATTTAAATCCGAATATGCTATTGTTTTTAATTTTACAATATCCGGAACCGTAAAAATAGTCGACAACAATAATAATATTTTTGCAAAAATCATTGATGCCATGGAACAAAATTTAAATAAAAGCGCAAACATCTGTCATAGATTCTTCACGTTTAAACCTTAAAGAAATCTTAAACTTCGTTCTCGTCAAACTACATTGTTGTCATCAACTTCAATGAAAATGTTTTCATTTTCCTCGTTTTGAAAATAAGTTTTAACGTCAAGAATCTATAACAGATGTTTGCGTTTTTGTTTAAATTTTTGTTCCATGGCATCAATGATTTTGGTAAAAATGTTATTCTTTTGGACTATTTTTACGGTTCTGGAAATTGAAAAATTATAAACAATAGCATGTTCGGGCGGAATATTTTTTTCTGTAATGAAAACCTAAATACAATTTTGCTCTATTGTAATTAGGGGAGCAAATAATCGCACATTAAGATTTTACCATTGAAAACCCTATGCTGCGTCGTCCAAGTCACCATCCTGTATGTGGATATGTGTGTACGCTCCAACTCAAATACTATCATTCAAAAAATTTGGAAACCTTGCATTTTATTCCTTATTCTAATATTTTGGTGTAAATCAGATAACCAGAAATAGCACTTTACTTGAAGTTCAAATAGTTTTTCCTCGAAAAATAATACTATTTTTTCGGGATTTATGTTATTATAAAAAAAAAAAATTTTAAATTTTCTACAAGTTTGCATTCATATTTTTTCTATATATTCTATGGATAAATTTATAAAATTATCTATAATTTTAAATTCCGGAGCTATGCTTTAAACACAACTCCTTGATTACACAGTTCAGATTTCAAATGTATGTAAGGTTCATACACACTATTATCATATCACGTAAAATCACATGATTTCATATGTCAAGTGTCAATTCTTGAGACCCATATTTTCCCATTTATTTATATCAAGAAACTATGCATTTCAAATTAATAATAGTAACGTTTTAAAAAGAAAATAGTAAATAGAACAATAGTTATAAAAATTAAATAGCGGGAGGTATTCTATTGGCAACATCAATTTTTTTTAAATCCGCGATTCTAATATCTTTATACGTTTTATATATCGGTATTTGGTTGTTCTTTCTTTTCTTTTTAGCATGGTAAAATGCTAGTGTAACGGTAATAATAATGAAATGTTTTTTTCAAACTATTCATTTTCTAGTCTTTGTACCTTCCGTCAGCTTTCGGGCTTTAGGTAAGGAAGGTATTGTCTTTTGTCAAAAAACTCGGTGGTGAGTTTTTGATAAATAAGCACGTTTTAAAGTTTCTGAAATAAGATTTTGCTATTTTTACGATGATGTCCATATGTATGTACATATGTATGTATGTGTCTGTGAATGTGTGTGTGTGACGATATTTTCGGAACCGATAACTCAAATACTACAATTAAAATAATTATAATTCTTTCGTATTCCTTTACTTTACATCCATGCGAAGAGATCATTAGATTTTGGTTATAATTAGTAAGTACCCTCATTTTAACAATTTTCTTTAAAAAACACTATTAAATATAATTTTTCCATATTTAATGTTATTATAAATATTAAAGAATATTTTATTCTCTATACGATTTGATTACATTTTATACTTCATATGCAATGGATATAGAGTTAAAAAATTATAAAGAAATTAAATTTCATAAAGCAGCTAGCTATGCTATAACCATGGAAATCGCTACTATATTAAGAAAATGCTGATTGACAGATATCAGTGGCAAGTGCAATTGACATGTTTCTGTTATAATTTTACTGGAAATATAGAATCTCTGAGGTACATAAAACTTTCTGTATGGAATATCTTCAAAATACATAGAACTGGCAGAAGGTAATGTACTTGTTGAAATATGGAATCTTGTGCAAGAAACTTTCTAATTTTTTTAAAATTGTAATTGAAGCCATTTGCCGATACTCGTATATTGTCATTAGGTATATAGAAATTTGTGATAAAAAGTAGATTGGCACACTATTTAATTAATTGTCAATAAAAAATAAAAAAAAACTATGATGTTTTATTTATTTATTTAACAATTTTTGATATTTGCCCAATATTTGTTTAGAAAATGGAGTTTTTTAACCTACTGGTTTTATTTATGTAATCAACGTAGAAAATACAGTAGTAAATTTTTTTGGCTGCAATACATCACATTTTTCAGCAGTTTCATATAAATAATCCGCGTTGAAAACAGACTATACAAAATACATAAATCAATTATTCTCATACACACGTTCTTTGATAAACCATTACAAAATCAAATAAAAACAATCCACAAGGATTACACAAATGACAAACAGGGTCTCTTTGTCTAAAAATAAAACAAATTGCTCCACATACCGGAAATGTTTAAACTTTTTCATCCTGCCTTTGCCGCAATAATACGGTGTCATATTGATATACAAATGGGAATTGCGAAATATATTTTCAAAATGTATCATTATACGGCTGACACTGAAACTTTTTAACCTCCCGTCATACCGTAGGTAAGGGAGGTAATGTAATCGTGCCAAAAATTCGATGGTGAGTTTTTACTAAATAAGCAAGAATTAGAGTCCCCACAACCAGTGTTGTAACTTATCTAGATAATTTTATCTAGATACATCATCTTGATAATATGGTTTTATCTATTATCTTATCTAAATAATTTTTTTCGAAGTTATCTATTATCTTATCTAAATAAAAATAAAAATTATCTTTATCTATTTTTTGAAAAAAATCATCTAGATGGAAATTTTAATAAAACAATAAAAATTCTTTTCTAATATTAATTCTTTTCTAATAGAAATTAATTTAATTTTGGTAGTATTCTGTGCAAATTTTGAAATTTTACAGAACCTTAATCTATAAAGGTGTAAATGTTAATTTGTCAAGAACAAGGTGTCAAGAAAGTACGATTTTGTATTTTTTTTTTACAATTTCACTATTTGGTAATGGACATGTGCAATTTTGTTACATACACGTTAAATTACAATAAAATAATATCTCTAAATATTCAAAATAATTTAATGTTTCGTCCTATATCTACATTATAACAAGCTTTGTATATTTTAAACAAATTATCTAAAAAGTATCTAGATAATTATCAATTATCTATTAACTATTATCTAGATAACTTTTTAAATAATTATCTATTACTTTATCTAGATAAAAAAAATGTTAGTTATCTTTATCTAGATAAAAAATATAATTAGAGTAAAGTCGGTGAATGTGGAATACCATTTTTATTTCATTGAAAAAAACATTCGAAAAGATGGCGGTTAATCATCAAATATTGTATATAGGTCATTTAAAATGTACTTTACAAAATAATAACACTTTCAGGTTGATTATCTAGAATAATTCACTTATAAGAGCAATTTTCTTCAAAATTGAAATTTTTACACCTCTTGAAAAAGGGACGGTAATGTGGAATACCATAGTGGAATATATACCACATAACCATACTTACTTTCACAGTATAAGAAAATTCGGAAAACAATGCAAATATGTTCTTTAAATTATTTATTACTTATCAAAAATATTTAAAAAAATAAAATGAGTATGCTATTGGAATGTAACAAAATAAACTATATTACATAATCAACTAAATGCATTTAACCCATTTGATGTTCCCATACTGCCTTCTGCATATTTGCTTCTTGCTAGGTATGCTTTTCTGGCACATTTTCCTAAACCAAGAACAGTTATCTAGTCATATTATAACATTTTCGCTAATTTGGAATATTCCACATTGGCATACTCCTCGGTACATTAGCGGATTTGTTGACATTAAATTCTCGCCATCAAATTTCATTTAGGAATTAGTTAGAAAAATATTTTTTAAATCTAGCCTACATCCCCAAACCCCTATCCATACTGCAGTTGCAAAAAATCGTACTTTCTACTACACAATCAGTAATAAAACTACATATCTTCACACTTGCTTAAAAAGCTCAGCAGGCACTCATACTATTTTTCAAGGTTTTTGATGTTATGCACAATGCAGTTAAGTTGGTGTCTCTATGTGGGTAATAACTCCCCTACACACGTGCATTTGTGCCATTAGATCACAGATGACGTGTACCATTTTTTCAAAAAGCGCCTATTCCACATTAGATGACTATTCCACATTCACCGACTTTACTCTATCTATTACAACACTGCCCACAACACGTTTTTACTATTTTTACGATGATGTCTGTGTGTGTGTGTGTGTGTGTGTGTGTGTGTGTGTGTGTGCGTGTGCGTGTGCGTGTGTGTGAGCGCGCGTGCGTGTGCCTGTCCGTGTCCGTGTGCGTGTGTGTGTGTGTGTGACGATTTTTTTCGTCCACGATAACTCTTATAACAAACTACCAAATATATCTATTTTCCGTATTTAATCTTCCTGCATTCATTTAACGAGTTGATTAGATTATGGGTAAAATTGGATAAATGGAAGTGATACTTTACTTGAAGCCCGTAACAGTTTCTATTAAAATACTATATTAAAAAATAATCCAAAACTTTTCAATTATAGTACTTGAGACTTTTATGCCATGACAAACAACATATTAGATTTTGGCTAAAATTAATCAACCAGAAGTGATACTTGAAGCTCTGAACATATTCTCGTGAAAAATATATTATGATATACTCCAAAATTTGTCAAATTTAATATTTTCGACTTTTATATGAAGGGGAACAAAATATTAAATTTTGGAAACAATTGATAAACCGGAAGTGATACTTTATTTGAAGCTCTGATCAGATTTTCATGAAAAATACATTGATACAATCGAAAACTTTTCAAATTTGGTGAATGACATATTAGATTTTTTCTAGAATTGATAAATCGGAAGTGATACTTTACTTGAAGCTCTGAACAGATTTTTTGAAAAATATATTATGATATATTCCAAAACTTGTCAAATTTAGTATTTTAGACTTCTATATAACGGAAAGCAACATATTAGATTTTGGCTAAAATTGATAAACAGGAAGTGATACTTTATTTGAAGCTCTGAACAGATTTTCGAGAAAAATAAATTGACACAATCCAAAACTTTTCAAATTTGGTATTTAAGACATTTATTTTAATGAGAATGACATATTAGATGTTTTCTAAAATTGATAAACCGGAAGTACTACTTTACAGGAAGCTATAAACAGATTTTCTTGAAAAAACATATTAAAACATGATCCGAAACTTCTCAAATTTGGTATTTAAAACACGTGTATAATTTGAAACAACATTAGATTTTGACTATACCTATAAGATAAACCGGAAGTGGTACTTAATTTGGAGCTCTTAACAGATTTTCGAGAAAAACATAATAAAATATAATCCAAAATTTGGTATTACAGACTTTTCTACTTATTGAAACAACAAATTAGATTTTGTTTACGAACGATCAACCGGAAGTGATACTTTACTTAAAGTTCATTGCTATCTCAAACATGGAATGGATTTTTTATAATTAATTTTATAATTAATTTTTATTTTCGTTATATGTTTGTAAACTAGCCATAGGGGCTCACAAATAATAATTTGGCTTGATGGTAGCTTCCGGTTTAACCAAAACTGACATTAAGTTTCATATTTTAAATGGACAGCCTGTATATTTTTTTTTATATCGAGTGATGCTCGAAATCCGTTATTTTCCTTGCGCTTTGCTTCCCAAATTATTTAAAAAAAAAAACAAAATAATAGTATTATTATGACGTACAAATGTCGGTGTATAAAATCTGTACATGAATTTTCATCGTAGCATATTAATGGATGTGTATATTAACTTCATTTCCTGTAAATTTTTAAATCATGAAGTTTCAAATATGAAAATGATTAAACTGATGAAATTTGCTCGAGGCTAGAAGCTGTGTGAGAAAATTTCAAGTTGATTTTGTATCTAGTTAACGTCTAGCCAATATTACATGTCGGTACCTCTGTACATCAATTGCCTACGGCATCCTTCGATAACTTTTGAAACTAGATCAAGTACATATTGATAAATATAAATATTGACTTACGTACACGTATATTACGGTATGTCTTTACAAACATACATACGTCAATATACAGTTATTAAAAAATAATACATTAGTATTATAGGAAGAAAATCAATGGGATTAATAATTGTTGAATGAAGTCTCCCACAACTGATAAAAAAGTAATATAATGATTCTTTATTAACCTAGATTAACCCTATAATTCGACTGGGCCTAAGAAGCCTAATTTTAAATTTCATTTATTCTTAAAACGTTAACTATAACTTTTATGTTTGTGAAATTTAACAACTTTTTGTAAAATGCGAGTGTATTTCTCATTATAGCGTTAAAAATAAAAATATTGTCACACTACTACCAGTCGGAAGATGTAGAATATATATATATATATATATATATATATATATATATATATATATATATATATATATATATATATATATATATATATATATATATACCGTGTGTCTACTTTTTTTGTAGACCATAGGAAATACAATGGTAAAATTTTCAAATGGCTGTAAATTCTGCCCTACTACTGCTCATGGCACTTTGTAAATACTAAAAAAATATTACTTTTATTTTGACTCTCTTTCGCAAACGAAACGCATGTAATTTTGGACTTGTTTTTAATTCTGAACATTTTTTGTGTTTACATTTATGTTCTAAAATAAATAGCGCAGAATTTACAGCAATATGAAAATTTTACCATTGTATTTCCTATGGGCCACAAAAAAAAGTAGACCCACGGTATTATATTTTCTTTCTGTAGTTGGTAGCCAGAGCTGGGCATGATTTAATTGAAAAGGAATTGTAAATTGATTTAAATACATTTTTTTTCTATTCTCACTTGAAAAAGTTATCATTTCTTCACAATCTGCAGAATGGATATGTAGGCAATACTAGTTAACTGAACGGATATAATTTCATATCCATTCTAGGATGGATATGAAATCCACGAATCACAAATCTCGAAATCATGTAACCTAGGCAACTGTCTATTCATTTATTACAAGATTAAGAAGACGAACGATATAAATGTCATATTTGACATTTCAATGTTGTCATTTAGATGGAAATAGTTTCGGTATTAAAAAAGATTTGAATAATTTAATAACAATTAACTGAATTATATTATGAATCAATTGTAAGTATTGAAAAAGAACGTAGAAAAAATGGAAATCAGAACGGTATGAAATATCGCATTGCCAAGTCAAGGCTATCCTTTAGATTTGGCAATAAAAATCGTAAGGAGTGTGTAAAAGTATTGTATACTTATAAAATAAAATATTATTTTAATAACACATGTCATTAAGAAAGCCTAGGAAAACAAGTACATAAAATGATATTAATTAATAATGTACAATAAAATTTTAAATTTCTATAGTTAACATTTTCCTTCTTTTCGTTAGTCGTAGAAAAAGTATGCAGTACAACTAGAGTGGAATGTCCATATCGCCTTCGGATGATTGGACACTCCGCCTACGGCGTCGTGCTCAAACTTCATCCTCATGCGATATGGACATCATATCCACTCTTGTTGTATAAACTACTATTATTTCCCGCTACCCTTGGTAAGGGAGGTATAGGGATTGTGCTAAAAATCGCATATCGAGATTTTGGTAAATGAGCACGGTTTAAGGTCCCTAGAATCCAATTTTAACATTTTCATGATGATGTATTGTGTGTATGTATGTGTGTATGTATGTGTGTTTCTATGTATGTATGTATATACCGTGTGTCTGTCTTAAAGGTGTACATAGGAGATTAACATAGGAAATCAGTTTTTTGCAATTTCCTGGTCGGCTAATTATTTTAAGCAAAAACGCGTCAAATAAAAGTTTTAGGGCATAAAATTCTGCATCTAAATCAATGAACAGAATTACCTTTACATGCTTTGTAACGACAGTAATTAATTATGAAAATGTCGAAAATTACGTGGAAAATATCGACAGCCATGGAATTGAACAAAAAATAAATAAATGCTTGACGTTTTATCAAATTGTCAGAAACGTCAAATGAGTTAACTTACGTTGTGACAGATAAAACGTCAAGCATTTATTTATTTTTTGTTCAATTCCATGGCTGTCGATATTTTCTACGTAATTTTCGACATTTTCATAATTAATTTCTGTCGTTACAAAGCATGTAAAGATAATTATGTTTATTGATTTATATATTTTATATATTTAATTTATTTGGATGAAGTGTAAATATTAGACAATTATTATTAATAAAAATAAGTGTTTATTAAACTATAATGCAAATGACTATTACTAATATTAAACAATTATTAAAAAAACTAATTAATACTATAATTAACTAAATAACACTAACACTATTTATTTATTTATTTAACAATTAACACGACTATTTATTTATACGATCTTACTAATTATTTAATTGGACTATTTATGTCACTGTTTATTTATATCAAGTTCAACTGTCCACCTGCCGACCTCCACAGCGTCTATATACTCAACTGACTCAACAGCGTCTGTATATTCAACTGCTCGGACAGAAGTCACTTCTTTCACAACACTATCTGTCTATTTATGAAACTCTCTAACTTCCACAGCCTCAGTATCACCAACTGTCTCGTAATAAAACAGTCGTTTTATATAAATAACTCTTAGAACATCATAAACACCAGTGTCAAACATATGGAGTTATTTCCGGCCATCATATGGTTAAGTACATATTCCTTTAAACAAAAGGTTCAGCAGAAAAAAAGTATAAAAATTCAAGTGAACAAGACCGGAATAACATGATGTATTTCTTTATGATACACCTGCAGTCCATTGACTATAAATTCTCTACGCTATTTTACGCCAAATATCTTCCATTTAAAAACATCTACATCCCGTTTCTCCATTTTCCCCTTTCCGCAAAACTGGGAATAACTCTGATAACACTTTTCCTGGCGCCATTAATTTCGGGTATAAATAAAACGAGTCTTGTTGTGTTTCCGGTGGAAGTAGTACCAACCGGAACTGTTTGGTGGCAGCGCGGCGCGGTTGCATTTGGTGGAGGTGTCGCAAACAAATGGGCTCGAGACAATAGTTGACAGCCGGATTTAGAACGGACAAATGAATTTGACGAGTGATTTTTAATTGTTTTATCGGTGGGAGGAAATTATACGCTCAATACATATTCAGATAAATTTTGTTTAACTCAAAACAAGTGAATAAAATTAAAATCTGATGTCCCCAGTAAATTTCCTCTTGTCAGAGCCATGTATTTATTCCGAGATGGATTAAAATTATTTTATAAATGAAGGTACTGATATTTTTTCTATCCACATACGCATTATACTGTATTTCAGATAAGAATAGACTTAGGAGTAAAATAGGGCTTACGATTCCAGCTTTCTGATTGGTCTAAACGCAAACTAAGTTTACAATAGCAATATGTAAAGGAGGTATATTATGTATTAACTTTTGACTTTATAATCTATTTAAGAACTTTAAATAACTGTTTACTTACTAAATACTTAAAAATAATCAAATTTTGACGTTTAGAGCTGTCAAGTATGTCATAGGGGAGACCGGTGTCAATTGTTACAAAATTTAAATTTTTATTTTTCACGAGTTAACGTTACATTTCGAAATTTTGAAATTACCTATATGAGAACCTACCCATCTTAGTGAATAATATTTTGAATTTTAAACTTTTGAAAATGTGACAAATATAAAAGTATAAGGATTTTTAGTCAGGCATTACAAATTTTACAATTGACACCTAACTGGTGTCAATAGTAACAGGGACAGTGATAAAAGAAGAAGTTATTGAAAAAATAAACATTCATTTATTATCTCAGAAAATACAAAATTCAGATGACTCAATTAAAAGCAAACAAAAAATATATTCTGTTGGTGACATGGACCATTTTGACCAATGCCTTTAGTCGCTAACGAAATTGCAGTTTACGTAAACATAAAATAGGTTTTTCTTTGACAATTCAACTTGCCCGGTGTCCAGATTTTACATTTTCGCCACTGCAACCAATCTCCTGTGCTCAAAAAATAGGGGCCAATACATATTAGAGAGTTTCCTTATCGGAGCCATCTGAAGAGTAATCTGCGACTGTTACTTTCGAAACTATTTTTCGTTTTTTTGCTCTTCTTCTTTTATGTTTTCGATAGCAGTAGTTTTTCCTTGTAATTTTTATCATGATCAGTACTGTACTTAATTATTAAACACGTTACAATTGACACCGTGGCATGTGTTACAACTGACACCGCTTAACTTATAAAGATATTATTTGCTTTTTGTATTTATTAGGTAATAATTAGAAATGTTTTTTAATGAAAAATAAAAGCAGATATAACTCACAAACTGATCCTTAACTTGAAATATTTCCGAGCAGAGCACTTATAGTGTTTTAAAAACAATGTGTGTCACTCCCCGTATTTACTTTTTTTCGATTTACAGACATTCGTCAAAAACAGACGCCGTATTTGCATGTATGTACTGCCACTAAATACCAAAGAGCTATGACTCTTTCTGCTTCACTCTGCAAGCGCGTTTTAATCTACTTCGAAAAGAAGGCCCTGTTACCTACCCTTGTTTCATTTAATACCTGTTACAATTGACACCGGTCTCTCCTACACGAAACAAAACTAATTCATAAGATTTATGTGTGTAAAACAGCAAGTCTGTTCTTATCTGAAATACAGGATAGTGTTAATTGAATCACAAAAAAAGTCAACAGACAATTAAAATGTTATCGAAACATTTCCTGCATTTTCATAACCTACTTTAATTTTGAATCAGCTGAATACAAGTCAAAGTTTATGTTATTTTTTGCTCACGCAAATATTGGCTAGTTTTATATTGTCTGTCTTTGTCTAGAAAACGTTGATGGCATTTCAGCGGTTAGAAAGTGACATTTAGATAGCCGAAATAGTTACATTTCTAGCATTGTAGCAAATGCGGGAAATTAGTGTTTCTGAAACGGATGCAAAATTTATTTGGAGTCGCCGTCCATGAAAAGTTTGGGATGTTATGTTAAACATCGATGGGAGACAACGCGGAGCGAAGCGGAGTGATTAAGTTCCGGCGGATCGCCAGTGTAGTGCGAATTAGCAAATTGCATTCTCAAATATATCCAATTTTACAAAGAAAACCACTGTTTAAGTATTACTGGTTTTATTGATTAACTTGTTACTATTAATGTAATACAAACAGTTCCTAGCATCATTCAAATATTTTGTTATATCTGTTACTTGCGGTGAACATTTCGCGGTGAATATTCCACGGTTAATAATTGTGGACAGTGAATGTTCCGAGAACCCTATTTTTCGTACGTACCTAAAACCATTCTCCTAAGTATTGTGTAATCAATAAAACATAACGATGTTACTTAATGAACCGAATGTGAGTTTTATGACATAAACTAAACATTTTTCCAGTTTAGTTAATCGACTGTTTTATTACATTTTTATGGATAGTACATACATTAAAAGGTATAACGAGTATTACATGATTTATTAATCAGAAAATACAAACCCTCAAGAGATATCAATAAATATAATATGAGTTCGTTAATATTTTACTAAAACAATGAAAAAAGCTTTGTTATTTCAATATGTCAGACTGCACCACGAATGCAATTAGAGCAGTTATCCAGTGATATATTTTATTCACTCAGTGGAGGACGCAGAATACAGCAGTAGATGAAGTGTGTTTAGGTAGATCTTCCACTTCGACGACCAACATTAACATCGATACAGTTAAGCAAATGTTTCGTAATGATCGTCGCGTCATAATTGATGATACTGCAAATGAGTTGAACCTTAGCCACGGCTACGCAACCGAAAAATAATTTTTTGTACAACCGGACGCGAAATAAGCATTTCGCAGCTGCAATACAGGTCGCGAAATTGCATTTCGAGACCGTTGTTATGAATATTCACCGCGGAATGGTAGCGGCCGCGAAATTAGGTAAACAATCGCTCAACGGTTGTACAAGAGTGGTTCTACGTAACGCACATAACAAAAGTTTTCAGAAATAGTAAAATAGACAGAAGTTTTTATTGAAACGATGACATAAGCGGTTGTTCCTATAGATTGAGTAAATAAGAAATATAATTTTGTAACACTGATAGGTAACCATTCAGTACGACACAATGTAATACATTGTCTTGTATAATATCTGATGAGTCGCCTGTGAACGACGAGAAAAATGGAATCATTACTAAGTTTACATGCAGTTTGGAAAATGGTTTCAGTTTTCAGTCAAAATTATGCAAAACTGTTTACATGCAGCTTTCAAAACAAGTTTAAAAATTGATTTGAAATTAGTTTCGGCGCACGCGCATTTACCTGATGTAAGTGACATATCCTCTTCACTCCAAATACTTCGTTTTGCTATTATTCCAATTATTTTTTATACTTCGTACCACTACGCACTAAAACTACACAACTGCCAGTATATTTGAAGGTTAGTAACAAAGCGACAAAAACGTTATGCTCTGTACGCATGCGCAGTATCGAAACTAAATTTTAAGTGTTTACAAGAGTAGTTTTGAAATTAGTTTTCAAGTCCAACCCATGAATTTTGGTTTTGGTTTGAGATAATTTAAAACCGTTTTGACACTGTATACATGGCGTTTTCAAAACTAAAATGTTTTAGAAACGATTTCAAAACTGCATGTAAACTCAGTAAATATCTTTCAAAACTTTTTCTGGCAATTTTAACATGGTATAATACAAAACAACTTATGTCCAGTGACAACTAGATTAGACATTATTTAGCAATAAAATTTTGAGCATAAAATTGTTCTCAAAACTTTTTTTTATTTGTTTAAGCGCTTTAGCTTCTGGGCCATTAGCGCTGATACAGTAGTAAACTTATATTTCGTTATATAAATTTATGTTTTTAATGTATCCGATAATTTTCGTGGATTCGTCTTTTGCTAATGCTTCCTTCAGGTTTGGCTTTAGTTGGTGAGCTGTTCTTTCTTCGTTACACCTCTGGCAGTTGAGTAAAATATGTGGGATAGTAATCGGTGTATTGCAATGGTTGCATACTGGTTGAGGTGTTTTGTTGAAATTGTGGCTATGTGTTAGTTTGGTATGGCCGATACGAAGTCGTGTTAGGATGGTTTGTTCTCTTTTGGTATTTCCTGTGTTCCACTGGTAGGCATAGGCGCCGAATGAATGGGTGCTCTGAATGCGCAAGCACCCATACCAAATTTGTAATGGGTGCAGAGCACCTATACAAATTAATCAATTATTGATCTTTTATTCAAAATTACTATTTGAACGCCGAGTTGCCAAGTTAAAGATAAGAAAAAAATCGGATATCAATAATTGTTATTTTTAAACCTTACCTGTGCATTATTTGTTACGAATTTGCAATAAACCCCTATTTAGTCGCAGCTTATGTACTTGTGCCTATGTCTAACTATTACCGCGCATTGCCCCACGTCAGCGGAACCCAGTTTGCTATTAAAATCAATGACGTTTGGACATAGCGATTTAGTTGCACCATTGAGTAAGTAGTAACATAGAGTCACAGTTACTCAATTTCCTTTAACCACCAAGTAAGACGCGAGGAACAAAACAAACCAAAATTGCCGAAATGCTTAAAAAGAGTTGGCAATCATCACTCTCGGAATTATTCAAAATATGAAGGCAACGCAAAACTTTTAGGCGTGGGTCAAATTAGCGCTGTTGCGGGAAAGTGTAAAAAATAAGAAGGGAGTTGGTAGACCGTAGACGAGTTGTTAGGCGTTTTGGAGTTAGGGGATGCCCAGAGTTTGTTTATTGCCAGGGTTGCGATTGGCGAAACATACTAAAATCACTTGAATTGTATTTAAAAAAATTCTTTAAATTGTTTGTCTGTGTCTAGGCGGTTTTCTTCTAACCCCCACCCCACAGCATTATTGCATAATTATTTTTATATAAGTATCTACGACCTTGGGTAGAGCACCCGTACATATTTTCAAAAACCGGCGCCTATGCTGGTAGATGTCTTCTTTGATTATTATAAGTTCGCTATTTGTTATTTGTGACCATTATTCACTCCACCTGTTTTTTATTTCTGTCTTCGTTCTTGTTTTATGTCTTTAGCCGGTATGTTTGTGTCTGTTATTTTCATAGAGGTGGCATTTTTGGCTTCTGAATCCTCTTTTTCATTTTGTTTTATGTTTATGTGGAGAGGTATCCATATTAAGGTGATATTGTAGTGTTGTAGGAGTAGATTACGGATGGTTTCTTTAATGCTTTGGATGAAAGGATGCTTTGGGTGTTGGTTTTTTAAAGAATTGATGACGGATAGGGAGTCTCAAAAGATTGTGAATTGTTTTGGAAGATTTATTGTTTTGATGTGCTGTAACCTAATTTGTATGCTATATGCTTCGGTGTAGATCAAAATTTTTGTTATATATGTTAAGCCAAAATTTCTAACCAAGTCCTCGTTTTTGAAAACCTATCCTATACATCTTGCTATACCTCCAGTATGAAACTTAACTAATTTCGCAGTTTCAGTTAGAAATTGTCAATGTTGTATAACTGAGTAGCAAGCAGGGAGTTCAGTTATAAAAGTTCGATTAGTGAGCGTAAGTTCTAGCGTCTCCTCGGACTTAAACACTTGTGTAAGCAACGTATAAAATAAATCAATATTGACCGAAGCAGCTCCTCACAACTCGGCCACAAATAAATCAATAAATTGCGCTAAGAATCTGTGTCAGCCGAGCTTTCCAATCGACAAATCAAAACGAAATTACAAACCAAATCAAAACCAACAAGCAAAAATTTAAAAAACAATACGATAAGAAATAATTCGTTGTAGATTTCAAATAAATAGAAATGTTACTGTATTTTCAAATACAACAATAAGGGTAATTGTTACAGTACAACTTTAATGTGAAATATAGAACATTTCTCTGTAACCCTTTAGTGCCCAAGATTTTTTTTTGCAAAATTTCATTTAAATTTATTTTGCCTTGTTTAATATAACAAGCATAATATGATTAAAATTTATTCTAATAAAAACAACCGAATGGAGTAAAAAAAGTCTAAATTTATTTTTTCTAACGTTCTTGTAATTTATTTTGGCGCTATACAGAAAGATATCACGTGGTTTGTGACATATGAACGACTGATGACATTTCTCGAAAAATTTGTAAACCGTATAACAAGAAACAGATTTCTGCCGTTCTCAGCTGTCTTGTTGTAGTCAGTTTTATCAAATTTTGTAAAATGAACTGATAGTATTTCATATTTATTTTTACCTTCCGCTACCCTTGGTAAGGGAGGTATAGGGATCGTACTAAAAATCTCATATCGAGATTTTGGTAAATGACCACGTTTTATGGTCCCTAGAATCCAATTTTAACATTTTCACGATGATGATGATGTGTGTGTGTGTGTGTGTGTATGTGTGTGTGTGTATGTATGTGTGTGTGTGGGTGTGTGTGTATATGTTTGTGTGTGGATCCTCCACTCTATCTGTAATACTATCATTCAGAAAATTTTGAATCCTTGTATTTCTACCTTATTCTAGTATGGGAAGAGACCATTAGATTTTGGTGTATATCAGATAACCAAAAATGGCTTTTTTCTTGAAGCTCAGAATAGATTTTCTTCGAAAAATACCTTCAAATGTTATTTTTTCAAGATTTGTGTTATTATAAAAATTAAATATTATTAAATTTTCTACAGATTTACATAAATACTTTGTCTATATATTTTATGGATAAATTTATAAAATTATCTATAATTTTAATCCCAGAGCCTACGCTTTAAACAAGCAAATCTCCTTGGTTACACAGGTCATATCTTATATCTTGGTCCATTTAAGCCATTCAGTATTGTAGAGAATAGGGCATAGTCTCGAACTCTGATTGGCTGAAATTGGAGACTAAAGCCACGTTTACCCAATGCAATTCGGCTAATTGAAACTGGCACTGATATCAGCGCCATCTGCTGAATGGCTTAAATGGAACAGAGTATATATGTATGTAACTGACAGATAAATGTCACTGTCGAAGAACTAATCATTTCAAATAAATAATAGTAACCCTTTAAAAAGAAAATAGTAAATAGAACCATAGTTATATGGAATGGATCTTAATACAGTTTCCGTAATAACTAAATATAAATAAATAAATATATCATCACGGCATATTACTCATTGCTGGGTGTGCCAATCTGCTTTGTACTCAGATATCGGTAATGATGATGACATATTTGTACAGTGCGGACGTTTACTCATTGCTGGCGTGGAGAGTGCACCACAGGGGTCAATTTAGTGCCATTTAAAATTCTAAATATTTGGCGTCGGTCGGGATCAAACCCGGTTCCCCAAATTCGCGACCAGACACTCAGGCACGCGGCCACAAGACCTTTAAATATGTAAGTATGTATATTTAAATTAATAAAAATTAAATAGCGGGAGGTTTGGTCTTAGTTACATCAGATTTTTTGTTGTGAATTCAATATCTATTTAATCAGTTGTTAAAAATTAACCACTTTGTTATAAAATAGGCCCATAAAATAGTTAAAGCAAAACAATATTGCAACAAAACTTCAAGCGAATAGAAAGAAACAACCACAAAACACTAACATTCAAATTGCCGCCAACGCAAAATGACAGTCACACCCCAAACATGAATTGGTCACAGAAAAAGGGTCACGTGTGAGCCCAAGATCCACAATTAACATCAACACTCATTTATTAAATAATCCTTCGAAACCTTACAAACTTAAATAAATATATCATCACGGCTTATTACCCATTGCTGGGTGTGCCAATCTGCTTGTACACAGATATCGGTAATGATGAAATATTTGCACCGTGCGGGCGCTTACCAGGCGTCACCTCACGGGCACTCATTGCTGGCGTGGAGAGTGCTCCACAGGGGTCAATTTTGTGCCATTTAAAATTGGAAATATTTGGCGTACAGAAATATTACTAAGATTACCGCGTTGTTCCGAAATGTTTTAATGGTCATATTATTTTCAGTAACCTCGACATTACCGCGGTTATGAGTGGTTCTACAGTGTGTTCAAAAAAATTCCTAACTCGGAGTAGGCTCTAAGCAAAGAAACGTGTGTCTGATCATTATTCAATTCAAAGGTCAAGTTGTCAAAATTGATCTTGAAACGTAATTTTAAGGAGAGAAACATTTTAGAAGGATACAGTATATTGACATTCGTCGTTTTATAATGTGTTTCCATTTCTAAAATAAGATACAAGAAGAAAAGCTTTAGATAACATTTTTGACAATATCTCATGTCAAATTGACATTTAATTAAATATTTTTTTGTGCAACCGGACGCGAAATAAGCATTTCGCAGCCGCAATACAGGCCGCGAAATTGGATTTCGCGACCGTTGTTATGGTAACGGCCGCGAAATGAATTTCGCGGCCGTTGTCATGGTAGCGGCCGCGAAATTAGGTAAACAATCACTTTGACACCTGAGAATTGCATGGTTTTGTTTATCAAATGTCAATCCCAAAGCCACTCTGAAAGCTAACTTTCTATTTACAATGAAACTGTTTAAAATTTGTAATTACATATTTTTTACGGTTGCACAAAAAAATTGTGTACAACTTGTCCGCGAAATCCTTTAGCGCCCTCGAGATTGTCTTGCCTCGGCCGCAAGCGGCCTCGGCGACAATTTTTCTCTCGGTACGGTAAAGAGTGATTTCGCGGCCTTGATATACAAATAACTATTAAATTGACATAAGTTTCTTTGTTCATAGCCTACTCCGAGTTCGGATTTTTTTTGAACACACTGTATTTCGGAATATCTATTAGTATTAAAGAAGGTAAAATTTATACCTCTTACTTTACAAAAGAGGTGAAAGAACTCATATGTTAGTACCTGGTGATAAATTACTAGTTATTAATAAAATTCAAGTAAATTTCAGTATCCATTATCTACCTGCAGATTGAACAAAATAATTTCCTGTACTAATTTATCGTTTTAATACCATTTCTGAAAGTCTTACCCAATATAATTTCCTGGTTTAACAGTCATCACTTGATTAGCTATAATCAGAATAACATAAATTATATATGGCCATAATGGGCCATCTAAACATCATTAAGAGTTGATATAAATATAAGTCGATCGGGCGGCCTGTTTATGTAAATGACATATAAAATAATAACTAAATTTTGAGCGAAATCCTGACCAATCAGGGTGTTATCGGCGTCGGCTGCACGATATCTTCTAATTAATCATCATTAAAGAAGAAATGAAATAATAACGGTAATGACACGAATGGTGAGGAAACAAAGATTGCGGATATGGAAATATATAAATGCATTGTGACTTTGATTGATATAATGGGACAAAGGTTATTTGACAACTTAGAAATTATTTATATTTTTTCTTAGCTATGATTAAATGGGGTACGTGAAAGATATGTGGCCAGCTGCTGTTATTAATAATAATGGAGTTCGGATACAGAGGCTATGGAGTTCAGATCAGTTCCGTTAGTGAACTCAGGCAGTTGAATATATAGACGCTGTGGAAGTCAGTTGAGTATACGGACGCTGTGGAAGAGTTCTGTAAGTACAGAGTAGAGTTAGAGTGGACGTGAGCTGACGAGTGAAAACCCCTGAGGGAAGGTGAACTCGGGCAGTTGAGTCTAGTTTGTAGCTGTGGAAGTCAGTTGAGTATAAGGATGCTGTGGAAGAGTTCTATAAAAAGAGAGTAGAGTTGGAGTGAAAATGAGCTGACAAGTATAATTCTTATCTGAAGGTGAACTCGGGCAGTTGAATATATATATTAGTGCTGTGGAAATCATTTGAGTATACAGACGCTGTGGAAGAGTTCTGTTAGTAGAGTTGGTCAGTAAGTCAGTCAGTCAATTAGTAAAGTTAAAGAGAGTTAAGAAAACGAGTTGAAAGGAGTGAATTCTGTCCGGGCTGTTGCGTATACAGACTATACTGTGGAGGTCGGACAGTGGAATGTGATATAAATGAATAGTAACATAAATAGTGAAAATAAATAGTTGTGTTAATTGTTTAAGTAAATAATCTTAGGGTTTATGTAATTAATTCTTAGTCTTAAATTAGTATTTAATATTTGTTTAACCATAGTAGTCGTCATTTTTGTTATCTTTTTGATATTTATTTATCGATTAACAAATATTTATTTTAATTAATATTAATTCTCTGGTTTTTACACTTCACTCAAATAAATAAACGTTACAATACGTAATAAATACAGCAAGCTCGTATTGTCATATACAGGGTATAATCATACTTCGCGAAAAAAAATGAGTAAAAAAGGCTTATTCAATATGGGTCTGATCTTCAACTGTTTCCGAGAAAGAAGCCATTTACTATTAGAATCGAAGAAAATTGACAAAGATAGTGATTGAACAGAATTTATTTATTTGAAAATCAAATATTGGCCAAGGTTACCATATTTAACTTAGTACAATTATTTGATTTTTTTAAATAAAACAAAAGCAAATCTAAGTTGACCTCTGAAAGGTAAGCAAAAAGTCTTATTTAATCGAAGTCGTAACTCTTATAGTTTTCGAGATAGCACAGGTAAACCCCGTAAAAACTCATTTTTCACTGCCTTATATCCCGGAAACTGTTGAAGATCGGACCTATGTTGATTAAGCATTTTTTACTCATTTTGGTCAGTACTATGCCCTTTCATTTTTTTCCCGCAGTTTGATTACACTCTATATGTAGGTATACAGGGTGATCGGCGAAAGTCGGGCACCAAGAATATCTCGTTTATTTTGAAAAATACAGAAAAATGTTAATAGGCAAAGAATGTACATAAAATTACCTTCACAACGATACCAAAATATCATAGTTTTACTTCACCCATTTCGAAATGGCGACCATTTATTTTCAACGTAATGAAGGTATAATGTAATGTTATAAAATACGCTAGATTTAAAGTTGCACCCTTTTCCGCTTAAACCGGAAGTGATACAAAATTCTTACTACGAGTCCCTTTGTCTAATTAAACTTCGCGAATTAACACATTTTTTTGTATCTTTGAAATTAAACGAAATATATATGCAAATCTTTTATTTTCTATTATTTGGTGTGAATGTTGTTTACTTCCCATAAATTCACAGTTCGTTTACCTTCTTGTAAAAAAAAAGATAAATTGATCTCCCTTACAAAGTTAAAGACTTTGAACTTAGTTAAATAAGTTAGTAACAGTGTAAACTTAATTTATATTTAATTAGAAATCTAATGACTTTAACGTTAACATTTCGGCTTATAATTATAATTTGGCACAGGGAACAGACTTGTTTCTTCCTTTAATCTCGTATAGGAGATTTAAAAGTTATGTATTTATCTATTACCTAATATCTAATCCGAAAAATATTTTCGAGCAAAGTACCCTCCAAAATCAGAAATCGTTACTTCTGTTTCACTTACTTTAAGATAATTCAACCAGAAAAAATCAAGTAACAATCGTGTATTTTGTTTATAACTAAAAGGATATTCAAATAATCGAAACATTTCAAAACACATAAATAACTCGTAGGGGAGACCGGTGTCAATTGTAACATGTGTCAAATGTAACAAGGGTAGGTAACAGGGCCATCTTTTCGAAGTATAGATTAAAACGCGCTTGCAGAGTGAAGCAGAGTCATAGCTCTTTGGTATTTAGTGGAAGTACCTACATACACGCAAATACGGCGTCTGTTTTTGACGAATGTTTGTAAATCAAAAAAAAGTAAATACAGGGAGTGACACACATTGTTTTTAAAACACTATAAGTGCTCTGCTCGGAAGTATTTCAAGTTAAGGATCAGTTTGTGAGTTATATCTGCTTTTATTTTTCATTAAAAAACATTTCGAATTATTACCTAATAAATACAAAAAAGCAAATAATATCTTTATAAGTTAAGCGGTGTCAGTTGTTACACATGCCACGGTGTCAATTGTAACGTGTTTAATAATTAAGTACAGTATTGATCATGATAAAACTTACAAGAAAAAACCACTGCTATCGAAAACATAAAAGAAGAAGAGCAAACAAACAAAAAGCAGTTTCGAAAGTAACAGTCGCAGATTACTCTTCAGATGGCTCCGATGGGGAAACTCTCTGATATGTATTGGCCCATATTTTTTGAGCACAGGAGATTGATTGAAATGTAGAATCTGGACACCGGGAAAGTTAAATTGTACGAAAAAATACCTATTTTATATTTACCTAAACTGCAATTCCGTTAGCGACTAAAGGCATTGGTCAAAATGGTCCATATCACCAAAAGAATATATATTTTGTTTGCTTTTAGTTGTCATCTGAATTTTGTATTTTCTGAAGTAATAAATAAAAGTTTATTTTTTCAACAATTTCTTGTTTTATCTGTTATTTTATCTTATTAAATCACTGTTAAAATTTGTTGCAATTAACACATTTAGGTGTCAATTGTAACATTTGTAATGCCTGACTAAAAATCCTTATACTTTTATACTTGTCACATTTTCAAAAGTTTAAAATTCAAAATATTATTCACTAAGGTGAGTAGGTTCTCAAATAGGTAATTTCAAAATTTCGAAATGTAACGTTAACTCGTGAAAAATAAAAATTTAAATTTTGTAACAATTGACACCGGTCTCCCCTACCTATAATAACAATAAAACTACAATTTGGCAATGCACTTGCTAAATGCAGGGGGTGACTATAAAATTTTAGGACTTCCCTTATAAGAAAAGCCGTTTATAAATATCATGAAAGTCATAATTTATTCTTCAATAGCATTTGGCGCAGTCTTCCCGTCCATTCACGGCGTTCTGGAAGACTAAAACTGGAATATTCAATTCATTACCTTCGTCACTAAGATTTAAGTGTGAGTTATATGATCGTAACGGTTCCCTCTCAGCTTCAATTTTAGTTTGGGAAAAGAGTGTAGTTAGCCGGGGCCAAATCAGAAGCATAAGCAGGATGATGCAACACAGTAGTGACGATAGTTGTATCTTCGTCGATGTTCAACTACTCTGGCACCATCTTAGTCGTAACACGTCGACAGAAAACCAACAGTTGTCGAACTGTTTCAATGTTTTCGGCATTTCTGCTTGATGTAGGGCGGTCAGTCTTTGGGTCATCGTTGTTTTCATCTCGCCCGTCGCGAAAGCTTTATTACCAAACAAAAACGTTGCAACGTGTCAATGAAGCATCCTCAAACGCTTTTTAGACCAAAGCAAATACCTCCCGCCATTTAAAGCCCGAGTCACAAAATGGTTATGTTAATCCTTATTTTTGGATTAGCGAATTTTATTCTAATTTTGACAGTTTATTTCTTGAACTACCTTTTTTTGAACCCTCAACAGGATTAAATCCCAATTACAGAGTGGGTTCACATTTCACATTCACACACATCCATGCCTTATTGGGATTCGAACGCAGAGCCCTAAAGCCACTCATAACATGAGGCGTTGCTCTAACCATTAAGTGACAGGAGCTATAATGAAATGAAGATTAAATTTTAAATACCGGGATAGAATAGAATTCACTAATCCGGAAATGAGGATTGGCTTAAACCTTTTTGTGAATCGTTAATTTTTATTAATCTAAATACATACATACCTAGATATTTACTTATGCTGCAAACTGCATTGAAATCCTTTTCTATTGTTCTATTTACTTTTTTCCTTTTAAAACGTTACTAACATTATTTTGAAATGATAAGTTCTTTGATAGTAACATTTATGTCAGTTACATACATTTGAATAACTACGTTTTATTTGTTTAAAGCGTAGGATCTGGGATTCGAATTATAGATAATGCTATAAATTTATTCATAAAATATATAGAAAAAGTATTAATGCAAATCTATAAAAAATTAATAATCTTTAATTTTTATAATAACATTAATCTCGAAAAAATAACTTTTAAAGAAAAACTATTTAGAGCTTCTAGTAAAGTGCCATTTCCGGTTATCCGATTTTCACCAAAATCTAATGGGCTTTTTCCATTACAGAAAATATTCGAAATACAAAGTTTCAAAATTTTCTGAATTCTAGTACTTGAGTTAGAGTGGAGGATCCAAACATACAACACACACACACACGCACACACACACGCGCGCACGCGCACACACACGCTCGCACACACACACACACACACACACACACACACATACACACATATATATATATATATATATATATATATATATATATACACACAGACATCATCGTGAAAATGTTAAAATTAGATTCTAGGGACCTTAAAACGTGGTCATTTACCAAAATCTCGATATGCGATTTTTAGCACGATCCCTATACCTCCTTTACCAAGGGTAGGGGGAGGTAAAAATGTTGATATTTGTGCCAAACTTTATAGGCATACAATTGCTACATGAAAATATTTAATTAAATTCATATTAGAAAAACAAATTTACACAAACATTATGGAATGAAATAAACAAAGGAGTCCGCTTCCACCATTCGTAAACAAGCTGTGAAAAACAATTTCCTTAGTGCATTGCCGCAATCAATAGCGCAGTTACCTTGAAAGTGAAATATTTATTACAGGTTAGTCGGGGCTGTTTAGATCAACATTTCTTGTATTTAATTAAATAGCAATTTGAGTGCAGAATTGAATTAGTAGGTCGTGGATTGCAACACCGCTGTTAGCTCGTAAATATCCACGAAGCCAGTGCCAGTAGGAATGCAATAGTTCGCTAACTGACCACTGAATTCACTTCCAGCGATTGTTTGTGATTGTTTATTCCAATCCTAACAAATAGGAATTTGATTGGGGATTTAGCTAACGATTAGCGATAAATTAAATATAAATATACGCGTGAATACATAACAAAATGGATAATATGGATTTTTGTTTTAAGGTTGTTTATTTAAATTTTATGTTAGGCTGTTTAATTTTGGAATACCAGGACCTTTTTAATGCCATGTCATATATTCTTCTGATTATTCTGTTACAATTCCCAGATGGGTAGGCCCATGTAAGCTGTTTGAGAATGGCGTAGCCCGGTGGAGAAGGGCTGGGTAAAAGAGTTGTTTAGGGCGCCAGTTGAATATAAGAGGCCCTCTCAACTAACTGATTCAACGCACGATATGGGAAAGGAACGAGGCGATAGGACTACAAGCGTGTACAATAAAATAGAAATGTTCAAATTCCGGCATTATTTGAATGATAAACAAACATTATAAATAAAAATCTGGTGTGGCCAACCCAATACCTTCCGCCATTCCCGCCCGAATCTCAAAAAAAGATTAATCTAATCCTTATTTTTAGAATAGCGAATTTTAATCTAATTTTGGCAGTTTAATTCTTAAAATATAGTCTAATCTGATCCAAGTAACTACCTTTTTTGATAATAAAATGTTTAAATACCGGGATAAATGGAATTCACTAATCCAAAAATGAAAATCAGCATTTTTGCGAATCGTTTATTTTTTATTAATCTAAATACATACCTACATATTTACATATCATGGAAACTGTATTGATTTTCTTTCCTATTGTTCTATTTACTATTTTCTTTTAAAAACGTTACTATTATTAATTTTAAATGATTTGTTCTTTGACAATGACACTTATCTGTCAGTTACATACATTTGAATAACTGCGCAACCAAGGAGTTTTGTTTGATTAAAGCGTAGGCTCCGGGATTTAAGTTATAGATAATTTTATAAATTTATCCATAAAATATATAGAAAAAGTATCAATGCAAATCTGTATAAAATTTAATAATATTTAATTTTTATAATAACATTAATCTGGAACAAATAACATTTAAATGTATTTTTCGAAGAAAAACTATTTTGAGCTTCTAGTAAAGTGCTGTTTCCGGTTATCCGATTTACACCAAAATCTAATGGGCTCTTTCCATTACAGAAAAAGTATGAAAACAAGGTTTCAAAATTTTTTGAATGATAGTATTTGAGTTAGAGTGGAAGATCCACACATACACACAGACATCATCGTGAAAAAGTTAAAATTGGTTTCTAGACACCTTAAAACATGGTCATTTACCAAAATCTCGATATGCGACCAAGGGTAGCGGGAGGTAAAAAGGATGCTGGCGACGCGATTATTAGAAGCGAAAAATAACTAGTAATGATCGATTCAGGCTTAGTTGGGCAACGTTGAGCGCTCACGAATCATATAGAAATAAATAAATAAAGTTTTAGGTTAATTGTGCTTTGTTGCAAAAACGTAGACATTCGCATAATATAACAATAATACACGCCCACAAAGTGGCTACATAATGAATAATATTAAAGCCCGTGCCAAACGTCATGAGCGGTTGTGCAGAAAGCAAAACTCTTTCTTTCTCTTCATCTCTCTCCTATCGCCTGACCTTTCTCTAGCTGTCTTTCTTCTTCATCTGCGCACTTCATAGCTCATGACATTTGGCACACCTCTACATACCTATACGGTAAGTACGATATAAATAAAATATGATAATATCAATAATAACTCAACATCAGCAATAGGTTTCAATGAATTAATAAAACCGGCAAACTGCCACGAAAAAATGCCACTCTCACATCTCGATACAGAAGAACGAACTTAAAAAAAAAGATGTGGCCAGCACATTACCTTCCGTCAGTTCAATGTATTTTGTATAAATGTCATATAAAAAGTTCCTTGCAAAAGATTCTATTTCTTGTACATTTACATTACCTGAAGGCAGTTGTATGTATTTTATACAAATACATATTTCCAGTAAAACTATAACACCAACATACTGTCAACTGCACACCTTTCAATCAGAATTTTCATAATATAGCAGCTGTTATAGCATAGCTGGCTAATACATATATGATATTTAATTTCTTTATAATTTCTTAACTCTATATCCATTTAATATGAAGTATAAAATGCATTCAAATCGTATAGAGAATAAAATATTCTTCAATATTTATAATAACATTAAATGTGAAAAAATGATATTTAACATAGTTTTTTCAAGAAAAACTGTTAAAATCTTCAAATGAGGGTACTTCCGGTTGACCAATTATAATTTTTGGAATTGTAGTATTAGAGTTTTCGCATTAGAACACACACACAAACACACACACACACATACACACGCACACACACACACACACACACACACACACACACACACACACACACACACACACACACACACACACACACACATATATATATATATATATATATATATATATATATATATATATATATATACATACATACATCATCGTAAAAATAGTTAAATCGTATTCTAGGGATCCTAAAACGTGCTTATTCATCAAAAACTCACCACCGAATTTTTTGACCAAAGACAATACCTTCCTTACCTAAAGGTGACGGAAGGTAAAAATGAAGAAATCAACTTTAACGGTACAGCTACTAGATAAAACATAGCTGACTCGTCCACCATATTAGAGACAAAATGAATAAAGTAAATTATGAAATAAAAGTGCATTTTTTATAAGTTTATGTAGTAACTATTTTTCATAATTATGTATAAATTCCATATTTGCCATATTATATTTCCTTAAAATAAAAAAATACGGTTCGTTAAAATTTTTGAGATCAGAGAAAAATATATGTAAGTATTGCGTAAGTAAGTAAGTTGTCTAAAAGAGGGGCGTTAAGTGGACCATAAGAATATCAAAGGCGATAACAAGTTAATATATTTTTTTTCAGTGACACTATTGAAATTTTATTACTAAAGCAATACTTTAATGGTAAAGTTCGATTCCGATGAAATTAAACATGCAAATTATTTGCTATTTCCAAATAGCACAAATGTGTATTACTTTTTCCACAACAACTTTAAGATTCTGGACGCCTAGTAAACACCGTCATTACCGAAATCTGCAAATAAAAGCAGATTGCCATACCCAGATACGGGTAATAAGTTGCGATGACAAATGTTTATACACAGTTATCACTTTCAGAATATTTTTTTTTTAATTTCACAACCCTTCACGCAAACACTTTTCCACGACAATCTCTTTCCCTCCCACGCCTACCCTACCTACCCACTCATCTCTTCTTCGTCAATTCTTCGTGTTTCATTTCATCCTGGTCTCGTCTCGTCTGGTAATGCGTCTCAGCAATTAATAACGCTCGCTAATTGCCGCGCGTCGTTATCTTCACAGCGTCGGTGGCGTCTATGCCATACTATAGTGCCCCCACACACTCGCACGTAATCAATTCAGGAGCTGAGTACAGAGGCAGAGACTGAGGCATGAGGAATTGAGAGGAATTAGAATGAGCAAGGAGGAAAAATGGGAATAAATAAAGGGGGAGAATTCAGATGGAGATGGAAATGGGATATTGCGCGTAGGTAGCAGATATATGGATGATTATTTAAGGTAAGGTATTGTTAGGGGTATATTCATCATCGGGACGTGAGATACTTTGGCCGAAAGTACAGTATCGGGCGTAAATAGAGCGACTCCGTATGAACTAATAAAAAATCTGATGTGGACAACACACGACTTCCTTGTACGTAAGACTAATATGAAGTATAGACTCAATTATAAAATTGCACGTATTTGACGTAATTTGACATTTACATCTATTTTTATTTTTTTGTTATTTTTTGTCGTCCTAATCCATAGCAAGCTTCATTACAAAAACCAAAAAGTATATAAGTTTTAAATTTACATATCTCGCTTATACAAAGGGCTAATTTAATAATACTTGATGTGCTAAACGCAGAATTTTATTCTCTAAAACTCTTATTTGAAGCATTTATTTCTAAAATCAAAATGAAACCATTTTATTCAAGAAAAACTGTTAACAACTTCAGGTAATATATCACTTCCGGTTACCTGTTTTAACCAAAATCTGCTGTTATTCCAATTGATATAAAAGTCTTATATACTAAATTTGAAAAGTTTTGGATTATATTTTAATATAGTATTTCATTATAATCTATTATAGGCTTCAAATAAAGTACCATTTCTGGAAATTATGTAATGACCAAAAAGGGAGGTGCACAACTAGATGTTATAGAAGTCCTAAATACAAAATTTCAACTTTCTACGGCTTACCGTTTTTGAGTTATGCGAGATACATACGCACGTACGCACGTACGTACGTACGTACAGACGTCACGACGAAATTAGTCAAAATGGATTCAGGGATGGTCAAAATGGATATTTCCGTTGAAATCTGGAAACCGAAATTTTTCGCGATTACAATAATTCCTTTACTTCATACAAGGAACTAAGAAATACTTCCCCATATTTTAAATATTCAATATATTTTCATACTTATACCGGGTGGTGAATTGATTTATGCAATACATGAAATTCAATGCTAATTTTTTCATATGGCGATATTTCGTTCCCTATCTATGTAAGGCGCGGTATTTTCACTTCCGAATAAAGTTTCGAATAAGTATTCGTTAAATAAATTTATTCTATATATTTATCCAACGTATAATTTCTTTGCGTCTTTTTACACATTTTACAGAAACAAATAGCTATTAGCTATCTGTCAAATAACTTTAACGTTCGTAAATTGGTAGCCTTGCAGAGTGTATTTGTGTCAATAAAGAATGGAGTTTGGCATAGCCACGTTAAGCAGACAAGGATGAAATTCTTTTGAATCCGTACTTATCAGAATTTTGTTTGACATTTTTAATGTCAATGTCATCTACATTCTTCTGCATGTTTAGCCTCGGGAGACTGTAATTTAGCAAGTGTACCATCTAATGCAGCACTCATAATGTGGTAAACAAGATTTGCATATTGTTAAATTGTCCTTATACTTTTTGTATTTCTTTCAGTTCAAAGTAAATGTTTGTAATTGTATTCAACAAAAGTATCCAAAATTCGAAAATATTTTACCATCGTCAAATGGCAGGAACGCTTTAATGATTTACCTATTCACTGTTTGAGATCAAATGCGATCTCCAATGTGTAATAATAAATTGTTTTTATAATCGGAATCTGTCAAAAAAAAATCCTTCATGTTTGTGGTTATGTCGCAATGTGATGGTGTGTGATCGATTTCTCACGTTATTTATTAATTCATAGTTGGAAATATCATCATAATCATCAAAAATATTTAATACGTCCATTTTGTTAATAAATCTGCATGTGGAAATGTAATAAATTTATGAATAAACGATTATTCGCTACCCAAGTACCGAATAATTTATTCCGCGAATAAAAGATGTTATTCTTTCGAATAAATTTATTTGCAAGCGAAAAGACAAGAAAAATATTTATCCGAAGGATAAATTTATCGAAACCTTTACTCGCAAGTGAAAATACCGGCCCTTAGAGCAAAATGCTGCAAATAAAACTTGTAGATAATTAGATAAATTAAAGATTATTAAATTTTCCACAGACTTGCATTAATACTTTTTACCTCTCGCTAAGAGAGGTATTGTATTCATGCTAAAAATCGCATATCCAGATTTTAATGAATAAGCACGTTTTAAGGTCCCTAGAATCCGATTATAACATTTTTACGATGATGTCCGTATGTGTGTGTGGATGTGTGTGTGGATGTTGGATTCACTATATCTCAAATACTATAAGACTTAAGACATTTTTAACTACGGATTCCTCAATCTAATAATAATGGGAAGAGTCCAGTCAGTTTTGGTAACAATTGGATAACCGGAAGTAGTAGTTACAAGAAAAAAATCATCTAAATATTATTTATCGAAAATTTATGTAAATACTTACATTAAAGAACGTTAAATTCTTTATTCGATAAATATAAATATCTTCTATAGATTTAGAGATAAAGAAAGGCATATAAAATAATTTGATGTAAAAAATCTCAGATCAAACTACTGCAAGGCAAGAAATTCAAATGTTTGTAATTGACACATAAATGTCACTGTCAAAAATATTTGTATGCCTCTGTCAAAAATATTTGTAGATTATTATGAAGATTATGAAAATAAAAAAAGTCAACAACGCAAATGAATATACGCAAAAAAGAATATAAAAGGAATTTGCGCAAAAAAAGACGAATATAAAGAAAAAGAGAAGGAAAGAAAAAGAAAATTTCAGGATATTGAATATAAAGAAAATGTATGTATTGTACATAATTTATTTTAAAATAACCCATAGATTTTGCAAATATATGTGAGAATTATTTTGTAGTGAGACATGAATATATGTATTTGTATTTAAAAATATTTTTCGTTTTATGCGTACAACCAGGTAAAATATCTGGCGAGAGGTTATGTGTTGGCCACATCAGATTTTTCTACATATATTATGGATAAAGTTATAAAATTATCTATAATTTAAATCCCGGAGCCTATGCTTTAAGCAAACAAAACTCCTTACGCAGTTATTCAAATGTATGTAACTGACAGATAAATGTCACTGTCAAAGAACTAATCATTTCAATTTAATAATAGTAATGTTTTAAAAAGAAAAAAGTAAATAGAACAATGGGAAAGGAAATCAAACAGTTTCCAGCATAAGTAAATATGTAGGTATGTATTTAGACTAATAAAAATTAACGATTCGCAAAAAAGTTTCAGCTAATTCTCATTCTTGGATTAATGTATTCTATTCTATCTCGGTATTTAAGATTTAATCTTCATTTTATTATCAGAAAAGGTAGTTACTTGGATTAGATTAGACTATATTTTAAGAAATAAACTGTCAAAATTAGTGTAAAATTCGCTAATCCAAAAATAAGGATTAGCTTAATTTTTTTGTGACCCCAATTTTGTAACAAAGTTGCTAAGTCTTTGCAATTAATGTTTGTTATTTCCTATAGCAATGTTAAAAATTAGTAATTTTGTTATAGAATTTGGGTATGTGTTTAAAACAAGAATTTTACTGTATGAATGAGCAAATAGCCAAATTATTCGTATGTATAAATTGTAACACGCGAGGGGGGGTCTCTGATGCTGACATAATGATGATTCCCAACGATGATACACTTACTGACTGGTGGACGCTTTGATGGCTGGCGTCCACGGATTGTGAGAAGGAAGAACACACAGACACTTCACTTTTTACACTTTACACTGATGAACACTACGGACATGAACAAATACTTGTGATTTAAAAACTAATACTTTTATTTACACGGTTACATTATTATTAATTAACACTAAGCCTAACATACACAACTAAACTGATTCTAAACTGTTACATTCCGTAACACAGCGGGCGAGCGTCGCCCCAAACTAAAACTCTTACATGTTCACTCTCACGAGTATCTAAAACCGACTATTACATGTTACTCTCTCGAGTATCTAAATTCAACTCTCCCATGTTTATCCCATGGCTAACTAATACCGACTGACTTAAAACAAAAACGCTATCTCCAGGATAGGATTATCTTAGGGGAACGGGGTGCATAGGCTAGGGCATGTATACATAATAATTTCTAAAACCTAAGACCAACAAATAAATGTCGTGACTATCATAATATGATAAGAATTTCTAAACTGAATTTTGACTTAAATAGATAAACAGAGTTAAAATATGAATATTGAAACTATAATTTAGAAGAGTTTATAAAAAGTTATTTATCTGTTATTGTGCTTACCCTCGCCTTGTCACAAAATAACAATAATTCATACATATGTTACAGTAACAATAGATAGTGGGATAATGTAGAAAGTTGCCCAAAACTACTTTTTCTTGCAATACAACCAAACACAACCACAATAACTTCATTAAACACACAAAAGTCATTCTTCAAAAACTCGGGGTGAGTTTTTGAAGAATGCAGGAATCGTTGATTTGGAAGGATCAATGTGTACTAATCGTATAAGGAAATTGAAGGCCTTGGTGATCCAGTTGTTTATTTAAATCGTTTATTTAAAAATATGGACGTTTCGAACCATATTGGTTCATCCTCAGCAAATTGTGCTAAAACTTCTTTGAAAAATCCTTTTTCTTATTTGAATTTCAAGCGTAAAGAATTTTAAGCGAATATGTACATTTGCAGAACAATGTGTACATCATCCAACTATCTACAATTACTGTAACACATACACTGTTCATAAAAAAGGCTATATTAAAAATAATGTATATATTTCGCTTACCATTATACAAAATGTAATTATAAATGTATGATGAAGAAATGACTCACCTAAAACAAACAGAAACAAAACATTAATATTTTAATTATAAGTTCAACATATTAAATAAACATCAAAACAAATAAAACAATTAACTTTCCCCCTACAGATTAGCAAGGTGTAAAGTCCAACAAATTCACTGTAATAAAATAAAGCAGCAAATTTCTGTTAGTAATTTGACCTGAAATTAACATGTAGGGCATTAAGGAGTATTTTATTTACATTATAAGGGTAGTTTACAGTAAATAGTACCGTATTTTACACATCTAAATTAACAAACGATAGCTTGATGCCTGATCTACATGCTAATAGCTGTAAACACCGGAGTTAACCGCTCATTAAAAACATGCACAGAATTTTGACCACGCAACGTGTGCGGAAAATAAATAATAAATATAAAACCACGCCTTCTACAATGTTTTAGGTGTGGGAGCTCTTTCCAAACGTAGATAAGGTATATGATACAGTTAATAATAGTTATTATTTGAAATCTTGTATACGATAAAAAAAATAACGAAAATATCCTGGTGTCAATCTACACCAATAACGTGCCAGTAAAATTTGGCAAGAATTAATAAGATTTATTGCCCTTTGCTATACCCATACGGTTATATTATTTTAATTATGAAATATTGTACAGGTCAAAACTTGGGAAATATAAGAGGCAAAGTCACCACGATACTACATAGACATAGACTATGTTTACACGTATAGCAAAAAAGTACTTTGACTAGACTTTGACACTCTCGCCTATTACTTTTCTTCCTAAAGTCAAGTCCAAAATAAAATAGACTTGACTCATATAAGTGACTTTTAAAATGTCGTGTGAACCAACGAACGAAACATACTTTACTTTACTAACAGTGACATCTAGTTTTCATCCACAAATTCCGAGATATTTAATTACACAATTTTGTGTTTTATATCTGAATTTAAAATATTCTCGAATTTTAAAATATTTTATGCGATTATTTTTTAATCTACTTCGCATCCAATATTGTTGCTGCATAGTTGTATTATTTAAAAATATCACGCTTAAATTTAGTAACTGTAGTTTATTATCCATTTTTTCTATAAATAATTTATTCTTTTTATGATTATATGATAATAGTTAAATAGGTAACTTACATCACACGTATTATAACCAAACTTTACTTTGCTGTCAAAGTCAAAGTTGAGTGAAGGACAAGTAACAAACGTAAAGTGAAGTATATTTGGCCTTATGTATAAACTCTTGACTTTTCATAAGTCGCCTTTTGAAAATCAAGTCAAAGTAATTTTTTCTCATACGTGTAAACATAGTCATAGATACCTAGATTATGAAACGGAACCTACAGAAACTGGAACTCCCGAACGTCGGACTTAAAGATGTAAAGTCATACTTTCATAATTTCCTACTTCCCTAATTATTTTAGGTAAGAAAGATTAAAATAAAAAGTTAGACCACAAAATTCTTCATCTGAATCAACAAAATGAATTTTGCGTATTTGTAACGGTAGAAATTAGGTATAAAAATCTGGTGTGGCAAACACAATACCTCCCGCCATTTACAGCCCGAGTCACAAAAAAGATAAAGTTAATCCTTATTTTTGGATTAGCGAATTTTACTCTAATTTTGACAGTTTATTTCTTAAAATATAGTCTAATCTAATCCAAGTAACTACCTTTTTTTAAACCTCTCAACAGGATTAAATCCCAATTACAGAGTGAGTTCACATTCACACACATCCATGCCTTAGTGGGGTTCGAACCCAGAGCCCCGACGGCACTTATGACTTATGAGGCGTTGCTCTAACCATTGAGTTAACGTTACTAATATTACTTTGAAATGATTAGTTCTTTGATAGTGACATTTATCTGTCAGTTACATACATTTGAATAACTGCGTTTTGTTTGTTTAAAGCGTAGGCTCTGGGATTTAAATTATAGATAATTTTATAAATTTATCCATAAATGTATGAAGGGGGTTTTTGTTTTAGCAGCTCGTCACTCATATGAAATCCATATATATTATTTTGATTGGCGACTCAAAGACCACCTATCAATATATTATAACGAATACCGAGATAGGGGATGGAGTCTACTACCAATGGAAGTAGACAAATTCAAATAGCGGACACGTGGCTACCATTCCAGTTCTGCAATTCTCAAACAGTTTTTATTTGAAAATAAATTTCTTGCATTAAACTTAATAATTTTGATACACTTGCAATTATAAAGCAAGTATAATTGTAGTGTTACAATATTAATTTGTTTTTTATAAATATAATTTAAAAATAGCATACATTTCAAGAATATTTTAGATCCACGAAAAATACAGTTTTATATAAAACTTATATTCGTGACGTCACATCTACATTTTCAAACTTCGGGGGACCATAACACGCTTATTAATAGGAATATTTTCACCGGATTTTCACCAATAGTCTTAGTTTTACTTATACTTTCTGAAATTATAAAGGAAAATAAAGGAAATGGTGTAATCCCCTAACCATACCTCCCGCTATTTAATTTTTATTATTTTAAATAGACATACTTACATATTTAGTTATGCTGGCAACTGTATTTTCTTTTAAAAAAATTACTATTATTAATTTGAAATGATTAGTTCTTTGACAGTGATATAATCTGTCAATTACATACATTTGAGATATGAACTGTGTAACCAAGGAGTTGTGCTTGTTTAAAGCGTAGGCTCCGGGATTTAATTTATCCATAAAATATATAGAATTTATGTAAATCTGTAGAAAATTTAATAATTTTTATTTATAATAACACAAATCTCGAAAAAATAGCATTTAAAGGTATTTCTCGAAGAAAAACTATTTTGAGCTTCAAGTAATGTGCCATTTCCGGTTATCTGATTTACACCAAAATCTAATGACTTCTTTCCATATTAGAATAAAGTAGAAATACACATACACACATACTTACAGACATCATCGTGAAAATGAAAATTGGATTCTAAGGGCCTTAAAACGGGGTCATTTACCAAATTCTCGTTATGCGATTTTTAGCACGATCCCTATACCTCCCTTACCAAGGGTAGCGGGAGGTAAAAATTAACAAATAATAAATAAAATGTATTGGTGATCTATGTGGGACATAGTATTTGTTAGCTGTAGTAAACCTTATTGGCGGCGGAAAGAATAATTCAATTTTGTCCAACCAAGTTTGTATGCTGTGGGTCCATTGTACTAAACTTTACAAGCTTTAATAGTGATAAATGTGTCATTACGCTTCTCTATATTGTTGGGTTTTGGACATGACACTCTGCTTCTGCACATAACAACAATTTAAATAAGTTTATCATAATACCTTCCGCCCTCTTGCCATATTTTACAAACAACAAAAAGAAGAAAGGGTAGAAATACAATATTTTATATTCCAGGGTTCACCCTGTTGTTTGTTACATAAATTAATAGTTATAACGTCACAGGGGTGCACACAGGGGGACGGTCCAGTAGGTCCGGACCGCCCCTAAAATTTGATAACTATTATATAAAAACATATGGAAAACTGCTAAATAACGTATGGTCTTAAAGTTTTGAGAAACTTTTTAGATACTGATAACTTTTTTAGAACTCTTACTTTTTAAACAAATTTTTACAACAATTAACAATAAGTACAACAATTAATATTTAACATTTAAATTATTGACAATGGACCATTATCTTCAATGGCCCTTAATTTTCTTCTGACTTGCCCCATCATCCTCTGGACAACATCTGGATTGATTTCTCGAATGTTTTGGTAAATGCGACGTCGTAATTGTTCTTCATTTGCAGCTTCCCATTCCTTGTCGTACACTTTTCTGGTCAATATTAACCAAAATTCTTTTATTGGTCGATTTTGAGGTACATTGGGAGGATTGTCTAATTTCGGAACAATGTCTACGTTGTTTTCGTTATACCAGTTTGTAGTTATTTTGGCGTAATGGCATGAAGCTAGATCAGGCTAAAACATTATATCATCATTGGCGTGATGTGTATTTAAAAATTGAAGCAATTTAGAGAGGCATCTTTGAATATAAAGTTGTGCAGTTAAGGCTTCTCCTCGAACACGACCAATGTACGGTTGTGATATATCCGGCTTCAGAAATAACATACCATACTAAAATTTTATCCTCAAATTTAGATTTACCTTTGAACTTGACATTGTGTGGTGTGTTTTCCATGTCATTAGTATAAAAACCATTGTTTCCTTTCATCTCTGAATGGGACAGAGTAAAATATTTCTCCTCATCTATTACAATAAGTTTAATGAGAAAATGAATGCGCCTTAAAGCACGACAACATCTAGGAATTCTTTCTAATTGAGCCAAGGTATATTTTGGTGCATTTCTTCTTTTTCAAAACACCACGTCATTTCGAGAAAGTTTTCTAAAAACCGTGGTCTTCGAAACATTGAATCTTCTGGCTACAGTTCGTTGTGACACTCCAACTTTGCCTTTAACGGCTATAATTAATCTTTGTTCTTTCATGCGTGGCTCAAAATTTTTGGTCGACCACTTTTGGGCAAATTAACACAGGCTATACCTTCTGCAACAATATCACACTTAGGCATTCGCCCAACAAGATTGTAAATTCCTTTACGAATATCTAGCTTATATGACATTTTGCTGCATCAAATCGAAAAAACTAAACTGTCAAAATGAAAACAATTTAATTGTGATTGTTTCTAGCTATAATTTGATTAAAAGTTATTTGGTATAAATACAAAACATCTAAAAAAATTCTCAAAACTTTTAAGACCATACGTTAGTTCCTGTAACGTCATCTTTTTCCATCCTCCCTGTCTCAATTTTTGCGGTTGAGTAAACGCCGGGCCAAAGTAAAAACTTTGTCGTTGAATAAATTCGTGCGCTTATGTAAAATCACTTCTTTGACTTACAAATTGGTTGTAGGAAATAAAGCACGCGTTTTCCCGAATGTAGCAGTCACAAAATAAATCGAAATATGCAAATAAATGAAATTAGCCCGAAGCGCAAAGTAATGGCACTGCGATCAGATAAGCCGGTAAAAAATGAACCAGATTATGAGATGGTGTTTCGATACACGGTTGACAGGCACCTGGACCCATTACCTTATCTTAAACTCGCCTGATAGTGTCGTTAGCTAGATGCAAATTCAATTCCGAACAACGAGAAAACCAGCACGACATATTCTAGGCAAGCTTTTGCTATAACTCTTGAAAGAATACTGCCAGGAAAAGTCAAAAAATAAAAGGGATATTTTTGTTTAACCAGTGGAAGAAAGTAAATCTGCAGGATTGCGTACACACAGAATTCAGCAAAAATATGATGAAAGACAATGAGACAATTGTATTTTTACCGCCCGCTACCCTTGGTAAGGGAGGTATAGGGATCGTGCTCAAAATCGCATATCGAGATTTTGGTAAATGACCACGTTTTAAGGTCCCTAGAATCCAATTTTAACATTTTAACGATGATGTCTGTGTGTATGTGTGTATTTGCGTATGTGTGTATGTGTGGATCTTCCACTCCAACTCAATCTTTAATTTTTATAATAACATTTAAAGGTATTTTTCGAAGATAAACTATTTTGAGCTTCTAGTAAAGTGCCATTTCCGGTTATTCGATGTTCACCAAAATCTAATGAGCTCTTTCCATTACAGAAAAAGTTCGAAATACAAGGTTACCCTTGGTAAGGGAGGTATAGGGATCGGCTAAAAATCGCACATCGAGATTTTGGTAAATGACCACGTTTTAAGGTCCCTAGAATCCAATTTTAACATTTTCACAATGATGTCTGTGTGTATGTGTGTGGATCCTTCACTCTAACTCAAATACTATCATTCAGATAATTTTGAAACCTTGTATTTCGAAACCTTGTAGTTTTTGGTGAAAATCAGATAACCGGAAATGCCACTTTACTAGAAGCTCAAAATAGTTTTTCTTCGAAAAATACCTTTAAATGTTATTTTTTCGACATTAATGTTATTATAAAAATTGAAGATTATTAAATTTTCTACAGATTTGCATTAATGCTTTTTCTATATATATATATATCAATTTATAAAATTATCTATATTTTAAATCCCAGAGCCTACGCTTTAAATAAACAAAATGCAGTTATTCAAATGTATGTAACTGACAGATAAATGTCACTATCAAAGAACTAATGATTTCAAAATAATATTAGTAACGTTTTAAAAAAAAAAAGTAAATAGAACAATAAAAAAGGAATTCAATACAGTTTGCAGCATAAGTAAACATGTAGGTATGTATTTAGATTAATAATAATTTACGATTCATTAAAATGTTAAAGCTAATCCTCATTTTTGGATTAGTGAATTCTATTATTTCTCGGTATTTAAAATTTAAACTTCATTTTATTATAGCTCCGGTTGCACAATGGTTAGTGCAACACTCATGTCATTAGTGCCCTTGGGGCTCTTGGTTCGAATCCCACTAAGGCATGGTTGTGTGTGAATGTGAACCCACTCTGTAATTGGGATTTAATCCTGTTGAGGGGTTTAAAAAAAAGGTAGTTACTTGGATTAGATTAGACTATATTAGAGTAAAATTCGCTAATCCAAAAATAAGGATTAGCTTAATCTTTTTTGTGACTAGCGAAAGGTATTGTGTTGGCCACACCAGATTTTTTTATTGGGTATTATGTCAAATGACAGACGTACACAAACAGAATTGATTGGAAATTTCTAAAACTTATTGGAAACAGTGGCGGTTTTTCCACTAGGTCATTTGGTCAATGATAATAAAATATTTTGAATGTTTTTTTTTTAAATAAAGTCACTCCATCGATACGCTAACGGCGCGTTAGCATTGCTTGCACACGACACCACTGTATTGACAACAAGACAACGAATAGTGCGAGTGTCACATCAACCTTGTGACCACGTTTATTATATGCTGCATACCAGATGTCTACTGTTTACCTTCCGTCACCTTTAGGTAAGGAAGGTATTGTCTTTGGTCAAAAAATTCGGTTGTGAGTTTTTAATGAATAAGCACGTTTTAGTGTCCCTAGAATACGATTTTACTATTTTTACGATGATGTCTGTAGGTGTGTGTGGGTGTGTGTGTGTGTGTTTGTGTGTGAAAAAATTTTCGCCTGTGATAACTCTAATACTACAATTTCAAATATTATAATTATTTTGTATTCTTCTTCGTTACATCCATATGTAGAGCTGATTAGATTTTGATTGTAATTGGTCAACCGGAAGTATCCTCATTTGAAGATTTTAACAGTTTTTCTTGAAAAAACGATGTTAAATATCATTTAGCGTCTAAGAACCCTAAAACGTGCTTATTCATCAAAAACTCACCACCGAATTTTTTGACCAAAGACAATATCTTCCTTACCTAAAGGTGACGGAAGGTAAAAAATTAAAAGCAATAACGCATTAGATTATGGAAAACGTTTGGACATAAAGATAAAATATCGTCCAAAGCCAGAAGTACATACTATAAATATTTATCATATTTGACCCACCAAATCTTCAACTCACGAGCCGCCACTGATCACGTCAATTATTTATTAACAGATGCACACAACAGAATCGTTTGAAAATTTCAAAAATTCACTGCTAGCGTTATAACTATAAGGATGAAGAAGAATGTCACAAGGCATTTTTGGTCAACCTGTTATATCTCTGTAGGATTATAAACTGATAAATTACTTTTGTCAGATGTATTAGAAGCTACGCTGTCTTTAACTAAAGGAGTAAGTAAGAAGTAAAGGAAACCGAATCCTTATTTAATAAATTAGTAGACAATAACTAGAGTAGCATTCCCATCCCAAATTGGGGATGTCCAAACCAACCCCGTCACGCCACGTCAAACTTCGTAACTCGCGAAGTTTCTCGAACAGCTCCGAAGTTTTTATCATGTCTCCGAGATAAGTGTCTGGGGCATGCGAGCGACAAAGATGGACAGCTTTCAGACCATTTAGCAGGTTAGTGTGAGAGAGACGGCAGATATCTTACTTGGTTGTAAAACGAATTTGCTCTGAGACGACCGACTGAACTTCCTTGTTGAAATAAATTAGAATGCGGTAACGATAGATGAGGTAAAAGTGAGTTTTTCGGGAAAATAAGCGCTGCTAATATATTTGTGTAGTTAAAAAGTTTGAGTTACGGTTTATGCTAAGTACCATGCAGGGCCCAAGAGAGTTGAGATTCTTATTACCTCATCAATATCATCAACTCTAGCCAGATAAATCAAAATGGATTTTCATGCACAATTACTCTCGTCTTTACAGCACTACGGAGAATTTTCTTCACACAACAGAGTTTATCGAACAATTTCTTCTATAGAGTGTGTACACGTGGGCGTAACTACAAAAAAAAATGGGGGGGGGGCAGGCCTTTGAGTCCGAAATTTTAAGTATAGGAAATCCTATTTTGTCGCAAGTACGCATTAAAGAATTTGCCTTGAAAATCACTATTTCTCATTCGAATTACAAAACAAAAAAAAGGAAACTAGAAAATTTGTAAAAATTTATTGGATCCGAATGTTTTTATGTCGTGTTCGGTGCGATGGATAATTTCGGACTATTCTATATATTTCTGGCAATTTAAAAAAGTAGGTATACATATAAATCTAAACTCTCTGGAACTTTATGAAAAATCTTCTGAAACTTTTATGAACATTTTAGACTATTTTGGAACATGTTAGAACCTTTTCAGAATATTTAAGTAAACCTATACTGTGGATTTTTACATTAGCTAGTCACTGCTCGAGAAACCGAAGCAGTACATTTCAAAAAAATCTGCAACTCGGTTTCACTCGAGAATATCATCGATGATAATCATATCACTTGTTATATTATGTATGATAAACGCTTACATATGTCATGGATCAATTACTGAGTTTTCAAAACGATTTTAGTTTTGAAAATGCCATGTATACAGTTCAAAACGGTTTTGAGTTCTCACAAACCGAAACTAATGCTGCAATTCTGTGCATACTCATAACGTCAGTTACGATATCTAAGACTCGGAAATCACTACGATCACAAATGCAATTTTCACACATATCGTAACAAACGAGTACTTGTAAAACGTTCCGATTTCTCGTAAATATTTACTGTCAATTATTACTTGTCTGTAAGAATCGTAAAATATTTTAGATTGTATGTGTGTCCGTTACATATGAATAAAGTGGACAATATTAAATAAGTTTTGTGTAGTATAGAAGGTGTTTTACAAGAATATTTCAATAGGAAAATTCTTTTTTGAGTAATTTACATAAAATAATATTTTTTTTGAAAATATAAACTGTGTAAAGGTTATAAAAAAATATATACGGTACTCCTTGCATCGTTTTGAAATTTTTGAGTCAAATGTTAACGGTCTATTTCAATTGGATAAAATAATAATTTCATAAATGAGTTGTGATTTGTGATTTCAAGTGATAATTTACCTCTTTACGTGAAAGTATCTACAATATTTTAAACTATTTATTTTAAAAAGTTAAAACGTTATTTTTATACGAATTTTTGAATATAGGTTCTAGCTACTTTATATTTTACTACTACAGGGTCATTTCAAAATTTTCTAGGTTGTAACTGTTGCATATATTTGTAATTTTCCAATATTAGTTTCTATGAAAAATGAGGCATTCGTGGTGTGTTAGGGGTAATACTCGGGGTAATATATGGAATGGATGTGGAAATTTTTGGTCCACCAGTAGATGTGATAAAAACAATCCACCCTTCTATATTAATAGAAAAGGGGAAATGAAAATTTTGAATTAATAATTAGTGTGAAAACAGTATTTATTATTTAAATAGACTCGTATGAAAAAATATAACAAAACATACTAAATACCTATAAAACACCTCATTTTTAATTTTTAAATAATAACAAATATCTCAGCAAAGACTACTACAAAATATTTGATATTTATTAATTTTGTTTTTCAATGGTTACGATCGTTACGATAGAGTCGTAACTAGGAAATTTACAGTTTCGAGCTCAGTAGTGGAATCGCGCCATATAGAAATGTAGAAAAGTGGCGACTCGTTGCTAGGAAAACGGTATTTGTAGAAAATAAACTACAAGTCGGTATCGCGCCAAGAAAAAAAACTTCATTTTTTTCGCAACCTTACGTCAAAATAGATAGAAACGAAACGTAAATTTTTCGTTATAGAAAACTTTATATTGATCACAAGAATTACCTACAAGTAAAAATACCAAAATATTACTCAATTTTTACAAAACAGAACATACAAAAACGGAAAGTAGCCGAATTACATTTCTGTTCTACAAAACGATACGGCGTGATACCAAATTTTATTTTTATCGCGTATTCTATCTATCGCTTCAATTCTATAGCACGAAACGGCGCGATCCCACTGCTGAATTGCATTTTTTGTAAATATGTAACTCGGTCAGTTTCGAGTCAATCGGTAGCTACGACTTTACGTAGTTACGAGTTTACGATCGTTGTGCACAGAATTGCAGCATAAATTTCGTGGGTTTGACTTGAAAACTATCTTTAAAACTACTCATGTAAACACTTAAAATTCAGTTTCGATATTGCGCATACGTACATAGCATAACGTTTCTGTCGCTTTGTGTTAGTAACCTATAAATAAACTGCCAGTTGTCTAGTTTTAGTACATAGTGATATAAAGTAGGGAAAATAATTGGAATAATGGCAAAACGAAGAATTTGGAGTGAAGAGAATCTGTCACTTACTTCAGCCAAATGCACATGCGCCGAAACTGTTTTCAAATGAATCTGTAAACCTGTTTTAAAAATTGCATGTAAACAGGTACTCGTAATTTTGACTGAAAACTGAAACTATTTTCAAAACTGCTTGTAAACGTAGTACTTGATTTCACATTCACCCTGTATGCAGTAATACAGTCACAGAAGCCAAATGAATTTTATTTGTATAGACTTGCTGTGCTTCTGATTTTCCTGTAACATAGCACAGTCCTCTTGTTGTGTGGCACAATTGGCTGTACTGTACAGTAATTGGCGTTCCACAATGGTTTTTCTCTTTATTATTCCCGTACACGTAAGTGGGTGAAATTTTCAAGCGTGCTAAATCGATAGCCTCATTTGAATGTTCACATGTGAAATCTTGGAGAAGAAAGGCAGTGACGTGAGTATCGTGCGAGAACACTGCCTGTCGACAATATTATGCCAACTGGGTGCTGGTGCTGCTTTTGTTAAGAGATGCACAATGATACTGCACGAATTTCTCTAAATTTCTTATATCTTCATACAAATTCAACAAGACAACAATCGACGAAAAGATAAATTATTTTTGAAACATATTTCTTTGCGGATTATTCATAGAAAGACTGGGGCTTTTTAAAAACGAATCCTGTTTGTAACTCCATAACTCTGGAGTTCACTGAGATATCGATTTGAAATTTTTATCTCTTGCAGACAAAGGGTTGAAAAGTATTCGTACTAAATTTCAAACATTTATACAGAAACAACAAGTGAACAGTCTATAGGAAGCCTACGCCTTATACCTATTAGACTAATATATATCTGTTCATAACCTACTCGAGTTTGGATTTTTTTGAACACACTGTATAATCCGGGCCTTTGTACATAATTGCATTGCTAATTTAATCAATATAATTCTCTTATGATACCCCTAGGCCCCTAGGCAATGCCTGTGAATTTTTTTTCTTATTTCTATTTTTCGTTTTTACCTCTCACTACCCTCGGTAAGGGAAGTACAGGGATCGTGCTAAAAATCGCATATCGTGATTTTGGTAAATGAGCGCGTTTTAAGGTACCTAGAATCCAATTTTAACATTTTCACGATGTTGTCTGTGTGTATATATATATATATATATATATATATATATATATATATATATATATATATATATGTGTGTGTGTGTGTGTGTGTGTGTGTGTGTGTGTGTGTGTTTGTGTAGTATGTGTGTATGTGTGTGTGTGTGTGTGAGAGAGAGAGAGAGAGAGAGAGAGAGAGAGTGTATATGTATCTAACTCAACTCAAGTACTATCATTCAGAATATTTTGAAACCTTGTATTTGGACCTTTTTCTATTATGGAAAGAGCTCATTAGATTTTGATGTAAATCGGATAAACGGAAATGGCACATTACTTGAAGCTCAAAATAGTTTTTCTTCGAAAAATACCTTTAAATGTTATTTTTTCGAGATTAATGTTATTATAAAAATTAAAGATTATTAAATTTTCTACAGATTTGCATTAATACCTTTTCTACATAATTTATAGATAAATTTATAAAATTATCTATAATTTAAATCCCGGAGCCTACGCTTTAAACAAACAAAACTACGCTTTGGCTTTATACAAACAAAACTCCTTGGTTACGTAGTTATTCAAAACAAATGTATGTAACTGACAGATAAATATCACTGTCAAAGAACTAATCATTTAAAATTAATAATAGTAACGATTTAAAACGAAAAAAGTAAATAGGAAAGGAAATCAATACAGTTTCCAGCTTAAGTAAATATGTAGGTTAACGAAAGTTTAAGCTAATCCTCATTTTTAGATTAGTGAATTATATTTTATCCCGGTATTTAAAATTTAATCTTCATTTTATTATCAAAAATAGTAGTTACTTGGATTAGATTAGAGTAAAATTCGCTAATCCAAAAATAAGGATTAGCTTAATATTTTTTGTGACTCGGTCTGTATATGGCGAGAGGTATGTTTGGCCATACCAGATGTTTTGTTTGCAATAATGCCGCATTCTTAATATGATGTAATAATTTAAAGTATAGGATGTAAATCATTCTTATAAGTATTGAATGGAAAAGTAAATATATAATTTTCAATTTTCAAAAAATTGTGGTCGTTGTAGTCCCGAAAACGTAACCAAAATTTTCAGGAACCACATTCCGAAATGGAACCTCGATCCTGAAATTATGTTTTGGTTACATTCCGGAACGCTTAACCAGAACCTTGGTCACCGCGGTTAAGTTACTGAATATACTATAAATATCCCCTGGAGATTTAATATTGTTTGAAAAGTAAGATTCCACTACTAAAATTAAATCATACATATGTATATTAGGATATACTAAAAATTCTTTTATAGCCTATATTTGTAAGTAAGGATTTTGTTAGCTGGAGACGGTACAACTTTCCGCCAGGCATTCGCAACCACAATGACTACGTTTACACCGTGCTTACTATTCTGATACGCAGACCAAGTGTATACTAAAATTTATCTTAGTATGGTATGTTTACACCGGTATTTAAATAAACATACTAAATATGTTGGTACGTTATAAGCGCTTGCGCAGATTTAACTATCAGAGTCACCCTAACCTAATATTACTTAATAAGGAAAAATAGTTGTGAATATATGTAATTTACATCGCCACATTATTCAAATTGTAAATATTACTAAACTTACAAAATTTCCCTAAATGTTAATACGCAATTTAATTGAATTAACAGTAGTTATAGATGGCAGAAAAATCGCATTGGTACACTTGCTGTTTACACCGTGCATGAGTAAGGTCAGGGGCCTGTTTCTCAAAAAATACGGGACTAGTATTACTAGTCCCTTTACTAGTAATACTAGTGAAGTTTACTAGTTTTTGTTTCTGAAATATACAAGTGTAAAATACTAGTTACAAGTTGGGAACTAGTATTTACTAGTGTATTTGACAAAAAAAATACTAGTATTTCGTTTCTCAAAATATTTGAGTTGTCTGTCAAACTAGTAATTTACTTGAGAAAAGCTACAAATGTCAAAAGTCTTGTAAATTTTGAATATAAATTTAAATAGTCGTATTATTTGACAGTTCGTGTATTTTTTTTCTTTTTCGTATGTAATTCAATGGTTTTTTGTTAATATTAATTCAGATTCATGTGGTGTCTGTCGTTGTTTAGTGTTAATATATTTTTTTAAATAATTAAATAATGTAGTCTAGTGACTCTGAGTCTAGTGATGAAGAAGTGCGATGTCAAAAACTAATTAAAGCAAGAATCAATTATGTCCATGCAGAAACCCCATAGAGAGGTTACTCATGGCAAATAAGTTAGAAACATTAATTAATTTATTGGAACTTATTCTTCAGCTAGATATGAACAGAAACCATGCATTAACCGTAAAAATACAATTTATTTAAGTTTGACCAAAATGTGACCCTGATACATTTCTAGTCTTTGCCTTGTCTACTCAACACGAAGCGTGATAAGTTTGACAGATTTTTATCCATTCATTGAATTTAACTGCTTTAGACAATTTATTTAGAGCATTTCGAATTATCAGAAGTAATATCACAAGACCTCCTGATTTTATCGATAAATTTTTATTTTGCACGACTTTTTTTTGCTTTGCAACAAACACGAAAGCAAACTGCGTGGTAAATCCCGACTCCGAAGGAGGAGGGGTTTTATCTAATGTCAGTTTGCTTAAGTGATTTTGCTTAAAAGAATAAAAAATGAATGCAAAATAAAAATTTATCTGAGAAAATCTGAGGTCGTGTGGTATTTGGTGAGATAAATTCCAAAGACAAAGCAAAATGAAACAATTTAATTATTAATATTTTATTTTTAAACTTGAAATATTAATTAACTGTCACACTGACAGTTATAAACTACAACAACTGTTTATTTACTTGGTAGCGGAGAATTATCGGGGTAACGGGGTTTTATCAGTATAATACTGTTACCATTGGTTGAATTTTCAAGTGTTTTGCATCATGATTGGTTGAAAACTAGTCGTTGGAATTTATCCCTAAAATAGTTAATTTCGCATCCAGTGTAGACATTTTTATTGAAAAATAATTTAATTTCAAATTAAAACACTTGAAAATGTCAACATCAGTCAGAAAATAAAATCACTTGATTTAAAGAATATTGGATTAAATACTAGTATTTATTAAAAAAACTACTAGACTATTGAAAATGTTTCAGAAACACTATTTTACTTGACTAATAAAATTTCACTTGTAACTATTAACTTGTAAACTACGACTAGTAAAATACTTTTCAGAAACACAATTTACTAGTACTACTAACAATTTCACGTGTAACTAGTACGTAACTTGTAAACTAGTATTCTTTGAGAAACGGGCCCCTGGTACATCCCCTTTGAACGTACCAAAATTGTGTACCAATTGCGTACCAAAGGTTTGGTACATAGTGTTTACACCATTCGTCGCCATCTTGTTACGTCACTTGGTATGCGGACTAAATGTTTCGTACGCGTGGTGTAAACGTACTCTGTTTTGCGAAGGATGATAAATTGGAAATTTTTCTTTATTGAATGTTTTTTCCTGATCTGCAACCTTCAACGAAACAGTATTTTCGATATTTGTACCTTTTATCGAATATTTACATAAAATTAATTAACTTATATCAATTTCAATTTAAATTGACAGATGACAGTTATGTATGTCTTGGGAACATTTCTAACATTACTCGCTGAGACATCTGGCGGATGCCAACTTCGTAAACACGGATATTTTTGATGAGTTCTCCCACCTTCTATATTTATATACCGTACTTTTCGAGATCCTAATGATGAGCCTCGAAAAACAGACATCCTGTATAATCTGATAACTGTCAATTTATATACTGACTTTTGCTCTTCAAAGATAATTATTTGGTGTATCTGTGATAAACAAGTTGTGCACTAGTGTGCAGTGGTTAAAAAAGTTTGACTAGACACTGAATCTATCTGACCTGAAATTCTTGTAAACTTGAATTGCCCTTAACACAATTTGTAGAGTAAAAAATCCTTTACGAGTAAAACCTACGATTATTCGCAAACTTACAAACTTCTGGACTATAAAAAGTCCATTTTCCTGCAAGATTGTTGGTATAAACTCGAAGAAAAAAGAAATATTAAATAAATATCAAGCATATCCTTTTCTTCGTCCAGGAAGAAGAACAAGTCAGTTCTTTGTCCTCGTATGGAGCACACATGCTGTATGTTTTTAGAACAGTTGCTGGTCTTTCTTTTACATTTTACATGAATCTGAATAATTTATCGGACGTTCAGCCGTTGTCCAAGTAACTTCCAGCCCGGTTGCGTGTTTCCAAAGCCTAATCGAGTTCGGATCGAGTTTGAAACTGAAATATTATGTTTTAGTGTAAGTTTATAGTTTATTAGTTATCAGTAGTTTTAGATTAATTTAATGCTATGAGGAAAATACTAATGTATTATTTGCGTGATTTTATTTTACTTTTGTTTTCGGTTTTATTCAAATGTAAATTTGAAATATTTATAAACTTCCCACATACCTAGTCATTTTATTATTTATAAATCGATATTCATGATTTTATAAAGAATTAATACATTTTTCTACATTTCTGTGTGGAATAGAAAGAAGAAATTAAATTTGTTTCTATTGTTTTACTTTGCTACATATATACATAGGCGTCGACTACGTGGGGGCTTCGGGGCTTGAGCCCCCACACGGAAAAATCTGAGGGGTCTCTGCCACCTCATGGAAAAATCTGAAGGAGTTCTGCCCCCACACACAATAGCTATTTGTGTATTAAGAGTGCAAAATGGGACATTGTCGATTGAGTGGTTGTTGCCGAGCGACGCAGGAGCGAGGCATTCTCTCGAAATCGACAATGTCAATTTGCGCTCGAAACACACACAACATTTTTTCTACAGTCGCCACAATGGGGTCATCCACCATAACAAAAATTTATTTTTTATTATTTTTTTTTCTTATCGGTATTTTCCATTCTTCTTGAGCTATTGCTTCAATCTAATCTAAGCATTTTATACTTTCGTTTTTGTAAATGAATGCCCTATTTTATTTTCACAGCAGTGCGGCATTTTGTTTGGTTATGTAAGTGGGTAATGTGTAACTACAGTGTCATTAATTCCTGACTAAATGTTTCCATTAAGAATGTAACCAAGTAACATTTTTCAACATTGTATAGTTAGAAATTTGAGGACCGAGCGTTTTTTCTACTTTGTCGCTCTAGAGCGGCAAAGTGATATTTTGCGTTGACAAAAGAGAGCGCAAATGACTACTTTGTATATAGACTGTAGGAAAATGATTTTTACTACCAACAAAAAGTACCTCCTTTTTAAAATATTTTTAATACATCAATTACTTATACTAAGTAACATACCTATTCTTGTCATATTGTATAGTATGACTAGCGAATGAAAGTTGCCGTTTAGATTATTTAATAGATGTGGTTTCTTTTATAAACATTTCTCTATATTTGATTTGACATGAAACTGACCCTTATGTATTCTGTTACAAAAGATTAGAATTGTACTCAATACCATAGAAGGCATTTAAAATCCTACTTTATAAAATTGCCAAACTAAATAATTTAAATTAAATCTATTTTCAGCCAGACATAGTAATTATTTATTATTATTAATTATTTTTACTTCCTTGTACGAAGTAAAGGAAGTATTGTAATCGCGAAAAATTTCGGTTTTGAGATTTCAACGGAAATATCCATTTTGACCATCCCTGAATCCATTTTGACTAATTTCGTCGTGACGTCTGTACGTACGTGCGTATGTATCTCGCATCACTCAAAAACGGTAAGCCGTAGAAAGTTGAAATTTCGTTAGTTAGGACTGCTAGTTGTGCACCTCCCTTTTTGGTCATTACATAATTTCTAGAAATGGTACTTTATTTGAAGCCTATAATAGATTTTAATGAAAAACTATCTTGAAATATAATCTAACACTTTACAAATTTGGTATATAAGACTTTTATGTCAATTGGAATAACATAGTGGATTTTGGTTAAAACAGGCTAACCGGAAGTGACATATTACCTGAAGTTGTTAACAGTTTTTCTTCAATAAAATGGTTTCATTTTAATTTTAGAAATAAATGCTTCAAATAAAATTTTTAGAGAATTAAATTCTGTGTCTAGCACATCAAGTATTATTAAATTAGCCCTTCGTATAAGCGAGATATGTATATTTAAAACATATAATTTTTGGTTTTTGTAATAAAGCTTGCTATGGATTAGGACAAAAATAAAAAAAAATAAAAAATAGATGCTAATGTCAAATTACGTCAAATACATGCAATTTTATACTTGGGTCTATACTTCATATTGGTCTTGTGTACAAGGAAGTCGTGTGGTGTCCACATCAGATTTTTTCCATATAGTATAGTATTTCTGTGCTTTCCTAGTCTGGTATTTAAATGGGTTCATGCAAAATTTTCATACCTGAATATTTCCTACAATTATATTCTTCTCTAGGGTTTCAAAAGAAACCACATCTAAAAAATAATTTAAACGTCATACCACATTAACTAAAGTACTGTACATCTAACGCGTGTGGACTAGCAAATAGTATACTGCTACCAGTGTTGCCAGATTTAAAATGCAGTAATGTCCGAAATTAATAATAAAATTTTCAGATTTTAGTGAAAATTACGGTAGATTTTGCAGACTCCTGTGAAATAAATTTTATACAGAGTGATCAAAAATGGTTGAAGATCACGTCATCACTTTTGTTCCAAAATAATGTCAAACTTATATTCCAATATTCCTTATTCATGAAAACTATATTCCACATATGACAGATGATGACAGGAGCATGACATTCGATTAATATTATTACCGTACGTTCATTCACTTGATATTTGTTTCGGATACCTTCCTGAAAAATCTTTAATTTCATTTCATTATGCTTTTATTGAAGAGCGTAACAGATTTCTTCTTGAAGCATATATTGTTGCCTCACATAATTTGCAAAACTCGCTTCGCTCGTTTTGGCAAATACACTCGTGGCCAAAAAAAACTGTACACCAAAAAAAAAATCTTTTTCGACCTCTAATGGATTTATCTATATATTTTTTGTTGTGCAATGATCTATTGATATCTATAGTAAGATTAGAAAATAAAAACAGTGTAGGGAACACAATATTTATTAAAATAAAATTTAAAAACTTAGAAATGAACAAAAAAAATTGTGCTTATTTAAAATGTTTGAAGCAATGTTATTACTTTATTAGGAATATTAAAATGTGTGTTGCCTCCCCGGACTCTAATAACTTCTAACATACGGCGTGGTAAACTTTCTAAACAATTGACGATCTCTTCTTGGCGAATGTTATCCCATTCATCCCGAAGAGCCATTCTTAGCAGGTCAATCGTTTCTGGTATTGGTTGCCGGCGCCGAACACGTCTCCCTAACATATCCCAGATGTTTTCAATCGGATTTAAATCAGGACTACGTGCTGGCCACCATAGTCGCCGAATGTCGACTTCGTTTAAATATTGGACGACTATCTGTGCAACGTGTGGACGCGCATTATCATGCATTAAAAGAAAATTTTCGCCAACAAATGGAGCAATTGGTAACACATGATCCATTAAACATTCGGTTATATACCGATCAGCCGTCAAAGCACCACTTTTCACCAGAACCAGCTCTGTATGTGCAGTCAAAGAAATCCCAGCCCATACCATTATACTGCCACTACCAAATGGTGTTCTTGGGGATATGCAGCTTTCTAAAAATCGTTCGCCTGGCCTTCTCCACACGCGTTCTGGTGATCGTAGACAGAAACGGGATGTGCTGCGAGCAAAGCTGGGCAAGCAGCAGGCCTCCTGGAGCTCAAACCGTTTTCCCGCAACCTTCGGCGAACTGTTCGTGCAGAAATATCAGTTCCATAAGCATCAGCCATTACACTAGAAACAATAGTTGATGGTATACCTCGATTGCGTAGTACACATAACGTTAATAAACGATCTTCTCGGGGGTTTCTGATGCGTGATCTTCCTGATCCCAGTCTTCTGGTGTACTGTCCAGTTTGACGATAACGTTGGATTGCATCTTGGACAGTACTTTTTGGTACATTCAAAGCTTCGGCGATATAACGTATACTACGACCATCTCTGTTTAAAGCTACTGCTTGAGCAATAATTTCAGGTCGCATTTTAGAAAAAATATCACAATCAGCAATACGAGATCTGACAATACAATAAACAACATGCTAAGAGTCACTAAGCTACGGGAATTGATCCATTTGTTAGTAATATTGATTTTTTGATTTTCAACATTTTTGCCCGAATTTACTTTTTTTCCATATTTCTTTATAAATAAAGTGATTGTTACATAGTTTTCAATTTTTAGTCTTACTTTAGATATCACTGCTTCATTCCATAACAAAAAAATCATAAATAAAGCCATATTTATTACATTACAAGTCAATACAATTTATTTATTTTTGGTGTCCGGTTTTTTTTTGGCCACGAGTGAATACTATGTTTATCAAACAATATCACTCTTTTCTTTTCATAACTGATTATGTAAATAATTATTACAAGTCGCATTGTCAAAAGTAGCTGTTAAATACCTCATTTTCTTAATGTACTATCTGAATGTTAATGTTGGTGGGTACAATTAATTTCCAAATATTTGAATCCGTGAGCCTTGGGCGGGTGACTGTCCTTGCAGTTGTTGGTGGTATGGGATGGGATACACATTGTTGAACACGCGATATATCGTGCGCCACCTCGCCTATCCTAACGAATTACACGCCACGCTCAAATCCCTAAATATCTCTATAACACCAGGCATGCCTTCAGGCTTCAAGCCCACACACTTTGCCACTGATACTGATATATTAAATACGTGCCTACTTGAAGGCTGCTACATATTAGGATAGTAGCAAACAAATATACTTAAGGACAATCATTAGATTGACAGAATAGTTGCTTAATGTCCTAAGGCTTGGATGAGACAGAATTTTGCATAAAAATTGAGAACTACTTTTCCACTTTATAACTTAATTCGTCAACAGATTTTACGTAAGAATAAAATATTTTTGTTTAGAAGGACACAACGTAATTTGTAAAACGGTACAGATATATTTGTGAATTAAAATATTGGTACACTCAAAAATGATGAAATATTTTTACCTGTCGCTAAGAGAGGTATTGGATTCATGCTAAAAATCGCATATCCAGATTTTAGTGAATAAGCACGTTTTAAGGTCCCTAGAATCCGATTTTAACATTTTTACGATGATGTCCGTATGTGTGTGTGTGTGTATGTGTGTGTGTGTATGTGTGTGTGTGTATGTGTGTGCGGATGTGTGTGTGGATGTGTGTGTGTGTGTGTGTGTGTGTGTGTGTGTGGATGTGTGTGTTGATGTTGGATTCACGATATCTCAAATACTATAAGACTTAAGACATTTTTAACTACGGATTCCTCAATCTAACAATAATGGGAAGAGTCGAATCAGTTTTGGTAACAATTGGACAAACGGAAGTAGTAGTTACAAGAAAAAAAATCATCTAAATATTATTTATCGAAAATTTATGTAAATACTTATATTAAAGAACGTTAAATTCTTTATTCGATAAATATATAGTATATTACTAACCGAGGTGGAAAGTGTTTCATTGTCGAGGGCGAAGATAGTTAACCAAGGCGCGAAGCGCCGAGGTTAACTATAGCCCGAGACAATGAAACTTTTCGCCGAGGTTTGTATACTATTTTATTCACAATCTGAAATAAAAAATTAATATTTGATATTTAAATAAAAATAACCTAACAGAAATAAACGAATGGCCTGAGATTGTTCATTTGTCACATGAACTGTCACTTTGATTTCTAACCTTAAATATTGATTTCATTGATTACTTGTATTATTTACAAGTTTAATCCATATTTTTATCATATAAATTGTAAAGATGCTTTGTTTATAATGTAAATACCCATCATTGATACGCATTGATCTCTCAAAGCGGGGGGCAGCTATTTCCCGCCTCGAGGTTGGAAAGTATAGCGTGAGCATAGCTGAGGTTGGAAAGTGTCAACTTTCCAACCCCAGCTATCTTCACGTTATACTTTCCAACCTCTTGGAATATGAGGTTAACAATAACTAACTTCCCAACTTTTTAAAAGACAGAAATCGTCATATTACTAACCGATTGTAAATAATAGTATATTACTAACCGAGGTGGAAAGTGTTTCATTGTCGAGGGCGAAGATAGTTAACCAAGGCGCGAAGCGCCGAGGTTAACTATAGCCCGAGACAATGAAACTTTTCACCGAGGTTTGTATACTATTTTATTCACAATCTGAAATAAAAAATTAATATTTGATATTTAAATAATAATAACCTAACATAAATAAACGAATGGTCTGAGATTGTTCATTTGTCACATGAACTGTCACTTTGATTTCTAACCTTAAATATTGATTTTATTCATTACTTGTATTATTTACAAGTTTATTCAATATTTTTATCATATAAATTGTAAAGATGCTTTGTTTGTAGGTAAATACCCATCATTGATACGCATTGATCTCTCAAAGCGGGGGACAGCTATTTCCCGCCTCGAGGTTGGAAAGTATAGCGTGAACATAGCTGAGGTTGGAAAGTGTCAACTTTCCAACCCCAGCTATCTTCACGTTATACTTTCCAACCTCTTGGAATATGAGGTTAACAATAACTAACTTCCCAACTTTTTAAAAGTCAGAAATCGTCATATTACTAACCGATTGTGAATAAAATTCATTATTATATCTTCTATATGTAGATTTAGAGATAAAGAAATGCATATAAAAAATTTGATGTAAAAATTCTTAGATCAAACTACTTCAAGGCAAGAAATTCAAATGTATGTAATTCACACTTAATGTCATTGTCAAAAATATTTGTATGCCACTTTCAAAAATATTTGTACATCATTATGAAGATTATGAAAATAAATAAAAAGTCAACAACGCAAAAGAATATACCTAAAAAAGAATATAAAAGGAATTTGCGAAAAAATGACGAATAAAAGAAAAAGAAAAGGAAGGTAGAAAAAAAATTCAGAATATTGAATATAAAAAAAATGTATGTATTGTACATAATTTATATTAAAATAATTATTTTGTAGTGAGACATGAATATATGTATTTGTATTTAAAAATATTTTTCGTTTTATGCGTACAACCAGGTAAACTATCTGGCGAGAGTTTATGTGCTGGCCACATCAGATTTTTTATTCACAATCATTGTAGTAATATATCGATTTATAAGATATTAGAGGTTGGAAATACGACATTCATAACTGGACTGACAATCTCTTGGGTTCACTTCCACCCCAAGTGTTGAAAATGTTTATGTAGGGGTTGTCTAGCAACATTTTCATAGATCCCTATAATAAAGTAGGCTAAACAAAGTTTAATAGAATAGTCAAACATATTAATAAAATTAAAGATTTTTTTAAAAAAGGTAATATTGTGGGCCTTGGAGATCCGTATTTTATTTGTTAATAATATTGTTGAACAATGTTACAGACGTTTTGAAACTCCACCAATGTTTACTGCCCATGATATATTTTATTACCAACAATAATACACAGTTAGTTAGTGCACCGAAAGACAATTTATCAAGAAATCCTATTCTTTACGAGCATCTTATTCGTGTACGGATGTCTTTTAAATTTAATGATATATGACTAGTTATTTTTTAAAAAGAATAATTACAGAATATTTTTCATATCACTACTTGCAAATATTATTGACAATCCATTGTTTTATAAGTGAAGTCAAAGGATGCGAATTATCATAGTCGTTAGACTCATACCTCTTGCTTTACGAGTGAAAATGAAGGTGATTATTATTTCGAATCAAGACAGCGGAATAAAACGTAACAGTGTCAGAAACTTCACATTTCCTGCGAATTGGTTTCCGGGTTCCAGTTCTGCGATTCTAGCGCAAACAAATTAGTAACGAGCGATGCTCGAATGTTAAACGACACGACAAACTTCACTTTTCAGTTTCAAACTCAAGTTGTATGCTATGTTCTTGTACAATTATATGCTGAATTTAAAATAATAAGAGATGATGATTTATACTTTCTTTAATTCAACAGCGGAAACAGTTTTCTTACAAAATCATCTTAAGCAATCAGCAGAAACCGGTACCATTATTTTGTGTTTGATACGTTTAGACAGATTTCAGTAGATTACTTAGCTTTCTCCACGATCCTATTCCAAATTTCTCTTAGTCTTTCTCCTTCTGCCTTTTATCTTATTTTGACTGTCCAATCATTCTTCACAGGTCTCCTATTGACCATGTTTAGAAGGTGTTACCTCCAAACTCAGCTGTCTTTCAAAATGGGAAGAGTAGGCCTTTAGGCAGCGTCGGACTGGCTATTGTGGCGATGTGGCGATCGCCACAGGCCCGGCGAGCGAAAGGGCCAGGTCTAAACTTGTAACTATCATATCTAGTACTTAGTTAATAGTTTTCAATATGATAAAGAGAAAAAAAATCTTAAAGAACTGATTGTAAATCAAGTATATAACATAATTCAAGAGACTGACCCTAACCAAAGAACAAGCGTAGCGTAAGTAGACTTTCATTACTAGATTCATAAAAATGATTAAATTCAGAGTTAACTATTTTCGTTTTTATTCCGGATTAAAAATTTTAGTATGAGATCTATTCACGAAACAGAATACCTAAGGTAAGAGTTAAATTCTGCAACTGTCATTTTAATAACAATTTTTGTCGTCTTAACTCTTGGGATTGTACTTAAACATAAGTATTCCCAATTGCATCAACAAGGCTTAAATTTTAAGAGACCCATACACAAAAAATGCAAATCGAAACAACAATGCATAGTAATTCATTTGACATTTTATATCGACGTAATATTATCAATTTAAAAAACGCTTAAAAATTAAGTTATATTGGTGCAAACGGCCTTTAGCCCCATAATTTTTGTGTACTTTAACGATTTTAACGTTTTATGTTGTGCTGGGTGAAAGATAGCACTAAAATGAAAAATAAACATTGCACCTACAAAAAATCTGGTGTGGCCAACACAATACCTCCCGCCATTTACAGCCCGAGTCACAAAAAGATTAAGTTAATCCTTATTTTTGGATTAGCGAACTTTACTCTAATTTTGACAGTTTATTTCTTAAAATATAGTCTAAGCCAATTCAAGTGACTACCCTTTTTTTAAACTCCTCAACAAGATTAAATCCCAATTACAGAGTGGGTTTACATTCACACACATACATGCCTTAGTGGGATTCGAACCCAGAGCCCCGAGGGCACTCATGACATGAGGCGTTGCTCTAACCATTGAGACACCGGACCGATAATAAAATGAAGATTAAATTTTAAATGCCGGGATAGAATAGAATTCACTAATCAAAAATGAAGATTAGCTTAAACATTTTTGCGTATCGTTAATTTTTATTAATCTAAATACATACCTACATATTTACTTATGCTGGAAACTCTATTGAATTCCTTTTCTATTGTTCTATTTACTTTTTCCTTTTCAAAACGTTACTAATATTATTTTGAAATGATTAGTTCTTTGATAGTGACATTTATCTGTCAGTTACATACATTTAAATAACTGCGTTTTGTTTGTTTAAAGCGTAGGGTCTGGGATTTAAATTATAGATAGTTTTATAAATTTATCCATAAAATATATAGAAAAAGTATTAATGCAGATCTATAGAAAATTTAATAATCTTTAATTTTTATAATAACATTAGTCTCGAAAAAATAAGATTTAAAGGTATTTTCCGAAGAAAAACTATTTTGAGCTTCTAGTAAAGTGCCATTTCCGGTTATCAGATACAAGGTTTCAAAATTTTCTGAATGATAATATTTGAGTTAGAGTGGAGGATCCACACATACATACATACACACAGACATCATCGTGAAAATGTTAAAATTGGATTCTAGGGACCTTAAAACGTGGTCATTTACCAATATCTCGATATGCGATTTTTAGCACGATCCCTATACCTCCCTTACCAAGAGTAGCGGGAGGTAAAAAAGGTTATCTTTAATAGTATTCACTATTAATATGATTTGATTACATTGCGATTGTGTCGCGATTTTTATATTAGATTATTGCTAATTCTATACAACTAGTACAGTTATTTAAGGTAATAAATAAAATAATTTTAAAAAAAATTAGATTGGTAGGTAATCTTCGTCAAATTTATCTTCATACCATATTCTTAAAATTTGTCGTTCCAAATATTCGAGTTGTGTTGAATCCTTCCTATTTCATTATAGATTTAATGTGAATATTGTAACGTTTTTATTTATCTGGGTGAAGTGTAAATATTAGACGATTATTACTAATTAAAATTAAGTGTTTAATAAACTATAAAGAAAGTTACTATTAATTGTATTAAACAATTATTAAAAACTAATTAAGATTAAAACTATAATTAACTATATAACACTAACACTATTTACTTAACCAATTAACACTACTATTTATTTCTACGATATTACAAATTATTTATTTCACTAAGCGTTCCGATCTTAGACTGCCGGTCTGTTGCAGACTCTTGTAGACTGTTTACGCGATATTTATATCACTATATTTATATTACTATATACTTATATCATGTTCAACTGTCCGCTTACCGACCTCCACAGCGTCTATATACTCAAATGACTCAACAGCGTCTGTATATTCAACTGCTCGGACAGAAGTCACACCTTTCACCTCACTGTCTGTTTATTTATCTTCCACAGCCTCAGTATCACCAACTATCTGTATGCCACAATTCTTCAACACCAATGCCAAGTATCCACTCCAACTCGCTGTTACTGTCCTTGTATACCTAGCTTCACAATACTCGTCCACACTGCCGAGTATTCACTTTCACAGCTATCCCAATATACCAGTAACTTCCCAAGTACCTACTCGACACCAACTGCATACGCTCACCACGATACTGCTGTGTTTCTCAAACTCACTAACACTCTATATGAACATCTCTATGTCTCTCCATGTAACCAACTAACTCTCGAGCATAGCTACGTCCCTTATATACAGCTGCCATTATTTTCTAGAACAGTCTAGAATATTCGAACACATAATAACAATGAACACAAAAGGTTCAGGCGACCGGGAGTAATTAAACACGTCGCGACCAGTCTGTTTACATCGGCCGGCTACTAGCGCGATTACGTCACCGCTATAAATAGACACTCGCTTACAGTGGCGGCGACGGCGGGCGTCCCATGTTACAATATATTGAATATGTTACAATTAAATTCTGTTTTTTCCCTGGGGTTATAAATGTATAACATCAGGTGCGTGTAGTGCGCATGCCCCCCGTGATCTCTCCGCCTCCAACTAGATCCGAGGGAAGTGTCTGTTAATTTGTTGGGAAAGTTTGGAGTTAGGGTTTTTTTAGCTGTGGATTTGGGAAAGTTGTTTACTGGAATTGAGAGTTTATTCTGTTTGCTTGTGCTTGTGACACAAATGTGTGTAGGAGGGTTTGTTTTTGTACGTGACAACTGAGTATTTGTCCAATTCGGTGCTTCCGAACATTAAATTCAAATACACGCATACGGAGAGTTCATTATGGTTATAAACTTCACTGACCGGCATTTCTACCACAAATAATTATTTTTAGATATACATTCCTCAATCCCCCGAGAAAAATTAGAGAATACCTCAGAGGAAATTAACTGTGCTCTAAATACACTTACGTGGATAGAAATCGACCACTTAGCAGTTTTGAATTTCATTACTTAATTTTTTTGGTAACTAGCCGTCAGATTAAATAAAACTTATGCTGTTTGATCATTCTTTACGCTTTAACATGGGCCTAAATACCTTCCTTACCTAAAGGTATGACGGAAGGTAAAAATCTGGTGTGGCCAACACAATATCTCCCGCCATTTAGATCCCGAGTCACAAAAAAGATTAAGTTAATCCTTATTTTTGGATTAGCGAATTTTACTCTAATTTTGACAGTTTATTTCTTAAAATATAGTCTAATCTAATCCAAGTAACTACCTTTTTTAAACCCCTCAGCAGGTTTAAATCCTAATTACAGAGTGGGTTCACATTTTTTTATTTAATCGTATCCAGCAAGTACATATATAAACAAGTATATAAACAGTAACTCAAAAGGGAAAATAATGTTAAAAACCATTGATGTTGATGTTCCTCAGAGGTATGTCTATAACTTGTTGGAAGATTAGCTGGTGTTGCAGACTTCATACTGGCTAAAAAAACAGTACCCAGGGCCGCGACGAGGACGCTTCTGCTTGGCCCATGTTATAGTAAATTCACATTCACTCACATCCATGCCTTAGTGGGATTCGAACCCAAAGCCCCGAGGGCACTCATGACATGAGGCGTTGCTCTAACCATTGCGCCACCAGAGCTATAATAAAATGAAGATTAAATTTTAAATATTGGGATAGAATTCACTAATCCAAAAATGAGGATTAGCTTAAACATTTTTGCGAATCGTTAATTTTTATTAATCTAAATGCATACCTACATATTTACTTATGCTGGAAACTGTATTGAATTCCTTTTTACCTTCCGTCACCTTTAGGTAAAGAAGGTATTGTCTTTGGTCAAAAATTCGGTGGTGAGTTTTTGATGAATAAGCACGTTTTAGGGTCCCTAGAATACGATTTTACTAATTTTACGAAGATGTCTGTATGTGCGTGTATATATGTGTGTGTGTGTGTGTGTGTGTGTGTGTCTGTGTGTGACAAAATTTTCTAATGCGATAACTCTAATACTACAATTCCAAAAATTATAATTCTTTCGTATACCTCTTCGTTACATCCATGTGAAGAGCTGATTAGATTTTGGTTATAATTGGGCAACCGGAAGTACCCTAATTTAAAGATTTTAACAGTTTTTCTTGAAAAAACGATGTTAAATATCATTTTTTCACATTTAATATTATTATAAATATTACAGAATATTTTATTCTCTATACGATTTGAATGCATTTTATACTTAAATGGATATAGAGTTAAAAAATTATAAAGAAAATAAATATCATATATAAGCCTGCTATGCTATAACTCTGACAACAGCTGCTATATTAAGAAAATTCTGATTGAAAGGTGTCAGTGTCAAGTGCAATTGACAGTATATGTGTATTATAATTTTACTGGAAATATAGAATCTTTTAATAGAATTTGTATAAAATACATACAACTGCCTTAAGGTAATGTAAAAGAAATAGAATCTTTTGCAAGGAACTTTTTGTATGACATTTTTAATACAAAATATATAGAATTGACGGAAGGTAATGTGCTGGCCACATCAGATTTTTTATTGTTCTATTTACTTTTTTCTTTCTAAAACTTTACTAATATTATTTTGAAATGATTAGTTCTTTGATAGTGACATTTATCTGTCAGTTACATACATTTGAATAACTGCGTTTTGTTTGTTTAAAGCGTAGCCTAGAATTTAAATTATAGACAATTTTATAAATTTATCCATAAAATATATAGAAAAAGTATAAATGCAAATCTATAGAAAATTTAATAATCTTTAATTTTTATAAAAACATTGATCTCGAAAAAATAACATTTAGGGCCGGTATTTCCACCTCCAGATAAAGTTTAGGATAACTATCCGTCAGATAAATGATAAAATATCGCATCGAAATAAAAGCAGAAATGATGTAAATTATATTGAATGTTATTTTTTGATGCGATATTGTTCATTTATCCTACAGATAAGTTATCCAGCACTTTATCCGAAGATGGAAATACCGGCCCTTAAAGGTATTTTTCGAAGAAAAACTATTTTGAGCTTTTAGTAAATTGCCATTTCCGGTTATCCGATTTTCACCAAAATATAATGGGCTCTTTCCATTACAGAAAAAGTTCGAAATAGAAGATTTCAAAATTTTCTGAATGATAGTATTTGAGTTAGAGTGGAGGATCCACACACACACATACACACAGGCATCATTGTGAAAATGTTAAAATTGGATTCTAGGGACCTTAAAACGTAGTCATTTACCAAAATCTCAATATGCGATTTTTAGCACGATCCCTATACCTCCCTTACCAAGGGTAGCGGGAGGTAAAAAACATTAATTAAGCTATTAATTTTTTTTTGTAACTCACCAAGTAAATAACGAAATATACTAATAAGAGCCTTGAAAAAGATTGTGTTGGTTTTAATCACTTTGTATTTGCCTTCTATACAGGGTGTTTTAAAAGTAATGTGCCATAGTTCATGGAATGATAAAGAGAACTTAAAAAACCTTAAAACGTGGTCATTTACCCAAATCCTCGATATGCGATTTTTAGCACGATCCCTATACCTCTCTTACCAAAGGTAGCGGGAGGTAAAAATAATAGAAAGAAAATTTGAATATCAACAATACAAAACAAAAAATGACTGCATTCAAAAATAATTTGATATAATATTTCGCTAAACGTGACAGTTGTGAATAATTATACAAATACTGTTCGCAATCAAAACCTTAAAGAAATCACACGTTATATATTCATACATTAATAATGTACCAACATTAAGCCAGTAAAAATACTCGTAAAATTATAGTTCTTAACCCATCACCCTCTGCGACATTTTAAGCCGCAGAATAAAAACAAACCTCACTTTAACCTGAATTCTAATGCTGATTACCATTCCTCACTTCCTAAAAAATTCATAAATATTTCCATCATTATTAGCAAACAGCGTGAAGTCGGACTCACAAAGAAAAACAAATTATGCCGTTTGAACGTTGCATGCCGGCCTAAGAACATTTCTCCTGCTTTCAAATTAACCGTGACATGTAAAAGTGCTGTTTGCCTGATCACGAAGAATGATTAAAAACAGCGTAGTCAACAGATTATTAATTCCCAGAATACGGACCTGTGTAGATGTTTAATATTTATACGGAGGACCGTATTTTTGAGGGAAAGTAGAAAAGAAAGAAGCATTTGAATTAGTTTTGGTAGTGATGCGCACCGAAAAATCCCCTGATTTTTTTTCAAACATGATTCATTTTTTCCTGGATTTTTTTAATCCAAAGAATTTTATTACCTTCCGTCACCTTGGTAAGGAAGGTATTGTCTTTGGTCAAAAAATTCGATGATGAGTTTTTAATCAATAAGCACGTTTTAGAGTCCCTAGAATACGAATTTACTATTTTTACGATGATGTCTGTATGTGTGTGTGTGTGTGTGGATGTGTGTGTGTGTGTGTGTGACAAAATTTTCGTCTGCGATAACTCTAATACTACAGTTACAAAAATTATAATTTTTTCGTATACTTCTTCGTTACATCCATATGAAGAGCTGATTAGATTTTGGTTACAATTGGTCAGCCGGAAGTACCATCATTTGCAGATTTAAACAGTTTTCCTTGAAAAACCTATGTTAAATATAATTTTTTCACATTTGGTGTTATTATAAATATTAAAGAATATTTTATTCTCTATACGATTTGACTGCATTTTATATTTAATATTAAATGGATATAGAGTTAAAAAATTATAAAGAAATTAAATTTCATAAAGTAGCCAGAGCTATGGAAACAGCTACTATATTAAGAAAATTCTGATTGAAAAATGTCAGTGTCATGTGAAATTGACATAGTGTGTCTGTCTTATAATTTTACTGGAAATATAGGATCTTTTGCTCTCTGTATGGAATTTGTATAAAATACATACAACTGCTTTAAGGTAATATACAAGAAATAATAATAATAAATCTTTTATTTCTGCAGATACATTACACTGTATATAGAAAACGTCACAAAATAATAAATTTCTGTATGAAATTTGCATAAAATACATGCAACTGCCGGAAGGTAATGTACAAGAAATAGAATATTTAATTTAGCAAGGAACTTTCCGTATGAAATTTGTACAAAATACATAGAATTGACGGAAGGTAATGTGCTGGCCACATCAGATTTTTTTTAGAAATAAATTAAATATTGAATTTATACTTATGGCTATCAGTGCAGTAACACGTGTCTTATTTTTGTAAAAAAATTATTTTATATTCTATGACTACATTTTTACCTTCCGTCACCTTTGATAAGGAACGTATTGTCTTTGGTCAAAAAATTCAGTGACGAGTTTTTAATGAATAAGCACGTTTTAGTTTCGGATCGCATGACTCCAAAACCACCTTTCCAAAAATTATAATTTTTGCGTATTCCTTTTCTTTACATTCATATGAAGAGCTGATTAGATATTGGTTGTAATTGGGCGACCGGAAGTACCAAATTTGAAGATTTTAACAGTTTTTCTTGAAAAAACGCTGTTTAATATAATTTTTTCACATTTAACTTTATTATAAATGTTAAAGAATATTTTATTCTCTATACGATTTGATTACATTTTATACTTCATATTCAATGAATATAGAGTTAAAAAATCTGATGTGGACACCACACGACTTCCTTGTACGCAAGACCAATATGAAGATGAAGTATAGACCCAATTATAAAATTGCACGTGTTTGACGTAATTTGACATTAACATCTATTTTTTATTTTATTTTTTTGTTATTTTTTGTCCTAATCCATAGCAACCTTCATTACAAAACCAAAAAGTATATAAGTTTTAAATTTACATATCTCGCTTATACAAAGGGCTAATTTAATAATACTTGATGTACTAGACGCAGAATTTAATTCTCTAAAACTCTTATTTGAAGCATTTATTTCTAAAATCAAAATGAAACCATTTTATTCAAGAAAAACTGTTAACAACTTCAGGTAATATATCACTTCCGGTTAGTCTGTTTTAATCAAATTCTGCTATGTTATTCCAATTGATATAAAAGTCTTATATACCAAATTTGAAACGTTTTGGATTATATTTGAATATAGTTTTTCATTAAAATCTATTATAGGCTTCAAATAAAGTACCATTTCTGGAAATTATGTAATGACCAAAAAGGGAGGTACACAACTAGATGTTATAGAAGTCCTAAATACAAAATTTCAACATTCTACGGCTTACCGGTTTTGAGTTATGCGAGATACATACGCACGTACAGACGTCACGACGAAATTAGTCAGAATGGATTCAGGGATGGTCAAAATGGATATTTCCGTTGAAATCTCAAAACCGATTTTTTTCGCGATTACAATACTTCCCTTACTTCGTGCAAGGAAGTAAAAATTATAAAGAAATTAATTTCATAAAGCAGCCGGCTGTATGCTATATAACCATGGAAACATCTACTACCTATATTTAAAAAAAATCTGATTGACAAATGTCAGTGTCAAGTGCAAATGACATAGTATGTTTGTGTTATAATTTTCCTGCAAATATATAGAACCTCTTACAAGACACTTTCTGTATGGAATTTGTACAAAATACATAGAATTGACTGAAGGTAATGTACTGGAAATATGGAATCATTTGCAAAAAAAAACTTTCTGTGTGGAATTTGTACAAAATACATAGAACTGACGGAAAGTAATGTGCTGGCCATATCAGATTTTTTATATTATAGTAGAAAAACATATTTACAACAATAAAAATACAAAAATCGTAATTATTTACTCCTGTTGTAATTACAAACAATATTTACAAAATAAACATATGAGAATTTTATATAGAAATTTTTCCCTAATTACTCGATCAAAACAAGTAACAAAACATAATTAACATATAGGCAAATGCCTTCATATGAATTCCAGTAAACAGTGAAAAAATGTTTACCCGTAAAAATATCTGCAGTAAACATTTTTTCTACCTCAGGATTTCTATACAGAATGTCTCACAACTCACGCCCCAGACGAGACTGACACTTGCCGACGACAATAGGTTGCCAACAAATAGAAGAAAATAATTTGCGGCTGCTTGCATAACGGAGTTACAAGACTTTTTAATCCACCAATCCCGGAAGGATATCTTGAGGTGTGATATTATTACAAAATAAAACTGGTTGCTAGGTTTTAAAAATACTGCTAGTGAGTTACAAAATTTGTTTGACTTACTGTAATTTTGACACTTTAGAGTTGACTTTTCACTGTCAACAAATTTAGGTTAGCGAAGGTTTCATCCGAGATCATCATTTATATCGTACAGTGCAGCTGTGTAAAATATTATTGTCCTTGCGATAGGTCTCAATATCTCTTTATAATCCACAAGATTTCTATACGGAAAACGTTCCGAATAGACTCATGCTGCCTCTTTGGCGTTACGTCCACATTCCCCGAAAATTATAATCATTTCTAAGTAATCAGCGGCTGAATACATGGTAAGAATTTGGCTTTTTTTATTCACCTTGTCAAATTTAATTTGACACTGACATTTTTCGAAAACTACAGTCGCCCACACATTTTAAAGAAGATTTGATTTGTATAAAACCATTACGGCAAACACACGTCAAAGGTGTAGGTCTCTGATTGGTCAATTTTAAGACGTCTTTTCTCGAATATCTTTTAAGCTAGATTTTTTTTCTTCGAAATTACACATCCGAGTGCAGTCTCGTGTTTCCTCATTCGCTCTGGGGCGCGAATTGTCAGACATCTCTATTTCTCTAATGGAAATGTACCAAATTTAATTAAACATACATTACGTTTTGTTTGAAAACAAATTAAAATATTGGATTTTCAGTGAGAAATAAATATTAAAATTTGGTAGATACCAAACCAGTGCATTGAGAACTATCGATAAAATTATCAGACATCTGTTTTTATATAAACAAATTTAATAAATAAATATATCATCACAACTTTAACTTATTTATTACCCATTTCTGGATACATCAGTCTGCTTCTATTCGCCGTCATCTTTTAGGGTTTCTCAAATCTGTCGAGAGACTTTTATGTTATTTAAAAATTGAAAATAATTTTCAAGTTTACTGCCGGTCAGAATTAAACCTGTACATAACCTATCAAATCATTGAACGCACACAATAACAATTTCTTATACATTGTGTTTCCCTAACGTAAATAGTTTCCTATATCTCTCCCTTGATCTACAATAAATCCTGTAGTCTTCTGAACCACCTTGGTAAAAGGCAAGGCGACAGCCACCGCATTCCATTCCTGCTGCTGGTGGTAGTGCTAACCGTTTTCCTGCTTCTACTCCTGCTCTTTACCGGCCCTTGCGACCTACACCATTATCGACCCGCCAGGACCGGACTTGAATAATTAACACCCGTCACTTCACCCAGAGATTTTAGCAAGGGTAAGCTAATAGTGAAAAATTAGGGTAGTTGGCCTGGACTGAGATTGAATATCAGAGAGAATATTATAAATTTGAACTTAATATGTCGCCAGTCTAAGCAATAGTTTCCTCAAAGACATGTTTTATTTACTATACGTATAACATATATTAAATCTACAAGAAAAATCAAAAACCTTTAATTATATAAACAAGATAAAAATTCTACCCCTAATGGGCGCATAAACCATAACAAAAAAGTCATTGCCTCATTATTTTCGAGAACGTGGATATTGAGAGGTAACTAGAGAAAATTGTATATTTTTACTTCCTTATACAAAGTAAAGGAAGCATTGTAATCACGAAAAATTTCAGTTTTCAGATTTCAACGGAAATATCCATTTTGAGCATCCCTGAATCCATTTTGACTAATTTCGTCGTGACGTCTGTACGTACGTATCTCGCATAACTCAAAAACGGTAAGCCGTAGAAAGTTGAAATGGTACTTTATTTGCAGCCTATAATAGATTTTAATGAAAAACTAGTTCAAAATATAATACAAAACTTTTTAAATTTGGTGTACAAGACTTTTATGTCAATTGGAATAACATAGTAAATGTTGTTTAAAACAGGCTAACCGGAAGTGATATATTACCTGAAGTTGTTAACAGTTCTTCTTGAATAAAATGATTTCATTTTGATTTTAGAAATAAATGCTTCAAATAAGACTTTTAGAGAATTAAATTCTGCGTCTAGCATATCAAGTATTATTAAATTAGCCCTTTGTATAAGCGAGATATGTAAATTTCAAACTTATATACTTTTTGGTTTTTATAATGAAGCTTGCTATGGATTAGAACAAAAAATTACAAAAAAATAAAAAAAATAGATGTTAACGTCAAATTACGTCAAATACGTGCAATTTTATAATTGGGTCTATATTTCATATTGGTCTTGCGTACAAGGAAGTCGTGTGGTGTCCACATCAGATTATTTTAAAATGGTATTGCATATATTTTTATACCCATTCGATAGAATATTTTTTTCATGTAATCATTTTATATCCTTATATAACAAAAATGTTAAGAAAAATTCCCTTGAAATTTAAATAAATTTAATTTTTATAGTTATTTTTGGTATAGGTTATGTATGAAAAACAATTGAGCTTAAATTAAAACGAAAAAAATATTTGTGAATAACTTTATAAATAGTGTTATATTTGTAAAAATATAAATTATGCATTAAATAATTCAAATTGACAGATAGCAGTTTTTGTTTTTCATATATAGCCTACTGAAAAATAACTAACATACATCCTGTACTCGTTATTTCATTTAAGCCATTCAGTATTGAAGAGAATAGGGCATAGTTTTGATCTCTCTGATTGACTAACATTGGAGACAAAAGACAAGATACCCAATGTAGTTTCGGTTACTTAAAACTGGCACTAATGTGAGCGCCATCTGCTGAATGGCTTAAATGGAACAAATTATACCTTAATTATTTCAAATTGTATAAATTCAACTTAATCTCAGATTTATGAACAGAATCGTTTGTATATTTAAATACTGTCTGTATTGAAATGAATGGTTTTAGGGTAAAAATGACAGTTATACGATGTGTTCTGACGCAGATTTTAATCGTAATATAGGTGAAAAGGTCACGAGCTTATAACTGAATCAGTGGGGAGAATCATCAAACATTTTCATAAATTTATTACGCCAAATGCAAAACAAAAAACATCCCTTACGAGTTCATCGAATCATTTATATCCATTAACATTTAATTCACAAAAAATCCAAATATAAAACAAAACCAGTTTCATTTACACCAATTACAGTCTTCGTTTATATAAAACAAAACACGCCAGCTGAAATTAAGACACAGCCCGTCCGCTAATGTTCAAATCATTTCGCTCCGGGATTTCATTAAAAATGAATGCTAAAATGGGGCACAGTAGTTGTCGTATTATTAGCCTATTAAGCTACGACGTTACGGCTTCAAAGTAGCAAAGGTATTTTTTATTTCGACATTTTAATGAGATGATAAACTTTTATTTCTTGCAGATTCGAATCCGAGTGATATAAATTTTAATCTTATTCATACCATAAAATATTTGATTTTTTTACAATGTCGCACGGTTAGTTCGTTAATATACGAGGACAAGGTGAAAAGTTCTCGGCCTGGCACTAAAAGGCTGTATTTTTACCTCCCGCTACCCTTGGTAAGGGAGATATAGGGATCGTGCTAAAAATCGCATATCAAGGTTTTGGTAAATGACCACGTTTTAAGGTCTCTAGAATCCAATTTTAACATTTTCACGATGATGCTGTGTGTATGTGTGGATCCTCCACTCTAACTCAAATACTATCATTCAGACAATTTTGAAACCTTGTATTTCGAACTGTTTCTGTAATGGAAAGAGCCCATTAAATTTTGGCGAAAATCGGATAACCGGAAATGGCACTTTACAAGAAGCTCAAAATAGTTTTTTTTTTTTTTTTGAAAAATACCTACAAATGTTATTTTTTCGAGATAAATGTTATTATAAAAATTAAAGATTATTAAATTGTCTATACATACATACATATACATACCTACATACATACATACATAAAATCACGCATTTCCCACTTAGTGGGTTAGCACAAACCCGAAAGAATAATAATAACATCAACCACAAAAATAATTACTCTCTCTTTCAACAACATTCTTACTAACATAAATTTTCTATAGATTTGCATTAATAGTTTTACTATATATTTTATGAATAAATTTATAAAATTATCTTTAATTTAAATCCCAGAGCCTACGCTTTAAACAAACAAAACCCAGTTATTCTAATCTATGTAACTGACAGATAAATGTCACTATCAAAGAACTAATCATTTCCAAATAATATTAGTAACGGTTTAAAAAGAAAAAAGTATATAGAACAATAGAAAAGGAATTCAATACAGTTTCCAGCACAAGTAAATATGTAGGTATGTATTTAGATTAATAAAAATTAACGATTCACAAATATATTTAAGCTAATCCCTACAGTATTCCGAAAACTTGGTAGATATCTATTAACCCAATGTACCTCCCGCTCCTTTAAGTAAGGAAGGTATTGTCCTTATGGTTAAAAAATTCGATGATGAGTTTTTAAGGAATAAGCACGTTTTAGGGTCCCTAGAATACGATTTTACTATTTTTACGATGATGTCTGTATGTATGTATGGACGGATGTATGTATGTATGTCTGTGTGTGTGACGATTTTTTCGGATCGCATAATTCCAATACCACCTTTCCAAAATTATAATTTTTGTGTATTCCTTTTCTTTAGATCTGATTAGATTTTGGTTATAATTGGTATCCTAATTTGAAGATTTTAACAGTTTTTCTTGAAAAAATGCTGTTAAATATCACTTTTTCACATTTAATGTTATTATGAATATTTAAGAATATTTTATTCTCTATACAATTTGATTACATTTTATACTTCATATTCAATGGATATAGTGTTAAAAAATTATAAAGAAATTAAATTTCACAAAGCAGCCAGCTGTGCTATAAACATGGAAACCACATGGAAACATCTATTACATTAAGAAAATTCTGATTGACAAATGTCAGTGTCAGAGTGCAATTTACATAATATGTTTGAATTATAATTTTACTGAAAATATATATGTAGAATCTTACAAGAAACTTTCTGTATGGAATTTGTACAAAATATATAGAACTGACGGAAGGTAATGTGCGGGTCACATCAGATTTTTTATATTATAGTAGAAAAACATATTTACAACAATAAAAATACAAAAATCGTTATTATTTACTTCTACTTGTAATTTCAAACAATATTTACAAAATAAAAATATGAGAATTTTATACAGTAATTTTTCCCTAATTACTCGATAAAAACAAGTAACAAAACATCATTAACATATAAGCAAATGCCTTCATATGAATTCCAGTAAACAGTAAAAAAATGTTTACCCGTAAAAACTTGGCATATAATAGTGAACTATCTGTGGCTCATATCTACCGTGGCTGAAGTATGAGTACATTTATTGATTTAACGATTACTGTAGCACGTCAAATGCTCGTTCCACCTAAAGAATATGATTTATTTATTAGCAATCATGTGTACTACATTCCATGATTTATTTGTTCGTTCGTTGCTCGCTGACGTTTATTGTTTTAATTGCTATATTGACGAATATCAAAGTGATTACGGAAAATTATTACTATTTGATTTTTGAATAGAGGAACCCTATAAAGGATTTATTCGAATTATTCTGTTTCTATTCTACTATCTATTTTGGAATTACAGTCAGTTGAGTTTGAAACACAATAACTTGGTTCAAAAAAATCAAAAATTATGATACTCTCTTTCATTTAGGGACTATACATTTCTACATGAGTATACTCATTTTCATATTTTTAAATTAATATATATATATCATCACGGCATATTACCCATTGCTGGGTGTCCCAATCTGCTTTGTTCGCAGATATCGGAAATGATGATGACATATTTGTACCGTGCGGGCGTTTACCAGGCGTCACCTCACCTTATTTCCCGAACATAGGAAATTCAATATTAAAATTTTGATTTGGCGATATCTCTTTATCTATTAATTTTAGATAACAAAGTGTAATGAAGAAAAATGTTCGGAATGAAAACATGCATCGATAAGTACGAAGTTTGTTGTTTGTCCATATTTGATAGTGTATCATAATTTATGAATTTTTTACCTCCCCCTACCCTTGGTAAGGGAGGTATAGGGATCGTGCTAAAAATCGCATATTGAGATTTTGGTAAATTACAACGTGTCCCTAGAATCCAATTTTAACATTTTCACAATGATGTCTGTGTGTATGTGTGGATCCTCCACTCTAACTCAAATACTATTATTCAGAAAATTTTGAAACATTGTATTTCGAACTTTCTACGAAAAATACCTTTAAATGTTATTTTTTGAGATTAATGTTATTATAAAAATTAAAGATTATTAAATTTTATATAGATTTGCATTAATACTTTTTCTATATATTTTATGAATAAATTTATATAATTATCTATAATTTAAATCCCAGAGCCTACGCTTTAAACAAACAAAACGTAGTTATTCAAATGTCACTATCAAAGAACTAATCATTTCAAAATAATATTAGTAATGTTTTAAAAAGAAAAAAGTAAATAGAACAATACAAAAGCAATTAAATACAGTTTCCAGAGTAAGTAAATATGCAGGTATGTATTTAGATTAATAAAAATTAACGATTCACAAAAATGTTTAACCTAATCCTCATTTTTGGATTAGTGAATTCTATTCTATCCCGGTATTTAAAATTTAATCTTAATTTTATTATAGCTCCGGTGGCTGAATGGTTAGAGCAACGCCTCATGTCATGAGTGCCCTCGGGGCTCTGAGTTCGAATCCCACTAAGGCATGGATGTGTGAATGTGAACCCACTCTGTAATTGGGATTTAATCCTGTTGGGGGGTTTTAAAAAAAGGTAGTTACTTGGATTAGATTAGACTATATTTTAAGAAATAAACTGTCAAAATTAGAGTAAAAAAAAGGATTAACTTAATCTTTTTTGTGACTCGGGCTGTAAATGGCGGGAGGTATTGTGTTGGCCACACCAGATTTTTTAAGCAAGTCATTGTGTTTCAAACTCAACTGTCTATAATTCTGAAATGGATAGTAGTCTAAACATTTTATTTGTACCAGTTTTGCCATTGTTCAAAAATATTTGTTCACCTTTTCTTAAAACACGGCAGATAGGTTTCTACAAAAAAATAGTAATAATGTTGATACACAAATCCAGGACAAGTATCAAATATTAAGCCATATTTCAAATTTTAAAATGGCATAAAAGTGACCCCTATGGTGCACTCTCCAGTCAAGGAGTGCACATAAGGTGACACCTGGTAAACGCCCGCATGGTACCAATATGTCATCAGCATTACCGATATCTGTATACAAAGCAGATTGGTCGTGTTGATATATTAAGTAATTTATTTAAAAAAAGAAACAAATAAGCAAATTTGGGTAAATGCCCCATTGATTGTAGCAGTTCTCCTCGAAATAGGTTTCAATAAATTTCAATTATTCTGTAATTACTAATAATAAATTAGTAATCACTATAAATAACACAAACATAGGATCTACTAACTATTCACTAATGCAATTAATGAAACATATTTTAAATCCAATTACCCCTAAATTCGTATACGGAGTCAGCAATGATATAATTATCAAATTATCTATTGTGCTTACCCATTTGAACAGTATAAAGTGTGCTAGTCGATATACCGCGCGACCTATATTTAACCCCCGAATCAATTAAAGCAATAGCGAATATCTTCGCTTAAGAGTTAGTAACACAAAGTTATAAGTGTTCAAATGTTCAACTCATAAATCAATTTCCTTTCAAACTATAGCAGACACATAAATATTTACATAAAATTTTAATATGAATAAAGGTTTTCCCAAACCAACGCGAAATATTCGCAGCGATAGCGAAACTTTCGCATTTCCAAATTGTCGTTTTCTGAAAGTACACAGTGACAAGTGATAATCCCAACACCGGCGCGTAGATATCGCGCAAAGTTCCGCGAAACTAGGGTACCTTTATAACCAGGGTATGGCCATGGGCCAAGATCGCCGCCATTGTCGGTAATTCATTTCCCTATTTATTTGTAATAAATGTGATATTATATTATAAAAGAATATTTAATTATCACATTGTGAATTTATAAAAGTAATAAAAATTAATTAATTCAAGAGATACACAATTATTATTAAGACATACATTTAGAGGTTATGTAGAATATATGATATGTGTTGTTATTATCACATCTATTTTAATATCTGTAGTTCTTATTTACAGAATAATTGTATATTCTAAACTTACCTTTTAAAAATTTAAATGATTGTGCTTAATATTGGCAATTTATAGTTGTTTTCAATATGTCAGTAATCGTGGTGGGTATCTTAACAAACTACACAAGTAAATAAAATAAAAATATTACTTACACTTTAAATACATATTAAAATGATATCTAAAAGCGTTTTTCATCAAAATAAAACAAATAGCCACGATAATATATAATAATTTGCGCAAGAACAACACATATAACAGACGGGCCGGTAATGGCGGACGAAACGTGAACCACGCCATGGCCATACCCTGGTTATAAAGGTACCCTACGCGAAACTACAGCAAAAAAAATCTGATGTGGCCAATACGTGACCTCCCGTCAATTCCATGTTTGAAATAGCAATGAACTTTAAGTAAAGTATCACTTCCGGTTGATTGTTCGTAAACAAAAGCTAATTTGTTGTTTCAATAAATAGTCTGTAATACAATATTTTGGATTATATTTTATTATGGTTTTCCTCGAAAATCTGTTAAAAGCTCCAAATTAAGTACCACTTCCGGTTTATCATATAGGTATAGTCAAAATCTATTGTTGTTTCAATTTATACACGTGTATTAAATACCAAATTTGAGAAGTTTTGGATCATTTTTTAATATATTTTTTCAAGAAAATATGTTTATAGCTTCCTGTAAAGTAGTACTTCCGGTTTATCAATTTTAAAAAACATTTAGTATGTCGTTCTCATTAATATAAAAGTCTTAAATACCAAATTTGAAAAGTTTTGGATTGTATCAATTTATTTTTCACGAGAGCCTGTTCAGAGCTTCAAGTAAAGTATCACTTCTGGTTGATTAATTTTAGCCAAAATCTAATATGTTGTTTCCCATGATATGAAAGTTTTAAGTACTAAAAATGAAACTTTTTGGATTATATTTTAACATAGTTTTTCATTAAAAACTGTTATAGGCTTGAAGTAAAGTACCACTTCCATTTATCGAATTTTAGCCAAAATCTAATCAGCTCATTATATGAATGCAAGAAGCTTAAATACGGAAAATAGATATATTTGGAATTTTGTTATAAGAGCTATCGTGGACGAAAAAAATCGTCACACACACACACACAGACATCATCGTAAAAATAGTAAAAACGTGTTGTGGGGACCCTAATTCGTGCTTATTTACTGAAAACTCACCATCGAATTTTTGGTACGATTACATTACCTCCCGTACCTACGGTATGACGGGAGGTAAAAATGTGGACCTGATGATACATTAGTACCCTTTAACTTTAAGATGCAATCAGTGCTGCCAACCACCTAATCGAGAAAACAGTAATTTCCCTTTAGTTTTTGTCTTTTCCTCATACACCATAAAATCCTTAACATCTTTGCATCTGATATCCAGTGCCTTAAATAAATTACTTAATTTCCATTGCGCGACCCCGTATAAATCTAGCTTTCCCTTTATTAACATATAGATTATCAAAGGGCGACGCATATGGGGTAGTAAGGGACCACTCAACCCCACTGTCACCGCAAACGTGTAGAAAGTATGCTAATCTGATGAATTGGAAAATTGCCGGATAAATTTATCGGTCGTTTAAAAATAATAGCCGATTTTGTTTTTCTGCGTACAGAATATGGTAATTAAATTTGAATATTTATACTGGTAGGAAATTTTCAATCACAAATATGGTTTATTTTACAAACAAAAGGGACGTTAAAATTGGTATTTACTCAAAGCTAATGATGTTTTTCCGTTATATATATTTGTCTGAAATATAATTGAACCAATTGACCATACAAAGAAATGTTTTTTTACTATAAAAAAACCGATATGGCCAGCACATTACCTTCATTATTTCACAAACAGATTTTTAATCCATATCATATATTGTAAAAATCAAAATCAATGAGTTTATTTATCAATAGGGTAATTGTATGATCGAAACGTTTGTTTAAAATCAAATAAACACCTTAAGACTGCGTTCCGACTATTTCTCCTTCTTTAATCAACATCCAGTCGATCATCTTTACTCCAACTATATTAATAAACATATTATGCATTTGTGCACAAAATATTTTCATATTATATACAAACTATGTAAATAAAATTATGTAGCAACAATTGTTATTTGTATATCAAGGCCGCGAAATCACTCTTTAGCGTACCGAGAGAAAAATTGTCGCCGAGGCCGCTTGCGGCCAAGGCAAGACAATTTCGAGGGCGGTAAAGAATTTCGCGGACAAAGTGTACACCATATTTTTTGTGCAACCGTAAAAAATATGTAATTACAAATTTTATTAATTTTAAACAGTTTCAATGTAAATAGAAAGTTAGCTTTCAAGGTGGCTAAGGGATTAACATTTGATAAACAAAAGCATGCAATTCTCAAGTGTCAAAGTGGTTGTTTACCTAATTTCGCGGCCGTTACCATAACAACGGTCGCGAAATTGAATTTCGCGACCTGTATTGCGGCTGCGAAATGCTTATTTCGCTTCCGGTTGCACAAAAATTAATTTATCATGCTGTACAAAAATGTTACGCCCAAGATAAGTATTTCAAAATTACTAAAAAATCGTGAGCGGGTAAGTATAGTATGACTAGCGAATGAAAGTTGACGTTTAGATTATTTAATAGATGTGGTATAGTTTGAAAACATTTCCCAATATTTGATTTGAAATGAAACTGACCCTTATGTATTCCGTTACAGAAGATTAGAATTGTACTCAATACGAGGAGGCATTTAAAATCACCTTTACTACAGGATTCAGGGATGTATTTAAAAAATTTAATACCGCAATTTCTAGTTCGTTCATCTCAGGTATAAGGTATAAGCAACCCTTGAGTCGGAATTACTGATAGAGGAAATTAAAAATAATCCTATTTCATAGAATTGCCAAACTAAATAGTTGAAAGATCAAAATATTTTGTTATAATCAACATAAACGAAAAATGTTTAAAATATTTTAAACGCAACCCTGTTTCGATTTTCAATTACCCTAGTCGGCCATCTATTTCCAGCCAGACATAGTAATGTATTTCTGCGCTTTCCTAGTCCAGTATTTAAATGGGTTCATGCAAAAATTTCATACCTGAATATTTCGTACAATTCTATTCTTCTCTAGTAAATAATTTAAACGTCAACTTTTATTTTCTAGTCATACCATACATAAAGTTATCGCGGAAAATGCAACACAGAGGATATTTTTGTGAAAATTGTTGGAAAGAAATGTAAGATTTCTTTTTGATCTCTTGCAGAAATTACAAATACCTTTTTATCTTTTTAGGTCAGGAAGACAATTGCTATAAATCGTGTAAAAACTTTTCTTATTTAACTCGTCAAGAAAAAATTTATGCCTCGCAGTAAGATATTTTTGACGACGCCTATGGAAAAATATGAAATGTTTATTCCCTACGGACAGTTTTTCTCTTTTTGTGAAAAATTGCATCGAGTTAAATTTAAATTCTGCTGGTATTTCGTAAGTACACTTGTTTCGGATAAGGTATGATTTCTGTGATTTAAAATATATATTAAAATGCATATTAGTGTAGTGCATTATAATTTATTTACATTAAAAATGCATCTGATATAATTTTGAAATTAGTAGACAGCATGTAATTTATATGTTAGCGCAGGTTTTTTTTGTGATAATGCATGTCAATAAAAATTATCAGATTTATGTTTTAATAAACCAGTTCCTTACTTCAATTAAAAAACTATGAAGATAAACAAGTTTTACTCCATTTTAAAAATACAGGATGGAGTCTATACTCTATCCGTTTTAACTATAGACTAGATGGCGTTTCGAGCGCGGCCGTTTTTACATGTATTAAATAAAGAATTCAAATTTTGGCGCCATTCCTGAATTAAAAAAATTCTTTCTAATTGACATTGACATTGTTTTTATGCATACACTTACTTATAATCTTCGTACCTTTCACTACATGTCGGCGAAAGGGGCATGCATAAATGAAAACCACATTATTCAAATAAATTTTAAAGAAAACAACGTAAAATAAAAATATAATTCACCTTTGAAATATAAATATTTACTCTCTGAAATATATACATTATATGTATATTCTAAACAAATTTCTTTGTTCCTGGGGTGATCCGAATGACCCTTTTTCCTCATGTTCTTTTATAGCTTTCCAAATACTACATCGTCCTATGCCCAGTTCTGATGCCACAATTTGGACACATTCTGATTTGGAATATGGATTCGTGGCACGATATGTGCAGTATAAATTAAACGCCATTTTTTTGCCCGCTTCGGAGGGCCTTTCCTTTTAGAAGTTGTAAAACATTGGCAGAGCCAGGTTCAGGATTTTTATCCATAATAGCTGTATTCTTTTTGACCCAGTTGTATCTCAGCTCAGTACATAACTGAGTTGAGCTGAAGTGATTTTGCGAAAAGAACAACTTTTATTTCATTTTATCAATTCCTTCTTTATCGATAGCATTTGCTGTAACAGCTGTCAAATTTATTGACATTTTTCTGATCTATGATACTGTTTATAAACGAAAAATGGATAATGTTGAAAATATATTACTTGTAAGTATATCTGTACATGTGAATATAAATTATGTTGATTTTTATAACCTTAAAATGCAAACTGAGTGTTTCAAATCATTTTGAGTTTTGTAAACTGGTAGTGTAGCATCGGAAAGGGGGGAAGTGAGTTTACTCAGAACAACTCAAATCAGTTGTGTTAGAAAGAACAACGATGTCCTAAGTTTATCTGAAGTGATCTGAGATTCTGTCCAAAAAGAATACAGCTAATATTAACGAAGAGAACAATAACAAAACTAATGAAAAACTAAGAGAACGCGCACAACGAAAACTATGTAATTTGGAATATAACGCCAAAACACTATGAAAATTATATAAACGAAAAGAACAATAATATAATTAACAAACAGAAATGAACAGAAATTAATAATATGTAATAAATCGTGTACTATTGACTTCGTGACTTTTATTTATGTTATGTCAGACGGCATAACATAAATCAAAATAATTGATACAGTTGTCAAGTAAATTTAAATTTCGCGTCAATTATTTTGCTGTATAAACTCGGTTCACGTTTGAACCAATCAGAGAGCTAGAATCTTAGGCCCTATCTCACCCAACCCTCTATAGTTAAAACGGATAGAGTATAGAAACTCAAAAAGGAAAGGGACACTTTTTCGAAATGACGTAGTGGGTCGAACAAGAGGAACGGCACCAAAATGTACCGTGGCCCAATTAGAAAGAATCCCTAGATGTTGTCGTGCGTTAAGGCGCATTTATTTTCTCAATAAACTTATTGTAATGGATGACGAGAAATATTTTACTCTGTCCCATTCAGAGATGAAAGGAAACGATGGTTTTTATACTAATGACATGGAAAACACACCAGACAATGTTAAGTTCAAAGGTAAATCTAAATTTGAGGATAAAATTTTAGTATGGTGTGCCATATATATCTCGCAGCCGTACATTGGTCGTGTTCGCTTCTCGCCTTAACTGCACAACTTTATTCAAAGATGCCTCTCTAAATTGCTTCAATTTATAAACACATCACGCCAATGATGATATAATGTTTTGACCTGATCTAGCTTCATGCCACTATGCCCGAATAACTAGAGACTGGTATAACAAAAACAACGTAGACTTTGTTCCGAAATTGGACAATCCTCCCAATGTACCTCAAAATCGACCAATAGAAGAATTTTGGTCAATATTGACCAGAAAAGTGTACGACAAGGGATGGGAAGCTGCAAATGAAGAACAATTACGACGTCGCATTTACCAAAAGATTCGAGAAATCGATCCAGATGTTGTCCAGAGGATGATGGGGCAAGTCAGAAGAAAATTAAGGGCCATTAAAGATAATGGTCCATTATCAATAATTTAAATGTTAAATATTAATTGTTATACTTATTATTAATTGTTGTAATAATTAGTTTAAAAGGTAAAAGAGTTTTAAAAAAGTTATCATTATCTAAAAAATTTCTCAAAACTTTAGGACCATACGTTATTTCTTGCTGAATAAGATTTTTCAAGTGAAGCAGGGTTGTAGGACGGTGTTTGTACACCTCTGTCTTGAGATATTCCCATAAAAAAACACATGAGGGTAGACCGGGCGAGCGCGTCGCCCACGGATTGTCACCTTAAATCGAGATGAGCCGTCAGAGAACATTGCCTTTTTACCTCCCGCTACCCTTGGTAAGGGAGGTATAGGGATCGTGCTAAAAATCGCATATCAAGATTTTGGTAAATGAGCACGTTTTTAGGTCTCTAGAATCAAATTTTAATTTTCACGATGATGTCTGTGTGTATGTATGTGTATGTTTATGTATGTGTGGATCCTTTACTCTAACTCAAATACTATCATTCAGAAAATGTTGAAACCTTGTATTTCGCACTTTTTCTGTAATGGAAAGAGCCCATTTGCCCATTAGATTTTGATGAAAACCGGATAATCGGAAATGGCACTTTACTAGAAGCTCAAACTAGTTTTTCTTCGAAAAATGCCTTTAAATGTTATTTTTTCGAGATTAATGTTATTATAAAAATTGAAGATTATTAAATTTTCTATAGATTTGCATTAATACTTTTTTTTATAAATTTTATGGATAAATTTATAAAATTATCTATAATTTAAATCCCAGAGCCTACGCTTTAAACAAACAAAACGCAGTTATTCAAATGTATGTAACTGACATAAATGTTACTATCAAAGAACTAATTATTTCCAAATAATATTAGTACTCGTAACGTTTTAAAAAGAAAAAAGTAAATAGAACAATAGAAAAGGAATTCAATACAGTTTCCAGCATAAGTAAATATGTAGGTGTGTATTTAGATTAATAAAAATTATCGATTCACAAATATGTTTAAGCCAATCCTCATTTTTGGATTAGTGAATTCTATTCAATCCCGGTATTTAAAAATTAATCTTCATTTTATTATAGCTTCAGTGCCTCAATGGTTAGAGCAACGCCTCATGTCATGAGCGCCCTCGGGGCTCTGGGTTCGAATCCCACTAAGGTATGGATGTGTGTGAATGTGAACCCACTCTGCAATTGGGATTTAATCCTGTTGAGAGGTTTAAAAAAACTGTCAAAATTAGATTAAAATTCGCTAATCCAAAAATAAAGATTAACAATCATTTTTGTGACTCGGGCTGTAAATGGCGGGAGGTATTGCGATGGCCACACCAGATTTTTTATGAAGATATTTCAAGGCAGAGGTTTACAAACACCACCCTACAGCCGTGCTTCAGCTGAAGAATCGTATTCGGCAGAAAATAGCCCGAATGTTGGAACGTGTAGAAAGGAGCTTCAGAAATCGGTGCATCAGTGTTTAGAGAACGGTGACGGTGGCCACCACCTTCAATATGTTTTGTTTAAAACTCCATGATTTAAGGTTTAACACTTGAAATTATGTTCTTTCATTATTCAAAAATTAATTTTGTCTATCGACAATACTTTATATTTTATTCGCCTTCAAAAAAAGAAATTTTTTAGGACCCACCCCGTATAATATAAATCAGAATTGTAACATAAAAATTCCAAATTGATTCATAAAGTATTCGTATAACTTTAAAACTTTTACTGCGATTTTGACTGAAATATGAAGTAAAAAATTTATAAGCCAATAAAAAGTTTTAATAGGTACAGCTGAAATAAACTGTTATTAATTTACTTTTTAATAGCAAAAACAAATTAGAACGATTATATCGCAAGCTTATTCCGTAATGTTAACAGGATATTTCCAAACAAATGAAATGAAAACAATTGTTCGAAGCTTGCTAAATCCTTGAAAATGGAATAAAATAAATAACATGACTTTCGTACCGCATTAGTTAACAGTTTCAGTTTATATCTACTGCAGTTTGCTGAAAATATATTACGGAATAGAGTTTCAAGTGTTCGAGGCGCTTCCACCACATTTCATTGAGCTTGTTTTCTTAACAATACATAAGAAATGCATGAATTTATTTAAACCAATTTTAATTTAATGTACAAATAAATAATCACGTTTTAAGGACCGTAAATCCGACTTTAACATTTTTACCTAGACTATTCGAGCTCAGTATCATATTGGCTTGGTTGCAGAAAGCGTTGTCAGAAATCTAACATCATGTCAGATGATGTGACATAACGTCAAATCAAAGTACTCTAGGTACGTTCTATCGGTGTCAGAAATATTCCTACTAGAATAAGAATATTCTTAAAGCAATAGAACGCTCAGTAGCAAATAACTGTCAAGTGCTGTCAAGTAAAAAAATAAATACAATAGAACAGTGGCAGTGGCTATGTGTTATTGTTAGTTAACAACTAAAGATAATTTTGTATATTTATTTTGGATCTTCGAAATGTTGCTATGCAAATATTACAGAGATTATAATTATATGAAAATATATTAAATAATAAAAACGTAAAGGATATATTTTTGTTGAGCACAGTCTACTCTAAACATTCACAAATGTGACAGAAATGTACGCGCGACAGTCGGCTAGTAAAATTTTGAATTTATCTCCACTCTATATATCTTCCTACCAACGCTTCTAACTCTGAAGTTGGAATGATTCGTAGGAATATTTCGATTTTTTTGACGCAAAAGAACGACCATTGATGTTCTACTAGAAGAAGTAGGAAGATTTCTGAAACCAATAGAACGTACGTGTAGCACAAAGCTATCTGACGCGATGTTAGCTAACGTTGTGTCAGAATGATGTAACAGTACGTTTGACGCGTTTTCAAGTGAAAAATCTGTTGCACAAAGCTCTGACGCGTTGCCACAGCTCATCTGACATAATGTCACATTAATTGCACGTCAGTGTTCAATTATCTTTTGTCAGAGCTGCTTGTTATTTTAAGTTATTTTTCATCATTACATGTCGGTGAGTGTGATTATTATTACAATATATTTTAATAAATTAATATCTAAACAATTTTAGTATATATGACAGATTTATCCTTAATAAGCTCCCTGTCTGACAACAAAGATGAACCAATTAATAGAATTCGCATAGTTCCAGATCACAACGATCCATTTAATATTTATGATAACCAAGATTTTAAGATACGATATCGTTTCTCAAAACTGTACGAAATATGTTAGTGGCATCAACTTTTGGAAGATTCAACTGACGAACATAATTTCTTATTATAACTTTAATACAGTGTGTTCAATAAAATTCCTAACTCGGAGTAGGCTATGAACAGAGAAACGTAAGTCTGATCATTATTCAATTCAAAAGTCAAGATGTCAAAATTGATCTTGAAATGTAATTTTAAGAAGAAAAAACAATAAAGAAGGATACAATATATTGACATTCGCCGTTTTCTGATTTGTTTTCATTTCTAAAATAAGATTCAAGAAGAAACACTTAGATTTCTTTAGATAACATTTTTGACAATATCTCATGTCAAATTGACATTTAATTAAATATTTTTAAATTGACATACGTTTCTTTGTTCATAGCCTACTCCGAGTTAGGATTTTTTTTGAACACACTGTACTTGTACTTTTATTTAGCCTAACAAATAATAATAATAATCCATATTCTCATTTCTCAATATTTTTTTATAGAATAGTTCAGATGTATATTATTACTGTCAAGATGATTTAAATTTAAACTTCAAAAGAGTAACAAATCATTCCTAGAACATCGTCGGCTCCGGTGGCTCAACGGTAAGAGCAACGGCTCTTAGTCATGAGTACGCTAGGGGTTCTGGGTTCGAATCCCACTAAGGCATGGATGTTTGTATATGTAAACCTCTCTGTAGTGGGGATATAATTCTGTTGAGAGGTTTTTTTAAAAAAAAAAAAAGAAAAAAATGTCACTAAACTCTTGACAGTTTGCACTGATGTCAGATTGTATTTTTATCTAACATCAGGATAACGTTACGTCAGCTAATACAACCTTATTTTTTGTTTGTGTAAGGCATCAAAAAATGTTACATCTGACGTGATGTCAGCTAATCATGCTGTTACATTTTGTTTCTGCAACCGACTCTTGAGGCGATTTCGGGCGACATACCCGTTCACTTCTTCGGATTACTTACGGTCAGTTACGGTATGATATGGTTAATGGTGGCGCCAAAAATCGTTGGTTCACTTGTTGACACCGTGCTTGGTGGTTATGTACATTCTGCGACATTTAAAACTGTCAAAAATAGTGTCTGACAATTAAAATGCATTAACGGAGAAAGATAATTTTTTCCATATTTGTCCAAAAAAGAGTCAACGAAAATAATGTCACCCTGTTTGACATAAGACCACGACTCCGACTGTTTTGACTTTTGACATTTCAAAAAAAGACATGATAAAAAGAGATAGAAATAGTGAACAGAGAGCTGACCCGACTCGCAAACCTCTTCAGCTGTGAGCACTGATCCAAGCATGCGGGTATGTTGTTCCTAACGCCCGATTTTGTGAACGTACCTGAACGCAACATACCGCAAGTGAACGGTTGTCGCCCGAAATCGCCTTTGATTTAAAAAAAATGTAAATTTGACAGTCCAAAGTACAACAAGGAAACCAGTTGTCAAATTCAAATGTTTGTAATATTACTACAAAGCTTGTTGCGGTACTTTATACCCCCTTTAAAGAACTGGCTACCACTGGTATATGGCTAATATACAGTGTATTGACCCACAACAATAAACACAGTACTATTTTAAACCGGGTGTATAAATTCAGGTGTAAAAACTCGTGTATTAGGTGTTTGAACAAAACTGCAGTATTTAGCGGGATTTATGCCACGGCATGCAATAGTGTTTGATGGCACGAACCGATTGCAATTGCAGGCACAGGCAGAGCGAGTCGGAGTTGGAGCTTCGCTTATCAGCATCAGTGTTAATCACCGTGCTTCTTGAAATAGACATTAAGCATTCGCATGCTGTTTGCGTCACGGGAAAAGCTGCACAACACGAGCGCCCTGCTCTGGCCTCGCAGAAATGGCAGGATATTCATTACGCGACATATGCGCCTGATTTATAGAGATGCTATCGCGGCTCGATGCTGCCGACGGAATCGTATGTGGATTCGAATTGCTTATTACATTAAACCGTAATAGTATGATGCTATATGCGGCGCCTCCACTGAAATTTAAAGATTATTATAGACAAATGAGCACACTAAGAAATTCCGTGTTAAATTTTACACTAAATGTGGTCTATATAGGTCCACCAGTTGTAGTGTAGAATTTACCACATCGACATTTGGTAATAAACAACACGGAGATATGTGTTAATAATTAACACTATATATTTTGTAGATACTACTACACCGTGTAGTTTTTTAACACTTAAATGAGTTATTTTAATCAAATAACTGCGGTTATTAGTACACAGTGTAGTGTCATTTTTAACTTAGTTTAGTGAAAAAATATACCTATTTGTGGTGTACATTTTCATCAACCTAGTGTTTATTTCCATAAGTAAATGTGGTTATTAATGCACTAAATAGTGGGTTTCTTTAACTAACTTTAGTGTATAAATATACTTATTTGTAGTGTATATTTTCATCAATTTTGTGTTTATATACACTGATTACAGTGTACAAATAGTATTCATTTTTTATTTTTTTACACAAGATTTGTATTTTATTACCAAAATGTGTATATTTTTTATAAATATTTACTAATATTAGTATAAACGTTATACACGATGTCGAGTGAATAGATAGGTATGAAATATAAAATATGTACTTCCATTAAAAAATTTATTGTACATAAAAACAACATATTTTATATAAAAACTTGTACTTAATTAATTAATTAATTATTACATTATAAAAATGTAGGCACTATTGTTGAGGTTCATTCACAAATCGAAATTATAGTTTTATGTTTTAGTTTTAAATTTTAAGCAAATTAGTAGTCTAATAATGTTGCCAATGCTTAAACACAGCGTCAGAAGAGTATCTATACTTCCGACCACGATGAAATATGCGAAAAGAATAAACTGTTGTACAGATTTACACTTACTATTGTCTAGAAATGCACCAAATAGTGTATTTCTTTTACAAAAGTAGTGTACTTTTTACACCAACGTTTTAAACATACACCTAGTAGTGTACTTTGTACACCAATATTTTAGATATACACATAAGAGTGTATTTTTTACACAGATGTTTCAAATATGCACAAAGTACTGTATTCTCTACACCAATTTTATAAATATACACAAAGTAGTGATTTTTCTACACATTATGTTTTAAAATTACACCAGGCAGTGCAGTTTTTAGAAATACACTAGACAGTGTATTTTTAACAAATATACTGATCCAAAACTTATCAAAATTGGTATTTAAAACTCGATGTTCATTATACTTATATGATAAACCGGAAGTGGTACTTAATTTGGAACTCTTAACAGATTTTCGAGGAAAAACATAATAGAATATATTCCAAAATTTCGTATTACAGACTTTTCTATTTATTGGAACGAGAAATTAATTTTTGTTTACAAATGATCAATGGGAAGCTCATTTCTACTTTAAACATGGAATTGACGGGAGGTTATGTGTTGGCCACATCAGATTTTTTTTGTACTATTAATAGCTGCTAAATTGCATACTTAACAAAATTTTGATTTTCTTTCCACTTTACATCGCAATAAGTCCATAACATTTCATTTTAGCGTAAAAGTCATTATAATCAATCTTGAGAATTCAATTACCTACATACAAAATCCATATACAATTTTTTATGACCAATGCAATGGAGTTGGTGTAAATTTAATAAAATTTTGTGGAAAAAAAATTTTGGAGCACAATACAATAAAACGATTTTAGAAACAATCTGATTGCCAGTTAATTCTTCTGCTGCTTTTTCGTATTTAATTACATCATCTCTTATTTGCTGTATTCTGTATATTTCCCCGGGGACGTACGCCACTGTCCCTTAGCCGCGGCGTGGAAGTTGGCAGGTACTTGGCAAAGGGCGTCGGGGTGCAGGGCCAGGGCGTCACGCGCGCTTATGTTGACGGAAATGGCAAGATGAAAAAGGAATCGGGCAGCGCTGGTAATTCCCCGAATCATGGACCGTAGCGGAGTGTCGCTTCGCTTCGATAGACAAGTGGTAAGGTACCAGGGCCAGGCAAGAGAAAGAGATGGGAAACAGGAATTGATAAATGGGAATGAATAGGGATGAGAAAGGGACGACACTAATTTAAACACACACAGAAAAATAAATACGAAGACGAATTAAAATGTTATTTTTATACTCGAATGTGTAAAGTTGGTACTCTTTGAACACTGCAAGCCAAACAGTGTGTAAACGATTTTCGTATTTTATTTATAGTCTAAGCAATAGAGAAAAAATACAGGAGTTTTGCAAATTAGCATTTTAGTGCAATACAATATCCTGAATAAAATACTAAATTTGCGACCTCGGGGTGTTGCCGCTCGCTTCGCCATATTGGAAATATCTGGTGTGGCCAACACAATACCTCCCGCCATTTACAGCCCGAGTAACAAAAAATATTAAGTTTAAAACTCCTCAACAGGATTAAATCCCAATTACAGAGTGGGTTCATATTCACACACATCATTCCTTAGTGGGATTCGAACCCAGAGCCCCGAGGGCACTCATGACATGAGGCGTTGCTCTAACCATTGTGCCACCGGAGCTATAATAAAATGAAGATTAAATTTTAAATACCGGGATAGAATAGAATTCACTAATCCAAAAATGAAGATGAGCTTAAACATTTTTGTGAATCGTTAATTTTTATTAATCTAAATACATACTTACATATTTACTTATGCTGGAAACTGTATTGAATTCCTTTTCTATTGTTCTATTTACTTTTTTCTTTTTAAAACGTTACTAATATTATTTTGAAATGATTAGTTCTTTGATAGTGACATTTATCTGTCAGTTACATATATTTGAATTATTTGCGTTTTGTGTGTTTAAAGCGTAAGCTCTGGGATTTAAATTATAGATAATTTTATAAATGTATCTATAAAACATATACAAAATGTATTAATGCATATCTATAAAAAATTTAATAATCTTTAATTTTTATAATAACATTAATCTCGAAAAAATAACATTTAAAGGTATTTTTCGAAGAAAAACTATTTTGAGCTTCTAGTAAAGTGCCATTTCCGGTTATCCGATTTTACCAAAATCTAAAGGGCTCTTTTCATTACAGAAAAAATTTGAAATACAAGGTTTCAAAATTATCTGAATGATAGAATTTGAGTTAGAGTGGAGGATCCACACATATACACAGACATCATCCTGAAAATGTTAAAATTGGATTCTAGGGACCTTAAAACGTGGCACTTAACAAAATTTCGATATGCGATTTTTAGCACGATCCCTACACCTCCCTTACCAAGGGTAGCAGGAAGTAAAAAGGATTTTTACATTTTTTACCTAATATGAACTGTCAAAGAGATATGTTAAAAAATAATTAACTAAAATAACAATTTTTGAAAGAAATTTAAATTACACAAAAAATATGCAATCATGCATTTAATATTTAGTCTAATTGCATTTACTACTTATAACAGTTTGCATTCGTCGTGGCATCGAATGAAGTAATATTTCAAAGATTTTGCTGGCGTGGAGAATGCACCGAGTGCCCGTGAGATGACGCCTGGTAAACGCCCGCACGGTACAAATATGTCATCATCATTACCAAAATCTGTGTAAAAGCAGATTGGCACACTTAGCAATGGGTAATATGCCGTGATGATATATTTATTTATTTATATTCGAAGATTTATTAATAATTTTTGTTAACGATTTCCTACAATTTTTTTTCTTCCACCACTCTGACATGTTTAAAGATATGATAACGCCGTTTAAATATTTGAATTCGGCATGAAATCCTCTTTTATATCATCTATTACACGATTTTTACCGATAAGCGATTCGCAAGTTACTTACAACTTAAACTCACATGAAATTCCTCTAATATTTTAAACATCTGCAAATCAGCCCATATCTCATTTTCTCATCAACCACTTCCACACATATTTAATACATAATGGGCCCTAGTCTGTAACTCGGTGGTTAATTTTTAACCACTGGTTAAACATTTTATCCAATAGATATATATATATATAGGTATGTGGTAAGTCATATGTCATGCAAATGTAACCGAAAAAAAGGCGCCGCAGGCAAATTTTTTTTTCGTTCAAATGCCTTATAAATGAAAGTTACATTTTATCAAGGGATGTGAAGCTGATAAACTGTTTAAACTATGAAAATTGAATAACAACATTAATATTTCAAAAACAAGCCATAAATATTAACTGCGTGAAATACAATAAGCATTTAATTTTATTCTTTATCTTAAATTGTAATATTTGGATTGAGGGGAGTAGGTACCCCCATTACCCCGCGGCCCTTGTATTCGCGACTTGCGGGCACCCATTTATTTTAATAATAAAGATACCTATATAGCATTTTTCCATATACACATATGAATCAAAATAGATACAGGTATCCATATTAAAATAATTACATATACCGAGTGTTTACTTTTTATGAATTACGGGAAATACTGTGGTGAAATTTTCATAGAGCTGTAATTTCTGCCCTATTAATTTTAGAACAAAAGTATAAATATAAATAATGTTCAGAATTAAAAATAAAATTTTATTCACAACTATTTTATATACCAAAATTATTATTTGTATAAATGGGTGGGCACTTGGGTGGGCACAAGTCTTTTTAAAGTGGGCACGTGCTCATTCTGCCCCCCCCCCCTTAGGGCCGCCACTGCTCGTAAGTGCAATTCTCGTGAAAAACTTTGGTTGGGGGAATTAAAATAGTCTATATTTGTTCCTATAGTGTCAAACTAACTTTCATGACATGAATTTTTAATGTGTGATGGTTTTCAGTGGACTAAATAGTAAAATAACTGAAATTTTGTTCCAGTAAACGTTCCTGGTAGGAGTGCTAGCTGATTTCCTGAGATGCTGACATCTGCGATGCCTCTGTTGGCCAAATTGGACTGATAGTAGGCGAGGTTAGTCCAATATTTATCTTATTATCATACGGACATATTACATTTTTTCTAAAATTGATAAACCGGAAGTGATACTTTATTTGAAGCTCTGAACAGATTTTTGTGAAATATATATTGATATATTCCAAAAATTGTCAAATTTGGTATTTAAGACTTTTATACTCGTATGAAGGGGAGCAATATATTAAATTTTGGCTAAAAATGATAAATCGGAAGTGATACTTTATTTGAAGTTCTGAACATATTTTCGTGAAAAATATATTGATACAATCCAAAACTTTTCAAATTTAGTATTTAAGACTTTTATATTAATGAGAACGACATATTAGATTTTTTTCTAAAATTGATAAACCAGAAGTAGTACTTTACAGAAAGCTATAAACAGATTTTCTTGAAAAAATATATTAAAACATGATCCAAAACTTATCAAATTTGGTATTTAAAACTCGATTTTGACTATACTTATATGATAAAACGGAAGTGGTACTTAATTTGGAGCTCTTAACAGATTTTCGAGGAAATACATAATAAAATATAATCCAAAATTTCGTATTACAGACTTTTCTATTTATTGGAACAAGAAATTAGATTTTGTTTACAAACGATCAATCGGAAGTGATACTTTACTTAAAGCTCATTGCTACTATTTTAAACACGAAATTGACGGGAGGCTATGTGCTGGCCACATCAGATTTTTGTGGACATTTTTTACTTCCTTGTACGAAGTAAAGGAAGTACTGTAATCGCGAAAAATTTCGGTTTTGAGATTTCAACGGAAATATCCATTTTGACCATCCCTGAATCCATTCTGACTAATTTCGTCGTGACGTCTGTACGTACGTACGTATCTCGCATAACTCAAAAACGGTAAGTCGTAGAAAGTTGAAATTTTGTATTTAGGACTTCTATAACAACTAGTTGTGCACCTCCCTTTTTGGTCGTTACATAATTTCCAGAAATGGTACTTTATTTGAAGCCTATATAATAGATTTTAATGAAAAACTATATTAAAATATAATCCAAAACGTTTCAAATTTGGTATATAAGACTTTTATATCAATTGGAATAACATAACATATTTTGGTTAAAACAGGCTAACCGGAAGTGATATACTACCTGAAGTTGTTAACAGTTTTTCTTGAATAAAATGGTTTCATTTTTATTTTAGAAATAAATGCTTCAAATAAGAGTTTTAGAGAATTAAATTCTGCGTCTAGCACATCAAGTATTATTAAATTAGCTCTTTGTATAAGCGAGATTTAAATATAAAACTTATATACTTTTTGGTTTTTGTAATGAAGCTTGCTATGGATTAGGACAAAAGATAACAAAAAAATAAAAAATATATGTTAATGTCAAATTACGTCAAACACGTGCAATTTTATAATTGAGTCTATACTTCATCTTCATATTGGTCTTGCGTACAAGGAAGTCGTGTGGTGTCCACATCAGATTTTTTTTTATGGTGCAGGACCCCATTAACATTATTTACCTTTCTAAACGAGCCTATGAACTATTGTTACAGGAAATGGGTAATTGTTGCTGTATGTAATTACGCTAATCATGGCCATAGTTCAATTAACATGATACTAATTGTCTATATGATACAAAATCATTGCATTAATACAATGAAGCATAGGCGCCCACAGGGGGGGGGTCGAAAGGGTCGACTGACCCCCCTTTCATTTATGGACTGTATCCATTTTTAAAAATAAAATTATTTTATTTCTTCATTTCAATGTATCATTGTATTTTTTAATAATTATTGGTAATATTTTCTTATATTTTAATCAAAAATTTATTACATACTATCTATTACTAAGTACGAAATAGCTGAAGTTTCAGAATGACTAAATTATGTTATATACTGTTATTATATTACATTATCTTCGGTGTTGTATTTTCTTTAATATGCCGTAGTTTATTCTAATCATTTTATGATCACGTTCTTCTCAAAACTTTCACAGTTATCGATTTTACTGTTATATAGAAATAAAGAAATAGAAAAGTAAATAATGAATAGACATTGCATATTTATTTATATTAAAAGTACCTACGTATGATTAGGGTTGCCGTATTTTGTGAGGAGCGAGATTTAATTAACATTTAATTATTATACATTTTATTTTAAGCAGTTCAATAGAATAATTATATTGTTACTCAGTAATATATTTTAATTTAATGCAACATTGTATTTTCAGATTGTCTGTTTATGTAGTTATTGCTTATGCTCGCATCTCGCATCATTAAAGCCTAGTAGAAGGGGCAATTCTACGCTTTTAGAGCGTACATACGCATTTTTGTCATAAAATATTGATTTTAATTTTTTAAGAATTTGTTAAATTTGCTTCATTGTAAAGAACTCTATATTATCTTATTTTGCATTAAAACACGTTTGACCTTGAAAATTATTAAAAATTCGCCTGCGGCGCATTTTTTTTTTACAACAAAAATTTCGACCCACCTTATAAGAAAGTCTGCGGGCGCCCATGCAATGAAGCATTGCGCTCAGTCATTGCTCTTAAACCGGTATCGCCTTCGTCTCGATCTCCAAAATTATTCTTAACCGGTAGTGGTACTTTCTGCCCTAAATTAATACTTAAATAAATATATTATTAAAATGTAAAAGGTTAAAATTGTTTACTGTTACTTAAATGGTATTTGAATTCATATCAATTCACTTCAAAGGAAATGACATATACGAATACGCATGTAGTAGGCAAGTAAAATGGAAATTTACAACCAAACTTTTTAAACCTTCCTCCATCATAACATTTTTCCTGTTCGCTGACAAATCCCCCTCCGATATTCTTGTTGAAATCACCCATCGTCACTCCAGTTCCTCTTGGAGACCGAAGCCCTGGTCTTCTTTGAGGCACAACCGCCGAATGTGGCGGGGCTTATCTCAAGGAGTGTTTATGTGTGACGGCCGATCGTATATTCATCCTTCTGCCGTGCGTGAAGAGCCCGACGCGCGCTACTTCGCAGACGTGTCGGGTTAGGGTTACACACACTCCAGATTTAGGTTGTTTAGGGGACGTATACATGCAATAAGAATTATTTAGATGAATCAGAATAGGATTTTAAGTTGCAAACGCTAATGGATTTACAAAAGTGTTTATGAATAAATCGTGGTAAATACCTGCTATACAAGGTGAATCATCGGCCTTTTTTACCTTCCGCTACCCTTGGTAAGAGAGGTATAGGGATTGTGCTAAAATCGCATATCGAGATTTTGGTAAATGACCACGTTTTAAGGTCGCTAGAATCCAATTTTAACATTTTCATGATGATGTCTGTATGTATGTTTGTGTGGATCCTCCATTCTAACTCAAATACTATCATTCAGAAAATTTTGAAACCTTGTATTTCGAACTTTTTCTGTATTGGAAAGAGCCCATTAGATTTTGGTGAAAATCGGATAACCGGAAATGGCACTTTACTAGAAGCTCAAAATAGTTTTTCTTCGAAAAATACCTTTAAATGTTATTTTTTCGAGATTAATGTTATTATAAAAATTAAAGATTATTAAATTTTCTATACATGCATACATTATATAAAATCACGCATTTCCCACTATAGATTTGCATTATTACTTTTTCTATATATTTTATGGATAAAATTATAAAATTATCTATAGATAATTTAAATCCCAGAGCTTACGCTTTAAACATCAAAGAACTAATCATTTCAAAATAATATTAGTAACGTTTTAAAAGGGAAAAAGTAAATAGAACAATAGAAAAGGAATTCAATACAGTTTCCAGCATATGTAAATATGTAGGTATGTATTTAGATTCACAAAAATATTTAAGCTAATCCTCATTTTTGGATTAGTAAATTCTATTCTATCCCGGTAGTTAAAATTTCATCTTCATTTTATTATAGTTCCGGTGGCTCAATGGTTAGAGCAACGACTTGTCATAAGTGCCCTCGGGGCTCTGGGTTCGAATACCACTAAGGCATAGATGTGTGTGAATGTGAACCCACTCTGTAATTGGGATTTAATCCTGTTGAGGGGTTTAAAAAAGGTAGTTACTTGGATTAGATTAGACTATATTTTAAGAAGTAAACTGTCAAAATTGGAGTAAAATTCGCTAATCCAAAAAACTTAATCTTTTTTGTGTCTCGGGCTGTAAATGGCAGGGGGTATTGTGTTGGCCACACCAGATTTTTTTATTTAATATTTTTGAAGAGATAATAAAAACTTGCTACACATTTTTTTTGGCAAAATTTTCATTAATTGGTCAGAAAAAAAAATTATGAAATTTTAATATTTAAATTACCGCTTTGTATGACGTAAAATTACGCCGAACCAATGAATGGCCGTAAAGCAATAACATCGGTACGTCCAATAGCAACTAATAATCTTGTACGAATATAAGCTAAGTTAAAATCCTTCAAAATCCTGCTTAACAAATTGAAATACGTAATAAAAGTAACAGAAACCACGCAACTTGTAAATCATAAAGAAGAGAGACAGTGACAGAAAAATGAAATAATGTTACAATCCAATTAAAACTCGCACTCGCTCGCCATCTACAGGTTACATTCTTAAATATGCATCCCTTTCTCCAGTTCAAAATAATGACGTCAAAGAAAATATTCTTTCTCGATTTATTAAAAAACATATAATTACCTTCCGTCACCTTTAGGTAAGGAAGGTATTGTCTTTGGTCAAAAAATTCGATTATGAGTTTTTAATCAATACGCACGTTTTAGGGTCCCTAGAATACGAATTTACTATTTTTACGATGATGTCTGTATGTGTGTGTGTGTGTGTGTGTGTGTGTGTGTGTGTGTGGATGTGTGTGTGGATGTGTGTGTGTGTGTAACAAAATTTTCGTCTGCGATAACTCTAATACTACAGTTACAAAAATTATAATTTTTTCGTGTACTTCTTCGTTACATCCATATGAAGAGCTGATTAGATTTTGGTTACAATTGGTCAACCGGAAGTACCATCATTTGAAGATTTTAACAGTTTTTCTTGAAAAAACTATGTTAAATATCATTTTTTCACATTTAATGTTATTATAAATATTAAAGAATATTTTATTCTCTATACGATTTGACTGCATTTTATACTTAATATTAAATGGATGTAGAGTTAAAAAATTGTAAAGAAATTAAATTTCATAAAGTAGCTATAGCTATGAAAACAGCTACTATATTAAGAAAATTTTCATTGAAAGATGTCAGTGTCAAGTGAAATTGACATAGTGTGTTTGTTATAATTTTATTGGAAATATAGGATCTCTTGCTTTCTGTATGAAATTTGTATAAAATACATAGATACAACTGCTTTAAGGTAATGTACAAGAAATAATAATAATAAATCTTTTATTTCTGCAGATACATTACACTGTATATAGAAAACGTCACAAAATAATAATTTAAGACATACATTTTCTGTATGAAATTTGCATAAAATACATGCAGCTGCCGGAACGTAATGTACAAGAAATAGAATATTTAGCAAGGAACTTTCCGTATGAAATTTGTACAAAATACATAGAACTGACGGAAGGTAATGTGCTGGCCACATCAGATTTTTTTTTTAATAAAATTTATATTTTTACATTCTTTTTCAACTTTACTTTTGTATTTAGTGATAGATATCAGATTGTCAGTACCACGCAAGTAACCTATTACCATTGCTTTGCTACCATATAAAATGCATTGCTATTACTGCAAAAACAACTGAATTTGTTTTTTAGACGTAGCTATCTTTAAGCCTATAATAGTGGTATACAAAAAAATAAAAATAGGCGCATCTACACATTTGTGTGTTTTGCTTCGTCACTCGCCGAACTTCGCGAGTGACATTCGCAAGTTCGTCTCCACAGCGCGGATGACCGTTTTCACATTCGCGGAGTGTAAAGACTGTGTTCGTCGCATCGCTACAAGCCTTTGACTCGTCTCCAAAATGAACAGACTACACATTTGCTCCGCCATTCGGTCTGCGGTTCGACTCGCCATGCCTGCGACTGTGTGGATGCGTTATTTACATATAAGAGCATTCGACTGGTAGCACCAGTGCGCACTGAGTTCGATTTTTTTTTTTGTCCGCTCGGATCATACGAACCAGCCAAATGCAGATACTTGGACGCACTAGAACAGTGCAGCCCAGACGAAAGCGCCGCACGAAAAAAATTCGAACTCAGTGCGCACTGGTGCTGCCGGTCGAATGCGCTTAGTCAGGCCCGGATTACCAATAAGGCCAACCTAGGCCATGGCCTAGGGCGCAGGCACGGAGGGGGCGCACATCGAGTAGTTGGATAAATGAGAAAACGGAAAGAGAGAAGTGCCTACAGTTATAACCGTGCCAAATCTCAAGAGCTGTTGCGCAGAAAGCAAAACTCTATCTTTCTTTTTCTCTCTCCCCTGTTGCCTGACCTTTCTCTAGCTGTCTCTCTTCTTGATCTGCGCATTTCCTAGCTCATGACATTTGGCACCACCTACTAGACGACGTAAACAGTCACATTTGCTTTAATTATACAAAATCAGTATAGTAGAGTGATTGGTAAATCCTGTTGAGCTCTGACAGCGAAGATTTTAAATAATTCTAATATTTATATACTGGGTGTCTACTTATGAATCTTAGCAAATACAATGGTAAAATTTTCATGACTGTAATACTGTAAAACTGTTCAGAATTAAAAACTGCATCTAATAAGTCCAAAATTATTGTTTACTTGCGTTTCATTTGAGAGATAGAGAAGAAAAATAAAAGTGGTAATCTTTAGCTAGTTATAAAAAGATGGTAAATGTAGCTTTGATGACTGATAATAGTAGGTATATTGAAAACATATTTCATGAAGCAATCTGTTATCCCACGAGTCTAACTTTGGAAAACAAGCCGCTTCGCGGTGAGTTTTATAAAGGACGAGTGAGATCAAAGTTCTTATGAAAGATGCTTTTATATAATTTTTTCTATTGGGGTAATTTTATAATTCTATTAGATTTTTAATAAATGCTATTTGTAAAATCAGTTACGTTGGTAGCACTTCCCTCTAACAAATTGAACTTCAGGGATGAAAATTCTTTGTCGACTGTCAGCAATTTGATGTTGATATGTCATTTATGTATCATTTTTAAAAGCATTAAGTCATACCACCTCTAGAAAACGAAAAGCTCAAAAAACAGTACGTTTATAAATCTTCTTAACATGTTTTCAGTGCGTTTATAGACTCATAAAGGCACCGATATAGAACAAGAATTTAATGAAATCAAGCATCATTAAAACTCGGTATATATTGAGAGGGAGAGGGGGGTGCAGTCATGAATTTTGGCCTAGGGCGTAAAGAAATGCTAATCCGGGCCTGCGCTTAGTTATAATATTATATTTTAAGTGAAAATATCGCAATCTTTCAAATTGATCATTTGAATCTCCATCCATTTTTCTTGTCTCCTGGATTGAAATCTTTATAGAGCGATGATATAAACTACGTCAGTAAAACTTTTTACTTGTTGCAAAAAATGGGGTAAGAATCTGGATAAAAATAGCCATAAAAACCCCGTCTCCGTCACTGTACCCAGCAAGGCATATGTGGGTGACGCCTATTAATTCTACATCGTTTGTTTTCCACCGACAAGCAACCTAGATCGCGTACACCGACTTTTTCTCCTTGCATATTCCATCAAGCTGAGAAGCTTCTATCAAAAAGACTCTTGGGTGTGACATGATAAAAGTGATATACTTGTGGTATATACAAGATTGCCTAGTAAAATACCAGAGTGATATACGTATTTAGCTATAAAACTTGTAGTTTATACTACAGATTTTCTGTTTAAAACAGATTGGTACACTCAATGCAGAAATGGATGAAAAACTGTACGATTTGATAAAAAAATATATTTTTTCAACATCTACCTACTTTTAAAATGACATTATCTATTAGAATTTGTAATCTTGTTACTACACTATATTTCACCTGCAAAATAGCAATAGCCATGGAACTGAGTCAAAAATTAACAAATGTCCAATAATTTATCTGTCAGGTTAGGTTAGTTATATACATATATATATATATATATATATATATATATATGTGAAATATTTTTTCATGTTTTTTTTTTGTAAATAAAAATTAATACTCTTCTGTGTAAATACTGCATTAAAATTCAGGAAAAATAAATTTTAAATTTTCACATACATATTGTGAATTCTCTGATAAAATATCCATACATAAAGAAATACATTTTTCATTCTCCATTGTTTTTCCTACATTTTCCATAACCGTACTTCACTAAAAGACTAAAACACATGTAAATTCTCCAAAAGCACTCAATACTGTTATGCCTTCAATGACTATGTTTACATGTATAGCAAAAAAGTACTTTGACATGACTTTGACTTTCAAAAGGCGACTTTTGCCGTTGTGTAAACACTCTCGCCTATTACTTTTCTTCCTAAAGTCAAGTCCAAAATAAAATAGACTTGACTCATATAAGTGACTTTTAAAAAGTCGTGTGAAGCAACCAACGAACTTACTTTACTTTACTAACAGTGACATCTAGTTTTCATCCACAAATTCCTAGATATTTAATTGCAGAATTTTGTGTTTTATATCTGAATTTAAAATATTCTCGAATTTTAAAATATTTTATGCGATTATTTTTTAATTTACTTCGCATCCAATATTGTTGCTGCATAGTTATATTATACTATTTAAAAAAATCGCGCTTAAATTTAGTAACTGTAGTTTACTATCCAGTTTTTCTATAAATAATTTATTCTTTTTGTGATTATATGATAATAGTTAAATAGGTAACTTACATCACACCTATTATAACCAAACTTTACTTTGCTGTCAAAGTCAAAGTTGAGTGAAGGACAAGTAACAAACGTAAAGTGACGTATATTTGACCTTATGTGTAAACGCACCATTAAATTGACTTTTCATGAGTCGCCTTTTGAAAGTCAAGTCAAAGTAAATTTTTCTCATACGTGTAAACGAAGTCAATATCAGCTAGTACATCGATCAAAAGAAGAACAAACATTGTTGAGTAGTACAATATGTTCAGTACAAATAAAACAAATTTGAATAATTGGCATTAAATCCTAGAAATTATTCAAAACTTCCCAAGTTTCAACAATGTTACAATTAATTTGGGAAACGACAAACTAAATTGTATAAAACGAGTTTATTGTTAAGTTTAACAATGCATTAAGACAGATTGTATGTTAGTAATTACAGAATGGCTAGAGCGAAGTATACTTTCATTTTCTTAATTTAAGGTTTACCTTAGAAAATGATAAAATCTTGTAAAAGGACTTAAGCCTCGGGGTAAATTGCATAGAAGATTACGGAGCGTCTCACAAAAATAACGTAATAAGTTTTGGTTGTTAGAAAATTTTCAAGACATTTTTAAATTAAAAAGACATGTTCAGGAAGAATATTGTTGAACATGCTTAATGAATGCCTCAAAGGAATGACAACATGGCTTTGATATATATAAAAGAAAAGTAGACTGCGTAAAACTAGAGCATCACGCATCGAAAACTTTTGCATTATACGAGTACCATAAATACGCAAGAATATTCTTTTTAATATGTAATAGGGTTGTTGTTAAGTACTCAATTTTAATTTAATACCCGACGTTTCGGCAGCATATATTGCTGCCTTCTTCAGGGAAAATACATAAATAAATAATAACGAAACATTAACAATAAGTAACCAAGGTAACTAATTTAGTAATTAGTAGTAATTTAGTTACATTGGTTACTTGTTACTAATGTTTTGTTATTATTTATTTATGTATTTTCCCTGAAGAAGGCAGCAGTATATGCTGCCGAAACGTCGGGTATAAATTAAAAAAATCTGATGTGGCCAGTACATTACCTTCCAACAGGTATATGAGGCATTTACGAATATTCTACCGGTGAACTGTTACCGGTAAACAGCTGTTTATCAGGTTATAGCTACCGGAATCGATATTTTAAGAATGCAAGTGGTAAACAGGGTAGATCCATAACTTATAAAAAAATTGAAAATTTGAAACAGGTTAGAAATTTGATATAGTTAACAAACTTTTAACGCGCGCGCTTCGCTTTGCATCACTACCTTTTATTTGACATTAGATTATTCATGAATCCGGTAGATGGATCTGGTAGATATTTTACAATTTTTGAACACGGTAACTTTTTACCACTCGTGTTTTCGAACACAGTCATTGAATGCGGTATCTACCGGTAGAATTTTCGTAAATGCCTATATATTTTCTATAAAAATTCTAAATTTCTTGTATGTACATTATATATATATACAGGGTGATTCATCGGTCTGTCCTCTCTCTATAACTCTTTTATTTTAAGTCAGATAGAAAAACTCTTCGAATATAATTTATATGATATATTATTGTCTATCTACGTACCATATGCATTTGCTCCGTTTAAGCGCAACAATATGTAACTTTATATTTCTTAATGGAACAGCCTATATATATTTATTTATTTTGATAGTAAATTGGATCCCCTTTAAAAAAGTATTTAATAATAAGGGGTCTAAAATTATAAATTAAAAAGTTATTTACGTTCATAAAAATAGTAGTTCAGAGTGGAAAACCCCATAATATAATAAAAAAAAATTTGATCCTTTTTTATTAATACTTACTTCAAACATTACACTAATTCCAAAGAAGCTATTAAAATTTAGTGACAGACTAAATAATGCAAAATTATAATAAATGCTCGAAAACTTATCCTTCAATTTCAATAAATTTTTCTGTTATAAATATTATATTAACCATCTTTACTAAAATTTGAATTTTTCATTTTCACATCAACATCAGTAATGATAAACTTAAGAGTACTTGTACAACTTGTTTGTTTAAAATCGAAACAATTGATCAAATTATCCATAGCTTACTTTGTTAATAATAACATGATAGAAACATATCATGCAACGAATAAATGTAAATAACTTTTTAATTTATAATTTTAGACCCCTTATTACTTAATACTTTTTTAAAGGGAATCTAATTTACTATCAAAATAAATAAATAAATACAGGGTGTTCCATTTAGAAATATAAAGTTACATATTGTTGCGCTTAAATGGAGTATCCTGTACATAAATAGATATGGTACGTAGATAGATAATAATGTATCATATAAATTATATTTGAAGAGTTTTTCGATCTGACTTAAAATAAAAGAATTATAAACAGAGGACAGACCGATGAATCACCCTGTATATATATATATATATATATATATATATATATATATATATATATATATATATATATATATATATAAACAATTTGTCTTTTAGAGACTTTAGTCTAATTATGAAAACTATGGTTCTATACGCAGATTTCAGTAATGTCGTGAAGAAAATACCACAGAGCTCATTTTTGTGATCAGAATTCAGAAAAAATTTAGACTTTCCTTTTTTATCAATTCGTGCTTTTACCAACTCTCAAAATCTGCTTGTCCGAGTATAATAACAAAAAAATTTGAACAACTTACAAATAATTATTCTGTATAAAATTTACATATAATCATACGCAAGTTAGTGAAATATTGCACCTTAAATTTATGTTACCACATGGTGCTAAACACACACATGTAATGCTGGTTACCCTTCCAAAAAGAACAATATAAACTTTTAAATACCAAAATAGTACCTTGAGGGATATTTTAAACATTAAACCCCCTTTTTCTTTATAAAAAAAGGCATAAAGAGGAAGAATATATAATGTGTTTGCTGTATTTTTTTCGTTTGCATTATGACATTTTTGTTTTTATTTCTGAATCTCATTCTTTTCAGTTTATGGCGCCTATCGGTCGTATCACATTGTAAGCAATAAGATTTGTTAAAAATCAAGCAACGTACCAAAAATATGGGGATGTACAGTAAAAAATTTGAAAGATGTACGATCAAGGTCATCTACGAATTGTATGAATTAAGATTTTGTTCTGTCAAATTCAGTAGTGTCATTTTCTTAGTTTTTATGAGGGTACATATGATACTACTGTTATTTTATTATATATCGTATATATATATATATATATATATATATATATATATATATATATATATATATATATATATATATATATATATATATATATATATATATATATATATATATACCGTGTGTCTGTACATAGGAGATTAACATGGGAAATCAGTTTTTTGCAATTTCCTGCTCGCATAACAGTTTTTAATGAAAAACTATATTACAATATAATTCTAAACTTTTCAATTTTAGTATTTAAGACTTTTGTATCAAGAGGAACAACATATTAGATTTTGGTTAAAATTAATAAACCAGAAGTGATACTTTACTTGAAGCTCTGAACACATTTTCGTGAAAAATAAATTGATACATTCCAAAACTTTTCAAATTTGGTATTTAAGACTTTTATATTAAGGAGAACGACATACTAGATGTTTTCTAAAATTGTTAAACCGAAAGTACTACTTTACAGGAAGCTATAAACAGATTTTCTTGAAAAAATATATTAAAACATGATTCAAAACTTCTCAAAATTTGGTATTTAAAACTCGTGTATAATTTGAAACAACATTATATTTTGACTATACCTATATGATAAACCGGAAGTACTACTTAATTTGGAACTCTTAACAGATTTTCGAGGAAAAACATAATAAAATATAATCTAAAATTTGGTATTACAGACTTTTCTATTTATTGGAACAACAAATTAGATTTTGTTTACAAACGATCAACCGGAAGTGATACTTTACTTAAAGCTCATTGCTATTTCAAACATGGAATTGACAGGAAGTCATGTGTTGGCCACATCAGATTTTTTTAAGTTTTAAGTATATATTTAAAGTAGCCGAAAGAATTTTGTAGAATTTTCTAACCATTTGTGCAGATTTTATAATTTGTTCAAAATGTAAATAGGTCCAACTAAATTTGGGCTCGTAAATATACTTAAATAATTAAAACCGGCACATAAAATGTACGTTAGACAAGTTCACATAAAAATGAATAAAATATATTGGAAAACGACTGTATGGAACCAATTATAAAATTGCACGTGTTTGACGTAATTTGACATTAACATCTATTTTTTTATTTTATTTGTTATTTTTTGACCTAATCCATAGCAAGCTTCATTACAAAAACCAAAAAGTATATGTTTTAAATTTACATATCTCGCTTATACAAAGGGCTAATTTAATAATACTTGATGTGCCAGACGCAGAATTTAATTCTATAAAACTCTTATTTGGAGCATTTATTTCTAAAATCAAAATGAAACCATTTTATTCAAGAAAAACTGTTAACAACTTCAGGTAATATATCACTTCCGGTTAGCCTGTTTTAACCAAAATCTGCTATGTTATTTCAATTGATATAAAAGTCTTATATACCAAATTTGAAGTTTTGGATTATATTTTAATATAGTTTTTCATTAAAATCTATTATAGGCTTCAAATAAAGGACCATTTCTGGAAATTATGTAATGATATGTAGATATTATAGAAGTTCTAAATACAAAATTTCAGCTTTCTACGGCTTACCGTTTTTAAGTTATGCGAGATACGTACGTACGTACGTACAGACGTCACGACGAAATTAGTCAGAATGGATTCAGGGATGGTCAAAATGGATATTTCCGTTGAAATCTCAAAACCGAAATTTTTCGCGATTACAATACTTCCTTTACTTCGTACAAGGAAGTAAAAAACTAGCGTTATGTAATATCCAATTCGATACAAAATTGACAGATGACTGACACTTCTTTATTTATAACAAACAATCTAATAAAACAATTATTGCAAACTTCAAATTTAATACAAACTTATAACCTCATACACACATGACATACAGTAGCAACTTATCGTACCGTTCGCTCCCTTACCTTGATTGATATGTACGGTTTCTACTAAGTCCAGACTGAACTAGAACACCAAGAAGCACCAACTAACATCCTACACTTTATCTAAAAGCTGCAAACACTAACACCAGGTCACTGATATGTATAGACACTGCGCGAATTGCGATCAGGCCGTTTGATCAATTCGGACAGCGAACACACTTGCCTGCCGCTACCGCGATTCGCTTTACAATGACTTAGCGCGTCGCGGCGCTCGGCGTCGCGTGTACGGCGGGTAAGGGTTCGCGAGTGCGCAGAGGGATGAAACGGGTGCAAAAATATGCAACTCGTAATACAATACAGACTATTTTGGTTTCAAAAGACACGCGAAACAAGTGAAAATGTTGGCGGTTTGTTTGGTACTTATGGCGGGATGTTCGATTAAGCAAGCGACTAGCTATTCATCCGACTAAAGTATATTCGTAAGATTATGATAGTCGGTCGACTAGCTAGTCGCTTGCTTAGTCTAAGCGCCCGACCAGGGCCGCCGTGCGGGTGGGCAGGTTGTGCCCCGCACAAAGGCGCCTGACTTTGAGGGTTGCCGTTTCAAGACAGTAAAGTAAATAATAGTAAATTTTTATAAAATGCTCTTATTTGTAAAGACAAAATTACTATAAAACTTACAAATTAACGTAATAGAAGAGAACAAAATATTTTTTAATTTGTTTGCATTAGAGCTCTAGTTGTAAGTAAAATAATTACCTATATGTCGATCTGTTCGTTATTATTCTAGCATTGTTATATTGAAATAATAACTAAAAAAATGTTGATTACAACAATGAATATATTGATTGAACTCAAGAATATTGATTACAAGAATGAATCCAATATTTACATAACTACTATCATTTTACAAAGAATCAAATGCATTTACAATTCTGAAATCTAGCATTTTTGAAGAACAAAAAGTATAGTTTAAACTTTAATTTGCAAATTTTACATCATGAGGGGAAGGGGCGCTAAAATATAACATAGCACAAAGGCGCCTAATACCCACGGGTGAATATCTAGTCGCTTGCTGTCTGGCTTTGGTCGGGCTTAGTCGCGTGCCCAGAATACCATCCGATGTGTTTTTGTTCCATAGACTACAATGACCTAATTAGAATTCAAATTTTTTTCTCCATAACTTCTACTACGACTATGAAAACAAAATTTACTAATTTATTTATATGAATAATCGAAAACGATAAAAAAATCATTCTATCTCCATACTTCAAAATGTTATACACTTGGTCATACTATTTTTGATTTTCGAATAGGAAATTCATAAATAAATAAATAAATATATCATCACGGCATATTACCCGTTGCTGGGTGTGCCAATATGCCAATTCATCATCGTCACTATACTGTAACGTTTTTATTTTTTTGGGTGAAGTGAAAAATCAATTAATTATTATTAATTAAAATAGATGTTTATTAAAACGATAAATAAATATTTAAAAGATAATAACAATAACGATTACTATAGTTAAACAAATATTAAATACTAATTTAGATTAAAAATGTAATTAATTACTTAAACACTAAGATTATTTATTTAAATAATTAACACGACTATTTATTTACATGATCTTGCTGATTATTATTATTTCTGGAATACTCTAGCATCACCCCGAACGACATAACATGCGCAGGTAATTACGCTTATCTCCCCTTGTTTACATAAGTGCCCGCCTCACGTCGCCTACCTCCGTGCGCCGCATCTATGTTATCGATCGCCTACCTAGGCTCCGCCTATTTCCCTAGAAACGCTTCTATCATAGGCGTCGGCTCGCACGCACTTGCCGGGGGCTCGCAGACCAAATGTCGTAGGTACCTACCCTCTCACGTTACAATACATATACATTTATTACATATTTTCATAATTATTCATATTTGCTTCAATATTTGTTTATGATTAGTAAATTAACAGTTAATAAGTTAAAGTAACTCGTAGTTAACTTGTATTGAAGAGTTAACAATTATTTGAAAAACGTATTTCTAGTTTTAACTATTATTCTGAGAGTTAACTACCATTGAAAAACTGGGCCTAATGAAGTCATTACGATACGCAATTGCGTATCGTAATGACCTTCATTTCAATACGCAATTTTTTGTTTTAGACGGCTGGTACTAGATGACGTTTCTTTAACCCATTTTTACCTAATTTATTTTTAGTTAATTGACAATTCATTTTAATAATATAATGTCGAAATTATTATTATTTTTTTTTTATTTAGGGAAGATTATTTACATGAAAATGTACAAATGGTTACAAATATAATCACAAATTGAGTAAGTAAATGTTATTGTAGAAGGCGCAAAATATAAAAAATAGTATAAAGAACTCATTTTATAAGATTTTCTTTCGCACTTGTGAATTTTGACGCGTTCGAAAAAAACATGTCTTATAAAACACGTTCTTTAATATACTATTATTGAAGTTAAAATGTCTAACGATGCAAATTTTCACTGAGAACTGGCCCAACTGGCAGTTGTTCGCGCCATTTTCTTACTATTTGCAGCGATAGAAAGAGATAGCCGTTAAATTGAAAAGGTCCATTTAAGAAAATTGAAAATTTACCATTCTAGAAACATTGTTGAAAACTGTGACGTAATTCGAACTTTGTAAGTTGCTCATTTCAGATTGAATATATGGCGTTAGAAACACAGATGGCGCTAGTAGTTACTACCCGCATGTATTTTTTATATTTTATTCACTTTGTTTGTGTTAATTATTACGTATTTCTTTGATATATGTTTGTATACTTACGATTTCTTTTTTAAACGTTGTAAACAGGCAAATAGCTGTCCATGAACACGTTTGTTTAGGCGCTGAAGTTGGCTGCAAATGTCAATGTCGGAAGCTAGTCATAAACGCGACATGATAGAAAATTTGAATTTCCATGATTTTTTTTATAAATTAATATTACTTGACGTATGTTTTCTTACTCAAAATTATATATTCATAGGCCTACTTGTCCGAGCTAATGAGATAAAATGCCTGAATACCCCACTTTCCGATGCGACATTTTTTGTTTTACTATTAACTGACAGTTAAGTTAACAGACAGATTAACCAGAGATAAAAATACCAGACGTAAAAGGCCAAAAATTAAATTAAATATCGAACAAGTAATAATAATAATCATAATAATAATAATAACGTTATTACCGAAATCTGCGTTAAAACTGATTGCCGAATTAAACTACTACGAGTATTAAATTCATTAATGTTTATTAATTATTTCTCAAAATATATTCCATGGTACAATCTCTACAGCAGCAATGAGTGTGCACGAGAAACTATGTACCAAACTCTTTCAACTGTAAAATTATGTTGCCATTACTGATATATACATACCTACCAAGTCCGAAAAATGACTCCGGAACCTATAAAATGACTTACCAAACGTGGTGTCTTCGTTGTTTTATCTGCTATCGATAATGTTTGTAGTTAAAAGTACAATCATTTATGAAATAGGATTTGAAAAATTTCAAATTAAAATAAAATGTCAAAAATCTGTGCATTTTTTTATCTCGTTTTCCAGAACTATGCCTATACAATATTAGTTTCATTAAAATTTGTCTACATGCCAAATGATTGCAGAATATAATAAATAAATAATTTCGTTTTTAAGTAAAAACTACTCTTTTGGTATCAATTTATTACTAAATCCTGTTCTTTGCTTTTTGTTCTTGTCAGATTCACTCAACATGTCAATGTACCTTTCCAATTTAACGGCTATCTCTTTCTATCGCTGCAAATAGTAAGAAAATGGCGCGAACAACTGCCAGTTGGGCTGTCAAACGAAACCTCAAAAATATTGCAGTCATTCAAATACATGTATTCTCAGTGAAAATTTGCATCGTTAGACATTTTACTTTCAATAAAAGCTTTTGTAACTTATTTCGATAAGATTTTTTAAAGTTATCCGAGATATTCTCACATTTTACATCTAAATGTTTTAGAATCAAACGTCATAGATGTCAGTTGTTCTTACTATGCGCAGATCCCCATTGCGCATATCTTCTATCTCTTTAAATTGGAAAGGTCCATTGTCAATCAATTTCAAATTCCATTTAATACTTACGACAATTTCATGTTTTGTTTTTCATTTCTTTTTCGTTAATTTTCAAATATTTAACTTGTACCTATAAACAAAAATATAAATCACATCACAAGTTTCAGCTCGCAGCAAGCCATGATCCGCTGTCGTAACGCTCGCATTAATTCATTTGTTTAGTTCCCAAGTTTGTTTAACAGAATGTGTATCGTCGCGAAGTTTTTTGAAGTTTTTCGTGGAAAAATAATTGATATGGACAATAAATTATAGATCAATTGTTTCGGTATTCTTTCGTGGACATTTTAGTGTATAAATTGTGTCGTGAACCATTTTTTTTTTTGTATTTACGTACGTTTACATGAGTGACAGAAAAATTGGCTTGCTACCCGTTATGGCAGACAAGGTAAGCGGTTACCGGAAACAGCTGAGTGTCTGGGTCCTGTATATGATAAACCGGATGTGGTACTTAACTTGGAGCTCTTACAGATTTTCAAGGAAAAACGTAATATAGTTCAAAATTTCATATTACAGGTTTCTGTTTATTGGAACGACAAATTAGATTTTGTTTACAAACGATCAACAGGAATTGATATTTAATTTAAAGCTCATTGCTATTTTAATTTTTTATTGTTTTTATAAAATTTTATATTTGTTTGGTTTTTGAAAACATTAGGTATTTATTTGTTTAGTTTTTAGTTTCATAATTAAAGTAACTAATTTTCTAGACGACGAAACATTTTTGTTTTAATAATAAATGAAAAGTCATAATAAAGGATTTAACTTTATATATTTACAACAAAACTACAAATATAACAAACATATTATTTCTCTTTAAGTAACAAGTGCCCTTTTGGTTTCAATTTATTACGAATAATCCTGTCCTTTGCCTCTTGTTCTTGTCTGATCTTCTCAGCATGTCGTTCAACTGCAAAATCCATTTCTTTGGATAATTGTATAATTCGTTTAGCAATTTCTTGTTGTTTCGTCTTTCTTCTCTTTTGATTCATTCCTAAAGGTGTTGCTCTACCGTCCAAAAACGAATAATCTGGCAAATCGGTTAGCGGTCCATAAGAGTTTGAATTTAGAGGTACGCCTTTTTCTCTTCGATATTTTTGGATGAGATTGCATGAAGATGTTGTTGAAATAGGAGATATTTGTGTGACGAGACCATTTGTAACTGGAAAAGAAAATATAAATTGATTTTAATGTTAGATTTCAAAATTAATCTAAACATAATAAAAATTTAAAATTTGTATATTCTATTCCTAAACATGTATCATGTATTTTTCTCCCGCCAACCTACATAAGACAGATGTTTTTGGTCCAAAAATTCGAAAGTGAGTTTTCAGTGAATAAGCACGAATTAGGATCCTCACAACGCGTTTTTACTATTTTTAAAATGATGTCTGTCTGTATGTCTGTCTGTGTATGTGTGACGATTTATTCCTCCACGATAACTATCAAACTTCCAAAAATTTCTATTTTCCGTATTTAAGCTTTCTAGATTCATATAAAGAGTTGATAAGATTTTGGGTAAAATTGGGCAACCGGAAGTTATACTTTACTGAGCAGTTTTTAATGAAAAACTCTTTAAATTCTTTTGTATTAATGGGAACATGATTTTCACTAAAATTGATAAATTGAAAGTGGTATATTTTTTGAAAAATACATTAAATTACGATCCAAAACTTCTCATATTTGTTATTTAAAACTCGTATGTGATGGGAAACATATTAGATTTTGACTATATGACAAACCGGATGTGGTACTTTACTTGGAACTCAACAGATTTTCGAGGAAAACCATAATATATAATCCAATATTTCGTATTACAGACTTTTCTATTTATTGGAACAACAAATTTGATTCCGTTTACAAACGATCAACCGGAAGTGATTAAACATGAAATTGGCGGGAGGTCATGTGCTGGCCAAATCAGATATTTTTCAATTAATGTACCTATTATTTGTTACAACAATTAGGTTTTCCACCGATAAAAAATATTTAATTCGCTAAATTTAAAACATGTAATTTTTAAAAAATATTTCGCTAAATTTAATGAAAATACAATTTAAAATTAATATTTATGATTTTAGAGATAGTTTCAGAAAATGGCACTTGTAACTTTTTCATCGTACTTGATTCAAAGTTTTTCATTCAAAAATCTAGAACTTTATGCCCATATTCATAAACACTAGTAAGTTTCAAAACGGCTCGTTAAAATTTTTGACAAATAGAATCAAACTTGACAAATTTCAATTTAACGGCTATCTCTTTCTATAGCTGCAACTAGTAAGAAAATGGCGCGAACAACTGCCAGTTGAGCTGTCAAACGAAACGTCAAAAATATTGCAGTCATTAATATACCTGCTTCTCAGTGAAAATTTGCATCGTTAAACATTTTAACTTCAATAAAAGCTTTTGTAAGTTATTTAGATACGATTTTTTAAAGTTATCAGAAGTAATATCACAAGACCTCCTGATTTTATCGATAAATTTTTATTTTGCACGATTTTTTTTTGCTTAGCAACAAACACGAAAGCAAACTGCGTGGTAAATCCCGACTCCGAAGGAGGAGGGGTTTTACCTAATGTCAGTTTGCTTGAGTGATTTTGCTTAAAAGCATAAAAAATGAGTGCAAAATAAAAATTTATCTGAGAAAATCTGAGAGGTCGTGTGGTATTTGGTGAGATAAATTCCAAAGACAAAGCAAAATGAAACAATTTAATTATTAATATTTTATTTTTAAACTTGAAATATTAATTAACTGTCACACTGACAGTTATAAACAATAACAACTGTTTATTTACTTGGTAGCGGAGAATTATCGGGGTAACGGGGTTTTATCAGTATAATACTGTTACCATTGGTTGAATCTTCAAGTGTTTTGCATCATGATTGGTTGAAAACTAGTCGTTGGAATTTATCTGAGATATTCTCACATTTTACGTCTCAATTTTTTAGAAACAAACGCCATAGATCATAGATCTGTTTTTCTTACTATGCGCAGATCTCCATTGCGCATATCTTCTATCTCTTTAAATTGAAAAGGTCCATTTTTATTAAAAACGAGTCGAATCGGACAGGAATCTATTTAAAACGTTGAAAAAGCAAACTTAAATATAAACATTATTTTGGAAATAGTCATTCGAATACCATTCGTGATTAAATTTTATCCTGGAAAATTTTCCGATTGCTTTACTCGAGCCTGTTGCTAATTTATCTAGTGACATTGATCAAAAATCACTCCTTTGACAACTCGTGATTTTTTGTCAATGCCACTCAATAAATTGCTAGGCAACCAGCTCTCGTAACAATCTGAAAATTTTCCGGCAAAAATTTACCACTTATGATAATATATATGATAAAAATTATGACGAACCGTTTAATTTTACAAGTGTTTATGAATATGGTCACGAAAATTAAACGCTTTAATAATTGCGCTTATCAAAAAAATACATAATAATTGACTTCCTTGCGTAATTGTTAAAATTATCTAAAATATACACCGGTATTATTTATTTTATTGTTGTGCCTTCTAAGCAAAACTCCACTCAAATAAATTGTAACATGAATTTTTGGCAACACGAGTCGAAATTGGAAGCAACAATTATAAATCCTACAACTCAAAATTTCTCAATGATGGAGATCATCTTTCAAATCTGCAAGAAATTCCTCTTTTTCGACATCAATCTCAGAGTGGGCCTCTACTTAGCAGCTCTCTTCCTCGTGAGTTTACTTGCGGATTTTGTAGTGATGCCACGAAATTATTTATCGCGATCCGATAATGTGTTGAATATATTCGTTAAAATGGGGGCGTTATGGTGGAGTTTATTGTTGATAATACCGTATTTTTTCCTTACTACTTATGTGTTCTGCTGTGGACAAAAAGACATTATTTTGAAGCATCATATGCCACGTATGGTAATAACGGCTATTACAGGATATTTCTGGCCAGATATATTTCGTCTAATTAGTTATAGATATGGCAGATGTAATATTAGAAGTGAAAAATATAATAATAAGCAAGCGTGCTTGAATGCTGGAAACATTTGGTTAGATTTTGATATATCTGGGCACACTTTTTTACTAATTTACTGCAATCTCCTCTTCATAGAAGAAACAAGAACGATTTTGAAATGGGAACGTATTGGAGAATATCTCATTCAAGATCAATACAAATTTAGTGAAGAAACAAGTTTAAATAACAACCCTTTAAGATTTTTAACATCATCTGAATTCGCAACTTTAAAAGTTAATTACAAAAGAATTACTCCATATATACGAATACTTATCATATTAATAACTGTACTACTAATCTTATGGGATGTAATGATAATAACTAGTTTGTTATATTTTCATATAATGATGGAAAAATTCTTGGGAGGAGCTGCAGCAATTTTTACTTGGTTTGTAACATACAGATTTTGGTATAAAATCCCTGGAATTTATCCAAAATTACCTGGAGAAGGATTATTTTAATATACAGTAGTGTCCGTTTATAACGAACCACTTAAAATGGTTCCGTTATAGCCGAGGTTCGTAATAAAAGAACATGTTATTAATTTGTCATTTTTGTTGAGTATTTGAGTATAAAAATAAATATGTACAGGTGTCTCATTTTCGATGTTTTTTTTAAAGGTATATCGAGTAATATTAATGATTTGCACATTCCAGGGTCAACTTTTCCAGAAATTTTCCATCTTCTTTTGTTTCTGAGCTACGGGCAAAAACTCGTTTATTATATATATTTATACATGTTTTTATAAAAATTTTACCGTTTTTCAAATAGAATAAAATGGCGTAATTAGATTTTTTGGAAACTTAATAATTCTCGAGATATAACACAAACTTATGATTTTTTAAATGGGAACCTATGTTGAAAATAGTCTCGTCTTTTTGCTTATTTTATAAGCTTTTCAATGATATATAACAAGTCTTCATACTTTTGTTTTAAAAATTAATAAAAGTCGAATTATTAATTTATTGAGGTGAAAATATTGGAAATAATTAAGAAACAAATGAAAAAATTTATTACAGATGAATATTTGTTTATTTTGATTCTATATCTATTAATTGTGTTCTCAAACTTATTCTTAACCAATTATTTTCGGGTTAGTTAAATTATTATTTATCTATGTTATAGTTGGCTTTGACACAATCAGAAAAAAACTGTTTAATATGCCTTTGAAGTAAATAAATTGAAAAAATGAGTAAAACTGAAACAAATATTACTAGAAATATGCAAATGATGATCTGTAAGAGATATTTTTCATTTTTTTCTTAATTATTTCCAATATTTTCACCCCAATAAATTAATAATTCGTCTTTTATTAATGTTTAAAACAAAAGAATGTAAACTTGTTATATATCATCAATATATCATTGAAAAGCTTATAAATTAAGGAAAAAGACGAGACTATTTTCAACATATGTTTCCATTTAAAAAATCATAAGTTTGTGTTATATCTCGAGAATTATTAAGTTTCCAAAAAATCTAATTACGCCATTTTATTCTATCTAAAAAACGGTAATTTTTTTGTAAAAACAATTTTTCTCCAACTATCATAATAAATAAGATATGATACATTTTCAAAATGAGAAAAAAACGAGTTTTTGCCTGTAGCTCAGTAACAAAAGAAGATCGAAAATTCCTATGGTGTATATTAAACTTTTCACAAAAAGTTGACCCTGCAATGTGCAAACGGTTTTGATCTATCGTTAATATTACCCGAGACACCTTAAAAAAACATCGAAAATGAGACATCATGTACAGGTGGGGCCTAGAAAATTACTTTACATCTTGAAGGTGGTGTGCACTGATGCAACCAATTTCCGAAGTTCCTCTCTACACGTTCCAACATTCAGGCTATTTACTGCAGAATAAGATTCTTCAGCTGAGACAGAGTTGTAGGGGGGTGTTTGCATAAAAAATCACATGGCGTTAGAGTTGTGAGGGCAATGTACCTCTGACGGTTCATCCCGTGGGCGGCGCGCTCAACCGATCCATCTCCATGTGATTTTTTATGGGGATATCTCAAGATAGATGTTTACAAACACCGCCCTAAAACCCTGCTTCAGCTGAAGAATCTCATTCGGCAGGATATAGCCCGATTGTTGGAACATGTAGAAAGGAGCTTCCGAAATCGCATAGAGAACGGTGGCCACCACCTTCAAGATGTTTTGTTTAAAACTGCATTATTTAAAACTTCAATCATAAGCGAAAAATCTTTAAAAACATAGTTCGTTATACACGAAAGTCAACAATGCATATAAATGCGAGCAGATATTTGAGTATTTATGACCAAAAGAAAATTTATATATTGATTTTCGCAGTGGATTTGAATTCTAACCTCAATTATAATGAATATTTGAAATATTATCCTATATTACTGTATAAATACTTACTGTATAGTTTGTTGAATAAATTTATTAATTGTTTGTTCATTTTTGTTTGTTACAACAATTATATTTAGTAAATATTGTATTTTTCTTGTATTTTGTATGCATAAAACATGGATTGTACTCTAACCAAACTGAAATATAAAAGTTATGTTATAAGTTAATTTAATTTAACAAACTGACTAATTGTTGATGAACTGTTAGAAATGTCATCTTTACATTGTTCTCTTTCTTAAATTATGCAAATAAATTCTACATTAAATAAGGGGGCATAGGTTATTATTTAGCTAGTCGCCAGTCATCAGTGAAGTGCGTGAAGTTCACGTCTTATGTCAAATCGCTAGTAATTTTAAATTCTAGTTTGAAAATTTCTCTAACGGTGTAATACGTTTTCAGGTTATTTATAATTCAAGAAGGCCAAAAATAGATAAATATATTTAAAATTTCTTTTGAGTAGGTAAGTTTTATAACCACAAAGAAACCCGCACCCCCCTCAACTACTTTATTTGTACTTAGAAATTTCATCAACTTTCTAATTGTGCGAGGGAATGCAAATAAATTGTGTTTCATCATGTCTTCTAAACGCAGACCACCGACTCAAGCGAACTGCCGCATGAATTTCCGCCCTGGCGATACGAAATGGGAAGCCAAGGGTACAAAGCCTACAATCCAACCTACATCAGTGAAAGAAATATTCACAATAATGATCCTCCACGTCTGCAAGAAGTCGATATTCTTCGACACCAACCTCAAAGTTGGCATCTACATGGGAGCATTGTTTCTAGTGAGTTTGATTGCGGACTTTGCACCGATGCCAAAGACATACCTATCGCGGTCTGACAACATATTCAACCACTATTTTGTTAAGTGGGCTTGGGGATGGAATTTGTTATTGGTTGTGCCATTTGTTTTACTTACAACATACGTATATTGCTGTGGACAAAAAGACAAAATATTGAAGTATCATATACCGCGAATAGTTATAGCAACAACTGCTTGGTTTTTCTGGACGAAATTGTTCAACGTAATTGAAGCTTCATATGGTAGATGTAATGTGAGAGGAGAAGCTTTTAATAGTAAACAAGCTTGTTTGAAAGCTGGAAACTTTTGGCACGGATTCGACCTTTCTGGGCACTCTTTCATTCTAATCTACGGCAGTTTAGTCTTGATAGAAGAAACAAAATCTATTTTAAATTGGGAAAGCATTCGAGAAAATATCAGAAATGAAGATCATTACAGGACTAGTAAAGATACAAGTTTAAATAACAACCCTTTGAGGTTTTTAAGTCCAGTCGAATTCACAATTTTAAAAGTTAGTTACGAGAAATTTACACCCTATATTCGATCACTGTTTATAATAATAACTTTAATACAAATTTTGTGGGACGTAATGTTAATATCTACTATGTTATACTATCACATAATGATTGAAAAATTCCTGGGTGGAGCTGTCGCAATTTTGACTTGGTTTGTAACATATAGATTTTGGTATAAAATCCCTGGAATTTATCCAAAATTACCTGGAGATGGACTATTTAAATATATCAAGGAAAAGCCTAGTCCTTTGCCAGCTGCATCATCGTCAAGAAAAAGAACCGGAAGTATAGTGAACGGAAAAGACATACCCAAATTCATGGGTATGCCTCTGTATGGACTTCGGCCTGAAAACCGATCTGAAAATGGATCAGATTCGGTAAACGACGACACCGCATCAAGATAAAAAGTACAACTTTGTAGCTGTATTTTTTATTACACTTATGACATAGTATCTTTTAAGTTATATTGTTTTTATTAACTTATTTTTATTTAATAAAGGTGGTATTTGATGTTACACTTTTTAGTTTGATTTTCTAGTTAATAATTTAGAACACTTCATAATAAATGAAGAGCCAGGGAAAAAAAGATGTGTATTTTTTAATACGCGAATTTTAAAGTTTGAAACCCCATATAACGTTTTTGGAATGACAAATAGTATTCAATCTTAGTCCAAAAGTCAGATTTATCATATCTAAGCAAAAATGATGAATCATATTTTTGAAATTCAACGTTATGCTAGTTTTAGCAGAATAAAACAATTTAGCTACAAAAACCTAATTTTGAATTCAAATTTAAGCAGATTATTATGTAACATATCCGGTTTTATAAAAGCAAATTAAAATTTTATTCAGGATTAGAATTATAATCAAGATTTTGAAAACAGATTAAATTCTGTCTAAAACCGGGCATCAGTGGTTAATTTTTAGCAGCTGATTAAAAAATTTATCCCATGGGACACGAGCAGACATGTGACTCGAGCGACCTTGAAGTGCTTGGAATCAGCTGATTTGTGTGCGCTTGTCATTTCGACAAGAACAATGTTTTGACTTATTTAAATTTTGAACTGTTGAGAAATTATTTTTAATTTCATGTGTTTTACTGCCTGAAAATTGTATAATAATATTTTAGAAGTTCAAAATCCAAATAAGTCAAAACATTAGTCTTGTCAAAGTGACATTGTTGTTGTCAAAATGACATGCGCACACAAATCAGCTGATTCCACGCTCGAGTCACGTGTCTGCTCGCGCCCTATAGATATACATTTGACAACTGAAAATCGAATTTTTAGTTATATATCAACATACTTAGGTTAATTTTTTTAACTAGTTGCTAAAAATTAACCACCAAGTTACATAATATGCCCAATTATCATCAGATAGTCACTGATACCGCTCTTAAATTATAAAATTTCGTGCTGAGTAGAAATCAGCTGACCAAGCTGTAGGGCGCGGGCAAACAGCTATTTAAGTGTCCTTGAAAACATATGTGCTGGAGCCCCACTTGTCAAAGTGACAGTACAGCCATTTTGTTATGTGTTGTGGTGTTTGTAGTTTGTGTTGAATTTTTGTAGAATCTCAGTGTTTATTGTAAAACACCACAACACGCAATAAAATGGCTGTACTGTCACTTTGGCAAGTGGGGCTCCAGCACATGTTTTCAAGGACTCTTAAAACAGCCCGCGCCCTATTGGCAACTCAAATTAAGTGAGACATCTAGCGGGTAAATTAGAACTATTCAGACACATACCAAGTTTATGATATTTCTAATATTCGGGAGTATTTCTCAAAAAATTTATAATTTCGGGATACGAAATAAATTTTCTTTTCATATTTGACAAATGTAATCATAAAACAACATTAGCGCCATTCAGTATGTCTTTTGTCCACATTTTCGCTTGCGACAGCAACGCCGCCATCGGTGTTTAAATTACCAATAGGGCGCGAACAGACACGTGACTCGAGGGACCTTGACGTGCTTAGAATCAGCTGATTTGTGTGCGCATGTCATTTTGACAAAAACAATGTCATGTTGACAAGATCAATGTATTGACTTATTTTGAATTGCTAAAATATTATTTTTAATTTCATGTGTTTTACTGCCTAAAAATTATATAATATTAACATTTTAGCAATTAAAATTAGTCAAAGCATTGGTCTTGTCAAATTGACAATGTTCTTGTCAAAATGACATGCGCACAAATCAGCTGATCCCAAGCAAGTCAAGGTCGCTCGAGTCACGTGTCTGCTCGCGCCCTATTGCTTGCGCAAATCGTCGAATGGATTATTCATCTTTTTATATCCTGAAGTTTGGACTTTCACCCCTTTTAGCTCTTGTATTGCAATTTCAAAGGACTGTATCTTAAGAAGACTGTTATCGTTTTTGCCTCCTTTAAATATACCATTTGAAATCGCCACATTTAATCTGGAAATAGGACCAAAATCACTTCATTTTGCTATAAAATGGACATTGCTTTTTCCCTGGCTCTTCAAATGTAAATCAAAAATTGTGATTTCTTTAGGTGATAATCGTAACTTTTCTATGAAGCTTTAAATTTTAATACTTTCGAAATCTATCATCATTTATATATTGATGTTTAACATTCTATGAGATATTTATAGGGATTGTTAAATAAAATATATAAATCAACAAACACATTTATTTTTATTTCATTTTCTAATAGTATTGGAATAATGTATAAAATATATAATTACCAACGACATCCTTTAAAAGCAGTAACAAAAAGTAATTCACAGTTTTAATCGAGACCTTCAACAAATTGCTGAAACCATTAATAATCTCCTTAAGATATGTACAGAATATAAATTCCCCCGATAAACAAAACATACAATTTGGAAGACTTCTAGTAACCAATCAGCAAAGAAAATAAGAAAAACGCGATCGAGTATTTGTAACATTAAAAACATTTATATAATTTTTACTGTATTACAACCCAAACTAATTATCCATAACCGGTAAGACTTTTTCATACTATAAACTGTTTGACTACGAATACTCCACCGACGATTAAAGAAAGAAGAGCTACCACGCCAAAACCAATCAATATTGGCGACTGTTGTAAAACCATCTTGACGAAAAACATTTTGGACGGCATTGTCAACCTATACGACTCACGTTTTTTGACTTTTTCGTAATATCGCTCTATGTGCGGGCGTTTTCCATTCGCCCAAAATCTCGTTTCCAGTCCAATGTTGTTCAGACGGTCCAATAGGATTGTAAGAGCGATATCTGCTACTGTAAATCTGTCTGAGCACAGCCACCATTCTGCTCGCTCAGCTAGAAGAAATATTTCGTCAAAAAGAACATATTACAATTTTGGAAACTAGGAATATGAAAGGAAATATTTAGGTAGAAATATAGGATAGTACTGTCAATAAGAATGGAACAATATTAGTATATGAAGACAAGAAAATGTAAAACCTAACAACGCTCATTGTTTTTGAGAGATTTTTTAAGACTAATCCAGAAAGTAGATCTTTCTCATTTATTATTTTACGGCTCCAAGTCAAGTACAGATATTTTACTAACGAAACATGTTTTAAATTTTTTCTGAAACCTTTGATTACAATAAAAATTAATCTCTGTGGTGCACTCTCCACGCCAGCAATGAGTGCCCGTGAGGTAACGCCTGGTAAACGCCCGAACGGTAGAAATATGTCATCATCATTACCGAATTCTGTGTACAAAGCAGATTGGCACACCCAGCAATGGGTAATATGCCGTGATGATATATTTATTTATTTTTTTTTCAAATTTAATAATCAAATATGATTTTCTATCTATTAGTGCGCTTCTCTCGTTTCTAAGGTAGCAAAAAAATTTCAGTAAATAAACGAAAACCAATAAATTACTGTCAGTTTTGCATTTTTGGTGCGTGCGTTTCTGTTCATTTAGACATTCTGAGATTAACATAATCCAAAGTATAAAACAACAATAAATATTAATATTCAATAAAATTTTAAATAAAATGTTTTCGTGACAAGTCAGGGAAATTCAACTTTGGCGCTGCATTTTCGGTTTCACAAAATGTAAATTTTTACCTCCCGCCAACCTACATACTAAGGTAACGGAGATAATGTTTTCGGTCCAAAAATTCGTTAGTGAGTTTTCAGTGAATAAGCACGAATTAAAGCCTCCTCAACACGTTTATACTATTTTTACAATGATGTCTGTCTGTGTGTATGTGTGATGATATTTTCATCCACGATAACTTTAGCAATAAACTTCCAAAAATTTCTATTTTCCATATTTAAGCTTTCTGCATTCTTATGAGTTGGTTAGATTTCCAATAAAATGGGACAACCGGAAGTGGTTCTTTACTTTTGAAGCCTATAACAGTTTTTAATGAAAAACTGTATTAAAATATAATGTAAAACATATTAGATTTTGGCTAAAATTGATAAATCGGAAGTGGTATTTTACTTGAAGCTCTGAATAGGTTTTCTTGAAAAAATAAATTAAAATGTGATCCAAAACTTCTCAAATTTGGTATTTAAAATTCGTATATTATTGGAAACAACATATTAGAATTTGACGATATATGATAAACCGAATGTGGTACTCTTAACAGATTTTCGAGGTATACACAATAAAATACAATCCAAAATTTCGTGTTAGACTTCTATTTATTGGAATAACAAATTTGATTTTGTTTATAAACGATCAATCGGAAGAGATACTTTACTTAAAGCTCATTGCTATTTTAAACATGGAAATAAGTGTTCTCAAATTCAAAATGAGTGAGAGAAATAGCCAATTCCCGCACTAGTGCGGAAAATCATTAAAACAAAAGATTTTGTTTATCAAGAAATTTGTCATATAATAAAAGATAATATATCAATAATTTTGAATACATTTCATAGTTTCTCTTATTTTTGTGAACGATTGCAGAAAAAATATTGTTTGTAACACATGTGTACAACGTGATTTAATCTCCATAAAAAATGCATTCTTTTTATTTAATTGATGTTGCATGTAATGGATAAAATTAGTTTCATTGAACGAAAAAAATCACGACTGTAATAATAATGAACATTCGCGATAAGATAATGTATTGTCGCAAAGTTTTTTTTAAATCATCAATATACGCGTCCCCGAAATGATGACGATTTACTTAATTTACATAAATTATTTAGATAGTATAAAATTAGGACACATAATTTTAGGAAATAGGACAATAACGGCGGGATATTTTCACAGAAACATAAATAACGTAACATTTCTTCATTACCTGCTTCGTGTTTGGATAATTCATCTTCCACCTGTGTAAGAACATTTTCTATTTGATCTAAAATCTTCAAATATTCATCCAAGTTAGTAAGTAATAAATGCTTTTTATCCTGAGCGTCAGCCTTTTCCAGCAACACATTCTTAGACTCTGGATTTTTCTCCGCATACTCCCGTAGTGTTTTACTAGCATTTCTTTCGTGGGCTATCAAAACAAAGTTCAGCACTACATCCAACATATATTAACAATTTCCTACCTGCCATAATTCGCCTAACAGGCGCAATAAATGGTAGTTTTGGTTTCCCAACCAGTTGTGGATGGAAAAATGAGCCTACAGTCAATACATTTGCTGGAATTTCATCTATAATGTTTCTGAAATGGATGACTTTTTGTCGGATTTCTGTGCCCTGATCAAGTGGAATGAGTCTGGGGGTATCTCCTGTTTTTAAACGCCCGAATCAATCATAATTCTAAGTTTGGAGGATGGTTTTGTTTGAGTGAATGCTTTTACCTTACCATTACTAAAATTATCCTCTAAATAATCTATAATGCGGTTTGAGTCTGGTATGATTTTGGCATCGTCTTGTAAAACGGGTACTTCTCCACGTGGATTTAGTTTTAAAAACCACGGCTCATATTGGCCGCCTTTCGTAATATTTATATGATGGGATTCAAAGTTCAATCGTTTTTCGTGAAGTGCCATCACTACCTATAGGGTAGATATATTTCCATTAATTTGCTTATTAATCAAGCATTCTTTGCTAAAGTCTTTTTTAACAATTGTTTAACAATACTTATCAATTGTTTCTATACAACACAGCTGTACAGGTTATAACTACCTGCTCGATTCATTTTGCTCTAATATAATATTTGATTTATAATTACCTTTTGTGAATAAAATGAATAGTAGTTATAATACAATAACAATCCATTTGATATATTAGTTCGATGACTACTTTCTCCCACATTTGTCGACATTTCTGTATGAAATCGCAAAGGAGTCGCGATCAGTAAAAAGCGCCAATGTCGCGAACGGATTGACGTGAAAACTGCCCGATTCCGATACAAATAAGATAAACTGTGATGCAATAGCATGATTGAAATATTTATGTAAAGTACATTGTAGTAAAATTACAAAGGTAAAGATTAGTGATAGTAGATATGTTTATCTTTTTAATATTGATTGTTATAACACTTGCTGAGAAATCATGACAAGTACTATTTATAGAAGCGTTTGACCGAAATCTTTACTATTTCCTTTTCTCTCAATAATAAAAATTCCCCACGTTTATCGTTTTATAAAAATAATAAACATCAAGTAATCTAATTGGAAGGTCATTAAAGTTCTAATAATCCAATAGTATTCTTAATCAGAATGACAGTCCTAAAACTTTTAATAGATAAATTTTACTAAGGTACAAAAGTCGGTCAATGTACAGTGTTGACATACAATCTTTTTTGCTTCTTAATTACTGATAAAAGCTTGAATGTCACTCGTTCCCCAGAATTTTAAACCTGCTAGTCATGTTTGGCAGCGCAAAAAGTTTAGCTACAAGACTCAGTTCTGTAAGAAACATGAGCCATTGGAGCAAAAGTACCCCATATATCCCAAAAGATCGTTTAAAAGGGAAAGTAGCAGTTGTTACTGCATCAACCGCTGGGTAAATAAGCAAAATATTCATAAATATTATTAAAAGTAACAATATTTGTATGTAGAATTGGATTGGCAACTGCAAGAAGATTAGGTCTTGAAGGAGCAAAGGTTGTAATTTGTAGTAGAAAAGAAAAAAATGTGGAAGAAGCTCTCAAACAACTTCAAAATGAACGTATTGATGTAGCAGGAATTAAATGCCACGTTGGAAGTACGGAGGACCGTAAAAAACTTCTTGATTTGGTAATTATAATTAGGATAATAATTAAGAATATAATTTTAAAAAAATATAATACAGTCGTGTTCACTTATAACGAACCACTTTAAAGGCTGAAAGAAACGGCCATAAGATGTTTTTTTTTCTCACAAATATATTTTTATCGATTTTTCGCTTATAAAACCGAATATAACAAACTATATTTCTTCGATTTTTCACTTATAACAACGACATTATGGGTCGTGTGCAAAATGTAATTTTTCTGTCCTGTTTTTCGTTTACCGATTATCATTGTCCTTGTTCATTGCTATAGGCTGCGCGCAGACAGGTGACTCGAGTGACCTTGAAGTGCTTGGTGATGTGGCACTAAAAAATTCCCGCGAGGAATTTTGTTTTTACCCGGGAAAATTCCTGCAATGGACCTTTTCAATTTAAAGAGATAGAAGATACGCGCAATGGGGATCTGCGCATAGTAAGAACAAATGAGATCTATGACGTTTGTTTCTAAAAAATTTAGACGTACAATGTGAGAATATCTCAGATAACTTTCAAAAATCTTATCGAAATGAGATACAAAAGCTTTTATTGAAGTTAAAATGTATAACGATGCAAATTTTCACTGAGAATACAGGTATTTTAATGACTGAAATATTTTTGACGTTTCGTTTGACAGCCCAACTGGCAGTTGTTCGCGCCATTTTCTTACTATTTACAGCGATAGAAAGAGATAGCCGTTAAATTGAAAAGGTCCATTACGATTTGTGGGAAAAAATATGTTGACTTTTTTCCCGGATTTTTTAAAAAAATTATTTTAGATAATATTATACCTTGACGCCTATTCTTTTGGTTTTCATGTTTGTGCCTTATGCCTGCCTGTTACCTACTCTTACTCCATCAACAAATATTGTGATGCTACGCAATATTTGAAATTACTTGGGAAATTTTCAAAAAGAAAATTCCTGGGAATTTCCTTGAGAATTTTCGGGAATTTTTCCTCAATATTCAATTTCGGGAATTGACCCATCTCTAGTATCAGCTGATTTGAGTGCGCGTGCAACTATGACAAAAACAATGTCACTTTGACAAGACCATAGTTTTGTTTGATTTTGATAAAATGTTACTCAGGGGGGTGAATCTGCATTGAGAAACGTGATAACAAGTTTTCAATCAAGTAGCGTTGGAAATACTTCCTGACCCGTTCGTAGATGTCGCTAGTAGTATAGATTTTACAGTGATTCTCAATTTTCAGAATAATTCAAAATGAATTCATATTTCCCGCCACCTCTCAGCTGTCAAATTTAGTTTAGTGATAGATGTCACTAAAACGTGTTATCACGGTTTATAAGGGAGATAGCCAATCTTCTACTATATATTTTCCTTAATCTATGATATTACTATTGTACAATTTTCTGGCAGTAAAACACATAAAGTTGAATTAATAACTTCTTAACAGTTCAAATTTAAAATAAGTCAAAACATTTGTCTTATCAAAGTGACATTGTTCTTGTCAAAATGTCATGCGCACACAAATCAAGACCAAGAGATAGAGGCGCGGGCGGACACGTGACTATGACAAGTGCTTGTAGGGCCCCACATGGGTGCCAAGTATGCAGCTTATGTACCTTGCCTGTGTTGCCAAATCAATTTAAGCGTAAAAGTAATAAATAAAATTGTAAAACTTAATGAATATCTCGTTTTATTTTCTGACACTTTAATAGTATATTAAAGAACGTGTTTTATAAGACATGTTTTTTTCGCACGCGTCAAAATTTAGAAAACGAGCGTTAGCGAGTTTTCTAATTGACAAGTGCGAAAGAAAGTCTTATAAAATGAGTTCTTTATACTATTTTTTATATTTTGCGCCTTCTACAAACTACAATATTTTAAATTACTATTTTACTTAATATTAAACCGAGTTGATTTAGGGAAATTTGTAAGTGAAATGTTGTCGTTGGTAACATTGAATTGACCACATTCAATTATTATTTGAAAGTTCATGTCATTTCAATATTTACGAACAAATTTAAGTGAATTTAGTGTAATCATGGAAGATGAAATCAGTTGCACTCCGCCTGAGCTACGTATATCGCGCGAGATTTATGAGAAAGAATTTGCAAATTTTGACACATGGTGTAAAGAAAATGTCAAAGGCATAACAGAGAATGTTTTGATTGCTTATTTTGAAATGCAAAGTAATACGAAAATATGTATTATTATTATTATTATTATTATATTCATTAAATAAAGTGATTTATTAAGTAAAAGAAATTTTGAAGTTATATTGAAATTTCTTATCTTCCAGCTTTGACGTTTGACAAATTAACCCTTTCAGCCTCAGTGTACAGGAAATTTTTTATTTTTTCTTATATTTGAACTAAAACTTGCTTTAAAATTAATTAAAAATAATTTTCTATCGTTCAAAGGTTCAATCTACAAATTTTTAGTACTACTAGGTCCATCTATGTGGACTAATTCGAACATTATATTAACATTTACTTACTCAATTTGTGATTATATTTGTACATTTTCATGTAAATAATCTTCCTTAAATAAAAAATAATAATAATATCGAAATTATATTATTAAAATGAATTGTCAATTAACTAAAAATAAATTAGGTAAAAATGGGTTAAAGAAACGTCATCTAGTACCAACCGTCTAAAACAAAAAATTGAGTATCGAAATGAAGGTCATTACGATACGCAATTGCGTATCGTAATGACTTCATTATGAACGCAAAATATAAAAACTTAATTTTTAAATTAATTTTTATAAAAATAGAGCGTTGAACATGATGTCGATGATTTCCTCAATTTTAGCGCATCAAGAAATATTTGTATCGTAGATGGCAGCACTAATCGCTCTATTTTTATAAAAAATATTTTAAAAATTAAGTTTATGTGTCAGAATATAACATGATATTCATTAGTAATAACTAATTTTACAATTTTATTTATTAATTTTACGCTTAAATTGATTTGGCAACACAGGCAAGGTACACAAGCTATATTTAGAAGTTTTACAACAATAGTCCGTAAAGTGTTCCTTTTACATTTAAAACATTCTAGGCTGTGAGTAAGTACGGAGGAATCGACATTTTAGTTTCAAATGCAGCTGCAAACCCCACCGTTGGTCCAGTTTTAGACACCGACGAAAAAGCATGGGATAAAATTTTCGATACAAACGTAAAAGCTTCGTTTATGTTAGCAAAAGAAGTTTTACCGCATTTGAGAAAAAGACCTAGCGGAAGAATTATTTTTGTGTCGTCTATTGGAGGGCTACAGCCATTCAATGTATGAAAAAAAAAAATTGGATAACGAGCAATGAGATAATACGAAAATTTAGTTGTTAGGTACTTATTCTGTGACGAAAACTGCTCTGTTAGGATTAACTAAAGCAGCTGCAGCTGATTTGGCTGCAGAGAATATTACAGTTAATTCAATTTGTCCCGGAATTATCAAAACAAAGTTTTCGCAAGCAGTAAGTTAACAATTTTTAATTATTATATCTACATATAACATTTTTTCAAATATATTTTAGCTACATGAGGGATCAGCAAAAGAAGCAAGTTTAGCACAAATTCCAATGCAAAAGTAAGTTTTCAGTTATTTAGTGCATTTGCATAAATATACGGGTGTAACAGCTAAACGAGCTATTTCAAATAATTTCTATATTATTATAAATATAATAAAATACTATAAGACCCTTATAGAAGACCAGAAGAAAATATTTCTTAAACCAGGGTTCTCAAGTAACAACACAAAATTATATTTTTTTATATAGTATTTATTTTTTGGCTCATTCGATAGAGTATTTTTTCTGAGTTCAACCATGTAATCATTTTACATCCTTAAATAAAAAAAATATTGAAATGTCATTTGGAATGGACCTTTTCAATTTAAATGGGAATCTGCGCATAGTAAGAACAACTGAGATCTATGGCGTTTGTTTCTAAAAAATTAGACGTAAAATGTGAGAATATCTCAGACAACTTTAAATTTTTTTTATCGAAATAAGTTACAAAAGCTTTTATTATAGGTAAAATGTCTAACGATGCAAATTTTCACTGAGAATACAGGTATTTTAATAAATGCAATATTTTTGATGTTTCGTTTGACAGCCCAACTGGCAGTTGTTCGCGCCATTTTCTTACTATTTGCAGCGATAGAAAGAAATCGCCGTTAAATTGAAAAGGTCCATTTAAATAAATTAACTGCTATTTGTCAATTTCAATAATGTAGAATGGAAGTCAAATAGAACACTATTTATAAAGTTGTTAACAAATATTAGTTTCCTTTTAACTTAAGTTCAATTGTTTTTTCATACATAGCCTACTTAAAAATAACTATAAAAATCAAATTTACTTTAATTTCAATGGACCTTTTCAATTTAATGGCTTTCTCTTTCTATCGCTTCAAATAGTAAGAAAATAGCGCGAACAACTGTCAGTTGGGATGTCAAACGAAACGTCAAAAATATTGCGGTCATTAAAATACCTGTATTTTCAGTGAAAATTTGCATCGTTAGACATTTTAACTTCAATAAAAGCTTTTGTAACTTATTTCGATAAGATTTTTTAAAGTTATCTGAGATATTCTCATATTTTACGTCTAAATTTTTTAGAAACAAACGTCATAGATCTCATTTGTTCTTACTATACGCAGATCCCCATTGCGCACATGTTCTTATGTTCTATTTATTTAAATTAAAAAGGTCCATCGAATTTTTCTATATATTTTTGTTATATAAGGATTTAAAATGATTACATGGTTGCATTCAGGAAAAAAAAACTATCGAATGGGCTTAAAAATATATAATTCCCATTTTAAGAAGTATAACTTTGTATTGTAAGTTGAGAACCACTGGTTTAAAACAAATATTTTCTTCTGTATTCGGTTGTCTTCTTTAAGATTGTTTTATAGTATCTTTAATTATATAGAATTATTTAACGTAGCTCGTTTGGCTGTTACACCCTTTATATTTGGGTTCATACGAACCCTTGCACTTGTATTGGGGTTCGTACCAACCCACATTGTGAAAAATTGTAGGATTAGAAGCATGTTTTGATTTTTTTGTAGGTTTGGAACCCCGGATGATTGCGCGGGTCTTATTGCATACTTAGCATCAGATGATGCGCAGTATATTACAGGAGAAAATATGGTAATTGCAGGTGGAATGCAGTCACGTTTATAAATGAAAAATATTATATTTATAATAATACATTAAAAAAGCAATAAATGTTATTTTTGTTACCCAACCATCGTTCGTTTTCTTCCTCTCGCTCGAACATCTTCAAATTTTTTCAAAACTTGATGTCCCTCTTTTTTATTTTCTTGTTTATACGCCGATAAAATAATAGGAAATAATTCTGTTGCATTGCTATGAGTACTGATTAAAGCTCTTTCCAATACATAAAGATCTACACCTTTATCTTCTGCGCTGGTTTCAACATAAGATAGACCGAAATCAATGAGAGTTAACCTCAATTTATCGTAATCATCGAAATTGTTGTTTTCTGTTACTAACAACATATTAGAAGTTGTTAAATCACCATGGATGATATTGTTCTTGTGCATTCTTCCTAACATTTGACCAATATCGGTTGCAAGTTGCTTTAAAACTTCTGTATCGTCTGTTGTGTAGATGAAATCTTTAACAGTTTTACTGTTTTCAAAGTATTGCATGATTATTAAACGGTTTTCTAAGTCGGTTAAGTACAACATAGGTGTTTTTATACCAACTGATGTGCATCTTGCAATAATTCTACTCTCGGCTTTGATTCTGTCATTCGTTATTTGTGTGTCCAATTCTGGTTGTCTGTATTTTTTAACAAAACGTTCTTTGATTATAGCTGGCATACCCAAATATTGACCTTGGTAGAGTTTGGCTTCTGCCCCTTGGTTTATTAATTCAAATCCTTCCATGTTTTTAAGGAAAGAACATAACATATGACTACTTTTCATGGAATCTTATAAGTGAGCATAAGTCAGGTTATGTACATGTAAATAAAAGTAGGGATATTTAAAATTATAACTAATTATTTTACATCCTGCCAACCCTCCTTGCTGCCAACCTACATTTATAGGTAAGGGAGGCAGGTAATGTTTTCATCCAAAAATTCGATACTGATTTTACAGTGAATAAGCAGAAGCCCCACAACACGTTTTTACTGTCTACAATGATTGTCTGTCTGTCTGTGTGTGTGACGATTTTTTCGACCACGATATCTTACATCAAACTTTCATTTATTTCTATTTTCCGTATTTAATCTTTCTGCATTCATAGAAAGAGTTGATTAGATTTTGGATAAAATTGGACAACCAGAAGTGGTGTTTTAATTGAAGCCCATAACAGTTTATAATGAAAAACTATATTAAAATAGAATTCAAAACTATTCAATTTTAGTATTCTATATAAAAGGGAATATATTAGATTTTGGCTAAAATTGATAAACCGGAAGTGTTATTTTACTGAAGCCTTGACTGAAGCTATGGAAAAGTTTTCCTTAAAAAAAATATATTGTGAATTATGATATAATCCAAAACTTCTCAAATTTGGTATTTAAAACCCGTATATGATTAGAAACAACATATTAGATTTTGACTACCATATGTAATAAACCGGAAGTGGTACTTTACATAGTACTCTTAACAGATTTTCGAGGAAAAACAATAAAATATAATCCAAAATTTCGTACTACAGATTTTTCTATTTATTGGAACAATAAATTAGATTTTGTTTACAAACGAGTGAAACTTTACTTACAGCTCATTGTTATTTTAAACACGGAATTGGTGGGAGGTCATGTGCTGGCCATATCAGATTTTTTTAAAATAATTTATTGAAACAATTATAAAACTACTATTACATCTAATATTATACAATTAATTATTCGTCTTTAAATATTTTGGCTACATCAATTTTATGAACTTGTTTCTGTTCTTGAGCTTCTTTGAAAGAACTAGCTAAACTAGATTTCTCAGATTGTTGAACTGATTGTCGTTCTAATTCTTGATTTAACATTTGAAGAGCATTTTCATACTGCTGCTCCTTTGATACAGTTTCTGTGGCGTCCAGTTTTTTGTAAATTTCGATGAATTTCATTGTTTTAGTCTGGGTTTCATTGTTGAACATGTTTACTGTACCCAGATTTTTATTATTTTTATGATAAAGGCTAAAATATATATTTATTAAAATTAGAAGTTAAGTTTTACATAAAAACGTACGCTCTAATTTTATCTTCTTCGTAGAAAATGTTTTGTACTGAAATATCAGGAGCTGGTCTATCATATTTAGGCTCTTCCTTAGGAGGAAACGCTTTGTAAATATCATACCATAAAGGCCTATCTTCCCATTTCATTGCTCCAGTTTTTAATAAACCATTTACTCTACAAAAATTTATTTGTCATCATAATTTTACGAAACTTTATGTTACAGACCTTGTAAATATTGTTCCAATTTTTTCTAATCTGCTTGAAGCCATATTTTTGTTGTCTATACAATAATTATCAAGAAAATTATGATTTTCTGAACCAAACTACACCTTGGTTACGTCAAATCTAACCTCACTTCTTTTCACTACTTGACATTTACGCGTGTGTTCTAACCACGTTGTTTTTTTTTTGGATTTTTGTAAAGACAGTTATTGAAAATGGTTAATATTAACGAGGAACAAATTAAAAAGATTGGTGAAGTACTTAACAATCCTGAAAGGCCTTTAAAAGAGCGATTTCGGGCTTTATTTACATTAAAAAATGTTGGTGGGCCGGTAGCAATTCAGTGCATCGAAAGTTGTTTTGGGGATAGTTCGGCATTATTAAAACACGAATTGGCGTATTGTTTAGGGCAAATGCAAGATTCATCTGCAATTCCAATTCTTGTGAATGTATTGGAAGACGTTAAACAGGAGCCGATAGTTCGACATGAAGCAGGTTAGAATTTAAATACAATGGGAATGGGGTATGTGACCATAATCGAATTTCAATTTACAGCCTGGTGACTATATAACGAAGTTGAACATAGGACTTAACATGTAAAATCACGCTTTCGTAATTTTGTGCTTTCCATTAATTGTTTTAGGTAAAAAAGGTTCAAATAAAAGTTGCAGAGCTTAAAATTCTACATTTGAATTAATTCTGCATCTAATCAAGATATAAAGATTATTTTAGATGCTTTGTAACGGCAGTAATAAGGTATGAAACAAAAATGTCGAAAATCACCCCAAAAATAGCGGTAGCCATGGAATTTAACAACAAAATTAACAAATGTTTAACGATTTATCATATGGAAAACGAGCCACGAGGCGGGTTTTACAATGAACGACTGGGTTAACGGCCTGTTAACGAAACATGTTTTTTACACTATTTTTACAATAAGATTTTTGTATCAGTTATATAAAAAGCAGTATTCTATATTGCGAGCTATATTGTATACATTAATACATTGTTCGAAACAGTGCTCTTATAGATCTTCTAAACGTCGTGTTTTCAGTGCTTTTATAGACCTATAAGAACACAGAAGTAGAAAAGCTTATTTTTATTATTTATATTTTCAAGTGAACAATTGATTTATTATTTTTTTTTGTCTCAATTCCATGGCTATCGCTATTTTTAGGGTGATTTTCGCCATTTTTATACCTTGTTTCTGCCGTTACAAAGCATGAAAAATTAATTTTGCTTTCTGATTCAGATGTAGAATTTTATGTCTACAAATTTTATTTGATTGAAGCTTTTTACCTAAAATAATTAGGGAAGCAGGAAAATACGAAAGTTTGATTTTATATGTAAAATGAGGTACCTATTCCAATGTTATGGAATTTATGGAAAATAGTAACTTTTTACGGTTTACATCTTCATATAACAAAAATACAGTAAAAAATGTTTAGGGCAAAGTTTTCATTCATAATTTAATGTTAGAAAATTGAAATTCTTTATATATCTAGAAACGTCCATAAAAACTGTGACGTCATTTCGATGTACTTTTTGCATGGTTTTTGCTCATTTCAGATTAAATATATGCAGTTAGAATCACAGATGGCGCTAGTAGTTACTATGAGCGTGTATTTTGTATTTTATTCACTTTGTTTGTGTTAATTATTACGTGTCCCTCTGATATTTGGAGAAGGGATATGTGACGTGTGCATGGTAGGATCGTGGAAAAAGACAGATAGACTGGGAGGGAAAGGAAAAGGATAGTTACGGTTCAGCGTCGCGATTATGTTGTGGTAAATTATGACACGACGACAGCTGGATAAACTATCTTTTTTCCTCCCAATCTATCTGTCTTCACCCACGTTCCTACCATGGTGTCGTCACACGAAGCATCCCGCGCGGTCGAATTCCACGCGGTCGAAATCCCACGTGGTCGAAATTCCACGCGGCCGAAATGGACCCCCACCACTTTCTCCGTTCTACAGAAATTCAAATATTTCCACGCCGTCGAATCCCACCCGGTCGAAATGTTACACGATACAAATCCCTCGCTCCCGTACCGCTCTTTTTATCGATCGTATTGCATTCTAACAATCTATGCTTCGTAGTAGTTCTGCTTCAAAGATAATATATTAAAAAAAACATATATTAATAAACTACTTAAAATGTATAGGTAAATTCTTTTCCTGTTTCATTCATTAAATAGTTCTTTATGTTTTAAAATTTCTTTTCAATGTAAATCTTTGTCGCGGAACTGCCACGAAGCATAGATTGTTAGAATACAATACGATCGATAAAGAGAGCGGTACGGGAGCGAGGGATTTGTATTGTGAAACATTTCGACCGGGTGGGATTCGACGGCGTGGAAATATTTGAATTTTTGTAGGACAAAGTGGTAAGCTTAGACCAGGAATAGAGGGGGAGACAAGGCATAGTCACGCGTATTTTTCCAAATCATCTGAGCGATTTTGAACCTTATTGAAATGTCAAAATCAGCCGCAAAAGGCTAGTCAACCAGTTAAATACTGTTATGTTGCAGTTGGCCAAATCTAAATAAATACTTGATTATCCATAACTACAAATTATCTTGATTTTGTTTTAAAAAACTAAAATATATACAAAAAATATTAATTTTAAAAAACCTAATGTAAATAACGGACAAGTTAAAACGGTAGATGACGCTTGTTGACATTGATAACTTATTCGTTCGACTGCGGTTGATTCTGACAGTTCAATAAGGTCGAAAATCGCTAGGATGATTTGGAAAGTCGTCTTATGGCGAAATACATAGCATGCCCTATCTCCCCCTCTATTCCTAGTCTAAGGTGGTAAGGGTACATTTCGACCGCGTGGAATTTCGACAGATGGGTTTTCGATCGCGTGGAATTCGACCGCGCTGAACGCACTCTCGTCACATATCCCTTCCCCAAATTTTTAATAATTATTTTCTCGTAACCTACTAATAATTAATCGATTAAAAAATACTGATATTTTATTTTATTGTCTAGTATCATATATGTAAAATTTAATTTTTTGGTCACATACTCCAATTAAAAATATGGCGCAATTTTATGTATTTATTTGTACAGCTGAAGCAATGGGAGCAATTGGTTCCACAAATGCACTACCAATTCTTAAAAAATACGCCGAAGACCCCATTCCAGAAATAGCAGAAACTTGTCAACTAGCTTTAGGCCGAATAAAATGGTTATCCAACAAAACAAAAGAAAATCTTCCGGAAATCCCATACAGTTCAGTAGATCCCGCGCCTCCCGCAGTCTCTCAAGATGTCTCCGAATTAAAGAGCACCCTTTTGGATGACGCTGGACCACTTTTCGATCGGTACCGCGCCATGTTCGCCCTTCGAAACTTACGAACACCGGATGCAGTCCTCGCTCTGTCATGTGGTCTTACAAGCGGAGGTGCACTTTTCCGACACGAAGTGGCATTTGTTTTAGGGCAAATGCAGGATCCAGCGAGTGTGCCGTATTTGCGAGCAAGTTTGGAGGATTCAAATGAGAATGAAATGGTGCGGCATGAATGTGCAGAAGCGTTAGGAGCTATTGCAACTGATGAGTGTTTTGATATTTTAAATAAATATTTGGGGGACGAGAAGAGAGTTGTTAAAGAAAGCTGTGAAATTGCTTTAGATATGTGTGAATATGAAAATAGCCCGGAATTCCAGTATGCAAATACTTTGGGTCAAATCAGTTCATAATTTTTTACCAATCATTGTATATATTGTGATACCATTTTGAGTAAATAAATTTATGTCAAAATACATTTTTTTATTCATTTGTTTACAAACCAATTTGATTTGCTTAATTTGTTATTTATTAGTTATTAAAATAAGATTAATTCGAAGGATTAAAAATCAGTTTACTCTATCCCTGTTCGAAATGCGTAAGTATGTTTATTTTTAAGAACTCTCTGGAAATTGCCAAATGTCAATACAGATAATTATATAAATAAATGCATTTATTCATTTACTTCTCAGTCTTCTTAAGTCGCCCTAAGATTCTTGACAATTTTCATCCTATTATTAGAATTCGTTAAACGAAGGACAACCATAATGCTGTTTTAATGAATAGTTTGATAACTACTTTTAAACTTCTGTTATTAAAAAATATTTTGATTAATTAGTAATAATCAAAAACAATCAAAAAATAAGTAGAAAAATGAAGCAACTATATGAGAAATTAATAGATCACTTCGTGTTGGATGATTATGAACCATTTAACGGTAAGTAATAATTATTTATATTATTTTCAAGGCTACAATGGACAGTAACATACGATGTGTAAATATTTCTTAGAAAAACATGTTTATCATTTTCTTTTTCTCATTTATAAACATATTTTAATAAAAATTATACACAAATTGATTTTAATTAAATAAATATTTTTACCTCCCGCCTTCCTACATACATATGCGGAGGTAATATTTTCAGTAAATAAGTACGATTTAGGGTCCCACGTTTTTACTATTTTTACAATAATGTCTGTCTGTCTGTGTGTGTGTGTGTGGCGATTTTTCCTCCATGAAACATATCAAATTACAAAAAATTTATATTTTCCGTATTTAAACTTCTTATTAGATTTTGGCTAAAATTGATAAGCCGGAAATGGTACTTTACTTGAAGCTCTGAACTAGGGCTGGTAGACTTTGAAACATGGAAATCGACTTTCGATTTTTCAAAATATCGATTTTTGCCGACTAGTCGAATATACAAAAAAGTCGAAATAATCGAAAGTCAAAATAATTGAAAAGAAATAGTCGAAAGTCGAAATAATCGGTTTTTATCGACTAGTCGAATATACAAAAAAGTCGAAATAATCGAAAGTCAAAATAATTGAAAAATCGAAATAATCGTAGTCGATAAGTCGAAATAATCTGTCTAACTAATCTCTAATTCTTAAAAAAATATTAACTCTAAACTACGAATAAACCTAAATTTTAAAAAGCTTTCAAAGACAAAACAATATTTGGAATATATTTTTTCGAAACGTGTTTAAACAATCAAAAATATTTTACTAAATACATATACAAAAAGTAATAATAATAAGAAACTGCTAAATTGCAAGTAAGTATATGAAAAATTTAAAAGCCAAATGCAAAACTTTCTTTTGTTGTACTTAAGTTTTTTTTGCATAATATACAGCAACAAACAACAAAAAAACATAGGCCACACCCCACACCATCGCCACATACACACATCTGACGATTCAACTTGAAATGAAATATGTAAAATAATTAAATCTAATCGAAAATGAAAATATCTTACAAGTTGAAATAATTTTAAAGTTCAAATAGTCTAAATGTCGAAATAGTCTAAAAGTCGAATTGAACTAAAAGTCGAAATAGTGTAAAAGTCAAAATAATCTAAAAGTCGAAATCATAAATACGTCGAAAAAGTCGAAATGTCTATAAAGTCGAAATAGTATAAAAGTCGAAGTCGAAATAGTCTGTATTCGACTTATCGACAGCGACTTTTTTTAAGTCGATCGCCTTTTTTTGAGGAAAGTCGAATAGAAATCGATGTATCGATTTTTTTACCAGCCCTACTCTGAACAGATTTTCTTGAAAAAATATATTAAAATGATCCAATACTTCTCGAATTTGGTATTTAAAACTCGTATATGATTGAAAGTAACATATTAGATTTTGACTATGTATGATAAAATCGGATGTGGTGCTTAGCTTGGAGTTCTGAAAAGATTTTCTATGAAAAATAAATAAATATATCATCACGGCATATTACCCATTGCTGGGTGTGCCAATCTGCTTTGTGCGCAAGAAAAATAATAAAATGTAATATAAAATTTCGTATTACAGACTTTTTTATTTATTGGAACAATAAATTAGATTTTTTTTGCAAACTATCAACCGAAAATGATACTTTACTTAAAGCTCATTGCTATTTTAAACGTAGAATTGCCGGGAGGTCATGTGCTGGCCACATCAGATTTTTTTTGTGTATAGCAGAGGACATTTATTGAATGTCATCTCATAGGCATTTACAGCTGTTATGGAGAATACTTTTTTTTGTAATATGTAAAAAAATATAAATAATAACTTGGTGTATCATCACAACTTTTGCCCATTTCTGGGTATGTCAATCTACTTCTATTCGCAGATTTCGATAATGACATCAGTGTCGTTGAGGCGTTACCTCACCGCTCACCGGCTTTCAAAGCTATTGTGAGATAGCGGCACAGGGGTCACTCAGTTTAAAGATTACAAAATTTATTTTTCCCAAGAATCTAATCACAATTGTTTCCAAAATTTCTTTGTGGTAATTTCCCTTTATCTGTAAGTAAATATTATGATTTATGAAAATATTAAGAGATAATTGTTTCAATACATACAGGGTAAGTCTGGGAAGACGCCCGCTAACCCCCCCTCCCCCTCTTTAACTTTTTTATTATAAATAATAGAAAAAAATGGCTCATGTAAAAGTTTCATTATTTTAAAAAATATTCTATTTAATGGCAGATATTTTTTTATAAAGTCAGGTTTACAAGATACGATTATCAACTTATATTTTTAAAGTAGCACCATACGGCCATTTACTCTGTTTCTAATGATATATTAGTTTTTGTCAATATATTTAAAAAAAATCGAGAAAAATAAGAAAATGGACCTTTTCAATTTAACGGCTATCTCTTTCTGTCGCTGCAAATAGTAAGAAAATGGCGCGAACAACTGCCAGTTGGGCTGTCAAACGAAACGTCAAAAATATTGCAGTCATTAAAATACCTGTATTCTCAGTGAAAATTTGCCTCGTTAGACATTTTAACTTCAATAAAAGCTTTTGTAACTTATTTCGATAAGATTTTTTAAAGTTATCTGAGATATTCTCACATTTTACGTCTAAAGTTTTTAGAAACAAACGCCATAGATCTTAGTTGTTCTTACTATGTGCAGATCCACATTGCGCATATCTTCTATCTCTTTAAATTAAAAAGGTCCATTGAGAAATAAGGGAAATAATTTTATTCAAGGAATCTAGGTGGCTATATGAAAATAAACAAAATACAACAATAGAAAACAACAAAATAAAGTAGACATTTAATTGTTACTTGTTTAACGTGTTTTTTTAAAATTAATAAATTAACTTTTAAATTAAATTTTAATACAACCTAGAATATTTGAATAAAAATTATTTCTAATATAGCTAATAAACATATTTTTCTCGAATTAATAAAAACTAATACATCGTTAAAAGGAGAAAAAAAATGGCGGTTTATATTTTAGTAATATAAATATATAATAGGTTACTGTTTAAAAAATAAAAGTTGATAGCCGTATCTTTAAACTTTATAAAAAATATCTATAGGAGGAAAAAATGAACTGTAGATGGCAGGTCGGACGACGACACGACAAATTAGCGACAAATCCCCCCATTTTGTCAAATAAATTAGTGATATAATTTGTTGTTTTTATTTTAAAGTGTAAACATCATATCGAACAAATGACAAAAAGTGACGTTTTCACTATTTGCTACTTTCGTAAATCTCTCCCCAGATGTCAACTACTTTGAGTTTTTCTCCGTACTATATTTATATAAAATAATAAAACTGTTATATGAGCTATTTTTTTCTATTATTTATAATAATAAAAAAGTTAAATGGGATGGAGTGCCTTCCCAGAAAATTATGTTTGTGATAAATTTTAAATTACAATTATAATTTGCATAGTTTTTGAAACGGTATCTGTATGGCGCTACAGAATGAAGTCACCAATTGACACAACTATGATGAAACGCCGCTAGATGGCGAAGTTGTACTATAGAAATGCCCTGTCGACTTGACAAGAATAAAGGTGGTATCAGACGTATGCACGTATCTGCAACTGTTTTGACAACAGTTACTGCAACTTGCAAACTACGTTATCACACGTACGCAAAGTTGCAAGAAATATAGATTTTTTTTAGTCTCGACGTTGGTACATATGAAATTTAATTCCTGTTGTCATTTTTTAAAGTTCGAATCATTTATTTGTATTTAGACGAATAATAGCAGAAATGAACAACAAATTATTAACTGCTACTACGTTATTTAAAATATGGATGTTTCGTATTCCACAGAGCTTCTTTTTTTACGAGATCAATCAAAGTTTGAAAAAATTCGTCTGATTTTTTTCAACTCCAGCTCCTCCAGCCATTTTTAAATATACTAGGTGTTTACAAACAAATGTCAAACAGTTTAGGAATTTTTACTTTCTAAGCCCCTTTACTACGCATGCGTATCTTGATAGTTGCAGATACGTGTGACTAGTATTCGAACACGATGTAAAACTAGTTGCAGGAAAATTGTTGCACTATCACACGTCAAAAGTTGCACGAAACGCTTGAAGTTGCAGAAAATGTTTGACAGGTTGCAGATACGTGCGTACGTGTGATAACCCCCTAGGGTTTCTACTTTACTACTCGATTGCCATCTAGAGGCGATATTAGTACTACTAGTTCATGGGTATAAAAAAGGGCGCGCCTCGGGACGCCCGAATTTTATCATTTAAGTATTAGTAGAATAAATTTAATGATTTGACTTGATAATTTGTTTACGAACACAACAATGTATAAAATTGAAATAATAAAAACAATAGGAGTGTGCGTGCCGCTTCGTCGGCAGCTAGAGAGAACAAGAGTTGCGCGTGCACTTACTTGCCATGTCTCAGCGGCATTTAGGGGCTTGAGAGGGGAAAAGTCTTGATCGCAGGTTCCTTAGAGGTTCAACATTTCGTAAGAAAGAAGTTATGACTTAAAAGAAAACGGCATACTGTACGAACAAACAAAGAAGACTATTGGTCAACCGGAAGTGATATTTTAATTGAAAGTCATTCAGATTTTCTTAAAAAATAGTTAATATAATTTTTCGGCAATATATGGTATTCAAATATTAAAGAATATTTCATTCTCTATTGAAATTGAAAAAAGTATTGTGCTAGCCACATTATAGATTTTTTTAAAAAAACTTCTGGTTGATGGTGTTAGGCAGTATTTTCTACTTTCGTACACACATTGCCTAAAAAATTTTCAAACTAAAATATGGGAAAAACCATATGTCATCCAAATCTAAAAATATCTTCATCAAATAAATTGGATGTAGAATCAAATATTTATTTTTAGAATTTCAAATCATCCGAAGGTTACTTAGCTGCAACAATAATTTCATTTCATTAAAATTTTATTGATCAAATGACAATGCGAGACGTACTAAATTTACAGAGCCGGTTTAAGCATAAAATCAAAATATAATCATTTTACTGGTTACATAAATGGAAAAATACGCCAAGTTTGCAGGTTTCATATTCCTAAACGTGCACTTGTATAGTAGTCAATTATATTACAAAGCAATTTCTTGACAATATTGATTAGAATTGAAAAAATAATTTATCGCTGTAAATAATATTCGTTTATAAATTGGTTTAGTATTTTAGTCTTGCTTAATTGCTATATGGGTACTGTAGTGTTTCTACAACAAGTAAAAGGTATATTATTATTATATTTGTCATTTGTTTATGGTGATATAGTGTATGTACATATATTTGGTGCAGTTTATATTATCATGTTTAAGCTAAGTTCAATGTCATATATTTCAAACGAGAAACAAGAAGCAATGAATAATTGTGATTTAAATAATTCTGTTAACAATAATATACAAAGTAAGTGATACAAATATTCAATACATTTAATTTGTATTATATTGGAATAAAATTTAGTACACAATGGGGTTTTATACAAAACGCGAGAGAATTTGGAACTAATTCTTGAATAGAGACAAGTAATTCTATTGGTCAAAAGAAGATCATTCCGGAGCCGAACCAATAGAATGATTTGTCTGTTCAAGAATTAATTCCAAATTCTCTCTCTATTGTAAATGGTGTACATTTTCGATGTTTTTTTAAGGTATCTCTGGTAATATTAACGATAAATCAAAACCGTTTGCACATTGCAGGGTCTACTTTTCCAGAAAAGTTAAATAGTCACCGCAGGAATTTTCGATCTTCATTTGTTTCTGCGCTACAGGCAAAAACTCGTTTTTCGCTCATTTTGAAAATATATCATATCTTATTTATTATGATAGAGAAAAAATGTTTTTACAAAAAATTACCGCTTTTTAAATAAAACAAAATGGCGTAATTAGATTTTTTGAAAACTTAATTCTCAAGATATAACACAAACTTATGATTTTTTAAATGGGAACCTATGTTGAAAATAGTCTCTTCTTTTTGCTTAATTTATAAGCTTTTCAATGATATATAACAAGTCTACATTCTTTTGTTTTAAACATTAATAAAAGACGAATTATTAATTTACTGGGGTGAAAATATTGGAAATTATTAAGAAACAAATGAAAAAATTTATTATAGATCATCATTTGTTTATTTTGATTCTATATCTATTAATTGTGTTCTCAAAATTATTCTTAACTAATTATTTTAGGGTTAGTTATATTACTATTTATCTACGTTACAGTTGGCTTTGACACAATCCGAAAAAAACGGTTAGATATGCTTTTGAAGAAAATAAATTGAAAAAATGAGTAAAACTGAAATAAATACTATTAGAAATATGCAAATGATGATCTGTAAGAGATTTTTTCATTTGTTCCCAATAAATTAATAATTCGTCTTTTATTAATGATTAAAACAAAAGAATGTAGACTTGTTATATATCATTGAAAAGCTTATAAATTAAGAAAAAAGAAGAGACTATTTTCAACATAGGTTCCCATTTAAAAAATCATAAGTTTGTATTATATCTCGAGAATTATTAAGTTTTCAAAAAATCTAATTACGCCATTTTATTGTATCTAAAAAACGGTAAAAATTTTGTAAAAAGAATTTTTCTCTAACTACCATAATAAATAAGATATGATACATTTTCAAAATGAGTGAAAAACGAGTTTTTGCCTGTAGCTCAGAAACAAAAGAAGATCGAAAATTCCTGTGGTGACTATTAAACTTTTCTCAAAAAGTTGATCCTGCAATGTGCAAACGGTTTTGATCTATCGTTAATATTACCCGAGATACCTTAAAAAAACATCGAAAATGAGACATTCTGTACAGTGTTTTTTTTTTTTTTTAATTCGGAAGTGTCTAGGGACATGTGAACACGTTAATGTATAGGTACCTATTATGAAATGTAGGTAGATACACGCTAAAATCTCATTACAATTTATGATGTATACCGTATCTGGTTTAAGATTGCAGTGGTGCAAAGATAGGAGCAATTTGATCTTGTTTTCTGATTGTATAATACCCTGATATTATCCAATCAAACATTTCTCCGGATAGATTCCAAATTCTACTGATCTGGAGCAGTAGATTGTGTAATGGGAACAACCCAATTCTGACAGAATTTGAAATCTGACAGAATATAAAGTTACAAAATCGAGGCCCTGATCTGAAATGAGCGCAGAAAGTTTAGCATGGAGTTTCAGAATCACATTGTCCACATGCGTGATAAACTAATATTTTTTTCTGGAATTTTTAAGCGATCATGACAACAAAGAAATAATCTTGTTTTATATTTTCCGCACTAGTGCGGAAATTGGCTATTTCCTGAGCTCACTTTGTTTTTGAGAACATTTTTCCCTCGAGATTGTAGAAAAAATTACTTTTTTCTCAAACGTCGTAGAAATGGCATTTTTGTGACTTGATATGGGGTCTCGTGGTCGCGTGCCTGAGTGTCAGATCGCGAATCTGGGGAACCGGGTTCGATCCCAACCGACGCCAAATATTTCGAATTTTAAATGGCACAAAATTGACCCCTGTCTCCATACCAGCAATGAGTGCCCATGAGGTGACGCCTGGTAAGCGCCCGCACGGTGCAAATATTTCATCATTACCGATATCTTTGTACATAGCAGATTGGCACACCCAGCAATGGGTAATAAACCGTGATGATATATTTATTTATTTATTTTATTTGTGACTTGATTCACAAGGTAGAAATTAAATAAATAAATATCGATTGAAACTACATATAGAATTAGCGAATAAAAAGAAAAGTAGTGCGTTTGAAAAAAATTTAATGTGTCATTCGGAATAAAAGTGTCTTTGTGTGCCTCGCAAGCAATTGTCCGACTCGCTGCGCTCGTCGTGCAAACTTCCATGCTCGCCACACAAAGATCACTTTTACTCCTAATAACACAATATACTATTAATTGCAACAAAAAAATGTTTAATTGCAATAAAGAAAATTTGATTACAATAATAAAAATGCCTAATCATCCAAAAATAATTGATTTAATTGTTCACCTAATGGCTATTTCGCGTTTTACTGAAATGTATCAAAAAAGTAAATTGACACACTCATTCATTTTTATTTATAATTAAAAACAATTTTTTGTTGTAAAAACTTTCATATACTATCTACACTACTTAAATTCGTTACTTATTGTAAATATTTTTATAAACGCAAATATGTATGTATAATTACAAGTTTTTTTTACACATTAATATAGGTGAATCATTCCGCATCTGCAAAGTTTAATACATATTTACGTACATATTTCATATTATTCGTATTTATCTAATTCATGAAAATAAAAATTATAACCTTGAAAAATAATGTAGGAGTAGGTAGATACATGTTTTTATTGAGATATTATTTTGCTTTACTTCGAATGAATGTATATACCGAAAACGCTTTGAACGTTATAGATAATGCTGAAACGGCCACGACGCGTTCTGGGTTCTGGAACGCTCACTGACTACCAATTATGTATTGTCAGTTAAGTATTGTTATAGTTTGTTTTTTTTTTAAAAAATAAACAACAATGAGAATACCTAACTGAACCTAACACAACGCGACAAATGATCAGATTTCAGTATTTGGTAAGATCAGCACCATTCGCAACGCGTTGTGGCTGTGTTTCCGCTCACTGAGCATTTTCGATGTTTTGGCGTATATTATATTTTGTAAAATGAAATAAACATTTATGATATAAAATAATGGTTAGGTTTCATACACCAACGGGCCTATTCTGTAACTCAGTGGTTAATTTTTAACAAGTGGTTAAATTTTTTAACCAATCAAGTACGTTGATATATAACAAAAAATTGAATTTTTAGTTGTTAAATTAATGATCATTGGATAATACCTTTAACCAGTTGTTAAAAATTAACCACTGAGTTACAGAATAGGCCTGCAAGTGAGTTAAGATAATGATATTTATGAAAAGAAAGTTTAAGCCACGAGCCCGTAGGGCGAGTGATTTTAATTTTTTGGGTGAATAACTCACGTGGTTTATACAATATTTGATCAATTTTGACGAAGTAATAATAAAAACCATTATACCATTCAATTTTGACTATTTCACTCATAAATTTATAAGCCAATCCAAATTCAGGATTCTACCTAGTCACCAAGTTTCATTTCGACAAAACACCGTCACAAAATATTTTCGCACCTTTAAGCCAATAAGATGCCATGTCGTGAAAAATAATGAAAATGGCTGATAAAAACTGTGGTAAGTCTTATTTTCGTTCCTGATGTTTTTTTAAATGCATTATTGTTAGCATTACTAAGAGAGTGACTTAAATATTTTTAATTCACTAGCAAATAAGCAGTTACTCATAATTGTTGATATGGAGTTAATAATGACAGTTTAAAACGTCAAAATTGAATAAAAACTTTTATTTTGCAATTTCCATTTCAAAAATACTTGTAAACTATTATTCACGAAAGATGACTATTCAAGGTCATTTGTGCGCCGTCTGATATAATATTACTTGCAGATAACTTCATTGCATTTCGCATGCATAGGCGAGCAACTTGAAATATTTATGGACACATTTTAACAGAAAAAATAAGAATAATTAATGTGAAAATTATGTTTCTTTCTAAATAATGCCTTTCTGAAAGATTTACGTTTTTCACATATATTTTTGCAAAATACAAAAACAGACTTAACTTATAAACTAAGGAATAATAATTTGATTTAAACGTCAACGCCACTGGGAAATATTAGCACAGAGGGCAGTGTAGTAGATAATTAGGTATCTGTAATTCTACGACATATGTCATTATTATTTATAGTATGTTAGAAAGTAATGCCACTTTTTACGTATATCCATCACACCACATAAATTAAATAGACATAAGTCAAATAATCTTTCTCTTTCTAATACAAAATGTTGCTAAGCTACTACTGCAAAGTAATGTGTATTCTTTCTTCGAACAAATGACCTTGAATAGTCATCTTTCCTGAATAATAGTGTAGTACATACATATAAGTATGTACAGGGTGTAAATCGAAAAGTGAAACATAGGAGATTAATATGGGAAATCAATTTTTCTTTGCGCAAACGTTACCTAATTATTTTATGCAAAAATACTTCAAATAAAAGTTATAGAGATTTAAATGCAGCATTTAAATAATGTGAAATGATTATTTTATCTCTTCATACAAACGTAAAAATTAATTACAAAGTTACAGTTTTTATGAACTTTTTGTCTAAGCAGCCATGGATTTATGACAAAGAACAACGTATTTGTTTTTTTTTTGTCCTGTACCTATGTATATTTTTATCAAGAGTGGGGAAATTTAATGAAAAGATATGTTCCTCTGATTATATTCCTTAGCGTTTTCTAAAGATTTTTGATTACAACAAAGTTGATTAAAACAAAGAAAATTTGATTACAATAATAAAAAAGTTTAATTAATAATCACATAAAAAAATTGATTATAATATTACTGTCACCGTGTAATGTGAAAATTAATAATTTTTTTGCTTTTAAATTTATTCTTGGAGTGTTGTAAATCAAGGCGGCCCAGAAAATTTTCTCATAGGGGCGCAAGATTTCTAGTTACGCCACTGATTGACATCATAATTATACTGTCTTTTAATAAAATAAACTATACAGAGTGTCCCATTTAAGGTACGAATGCATTGGGATCTCGAGAACCGTAAGAGCTACGAGGTTGGTTAAATTAGACAAAAGTTGCCCCATTAGGGGACCACTTTAATGGTATTTTGTTATTTGCGAAAAAATGCATAGGTCATTAGATATAGGCGAAAATGTAAATTTTGCAGTTTTTTATTTTTGCAAATAACTTCGAAGTGTGAAATTATACTGGATTTTGGTTTGCACATCTTTAGGGCACTTTTTTGTGTTCTTTCGACTGGCGATGCTCAATTTTTTTATCAATGTTGGTTTTCGAGGATTGATGTCAGTTTTAATTTTTATATGGACGCCATATTGGAAAGTTACGCCATTGAAAAGAGAATTTTTTTGCTTTACAATGATATAAAATAGTAATAATTTATTTTAATAATTAACAGAGAAATTAACAAAAAATGTTATTAATACTAAAATTTAATTGAAAAAAGTAAATCAAAGGCTGCTGTTTAAGAAAATAACTATTTAATAAACAAATAATGTTAAAAATACAAAAATAATTTACAAAAACTTTACAATAAATTTTCTATTAACCCACCATTTTGTTCTACGCACTTCTGCGCTCTTCGTTCTGTTCATTCTATAATTTTTCTCAGTATTCTTGGCCTAATTTGATTTATAATTTATAATACTGTGGCATTTCTTAATTCATTTTCATTCTGATATTCCCGAATAAAAAGTTTATTTTTTAAGTATCCCCATAAAAAAATCTAAAGGTGTTAAATCTGGAGATCTAGCAGGCCACTTGATCTCGCTGTTGGTCCCTATCCATTGTCCTCCAGATCTAATATTTAAATATTGTACTGTAAATTTTAGTATTAATAACATTTTTTGTTAATTTCTCTGTTAATTATAAAAATAAATTATTACTATTTTATGTCATTGTAAATCTAAAAAAAATCTCTTTTCAATGGCGTAACTTTCCAATATGGCGTCCATATAAAAATTAAAACTTTGACATCAATCCTCGAAAACCAACATTGAAAGAACATAAAAAAGTGCCCTAAAGATGTGCAAACCAAAATCCAGTATAATTTCACACTTCGAAGTTATTTGCAAAAATAAAAAACTGCAAAATATACATTTTCGCTTATATCTAGTGACCTATGCATTTTTTCGCAAATAACAAAACACCATTAAAATGGTCTCCTAATGGGGCAACTTTTGTCTAATTTAACCAACCTCGTAGTTCTTACGGTTCTCGAGATCCTAATGCATTCGTACCTTAAATGGGACACTCTGTATACCTATTAGGATAGATATGTTACCAGTCAGCCAGACCAAGTATTTAAAAGATAATGCTCTATTAATATGTTTGTTTCATAAATTGTTGATATTTTTAAAATTCTTAAATATTTTTTTTTTCCTATAAAAAGTTTGGATGGCTTTGCCGCCCGCATGTTTGGCCGCCTTTGTTCTGGGAACAAAATGAACACCCGCTAGGATCGGGCCTGCCCTTATTTCAAAGTTTCATTAAAAAAATTATTTCTTTTTGATGAAGAGGTCTAAACTTTTTCGCAAACTATACGTTATTTTCTAGTTAGATTGTTTTAGTAGGTACTTTTCAATCTACCATACCAAATATGGGTTAAGGTATGATAATAATAGATGCACTAGATTTTATGTTATCAAATGTCCTAGTTTTAATCAATTAAATCAATTGGTCATGCATTCATATTTATATGCATCAGGCATTAAAATTTATACCATTTTTTTTGCTTAAAATTAATTTATTCTCATTCTTGTTATGCAAGGAAAAAACAAGTTTGGCAAGTGGGCATTTTTAAAAATAGCCAAAAACCACAGTCAGTGTATCCAAATTATACTCAAGTATTATAGGCACATTGTGAACTTGGATGATATTATGATATACTAAGATAGTTAATTCTTTAATTGGATAAGTACAATTATGTATCTTTTTTATTTATATTTTTGTGGTAATCGCTCCTGGCAGAAAATAACCTTGGCCGAGAGCAATTCTCCATTATATAAGTACAAATCCACATATCTGTATTCATAGTAAATGACTAAAATATAATTCAACTACTACAAATTGTGCGGCATGCGATGTTGGTAGACATAGTGACTGTATTTTCTAAACAAGGAGCTTCGCGGAAAACATAGCAGCCATGAGCAACGAAATAAAGGGTAGGAAGATATTTTTATTTTATTTAAAAATTGTTTTCATAGATGTGCTAGACAAAATTGGATAAGGAAATTTTGAGAAATTTTTTATCGCTTCTAAAAACAACAGTAATTAATAGTTGACTAAAACAATTTCATATTTCTAATTTATGTTTGTTTTTAATAAATATTGATTTATTTTTAAAATATTGTTGTAAATTAAATTGTTATGTATCAAATTCATAAAAGTTGCATAATTTCAAAATATTTATTTACGTTTTTTCCTGTGCAAATATTTATGCAATGGGGATTCTAATAATGTATTAAAATTTAAGGTGAAAAATGTTATCATGTAAAAATCAAAATTTAATTTTGTAACATGAGTTTTCTTGTAATTTATTTTGGCGCTAAAAACACATCACGTGGTCTGTGACGTACGAGGGGCTGATGACATTTCTAACAAATTTTGCGCATAAAACTACACCATTAAAAATTTGTCAATTATTGTCTTGTTTGTGTTAGTATTGATACGTTTATGTTGTGACAAGTTTTGTATTGCTATAATATTTCTGAATGTCATGAGTTCCTCCTACGTCACGTCCGGTAAAATTCATACAATATTTAAAACTTCATATCTCACTCAAATTAAATAAAAAAAGTTACAAAATTTTGGATTTGTAATATAAACAATTTTTTTAGAATACCCCATTGTGAAATTACTTAAAGGTGGGTTTAGACGATCAAATAAATTGAACTTTTCTTGGACAAGTATTTACAACATAATTTTTGATCAAATGGTTACGCTTTACACGTTCAAATTTTATGAACATTATTTGCTTATAAGTGGGCTACATAATTACATTTTATTTTGGTTTGTCATTTCATCTGCGATTTTATCATTTGGTTTAACCCTAATATGAGATTTAATACCTCTCGCTAAAAGTTTTAAGGTCCCTAGAATCCGATTATAACATTTTTACGATGATGTGTGTGTGTGTGTGTGTGTGTGTGTGTGTGTGTGTGTGCATGCGTGTGTTTGTGCGTGCGTGCGTGCGTGTGTGTGTGTATGGATGTGTGTGTGTGTGTGTGTGTGTGTGTGTGTGTGTGTGTGTGTGTGTGTGTGTGTGTGTGCATGCGTGTGTTTGTGCGTGCGTGCGTGCGTGTGTGTGTATGGATGTGTGTGGATGTGTGTGTGTGTGTGTGTGTGTGTGTGTGTGTATGGATGTTGGATCCACGATTTCCCAAATACTATAAGACTTAAGACATTTTTAACAACGGATTCCTCAATCTAACAATAATGTGAAGAGTTGATTAAGTTTTGTTAACAATTGGACAACCGGAAGTAGTAGTTATAAGAAAAAAATCATCTAAATATTATTTATCGAAAATTTATATAAATACTTATATTAAACAACGTTAAATTCTTTATTCGATAAATAAAAATTCATTATTATATCTTCTATAGATTTAGAGATAAAGAAATGCATATAAAATAATTTGATGTAATACATCTCAGATCAAACTACTTTAAGGCAAGAAATTCAAATGTTTGTAATTGACACATTAAATGCCACTGTCAAAAATATTTCTTGTTTTATCCGTACAACCAGGTAAAATATCTGGCAAAAAGTTATGTGCTGGCCACATCAGAATTGTTCTTTACTGATAATACCATGAAATTTAGTCAAAACAAAAACAAATATGACATTTATCAAAAAGTCTTTATGCCAGCCTTACAAAATACAATGTGTGTAACCTAGGATGAAATAATCTTTCGAAGTAACTAAAATTTGAGTAAATGGCCTTGACCTTGATATTTAGAACATGCCCTAAAGTTGGATTTTTTTGATCAAATGATTTGAATATCGAACGTTCAAATTTCTTTGAACATGTAAAATTTCAGAATCTTATAGAACAAGTTGTAAAATTAATATAAATCTTTGAGCGTCTAAATCCCGCTTTAAATATTGCTGTGTAATTATATTTATCATTTTTATAACGCATTTTCTTTGAAATGTAAATTGTCGGAAAATAAATAAATAAATATAACTTTTTACAATACGTCATAACCATAAAATTTGTTAAACTATAAATATATTTTATATTTGTAATAATATTTAAAATACTGTTTTAATAGACATAATAATAATTCTGTTGAAATCATTCTCGTATCTAATATTATTATTATAATTTCAAAAATGTTGTACGTTGTATACTAGTCAAAATATTAGTTTCATTTATATACAAATAAAAATACTTTTTACACAATGACATGCAAAACAAAAACTACAATTTAAATAGTCGTAATCAGTATCGGATTTGACTTAATTTTGCCCCTTGGCAGAAAATATTAATACGACAAACTAAAAATCTCCAAACGTTCCCAAACGTTTGAAATGTTTTCGGGAAATATGAATTATTTTAAAACGTTGACATTTAAATATGCGTTTAGTATGTACGTTAGGAAATAAAACAGCTCGTAAAACAGTTAATTATACATTATTCGATGTAAGTCTTTTAAATGTACCTACTTTTCTTTTTTATGTTCCTATTGGTATAAGACTTACGATTGAATTCGGCGTCTTTAACGAAAAAAAGATTTCTAATATTTTCGTGATAATTTGAGTACGGAAACCATGCCAAAGACGTTATCTCGGTAAAAGTTAGGAATAATGACTAATTTGATACCGTATTTTGAAACAGTAAAGCATTATAATGATCCTTTTTACGGCTACATTGTATAAATAAGGTAATTTTTATAGTATGGTTTTATTCACGAAAGATGACTATTCAAGGTCATTTGTGAGCCGTCTGATATAATATTACTTGCAGATAACTTCATTGCATTTCGTATGCACAGGCGTGCAACGTGATATATTTATGGACACATATTAACTGAAAAAATAAGAGCAATTCATTTGAAAATTATGTTTCTTTCTAAATAATGTCTTTCTGTTCTTCACTTACGTTTCTGCAAAATACAAAAACATAGACTTAACCTATAAACCAAGGAATAATAATTTGATTTAAACGTCAACGCCACTGGGTAAATATTAGCACAGAGGGCAGTGTAGTAGATAATTAGGTATCTGTAATTCTACGACATATGTCATTATTATTTATAGTGTGTTAGAAAGCAATGCCACTATTTACGTATATCTGTCACACCACATAAATTAAATAGACATAGGTCTAATAATCTTTCTCTTTCTAATACAAAATGTTGCTAAGCTACTGCTATAAAGTGATATGTATTCTTTCTTCGAACAAATTACCTTGAATAGTCATCTTTCGTGAATAATAGTATACATAATCCTCTATGCGAAATAATTTGTGGGACCCCTGATTAACACTCTATGAAAAATATTGAAAGCAAAAAAAAAAACAATTTTTACAATATACCGTGACAATAATTATAATCTCTTTTGTATAATTAGTCATTCTCATTATTGTAATCAAATTTTCTTTATTGTAATCAAACCTATATTAGTTTACTTTCAGCTTGATTCTCGTGACACTTATTTACAAAACAATATTGTTTCGTATACAATATTGAAAACAATGTAGTTTAAGATATTGTATAATATTCGTATTCACGTGACTACCTTGTAAACGGTGTCTATGCAATTTATTGTATTGTAATGTATACAAGTATGAAGTTAGTCAGTTTCCTTATTTGACATTTATTTAATTTTTGACATGTGACATTTCCTAAATCCAAAAGAAATATTATATTTGTTATTAATGGTGGTTGTATATCTTCGCATACATTTAACAAAGAAAATAGTATGAAAGACGCAATAGCAAATTATTGTATAAGAATATTTAAAACCCAGTACAATAACAACAAATTTAACTTCAGAATATGTTCTAGGTATGACAAGAAATAGTAGATTTTTGTGGAAACGGATCGTTCAAAGACAAAAAAAAAACTGGAAAACGGCATATACGAGTAAATGATTGATGAAATAGTTAATTATTACAATTTGATGAAATTAACAATGACTGTATAAACCAGAATAACTAGTCCTAACTGCCCATTAAATTATTAAATTCTTGAGATACATACATATTCATGAATCTTAAAAACTAACGACAAATATACCTATTCTTATTTTCGGAATCCGCTTAAAAAGTTCATTTACGTTTGTATTTCTATCTGTTGATCATCATAAAGCAGAAATTTGTTGAAATTAATAATGTAATCATTGATTAGATTTTTACTAGATGCAAGCATCCGCTAACTAATATCTAGTTTATGAAAAATAACTGTTTAACACTAACAACTTTTAAATAACTTCTTTGATGAATAAATGTAATATTTATAAGTGAATAAAGAATAAACAGTTCAATAAGATAGTTTTATTGTTATGAGAACAGATCTGGATTTGGCTAATTCAGCAAGCGGAGATGAAACTTTATATTTCTAGAAGTTATTTTTCGCTAAAATAATCATTTTTTACTGTTTATATGTTTTAATCTTTTAATTATGAGCAAATATAAAATAATTCATTAGTGTAAATTGCATATGAACGTATTTTTTAGACTATATTTTATACCAAAATGTCATAATTGCTCTTTTTGGCATTAATAATATCATTAATTTGCATAATTAAATTTGTATTAATCATTATTCACAATTTAAATAATATTTTAAAATTTATTGTTTTCGTAACAAGTAGCTGAGTTCCTTGTTCAGATTTCAATATTAGAAAACAATTATTGTTTTCTATACAATGTAATTTTGGTCATCTGAATACCAAAAATTGTATAGTTTACAATAAATTTTTGACAATTCAATTATTGTTTTGTATACAATATTGTTTCAAAATTAATGTTCACGTGAATTTCAATATTATAATTTATTGTATTCAATACAATAATTGTTTCGTATACAATATTGTTTTGTAAACAAGTGTCACGAGAATCAGGCCGTTTGACTCGCACTATAGGCAACAATTACAACATAAAACGATTCATTCTCATATAAATTAGCTAAAAAGTTTTGTATCTTTCTACTGATTATGTAAATCGGTTGATTTCGTGGAACGACCATATCTACATTTATATTATAGACCAGAAAAGTAAGGTTAGAATTTGCTTTTGGCGTGAGTTCATAGTTTGAATTACCCAGTATAGGTTTCTTATGGAAGTATGATTTTACTGACAAAAAAAAAATTGTAAAAGAAATAAAGCAGCTATTGTTAACAATTCGATAGTTTGTTTATTCAGTAATAGATTGCAATAGTTTAAAACCCTTTAAAAGATAGAGTAAGAAAATTATTAAAAATTAATATGCTACGTATAAGTTAAAATGCCGTATGTCGTTAATAGACCCTCACCCGCCCGTAAATAGGTCAAGTGCAATAAAAGCTATGCTGCGAATGGCTGCGTTCCGAAGTTGTAGGACCAATCGAGACATACGTTCATTGAATTTTGTAGTGTTGTATTAACATTTAAATAATTATAAACTGTGCACAGTTCATGTGAATATTATTGTACAAATCTGGAAATAACGGATCGATCTAGGTGCTTCATATAATGCTTTGCACAAGAGATTTACTTTTATGAGATATCTCGGCCTTTAAAGTTAAGCAAAAATTTCCTTGGTAAGAAATACACGGGGATTAAAATTATGTTCTTAGCGTTATGAATTGAGTTTGAATTTGGCGCCATTACACTTTTCTGGTCTATTACACATTTCAGGCACAATTTCACATATAAATTATATGACATGTGAGATTTCAGTAAGGCTTCTATCTATTTTACGAATTTCAATTCACTAATAAAGATTTTTTAAAAATTATGATTTATGAAACGCCCCAATTTGACTGGCGCCCCTAGGTAACTGCCCATAAGGTACCTTTATTGGCAACGAAAATGACCGATAGAGGCAGCACCGATTTTAGAAAATGGCCGGCGAGAAGAGTAATTGTCAAAACTTTTACAGTGTTAGACAGGGATATAAGCTAATAAAGTTTATATATTTTTAAATGTAAATTGATTTGAAGTGCAGTATTGCTTAAAGGACAGTATGACAACCGTAAACACAACAGTTTGATTACTTTTCTGGCAACTTCATAATTTTGCCACCAGGCGGCTACGAGTTCATTTTCTTCGCCAATAACCAGGGTATGGCCATGGCGTGGCTCACGTTTCGTCCGCCATTACCGGCCCGTCTGTTATGTGTGTTGTTCTTGCGCAAATTATTATGTGTATTTCGTGGCTATTTGTTTTATTTTAATGAAAAACACATTTAATTATCATTTTAATATGTATTTAAAGTGTAAGTAATATATTTTATTTTATTTACTTGTGTAGTTTGTTAAGATACCCACCACGATTACTGACATATTGAAAACAACTATAAATTACCAATATTAGGCACAATCATTTAAATTTTTAAAAGGTAAGTTTAGAATATACAATTATTATGTAAATAAGAACTACATATATTAAATTAGATGTGATAATAACAACCAATGTCATATATTTTACATAACCTCTAAATGTATGTCTTAATAATAATTGTGTATCTCTTAAATTAATTAATTTTTATTACCTTTATAAATTCACAGTGTGATAATTTAATATTCTTTTATAATATAATATCACATTTATTACAAATAAATAGGGAAATGAATTACCGATAATGGCGGTGATCTTGGCCCATGGCCATACCCTGGTTATAAAGGTACCCTAACTGCCCAGGTTTGCCTATGCCTAGATCCGGCTCTGGTCGTATTGTTTGAGTATGACAGATAAAAGTTTATTAATTGATTTCTAATTGTTATGCTACGTTGCTTTTTCTGCGATGGTAAATGTATCCATGATTAATGATAAATAATTTAATGAAACCAATATTTATAAAACTTGATGACAGATATCATCTGTCTAACTCTAGAAATACAATTATTGTTTTACATTTTGTGCTATTACTCACAGCACTCTGTAAATAGTTAAAAAAAAAGTCAATTTTATTTTGCCTCTCTTTGGCGAACGTAACGCATGTAAACAATAATCGATAGGGCAGAAATTTCTGCCATATGAAAATTATAGTATTATATTTCCTATGGCCCATAAAAAATAGACATCCGGTATATACCAGGCCCACTGCATATATTTTGACATTTTGAATATGACATTGGAAAAAACATTAAGAACAATTTATAACGCTTTTCATGGTCGCATTCGTTATGTGTCCAGCTGTGATTTCAACTACCAAAACGTTAATCCGGCAGAATCGATTACAGTTCTGTATAAATATTCATCTTGTGATGTAGGTACTTTCCATAATAGTCTGCATGGCCGTGAGGTGACGTTTGATAAACGATTAAATATATATTATCATTTTCAAAATCTGTTTATAGTGATTTCCGGAAAATAGAGTGTGGGAAACTGATCGCGACAAAATTTTATCGCCCGTAAATGTAATATTTTAATCACCAAATGTCGCATAGAGAATTTAGCGCTGTAGTAGCGAAGAAAATTGATCACAACGAAAATAAATCGTAAGAAATTGTGTACAATTTTTACATCATTTAAATTTATTAATTATAAATTTTCGATAAAAACACTTTTTAAAATTATGTTTTACGTCATTACGGCATCGTCGGTAAAGAAGAGTTGCTGTTCAGCTGCTCAATATAAAAAGAGGTGTGTACAGGGTGTTTCATGTAACACTCTTTTGTTTATTGCATTTGACACAAATGAGACTTAATTATTACTCCTGTTATTTAATATTTTCAGAATATATCTAAATCAAAAAATAGTATTGCAGGACCTTCTGTATTTAATATAAAATCAGTTACTATTGAATTTTTAAATAATACTGAGCTATGTATTGAATTCATTTGCTTTCATTTTGAACATTTAAGATTATTTTTATAATTAAGTATTTATGAACCAATACAAAATAAATAAAACTAACCTATACTATTTCCTGTTTTTTTTTTAATGAAATTCTCAGTGTCTCGTTATAGAACCAATGTTTATTGGGATTTTTGGTACCTACAATGGGCCCGTCCAAGTATTCGACTTTTTAAAAATTACATGTAGCATATGAATTTTGAATATAAATAAATGAAAACGAAATAAAAATTCTATATATTTTGTATTTTTATACCTATAATAATGTAATTATAGTTTTTAGCGTAAAATAGTCGCCATGTTGTGGCGTGAATCTCATTACTATAGCTACTAGATAAATTACAGCTGACTCGTCCACCATTTTGGAGCCACTTAAATCATTCAATATCAATGTTACAGTATTATTAATCATAGAAATTACGGGTTATTCTGCTCCAGATTGTACAAATCATTTGAGAAATGGTTATAATTTTTACAGGTACTTATGCAATTCATATATTTTTGTCTAGCCTCAAAAATCTTAACGAACCGTATTTTTTTCTTGTTTTATTATCTTAAATAAATATAAAATGGCAAATATGGAAGTTATATTTAAGTATGAAAAATAGTTAGTACATAAACTTATAAGAAATGCACTTTTACTTCATAATTTACTGAATTCATTTTGGCACCAATATGGCGGACGAGTCAGCTATGTATTATCTAGTAGCTGTAGTCATTACAGTAGTCAAGTTTCCCTGTGAAAATGTCACTATAAAGTGGACCATGCATATTTTGCTCATAAATTCGGGATTAACTTTACACATACTCTAACAAACAGATATTTAATATATCTGAGTAATTTTTTTTTATGATCAATTGAAAATTTAATTATTAAATACATTTATTAATTTATATTATAATTTATGTTTAAATTTTTGTAATCTTAATACTTGTCATTGTTGTAATCATTTAGTAAATGATAAGGTAAATGTTGGATTACTTTTTATTATGAACTATGCTTTGATTATTGTAATCAATACTGTCTTTGTTGTATTTAATTATGAACAGAAAATATTTTAAATACTATTTTAATTATAATAATGGCATTAGGTGAGTATGAAAACTTCAATATTATATTATATTAAAGAAAGTCTTAAAGTCACATTAATTAAAGCGTATAATTAACTTGATTATGAAAACGAGCAAAAATTATTAATTTTACTTATACGTAATCATGTAAGTAAATCAAACAAATATATATTTTGAAATGATATAATAACTATCTGGCTCATAAGTGAGTTATAGTCTTCCGAAATTTGAAAATGTAGATGTGACGTTACGTATATAGGTAAGTTTTTATATCAAACTATTTTCTTCGTGGACCTAAATGTTCTTGAAATATATGCTATTTCTAAATTATACTTATAAAAAATAAATGAATAATATTATACTGTACAAGTCGACATGTTTTATAATTGGAAATGTATTTAAATTATTAAGTTTAATGCAAAATATTTATATTCATATATAATATCATAAATGGTAAATTTTTGCCGGAAAATTTTTCAGATTGTTACAAGAGCCGGTTGTCTAGCAATTTATTGAGTGGCATTGACAGAAAAATCACGAGTTGTCAAACGAGTGATTTTTGATCAATGTCACGAGATAAATTGGCAACAGGCTCGAGTAAAGCAATCGAAAAAATTTTCCGGGATAATATTTAACCACGAATGGTATTCGAATGACTATTTCGAAAATAAAAATCAGGTAATCATTTATATAATTTTTTTTTTGACAAAAATTTCTAATTTTTATTGTGTTTAGAGGTATTATGTTTCAGTTTGCTTTTTCAACGTTTTAAATAGATTCCTGTCCGAATCGACTCGTTTTTAATAAAAACTGATAACACTGAAAATATACAGTCATTGACAGATATGTAAACAATATGTTTCTAAAACGTCAAAAATTTTTCGCTTATCAAAACTCATTTGCTTGTTAAAATACGACATCTTATTGGCTTAAAGGGTGCGATTTTTTTTTGAGATGGTGTTTTGTCGGAATGAACCTTGGTAACTATGTAGAATCCTGAATTTGGATTGGTTTACATATTTATGAGTGAAATAGTTAAATAAAAACTGTTTGAGAATTGCAATACTGGACTGATAGCCACGCCTCCGCTATTTGAATTTCTCTACTTCCATTGGTAATAAACTCCGCCCCTAACTCGATATTCGTTATATATTTATAGCTGGTGTTTGAGTCGCCAATCAAAATAATATATATGGATTTCATATGAGTGACGAGCTGCTAAAACAAAAAAAAACCTTATTTCTGAAGTATTTCAATTATATCATTTTATTTCTTTATTAATATTCATTATTAAGCATATACTTTCACTATTTTTTACTAATTTCTCTTAATTCGATTGAGCTGTAATCCCCTATTTCTATTTTTAAATTCTTCGTAACATATAAAAAATTTAAAAAAGTTGGACGGGCCCATTCATTTTCCGAAGTCTTGTACTGTTACTCGAAACACCCTGTAGAAAAAAAAATTGTTACTATTCATTTGATAAGTAACCAAGAAAAATTATTATAATTAAAAGCCAATCATTTGAGAGAGCCGTAGCACGTCACCATAATCATAACTTTAAATGAAGTTGTAAATTTAACTGTTAAGCTATTATTAATTTTTATAGTTATTAGCATTAATTTGCTAGAGTATACAATATTTTATTTAAATTCAATTGTGACTACACATGCCATTTTGTATTTAGAACCCCGCTATTTTACACTAACCGCGCTTTTATCTTTGTGTTACTTGTTACTTATTCTGCGAGTGTGCCATTTAACTTTCTATGCGAAACCGGTCCTATTTTCGGTGAAAGTATCTTCTAATCATTCTAAATCCACTAGTTACGATCCTGGTTATCATTAATAGATCGTATTGTGTATATTTGTTTTGCGTGTACAATGTTGACAGATGGTGAATTATGTGAACTTTTTACACATGGCACTCCGAGAGCAATGCAGTCTGTCCATAGAGACGAGACCAAAAGGATGATCACCGGAAGTGAAGATCCTGAAAACCGGAAGCGGGGGAAGTTCTACACAGCGTTGATATTTCTCTCAGGTCAGTTCCGGTTTTGATTTTTTAGTTATAGCGTAGCTTTCAGAGCTTTTTTGTACTATTGAGGGTGCGTTTGTTGTTTGCTTGTATATCTTATGTGTAATGAGGGTTGATGTATGCATGAAATCAAGCTCAGCTTTTATTAAAACGAGCTTTTATTGTCGATTTTATTGCTCTGCACAAATTTAAGTATTGTTTTACTAATCAAAATAGTATTTTCTGTACCAAGGGTGTTACGATGATGATAATGCCAGGAGGGTGACGAGGATCTAGCCCAAGGGCCTTTGGCCCGAGGGATAGATGTCGTCCGAAGGGCATTATCATCTAGTAACGCTCGTGGTGCATACAAAATTTTATGTCTCACTAGAATATGTGAAATAAGTTTTCATTTATAATAATTTTGATTACAATAATGCTTAAGCTTTGGCGTTGCTAAGGATGTTGTTTAATTGTTTTGTTTCTTATCAACATTTATTTATTTTTAAAACAACAACGTTCTATATCGTTGGAAATGATGGAATGGATGAATTTGATGGTTTGGAAGATATTTTATCTAAACGGTGTAAAGAAATTATTTTGAATGCTTCTGCATATTTTGAGGAAGAGAAATGCATAAATGTTCCCCTAATTATTCCATTCTCGTCTGTAGAAGATGTAAGTATTATATCTTGAGGTTCGTTTTCACATGACAGATCTCATTTCTTTATTTCTGATGCACTTTTTTTTGAATATTATTACATTTTAGTGAGTTTGTACTGTTTTGGATGTGTGACATGTGATGGTACGTACTTGCTTTTACATGTGTGGTGAAAGTAAATTGCTTTTTAAGGCCCTTGTCATAATCAATTTTAAGTATTATAATTAAATTAAAAATTATTTCTGTGTTGTGCTTTCAAAGCTGTTTTCTTATTATATAAATTGTTGTAATCAATGTATTAATTGTTGTAATCAATCATTATTATTGTAATGAATAATTTTAAAAAAATGCATTATATACCGTTCATATTATTTCTATTAGTCCATAAAGGATGATCGGATTATAATGAGGGCATAATGAACTATAATGCCCCGGTTGTTATAGATATGTTTATATACACCGTATCCTAGCAGTAAACAGTTCATAATACATTAGTGAGACATAAATAATATTTTTTTAATAATATGAATATTTGCTGTTAACAAACAATCGAAATCTGTCATCTTGCATTTATTCTTACGTGTATCAAAACATCGGTTTTAAGAATAAATGCTGATGTGAGACTGAGATTTCGAGTAACACCTTTTCTAATAATACTTCGGCCGTTTTACATTTTCAACAAATTATAAAATCTACACAAATGGTTAGAAATTTCTGCAAAATTCTTTCGGCTACTTTAAATATATTAAGCTTAAAACTATAAAAAATAGTGGACAAAATGAATGATGATAATAGTTCGACCAGTATTTTAAGTGTCATCTTCTAGCCCAGATTTAGTTTCTACAGAGATTCTTTACTTTTGGCACAATGAAAAGCAACTTCCTAAAAATCCCATGCGTACTGTAAAATTTACTCTGCACGATATACGGGACAATACTTTCAGGAAAATGTGCAGGGCTTACGGATACAATACCTAAAATTAAAGCTGGTATTACTAATAAAGGCGATGTAACCTAATATTAAATGACGCATTACTTGAATAACAAATGCAGTTTTCGTAAGTTTAAAATCTATATTTTATTTTGATTTTACTTCTTTACACATATTGGACGTTTCTAAGGCACAAAGGCCTTCATCTTCAGCAATCTAACTTGTTACAGAACTTTTTATTTTTCATTTTTTGGGTATGTTTGCCTACAAAGCTCCATCATGCATCCAAAATGAAATGAAATCATCTATGTGATCACCTCCATTCTGTTTGTTTTTTGAAAGATTTAATGTTTGATGTGCGTAGTGTTTAATTATTTTTTGTGCAACCGGACGCGAAATAAGCATTTTGCAGCCGCAATACAGGCCGCCAAATTGGATTTCGCGACCGTTGTTATGGTAACCGCTGCGAAATGAATTTCGCGGCCAGTGTCATGATAGCGGCCACGAAATTAAGTAAACAATCACTTTGACACTTGAGAATTGCATGGTTTTGTTTATCAAATGGCAATCCCATAGCCACCTAGAAAGCTAACTTATTATTTACAATGAAACTGTTTAAAATTAGCCGTGTTCCTTCGGCCTGCGATTGTGATTTTGTAAATCCTGATTAATTTAATCGTGATTCTTTTGAAACAGGATTTAAAAATTGTATCAAAAAAAGAACAACACAATCTAGTGTTAAATGTCAATGTCATATGCAGACTAATGCAAACTATCCTATTTTATTTTATAAATAATCAACTGTCAAGTGTTATAGTCAGAATTAAAAATGGATTATATTGAAGTAAAAAATAATGTTCTTGGTAAGGAGTATGAAGTATGTTTATTTCAAACAAATATTTATGTGGTTCGTTACACGCTTTTGTAGAAAAATCTTATTTCCCTTGATGCCACAAACACCACATTCGTAAATTTCTACGCTCGAAATAGTATATTTTCCATTTGTTCTGAACTGAATCTATGTGAATCACTTACATAGGTTGATTCTGAAGGGAAAGGGGGAGGTTGTCTAGTGATCACAAAATGAGAAAGTGAGTATAACGAATAGGAAACGTAAAAACATTATTCTTCGTAATCATGATCACTTTTATCATTTAGATTGAGAATCACAGCCCGAAGGAACACAGATATTAATAAAATTTGTAATTACATATTTTTTACGGTAGCACAAAAAATATTGTGTACACCTTGTCCGCGAAATCCTTTAGCGCCCTCGAGATTGTCTTGCCTCGGTCGCAAGCGCCCTCGGCGACAATTTTTCTCTCGGTACGCCAAAGAGTGATTTCGCGGTCTTGATATACTATAGTTATTTGTATATGTTAAAGTGATTGTTTACTTAATTTCGCGACCGCTGCCATAGCAACGGTCGCGAAATCCAATTTCACGGCCTGTATTACGGCTGCGAAATGCTTATTTCGCATCCGGTTTTCTACAACTGAATTGTAATATTTTAAAAAATATGTTAAAGCTTTGTTCAATAATTTAAATGGTGTTTTGATATCTTATGATAGATTTAACAGTTGAATTTTCTCAAAAGTTTTGACATATTTAATTCAATTTATATATTTTTTTATACTTCGCATACTGACATCAATATAATAAACAACAACACTTTAACAGTTGTAGAAAATTGTGTTTTTAAATATTAGTTAATTCGGTTTATATAATATTTGTATGAAAAACTATAATTGCTAATTGCTCTGAATGTAGTTGTGTTTGAAAAAAATATTTCTTTAACAAGCTACTGTACATAATAATCTTAACAATATTTCAAAATTATTACTAATACATAGTAATCATATCCCTCAATAATAATCAATTTAATAAATTACTCTTATTTTCCTTACTCGTATTACGTCAGATTGTTAAATTATTGTTGCAATTTCCTTAGTTTGATAAATTCTCTTTTCCGTAACAAAATATATTTATTATTTTTGATATAATATACATGTAGGTGTTTCAAAAATACTGTAAAAAAAATTAAGGGTATATAGTACTGACTAAAATGAGTAAAAAAACTTAATCAACATGGGTCCGATCTTCCATAGTTTTCGATATTTGAGGCAGTGAAAAATGAGTTTTTACGGGGTTTACGTCTGCTATCTCGAAAACTATAAGAGTTACGACTTTGATTAAATGGGATTTTTTGTTTACCTTTCAGAGGTCATCTTAATGTGCTTTTGTTTTTTTTTAAGAATCATATAATTGTACTATGTTAAATGTTTGAGGCGACCTTAGCCAATATTTAATTTTCAAATAACTTCATAACTATTAGAAATTGAGAAAAATGTTTCATATAAAATTTTATTGTTTTTTACCTTCCGTCACCTTTAGGTAAGGAAGGTATTGTCTTTGGTCAAAAAATTCGATGATGAGTTTTTAATCAATAAGCACGTTTTAGGGTCCCTAGAATACGAATTTACTATTTTTACGATGATGTCTGTATGTGTGTGTGTGTGTGTGTGTGTGTGTGTGTGTGTGTGTGTGTGTGTGTGTGTGTGTGTGTGTGTGTGTGTGTGTGTGTGTGTGTGTGTGTGTGTGTGTGTGGATGTGTGTGTGGATGTGTGTGTGTGTGTGGATGTGTGTGTGTGTGTAACAAAATTTTCGTCTGCGATAACTCTAATACTACAGTTTCAAAAATTATAATTTTTTCGTATACTTCTTCGTTACATCCATATGAAGAGCTGATTAGATTTTGGTTACAATTGGTCAACCGGAAGTACCATCATTTGAAGATTTTAACAGTTTTTCTTGAAAAAACTATGTTAAATATCATTTTTTCACATTTAATGTTATTATAAATATTAAAGAATATTTTATTCTCTATACGATTTGACTGCATTTTATACTTAATATTAAATGGATATAGAGTTAAAAAATTATAAAGAAATTAAATTTCATAACGTAGCTATAGCTATGAAAACAGCTACTATTTTAAGAAAATTCTGATTGAAAGATGTCAGTGTCAAGTGAAATTGACATAGTGTGTGTCTTATAATTTTACTGGAAATATAGGATCTTTTGCTTTCTGTATGCGGAATTTGTATAAAATACATACAACTGCTTTAAGGTAATGTACAAGAAATAATAATAATAATAAATCTTTTATTTCTGCAGATACATTACACTGTATATAGAAAACGTCACAAAATAATAATTTAAGACATAAATTTTCTGTATGAAATTTGCATAAAATACATGCAGCTGCCGGAAGGTAATGTACAAGAAATAGAATATTTAGCAAGGTACTTTCCGTATGAAATTTGTACAAAATACATAGAACTGACGGAAGGTAATGTGCTGGTCACATCAGATTTTTTATAGTCTATTTACTGACAGAAAAAATTTTGTTCGATCACTATCTTTGTCAGTTTTTTCGATTTTTCGCTTTTCTCGGAAACAGTTGAAGATCAGTCCTATGTTGATTAAGCTTTCTTACTTGGTCAGTACTATATGCCTTTAAACAGAAATTATTAATAATATGTAGTTTCGTATCGATTCTGACATTTATGTTAATATTGATAAAATCTTCAAATGAGATTATGTAAGTATCTGTTACATTTCGTAATGTAGATAATCCATGTTTTATCTTATCAATAATTTTATGGAATATAAAAAATCTGTTTAACAATGACGTTTGCAAAATTATCACACAATGTGCATTAAAAAATTTGATTGACAACATAAAACAATAATAATAAAAAAGGTCAAGGTTAATAACCAAACACTTTTCAGGAATAAAATAGAGTAAAAAGTATCGTATCTAAACCTCAAATGTATGTTTGTATGAATTTTTATAGTACCTACACAAAATAATTATATAATAATGTTCTTTATAAACAGCTTAAAAGAAAAAAAAATTATTAGATATTATTCATTTATAATAATTGTTAACGTGAACAGATAGTACAAATAATAATAAAAATAAACTAACCTAGCTTTACAACTTGACAAATAGATCGTTAATATTTATTAATTTTTTGTTTCACTTCCAAGTCTATCGCTATTTTTCGGGTGATCCTTGCCATTTTTATACCTAATTTTTACCGTTGCAAAACATGCAAAATAAATTTTGCTTATTGATTCAGATGTAGAATTTTATGCCCTACAACTTTTATTTGATGCTTTTTCTACTTGAAATGATTAGGGAAGCAGGAAATTACGAAAGTATGATTATTTGAGTACGTTCCGCGCGATCGAATTCCGTCCTGTCGAAATCCCACGTGGTCGAAATCCCATGCGGTCGAAATCCCAAGCGATCAAAATTCCACACGGTCGAAAATCCATTCGGTCGAAATGTACCCCCACCACTTTGTCCGTTCTACAGAAATTCAAATATTTCCAGGCCGTCAAATCCTACCCGGGCGAAATGTTACATGATACAAATCCCTGGCTCCCGTACCGCTCTCTTTATCCATCGTATTACATTCTAACAATCTATGCTTCATGGTAGTTCCACGTCAAATATAATAATATACTAAAAAGAAATTTTAAAACATATATTATTAAACAACAAACTATTTAATGAATGAAGCAAGAAAAGAATTTGCCTATACATTTTAAGTAAACATGATAGTTTACTAGTTATTTCATATTATAAAATAATTAAATTTATTTTTAAGTAGACAAGTATGTGATACATCAAGTTACCGTTATTGTCAAAGTATGCCGAGTGGAAGAAAATATATTTGGAAATGAAAGCAACAGAAGATTTATAATAGACACAGTAATACATAACTTTACAACTGAAATAAAGAATGAACTGCTTAATAACATAATATGACAGCTAATCTAAAATGGCGGGCCAGAAATATCAATAGTTTTACTTATAATTTATAGGTAAATTCTTTTCCTGCTTCATTCATTAAATAGTTTGTTGTATAATAATATAATATGTTTTATTTTTATTTTTTTAATATATTATCTTTGACACGGAACTATCACGAAGCATAGATTGTTAGAATGCAGTACGATCGATAAAGAGAGCGGTACGGGAGTGAGGGATTTGTATCGTGTAACATTTCGACCGGATGGGATTCGATGGTGTGGAAATATTTGAGTTTCTGTAGAACGGTCAAAGTGATAGAGGTACATTTCGATCCATGGAATTTAGACCGCGTGGGATTTCGAGAGCGGGATTTCGACTGAGTGAAATTCGACTGCGCGGGATGCTTCGGATTATTTTACATGTTAAAGTTCCATCTGCGAGTGTTCCAACACCACCCTCTACGTATGTTTAACATAATTACTAAAAATAACATGCAGATACGTTTATTATTTCTTGTATAACATGTTTTCAAATTATTCATTTATTTCCAAAACAGTTTAAAAATGGCACTTAAATGTTTCAATTATGTGTCGACAGCAGTTTAAATATTAAAAGAATAAAAAATTACTGCAATTAGCAAAAGGTTTTTAGAAGAGATTAGACTAACCACTAAAATGCAAAATTATATATGTAACATATCGAATTCCGGTCACATATTTCACAAACGAGTTAAAGACCTCTCGTAACATATTATTTAAACCCACAAACGTACTACTTAATGGGAATGGCGTAATATAATTTGTGGTTGTGCAAGAAAACTCGCAGAGTACATACTTTAAATAAATTATAAGTAATCTTAAATATTTTTACGTTACGCAAAATGTTAAACAAATTGATATAATTTACAGAATAATTTAATTGTCAGTAAATGCAATTTGATTCTACGCATTAGTAGACCCATAACATAATCTTTTGAATGTTAATATAATAGAATTTTATGTACCAAGGGCGTTATGATGATGATAATGCCAGAAGGGCGACTTGGATATAGCACGAGGGCCTTTGGCCCGAGGGATAGATGTCGTCCGATGGGCATTATAATCTAGTAACGCTTGTGATGCATACAATATTTTATGTCTCACTAAAATATGTGAAATAAGTTTTCATTTATTACGTTCTATATCGTTGGAGATGATGGAATGGGTGAATTTGATGTTTCGGCAGATATTTTATCAAAACGATGTAAAGAAATTATTTTGAATGCTTCTGTACCTACTTTGAGGAAGAGAAACGCATAAATGTTTCCCTAACTATGCCATTCGCGTCTGTAGAAGATTTATTATATTTTGAGGTTCGTTTTCACGACAGATTTCAGTTCTTTATTTCTTATGCACTTATTTCTGAATATTATTACATTTTAGAGAATTTGTACTGCTTTGGATGTGTCACATGTGACGGTAAATAATATCAAAAATGAATTCAAACGTGGATAAATATCGTCCTCAAAAAAATTAGTGATCCGTCATCCGTCTAAAATCAATGCGAAACATTGGAGTCTGCAATTCGACGTACTTACTATTTATATGTGTGGTGAAAGTAAATTGCTTTTTAAGGCCCTTTTTCATAATTAATTTTGAGTATTATAATTAAATTAAAAATTAATTCTGTGTTGTGCTTTCAAAGTTGTTTTCTTATATTAATTGTTATAATCAATTAATGTATTAATTGTTGTAATCAATCCTTATTATTATTGTAATGATTATAATGAGGGCTTAATGAACTATTATGCCCTCATATAATGCCCCGGTTGTTATAGATTTGTTTATATACTCCGTATCCTAGCAATAAACAGTTCATAATACTTTAGTGAGACATAAAAAATATAAATGAAATATATTTCGCATAATGATAATCTGAAACTACATTATTCTTAAATGCGTAAGATAGTCCAGTCATAGCCGAAATGAAAATTTTCCTTGATATGTTTGCTTTAATATTATTCCTATAAATTTGTCCTCTGGAAAACAGAAACAGCTGTTTAACGATATTCTTAAATACTTGTCTCTGCCCGGAAGGTTATTTGAGTAGTACAAAAAAAAAATTGTATCCAACAATATTTTAAATTGTGTGACTGTCAATGTTTTATTTTTTGTCGTAATTTCTTTGTTTGCCTTCATATTAATGCATGTTTTTTTGGAAATTATAGTCGTTTTAGATTATTAGCAGCATGTTTTGGACATAATTAGAGATATTTAAGTACTTAATGAATTTATTAATAATTGTCGAACAAACTTAATGGTACCCCACGACAACATTAGCTTACTATTATTATTATTATTTTGAAAACCCAACACAAAATAGTTATTTATGTATTAAGGGCATAATTAAAAGATTGTAGCACGGGGGAATGTTTAAAGCTCTACGCGTGACGGAGACCTTAAATTTTCCCGAGTGGTACGACGTTTTATTTTATTTTGGTTTTCGAAATTCAATGTTCTTCTTATTAATATAAGAGTTTTAATTACCAAATTTGAAAAATTTTGGTATATAACAAAATATTTTTCACGAAAATCTGTTCAGAGCTTCAAGCAAAATATTATTTCCGGTTTATCAATTTTAGAAAAAATCTAATATGTCGTTCTCATTAATTTAAAAGTCTTAAATACTGAATTTAAAAAGTTTTTGAATATATCATAATATATTTTTCACGAAAATCTGTTCAGAGCTTCAAGTAAAGTATCACTTCCGGTTTATCAATTTTAGCAAAAATCTAATATGTTATGTTCCTTGATATGAAAGTCTTAAATACTAAAATTGAAAAGTTTTGGATTACATTTTAATATATTTTTTTTATGAAAAACTGTTATGGGCTTCGAGAAAAGTATCACGTCCAATGTTATCCAAAATCTAATCAACTCTTTATATGAATGTAGAAAGCTTTAATCTGGAAAATATAAATTTTCGGAAGTTTGTTGTAAGAGTTATCGTGGACGAAAAAATCGTCACACACAGAGACACACAGACATCATCGTAAAAATAGTAAAAACGTGTTGTGGGGACTCCAATTCGTGCTTATTTACTGAAAACTCACTATCGAATTTTTGGCACGATTACATTACCTCCCTTACCTACGGTATGACGGGAGGTAAAAACGGAAAGAAAATAAATCTAATATTTAAAAAATATTTTGCAAATGTTCAGTCTCTGAATCAACCTCGCAGTCATTTATCAAAGACTGGCTCACTCAACCAGAACTACAGACGCGTTTCGTTCTTATTAGAGCTCATCAGTGTGGTGCACTGCAGCCTCTAGCTAGAGGCAACGACTACGTTGAAATTAATCTGTAAAAAATTCAAAAATATCTACTAAAATATTATCATATGTCTTATTCTTATCACTTCCGTTTCACCAAAAGAAGCCCCTAATTTAGAGTAAAACACGCGTTATACTCGTATCTTATTTATTTCTTCTTTTTCAGGTTCACTTCTGTGCGTCTCCTTTGGTTCAATGTTAGGATGGCCAAGTCCCACCTATCCAAGTTTGTTGAATCCAGGAGATCCTATACCAATTACAATAGACCAGAGTGCCATGATAGCTGGTATGCTAATGAATGGATTTGTGGTTTCTACACCCTTTGCTGGATGTGACTGTCTGGGTAGTAAATTTGGAGTGCTACTTGGTGCTGCCTTGCAGCTGTCAGGTGAGAAGAAAGAAAATTCTTTGACTATTCCCCTCATCATGTTTTTCACCAATCAAAATGCTTTACATACTTTGCATAGAAACCGCGTATTACAGCGATTATACAATTCATAATTAATTCAGCCAATAGCATTTGAGAACTTAAATACCATATATTGATAAGCGAATATACCCTTGACGACGTGGTATAACCGTTTTTGTTTTCGCTGGGTACCAAATGTAATATCGCCACAGTAATCACCATTAAACATGTTGTTTTATTTGTCAACAAACGTCAAAAAAATTATTTTATATTTGTTGTCAAATTTATTCATTATATAGGCTGTCTCACAGCTCGCGCCCCAGAGCGAATGAGGAAACACGAGACTGCACACGGATGTGAAATTTCGAAGAAAAAAAATCTAGCTTAAAAGATATTCGAGAAAAGACGTCTTAAGGCCGTCGCGCACTTGGGCGAGGCGAAGCGAGGCGAAGCTAAGCGCGGCGAAGAGCCGTTTTTTCATTCAATATATTATTATGGGTATACGCGCACTTTGGCGAAGCGAAGAGCAGAGCAGCGAAGCGACTTGCCGGAATACTTCGGGGAGAATATTTTTCTCTGCTCTTCGCTTCGTTGAGCTGAAGTGTGCGATAGCGCAGCTACCTAAATCAGAACGAATACGCCCGAGACACATTGGAAATAGCCGGTTTAGAATTAAATTTCACACGTTTCATATCAAACAAAACGTATAGGTTCTATGAAAATGTCAAACACAGAAGAGAAATTAGTTCTTCTGGTTTCAAAATATAAAGATCTGTACGATATAGGATGTGTCGAGTATTCTAATCAGACATTGAAAGACAACTGCTGGTTAGAAGTAGCAGAAGAAATGAATATAACCGGTATGATATGCTATGTATATTAAGTTTATTAATTGTAAATATAACAATGTACATTACAAAATGTTGAATTTTAAGCAATTCATTAAATATTTGATCCAATAGATATGGATATGACAATTGAATATGTACTACTACTTAAAACAAAAAAACTAAATATATTATTATAAATAAAAATGAAGTCAATTAAAAAGATTATCTATTTAGTTATACAATGTAGAAGAATTTTTCAAAAAATTTAGTTCTGAAAATTCGTTACATATTACACGATTTCTATTGTACAAAATAGTATTGCAGACTCAACAAAAAAGGAGATTAACTACTTGGTTACAGAATGTAGTAGAATATATCAAAAAATTTAAACATTTTTTCGGTCTCTCTGTACCATGAAATTTTGCCACTGCACTGAACCTACGGATGAAACAAAATAATTTATAAATTTGTCTCGTATAGTGCCTGCCTTGTTGCGTTTCCTCCGAGCTGTCCATCTTTTGAAGCAAACGCGGCCGTTTCTCGTTGAAAACTGCTCGCAAGTGCGCGTTGGTTCTAAAAATGACTCTTCGCCGCTCTTCGCTTCGCCGCGCTGCGAATCGCTCAAGTGCGCGACGGCCTTTAAAATTGACCAATCAGAGACCTACACCTTTAACGTGTGTTTGCCGTAATTTTACGTTACTAGGGTTTTATATAAATCAAATCTTCTTTAAAATGTGTGGGCGACTGTAGTTTTCGAAAAATGTCAGTGTCAAATTAAATTTGGCAAGGTGAATAAAAAAAGGCAAATTCTTACCATGTATTCAGCCGCTGATTACTTAGAAATGATTATAATTTTCGGAGAATGTGAACGTAACGCCAGAGAGGCAGGACGAGTCTATTCGGAACGTTTTCCGGATAGAAATCTTGTGGATCATTTGTTGTTTTAATCTCAAAGAATTTAAATGACAATAATATTTTCGTTTAACACATTTTACACAGCTTCTACAACACGTTGTACGGTACGATATAAATGATGATCTCGAATGACACCTTTGCTAACCTAAATTTGTTGACAGTGAAAAGTCAACTCTAAAGTGTAAAAATTACAGTAAGTCAAACAAATTTTGTAACTCACTAGTAGTATTTTTAAAACCTAGCAACCAGTTTTATTTTGTAATAATGTCATCACACCTCAAGATATCCTTCCGGGATTGGTGGATTAAAAAGTCTTGTAACTCCGTTATGCAAGCAGCCGCAAATTATTTTATTCTATTTGTTGGCAACCTATTGTCGTCGGCAAGTGTCAGCTTTGTCTGGGGCGCGAGTTGTGAGACAGCCTGTATAAATATTCGCGTACTAAACGTATACAAGGTGTTTGGCGTAAATCCGGCACCAAGAATATTTCGTTTATTTTGAGAGATACAAAAAATGTTAATAAGCAAACTTAAACTAGACAAAGGGGCTCATAACATGATCATAGTAAGAATTTTGTATCACTTCCGGTTTTAGCGGAAATGGGTACAAGTGTGAATCTAGCATAGGGAATCGGTATTTTTATATGTTTTTCCAGAAATAATTGGAGATGCAGTCCTATGCTCTATTCCATTTAAGCCATTCAGTAGATGGCACTGGCAACAGCGCAAATCTGAAGTAGCCGAAATTACATTGGGTAAACTTGTTTCTTGTCTCTAATTTCAGCCAATCAGAGAGGTTAAAACTATTCCCTATGCTCCGCAATACTGAATGGCTTAAATGGAACAGGGTATAGTTATTAAATTAACTTTCCTACGTTTCGATTCTAAATGAATCATCATCATTACACACAAACTTGTAAATAGGGCTTTTCCTGTAGTTTGTTGTGTGTGAAATAAATAAATAAATAAATTACATTACAAAATCAAAAGATATAAGCATGAAAATCTCATCAAAAAGTACTAGAGATAATACAATACGTGCATACATCAGAAACTAAAGTTAACTCAGATAAACGATGCAAATTTTCACCGAGAATACATGTATTTTAATGACTGCAATATTTTTGACGTTTCGTTTGATAGACTATTTGCAGCAATAGAAAGAGATAGCCATTAAATTGAAAACGTCTATTGTCTTGGAACACCCGGTATAGCCACTTAATATTGTTTTAAATAAAATTTACGTTTTGTTTGAGATAACACACAAAATATGATGCATTCATCTAAGATGATATTTCATCAGAAATATCAGACTTTGAATATCGTGTAACATGAGGGATTATTGTACATACATATATGATTTCAAATTCAAACATAAATTCTAATAATTGTAATAATCAGTAGAATGTTATTCAACATCTGCATCATTCATTTAAAGCAATATGCAACAGGAGGTGTGTTGAAATTTATATCTTCTGTCCATATCCATTGTAAAAGCCTGTTATCCATTTTTGCTGATTATGTTTCTCAAATTGCATAATATTAAATGCAAGTCCAATTCACTTATTAAAGAAATCGATGAAAATACGAACTCTAGCTCATTTAATTAGTGATAATAATAAGCATTAACCCATTTAATTAGAGTTAATAACAAGAAAATTCTGCGAATGTAGTAGTATCGTAATCGTCAATCGTACATACATTACACGAAGTGTTTCTTGTAATTTTTTGACGCAAACTCTGGCAGTCTAATAAGAGTACGTCACACATTCTAATTCTGATGATTATTTTCAATTTATTTTAATTTTTAATACATACAGTGGCTGCCAAACGTTTACAGTAAAGCAAAATTGGTCAATAATTTTGTAGTAGAACTGTCGAATAATACAACACATGTTTTTTTTAAATTCGAAGGTTGTTGATGTTGATATCTAACTAGCTAGCATGAAACAATAGGACGAGCGACTGTAATTTTTTCTGCCAATTTACTGTAACATCTAATATTTGTTTGCATACTTTCGTACCCGGCAAAAGTGTGAATAAAAGAAAATGAGTCAAGTGGAACAAAAAGAGGGTAATGAACTACAAATTATTAATAAAATTTCCGTATTTTTTATTTCTTGACCAATGGATAAAAAAATTATTTAAGTTTTGGCGCGAAAGATGTGACGTCAACGTCACTACGGCTTATGATTTTCGAACAATGTGAACTTGGATTAATCAGAAAAAGTATATTATGTTATTAGGAGTGTTGAACCCAGCTATTGCGGCCGAGGCGCTAGCCGAGGCTAGGCAAGCTGGGTAAAACACAAAAAGGGCGTTCTACTCCGAATGACATATACTATTTTTTCTTCAAGCGTTTCAAAGAATTTTTTGACATTTTTTTTGGAATTTTTTATCTGTAGTGTTTGCAATTTCAGCCAAAGCTGGCTTTGTACACTATAAAACAAAAACGATACAACTGTCAAATAACAATTTTCAATATAATCTGTGTTGCTGTGACAACTGCTGCCGCCAGCGGTGAACTAACACACTAACATTTTTTTACTAGTACAACAATAACAACATTTTTGTATTAGTAAGACAATGAACATCTTCTATAATGTGTATATAGGAGCATAATATGAATATTATAATACGCTTGAAGAAAAAAGTATTTTTTTTCTGTTGACTGGCGTCAAATCTGTAATTTTCTTGCAAAATTTGTTTGGATATCATTGGTTTCTCTTTTTTCTTCCTTCCCAAAAATTTCTGGTTCTTTTGAAAATGTATTTTGATTAATGTAAATGTGTGAGTCATATTAACTAATCTTAATTAAGTTAATTGTTGAGATATTTTTATGCCGTTTTCCGCCAATCAACATAACAGATTTTCATTTTCGTTTATTGAGTGGGCCGTTTCGCCGGTTCGTTTTAAATAATTATGCTACATTGTTTAACACGTTAACAACCAGGTAAATTTTAAAACTTTGCTCCTGGGCCCGGGTAGTTTTTTGGTGAATTTTGGTAAAAGGAAGTTTCTATGGACAATAAGTTATTGGGAAGAAATATGTGCAATCCAAAATAAATTCTAACCTAATATTTAAATTGCCGTGGCTAATGTAACGTTCACAGCTTTTTGGAGTTTATTTTATAGTCAGATTTGCAAATTTCAAGTTAAAAATCAATAATAAACTAAATAATATACCATTCTTTGATAAATTAGCAATAATAATTTTTTTAATAAATACTATGAAAAATCAATTTATTTTTTCCAACCCAAGGTTATTTTATATTTCCCAAGGACCAGGCCTACTAAACGCCATATTTAAATTCTCTGTATCTGCGTCCCTGTTAGACCCACATCATTTCAAACATTAACATTCACTGTGCCCATATTCCCAAACAGGGTTACGCCGCCAGGCGTCACGCCGCTTCTGTAGAAAACAGAGTGCCCACCAATATGGCGCACGTGCACACATGGCATGGGCGCCGACTACAGAGGGGCAACGGGGCTCATGCCCCCAAAGAAAATACACTAATTAAAAAAAAAATTGCTGCGCTGTCGCCTTTTATGTTATTACTCTGTAGAATATCTAAATATTATATTTTGAGGTTCGTTTTCACATGACATATCTCAGTTCTTTATTTCTTATGCACTCATTTTTGAATATTATTACATTTTAGAGAGTTTGTACTGCTTTGGATGTGTCACATGTGACGGTAAATAATACCAAAAATTAATTCAAACGTGTATATATATCGTCTCCAAAAAAATTAGTGATCCGTCATCCGTCAAAAATCAATGCGAAACATTGCAGTCTGCAATTCGACGTACTTACTATTTACATGTGTCGTGAAAGTAAATTGCTTTGTAAGGCCCTTTTCGTAATCAATTTTAAGTATAAATAATTAAATTTAAAATTATTTCTGTGTTGTGCTTTCAAAGCTGTTTTCTTATTATATTAATTATTGCAATCAATTAATGTATTAATTGTAATCAATTAATGTATTAATTGTAATCAATCCTTATTATTATTGTAATGAATTATAATTTTTTTAAAAATAATATTTTTCATTATATACCGTTCATATTATTTCTAATTTAAAGTCCATAAACGATGATCGGATTATAATGAGGGCATAATAAACTATTATGCCCTCATATAATGCCCCGGTTGTTATAGATCTTTTTATATATACCGTATCCTAGCAATAAACAGTTTATAATACTGTAGTGAGACATAAAAGTATTCTAATGAAAGTTTTTACAATATTTGTCATAGTATAAAAAATAGTATTAATTTATTGCTGTTTTTGTAAATATTTAAATAAAAAGATTAGCGGCAGAAATAGTCATGAAAAACAACCCCCCACTCCTATTACGTCGGAGCACATACAATACGTCATTTATAGCCAATAGGAAAAATGTTTACGTTACTTATTTAAATAAAAGTAGGCGATAGTTTGTCATGTTAAAATGTATGTGTTCCAGATCACATGACTTTTTAAAAATATTACACAAATTTCAATAATTAATTGTAAAATATCTAATGCATATTTCATATTTTCAAATTTGAGGCTCTTTAAAGAACAGTATTTTTTTAAATTTATTACTTAGAAGTTATATAAAAATTCTTGCAACAGCCCTATTCATTTTCCTTTTCCTTTGCCTTTATGTGCTAGTTTCATTACTATATTCTTTTTTCTAGGTTGGCTCTTGATGATTGGCGCTACAGACGTCTTAGGTTTATGTTCTTCCCGCATTCTAGTTGGCCTTGGGGCTGGTTTTGGTATTGGCAAATTCAAATCATATCTCAAAGAGATCTGCGACGCTGAGGAAGGACTCTTATTACAAAAAATTCTTCCAATTTTCGTCTGTTTAGGAATTACCATTTCTTATTCCATTGGTCCTTTCGTAAGTTTCCGAATATTGGCCATTTCTATGACTGTCATACCTGGTTTAGCTTTTTTGACATTTATAGTGGTCCCGGACACGCCGTATCATTTGTTACAACAGAAAAAAATGAATAATGCAGTGACAGTTTTGCAAAATTTACATGGGAAGCAATGCGTTGATGTTGAAATAGAAAATATTAAGAATTTTGTTGAAAATAAACCAGAACATAAGAGTTTCTACCAAATTTTAAAGAATAAATACACAAGAAAATCTTTTGTGATATTAATGTTTTTAATTACAATACAACAGTGTTCAGGGGGGCCATCTTTGATTGTGTATTCTCAAACAACTTTTACTGAATTTAATTGTTTATATCCACATATTTGTTCAATTATTTATTCCATAGTTTTTTTAATATCAACCGGTATTGGTATACGATATATACCACTGTTTAGGCGAAAACCAATTCTACTTTTGTCTCTTGCTGGTTGTATAATAACATCTGCAACGCATGCAGCGTATTTATATCTAAACCCCAATAACATATATTATTCTGCTATTCCTTTTGTTACTATGTTACTGTACGTTTTCTTCCACACGACTGGTATATCCACAATATCAAATTTAGTAGTAAGTGATATATTTCCAAAAAATTCAAGATATATAATGGCGATTTTCTGGAATATGTATTCGGGAGAATTAGCAGTTATAATAACAAAAATATATCAAGTATTATATGCGCAGTTTGGAATGTATGTAGGGTTTTGTTTATATACATGTGTTAGTATTATTGGTTTTGTTATTATTTTGGTATTTATGACCGAAACAAAAGGTAAATTAGAGAGAAGAGGGACATGATTGTTTTATGTACAAATGATGTTAATATTTTTATAAAATATTACTACGAACAGTACTTATATAGTACTTATTATATTAAATATAAGTTTTATTATGAAATTTTACAATATTATTTATTAAATTTTGTATAGATTAGCTAGGACCAAAGTAATATCTACTCAGGAATAGAAATGTAAATATAATAGTTTTATATTCCATAAAGAACTTTACTAAACATATAAATTATTTTTCTTGTGCTGGTCACAATAAATCAAAACTGATTAGTAAAGTACCTCTTTAAATACTGTAGTGATAATATTGATTTTAATTTATCTACTTTGTAAATAAAAATGTATGTCTATTTACTATCTTAGCTTGATTTATTTAAGTATTATTTTAAGATTTGTAAATAAAAATTATTTATTCAGAAGATATATTAGGTATTGTTATAATTACAATAATATCGTTTTAATTCTTTATTAATATTCATTATTAAATATATACTTTCAATATTTTTTCCGAATTTCTCTTAAATCAATTGCGCTGTAGTCCCCTATTGACATCGTCTTTTTTCAAATTTTAGGTTCTTCAAAAGGCACAGATGAAAGAAAGGTAATTATTATTAGTACACTATCATTCTCGAAAGATGACTATTCAAGGTCATTCTTTCGAAGAAAGAATACACATCATTTTATAACAGTAGCTTAGCAACATTTTGTATTAGAAAGATTAATTAACCTATGTCTATTTAATTTATATGGTATAACAGATAAACGTAAATAGTGGCATTACTTTCTAACACACTATAAATAATAATGACATGTCTTAGAATCACAGATACCTAATTATCTACTACACTGCCCTCTGTGCTAATATTTACCCAGTGGCGTTGACGTTTAAATCAAATTATTATTCCTTGGTTTATAAGTTAAATCTAGGTTTTTGTATTTTGCAAAAACATGAGTGAAGAACATAAATCTGTCAGAAAGGCATTATTTAGAAAGAAACATAATTTACAAATAAATTCCTCTTATTTTTTCAGTTAAAATGTGTCCATAAATATTTCATGTTGCACGCCTATACATGCGAAATGTAGTGAAGTTATCTGCAAGTAATATTATATCAGATGGCTCTCAAATGACCTTGAATAGTCATCTTTCGTGAATAATAGTTTAGGTACTTGTTACGTCTTATAAGTTGTACCGTTCATATTTTATTGTTTTATTATAAATTTGTTTCACTATGGTGGTGTGTTTTGCAGTAAACTGCAATCATTATAGCGAATTAGGAACTTATAAGTTTTTAAAAAAAATTTAGTCAGTTTAGTATTTATTTACAATAGAAGAAAACTTTATAATTTGTTTCAGAGCCATTTCAATATGAAACAAACTTATAGGTTATTTATTTATTTTATTTATTAGTAATCACTCAACAGGGACAGATGTTCCCAATTACAGAGGATTACAAAAACAAGGATAAATACAGTGTAGTTACAAGAAAACTTTGAAATAATGAAGTAACAATATTAGAAATAGAAAAAAACTCAATTTAATTTCTAAAGATCAGACAAGAAATAGTTCATAATTTTTTTTCCAAATTTGGACTGAGTATCATAGAAAATATCAATATTGTTAATGTATATATGGACACAGTGTTGAACGTAGCACACAACTGTCTAATTGGAGATCGAAGTTCATAGTTTGTTCTAGGGGTGCTGTATATGAAGGTTAATTTACGCCGAGAGCCTAAGCGAGGTACCCCAAAATTTAGGCAAGCTAGCGAATGAGCATCATCAATCAGATTATTTACAAGTTTATACAGATATAAACATGATTGGATTTTTCTACGGCAGTCCAAAGAAATAACATTGAACTCAATTAGACAGTTGGAGTAATTACAGATCGTATCAATGCGACGATGGTGGAATTTAGCACAACATTACCTTATAATTTTTTTCTGTATACTCTCCAGAGCTTGTACATGTTTGATATATACGGGATTCCAAATTTCTAATCCATATTCCAGTTTACTACGCACAAATGAATAATACAAAGATTTGAGGGTCTGTAAATTATAAAACGATTGTGTATTACGAATTATGAAGCCAAGATGTCTGTAAGAAGCTTTTCGAATATCATTAAAATGGGGAATAAAGCTAAGTTTAGGATCGAACAGAATTTCTAAATCTTTGAATAAAGTTACTCGCTCCAAAATTGTGTTATTCATTTGATAGTTAAACGGTATAGTTGCTTACTTTAAAGAGTAGGTCATAATTTTACATTTACTAAAATTAAATAGAAGCTTAAAGGCTAAAGACCAATCAAGAACATTATTTATGTCAGTTTGTAATGAAGCACAATCATTAACATTGTTAACAATTCTGAAAAGTTTCAAGTCATCTGCATATAAAAGAACGTTGCAATGTTGAATAATATTAGTGATGCTATTGATGAAGAGAAGAAATAGTAATGGCCCTAAATCAGACCCTTGCGGAACACTAGAGGTTGCGTAATAACATTTAGAAGTAATACCATCAACACGAACACAAAGCTCGCGATTGCACAGATATGAAGACATGATTTGTAGCAAGTCATCAGAGAATCCAAAATCAAGATGGAGCCTACTTAGTAATATAGAGTGGTCGACTTTGTCAAAGGCTTTCGCAAAGTCAGTATAAATAACGTCTACCTGAATGTTATTATGTAGCGTTATATACGCCAAACGTCAAATCCTGGTTTTGCCTAGCAACCGCCTTAGCGACGAAGACGCCATTTTCTTTTTGGAAAACTTCGTGACGTCACACTAAACGGGTCTATTGTTATAGGTTATATAGATTGCTAAGTAATGAGCAAAAACTGATTGTATAATCGATTTTTCTTTCATAACAATGTAAGATTCACTTTTCTACTGCGCGCCACTGGTTTAGAAATGCCGGAATAAAACACTTGAACATTCGTCAAATCGTCAACCCTCGGCGACCGCCCGACCCTTAGTTAGTTGTGTTATATGACCACAGTGTCGTGCGCGTGTGAAAGTGTCCATAAGAAAAAAGAAAATATTAGCAGTTTGCAGTAATTATAGGTGAGTGGTAGAACTCGCTGTCATTCTAATTATTACACAGGTATAGTGTGCTTGTTTATTTGATATACATGGTACATGGTATATGTGAAATATAAATTTGTATTATTAGTTTGTGGCCGGAAACATATGTAGTAGTTTCCTAATTATCCGAAGAGTTGTCTGGGACAACTCTGGGTCCATCTAGGGTACCTTTATAACCAGGGTATGGCCATGGCGTGGCTCACGTTTCGTCCGCCATTACCGGCCCGTCTGTTATATGTGTTGTTCTTGCGCAAATTATTATGTATTTTCGTGGCTATTTGTTTTATTTTGATGAAAAACGCATTTTCATATCATTTTAATATGTATTTAAAGTGTAAGTAATTTTTTTATTTTATTTACTTGTGTAGTTTGTTAAGATCTCATCATGATTACTGACATATTGAAAACAACTAAAAATTACCAATTAAATTTTTAAAAGGTAAGTTTAGAATGTATAATTATTATGTAAATAAGAACTGCAGATATTAAATTAGATGTGATAATAACAACCCATGTCATATATTCCACATAACCTCTAAATGTATATCTTATTAATAATTGTGTATCTCTTAAATTAATTAATTTTTATTACCTTTATAAATTCTCAGTGTGATAATTTAATATTCTTTTATAATATAATATCACATTTATTACAAATAAATAGGGAAATGAATTACCGACCATGGCGACGATCCTGGCCCATGGCCATACCCTGGTTATAAAGGTACCCTAGGTCCATAGAGCCATGTGCTCTGAGGTGTGAGAAACACCAACTGAGAGGCTAACACACGATAACGTCTGGGACGTAAAGGATAAACCTGGGGTTTATCTTGATAGGTCTGAGACCTATACACACATGTGATCGTAAGCTAAACTCTCATAATGGGTCTGGGACCCTTTGATCACTGGGAGGTCGAGTTCTGGAAACTCAACATGTCTGGGACATGCGTATGTGGCTATGGTACCTCTAGTGGTTCACAAATGACTATTCACGAAAGCCGTATTCCAGCAATTCGTCCCTGCGCTGGGTGCATACCTTTGTGGATAGTGGTACCAGAATCCACGAAGTGTTAGGCCGCATTTAATATGCGGGGCACCTGCCCAAGTCTGAGATTTGGGAGCAACCTTATTCCTGCCCCCCCCCCCCCACCTGTCTATCTTATTAGATGATAATGTACGCCTGTGAGAATTGTTGTGAATTGGAATGACAATGGGTATTTTATCCCACTTAGGGGAACGCGTCCTACAGGACCAGTCCGTCGCTGACAAATTTGCGTGTGTGGAAGAGGACGCCGATAATTGTATATATATTAGATTAACGCATGTTATATCGCACATATATTCTAGTTAAATAATAAATGAAAAAAAAAATAATAAAAACTATATCTTTTAACTATCTAAGCGTATTAATAATCGAAAAAATGTTTTTTTAACAACTTAAATAGTTTTTGCTAAGTAGGTACTATTAATTTTTTAACATTCCAAAACAATGCAATTGATAATAAGAGTATAATCTTGAAAATCCAGTAATGAAAAAATAATAATCTTAAACAAATATGATATTAATTACTAGGTTTAAATATAATACTTTCAGCAATTCAGCTCAATGATAACGTTTATGTCATATTTATTCAAAAGCTAATATAACTATATTTTGCCAGCAGTTAAGTGGTACAATATATATTTTTTTGTGAATAAAGTATGGTTAAAATTCCGCAACAATGGCCTATGTTTTTAGCAGCAGGAATAGGTAAGTGATTTTACTCAAGAATATTAATAAGTGACTGGACGAGAGTACCTGACCCTGATCAGTTCGTTGTCCTTCGTAAATATGTGTAGTACTGGTTGCGGAGGACAATACAAATCCAAGCTCAAACAGTTCAGTCGATTTACATTTTTTAACAAATTATAAAACTGTCATAAATGGTGAGAATATTTCTACAAAACAAGACTTAAAACTTAAAGGGTCATCTTCTAATCCGAATTTATTTTTTACAGAGACCCATTATTTTTGCAGTTATTTGCTTCGCAAAACATTGCAAACGTACGCATCAAAAATGAAAAACTTGACAGTCTGACAGGCTTCAGAGAAATGGGAGAGTTTTCGATTTTTGATTTTTTTTATATATTAAAATGTTTTTAAATGTAAAGCGTTTTAACTTTTTAAAATCGAGTCCGTACAGTAATATCTACTTTGCAATCCATATGGGACAAGACTCAGAAGAATGGGAAAGTCTTGTGGATACAATGCCTAATAGAATTAGAGCTGTTATTACTAACAAAGGCGATGTAACCCAATATTAAATGGCGGAATACTTAAATAACATATTCAGTTTTTGTAAGATTAAAATTTATAATTAAACTAGATGAAAGAAATTTGTTGAAATGGGGTATGTGCCCATATTCGAATTTCAATATATATGTCATAAAATATAAAAACTAACCACTATACCTTCTCATTATAATAATAAAAACTAAATATTAATTTGTAATAATCTTGTTATTAACAATTTAATGTTTCGGCGAAGGGATATATGCCGTAAGTATGTTAGAACCGTGGACGAAGACAGACTGCGGGAAGGAAAGAGACAATTATAAATCAGCCTATCAGCGTCGCGTTGATGTTGTGGCAGGTGTAGCAGGGTGTGGCATGGTCACATCTAAGTCTAAATCTTTTTTCACGTTTCTACCATTGTCACGTCACAAATCCCTTCTCCAAATTTTTAATAATTATTTTCTCGTAAAGTACGAATAATTAATCGATGTAAAAAATACGGGTATTTTTTTTTTGTCCAGTATCATATTATGTAAAAATAAAAATTTGTTCACCTACCTCATTTCTCACCATTTGCGTAGGTTTTATAATTTATTTATTGAAAATATAAACCTACCAAACTCTTATGAGCCTAGGCTCGTATATGCCGAAACGTCGGTTTGTAAGAATTAATGCTTTACGACTGAAATTTCGAGTAATTATTGTTAACACCTAGTCTTTTTTGTAGCTTTGGTGGCCATTCAACAAACAGGTTTTCTGATTGGCTGGTCTTCCCCAGTGCTGATTCGTCTTCAGGGTCCCAATTCCTCTATTCCTTTAACCAGCGATGAGGGGGCTTGGGTAGCATCAGTGCTCCCTTTAATAAGTTCTGTTAGTACGCCACTGCCTGCCTTAAGCATGCATTATTTGGGACGCAAAGTATCCATATTGATATCTACTGTTCCATTGTTGATATTCTGGATACTTGTTAGTATTGCGTCCAGTTACAAAGAGCTACTGGTAGCACGGATAATTTCGGGAATAGGAATAGCTTTTTTGTATACAATAATTCCTGTATATCTAGGGGAAATAAGTCCAGATAATGTTAGGGGAGGAATTGGAATAGGAATGAATGTAATGACCCAAACTGGTATTTTATGGATATATTGGATTGGAACTTATCCAGACTTATGGATATCATCTGTAACATGTATTTTACCATTACTTGTCGTTATTTTATTTTATAAATGGCTGCCAGAGTCGCCGTATTTTCTAGTACAAAAAAATAAACAAGAACAAGCAAAAAGATCGTTAAGAAAGCTGAATAATTGTGAAAAAATCGATGAAGAATTCAACAAAATAGAATTAACGATGCAGACAGACAGTAAAAACAATATTATTAAAGAAATTTTTACAGAAAGATGTCATAGAAGAGCTTTATTTATATGTTTAGGGACATTTACTTTTTCTCAACTGACAGGTGGTACTGCTTTTTTGTTTTACGCCCACTTGATATTAGAAAAAGCTGCAAGTGTCGTCCCTGCTGATACTATGGTACTTATTAAAGCTTTTTTACAAGTTGTAAGTTGTTTATTAGCCGCATTTGTTGTCGACAGCGTAGGAAGAAAACCATTACTACTTATTTCTTGCATTGGAAGTGCCATATTCATGTTTCTAGAAGGCGTGTACTTCTATCTTCAGGATAATGCTTACAACGTCGATTCAATATGGTGGCTCCCTCTAATATCTATGGTACTATTCAACGTATTTCAAGTTATCGGCTTAACATCTATATCTATCGCTTATATGGGCGAATTGTACCATCCTAAAATAAAATCTCTTGCAGTGTGCATAAGTAAAGGATATTTATCTATTCTTGCGTTTGTAGTAGGTAAGGTATTTCAAGTAATGACAGACGAATTTGGGAATTGTGTCCCGTTTTTCATGTTTTCGGTAATAGGAGTTATTGGGGTTGTTTTTGTTGTTTTCTGCATACCAGAAACAAAGGGTAAATCATTAGAAGAGATTCAATATTATATGAAACATAAGACTTATGAAAAGGAGAATGAAAAGTGATAAAATATATGATTTAATGTGCAAAACATGATGAATTTTGTAATAAATTATACATGATATACTCGTATTTCTGTTATTTTCAAAAGTAAATTAAATAGTACTGTAAAATGTGCAAAGAAGCCCAAATCAGTGAATTTAATAACCCTTCAAGTATTTACAAAAAAAATAACAGTGAAAATAATTGAGGGGTTTTTGGGAAGAACAACCATAATTAAAATATTGTAAATATGAGTTACAGTACAGTCCGTGACACTGGTGCGCTAAAGGACACTATTCGATGTACTGTGTTCTACGAATCACCAATGTTTATAAAAGACAAGATCAAGAATCAAGAGTCGTCAGAGCGCCGAAGACCCCGAAGATACACGATGTCTTCCGAGTGGAAAATTAGACTCATTTTTTAAGATTTTTTTTAATCCTGACAAAAAACAATACCTAACGCACAAAACTTGAGTCTTTATACTTGTTTTTACCGTCCGTCACCTTTAGGTAAGGAAGGTATTGTCTTTGGTCAACAAATTCGGTGATGAGTTTTTAATCAATAAGCACGTTTTAGGGTCCCTAGAATACGACTTTACTATTTTTACGATGATGTCTGCATGTGTGTGTGTGTGTGTGACAAAAATTTCGTCTACGATAACTCTAATACTACAATTCCAAAAATTATAATTCTTTCGTATTTCTCTTCGATACATCCATTAGCTGATTAGATTTTGATTATAATTGGTCAACCGGAAGTACCCACATTTGAAGATTTTAACAGTTTTTCTTGAAAAAACAATGTTAAATATCATTTTTTCACATTTAATGTTATTATAAATATTAAAGAATATTTTATTCTCCATACGATTTGACTGCATTTTATACTTCATATTAAATGGATATATGTAGAGTTAAAAAATTATAAAGAATCTAGTGTTTATTGTAAAACACAACAACACACAACAAAATGGCTGTACTGTCACTTTGACAAGTGGAGCTCCAGCACATACATACGTTTTTAAGGATACTTAAAACGTTAAAACAGCTGTTTGCCTGCGCCCTATAACTATGAAAACAGCTACTATATTAAGAAATTTTGATTGAAAGATGTCAGTGTCAAGTGCAATTGACATAGTATGTTTGTGTTATAATTTTACTGCAAATATAGGATCTTTTGCTAGATACTTTCTATATGGAATTTGTATAAAATACATAAAACTGCCGGAAGGTGATGTACAAGAAATAGAATCTTTTGCAAGGAACTTTCTGTATGAAATTTGTACAAAATACATAGAACTGACGGAAGGTAATGTGCTGGCCACATCAGATCTTTTAAACTTATTTTAAAAAGTATAACGACCCGGGTTTTGCGGGCGCTTGGAACATACATTGTGCTGCTTCGAGGACCTCGGCGCAAATGCAGTCTCGAAATGTCGAAATAGCGTCACTGTGAAATAGTGTTCATGCCACTGGTCAATGCAGTAAAATACTAATCGACAAAGTGGTTCATGTATTACGTATAACAAGTCATAGAAAATATTTCTGATCGTAGTGCCGCTTTACAGAAATCCTTCTAGCAATTAAACATTCATCACTCTTTAGACCGATTTTCTTTGGTGTCACGGACTGTACTTATAGCGACATCTACCTCCGACGATGCCAAACAGTTTGGCAAAACGATTCTAGCAAAAAATAACAGTCATAAGTTATTACATTTTAAAGTATGAGCATGTCTACAAAAACATCCACTAAAAATGATTAAAATTATTATGTAATTGCTCATCAATGTTTATTTTTTATTGCTTAACATCCAAAATAATTTTTTGAAATTTAAATATGATCCGGAGTACCTGAGTTAAATTAAGTTACAGAAATCGTTAACAGTAACGAAGATAGATACCATTTTTTTTTCTTTTAAGTATATGAATTTCAAAAATAAATGAAACTAGGGTTGTGTAAGATACTTGTAGATGTTTATAAATTATTGATTAACTAGCAGGTATTACATAAAGCATGTTGTTAATAAAAAAAAAATGGTTGGGAGTCAGTCAGTTATGTACCGTTGCTTGTACGGAGCGACAGTGGTAGTAGAATTAAATAATATTGCAATATAATGGTGTGTTCTTTGTGTATCCATTTACAGGTTTGCATGTGTGTGGTGCGAAACCGTCTTATGCGGGATTAAGAAAAAAAATTGATATTTTTAATGTTCATATCATTAATCAAATCATTGCACGTCAACGTACAAAATTTAAAAGAAAAATAAGGTAACCATTTTGACAGATGTCAGAATTACAAATAGTTGAATATTTTCAAAATTTATAACCGCTAAATTGATTTTTCGACAGTCTAAAAATGACATTTAAATGACAGCAGAAATAAATCGCGCCCTCATCAGAACTAGAGTTTTTGGCCAGATTTTAAAACAAAATTGAGTTGTTTCACGACCATGTATTAATAGCGTAGGCTACGATAAAACCTACTGTCTTGGAAACACTATTGGCAGACATTAAAAAAAAACCCGATCGTGCAAAAAATAAATGAAAAGAAAAATCAAAGCTTACCTTGAAAATGACAACTAAAAATTTTTAATATGTCAAAATAATTTTCGAATATTATTTTTCTTTTAAATTTTGTGCGTCGATTATGCAAAAAATAGTATAAGCCTCACGAACGTTAAGGAATTACCGATCTCAGACAAAATTGGGACCTTCGCTTCGCTCAGTCCCCAAACATTCGATCAGTAAACTGTCATCGTTCTTAATATACTATTACCGTCTCGCATCCTGAACGGTGAGTAAATTACATCACTTACCGATGTGATTCACTTGATTCACATCACTTACCGTCCAGTAATTTGTAAATAAGACCTACTGTCTTGGAAACTATCGGTAAACATTAAAAAATAACCCGATCGTGCAAAAATAAATATCACGACACATTACCCATTGCTAGATGTGCATATCTGCTTTTTACGCAGATATATAATGATGACATATTTGTACCGTGCGTGCGTTTACAGGCGTAACCTCACGGGCACTCATTGCTGGCATGGAGAGTTCGAAATATAATAATTATTTGATTCTAAGCATGCAACAGGTGTTTTTTGATTTAAAAGTATTTTTAAATAATGAAATATTCTAAATAATGCAGAAAATACAAAATTACTTTCTATTAACCAAGATAATACACCAACGTCAAATGTAGTTCAAATTTTATTCGATAGGGAACATGTAGAACTCGGGACTTCCCCGAACTTTGGACCTATAAGACGTCAGAACTGCAACATTATGCAATACACAGAACTATTTTATATATAATAAATGATACTATTTGATAGTTACTAGTAATCAGCATTTTTTATACCATTCAATATCATTATGAAAGAATTAATTGTTCCCGCGTTTTCTGTGCAATACTATTTTCCTGCTGATAAAATCAGTTTTGATATCAACACATGTGCAGTTTTACATAGGCTACATCACGTCTCAGTCTTTTATGATTGTGCTTGTCACACAGTGTTTACTCTAAACTCTAAGTATTAAAACTAATGAGTTAAGACCTATGTTTAATTCACGAAGTAAGTCGTGTAAAAATAGTCACTCAAGGTTTACGGAAGGATAAAGGTCTCCTCATTATACATTTAAAAGTACTTGAAAAATTCGAAATGATTTCTGTCAAGAAGCAATGGCCACTGTTACTCGCTTGTGCAATTGGTAAGTAAATATTTATTATTTTATATTTATTTGTAAATGTGAATAATACAGTAAAGAATTGTAGAAGTAATGTTATTATGTCATGTAAGTGAAGGAAAATGAACAAAATTCCTGTGACGTCAAAAGTACGAGGAAGGTCAGTTTCAGTTAAATTCTTTTTTGGTGACAATGATTAAAAAAAAGGTCAATCAATTGACATTAATAATAAATTATTGCTGTCATAACAAATAAGTGTGTTTTGAAGTCCTATCTATTTTTTATGAAATTTGCTATACCATAGGCATCCCTCGTATAACACGGCAATTAGTTTTCTATATTATATGTAATATGTAGTGCTAAATCGTGTTATATGGTACTAATAATCAATGTACCTACGTATAGGTAATGGGGCCCTCCACCATAACAAAAAATAATAAACTATACACTTTATACTGAAAGTAATTCCTAAATAAATAACGATTAAAATAAATATCACAATTTTTTAATAATTTGCGATATATTTGTACTTTAATCTCAGTGTCACTGTGACACTGTTGCTATCTTTCTCTCACAGCCAGATGAGCTTGTGTGAGAGAAAGATAAAGCAATAGATGTCGCCGTGACAGCATATTTACATTAATAATCAAATGCAGTTAAATAATAATATATTAAAATACAAGTGTCATAAGACATGATTTTAGCGCATGCGTCTTTGTTAGAAACGAGTGGCTTGCCGCGAGTTTTCTAAGGGGACAAGTGCGCTGAAATATGTTATGAAACGTATATTTTATACTCATTTTTCTATTTTGGTACTTTTGTCAAAACATATTTAAAAATATACACTCTTTCATTTTTAGGAATTTTTATTTTGGTTCTTTAATATGCACTTTATGAAACTCATTTGGATGTCATAATAGTATATTAAAGAACGTGTTTTATAAGACATGTTTTTTTCGCACGCGTCAAAATTTAGAAAACGAGCGTTAGCGAGTTTTCTAATTGACAAGTGTGAAAGAAAGTCTTATAAAATGAGTTCTTTATACTATTTTTTATATTTTGCGCCTTCTACAATAACATTTACTTACTCAATTTGTGATTATATTTGTAACTATTTGTACATTTTCATGTAAATAATATTCCCTAGATAAAAAATAATAATAATAATTTCAACATTATATTATTAAAATGAATTGTCAATTAACTAAAAATAAATTAGGTAAAAATGGGTTAAAGAAACGTCATCTAGTACCAACCGTCTAAAACGAAAAATTGCGTATCGAAATGAAGGTCATTACGATACGCAATTGCGTATCGTAATGACTTCATTATGAACGCAATTTTTTTAAAAAAATGTAATATTTTCATCTTTCGCCATTATATTATTTAATAATATACCATTGATTGTTTTTATACCATGGTTGTCATAAATCACGATTTATTTAAAAAGTCAAAAATCATTGATATTAAAAAAAAATTAAATAAATCATGATTTTTTTTAATTTTAAAGAAATGTTGGTGTTATTGCACTTTTTAATTGTTTTAAAAGCAATATAAATATTTTATTTCATAAACGAAAACGAAATCTGCAATAAAACCCCAAAGATTGCATTTGAATTTTTGCTTACGTATATCTCAATACAAGAACCTGTTATATCAATAAATTTAAGCTCATTGATGCAGTATTTAATTCTGAACACTTTTGTATTTACACTTTAGTTCTAAAATGAATAAGGCAATATTTACAAAAAATTTAAAACTTTAGCATTGTATTTCCTATGATCCTTTAAAAAAATAGACACCCGGTATATACAGGGTGTAAATGAAATAAGTGCATTAAATTTGACCAGTAGTATAACTCATCGAGAGCAACAATATTTCTTAATAACTTTTTCTCGAAATCGCATATTTTTTTAGCATTTTTACCACCCCGTAAATTGACGAGTCGTTCCAAATATTTTTGTAATAATTGAATGCAGCAGCAATAGCTATGAAAAATTTTGTTTTAGCAATTGACAGTCCTGTCAATTGTTGCAATTAAATTTTGACATTAGTAATAAACTTGTTTATAAGGTAAAATTCTGTCAAAATGCGAGTACACAGACATTGTAATTACTTACCTATGGTTTATTTATTTATTTTTTACTCGTATCTGTACTACATGTTACTTGACATCACGGTTCTCATAAAGACAGTGTCATGGAGTTGCCAACGCATTTACATGGAGCGTTTCCAAATCATCACCAAATCATTCTGTTCTTAATATTCGCACATTTGTTAATCTTGTACATCTTTATCACAATACGGAGTGTCACATATGACAATTTTTAAAAAAGCAACAGTTATATCCATACCATGTGCAAAAAGTTCAATGTTTTCAGCACATAACAGACTTCAATTTTGGGAATGGCTCATAATGTTCATTCATGAGACTGAATTTACTTGGGAAGGTGTATTTATTATGCACAATACACATCTTGACAGACGAAAATGCTGTAAAAATTTTCATTAAAAATTTTTTGGGCGGGAACAATAAATGGACGACTAATTATTGATACTCATGTACCTCTTTTAAATGGACAAAAGTTTGTACTTACATTTTTTGAATAACGTATTTAAACTATTATGATTTCTCGACGATAAATAATCATCTCATAACCTAACAACTATGCTTTTGCTCCTCGTCTCTCCTTGTCTTCCTCTATTCACACTATTCAAAGGTAATTAAAACCCTGGTTCAAAACACAACTTTATAATTTTGTTATCCAAAATTTAAATTTATTTATTTTAAAAATTGTACTCTTACGTATTAATTAATAATAATGTTATTTCCCTTGATTCGTTTATTAATTACTGTGACTGTAAGTGTAACCGATAACCGACAATTTTTGAGCTGATTGTATCCCACTTGAACACGGCAACAGTCATTTGTTCTCCATGAGCGGGTAACGAAATATGCAGCAAATCTTTAAAGAATTTTAACTCAAAATCTAAAAGACTTAGAAAAAAAAGTTATTAAGAAATATTGTTCCTCTCATCGAGTTACATTACTGGTTAAATTTAATGCACTTATTTCATTTACACCCTGTATGTAGATATTTTTATATTATATTACCATAATAGAATTTTCTTTTTGTTAGCTCTGTAGGCATCTAAAATAATTTGAAATTGAATTTCTGACAAAAAACGTATTATTTTATAAAATTGATTTAAAAAAATCAGTTGATTTGAATCATGATTTAAATCACGATTTAAATCAAATGATTTAAGTCATGCCAAACCTGTTTTATACCATGGAATAGCAAATTTCATGCACTTTTTAAATTTGAATAAATAGGGTGCGCCATTTGGAAACATATCATTGCGTGCAAATCGACTTATTAAAAAAGAACAGACCGATGAATCAACCTATGTACGTATACGTATTTACTTTTTTTTTTACTTTTATTTGATATTTATAACGACTTAATTCTTTTAATAACCCTAAAGTATTAAAATTTAGTATATCTGTTTTTATAAATTATTTTTTAAACCCTTCATCAGGATTAAATATAAAAGGTTGGGCCGGTTTTAAAATAATTATTTATGTATCAAGGTCATAGGGCCGAGGAAAATACACCATAAGAGTGATAAAAGGGAACTTCACTCGACAACTAAATTTTAAGCGACTTTTTTTTATAAAACCGGCCCCAAGTATGCAAATTAAATATTTCTTCTTCTTTCAGTTCTTCTGACAGTGGAGCAAACCGGCATGAACTCAGGTTGGGCGTCCCCAAACCTCCCCCGGTTACAATCCAACAGTTCTGCTATCCCCACCACCAGTTCTGAGGGTTCTTGGATGGCAACTGTCATGTCAGCAGTAAGCGTCATATCCACACCTGTAGCGGGATGGAGCATCGAATATTTAGGGAGAAAAATTTCTATTTTATTGACTATTATACCCTTTATCGTATCCTGGCTTGTGATTGGTCTGGCTCGAACAGTGGGGGTACTAATAGTGGGGAGAGCTATCAGTGGAGTGGGGATAGCGTTCGCGTTGATGGTTGGTCCAATTTATTTAGGAGAAGTGGCTACGGATGATATAAGAGGGGGGATTGGTATATGTATGAATGTTTTTGTAAATATAGGCATTTTATGGATGTATCTTTTTGGTATGCATCCTGATTTATGGTTTTCTTCTGTATTCGGAGCTTTACCTTTAATATTTGTTATATTTTTGTATAAATGGCTGCCTGAATCGCCGTATTTTTTATTGAAAAAGAATAAAAAAGACGAGGCAGTTAAATCATTACAAAAATTAAGAAATGCTGATTTTGTTGACAAAGAAATAAAACAAATTGAAATAATTGTTAATGAAAATTCAAACACCAATATGTTCAAAGAATTTTTCAGCCATATTTGCCACTGGAGAGCTCTGTTAGTATGTTTAGGAACTATTACCATTGCACAATTTACTGGTGGCATAGCGCTTGTAATGTATGCGCACTTAATTTTTCAAAGAGCTGGTGACATATCTATGAATACTTTGTCGATAATAAAAGCTACATTACAACTTGTGACATCTATCGGAGCTTCTTATGTTGTTGACAGTTTGGGAAAAAAACCGTTACTCATCATTTCATGTATAGGTTCTTCTATTTTTATGGCCTGTGAAGGAATCTATTTTTATCTTCTTGATTATGGTTACAATGTTGACAGTATTTGGTGGTTACCATTGGTTGCTATGGTTTTATTTAATATCTCTCAAGTTATTGGTTTAACGTCCATACCTATTGCATATTTTGGTGAATTGTTTCATCCAAAAGTGAAATCCATTTCAGCGTGTATAGCAAAAGCATATATGTCTTTAGCTATTGTCGTAGTAGGGAAAATGTTTCAAATTTTGACAGACTGTTTTGGAAATTGTGTACCGTTTTTTGTTTTTGCAGTTATAGGATTGTTAGGAGTTGTTTTTGTTATTTTCATTGTTCCTGAAACCAAAGGAAAGTCTTTAGAAGAAATACAGTATTATTTTAAGTATAGAACATATAGAGACAATAGTGATAACACTAAATTGTAATATAGTAGGTATTGTATTTGTATAAATAAATATATTTATTAAACGTTTTGTATTCATGTAATTATTTAATATGTATGTGCAGTTATGTGCAAAAGTATTGAGCCAAACTTATTTTATCTATTTTGAAAGATTTATTTTTTTGTATTACATTTACATTAGGTACGCTCACTATAGTAAAAAATGAACAAGCAGAAGACACGTCATCGACCTGAAAAAAACCTTATAAAATGAAATATAACTTACAGAAATTATTGGGTGTTTTTTATTTTTTAAAAAAGAGGGAATAAAAAATACTAATATTAAGAAACGTATATATTAATGAAATTTACCTTCATATCAAAGTCAATCCTTATTCCTTTTAGGAAATATAAAATTATTTGAAGTAATTGTAGTTAATTTTTGTATCATAACGGTAGCACTACTGACAATGTCCATGTTTACATTGAATTTAAAATCGATCAAATATCGATCCTGTCCCTGTCACTTGATTGACAGGTGATTGTCAACTCATCTCATCCAGGCACAAGTGACTTGAATTAATATAAATGATTGCAAATATCAAAGTAGTTATGTATTATTGTTTTGTTAAAAATATATTGAACTGTCAATAAAATATATAAATAAAATAAATCGTTCTAGTTTCTTCTTAGTATTTTGTGAGTTGTGTCTTCCGCTACAGAATTACTGCAGTGCCCAATTACCGGATAAGCTGACTAGGCTGCAGCCTAGGGCGCACAGATTTTGGAGGCGCACAATTTTCTCGTCTTGTAGTTTTTGGGGTGCTTTGATTTGGTTAGAGCTAAGACGACTTAAACCAGGCTCTTAATAAATATTACACAATAATTCATCTGCAATCATGCCAAAAGCTTTAACAAAGCAATCGCAGAAGCATATAAATGTCGTGTATTGTATACAGTAAGTTATGCAACACGCATTACATTTTCTAGAATAAATTAGTACCCCATGTATACGTAGTAATAAGTGACGTCATTATCTAGTAATATTTATTGATGACGTGAGTCTTCTGCTTGTTCATTTTTACTATAGCAACCGTTAGCGCTAGATAACTGAAATCAATTATTATTCTCGTTTATTTTAATTCTGCCCGCGATTACCCTTTCTATGGCCATCAGACAGTTGACAGTTTTGTCAATGTCACTGTTGTCACTCGTCATATAATATTTTTGTGTTTACGTTTTCCAACCAATTTCTATCGTCAGAAATTTATATATTGCAAATAAAAGTGTATGGTCTCCTAAATATTGAGTTCAAATATGAAAATACATATTTGTACTAATTTTCAATGTTCATGTATAGCTGATACAATATTTATATTCCCTTAATTTTGACCCGCTGATTACGGGAAAAATAATTTCCGGTTTATCGTTTTTAGCCAAAATCTAATATGTTCCTCCGCTTATCCGCTTCATATAAATGTCTTAAATACTAAATTAGAAAAGTTTTGGAATACATCATAATATATTTTTCACGAAAATCCTCAAGTAAAGTATCTCTTCCGATGTATCAATTTTAGCAAAAATCTAATATGTTGTTCTCATTAATTTAAAAGAATTAAATATCAAATTTGAAAAGTTTTGGAATTATATCTTAATATATTTTACACGAAAATCTGTGCAGAGCTTCAAGTAAAGTATCATTTCCGGTTTATCAATTTTAGCCAAAATCTAATGTATGGTTCCCCATCATAGAAAAGTCTAAAATACTAAATTTGAAAAGTTTTGGAATATATCAATTTATATTTCACGAAAATCAGTTCAGAGCTTCAAGTAAAGTATCACTTCCGGTGTATCAACTTTAGCAAAAATCTAATATGTCGTTCTCATTAATCTAAAAGTCTTAAATACCAAATTTGAAAATTTTTGGAATATATCTTAATATATTTTTCGCGAAAATCTGTTCAGAGCTTCAACTAAAATATCACTTCCGGTTTACAAATTTTGGCCAATATTTAATATGTTGTTCCTCTTCATATAAAAGTCTTATATACTAAATATGAAAAGTTTTAGAATATATCATAATATATTTTTCACGAAAATCTGTTCAGAGCTTGAAGTAAAGTATCACTTCCGGGTTATCAATTTTAGCCAAAATCTAATATAGTGTTCCCTTTCATAAAAAAGTCTAAAATATTAAATTTGAAAAGTTTTGGAATACATCACAATTTATATTTCACGAAACTTAGTTCACAGCTTCAAGTAAAGTATCACTTCCGGGGTATCAATTTTAGCAAAAATCTAATATGTCGTTCTCATTAATCTAAAAGTCTTAAATACCAAATTTGAAAATTTTTGGAATATATCTTAATATATTTTTCGCGAAAATCTGTTCAGAGCTTCAACTAAAATATCACTTCCGGTTTATCAATTTTGGCCAATATCTAATATGTTGTTCCTCTTCATATAAAAGTCATATACTAAATTTGAAAAGTTTTAGAATATATCATAATATATTTTTCACGAAAATCTGTTCAGAGCTTGAAGTAAAGTATCACTTCCGGGTTATCAATTTTAGCCAAAATCTAATATAGTGTTCCCTTTCATAAAAAAGTCTAAAATACTAAATTTGAAAAGTTTTGGAATACATCACAATTTATATTTCACGAAACTTAGTTCACAGCTTCAAGTAAAGTATCACTTCCGGGGTATCAATTTTAGCAAAAATCTAATATGTCGTTCTCATTAATCTAAAAGTCTTAAATACCAAATTTGAAAATTTTTGGAATATATCTTAATATATTTTTCGCGAAAATCTGTTCAGAGCTTCAACTAAAATATCACTTCCGGTTTATCAATTTTGGCCAATATCTAATATGTTGTTCCTCTTCATATAAAAGTCTTATATACTAAATTTGAAAAGTTTTACAATATATCATAATATATTTTTCACGAAAATCTGTTCAGAGCTTGAAGTAAAGTATCACTTCCGGGTTATCAATTTTAGCCAAAATCTAATATAGTGTTCCCTTTCATAAAAAAGTCTAAAATACTAAATTTGAAAAGTTTTGAAATACATCACAATTTATATTTCACGAAACTTAGTTCACAGCTTCAAGTAAAGTATCACTTCCAGGGTATCAATTTTAGCAAAAATCTAATATGTCGTTCTCATTAATCTAAAACTCGTAAATACCAAATTTGAAAAGTTTTGGAATATATCTTAATATATTTTTCGCGAAAATCTGTTCAGAGCTTCAAGTAACGTATCACTTCCGGTTTATCAATTTTAGCCAAAATCTAATATATTGTTCCCCTTCATAGAAAAGTCTTAAATACTAAATTTGAAAAGTTTTGGAATATATCATAATTTATATTTCACGAAAATCAATTCAGAGCTTCAAGTAAAGTATCACTTCCGGTGTATCAATTTTAGCCAAAATCTAATATATTGTTCCCCTTCATAGAAAAGTCTAAAATACTAAATTTGAAAAGTTTTAGAATATAATCATAATTTATATTTCACGAAAATCAGTTCAGAGCTTTAAGTAAAGTATTATTTCCGGTGTATTAATTTTTACCAATATCTAATATGTTATTCCTCTTGATATAAAATTCTTGAATACTAAACTTGAAAAGTTATCGCTTATATTTTAATATAGTTTTTCATTGAATACTGTTATGGGCTTCAAGTAAAATACCACTTCCGGTTGTCCAATATTACCCAAAATCTAACCAATCCTTTATATGAATACAGAAAGCTTAAATAATGAAAATAGAAATTTTTGGAAGTTTGATATGAGTTATCTTGGATGGAAACATCGTCACAAGACACCAGATCTGAACCCGTTTGTTTATTTTTTAAACAACTATTTAACTACTTTTCCAAATATGTAAATACGGCCAACCTTGCTTTATTCATATTTGAAAAAAATTGAGAAATATTTTAACATTCTTGAGATATTATAGTATATTATGTGGCAAGTGTGTGAAGCTGAAGTTTTTACATGAGGGTGGAGATTGCGACACGAGCCGAAGGCGAGTGTTGCAAACCACCCGAATGTAAAATAGGCTTCACACACGTGTTACATACTATACTTTTTCTACGACCTTGCAATAAAATATAATTTTTTCTTCACATTGTCATTCTTTTAACGTAAAGCCTCTGCATTATCGACTTGTGTAACCATGTTTACCAACGGTGCGGGGGTTTAACAGCTTTGTTTTATTAAAACACAAGTCATATAAATATTAAAAGGAAATATAATAATTTTATATTTTGTAATTGCTATAACCTGTAATATAATAAAATTTGTATTAGATTGCTTAGAAATTTTTTATTTATTGCTTTTGAATGCTTATTGGGCTTAGATTTATATTTAACACAAAGTTGTAAATTTAGAATTACAAAAATTATTTTATTTATATAAATTAATTACACATTTCTCATGAAGTTGTTATTTCTTCGGACCATTTACCATCACATGATTTACGTATATACACTGATATTCATTGTGTGTATTTGAACTGAATTACTTACTTCACGCACAGTATGCGTGAAGTAACACTTCACGCACAGTGTTCAAAAAATCAAACTTCACACATGAAAATTAATACGTGAAGTACCCACTTCACGCATGGGAGTAGAAAAAATAGTTTTTACACCTATGTTCCTACAAAAATACACTATCTCCGTAACCACCAGTATAAATACATCATATTGTCGTCTATCACAGAGATATGCATGAACTTTACACCATATTTCCCAACAAACATTCCAGTAAAAGAAGAGTTCATTAGAAAGAAATAGTTGCATATTTCTCTTTTTGTCTTGCAGAAATTAATATTTGAAAGTGAGTGTCCACTCTTGTTTGTATTGCTCTATGATCACCGAGATATGCTACGAACGCGGATTTAACACCATGTTTCCCAACAAATATTACAGTAAGAAGAAGAGTTCATTAGAATGAAATAGTTATATATTTCCCTCTGTCTTACAAAAATTATTTGCAATTGAGTGTTCACTTCTGTCTTTATTATTCTATGTCGTGATGTCTCGGTCTTGCAGTATACCTTCCTCTGTCAAACAAAAATCAATATGCACACGACATTTAGTATTTGACGTGAGGAACACTTTCAAGTAAAACTTGAGATTTAAATTTTTTGATGTTTTATGATGGAACATTGGCTCCCGTAAATTATACATGTGGAGGGAATACTTTTAAGTAAAGTAAAACAACCAAAGTCAGGCTAAGCTGACTTCATATTTTTTACCTCCCGTCAACAAAATCAATGTGTAAAGGTGACATATTTTTGACCAATAATACCTCCCGCTAATTACAAATGGAGATAGATCAACAACGCCTCCCGCCAAATGAAAATGATACTAGAACACCGGTACCTCCCGCCAACTAATCAAAGTTTAAAGGTGGCATTATTTTAACAGCAATACCTCCCGCTAATTACAAATGGAGATAGATCAACAGTACCTCACGTCAATTGAAAATGGGAATAGAGCACAAGTACCACCCGCAATGACAAAACAATGGCTCCCGTAAATTATACATGTTGAAGGCATACTTTTAAATAAAACAATCATTAGAGTAAAATAGTTATATATTCTCCTCTTTGTCTTACAGAAATTAATAATTGCAATTTAGTGTTCACTCCTGTCTTTATTATTCTATGTCGTGATGACTCTGTCTTACAGTATACCTTTCTCTGTCAAACAAAAATCAATATGCTCACGCCAATTGAAAATGAGATGTGAGGAACACTTTGAGGTAAAACTTGAGATTTAAATTTTTTGATGTTTTACGATGGAACTATAGCTCCCGTAAATTGTACATGTTGGAAGCATACTTTTAAATAAAACAACCAAAGTCTGGCTAAGGTGACTTCATATTTTTTACCTCCCGTCAACTAAATCAATGTGTAAAGGTGACATATTTTTAACCAACAATACCTCCCGCTAATTACAAGTGGATATAGATCAACAGCACCTCCCGCCAATTGAAAATGAGAATATAACACCAGTACCTCCCGCCAACTAATCAAAGTGGCATTATTTTAACAGCAATACCTCCCGCTAATTGCAAATGGAGATAAATCAACAGTACCTGTAAATTATACTTATACTTTTAAATAAAATAAAACAACCAATGAAAGTTTGGCTAAGATGACACTTCATTTTTTTTACTATATCTTCCGCAAACTAAATCAGTGTGTAAAGGTGACATATTTTTTAACATCAATACCTCGCGCTAATTACAAATAGTGTATTGAAAATGAGGATAGAGCAACAGTACCTCCCGCCAACTAATCAAATTGTGAAGGAGACATGGTTTTTTACTAACAATACCTCCAGCTAATTAGAAATGGAGGTAGAGCAACAGCAATATCTCTCGTCAATTGAAAATAAGAATACAGCAACGTACCTCCCGCCAATTAAGCAAAGTGTAAAGGAGACAGTCATATACGTATTGGATCTAATTATAGTATATGGACACAGTAGACTTTTTTACCAACGGTACCTCCCGCTAATTACAAATAAGGATAGAGGAACAGTACCTTTCGTCAACTGAAAATAAGGAAAGAGCAACAATACCTCCTGCCAACTAAAGTGTAAAGGTGACAGTAGAATTTTTTCACCAACAATACCTCCTGCTAATTGTAAATGGAAATAGAGCAGCAGTACCTCCGCTCAATTGTAAATGAGGATAGAAAAACAGTATCTCCCGGCAACTAAATCAAAGTTGGTAAAAGGGCACAGTAGATTTTTTACCAACAATACCTCCCGTTAATTGAAAATAAGGATGAAGCTACTATATCTCCCGTGCGATCATGAGAGCTATCGAAAGGTAACTTTGATTTTAAGTGGGAGATGAAAAAAATTAAATTTTGTCTCGATTATTTCGAAAACTAAAAGGGATATCGAAAAAAATTATTAGCAAAAATTTGCCGATTGCTGTCCATAGGCGAAAGTTAGGTTCAGCTACGGTTTTGTGAGACGACCTTTATTTTTATAATTTAGATATCCTGAAATAAAATGTATATTTTTTGAAGATAACTGAAATTTTCGACCTGTTCGACTCAGTTTAAGTTATATTATAATTTATTATTACTTTTAGACATCCTATCTAACATTTTAGCTAAAAAATCTGATGTGCCCAACACAACACCTCCCGCTATTTAATTTTCATTAATTTAAATATACATACTTACATATTTAGTTATAGTAGAAACTGTATTAAAATCCATTCCATATAACTATAGTTATATATGGTTCTATTTATTATTTTCTTTTTAAAACGTTACTATTATTAATTTGAAATGATTAGTTCTTTGACAGTGACATTTACTGTCAGTTACATACATTTGAGGTATGAACTGTCTAATCAAGTAGTTGTGTTTGTTTAAAGCGCAGACTCTGTGATTTAAATTATAGATAATTTTATAAATTTATCCATAAAATGTATAGAAAAAGTATTAATTGCAAACCAATAGAAAATTTAATAAACTTTAATTTTTATAATAACATAAATCTCGAAAAAATAACAATTAAAGGTATTTTTTGGAGAAAAACTATTTTGAGCTGCAAGTAAAGTGCCATTTCCGGTTATCTGATTTACACCAAAATCTAATGGCTTCTTTCCATATTAGAATAAGGTATAAATACAAGGTTTCAAAATTTTCTGAATGATAGTACTAGTATTATTTTCGAATTTTAAATGGCACAAAAATGACCCCTGTGGTGCGCTGTCTACGCCAGCAATGAGTGCCCGTGGGGTGACGCCCGCACGATACAAATATGTCATCATCATTACCGATATCTGCGTACAAAGAAGATTGGCACACTCAGCAACGGGTAATATGCCGTAATGATATATTTATTTATTTATAGTATTTGAGTTAGAGCGTAAACAGGATCCACACACACACATACACACAGACATCATCGTGAAAATGTTAAAATTGGATTCTACACCTCCCTTACCAAGGGTAGCGGGAGATAAAAATACACATAAATACAAATAAAAACATAAATAAATAAATGATGATGTGGGCCCCTGATAAAACTTTAAACTAATCATACATAAATATGGATAAATGGGAGAACAAGTCTGTACGTTCGTAGGGTCTTCCCTCGTATCTAAGGCCTTAGTTTTTACGTAATAATCAATTAAAGTTGAATAACTCCGTTAATATGTTCCAGGTGCTGCTGTGCTTGTCGTGATCCTGGAGCTATAGAACATGGGAAACATCTTGAACAACGATTGTCCGAAGATAACTGGACCCAGCAGCCGTGAGGAGTCGCCGAGCAGTGGGCATACATGACTTGAAGCTGTTAAAGTAAGAAAAGTTTTTTTTTTTATTAAGTTCACCTCGCCGAACAACTCCTGTTTGTCTTTTAGATATCTCGTATAATACAGGAAATATTTAAATATTTTTAAATTTTTACCACAACAATAATAATGTCAACCACTTGTGGTTTACCCTCTTATTTTGTATTTATGTTTAATCATCTAATTTTTCCGTGCAAATTCCCTAGGCCTTCATTTTCAAAATAGAAATTTTTATTTCTAATTGAGATTTACAAGATTTTTTCCCTTTGGCGCACTATAGCTAATGTACGGTAAATTATACAGGTTCGGGAGTGTGCCATTCAATTCTATGGACCTTTCTACATATGTATACCAATTTTCAATTATCGAAACCAGCTGGTACAGTAGAACAAAGCAAAAACAACAAAACTGGTATCTTGAAATATTCACGAGTCCACTAAAAATGAAACCAGCCTGTATATAAATGAAAAGTATTATTTTCCCTTAATTCGAACACGCTGATTACGGGAAAAATAATAAAAAAAATCCCTAGGCCTTCATTTTCAAAATACAAATTTTTATTTTTAATTGAGATTTACAAGATTTTTTGACTTTGGCGCACTATAGCTAATGTACGGTAAATTATAAAGGCTAGGGAGTTTACCATTCGATTCTATGGACTTTTCTACATACGTATACATATTTTCAAGTATCGCGACCAGCTGGTACAGTAAAACAAAGCAAAAACAACAAAAATGGTATCTTCAAATATTCACGAGTCCACTAAAAATTAAACTAGCCTGTATATAAATGAAAAGCATCATTTTCCCTTAATTCAAACACGCTGATTACGGGAAAAATAATAAAAAAATTCCCTAGGTCTTCATTTTCAAAATTTTTAATTGAGATTTACAAGATTTTTTGACTTTGGCGCACTATAGCTAATGTACGGTAAATTATACTGATTCGGGAGTTTGCCATTCGATTCTATGGACCTTTCTACATATGTATACCAATTTTCAATTATCGAAACCTGCTGGTACAGTAGAACAAAGCAAAAACAACAAAAATGGTATCTTCAAATTTTCACGAGTCCACTAAAAATTAAACCAGCCTCTATATAAATGAAAAGTATCATTTTCCCTTAATTCAAACACGCTGATTATGGGAAAAATAATTAAAAAATTCCCTAGGCCTTCATTTTCAAAATAGAAATTTTAATTTTTAATTGAGTTTTACAAGATTTTTTGACTTTGGCGCACTATAGCTAATGTACGGTAAATTTTACTGGTTCGGGAATTTACATATGTATACCAATTTTCAATTATCGAAACCTGCTGGTACATTAGAACAAAGCAAAAACAACAAAAATGGTATCTTCAAATATTCACGAGTCCACTAAAAATTAAACCAGCCTCTATATAAATGAAAAGTATCATTTTCCCTTAATTCAAACACGCTGATTACGGGAAAAATAATAAGGAAATTCCCTAGGCCTTCATTTTCAAAATAGAAATTTTAATTTTTAATTGAGATTTACAAGATTTTTTGACTTTGGCGCACTATAGCTAATGTACGGTAAATTTTAATGGTTCGGGAATTTGCCATTCGATTCTATGGACCTTTCTACATATGTATACCAATTTTCAATTATCGAAACCTGCTGGTACAGTAGAACAAAGCAAAAACAACAAAAATGGTATCTTAAAATATTCACGAGTCCACTAAAAATTAAACCAGCCTCTATATAAATGAAAAGTATCATTTTCCCTTAATTCAAACACGCTGATTACGGGAAAAATAATAAGGAAATTCCCTAGGCCTTCATTTTCAAAATAGAAATTTTAATTTTTAATTGAGATTTACAAGATTTTTTGACTTTGGCGCACTATAGCTAATGTACGGTAAATTTTACTGGTTCGGGAATTTGCCATTCGATTCTATGGACCTTTCTACATATGTATACCAATTTTCAATTATCGAAAGCTGCTGGTACAGTAGAACAAAGCAAAAACAACAAAAATGGTATCTTCAAATATTCACGAGTCCACTAAAAATTAAACCAGCCTCTATATAAATGAAAAGTATCATTTTCCCTTAATTCAAACACGCTGATTACGGGAAAAATAATAAGGAAATTCCCTAGGCCTTCATTTTCAAAATAGAAATTTTAATTTTTAATTGAGATTTACAAGATTTTTTGACTTTGGCGCACTATAGCTAATGTACGGTAAATTTTACTGGTTCGGGAATTTGCCATTCGATTCTATGGACCTTTCTACATATGTATACCAATTTTCAATTATCGAAACCTGCTGGTACAGTAGAACAAAGCAAAAACAACAAAAATGGTATCTTCAAATATTCACGAGTCCACTAAAAATTAAACCAGCCTCTATATAAATGAAAAGTATCATTTTCCTTTAATTCAAACACGCTGATTACGGGAAAAATAATAAAGAAATTCCCTAGGCCTTCATTTTCAAAATAGAAATTTTAATTTTTAATTGAGATTTACAAGATTTTTTGACTTTGGCGCACTATAGCTAATGTACGGTAAATTTTACTGGTTCGGGAATTTGCCATTCGATTCTATGGACCTTTCTACATATGTATACCAATTTTCAATTATCGAAAGCTGCTGGTACAGTAGAACAAAGCAAAAACAACAAAAATGGTATCTTCAAATATTCACGAGTCCACTAAAAATTAAACCAGCCTCTATATAAATGAAAAGTATCATTTTCCCTTAATTCAAACACGCTGATTACGGGAAAAATAATTAAAAAATTCCCTAGGCCTTCATTTTCAAAATAGAAATTTTAATTTTTAATTGAGATTTACAAGATTTTTTGACTTTGGCGCACTATAGCTAATGTACGGTAAATTTTACTGGTTCGGGAATTTGCCATTCGATTCTATGGACCTTTCTACATATGTATACCAATTTTCAATTATCGAAACCTGCTGGTACAGTAGAACAAAGCAAAAACAACAAAAATGGTATCTTCAAATATTCACGAGTCCACTAAAAATTAAACCAGCCTCTATATAAATGAAAAGTATCATTTTCCCTTAATTCAAACACGCTGATTACGGGAAAAATAATAAAAAAATTCTCTAGGCGTTCATTTTCAAAATAGAAATTTTTATTTTTAATTGAGATTTACACGATTTTTTGACTTTGGCGCACTATAGCTAATGTACGGTAAATTTTAATGGTTCGGGGATTTGCCATGGACCTTTCTACATATGTATATGAATTTTCAATTATCGAAACCTGCTGGTACATTAGAACAAAGCAAAAACAACAAAAATGGTATCTTCAAATATTCACGAGTCCACTAAAAATTAAACCAGCCTCTATATAAATGAAAAGTATCATTTTCCCTTAATTCAAACACGCTGATTACGGGAAAAATAATAAGGAAATTCCCTAGGCCTTCATTTTCAAAATAGAAATTTTAATTTTTAATTGAGATTTACAAGATTTTTTGACTTTGGCGCACTATAGCTAATGTACGGTAAATTTTAATGGTTCGGGAATTTGCCATTCGATTCTATGGACCTTTCTACATATGTATACCAATTTTCAATTATCGAAACCTGCTGGTACAGTAGAACAAAGCAAAAACAACAAAAATGGTATCTTCACATATTCACGAGTCCACTGAAAATTAAACCAGCCTCTATATAAATGAAAAGTACCATTTTCCCTTAATTCAAACACGCTGATTACGGGAAAAATAATAAGGAAATTCCCTAGGCCTTCATTTTCAAAATAGAAATTTTAATTTTTAATTGAGATTTACAAGATTTTTTGACTTTGGCGCACTATAGCTAATGTACGGTAAATTTTAATGGTTCGGGAATTTGCCATTCGATTCTATGGACCTTTCTACATATGTATACCAATTTTCAATTATCGAAAGCTGCTGGTACAGTAGAACAAAGCAAAAACAACAAAAATGGTATCTTCAAATATTCACGAGTCCACTAAAAATTAAACCAGCCTCTATATAAATGAAAAGTATCATTTTCCCTTAATTCAAACACGCTGATTACGGAAAAAATAATAAAAAAATTCTCTAGGCCTTCATTTTCAAAATAGAAATTTTTATTTTTAATTGAGATTTACAAGATTTTTTGACTTTGGCGCACTATAGCTAATGTACGGTAAATTTTAATGGTTCGGGAATTTGCCATGGACCTTTCTACATATGTATACCAATTTTCAATTATCGAAACCTGCTGGTACAGTAGAACAAAGCAAAAACAACAAAAATGGTATCTTCAAATATTCACGAGTCCACTAAAAATTAAACCAGCCTCTATATAAATGAAAAGTATCATTTTCCCTTAATTCAAACACGCTGATTACGGGAAAAATAATAAGGAAATTCCCTAGGCCTTCATTTTCAAAATAGAAATTTTAATTTTTAATTGAGATTTACAAGATTTTTTGACTTTGGCGCACTATAGCTAATGTACGGTAAATTTTACTGGTTCGGGAATTTGCCATTCGATTCTATGGACCTTTCTACATATGTATACCAATTTTCAATTATCGAAACCTGCTGGTACAGTAGAACAAAGCAAAAACAACAAAAATGGTATCTTCAAATATTCACGAGTCCACTAAAAATTAAACCAGCCTCTATATAAATGAAAAGTATCATTTTCCTTTAATTCAAACACGCTGATTACGGGAAAAATAATAAAGAAATTCCCTAGGCCTTCATTTTCAAAATAGAAATTTTAATTTTTAATTGAGATTTACAAGATTTTTTGACTTTGGCGCACTATAGCTAATGTACGGTAAATTTTACTGGTTCGGGAATTTGCCATTCGATTCTATGGACCTTTCTACATATGTATACCAATTTTCAATTATCGAAACCTGCTGGTACAGTAGAACAAAGCAAAAACAACAAAAATGGTATCTTCAAATATTCACGAGTCCACTAAAAATTAAACCAGCCTCTATATAAATGAAAAGTACCATTTTCCCTTAATTCAAACACGCTGATTACGGGAAAAATAATAAGGAAATTCCCTAGGCCTTCATTTTCAAAATAGAAATTTTAATTTTTAATTGAGATTTACAAGATTTTTTGACTTTGGCGCACTATAGCTAATGTACGGTAAATTTTAATGGTTCGGGAATTTGCCATTCGATTCTATGGACCTTTCTACATATGTATACCAATTTTCAATTATCGAAACCTGCTGGTACAGTAGAACAAAGCAAAAACAACAAAAATGGTATCTTCAAATATTCACGAGTCCACTAAAAATTAAACCAGCCTCTATATAAATGAAAAGTATCATTTTCCCTTAATTCAAACACGCTGATTACGGGAAAAATAATAAAAAAATTCTCTAGGCCTTCATTTTCAAAATAGAAATTTTTATTTTTAATTGAGATTTACAAGATTTTTTGACTTTGGCGCACTATAGCTAATGTACGGTAAATTTTACTGGTTCGGGAATTTGCCATTCGATTCTATGGACCTTTCTACATATGTATACCAATTTTCAATTATCGAAACCTGCTGGTACAGTAGAACAAAGCAAAAACAACAAAAATGGTATCTTCAAATATTCACGAGTCCACTAAAAATTAAACCAGCCTCTATCTAAATGAAAAGTATCATTTTCCTTTAATTCAAACACGCTGATTACGGGAAAAATAATAAAGAAATTCCCTAGGCCTTCATTTTCAAAATAGAAATTTTAATTTTTAATTGAGATTTACAAGATTTTTTGACTTTGGCGCACTATAGCTAATGTACGGTAAATTTTACTGGTTCGGGAATTTGCCATTCGATTCTATGGACCTTTCTACATATGTATACCAATTTTCAATTATCGAAAGCTGCTGGTACAGTAGAACAAAGCAAAAACAACAAAAATGGTATCTTCAAATATTCACGAGTCCACTAAAAATTAAACCAGCCTCTATATAAATGAAAAGTATCATTTTCCCTTAATTCAAACACGCTGATTACGGGAAAAATAATAAAGAAATTCTCTAGGCCTTCATTTTCAAAATAGAAATTTTTATTTTTAATTGAGGTTTACAAGATTTTTTGACTTTGGCGCACTATAGCTAATGTACGGTAAATTTTAATGGTTCGGGAATTTGCCATTCGATTCTATGGACCTTTCTACATATGTATACCAATTTTCAATTATCGAAACCTGCTGGTACAGTAGAACAAAGCAAAAACAACAAAAATGGTATCTTCAAATATTCACGAGTCCACTAAAAATTAAACCAGCCTCTATATAAATGAAAAGTATCATTTTCCCTTAATTCAAACACGCTGATTACGGGAAAAATAATAAAAAAATTCTCTAGGCGTTCATTTTCAAAATAGAAATTTTTATTTTTAATTGAGATTTACAAGATTTTTTGACTTTGGCGCACTATAGCTAATGTACGGTAAATTTTAATGGTTCGGGGATTTGCCATGGACCTTTCTACATATGTATACCAATTTTCAATTATCGAAACCTGCTGGTACAGTAGAACAAAGCAAAAACAACAAAAATGGTATCTTCAAATATTTACGAGTCCACTAAAAATTAAACCAGCCTCTATATAAATGTAAAGTATCATTTTCCCTTAATTCAAACACGCTGATTACGGGAAAAATAATTAAAAAATTCCCTAGGCCTTCATTTTCAAAATAGAAATTTTAATTTTTAATTGAGATTTACAAGATTTTTTGACTTTGGCGCACTATAGCTAATGTACGGTAAATTTTACTGGTTCGGGAATTTGCCATTCGATTCTATGGACCCTTCTACATATGTATACCAATTTTCAATTATCGAAAGCTGCTGGTACAGTAGAACAAAGCAAAAACAACAAAAATGGTATCTTCAAATATTCACGAGTCCACTAAAAATTAAACCAGCCTCTATATAAATGAAAAGTATCATTTTCCCTTAATTCAAACACGCTGATTACGGGAAAAATAATTAAAAAATTCCCTAGGCCTTCATTTTCAAAATAGAAATTTTTATTTTTAATTGAGATTTACAAGATTTTTTGACTTTGGCGCACTATAGCTAATGTACGGTAAATTTTACTGGTTCGGGAATTTGCCATTCGATTCTATGGACCTTTCTACATATGTATACCAATTTTCTATTATCAAAACCTGCTGGTACAGTAGAACAAAGCAAAAACAACAAAAATGGTATCTTCAAATATTCACGAGTCCACTAAAAATTAAACCAGCCTCTATATAAATGAAAAGTATCATTTTCCCTTAATTCAAACACGCTGATTACGGGAAAAATAATTAAAAAATTCCCTACGCCTTCATTTTCAAAATAGAAATTTTAATTTTTAATTGAGATTTACAAGATTTTTGACTTTGGCGCACTATAGCTAATGTACGGTAAATTTTACTGGTTCGGGAATTTGCCATTCGATTCTATGGACCCTTCTACATATGTATACCAATTTTCAATTATCGAAAGCTGCTGGTACAGTAGAACAAAGCAAAAACAACAAAAATGGTATCTTCAAATATTCACGAGTCCACTAAAAATTAAACCAGCCTCTATATAAATGAAAAGTATCATTTTCCCTTAATTCAAACACGCTGATTACGGGAAAAATAATTAAAAAATTCCCTAGGCCTTCATTTTCAAAATAGAAATTTTAATTTTTAATTGAGATTTACAATTTTTTTTGACTTTGGCGCACTATAGCTAATGTACGGTAAATTTTACTGGTTCGGGAATTTGCCATTCGATTCTATGGACCCTTCTACATATGTATACCAATTTTCAATTATCGAAACCTGTTGATACAATAGAACAAAGCAAAAACAACAAAAATGGTATCTTCAAATATTCACGAGTTCACTAAAAATTAAACCAGCCTCTATATAAATGAAAAGTATCATTTTCCCTTAATTCAAACACGCTGATTACGGGAAAAATAATATAAAAAAATCCCTAGGCCTTCATTTTCAAAATTGAAATTTTTATTTTTAATTGAGACTTACAAGAGCTAATGTACAATAAATTATAGTCTCGAGGGTAAAGTTAAAATGTCGACTATTTATCAATAAAATCAATATCGTTTTTTAATTAAAACCTTAAAATGATAGCCCCTTTCCCACCCCGATCAAAAAATCTTTAAGTGTACATTCATTAGTGATAGATTTTGCGATCGCATATGTATCAAAATACTGATTTTAAATCGTAACAAAGTAGTTCAATAGTTTAAATATGATTTTTGTTGTAGGTGCTGTCTACAATAACCTGAAACTTCTCTTCGGACCTGGTGTACCATAGGACTTCAGCTTCAACGTCCAACGAAAACAGGCGTTTCATCTGGAAAGTGTAAGTCAAATTTTTTATTCATATTTGTCAAAAAAATTCATGCCTCGTGACAAATTCAATGTTAAATGATATCTTCAAATACTCAGTAGCCCATAATCCTACCAGCCTCTATATAAATGAAAACTATCATTATAAAACCATGTATTAAACTAATGAAATTTAATAAGGAATTAAAAATTAATTATTGGTTAATTTTTAATAGGAAAATTAAAATTGAAGTCTTCAATTAAAATCACCCCTTTTGGTTTACCTTCTATTTATTACCTTCCGTCACCTTTAGGTAAGGAAGGTATTGTCTTTGGTCAAAAAATTCGGTGGTGAGTTTTTAATGAATAAGCACGTTTTAAGGTCCCTAGAATACGATTTTACAATTTTTACGATGATGTCTGTATGTATGTGTGTGTGTGTGTGTGTGTGTGTGGATGTGTGTGTGTGTGGATGTGTGTGTGTAACAAAATTTTCGTCTGCGATAACTCTAATACTACAACTCCAAAAATTATAATTCTTTCGTATTCCTCTTCGTTGCATCCATATGAAGAGCTGATTAGATTTTGGTTATAATTGGTCAACCGGAAGTACCCTAATTTGAAGATTTTAACAGTTTTTCTTGAAAAAACGATGTTAAATATCATTTTTTCATATTTAATGTTATTATAAATATTAAAGAATTTTTTATTTTCTATACGATTTGATTGCATTTTATACCTAATATTAAATGGATATAGAGTTAAAAAATTATAAAGAAATTAAATTTCATAAAGTAGCCATAGCTGTGGAAACAGCTACTATAAAATTTTGATTGAAAGATGTCAGTGTCAAGTGAAATTGACATAGTGTGTTTGTCTTATAATTTTACTGGAAATAGGTATAGGATCTTTTGCTTTCTGTATGGAATTTGTATAAAATACATACAACTGCTTTAAGGTAATGTACAAGAAATAATAATAATAATAAATCTTTTATTTCTGCAGATACATTACACTGTGTATAGAAAACGTCACAAAATAATAATTTTCTGTATGAAATTTGCATAAAATACATGCAACTACCGGAAGGTAATGTACAAGAAATAGAATATTAAATTTAGTAAGGAACTTTCCGTATGAAATTTGTACAAAATACATAGAACTGACGGAAGGTAATGTGCTGGCCAAATCAGATTTATTTTTTGTAATTGTATATGTTAATGAGTTAATGGTCTAATTTTTATTTATTTTTCTGTGCAGGTTGTCAACAGGTGAACTTCAAGAACCCCAAACGCAGTAGAAGAAAAATATTAAATAATGTAAAATTGTAATAAAATGTTAATGTATATATTTTAAATATATCTGTAATTATATATTGCTAATAAATTTTAAAATTGATTTAAAAATGAAGTATTTATTTTCTAATCTTTAGTTTTAATTTTTATAATACACCCCTCAAACACACGTAAGTATATAGTTTCTTAGATCCATTAAATTCGCGAAGGGATTACCTATATAGTTCTTAAAACATTTTTATTTGCGTGCATAGATGCTACCTGAAAGTAGCATCTATGCACGAAAATAAATAATTTTTGGTACATAGATGCTACCTTCAAGTAACATCTATACACGAAAATAAATCATTATTGGTGCATAGATGCTACCTTAAGGTAGCATCTATGCACGAAAATAAAAAAATTTTGGTTTACTGAGATTAAATTCCCAATAGGTATACACTTTGTTTAAAAATGAAGCATCAATGAATAAAAATAAAAAAATTTTTTGGTGCATGGATGCTACCCAAAAGAAGCATCCATGCACGATTTACTGAGTTGAAATTCCCAATAGGTATACACGTTTATCGACAGGTGCTGCCCCCTTGTGGCCGTTTTTAAAACTACATGCGTATAAGGACTTGGAAATAAAAATCATTTATTTAAAATAAAAATATATATTGTTACTATAAAAATACAAGCCTTTTATATAAAAATATATACACATTTAAATTTTATTATTATTTATTATAGCACAATGTTTGACACCATCGTACATTAGATTTATTAACAATTAAGAACAAAAATGAAATGTAAGACATGTGTTTAAAAATTCTATTCATCATTTCTCACTAACTTTGTTAACAAATATGAAAACATTTTTTTAGCTTCAAACAGGTTTTAAATTATAATTTAATTTATCAAAAAAACTTTTGTTACAAAATAAAGATGCAAAATGATTAATAGAAAAATACAATCAAAATAATAATAATTTTACTTGAAAATTAACATTTTTGTTTTATAACTAAATCCTGTTTGATATGTTAAAAATTGTTATCAAATTTATAGACTATTTAACAAATTAAATCTTAGGGTCCCTAAAAAAGATTTCTTGTACCTATTGTTAAAGGTACAAGATTTCTTATTCTGTTTAAGACCGTTTGCGAACCTTTACATTAATTATATTATATATGTATTTTTTGGTGTTACCCCCTAACCGCCCATTTACCAAAATATATAATATTTATTAATACAAAGCTTCGTTTACAATAAATACTTAAAATCTAACTTTATCCTGATCGCGTCTAAATGCTTAATAATTAATACAATTTTTACTAAAACTACCTACTGTACGACTAATGTGATGGGTTTAAATTAAAATAAACAGAATACAAAAGATTTTTTATTGTGTATATACATTTTAAACAGGTCTTTATGAAGAGGAAGCCATGGTCTGCGGCACCAATCGGCACTGCAATCTCGACGACAGTGACAGGGCAGTAGGGATTTCTTCCAACTTAAAACTACCTTAAAACTAAACTCTTTATTTAATAAATTATATATACAGGGAGCAACCGCCCTCAAATACCAAACCCACGCTCCCCATATATACCATTTATTAAATAAATACAATTTCGTATACAATAATATTTTATTATCTAACTAAAACTATTGTAGAACCCCCCAAATTAAGTTGAAGTGCGCAAAATAGCCTATCTTACGTTAATATCTCGTTCAAAGAATAGCAAATCTAAGCCTATCTTACGTTAATATATTGTTCAAAGAAAAGCAAATCTAAAAATGTGAAGTTACGTTAATTTTTCTCTCTCTCTCTCAAAAAGCAAAAACAACCCTTGCCTATCTTATATCTAAGCTAACTTATGTCTACGCAATCAATCTTATAATCTAGACTATGCTAAGCTAAAGGCGACGTATGAGAGAGAGATATACGAGCTAAGACAAAAAAGTGAGAACACCGGGGTGGTTCTCACATGTAGTTTACGAGGGGGTTAAGCCGACCCCACACGATGCACTGCATGTACGGCCTACAACGCGAACTCCCTAAGGACAAGATAGACAGTTACATGTAATCTACTCGGCTTGGATGCCTGAGCGAGCTACTCCCGAAGACATCGCCCGGTCTTATACGCGATACCTACCCCGAACGCGGTCAACCCGTGTGCTCAAACAAAGTTAAATCAAACAAAAACTTTATTGTCTTTAATTATTCGTTGCCATTAACATTAAATGATGATTACATACGTTGCCTCCGGATGAAGAGAGCACATAGACGCCATAAGAAAGCTTCCTGTGATAGCATTCAGGTTTGTTTAATCTTTTCTCATTCGAGTCTAGCAATCTAGAGCGTAGACCAAGACGATGGTCAGCAAGCAACTTTAAAAAAGAATTAAACTGTCCCTAGAAACATTCGCACAAGTGCGAAGCGATCCCCCAGAATAAACAACTGGTTTCACATGGCATGGCTAACCATATCAGTCCGCTCAATTATGGAAAAACGCGCACGAACCCTACCTACCCATCCCACTGACCGTGATATTAGATAAGGAAACCCGAACCCAAGTCAAGTTTCGAATCTCTCCCACCTTCCTGACCCTCTCACTGATTCTCTCACTCATTCGCATCATTCATGCCCCGATACATATGTTTTTCTTTTCACATTCACTCTCCCTAGGTGTCGTCTGGACAACCCGCGCAGTACGCGTACCACGGTGGCAAACGTAGACGCACGATTTTATGACGAATCGCCAAGGAATGCACTTCAAATGAATCATTTTATTTTCATTTTTAAAGAAAACGCGTGTTTGCTCAACGGCGCGATGAGCCAAAGTTTAATTAAGATCTGAAAATACATTTTAAAGAACTTAAAACTAAGTTAAAATCTACTATATTAATCTAGTCTTCTTGATGTCCGATTCCTGAAAGATATATGGTAATCATATGTTCCCAGATATTGATTTTATTGATAATCAATATTTCAATTTTAAATTGTTTCAATATTATACAGACATCCATGAACGTTATATTTCTTTCAATGTAATACTCAAAATCGAATTTGAATACAAGATAATATTTAGACATATATTATAGTCATATTCCTTGGATTATAAGTTCTCATGATTGAACATAAGAACAATATGTTTAATTTATATATTAAAAAAAATAAGTTTCGTACCAGTCCATCTATTGGTGGTCGTCTACGCCGTAGAACATTTATCTGCAGCTCAGAAATCCTTTAGAAAAGCTGCCTTAGAAAATCTGCAGTGTTGATGTCCAAAGCTTGGAACTTGCATCCAAATTCTTTAAGTTTTTTTATGTCTCAGACCAGCCAAATGTCCGCCTATTAAATAATAATTATTAGTTTGTGGTATTCTTTAAACCATTTCAAAAAACTGTTGGATAAAATTTCGCATGGAAAACTTGTCTTCATATACGTGTACCATGCGATATCTTATCCAACAGTTTTTAGATGGCTTCATATGTATTTGGAAATTTGCTTTAATTTGATATTTCGAAACTTATTGGTTAGTAACTAGATTTGAACCAGTTAATTTTTATTCCAAGATTCAACAATAACAAGACCAACAACACTATTATTTAAATTAGTCTAAAGTCTGATAGTTTTCCTGCAACTATTCAAAATGTTATGGCTTTAAGATATATGTTAATCATTTGTTCCCAGATATTGATTTTATTGATAAATATTCGATATTTTAACTTTAAATTGTTTGAATATTATACAGACATTCATGAAATATATATTTTTCAATGTAGTACTCAAAATAGAATTTGAATACAAGATAATATTTACACATATTTTACAGTCATATTCGTTTGACTATAAGTTCTCATGGTTGAACATGAGACTAAATATTTTATTAAAAAATAAAGTTTCTTACCAGTTCATTCATCGGTGGTCGTCTACGCCGTAGAAGATATATCTGGTGCTCAGCATTCCATTAGAAAAGCTGCTTTGGAAGATCTGCAGTGCTGAAATTCAAAGCTCGAACGCTGCATCGAAATTCTCCAAGTTTCTTGAGGTCTCAGACCAACCAAAACATCCGCCTATTAAATAATAATTATTAGTTTGTGGTATTCTTTAAACCATTTCAAAAAACTGTTGGATAAAATTTCGTATGACAAACGTGCAATTCATTACACAAGACACTGATTTATTTAATGAATACACGAGCACCATGCGACATTTTATCCAACAGTTTTTAAATGGTTTCAAATTTATTTTAAATTTGCTTTAATTTGAAATTTCGAAAGCACACTTGATAAAAAAAAAAAATAGTGCAGAGAAGGCCATGCAAAGGAGACATTTCAATTTAAGGACTTCAAAGTAAAATAATTATAATCATTCGACCAAATTTGCAGATATTCTAAATCGGACCCGTTTTTTACCATGTACCGGGCCGTCCCGTCGTTTTAGTTAAAATAACACATTTATCCCGTTTTAGAAGATTTATCTTTTTTTAAAAGATTTATATAGTTTTAAAAAATAAAGCAAAACTTGGTTTACAATTTTTACGTATTAAAAACTTTACTGGGTGAGCAAGCATATTCCAGAGCAAGCTGTAGACTCTTTCAGGTCATGTTGGGTACAATTTTTTTTTTCGCTGTTCTGAAAAAGGGATTTTATTACCTCCCGCTACCCTTGATAAGGGAGGTATAGGGACCGTGCTAAAAATCGCATATCTAGATTTTGGTAAATGACCACGTTATAAGTTCCGTAGAATCCAATTTTAACATTTTCACGATGATGTCTGTGTGTATGTGTGTCTGGATCCTCCACTGTAACTCAAATACTATCATTCAGAAAAATTTGAAATCTTGTATACTTTACTAGAAGCTCAAAATAGTTTTTCTTCGAAAAATACCTTTAAATGTTATTTTTCGAGATTAATGTTATTATAAAAATTAAAGATTATTAAATTTTCTATAGATTTGCATTAATACTTTTTCTATATATTTTATGGATAAATTTATAAAATTATCTATAATTTAAATCCCAGAGCCTACGCTTTAAACAAACAAAATGCATTTATTCAAATGTATGTAACTGACAGATAAATGTCACAGTCAAGAAACTAATCATTTCAGGTTCTGGGTTCGATCCCACTAAGGCATGGATGTGTGTGAATGTGAAACCACTCTGTAATTAGGATTTAATCCTGTTGAGGGGTTTTAAAAAAAGGTAGTTACTTTGATTAGATTAGACTATATTTTAAGAAATCAACTGTCAAAATTAAAGTAAAATTCGCTAATCAAAAAAACTTCATTTTTTGTGACTCGGGCTGTAAATGGCGGGAGGTATTGTGTTGGTCACACCAGATTTTTTAAATAATTGAATTACATAAATTGATTATATACAATTTTTCGACAGTAATATAAAATATGTTCTGATATTTAATTACCTGAATTCTATCGTCTTAAGAAATCGTCTTAAACTGCTCTCGGATATGTCTTCTGTTAAAATTTGCATATCTTTGATTTTCTGAAGAATACCTGAAAGAATATTACGATTTTTAGATAATCAATAATATATCCCGACCGCTGTTATTTTATAAATGAGAAAGAAGTTATACGAGTTAATGTCACTGTGAATGATGAAATAGAATAAATTTTAAAAATCAACTGACATCAGGTGATAAAACGCTCGCCCGGAAAGTGAGAGGACTTCAACTATTATTTTAATCGATTAAAGGCCATGCATCAAATATCTAAGAATTTTTACTTACACTTTATAGTAGGCTTCCTTTTTTCGAGAATATAAAAATCATATATTATTTCTCGAATACTTTTCATCTGGCCAGCAGTTATAATTCCTAATTTAGAAGATGTTCCTTGTCTTTTCCTAGTTGGGGATCTAAAATATGTAGTTGAACCTGGGCATTCTACTATTTGCGATTCTTTCATAACATTTTGATATGTAGAACTGGAGACTCCAGTTGCAACCATAGTTCTTTCCCTGCAAAAATATTATTTATGATAGTTAATTCTATTCTACTTCATAATTTCATATTTAATCTTAGATTAGAACGTATTGTAATAAATAAAATTGGCAAATCAAAATTTGTGGATTTTGAGAATTTAGGCTGTTCAAAATTTACTTTGTGATTATTAATGAACATATGTTGAGCTACGCTAGATTTTTCTGGATTACCGCTTTTTAGATGATAAAAATGTTCTTTAAACCGAGTGTCAATTTGTCTTTTAGTTTGACCGATGTAAACTTTATTACAATCATTAAAACTAATTTTATAAATACCGGATTTTTTGTTAGTATAAAATTTTATCTTTAGGGTTACCTAATAACGATTTAATGGTATTATTTGATTTGTAAGTTACGGTTAAATTATGATTTTTAAAAATTTTATTTAAACTTTTGGAAGCTTTATCGTACGGTAGTAATTTTTAAAAATCATAATTTAACCGTAACTTACAAATCAAATAATACCATTAAATCGTTATTAGGTAACCCTAAAAATAAAATAGATACTAACAAAAAATCCGGTATTTATAAAATTAGTTGTAATGATTGTAATAAAGTTTACATCGGTCAAACTAAAAGACAAATTGACACTCGGTTTAAAGAACATTTTTATCATCTAAAAAGCGGTAATCCAGAAAAATCTAGCGTAGCTCAATATATGTTCATTTATATTCACAAAGTTAACAATTCTAATATTAAACTTTTAAAACATATTAATAATGATAGATATTTAGATGCATACGAGAATTTAATAATAAATAAATATAAAAATAATTTGATGAACGCAGATCTCGGTCCCATACCAAACTCAAAACTTTTCAATTTATTACAAAGTTAAATTTTATTGGACGATTTAAAATTTAATGACTCATTATTGGACGAAAATTATCTTAGTTTATAGATAATCATTCACCCATCCCTATAAGGGAATAAAGATATTGTATCACTGAATTCAGAATTAACGAATAAGCAAATAAAAAATATATGGCCTCATTTAAAATTTAAAAGTTAGGCCCCGTATTTTCAGACCATTGGTCAAAAAAATTTTTTTTTCCTTTTCTTTAAATTTGTCTTGTGAAATAGAAATTGTTTGTCCATTTAACTGTCTTTGTTACTCTTATAGTTCTCGAGATAGCAATGGTGGCCCATTTAAAATGAACATCATATATACAGGGTGTAACAACTAAACGAGCTACCTCAATATAAGGCCTAAATATATATATATCATCCCATTTAAAAAATATATAACTTTGTATTGTAACTTGAGAACCACTGGTTTAAAAAAATATTTTCTTCTATATTCGGATGTCCCCCTTGGTTTTCTACAAGATTGCCTTATAGTATTTTATTGTATCTTTAATAACATAGAAATTATTGGAGGTAACACGTTTAGCTGTTACAGCCTGTATATACAGGGTGTTAATTAAAAAGCGGGCCATAGGCGTTCAACATGGGAAATCAGTTTTTCTTTGCGCAAAAATTCCCAATTAATTTTAGACAAAAGTGTTTCAAATAAAAGGTGTAGATAATTAAATTATACACCAGCATCACTAAACAGATTTTATTTTGCATGTTTAGTAACCTGTAAAATCCAAATTGAAATTCTATAAATATTGCCCGCTTTTTAATTAACACCCTGTATATACAGGCTGTAACAGCTAAACGAGTTACATTCAATAATTTCTATATTATTGCTATGGGGTCTCGTGGCCGCGTGCCTGAGTGTCAGGTCGCGAATCTAGGGAACCGGGTTCGATCCCGACCGACGCCAAATATTTCCAATTTTAAATGGCACAAAATTGACCCCTGTGGTGCACTCTCCACGCCAGCAATGAGTGCCCGTGAGGTAACGCCTGGTAAGCGCCCGCACGGTGCAAATATTTCATCATTACCGATATCTGTGTAAAAAGCAGATTGGCACACCCAGCAATGGGTAATAAGCCGTGATGATATATTTATTTATTTATAAATATTGCTCATTTGTAGTGATAGCCATGGAATTTAAACAAAATTACAAAGAAATGCATATCGTTTGAACTGTCAGAAATTCGATTTTCAAATAAAAAATACTGATAATTATATTCTATCCTAAGTCCTTAAACATATTTTGTTTTTATAATCTACATCTAAATTATTACTTAGATTTTATTTATTTTTATTTTGTAACCTGCAAAATCGAAATTCTGACAATTCAAGCGATATGCATTTCTTTGTAATTTTGTTTAAATTTCATGGCTATCACTACAAATGAGTAATATTTATAAAATTTCAAATTGGATTTTACCGGTTACTAAACATGCAAAAAAAATCTGTTTAATGATTTTGGTGTGGAATTTAGTTCTCTACAACATTTATTTGAAACATTTTTGTTTAAAATTAAATGGGAAGTTTTGCGCAAGGAAAAACTGATTTCCCATGTTAAACGCCTATGGATCGCTTTTTAATTAACACCCTGTATATTACAATACACACACTTGAATTTTGATAGATAAATAAAAAAATATACAAAAATAAATAAAAATTGAAATCATACTCAGTTTGTTGATTCATATATGATCGCAAAATCGTTCTCCAATGTTTGTATTCTTAACGGCTTGAAGACTCATAAATGAGCATTAGAGCAATTATTACACAATACTTACAATAATTTAATAAACTAATTTAAAAAAAACTAACTACTCCTTTATTTATTTAATACACAAACAAGTATTATCTAATACGTCTGAAATCATTTGAAGCATTTAAATTCAAAGGGGTCTAAGTACCAAAAAAATAAAAATCTTGAAAATTTTCTGAGCTAATATCAATAATTTAGGTATGGTGTACCAATATGATTACTATGGAATTTTCGACATCATATTTGTATGTATGAGAAAGAAATTGATAAATAAAAATAATTTATGATATTGTACTCAAAGATTTAGCTATATGCAACATTTTACCATGTGATTTCTATACGAATAATTATTAATTTCGTTAGGAAATAATATTTAAACTTACGTACTTACGATTGTTATTAATTTGAAACAATTGTTAACAATGAGTGATGATATATGTACTTCCAAATGCATTTTTCACAGCGAAACCAAATACATGCTTGCTTGAGGACGGCTGCTATACGAGTGAGAACATAGCAGACCAATACAAACAAGTTTGGAATGCTGTGCTGCCTATGAAGTAACGCTATCAACCTATGCTTTATTTTGTCAAGTAAAATTAAATAAAAATTTTAGTTAAAAAATTTGGTGTGGCCAACACCATATCTTCCGCCATTTACCGCCTGAGTCTCAAAAAAGATTAAGCTAATCCTTATTTTTGGATCAGCGAATTTTACACTAATTTTGGCAGTTTATTTCTTAAAATATAGTCTAATCTAATCCAAGTAACTACCTTTTTTGATAATAATATAAAGATTAAATTTTAAATACCGGGATAAAATAGAATTCACTAATCCAAAAATGAGAATTAGCTTAAACTTTTTTGCGAATCGGTAATTTTTATTAATCTGAATACATACCTACATATTTACATAAACTATAGGGCGCGAGCAGACACGTGACTCGAGCAACCTTGAAGTGCTTGGAATCAGCTGATATGTGTGCGCATGTCACTTTGACAAGAACAATGTCACTATGACAAGACCAATGTTTTGACTTATTTTAATTTTGAACTGCTAAACAGTTATTATTTTTAATTTAATCTGTTTTACTACCTGAAAATTATAAAATAAAACCTTTTTAGTCGTTCAAAATCAAAATAAGTCAAAATATTGGTATTGTCAAAGTGACATTATTGTTGTCAAAGTGACACGCGCACACAAATCAGCTGATTGAAAACACTTCAAGGTCGCTCGAATCACGTGTCTGCTCGCGCCCTATTATTCACGAAAGATGACTATTCAAGGTTATTTGAGAGCCGTCTGATATAATATTACTTGCAGATAACTTCACTACATTTTATATGCATACGCGTGCAACATGAAATATTTATGGACACATTTTAACTGAAAAAATAAGAGTAATTTATCTGAAAATTATGTTTCTTTCTAAATAATGCCTTTCTGAAAGGTTTATGTTCTTCATTTATGTTTATGCAAAATACAAAAACATAGACTTAACTTATAAACCAAGGAATAATAATTTGATTTAAACGACAACGCCACTAGGTAGCTATTAGCACAGAGGGCAGTGTAGTAGATAATTAGGTATCTGTAATTCTACGACATATGTCATTATTATTTATAGTGTGTTAGAAAGTAATGCCACTATTTACGTATATATGTCACACTACATAAATTAAATAGACATAGGTCAAATAATCTTTCTCTTTCTAATACAAAATGTTGCTAAGCTACTGCTGTAAAGTGATATGTATTCTTTCTTTGAAAGAATGACCTTGAATAGTCACTTTTCGTGAATAATAGTGTATGCCTGGAAACTGTATTAATTTCCTTTCTTATTGTTTTGTTTACTTTTTTTTCTTTTTACAACGTTATTATTATTAATTTGAAATGATTAGTTCTTTGACAGTGGCATTTATCTGTCACTTACATACATTTGAATAACAACGCAAGCAAGGAGTTTTGTTTGTTTACAGCGTAGGCTCTGGGATTTAAATTATAAATAATTTTATAAATTTATCCATAAAATATATAAAAAAGTATTAATGCAGATCTATAGAAAATTTAATAATCTTTGATTTTTATAATAACATTAATCTCGAAAAAATAACATTTAAAGGTATTTTTCGAAGAAAAACTATTTTGAGCTTCTAGTAAATTGCCATTTCCGGTTATCCGATTCACACTAAAATTTAATGGGATGTTTCCATTACAGAAAAAGTTTGAAATACAAGGTTTCAAAATTTTCTGAATGATAGTATTTGAGTTGGAGTGGAGGATCCACATATACACACAGACATCGTGAAAATGTTAAAATTGGATTCTAGGGACCTTAAAACGTAGTCATTTACCAAAATCTCGATATGCGATTTTTAGCACGATCCCTATATCTCCCTTACCAAGGGTAGCGGGAGGTAAAAAAGTTAGGGATGTTTTACTTTTACTTATCTTTACATGTGATCTTGATCCATCGTTCAGTCCAGTTAATGTTCTCAGCATCAGCATCAATAAACAAGTACCCATCTCTTAGCTTTTGTTCATATTTATATTCTTAAAATATCTACAGGATACGACCACGTTATTAGATTACATTTATAATCAATTTTCTATAATTATCATTATGATATAATACAAGATAATAGTTAATATTTCAAAAGCTAAGAAGAAATACAAATTATCGCTTTTTCCACGTAAATTTCCTTCTTGCTCCGGCTTGTCCAGGCTTCTTTCTTTCCCTTGTGCGATAATCCCTTGTTAAGAGACCAGCTACAAAAATAAAACACAATATATCCAACAATCTTTAAAATTTATGAGATTTTGGCAAAAACAACCATAGTTTAAATATTGTAAATATGCTTTAAATATGTGTTACATACAGTAACATCTACTTTAAGGATGTAGAATAGTTTGGCAAACCGTTTTAAAGTTTGAGCGTTACTATAAAAACGTTCTATAAAATTTCTAATTTTATGTAATTGCGAATGGGCTCTCGTGGCCGCGTGACTGAGTGTCAGGTCGCGAATCTGGGGAACCGGATTCGATCCCGACCGACCCCAAATATTTACAATTTTAAATGGCACAAAATTGACCCCTCCACGCCAGCAATGAGTGCCCGTGAGGTGACGCCTGGTAAGCGCCCGCACGGTGCAAATATTTCATCATTACCGATATCTGTGTACAAAACAGATTGGCACACCCAGCAATGGGTAATAAGCCGTGATGATATATTTATTTATTTATATGTAATTGCTCATCAATGTTCATATTTTTCTGTTACCCAAAATCCAGTAATTAATTTTCTAATTTTTAAACAAGATGAGTAAGTTACAGAAATCTTTAATAGTAAGGAAGCTATAGTCCGTTCACTGAGACGAAAGAATGTAGAACTATTTCTTGAACAGAAAAGTCATTCTATTGGTTCGACCGCAAAATTATCCTCTTTTGACCAATAGAATGATTTGTCTCTGTTCAAGAATAGGGTAGAGTAGTGTGACGTCAGAATATAGCGCGAAATATGAAGCACTGTCCTAAACAAAAACTATACTTTCAAAATAGATTGACAGAACACATAAGGGTCAGAATTTAAAGGCTTGTAATTTGATACTGATATTATTGTTATTATGAAGAAGTTAACTTTGAGATATTAATAACACCAAACCTCTAGTTCCATACAGTTTTTTAAAACTTGAGTAGAATAATAGGGGTTTCCACTATTTTTTTATTTTTTTATATGTTATTCCTCATGAAAACTTATATCTATTAGAATAAATAAAACATTTTTATTATAACAGGTTTTCTGTAAAAAATTTATTGAAAACAGTATTTTTTGCAACTCGTTTGAATGGCCATTTTTACCGCCCCGGCAGCGCGTAAATGCCCGGCTAATGTAGCCAATGCTTAACAGATGGTGTATGATGGTCTGTGCTCTAGAGTCAGTAGGGGCGTCATCTGTCAATTGATGGTGTACTAACACTCTCCTATTACAGTTTTCTTGAACAACGCATAGAGGTGGGGATGGGAGTTTTCACCAAACAATGTTTTATTTCAAACATTCAAACTGTTTGTTTGTGATCTGTGTTACATAGTGATTCAACTCAAAAATTGTGTCTGTTTGTACTGCAACTGTATCTGGTTAAGTGTGTTTTAATAAAGGAATACATACATTATGGTGGTGAAATATTGTATGGTACCTATTTGCGGAAATAATTCTTTAAAATGCCAGAAGAAATTATTTTTAAGTACGCCAAGGAATATGGAACTTCGTAAGAAATGGTATGAAGCATTAAACATCAAAGACATTATTGCTAGTGGTCATCATTTGTACATCTGTGAAGATCATTTCGATGTAAGTAAACTTTAATTAATTTAAGCACGTAGCTGGAAAAATTCTTGTCCACCAAAAGCATTTTTTTAAATTTCCTATTATTCTAGCAAAAAAATTACAATATTTTCAAATAATCATTGAACTATTTAGTATATAATATAACAAATTATTGTTTAATATTGGTCAGCTACAGTAGTTGTATAGTTTTATAGTTACTAGAGTTCGGATTCGGAATATGCAAAATGCATATTAATATTAAGTACATGCTTGAATATATTTAAATTTATTTTTAATATAAACATGAGAGATGTAGAAACATAAATTACCAAATAAATTTCCGTAATTTACAGTAAATTACAAAGGCATAACTTCTGGTAATCCCTTTGGAGATTTACTAAATACCTTACAAATATACAATAATCTATTAAATACGTATACCTTAGAAAATACTTTATCAATATAACATACGGCAAACAATAATAATTGTATTGTATTCACAATTTTAACTAGTTTAGAATATCTACTAACCTTCAATATTTTTTAAATATAATGTTCTAATTTGAATGTGCTGCCATCTATTATCACATAGGAAGATATTGAATGTATTTGATGTATGTAGGTAAAATCGAATATTGTAAACTACTCCCATCACACACACATATATTGCCGGAGAACATAGAAACTAAAATCGATCCGGACCGTGACGTCACTGGCTGGCAGCGTTTCAAGCGTAGTAAATTGTTTTCATATATTTTTAAAAAATTGGAAACATATTTAACCATTTAATTAGTGTTTTCAGAAATGTTTTATGATATATTTTAGTGTAATAGTGTTATTTTTCACTATTTTGATTACGGTGGAAACCCCCATTGTTATTACAAATTAGAATAATATGTTTTGTTGAATTGAAAGGGTAATATTCAAACTTAATTGAATTAAATAGTTATCTTTTCTTAATTAATTTGGTAAATCTCTTAATTAAGTAAGATATTGGCGACGAAATGAACTGCTTAAAATTATAGTTCTTAGTTTACCGGTAGGACAGTGGTTTGAATGAAGCGCGCCACATATGAACTACCCTATAAGTTCCACGTTCTCTTGTCTCAGCAAATGGACTATTGGGATATTTCAATAAGAACGGGAACCTAGTGGCGAAATTTGGAACTAAAACAAAGGAACAATTTCATTTTATTCGTATACTTTTACATAGGCGCGTACAGTTTATATAGTGGAAAATAGGTAATAGACCTAATATTATCTAATATTTATTGTAAAACTGACCCTAACAAAATACTAAACTGTGAAGATAACGTAAAAAGTACTAAATAAAGTATTTAAAACGAAAATAATAATTAAATATATTACAATTTTTAATTTAACACTTCAAATTTCGTTTTCGAATATTAAAATTTAGAATTATTTATTATGGGGTCTCGTGGCCGCGTGCCTGTGTCAGGTCGCGAATCTGGGGATCCCGACCGACGCCGAATATTTCCAATTTTAAATGGCACTAAATTGACCCCTGTGGTCCAGTCTCCACGCCAGCAATGAGTGCCCGTGAGGTGACGCCTGGTAAACGCCCGCGCGGTACAAATATGTCATCATCATTACAGATATCTGCGTACAAAGCAGATTGGCACACCCAGCAATGGGTAATATGCCGTGATGATATATTTATTTATTTTATTTTAAAATTAATTGGACTGAAATTAGGAAATTAGCAATGAAAATAAGTAATAAAATAGAAAACAAGGGAATATACTCTATCTAAAATAAACACCGAAAGAAAAGTCAAAATACAAGAAGAATATAAAAAACTCCTGACAGCAATGATACGCTCATGGGAGGTAAACAATAGTGCTCCTTTGTCTAAGGTTTGACGTTGATGTACAACGCCATCTCTACGTAGTGTAATATCCCAAGAGAAAGATTTTTCTTTTATATCCCAAATTCAAAAAAATGGGCTAATTGTTTTTGCCAAAAGCTCCTGAATAAAAGACAATATTTACCTAGACGCATCTTTTCAATCATTTCTTCGTCAACGAAACACCGAAGCCCTTGTGCTACGCCCCATCGGATTGCCCCAGCTTGACCTGACGGACCCCCTCCTTCAACAAAGGCTTCTATGTCGACTTTGCCTTCCATTCCAGTGAAAAGCAGTGGAAAGAGAAGCTAGAAGAGATGAGAAAAGTTCAACATTTGAGAAAAAGTGGAAAAAATCTTTAAATGTTTTACACAAACTAATCATAAAATTTAATTTTACTTCAAGATGGGTTTTTTATTTGTGCAAACCCTCAAAAGTTTATAATTTGGCCAGTAATAAAATAGTTTCAAGTAAAAAACCAGTTGTCCTTTAACAAAATTCCATTTTCTTCAAAATGAATTTAAATATTCACAGTCTGTGTTTTTATACTTCGTTTATATGCAAACCATCTCCGTCAAAGTCCTGAGCGCTCTATGGCTCTAGGCAAGCTTATATTATATAGCTTACGAACTGGATATGAGAAAGCTTATATGCCTTTCAAGGCAATTCTGACGAACGCTTTAGATCAAGTGAGATAGATTTATATATTCGTACCACTTACCAATGAAATGTTATACCGAACATATTTCCATTTAAATAACCAAGGTAGCAGTAACTACAATTTGATTTGAGTAAATACAAAAACCAAAGAATGCTCATTATGCTTACTCGCGAACAATTTGAAACAGAGTAACTGCGAACTATGAAAAAGCACAAAAGTTTCAACGCCGTCACTAGCTCGTTACTGGCGCAAGTTTACCTGAGTTTGCGCAGTACCCTTACCCTTCCGTATTTTCTGTCTCTCTCAATTTTAAGCGTTTCCTACTTCTTCCATCCAGTTCGTAAGCTATATGACCTAAGACAACAAAGGACCTTTTTACATCAAAACAGAGAGATGGACAAAAATGACATATATGTAGTGCGCAGTACGTTGTTTGCGCATTAAGGAGGCCAGTTACATTTCAAATAAAATTACAAATGGTGGAAAGTAAAAACTCTGGTAAAAACTTAACTTTATTAAATAAATTCACACAAAGCGTTTGTGATGAATATTTTAAAACAAGAGGAAGAGGAGATAGGAATTTTTTGCACGATCGGATTATTTTTTATGTTTACCGGTTTCAGGATATTATTCCATTGTTTACATGTACAAAAGTAGGCTAGTAACTAAGTAATAACTGTATCTGTATGGTAATATTATTAACTTACTGACTTGTCAACAACGGTCTACAAAATGAAAATAAAATAAAATGAAAATATAATGCTCTTCATTAATACATACAGATAACGTTAGCCTATCGTTCTAAATATGGTCTACTTTATTCTAAAATAATGAACATGAGGAATAAAGCACATAATTTGAATATTTGTTATATTGACATATGTCAAAATAATGGACCTTTCCAATTTAAGGGCTATCTCTTTCTATCGCTGCAAATAGTAAGAAAATGGCGCGAACAACTGCCAGTTGGGCTGTCAAACGAAACGTCAAAAATATTGCAGTCATTAAAATACCTGTATTCTCAGGGAAAATTTGCATCGTTAGACATTTTACCTTCAATAAAAGTTTTTGGAACTTATTTCGATAAGATTTTTTAAAGTTATCCGAGATATTCTCACATTTTACGTCTAAATGTTTTAGACTCAAACGTCATAGATCTCAGTAGTTCTTACTATGCGCAGATCCCCATTGCGCATATCTTCTATCTCTTTAAATTGGAAAGGTCCATTGTTCTGTTAACCATAGAAATCTGAAAGTAGCATTAATGAAATAATTTCAAAAAATGATATTTATCAATAATATCTTAATTTTCTGAAACCGATAAACTATTGAACAAACCACGGATGTTATTAATCATAACAACCCTTAGACGTTTTAATATCCTCGTTCTACGAGCTCGGATTTCTAACTTACATCTGCGGCAGTTATGATGTGCATAACATTCCTAGGTATGTTAATAGCTATTACCGATAGTGTTTCCAAGACAGTAGGTCTTATTTACAAATTACTGAGCGGTAAGTGCTGTGACTCACGCCGGTAACTGATGTGCTTCACTTACCGTTCAGGAGGCGAGACGGTAAATAAAAACAAAAATTAAAGCTTACTTCAAAAATGACACCTAAAATTTGTTAATATGTTAAATTAATTTTCAAATCTTATTTTTCTTTTAAATTTTGTGCGTCGATCGTACAAAAAATAGTATACGCATCACGAACGTTAAGGAATTACCGATCTTAGACAAAACATTGTCTTCGATCGGTAAACTGTCCTTACCGTTCTTAATATATAAATATATATATATATATATATATATATATATATATATATATATATATATATATATATATATATATATATATACTTAAAATAATATTATGGAAAATGAGTGATCTTTTAATCATTTTACTTGACAACATGGTGGCTCCCCATGTGTAGTTCCTAAGAATTTCACTACGTGGCGTGGCGTGAAAATGTAAAAGGTCCATGCCCACTTTGTACTGTACAGCGGAATAGCTTTACGCCACCTGGTTTACCAGAAAATTGAAGGTAAAGGAATGGGAAAAATGTAGAGAGAATGATTGAAAATACTGTTATATGTATTTATGTATACAGTCTTTATTTATTAAAATAACTAAAAGGTACGACAACTAACACTAATATAAAAATAATTTCACTGAGATTTAAGGCATATATTTCTTACATATAAAGCAAATTATCTTTGCTAGTTAATTCGGTAAATATTTATGCACCTTTATTGGACTCCTGTAATATCTTATGGTTTTAAATGTGTACTATTATCCTAAAGTACCAAAACTAACACTATTACTATTTATTGTCAATACAGTACAATGAAAAAGTAATCTGTGTTCTTTTTGGGTATAAAATCTGCTAAATGGCAACAATAAAAAATAACAATACAAAATCTACACTAATCAACAGTAAATATACTCTACAAGCAGGTAGTTGGACTCGGGAATTTAGGAATTCCTAACACAACCTGTTAGATTATCACAATTGTCAACTTTTGTAGCTTTCTATGTACAAATGAGGGTAGCTACCGCTAATAATATAAATACGGGGATGTACCCAAAAATAATTGTTTTATGGCGGATGGTAGGGCGCTAGTTCCGACTTCTCCTGTTAGATGTCTTTACTAAACATCCTTTTGGATTTGGTGCCCAAGCGTTATCCTTGGGGAAACATCTGAGCTGTCAGTTTTTTTTTTTTTTTGTAAGCGCTGTTTGAATGTAGTCGGCGATTTTTCAATGGCAGATATTAAATTTTGTTTCTTGTAAGAGAAATCAGCAGCGGAAACTGTAGCAATGCTTCGAAGGGCTAAGGGCTTACTTATGGAGAGGAAGCTTTAAACCAAGCAAGGGTTTACGAGTGGTTTTCTCGTCTTGAAAGTGGTCGGATGTCAATGAAAACCTTAACACAATATTTCTCCCAATAGGTTCGATAGTCAGGTACTTTAACCTTCAAAAGACTTTGAAACGTCAAACATAACCATTAATTAAAATTAAAATAATAAATTTAGACTATGTATTTATTAAAAACGTTTGTTTTAATGCACCTTTTGTATATTTTTCTATATTTTGTGTCTATGTGCCACAACCATGAAAAGTCATGATTACGCACAATAATATCTGTGTATTTTTACAAAGGTCTGTACATTGTAATATGTACTTGGGAGAATATTGGCCTGCTACCATCTACGCTAAGCCTTGCGCTAAGGAATTCATTGAAGATGAACCTCAACCGTTCTGGTCGAGGTGCATCCAATGACCACAAATATAGTAGACAAAACATGCCCTATACGTCACTATTGTTTGTTATGTTCTCGGCTCGACGGAAAGAGACAACTAGAGATAGAGGTATATAAAGGCTACTCTAAAGTTTGTCGAGAGATGTCTCTACGGTCCATATAATGTATTTATGACATTTTGCTCCTTTGTTTGGAAGTTGTAAAGTCGTTCGGGCCTCAATTTTGTAACTTTAAATTCTGTCTGATTTCAAATTTTGTCAGAATTGGATTTGCCCCACCACAAATTCTACTGCTCCAGACCAGTAGAATTTGAAATCTAATCTCAATTCTGTCATTTCAAATTCTACTGGTCTGGAGCAGTAGAATTCGTTGTGGGGAAAACCCAATTCCAACAGAATTTGAAATCAGACAGAATTTAACTTAAAGTTAAAAAATCGAGGGTCGCTTGTTCAAAGTTTTCTGGTTTCATTGTTCTCTATAAATCTGCCTTTTTCAAGTTTTGAAATAAAATGTACGTAATTCTAAAAACTCTTATTAATTAAAAAAACAATTAATTAATACTACCATGAGAAATTTATCTAGGGGAATTTTGGTAGGACTGTATTCATAACGATATCCTGGATCAGATCCATTAAATAATCATGGCATTCAATGGCTCAATTTAATTTTAGACATTTTTTGAAAATCCGGATTCACCATGAAACAAAAATAAATTTAGAAAAAACTACAAATAGCATAAGAGCAAGTATATACAAACAACATTGTTTAAAAATCATTAGAATAAAATAAATAATTATATACAATTCTTTTTACCTTTTCTTAATACTAATAATTTGTTTTATGCATTTTATAATTGGTTTTCGTTAATAATAATTTAAATGTTTCAAATATAATACAGCTCATTTTAATAAAATAAGCAGTGACATCTAGCGAATACTCCGTGAGGGGACTTTACATATATCTATCCTTAGTTGTCTCTTTCTGTCCAGCCGAAAACAAAACAAATGCTATGAAGTTATATCTAGTGTATTTGTGATCGTTGGGTGCATTTTCAATTGCTTGCAGAACGGTCGAAAGCATTGAAAAATCCGAGATGCGATCATGTCTAATCGACGTAGAACATAGAATGAATTGGTAGAACTCAATGAAAAATTTTGGAGTTTATGCCAACGAATTTTGACTGAATATTTAAAGATGAAAAGTGTCGCAACGGAATTCGTCCCACGTTTTCTTTCCAACAACCAGAAATCCAACCATTTGAGTATGTGTAATATACCTATAAAACTAAAATATACTGCTGATGTCCTATCTCTCACTTAAGGAGTCTGCTGCAAACATTGTTGTCTATCTTTGTCAGTTATTGTAAGAATTTCCCTCCCGCTAGTTCCCCTTTTACGTTCTACGCCAATAAAATCAAAGCAATCCGGCGCTTGCGCAGAGGTATTCTTACAGACAAGTGCAGCTATATGCAGATATTATATGTCTGCACTCGTCCAATGTCAGTCTCAAAAATCTCACTCCCACCAGCAGTATATTTTAGTTTTATAGGTATATTGTGTGTGTTAGGATTTGAAAGTTAACAAGTTTCCCCTTGGGTAACAGATTCAAAGGGTGTATAGCAAAGACATCTAGCAGGAGAAGTCGAAACTAGCGCCCTGCCACCTCCAAAAATAATCTTGGGTACTCCGCCGTAGATGGTTACATTCATGTTTTTGATTGTTTTACGCTACTCTGTGCTACAACGGATAGAAGTTGCTCTATTGCTCTTTGACTATTATTTAGAGCAGTTTTTAATTCTTGGACTTCCGTGCAGAGCTTTTTCACTTGTTCTTGACTTTGATCAACTTTTAATTGCAAATTACTGAAGCTGGATGGATAATCTATCGGAAAATCACCCCCTGCGTCCGCCATATTGTTATTCGTCCACTTTTTATTCGCATAAGATGTTGCATTGGACCCGTGAGAAGATATTGTATGTCCATAATGTTTCCTACATTTGGCAATTTCATACGCTGATTTTAAAATATCTTTCGGAAGACGTTTTTCCCTTGGATTTAAAGGTTTGACGTTAAGTACTACTCTATATGCTTTAGGCGAAACCAGTGCTGTCCAATGCAGAAGATTCAATAAATATTTCGGCAAATAACCATTGAACAAAGCTAGTTCCATATACGATATTAATTTCGTCTGCCGGACCAATTTTGATAGCCCCGCAGTTTTCTGCAGACCTTGTATGTCATGTACAGCAATACCGACGAGCAAATTCATCAAAACTACAGTCACAAACAACAAGAAGAGTATGTACGTAACTTGCGCGCTGATTTCAAGCAAAAATGGCGGGTCAATTGGGTCATCATCAACTAAAAGATCTAAATTTAGCTCGCCAGTCATCATAACTAGAACTGTAATCAAACCAATGAACGGATTTGCAAATGTCGATGAGTCGGGAAAAATTACACAAAAGCTAATGGTAAAACCAATCAGGAGGCACGAATAAGCTAATAGTAATTTTGCAAATTCACCCTGGACTTTTGTGTACATCGCAACGTACGATCCGAAAACTGGGAGTTGGCCTATCATTAACATTAAATTTGTCCAACCGAAAAGAACGGCAAAAGCACCCACATGGTTTTGCCACATGTATGTGCGACCTGTATAAATGAAAGAAATTACAAAAACACTGGCTATGACCGACCATTCGATTATATTTTCTCTTTGGGATAAATATTGTCTCAAATTTGGATAACCAGCCAAACCGTACAATTTTCTAATGATCTCACAACCTGTTATTCCAACTAAAACAAACCACTGCATTTCAATTGCAAAGGGATTATTTCTTAACATATTACCCATCATAGATTTCTTTTCGCATAATTCATATTCTTTTTCTGTTCCATTCATCTGTTTACCGTGGTTGTAGCAATTGTGCGCCAACGCTGTTAAAACATACAAAGATAAACAAAAAACAAAAATAAACGAAAATAATATTCTGGCTATGTAATATTTCCTAATTTTCTCCCATTTTAAATGCAAAAACGCAGAACTCAACGGATGTAAAAGAATTTCTTTTTGTCCCTCATCAACAAACGTATTCAAAAAACTGATTTCCCTCGGGTGACAATGCTGTAAAATATGTCGGAAATCAAGACGTAGTTCTACTTCTCGATTTGACGATTCTGGATGGTGGTGTAGAGTTATAGCACAATCTAATTTTTGGGTGACCATTGCCAAAGATGCAGGAGTTTTTCGCGTTATTATCCCAAGAGCAGACATTCCAAATTTGGATTTAGCTGTTACGTCCGCTCCGTGAAATATTAGAATTTCGACGCATTGAGATAATTCGTTTAAAGCTGCAATGTGAAGAGGTGTATAACCGTATTGATCTCTCGCGTTGACATCTGCACCCCAGCTGATTAGTATTTCGATAATATCGTTCGATCTAGCTGCTTTTCCGACAGCTGCATGTAGTGGAGTTCTTTTATCCCCGTCGCCTATATTGGGCTCGGCTCCTTTTCTCAAAAGTGTTTCTACGCAATCTACAGCTTGAGCCCGTGCAGCAAGATGCAAAGGAGTTTGTCCTCTGTGGTTCCTGGCTTTTTTATCAGCCCCTTTTTCCAATAAAATATCTACACAGTCACAATAACCCCCTTCTGCTGCTAGATGCAACGCGGTCATCTCTTTATCCTTTGTCCGGCAATTGATGTCTGCGCAAGCCTCTAGCATAGCTTTCATGCATTGCGCTTGACCCAAATCGGCTGCTAAGTGAAGAGGAGCAACTCCTGAAGGTTCAACTTGACACACATCTGCGCCTTCTGCTGCAAATAGGCGCACACAGGTCACAGCGTTAGCTCGCACCGCGCAATGGAGAACGCTTTCGTGGCAGTTGTGCACGCTCATTGTCACAGCAGATACTTTGGCGCCATTGTTCAACAAAACCATTGCAGTGTCTGCCGAATCGCCAAAAGCGGCACAGTGGATAGGGGTGTAGCATTTCACACAACCATTAACGTCAGATCCGCGAGATATTAGAAACTGAGTACCGGGGATGCAACCGCTGAAAGCTGCCAAATGGAGAGCTGTTAAACCTTGATTAGGTTCGAAATAATGTAAATGGGCTCCTGCTGCCAGTAAACCATCTAACAAGTCCCAACGTCGCACAAAACTCGCCCAAAGAAACGCAATATTTATTTCAGCTTTACTTGCACCGCTTAAAAGTTCATTTAAATTATCCAGATTAGTCCGTTTTTGTTCTAATTCATCTAGAAGGTACGTATGCCCAGAAGAACTCTTCATATGCTCAATCAAGTTTTGTTTGATGGTATCATGGCATATCTGCACCGTCAATTCACTTGTGCTGAACTCTTCGAAGCTCTCGTAGATGTTTGGAGGCGATTCAGCTGGTGGCGAAGGCCCGCACTCCATGTACTCGAAGTCATCGGAGGCGAACTCTTCTTCGAGGAGATCGTTGGGGTCTGGACCGGCTCCTCGTCGCCAGCGAAGCATGGAAGCGGTTTTGTACAAAGGAACGGCTTCCACTTCCACTTCGGTTTGGATGGTGCTCACGGATCTGCCTAGCTTTCGACCTGGAGTGGGAGGGTCGTTGAAGCCTAAGTTGTCCATGGTGGTGTACAATCTACAAGGAAAGAAAATAATTTCACTAACTGTATTTACAAGGTAGATTTTGTAAATGTAAAGAATCTATGGCACAATACAGACAGAGACATTTTGTATCTATTAAATTAAAAAGAGTTTCATCTCCTATTTACAAACTCATAATTATTACCTTCCGTCACCTTTAGGTGAGGAAGGTTCTTTGGTCAAAATAATCGGTGGCGCATTTTTGATGAATAAGCACGTTTTAGGGTCCTTAGAATACGATTTTACTATTTTTACGATGATGTCTGTATGTGTGTCTGTGTGTGACAAAATTTTCGCCTGCGATAACTAATACTACAATTTCAAAAATTATTATTATTATTATTATTATTATTATTATTATTATTATTATTATTATTATTATTATTATTATTATTATTATTATTATTATTCGTATTCTTCTTCGTTACATCCATATGAAGAGCTGATTAGATTTTGCTTACAATTGATCAACCGGAAGTACCCCAATTTGAAAATTTTAACAGTTTTTCTTGAAAAAACGATGTTAAATAACATTTTTACCTCCTGTCATACCGTAGGTAAGGGAGGTAATGTAATCGTGCCAAAAATTCGATGGTGAGTTTTCAGTAAATAAGCACGAATTGGGGTCCCTACAACATGTTTATACTATTTTTATGATGTTTGTGTGTGTGACGATTTTTTCGTCTACGATAACTCTTATAACACACTTTCAAACATTTCTATTTACTTAAGCTTTCTGCATTCATATAAAGAGTTAATTAGATTTTATTTTAAGTAAAATTGGATAACCGGAAGTGACTCTTTACTTAAAGCACATAACAGTTTTTAATGAAAAACTATGTTAAAATATCCTAAACTTTTCAATTTTAGTATTTAAAACTTCTATATCAAGGGGAACAACATATTAGATTTTAGCTAAAATTAATAAACCAGAAGTGACACTTTACTTGAAGCTCTGAACAGATTTTCGTGAAAAATATATTATGATATACTCCAAAACTTGTCAAATTTAGTATTTAAGACTTTTATATGAAGAAGAACAACAAATCAAATTTTGGCTAAAATTGATAATCCATACTTTCCTTGAAGCTCTCCACAGATTTTTGTGAAAAATATATTATGATATATTCCAAAACTTTTCAAATTTGGTATTTAAAATTTTTATATTAATGAGAACGACATGTTAGATTTTTTCTAAAATTGATAAACCGGAAGTGATACTTTACTTGAAGCTCTGAACAGATTTTCGTGAAAAATATATTATGATATATTCCAAAACTTGTCAAATTTAGTATTTAAGACTTTTATGTAACGGGAAGAAACATATTAGATTTTGTCTAAAATTTATCAACCGGAAGTGATACTTTATTTGAAGCTCTGAATTGATACAATCCAAAACTTTACAAATTTTGTATTTAAGACTTTTATATTAATGAGTTCGACATACCAGATGTTTTCTAAATTTGATAAACCGGAAGTACTACATTACAGGAAGCTAAAACAGATTTTTTTGAAAAAATATATTAAAACATGATTCAAAACTTCTCAAATTTGATATTTAAAACTCGTGTATAATTTGATACATTAGATTTTGACTATAGTTATATGATAAACCGGAAGTCGTACTTAATTTGGAGCTCTTAACAGATTTTCGAGGAAAAACATAATACAATATAATCAAAAATTTGGTATTACAGACTTTTCTATTTATTGAAACAACAAATAAGATTTTGTTTACAAACGATCAACTGGAAATAATACTTTACTTAAAGGTCATTGCTATTTCAAACATGGAATTGACGGGAGGTCATGTGTTGGCCACATCGGATTTTTTCACATTTAATGTTATTATAAAATATTAAAGAATATTTTATTCTCTATGCGATTTGAATGCATTTTATACTTCATATTAAAAAGATATAGAGTTAAAAAATTATGAAGAAACCAAATATCATATATTAGCCAGCTATGCTATAAGTCTGGAAACAGCTGCTATATTAAGAAAATTCTGATTGAAAGGTGTCAGTGTCAAGTGTAATTGACAGTATGTTTGTGTTATAATTTTACTAGAAAAATAAATTAAATTCAAAATAATGAATTATAAGAATGAGCAAACATTTGACTCAAGTACTGTTGGTATTTCACAAAGAGGGAGGTAAGTCCAGTGCGTAGGGAAGTAAGAACAATATCCCGTCGCTAATAGAGACCGATACCTTGACAGTAAAATAAACATATCTACATCCCTACAAACGATGTCCTAATAGCCTACTTACAATATCGGGAATGGGAAACCATATTTTTTTTGTATACAAAGAACTTCTAGTGACGTAGTGTCGTGTGAAACAAATTCTGGAATTCCATTTCCAAGTTATATATTAACATACAATCTTACATTAATTTAACTCTAATCTCATTTTTTGTTTACATATTTTCAGATTACGGAAAAATTTAATTAATCAATTAATATTTTATGAGGTATATGCACGAATTAAACACAATATTCATTAATCTTTGAGTCGTAACCGTTTTTGCAAGGCCAATTCACATATAAATAATTGGTCTCTGAGGAATTTTGCATAAATTGCAAGTATCATTTAACAATAATAAGTTGTTGTTAAATAACACAATAAGAGATTTCAAGATGCCTTTCTCTCGACATTGGCGTTTTAAAGGACATAAGGATGTGAATTTTTAGTTTTTCTAAACAGACTTATAGCTATTCGTTCAACAACATTTTTTCTAATTTTTCATACATCAAATAATTAATTCTCCATTTATGTTTTTCCATCAATTCCCAACATTCACCTCCCTACAACAAAGCCGGCGCAAACACTCTATTATACAGGCGTTTCCTTAAAAACAACTAACGCTTTTTTGGACGAACTAATGAGTTAACAGAAAAATGTTATATACAAAAAAAAGATAAAGAATAAAGGGCTAGTTTAATAGTACATATTCTTGATCATTTTTTGTATATAACATTTTTCTCTAAAGTTATTAGTTAGCCCAAAAAAGGACTAGTTGTTTTAAAGGAAACATCCTGTATAGATGCGGGCATCTCTACACACGTTCAAAATGGGCCCATAAACCATTTTTACCTCTCGCTACCCTTGGTAAGGGAGTTATAGTGATCGTCCTAAAAATCGCATATCGAGATTTTGGTAAATGACCACGTTTTAAGGTCCCTAGAATCCAGTTTTAACATTTTCACGATGATGTCTGTGTGTATATATGTGTGTATGTGTGTGTGGATCCTCCACTCTAACTCAAATACTATCATTCAGAAAATTTTGAAACCTTGTATTTCGAATTTTTTCTGTAATGGAAAGAACCCATTAGATTTTGGTGTAAATCGGATAACCGGAAATGGCACTTTACTAGAAGCTCAAAATAGTTTTTCTTCGAAAAATACCTTTAAATGTTATTTTTTCGAGATTAATGTTATTATAAAAATTAAAGATTATTAAATTTTCTATAGATTTGCATTAATACTTTTTCTATATATTTTATAGATAAATTTATAAAATTATTTATAATTAAACCCCAGAGCCTACTCTTTAAACAAATAAAACGCAGTAACTCAAATGTATGTAATTGACAGATAAATGTCACTATCAAAGAACTAATCATTTCAAAATAATATTAGTAACGTTTTAAAAAGAAAAAAGTAAATAGAACAATAGAAAAGGAATTCAATACAGTTTCCAGCATAAGTAAATATGTAGGTATGTATTTAGATTAATAAAAATTAACGATTCACAAAAATGTTTAAGCTAATCCTCATTCTTGGATTAGTGAATTCTATCCTATCCCGGTATTTAAAATTTAATCTTTATTTTATTATAGCTCCGGTGGCGCATGAGTGCCCCCGGGGCTATGGGTTCGAATCCCACTAAGGCATGGATGTGTATGAATGTGAACCCACTCTGTAATTGGGATTTAATCTTGTTGAGGGATTTAAAAAAAAGGCAGTTACTTGGATTAGATTAGACTATATTTTAAGAAATCAACTGTCAAAATTAGAGTAAAATTCGCTAATTCAAAAATAAGGATTAACTTAATATTTTTTGTGACTCGGGCTGTAATGGCGGGAGGTATTGTGATGGCCACACCAGATTTTTATATTGCTTTTTATGAAATTTTGAACATAAACTATTATTCACGAAAGATTATTCAAGGTCATTTATGAGCCGTCTGATATAATAGTACTTGCAGATAACTTCATTGAATTTCGTATGCATATGCGTGCAACATGAAATATTTATGGACACATTTTAACTGAAAAAATAAGAGCAATTCATTTGAAAATTATGTTTCTTTCTAAATAATGCCTTTCCGAAAGATTTATGTTCTTACTTGTTTTTCCAAATACAAAAACATACACTTAACTTATAAACCAAGGAATAATAATTTGATTTAAACGTCAACGCCACTGGGTAAATATTAACACAGAGGGCAGTGTAGTAGATAATTAGGTATCTGTAATTCTACGACATATGTCATTATTATTTACAATGTGTTAGAAAGTAATACCACTATTTACGTATATGTCACTCCACATAAATTAAATAGACATAGGTCAAATAATCTTTCTCTTTCTAATACAAAATGTGGCTAAGCTACTGCTATAATGTGATGTGTATTCTTTCTTCGAACAAATGACCTTGAATAGTCATCTTTCGAGAATAATAGTATAGATATGACGATTAATGAAAACCCGATGTAAAATTCCTTACATTAACAAGATATGATTTTTTAAAGTTTTTCTATGAGTAACATTGAAACAGTGTTCTATTATATGAGCAGATATTTATAAATTTTTAATATAAAAATTATATTTTACATATTGTAAATGGCTGGTTTATGATAGATTTAATTTATGAATTTATATTTGAAATTTACGATTTACCTTGTTGCTTTATAGTGAATTTAAAGACAAGAAATGTGCCCAATCAACTTGTTATATTAGGTCACGTGGTTTGACATAAATTGGATGACAGTTACATAACCTCTTAAAAAATAAAACTCTATAGTCCGTTCGCTGAAACGAGATAATGTGTAACTAATTCTTGAACAGAGACAAGTCATTCTATTGGTCAGAAGTGAATAATTTTGAAGCCGAACCAATAGAATAACTTGTTTCTGATCAACAATTAGTTCCACATTCTCTCGTTTCAGCGAATGGAGTATACAGATAATATTAATAATATACCCAAATTTTCGGAATCCATTTCACAAATTTCTCCAACAAAAATTAAAATGTAAACAGTGCAACTGTCACTTGAAACTTTCATTCTCCTCACCAAAATCATTGTTTGAAATAGTGTGAAATGATTGGACGCATTCACAAATTTACAATTGCAATATAAAAATGATAATATTTTAAATATAAATTCTAAATCATAAATTTCTTAAATTCATCATGAACCAGTAAAGACAGAATATTCAATTTATACTAATAAATGTAAATTTGTAAATTCAATCATCCTAAACCAGCCATTAGCCATGGACGGCTATCTCTTTCTATCGCTATAAATAGTAAGTAAAATGGCGCGAACAACTGCCAGTTGGGTTGTCAAAAGAAACGTCAAAAATAATGCAGTCATTAAAATATCTGTATTCTCGGTGAAAATATGCATCGTTAGACATTTTAGCTCCAATAAAAGCTTTTGTAACTTCCTTCGAGGAGTATTTTGAAGTTGTCAAAGATTTTTCCCACATTTTATATCTGAATTTTTTATAAATAAGCGCCATAGATCTCAGATGTTTTTCTATCTCTTTAAATTGAAAAGGTCTATTAGTCATGATTAATATTAATTAAATTTCAATTTTTCAATTTACTTGATATTCGAGTTAATGCAATAACAGTGGCGCTAGTGATTAAAAACCAGAACTGCCAATGGCTGGGGCGTTGTGGAATTATAGGCGGGATTCTCAGCTTTCATATTTCTGGCCAATAGAATCAATTCGATACCCGTCGCGTAATAAAATGTTTAATTTGTTATAACTTTAAATTGAAAAATGTTTTTTTTTTAATTATATAGCGTATATATCTTGGTGAAATTGAGGGTGTTCGATTGCGTGGCCGTCCAATGTGTAAGTGGATGGATGTGATTGATGAGGTACTAAAAGAGAGAAAGTTTCCGAGTGGGAAGAGAAGAAGAGCGTGTATGAATGCGATTATGAATGTGGCCGAGGCGAAAGAAGTGTGCTTAGACAGGCACGTGTGGCGAAGGATGATTGTTTCGTAACTATTATTGTGGTCTGGTTGCGGTATTTCGCTACCGTAATTCGGTCACTTTAATATGTTGAGAGTGAGGAATATGTTGTACCTATGATGTCAGGTTAGTAAGAAAGTTGTTGAAAGAGAGAATCTTTTTTTTTTTGGATGATGTTTTTTTTAATTCTTTCGGGTTTGTGCTAACCCACTAAGTGGGAAATGCGTGATTTTATGTATGTATGTATGTATGTATGTATGTATGTATGTATGTATGTATGTATGCATATAGCTTTACTACTTATTAATCAGTAAATATTTTACGATTTTTATATAAATTTGTTGTATTTCGATTATGGTTTATATGCCCATTGTAGCACTCAAACCACGAGCAGCGAAAGCACCGAATATCTTGTATTTTGCATTAAAAAAATAAATGGCGGTAGGTAATGGGCAGGCCACATCATATTTTTTAATTTGCAGATTTTGAATATGAGATTTGAACCCATAACATCTTATTTACTAAGCAAGAAAGATAGATCTTAATTCAACAATGATACAATTCTTTAAGAGGTACTAAAGAAGAGCAAACAAAATAATTATCCTGCTGTACAATTGAACTTTGCACTTTGCTCTTTCAAATTTGCAATTTTCCTGCAAATAAACGTCATTAGAGTGAGACAAAAAATGAGCAGATTTGGTTTTTAAGCCACTTACACGAAGATTGTACGTGGCCATATCTCTATCAGCCTATTACGGCTAGGATACAAATTCAAGAAACGTCAAGAAAAAATTAAACAAAAACAAGAAAATTATTGGCTATATGCATGAAATCCGTGTAATATGACAAGCAATTATACATATTTGAGTAATTACTTCAGCGGGTAAGGTTCATTGCCAAATGCAACGCTCGAGGAATTATAATTTTCTATAAATCTGATGAATAATAAAATTTATATGTTTTAAGATATTTATGGCGGTAATTATGAATCCTGTCTCGTTTAAAGATTAAGGAAAAATGATAAGATAAAACTCGCAAACGCAAATAAAAATATTATAATAGTTTACTTTACTCGTCATACACATTTTTCGTTTAAGTAAGACATAAATTAAAATGAGAACAAAGAAATATAAAATGTGGTTGTTTCTTGACGACAGCTTTGAAAATTGAAAGCTTAAAAGTGACACCGCGATTAATATTGAAACTTATCGATAAAATCTCGATAGTTCGATATTTTTCCCAGTCTATTCGCAATCGAAATTAACGATACAGGCGCTGATTTTCGAAACAAGATGACTGCCATACGATGGGTTTGACATATGACAGTTCACATTGTTCACTGTATTTCATTGACTGTGTATACAAACCGAGTTTAAAAACTTATTTATATGAAAACCAGAATAATGCCAATATTGCTAAAGAATTGCCAAAATTGCCAGTATTAACGTATTTACTGTATTGCCAATGTTTTCGAATTTAATTTTATATATATATATATATATATATATATATATATATATATATATATATATATATATATATATATATATATATATAAATAACGATTATGATGACAAAAACTTTTTTTAATAATTACTTTGCGATATAACAATTTGTTATCAGTGCAACTGTGTCGTCACAACGACTGGTGCGAAAAGGATAGCAATAGGTTTCATTAAAAATCAAATGCAGTTAAACAAAAACAATTAAGACTTTTTAATACTACAAATTGCTTCAAAATTAATTGAACTTTTATTTAAAATAATTAAAAAAATTGAGTGCTCCATTGCAGAACAAATAAATTTATACTTACATAGATCGGTACTAATTTCATTCAAAGCTTGAATTCTATTTAGGCGCCTTAGAATATCTAGTAGATCAAAATTAACGATAGTTGAAAATGTACTCGTCATAGACCTGGTTTGACGAAATATTTTCTCGCAGGGTTGACTGCTGTAGAACCGAGGTAAAAAGGGAATTTTGTTTTCTCGACATTTATCTAACATAATAATTAATTGATGATCATTTAACTCTATACATGTGTAACTATTTAAAGTCAAGAAATTTTTCTCAATACTAAATTTGTTTTCTTTCAGCCATTGTTTCCAAAGCTTCAGAAAAAAAACTGAATACCACATAATAGTATATTATGTGGCAAGTGTGTGAAGCTTCGGCTCGTTTCGCAAACCACCCGAATGTAAAATAGGCTTCACACACGTGTTACATACTATACTTTTTCTACGACCTTGCAATAAAGTATAATTTTTTCTTCACATTGTCATTCTTTTAACTCTGTATCACTATTAAAATATTAAAAGGAAATATAATAAATTTATATTTTGTAAGTAAAATAAATAAATAAATATATCATCACGGCATATTACACATTGCTGGGTGTGCCAATCTGCTTTGTACACAGAATAAGTGACAATCTGTAAGATCATAAAATTTGTATTAGATTGCTTAGAAATTTTTTATTTATAGCTTTTGAATGCTTACTAAACTGGATTTATATTTGACATAAAGCTGTAAATTTAGAATTACAAAATTTTATTTTATGTTATTTCTCCGAACCATTTACCAACACATGATTTACATATATATATATATATATATATATATATATATATATATATATATATATATATATATATATATATATATATATATATATATAAAGATATTCATTCTGCATATTTAAACTGAACTATTTACTTTACGCACACTGTGCGTGAAGTATCACTTCACGAACAGTGTACAAAAAATCAAACTTCACACAAAAATTGATACGTGAAGTACTTACTTCATGCATGGGGGTAGAAAAAGTATTTTCTTTGTTCAATATTTTTTATTAAATGAGTCAAGTATATAATGTGTAACAATTAAATATTGTTGTGTTTTGTGTTGCTTGGTTGTCAGGAATTTGTTTTAATAAATCTGTCACACATAAAGCAGATAGTTTAATTAATTAATTAAAATTCATTTTATCTGTATCTGAAATATTATTATTATTAATTGTAAAATTAAGATAATAGAAAGAAACATCAAAAGTTGCAGTTAAATAACATGTAAACTGAAATTATTTTTCTTCCGGATTGCCGGAAACAACCAACTTTTTATTTCAAATGTAACATCATGTACACAGGTATTTTAAAAATACGGATCCTGTAGAAAATTCTGAATTCCATCTTACATAATAAGTTATTTTAAGTTGTAAACTATCGCACATTTTTTTAAATAAACATACAATTTAGTCATTTTTCCTGAAAAGATTATAAAGGTAAAGTACCCAATGACTTTACTCTCATGAAGATATTTTTCATATTTTCTTAGTAAATAAATAAAATACATAAATAACTTAGTTACTGTAATACTCAGGTTTAATTATATTTAACTCACTGCACAGTCTATCCACTCAAACAAGTTAAAGCTTGAAATTATAAAAATAATCGTCTTTTCGCCTTGCTTTTCGCAGAGAAATGATGACGTATCTCTGTATTGCTGTATGTATTGCCACTTATTGCCGCTTATTGCCGAGTATTCCAGAGTATTGCTACGTATTTCCAAATACTGTGTCGTATTCCCTAGTATTCCTAACTATTGCCATGTACTGATAGTATTTCCAAATGTATTCCTTAAAAAATGTACAGGGATTCCCACCAGTGGTTCACCCCTCGGTTTAAATATTTAATTATTAATTACTGCATTAGTTACCCAACTGTCACTTATTCAATATGGCGCTTGTACGATGGCTTTTCGTAGTACCGATTTGCGCCACTAGAGGGGAAATTTTATCTACGATTGCGAATACAATAGTATTTTCGTGAAAAAATTAATTAATTAAATTTTTAATGATTTTAATTAACTTGAAATATTCTACACATACATAATTCCAATGACAATATATTTTCATGAAAAGTTTATTTTTAATTAAATGACTTTCAGGCTGTTATGGTAGTTTATAAAAAAATTCCAATATCAAAAATTTGAAATAAAGCAGATATTTTATAGTATTTTATGTCTCACTAAAGTATTATGAACTGTTTATTGCTAGGATACGGTGTATATAAACATATCTATAACAACCGGGGCATAATGGGAGGGCTTAATATTTCATTATGCCCTCATTATAATCCGGGGTATGTCACCAAATTTTTATTTTTACCTAAAATGATACTAGACAAAGTATAAAATACCCGTATTTTTTACATCGATTAATTATTCGTACTTCACGAGAAAATAATTATTAAAAATTTGTGACGTGACAATGGTAGAACGCTGATAGGCTGATTTGGAACTACTGTCTCTTTCCTTCCCGTAGTCTATCTGTCTTCGTCCACGGTTCTAACATACTTACGGCATATATCCCTTCTCCAAAACATTAAATTGTTAATAACAAGATTATTACAAATTAATATGTAGTTTTTATTATTATAATACGAAGCTACAGTGGTTAGTTTTTATATTTTATGACATATATATTGAAATTCGAATATGGTCATACATACCCTATTACATATACACCAATATTAACAGTGAGTTGACTGTTTGTATATTTGAAATAAATTGAGAAAAATTGTCAGCCATCGGGATTTGAACCCGAGACACCTACCTAGAATAGCTTAGCTGATAGAGCACTATCCCGGCTAGGTAGGTATCTCGGGTTCGTATCCCGATGGCTGACAATTTTTCACAATTTATATGCATCAAAATTATTATAAAAATTATTTATTTTCATTGTCTGGATAGTTGGATAATATAAACATTTTTAAAAACAAGCTTTTCTTATCTGCATCAATAAAGAAAAGCGTGGGCGAAAAATATTTAAATATCTCTTTTACAAATAAATATCTATATTAAGTCTGTGAAGCTGGCAGAACCATTCCGGCACATTCATACGAAATCAATAAGAAAATTTAATATTGGTACCTGCAGAATCCGTTAGCGGCGCTGTAAGCACACCTGTCATGGCGGCCAGTAGGACATGTCAGATTTGTTTACATCTTGAGAGCACTTTCAAATATTTCCAATTTTAAATGGCACAAAAATTGACCCCTGTGGTGCACTCTCCACGCCAGCAATGAGTGCCCGTGAGGTGACGCCTGGTAAACGCCCGCATGGTACAAATATGTCATCATCATTACCGATATCTGCGAACAAAGCAGATTGGCACACCCAGCAATGGGTAATATGCCGTGATGATATATTTATTTATTTTCTTTATTTGAGAGCACTTTCTGAGCCAAAATAATGTTAACACAGTTTTTAAGTTTGTTTAATTGAATCGTTCATCAAAAAACATAGTTGAGCGACAACGGGTCATAAATTCATGATTAATTACTATACTTGTGACCCAAGTCAGACAGAATTTAACGTTACAAAATCGAGGCCCTGTACCGTTTAGATTTAGAAGTTACTAGACCTCACCTCACGAACTCTTAAAGTTGGCGTGGAAAGTGCACCACATTCTTAATTTTTGTGCTATTTAAAAATAAGAAATAATTTTGAAGATTCGGTCATAATCGAACTCAGGCCGTCATTTTTATCTTATTAAAATAATCATTTATTTGCTGCCACCATGTACAATTTATTTGACATTAGAACAACGATTTGCTAACGTCTAGCGCCACATTACATATTGAGTAATACTACTTAAGATAATATCTAACTAAAGTGCAATTCGCTTCATTTTCTTGTCTGCTTAATTTCCCTATTTTAGGTAGGTATACGAGTAGTACAGTTCATGATCATTCTTTTGACTTTTTAATACGTAATATTAAGATAACATACAGTAAAACAGAAATGAGAAACTGATTAACCCTTCGGGTTCTAATGCCTTCAAAACCCAAATACTATACACAATTTCACAAAAATCTTCAAGATTTTCGAAATTCCAAATTTTTAAACCGTAAGTCGATATCTATTTTCGTTTTCTACTTTCTTACTAACCGTACATCATACAACGAAAAATATTCCTCACTTTTAACATATTAAAATGACCGATTTTCGGTAGCGAAATACCGCAGACGGTCCACAATAATAGTTACGAAACGATCATCATTCGCCTCACATTCCTGTCTAAGCACACTTCTTTCGCCTCGGCCACATTTATAATCGCATTTATACATGCTCTTCTTCTCTTCCCACTCGGTAACTTTCTTTTAACAATTTGTCAATCACATGCGTCCGCCTACACATTGGAAGGCCACGCAATCGAACACCTAAACTTCAGCAAGCTATATACGCTTTACAAGCCGTTCACTCTTCATTCTCTCTTATAACAAACTGACTTTACAGCCCTTATATTAATCTCTAACTCTTTCCAATATTTATTTATTTATTTACACCACTCTACAGGATTTAAAATCCCAATTACAGACAGGCCCGGATTACCCATAAGGCCAACCTAGGCCATGGCCTAGGGTGCAGGCACGGAGGGGCACACATCGAGTAGTTGGATAATTGAGAAAACGGAGAGAGAAGTGCCTGCAGTTATAGCCGTGCCAAATCTCAAGAGCTCTTGCGCAGAAAGCAAAACTCTATCTTTCTCTCTCCCTTATTGCCTGACCTTTCTCAAGCTGTCTCTCTTCTTGATCTGCGCATTTCATAGCTCATGATATTTGGCACCATCTCTACTAGACGACATAAACAATCACATTTGCTTTAATTATACAAAATCAGTATAGTAGATTGATTGATTGATAAATCCTATTGAGCTATGACAGTTGTCGAAGATTTTAAATAATTCTAATATTTATATACCGGGTGTCTACTTATGAATCTTAGCAAATACAATGGTAAAATTTTCATGACTGTAATACTGTAAAACTGTTCAGAATTAAAAACTGCGTAGAGATAGAGAAGCAAAATAAAAGTGGTAATCTTTAGCTAGTTATAAAAAGATGGTAAATGTAGCTTTGATGACTGATAATAGTAGGTATATTGAAAACAAATTTCATAAGACAATCTGTTAACCCATGAGTCCAACTTTGAAAAACGAGCCGCTTCGCGGTGAGTTTTATAAAGAACGAGTGCGATCACAGTTCTTATGAAACATGTTTTTATATAATTTTTTCTATTGGGGTAATTTTATAATTCTATTAGATTTTTAATAAATGCAACTTGTAAAATCAGTTACGTTGGTAGCATTTCCCTCTAACAAATTGAACTTCAGGGATGAAAATTCTTTGTTGACTGTCAGCAATTTGATGTTCATATGTCATTTATGTATCAATTTTAAAAGCAGTAAGTCATTCCACCTCTAGAAAACAAAAAGCTCCAAAACAGTACGTTTATAAATCTTCTTATCACGTTTTCAGTGCGTTTATAGACTCATAAAGGCACCGATATAGAACAAGAATTTAATGAAATCAAGCATTATTAAAATTCGGTATATATTGAGAGGGAGAGGAGGGTCCAGTCATGAATTTTGGCTTAGGGCGTAAAGAAATACTAATCCGGACCTGGCCACGCAATCGAACACCTAAACTTCAGCAAGCTATATATACGCTTTGCAAGCCGTTCACTCTTCATTCTCTCCACATGATCAAACCATCTCAACTGACTCATTCCAACTCTCTTAACAACATTCTTCCTAACCATACATTCTTCATACACCAAATTATTCCTCACGCTCAACTTATACAGCCCTTATATTAATCTCTGACTCTTTCCAATATAGCGAAATATTGTTTCATCGAAAGATCCAATTCTGTATTTTTACAGATGACAATTTACAATATAATTTCATATTTTATTCTTTGAAAATTTCGTTTCAGACAGTTTTTCCCGAACAATTTTCTCCGCGCGATTAGATATTATTTTTTCCATTGGGTGTGCGGGACCACGTTACAATAACAAAGAAGACATCGCGAAATGTCTGCAGGTTTGCCTTAGTCCTGATTGTAATGTATGCAGATTGGCGGAGCAATCAAGCTGTTGTCAAACTGAATACGGTGCTTGATCGCGAAATCGTACGCATTCACACTGCCAAACTACGAATTGCGAACTTGGAACGCACGTAAATAGTGGAAGAGTACTCGACCTCCCAGAAGAAGATCAAAACAAATAGTAAAATTCTGAATTAATTGGTATTGCAAATAATTTTACAATAATTGCTATAAATAAAGGGAGGAGCCTAGAACCTTCCTTTTTTTTGGAGGCGAATAAAATAAAAAGTATTTCTTGCACGATCGGGTCATTTTTTCTATTACTGATATTGTTTCCAAGACAATAGGTCTTATTTACAAATTACTGAACGGTAAGTGAAATCATTGCTTACTTCAAAAATGCAAAGCAACGGATATTTAAAACATTGACAGAACAATACACGTCTATGAATTGCACGCAACCGCTAATACTTATTTCCGCGGAGTAAAATTTTGAGCACTACTCAGGTCACGTGACTATAAGTTGGTTTTGATCACCCTGTATAAAGATAATTATAAAATAATTATAAGCAAATAAAAAAGTTATTTTGTTTTTCAATGTCAATGTCACCTGCATATTTAGTCAAAAAGAATTTTTCCAAAATTCGGAAAATTATTTCGTATTATTTATTTAATTATTTGAGCGTACATATTTAGTACCACTGACTGACACGTAATTTTTATTAAGAATACTGAATTATATAATCATGTAATTGGTGTTGAATTGCAAATAAATTAATTCGCAATTATTTGTACTAAAAATTTCGTGTCGGCCAGTGGCACTAAAAATGTACATTTCAAGAATTAAATAAATAATAAGAAATAATAATAATCCGAATGGGTTTCGTGGCCGTGTGCCTATGAGACCCATAGCGCAAAGTTTAGCATATAGATGGCAGCATATGAACATTCTCCTAAATACGTATTACAATGTACAGACTTTTGTAAAAATACACAGATATTATTGTGTGTAACCGTGACTTTTCGTGGTTGTGGCACATTATGTAAACACAAAATATAGAATAATATACAATAGGTGCAATAAAACAAACGTTTTTAACAAATACGTAGTCTAAATTTATTATTTTAATTTTAATTAATAGTTATGTTTGATGCTCGTTTGACGTTTCAAAGTCTTTTGCACGTTAAACTAGCCCAGTAGCGAACCTATCGGGAGAAATATTGTGCTAAGACCCTCAGTTGTGGTAACAATAGTTTAATATTTTTCGTATTAATTTATCTACCTACAACCCTTTTCACAACAGAAGCGAACAATAAAATTATTGCAAATATAATTTTCAAAATGTCAAACATGACAAAGTCCTGTCTTACTCCACCATATACCAAGCTTGAAAATTAAATCCCTACTTTATCCCTATAACACAACGAATCTGTTGACCCGGGTTCGATCCCGAACGATGCTAACAATTATTTCTAATTTTAAATAGCATAAAAATCTCGATAAAAGTGATCCGTGTGGTTCACTCACCACGCCTGGTTAACGCCTCCATGGTACGAATATGTTAAATTCTTTTTGATTGAAAATCGAAATGTATTTGTATCTTCAAAAAAAAAAAAATTACACTATTTTTAACACCATACAGTTTAAGTATATATTCATAAATTTTCGTAATTCAAATAAATTATGTAGCTTAGTAAAACAATATGTTTCTTATCGTGTAATTGTGTACCCAATTATTAACAGTTTCTATGAACTACTATTCGGTGAAAGTGTAAACAATTTAAATGATAACAACCAAATAAAGACAGACAGTTTATTTCCTAAGGAAGCAGTTAAAGTACTATAAATCTTCTTAAACTTTCGTATATGATCAGTGACGCACTATGACTACCTCTCTAGTTTTACTGTGGCATAGTTTCTGTTACAAAAAAATTTGATCTTGACTATGCGGGCGAATGAGCAACGCGCTTTTGCCGTGGAAGCCTACATCCCCGAAAACGGATGTACTAGGTTCCAAATACACCTTCGCCAAGCAATTCTAGTCCGAAAATCGATTACGTTGTTGATAAAAAAAAAACTTTTTGGCACGATCGGTTTTTTTTAATGTTATAGCTGGTTTATGATGAATTTAATTTACAAATTTAGATTTGCGAATTTACATTTAAATATAAATTGTACATATCTGCTTTAATAGCTGGTTTATGATGGATTTAATTTATAAATTTAGATTTACGAATTTACATTTATAAATATAAATTATACATATCTGCCTTTCCTGGTTCATGATGAATTTAAGAAACTTATGATTTAGAATTTACATTTAAAATATCACCATATTTTATATTCTAAATGTAAATTTGTAAATGCGTCCAATCATTTCACAGTATTTCCAACAATGATTTTGATTGGGACAGTTTCAAGTGACAGTTGAAATATTTTAATTTTGATTTGACAAATGGATTTTGAAAATATGGATATATTATAAATATTATCTGTAGAACACCACAGATTGATTATAACAAAAGTGATAAATATCATATAACTGTCATCCCGTCTGTGTCAAACCACGTGACTCAATATAAGTTGATTGGGCATATTTCATATCTTTAAATTCACTATAAACCAACAGGGTAAATCGTAAATTTCAAATCTAAATTTGTAAATCTCAATTTATAAATTATATCCATCATAAACCAGCCATTACTGATTCATGATGAATTTAGAAATTTATGATTTAGAATTTACATTTAAAATGTCGCCATATTTTTAGTATATTCCGTAACTTAACCACGACAGTGGTTATGGTTTTTTGTGGTTCACGTGGTCAGGTTATGGTTATTGAAAAGTGGTTGTGATTCGGAACATCTTTTAATTTGTGTCGGTAAAGCAGGGAACCACCGCATCATTATAAATAAGTGACAACGTAACTCTATTTGTCTATTTTATACTAACGTAAATATTATACATATCAGTATATATTAATAATAATTATATGTTTATACAATTTTATTATAAATATATATAAATATATCATCACGGCTTATTACCCATTGCTGGGTGTGCCAATCTGCTTGTACACAGATTCGGTAATGATGAAATATTTGCACCGTGAGGGCGCTTACCAGGCGTCACCTCACGGGCACTCATTGCTGGCGTGGAGAGTGCACCACAGGGGTCAATTTTGTGCCATTTAAAATTGGAAATATTTGGCGTCGGTCGGGATCGAACCCGGTTCCCCAGATTCGCGACCTGACACTCAGGCACGCGGCCACGAGACCCCTTACAATTTTATTTATTATATTATAAGAAGAAAATAGTCGGCTTGGTGGCTGAGCGAGCTAGCGCACATCTCGTAACTCGCAGTGACGTCACCCGAACCATGGTCCGTGCGTTCGATTCCCGTCGACCGACAATGTGTGATTTGTCGTAAAAAATAAATACAGCTACTTGTATTTATTACACTCGGATGCTATAAGCTGGCCACTTATACATCTTAAATAAATGTAGCAATGGCTGAAATCCAACCGGCAGTACGGCAGTGGTAAAACACTGCGGCTCGGTGAGCCCGGTTGGAAGGGTAAACGGCGACAGCCTGTATTCAAGCCCTAAATAGGTAGATAGATAGATAAGAAGAAAATGACCACAACAACCACAAAAAAATTGTGATCGTTGTGGTCACGAAAAAGTAACCAAAACTTTCAGGAACCACATTCCGAAATGGAACCTCGATCCTGAAATTATGTTTTGGTTACATTCCGAAACGCTTAACCAGAATCTTGGTCACCGCGGTTAAGTTACGGAAATACTATTATATTCTAAATGTAAATTTGTAAATGCGTCCAATCATTTCACAGTATTTCAAACAATGATTTTGGCGGGGAAAATGACAGTTTCCAGTGACAGTTGAAACATTTTAATTTAGATATGACAAGTGAATTTGTAGAACAATACAGATAGATTATGATAAAAGTGATAAATATCATAAAACTGTCATCCCATTTGTGTCAAACTACGTGACCCAATATAAGTTGATTGGGCATATTTCATATCTTTAAATTCACTATAAACCAGCAAAGTAAATCGTAAATTTCAAATCTAAATTTGTAAATCTAAATTTATAAATTAAATCCATTATAAACCAGCCATTACTGTTTTCAAAATTTATTTACAAATTACAGAAAGAAAAGTTATTTTTTTATCTCGGGTATTTATTTATTATTCTGTCGCACCTGTTCAATAAAATCATCTCCCTTTTCAACTTTGGAAAAGATAGTATTTTTCCTAAATATCCAACCGGTTTTCTACTATTTAACATAATTAACATTTGGAAGTTTTATATAAGTAATGCAAGAGAAAAATTGGAAAGTATGTAAACGAGAGAAATTTCAAAACAATATCATACGAAACTTGTTTGTTATTTATGAATGTAATCAAATAAATCGAAAAAACACTAAAACAGTTATTTTGGCAAATGACAGTGTGTTCACCTCTTAAAACTGCCCATAAACAGTTAGTTTTAACTTTTCCACCATATAAATTATTCAGTATGATACATACTTTAAAATTTAATGATACATGTTAATATTTATTCATTGTGAATTGTAATTATAAAATATTCTTTGTTATATGTTCTTGAAACATACAATTTTACATAAATTTTAATAATGATATAAGAATTTAAGGTCGCATTTTCTGAGATCCAAGTTCATTATACCGTAAAGTAAACAACAATAGACCTCTGGAATTGTTTTCCAAAAAATTGTTGGAAAAATTAAATATTTGTTATTGGTATGTAACAAATATTTATACATGTAAATGACTATAATACGACAAAACTAGTATAAATATGGCTGTAGAAATAGAAAGTAATACGTTAAAAACCTTGACAATGAAGTAATAAAACAATAATTTATAAATTCCGTTAAACGACACGTTTAAAATTTTCCTATCATTGCACCCGTTTAAAAAAATAAATTTATTTACGTTTATGATAAATCTTATCAACAATTCCTTGTAATTTTAGAAGCAAAATATATTTAAATGATTGTTAAATATTCTTTATTTATTCAAACAATACTAACGATACTTTATTTTGCATATAAAGTATTTTTGTTTGTACAAATTTGCATTTAAATCTGATAAATTCTATAACAACTGTGCAACAAATAAGCATTATACGAGGGTCAAGCTAGAATTATTGAGAATAAGCACATGGTTCATTTAAAAAAAAAAATATTTTACTACGAAAAGCTTGGATCCCAAAGTTCTGCACATTTTCCTGTCCTATATGTCTTGCAAGGTAGATTTTACTGTGCACTGAATTTTTACGAAGTTGCTTTTCATTGTGCCAAAAATAAAGGGTCTCGGTAGATGCTAAATCTGTACTAAAAGATTACCCTTAAAATACCGATCTATTATCACCAGTCATTGGGCCCATAGTTTTTTTTTTAAGTTTTAAACTTAAGTATCCGAAAGATTTTGTAGAATTTCAAACGAATTTCAGCAAATTTCGGACTATGAATGCGGATTTACGTATGATATAGTATCACTAGCGAATGAAAGTTGACGTTTAGATTATTTAATAGATGTGGTTTCTTTTGAAAACATGTCCGTTTGATTGAAAGGAAACTGACCCTTACGTATTCCGTTACAGAAGATTATAATTGTACTCAATACCAGGAGGCAGGGCTGGCGGTATGGTATTTGACGCCCTTCTGCAGACTATAAAATTGACCCTCGTTATTGGGATCTTCGTTATTATAAGAGATGAAGTCTGTAAAATTAGGTCAAAGTTGCCCCGTTAGTGTACTAGTTGTATTTAACCCGAAAAAATGCAAGTTACCAGATAAATACGAAAATTCAGATACATGCATAGAGAGACAAGGCTTACCGGGTGAGATGACTCTTTTGTCAAAATCCAAATAATAGTAGAATGAAACGATATGTTGTATTCTTTGGATTTTTTCAAAGGAGTCATCTCACCCAGTAAACCATCCTCCTGGAATTTTTAGGAAACTTTTTCATACATTTTCGAACGATGATGATCATGCTTATGATTTATTGCATATAGAAACAAAATCGGTCCTTACGAATTTATGAGGGCTAACTATCGCCAAGATTTGTTTATAATATGTATATGTATCTATATTTATTGCCAGTTTAAAGTTAACATTTAGAATTCTAACTTAGTTTTACTTTTTAATGCAACTACTCCAACTTGTTGCATGAAAGAAAAAAATACCTACACGAAAACAAGACAATAATAAAAAATTGAATGTATAACGCTGTGTTGGGGCGTTTCAAAGTGTAAGACTGAATTTGGGCATTTAAAATTTCGAATTGGAAAGACATACTTCACATTTCATTTGCTTTTAATAGGTATTTTAAGAGTATCTATTAGATATATATTTGAAGAATTACACGTAACTTTCTTGATAAATCTACAACAATTTTTTAATTTTTTTAAAATTTCGGCGCCCTCTCTCTGTTGGCGCCCTTCTGCCACGCTTACCGCCTAGCGCCAGCCCTGCCAGGAGGTATTTAAAATGACCTTAGCAACAGGATTCAGATATGTATTTAAAAAAATTAATTCTAGTTTGTTCGTCTCAGGTGTAAGCAATCCTCGAGTCAGAATTACTGTTAGAGGAAATTAAAAATAATCCTATTTCATAGAATTGTCAAACTAAATAGTTTAAAGATCAAAATATTTTGTTATAATCAACATAGACGAAAAATGTTTAAAATATTTTAAACACACCCCTGTTTTGATATTCAGTTACCCTCGTCGGCTATCAATTTTCAGCCAGACATATGTATTTCTGTGCTTTCCTAGTCCAGTATTTAAATGGGTTCTTGCAAAAATTTCACAGCCGAATATGTCGTACAATTCTATTCTTCTGTAAAATTGTCGCCGAGGCCGCTTGCTGCCGAGGCAAGACAATCTCGAGGGCGCTAAAGGATTTCGCGGCCAAGGTGTACACAATATTTTTTTTGTGCAACCGGACGCGAAATAAGCATTTCGCAGCCGCAATACAGGCTGCAAAATTGAATTTCGCGACCGTTATTATGGTAACGGCCGCGAAATTCATTTCGCGGCCGTTGTCATAGTAGCGGCCGCGAAATTAGGTAAACAATCACTTTGACACTTGAGAATTGCATGGTTTTGTTTATCAAATGTCAATCCCATAGCCACCTTGAAAGCTAACTTTTTATTTATAATGAAACTCTTTAAAATTAATAAAATTTGTTATTGCATATTTTTTATGGTTGCACAAAAAATACTGTGTACACCTTGTCCGCGAAATCCTTTAGCGCCCTCGAGATTGTCTTGCCTCGGCCGCAAGCGGCCTCGGCGACAATTTTTCTCTCGGTACGCCAAAGAGTGCTTTCGCGGCCTTGATATACAAATAACTATTGTGCAACCCGAAAAAAATATGTAATTACAAATTTTATTAGTTTTAAACAGTTTCATTGTAAATAGAAAGTTAGCTTTCGAGGTGGCTTTGGGATAGACATTTGATAAACAAAACAATGCAATTCTCAAATGTCAAAGTGATTGTTTACCTAATTTCGCGGCCGCTACCATGAAAAAGGCCGCGAAATTCATTTCGCGGCCGTTACCATAACAACGGTCGCGCGAAATCCAATTTCGCGGCCTGTATTGCGGCTGCGAAATGCTTATTTCGCGTCCGGTTGCCCAAAAAATAATTTAAACGTCAACTTTCATTCGCTAGTCATACCATAATATTGAAGGTGATCCGTTTTTTGCCGGTCAGTGTACATACAAGCACACATTTTCCAACATAATGTCAGCATGAACATGAAATTCATACATTCATGCAATAATCAACCTTCGCCAACCTTTTTTATCCAAAGACACTCGTGCATAATCATTGAAAAAATATATTATTTTTTATTGAGATTTACAAAAGAAAAAAACATTTTTAATTTAAAAATATGTAAAAAGTGTGTTTATACATTAATTTAAATATCCCAACACCAATAAAAACAAACATAATGCACGCAATAATAAGTATAAGTATAGGTATTAAATGTATAATTATATATTATTTATGTTATCTTATAAAAGTAAACGTTTGACGTCTATACAAATCTAAATAGTTTTGTACACCGAAAATGTTAAAATGTAAGATGTAAGTTTGATTTTAAGACATTATTGATAAATATCATTTTTAGAAATTCTCTTATTAAAGCTACTTTCAGATTGCTATGGTTAACAGAACAATTATTTTGACATATGTCAATATGACAAATATTCAAATTATGTGCTTTATTCCTCATGTTTATTACTTTAGAATAAAGTAGACCGTATTTAGAACGATAGGCTAACGTTATCTGCATGTATTAATAATGAGCATTATATTTTCATTTTATTTTATTTTCATTTTGTAGATCGTTGTTGACAAGTCAGTATGGTAATAATATTACCCAACAGATACATTTATTACTTAGTTACCAGCCTACTTTTGTACATGTAAACAATGGAATAATATCCTGAAACCGGTAAATAGCTAATACTAGAAATGTAAAATCTGTTAAACTTTCTGTATGGAATTTGTACAATATGCATAGAACCGACTGAAGATAATGTACTGGAAATATGGAATCTTTTGCAAGAAACTTTCTGTATGGAATTTGTACAAAATACATAGAACTGACGGAAGATAATGTGCTGGCCACATCAGATTTTTTTCAATGTATCGAAAATAGTTATTTGTATATCAAGGCCGCGAAATCACTCTTTAACGTACCGAGAGAAAAATTGTCGCCGAGGCCGCTTTCAGGCCGAGGCAAGACAATCTCGAGGGCGCTAAAGGATTTCGCGGACAAGGAGTACACAATATTTTTTGTGCAACCGTAAAAAATATGTAATTACAAATTTTATTAATTTTCAACAGTTTCATTATAAATAGAAAGTTAACTTTCAAGGTGGCTATGGGATTAACATTTGATAAACAAAACCATGCAATTATCAAGTGTCAAAGTGAATGTTTATCTAATTTCGCGGCCGTTACCATAACAACGGGCGCGAAATCCAATTTCGCGGCCTATATTGCGGCTGCGAAATGCTTATTTCGCGTCCGGTTGCACAAAGTAGATATTAACGTCATAAGGCTGATATGAAGCAAATAACAGATGAGGGTGAATATTGTATAATCGAGGCGATAGCCGAGATTTACCAATCAACCGTGTCTGTTATTTGTATATCAGCCGTGTGACGTTCAGTATTTTTCATAATAACATAAAATATCTTCTGAAAATTCTATTTTATGTGACATATTGACAGGTGACAGCTCTTCATGACACACTTCATGATGCTGCAATTTTTTTAGAAACACTTGATTTTTAATAATTGTACTGTTATAAAAAATAACGGCCGTGGCTGTTTTGATGCATATATTGGTTGAGCATAGAGCACTGTTAAAGCACATTTAACAGTATGGCATTATGAAAAAGTATTTATTCATTACTTCAATTACAACACAACCCCGGCAGCGTGTTTCTGTCATTTTTACGTACAAATTATGCAAAATACGCACACAAATGATTAACTTTAAGGTATTTAAATTTGAATAAAGACTTTTTTTGGACAGATTGAAAAAAATGTTTAGGACAAATGTTGTAGTAGATAGTTTAAGGATTTTATAAATGTATTACTTATGAAAATCGATGGAGTGGTTTTCAAACAATCTTGTTTTGAAATTTTTGATGGATCTCTATATTGTCATTTGACAAAATAAGTGTAAATGCAAATGTTTTACAAGGTTTATAAGTAATTTTGAAAGAATTTTTTTAAGTCTTTAAAATAAAGGAGTTATGACGTTTCTTCGAAAAATTAAAATAAAAACTTCCATAACTACGAACCAGGGCACCAAATCAAAAATTGGAAGAAACATTTCGGGTGTAACAACTTAATATTAACACCCTGTATATATTACAAAAAATAAAAGCTAATGGGTCTATTCTGAACAAATCTATAAGTCTTACTGATTTGTAAATAATGCACAAAATCCCTGCCACTCTTAAGTATAATTTTATATTAATCAACAAAAATAGATTCGTTTTTGTCAGTTTTTTACAGATATACCGCTCTATAAGATTTCCAGATTTGTTCAGAATTGACCTATAAATTTCTTATTTAGAAAAAATCGTACTCACCAATACTTCCTATGCATCACTATGAATCTTCACGTCTGGTCGAACCCTTTCATTGTTGTAATCACCGTCATCGTTACACAACACTAAACAATCATTCACGGCACTGATTGCTACCACGAAAAGCGCAATTGTTGCAATAATACACAATGCAGGCCGACCGTGTGTTTTCGTCGACTGTTTACAGCGGAGTGATCGTGTTGGCTTGTCCGATGCCGGCGAAGAAACAGGTTGCAAGTTCTAGATGCTGCCAGAGCAGAGACGAGATCTGGATTTGGGAGAGTGGAATTTGGTGGGAAGGTGAAGATAATTATAAAATGATGAATATTAATGAATTTGTAAGAAATAATAAGTTTGGATTATGATAGTTAAAAGCAGGGTACAAAATTTTTATGCAAAAAAAGCGTCTAATAAAGTTCTAGGGCACAAAATTCTACATTTGAAAATGTCGAAAATCACCCCAAAAATAGCGACATCCATGGATTGAAACATAAAATTATAGTAATAGGCTACTTGCGTGGTACTGAAAATATATATATATATATATATATATATATATATATATATATATATATATATATATATATATATATATATATATATATATATATATATATATATATATATATATATATATATATATATACAGGCTGTTAATTAAAAACCGGGCCATGGGCGTTTAACATGAAAAATCAGTTTTTGCTTGCGCAAAACTTCCCATTTAATTTAAGACAAAAATGTTTCAAATAAATGTAGAGAATTAAATTCTACACCTAAATCAATAATCAGATTTTATTTTGCATGTTTAGTAACCTGTAAAATCCAATTTGAAATACTATAAAAATTGCTCATTTGTAGTAATAGCCATACAATTTAAACAAAATTACAAAGAAATGCATATCGTTTGGTTTAATGTCACACTACAATTTTTTATATTCTGAAGATTACGGATCAGAAATTTTTAATAAAATTTTCGAGGTAGGTAAGCTATGAATACCTCTGCTTGTTTTTTAGGTTTTTACCTATCCCAGTATCAATATCAATTTCTTGACAACGTTACCGTAGCAACTACTCATAATGCCCTTGGGCGTAATTTGTTATACATATAACTACTCTGAAAGCAGGCTTGTTACAATAATAATAATATACCAGTAGGACATTATAGTATTTTATGTACCAAGGGCGTTACAATAATTTTGATTACAATAATTCTTAAGCTTTGGCGTTACTAAAGATGTTGTTTAATTGTTTTGTTTATTATGTTTGTACTGCTTTGGATGTGTCACATGTGACGGTAAATAATATCAAAAATGAATTCAAACGTGGATAAATATTGTCCCCAAAAAGATTAGTGATCCGTCATTCGTCCAAAATCAATGCGAAACATTAAAAAGAAAATAATTTTCATTACCGTTCATATTATTTCTAATTTAAAGTTCATAAACGATAATCGGATTATAATGAGGGCATAATGAACGAATATGCCCTCATATAATGCACCGGCTGTTATAGATATGTTTATGTGCACCGTATCCTAGCAATAAACAGTTCATAATAATTTAGTGAGACATAAATTAACAAACGTGTACCTATCAATGTACCTGTCAAATTAAGATAGTTTATTTTCATTAGGTATTAATGGCCCCGTCAAACTTTTTTGAACTTTTTATATGTTGTTAAGAATTTAAAAATAGAAATTACATATTTTTTGTTTTCTTGAAATAATAACGCCTAAAATGGGTATTAAAGTTTTGGCGCGAAAGTTGTGACGTCAGCGTCACTCCGCCATGAGTAGAGAGAACCGACATACATTACCATTAATATGATAATATACGATAATTATTGTTAAAAATATAAAAATACGTTCCCGGTTCAAACTGTGATTGAAAGTCTTTAAAAAATGGTAATAAAGTAAGCCAGAATATTATTCTGTTATTTCAAAATATATACATATTTGTGTGATTTACTTACATGATTAGGCGTAGGAGTTGTGTTAAATGTTGATTTATTTAAACGTTCAATAATGTATAAATAAAAATCAGGATGTCAAATTAAAAATTTTCGCTCGTTTTCATAATTAGATTTATTATTGGTTTTAATTAATGTGACTTTAAGACTTTCTTTAATATAATATTGAAGGTTATCATACTCATCACTCATAAGCTGTCGTTATAATAAGTAATTAAAATAGTAGGTTTTAAAGCTATATTGTTTTTATAATTAATTAAAATGACAATATTAATTACAATAATCAAAACATAGTTGATAATAAAAAGTACTCCAACATTTACATTAGTATTTCCTGATTACAACAATGAAAACTATTGAGGTTACAATAATTAAAACAAATTATAATAAAAATTTATTAAATTATTATAGTTCCTTTGAGCTTAAAAATAAATAACTCAAATATATATTTAATATCTGTATAGCAGGGTATCTTTATGGTCAAACACGTATATACTATATACAGGGTAACTGGACGACTGTAGTGACGCTGACGTCACAACATAGTCATCATTTTTCACAAAAATTTTAATTAAAATATCCGAAATAATATAACAAAACTTCCTGATTTTATCGATAAATTTTTATTTTGCACGATTTTTTTTGCTTAGCAAAAAACACGAAAGCAAACTGCATGGTAAATCCCAACGACAAAATATAACTAGATAAAACTTAATTTGGTTTGTTTTGATTTCGGCTGGCCAGACAGAGAAACTAGAGATAAAGATATGTTTTGTCTAGTCCGAGTTTTTCTCACTAGAGGCCACCACTGAGGCCACGTAGTTAAGTATCAGTATCTAGTTTAAACGTTGGTCACTAGAGGCGCAAGTGTTCTTAGTTAACATTTCGTGGTTAACATTAACAGTTTAGTTAAAATATTACGCCTACAAATTAACAGTTAACAGTATAGTTAAACTGTTAATGTTAATCTTAGATGTTAACCACGAAATGTTAAATGAGACTATGAAAAAACCATTTCATAATATTAAACTAACATTGGGGCCTATTCTGTAACTCAGTGGTTAATTTTTAACTACTGGTTAAATTGTTTAACCAATCAAGTATGTTGACATATAACAAAAAAAGGGATTTTTAGTTGTCAAATCATTATGTATTGGATAAAAATTTTAACCAGTGGTTAAAAATTAACTACCGAGTTAGAGAATAGGGCCCATTATATTCTAGCTTGTTGATAAGCATTACCTACTCGCATTTTAAGGAAGAAAACCTACAGAATTTTATGTTTTAGACAGACGTATATTTAGGTAACAGTTGTTGCCGGAAAATGGATTTGATCTTACGATATATTTCTTAATAAATTAATTATAAATGTAAGAAAACTATTTCAAAACAGCTTGTATATCTCCCAATTTTGAATAACACATGTCACCTGTTATATAAAATTAACGAAACATTTTAGATTTCCCGTTCAATAAATTAATTCACCTAATTTTCGAACTCTATCAAATATTTCTGTGATATAAATGGCTAGGAAGTATGATGGGAGGTCAATCAAATGTAAAAGGAAAAAGTGGCACGAATTTTTACTCAATTCAAACCGGTTACAATGATAAACGAAGTTGATTTTATGGGAGAAATAAACTAGCAAAAGTAGGATGCATTTCGAGAGAGTTGAATGAACATTTCTTGGAATACCCATGAACAGAAATTAGTTTCCGTAGCACTTTACGGAGAGGGGGTAGAAATTCGAAAATGTCACCTTGTTTCTTTACAAGCTTTACTTGTATTTTAAAACAAATTATTAGAAAAGTAAAGTTTACAAGTTAACAAAAAGTTCTACAGGTACAAGTAATAAAATATTTTGCCGTATATTCTGGACCTCATATGATGACAAATTTCTACAAATTTCTTTCGACTAGTTAAAAATAAATATTTTAAACTTAAACAAAAACTGAATATGTTATTCTCCCACGTATTCCGCCATTTAATATTGGGTTACATATCCTTCATTTGTAATAACAGTTTTAATGGGGTACTATACCATAAGGTACGTTCTATTGGTGTCAGAAATCTTCCTACTTCTTCTAGTAGAACATCAATGGTCGTTCTTTTGCGTCAAAAAAATCGAAATATTCCTACGAATCATTCCAATTTCAGAGATGGAAGCGTTGGTAGGAAGATATGTAGAGTGGAGATAAATTCAAAATTTTACTAGCTGACTGTCGCGCGTACATTTCTGTCACATTTGTGAATGTTTAGAGTAGACTGTGCCCAACAAAAATATCTCCTTTATGTTTTTATTATTTAATATATTTTTATATAATTATAATCTCTGTAATATTTGCATAACAACATTTTGAAGATCCAAAATAATTATATAAAGTTATCTTTTATTTATTTATTTATTTATTTATTTATTTATTTATAAGTACCCGACAGGAACAAAGTTCCCAATTAAGGGGTACTACAAAATAATACATTTACATATTATCAGTACAATAAATTGTGCAAAGAAAAATGACTATAAGCAGGTTATAAATTAATACAATGAGAAATATATCATCAATTTCTTCTTAAATAATAATAAACAATCAAAAAAAAAGTCAATATCATCACAATTAGTGTATAAAACATTAAATGCAGAACATGAACGCCTTAACGGACTTTTTAATTCGTAATTTGTCCTAGCTGTTGTAATGGAAAACAATATTTTTTGGCGAGGATGATTTGTTCTGGGTACATGAAAATTTAACAATGCAAGGAGATTGGAATCCATTATATCATTATTAATTAATTTGTAAATAAACAATAGAGATTGCACAGTGCGTCGATTCTCAAGAGATAGCATATTAAGACTTATCAATGCAGTGTTGTAGTGAAAATCATTTTGAGAACCAAAATGACCCTTATACCAACAATATCTTGCAAATTTTCGCTGAATAATTTCAATAGCTCTTATCGAATTTTGATACAATGGATTCCAAATCAGGAAACAATATTCTAATTTGGTACGAACAAAACAATAGGTTAAATAACAAAGGGCCAAGATTAGATCCTTGAGGAACTCCCGATGTAGCAATAAACGGTTGTGAAGTGAATCCATTGTAATGAACGTGTAAATTACGAGTATTCAAGTAAGATGAAAGTAGTGAAGCTAAGTTTAAGGAAAAATTAAAATTATTTACTAGTTTCTGAATGAGAATTTGATGGTCAACTTTATCAAACGCCTTAGCAAAATCTGTGTAGATAACATCCACTTGCAAATTATCATATAGAGCATTTAGTGGGTATTCGGTGAAATTAGCTAAGTTTGTCGCAGTTGATTTACCTCTTATGAAACCATGCTGTGAATCTGATATTTGTTTATGTACAGTGTTATATATTTGATTGTAAATGATTTTTTCAAGAATTTTTGAGATGTTGGATAATATAGCTATGGGACGATAGTTACAAATGTTACGTTTGTCACCGGACTTGTGAACTGGCGTTATATATCTTATATATATCTTTAGTTGTTAACAACAGTAACACATAACCAATGCCATTGTTCTATTGTATTTATTTTTTTACTTGACAGCATTTGACAGTTATTTGCTACTGAGCGTTCTTTTGCTTCAAAAATATTCTTATTCTAGTAGGAATATTTGTGACACCGATAGAACGTACCTATACTATTATTCACGAAAGATGACTATTCAAGGTCATTTGTTCGAAGAAAGAATACACATCACTTACAGCAGTAGCTTGGCAACATTTTGTATTAGAAAGAGAAAGATCATTTGACCTATGTCTATTTAATTTATGTGGTGGGACAGATATACGTAAATAGTGGCATTACTTTCTAACACATTATAAATAACAATGACGTATGTCGTATAATTACAGATACCTAATTATCTACTACACTTCCCTCTGTGCTAATATTTACCCAGTGGCGTTGCCGCAAATCAAATTAATATTCCTTGGTTTATAGTTAAGTCTATGTTTTTGAATTTTGCAAAAACATAAGTGAAGAACATAAATCTTTCAGAAAGGAATTATTTAGAAAGAAACATAATTTTCAAATAAATTACTCTAATTTTTTCAGTTAAAATGTGTCCATAAATATTTCATGTTGCACGCCTATGCTTACAAAATGCAATGAAGTTATCTGCAAGTAATATTATATCAGACGGCTTACAAATGGCCTTGAATAGTCATCTTTCGTGAATAATAGTTTATAGTCAAATTTTAACTATACAGAGTGAGTCTGAGAAGATGCCCCCCCCCCCCACCTTAACTTTTTTATTATAAGTAATATAAAAAATGGCTCATATAAAAGTTTTATTATTTTACATATACTATTTGATGGCAGATGTAGATATTTTTTATAGTCAGGTTAACAAGATGCGACTATCAACTCTTATTTTTCAAATGGCAACCTGTCATTATTTTAATAAAATAGAAACCGCTATTTTTTTCTCTTTTCCACGATGTATTATTTTTTATTAATGTATTTGAAAAATTTCGAGAAAAATGAGATAATTTAGAAATATTAGAAATAATTTTTAAACAAATATTATAGGTGGCTATGTGAAAATAGTGGTTTGACAAAAGACATAATATGGCAAAGTTTTAGAAAATTGAGTGTTAGAATATATATAATATACGGCAAATGTCCCATGTCGAGTTAAGAGCACTAGAAAGATTTCGCAGGCAAATAAACGAAGTAAGTGCTGTTTTATAACAGTTTTTTCTAGTAGTCCCACAAGATTTCACTCACACATAATTACGTTTATTTTGCATCAATATAGGATATTCTGTTTAAAATAATTGTATAATTAGAAATAATGAGCCAAAGGCTGTTGCTGCACTAAACTTGGAAAAAAACACACTTATTCATTAATTTGTAAATTTACCCCTACTCTGTTGCATTGTTCGTAAAAAGACATTGATAAATGAATTTTGTAGGTAATTAAACTCTCCACAACTCATTATGAGGACTTTTACGCTAAAATGAAATGTTACGCAGTTATTGCGATGAAAAGTGGAAAGAAACTCAAAATTTTGTGTGCGCAATTGTTGCCTTTTTTGGGAGCTTCATAGCTCCGTTGATATGAATCGTGGAAAAAAAACTTATCGTATCAAATTTTTAGAAAATTTCATCCTCTGCAAGTCGGCAAATAGCATTTTTTTCGCTAAAATTCACCAGATAGAAGTTATAGGTTAAAAACTGAAAAAAGCGCCGATTTATGGTGGTTTTTACAAGATGGCGGAGGGAGCGGAGGAAGGGGATTTGTGGAAATTTGGATATTCATTAGCCAACCATCCTATACAACATATCAAAAATTTAGAACTACCCGACCTTTTGTAGGGTAAATCCTTCATTTACTGGACTAACGTAATTGAAATCGATTAATGAATAGTATGACGTATCATTTCCCAAGCAATTTGATTGGTTGCCTGATTTTAAAAGCGAGAATCGCGCGTCGTTTGCCCCCACCCACCATTAATGCACAAAAACTAACGCCACCTGCCGCCATAGCTTGTGTCAAAATCAGGGCCGGCTCAAGACATATGGCGCCCTGAACCAAATTAGATTAGAGCGCCCCCCACCAGTTACAAAAATTATTTCTGATTTTTTTGGACATGAAAGAAAAAGACAAACTTGAGAGTTGATATACAGGATGGTTCTATACTTATGGGTCAAGCTTTAATGGATGATAATACCGTTAAAAGTAAGTCAAAATGTCATAATCCGAAAAGTCCAATTCCCAAAAAAAGAAATCAGTCAAAAATCAGCTAATTGTCATATTTTGAGAAATATTTGAAAATTTAAAACATATACGAGAAAACTTGTAAAAGATAAACAAAAACCCTCATTTGATCAAAGTCGTAACTTATAGTTTTTTGGATATTAATGGAAAATACGCTCCACAATTTAATAATACAGGTACATATTTCATACATTAATTTAATTTTCATTTATTTATTTATATCTTTAGTTTTATATTTTTTGGGCGCCACAATAATCTAAGGGCCCTAAGCCAATGCCTAAGTGGCTCACGGCTCAAACCGCCACTGGTCACAATATTGTCAAACAATGGTCAAACGATCAAACTGTTTCAATGTTCTATAATTTATTACAAAAACAGCATTATATTTATGTTAATAATATTAATTTCTTCATAAATATAACGTATAAGTGTTACCGTGTATCTGTCTTAAAGGTGTACATAGGAGATTAACATGGGAAATCAGTTTTTTGCAATTTCCTGCTCGCCTAATTATTTTAAGCAAAACGCGTCAAATAAAAGTTTTAGGGCATAAAATTCTGCAGCTAAATCAATAAACAGAAGAATTACCTTTACATGCTTTAAATTGGCAAAAGGACTCCAGGTAGTTCTGCATTGTATAAATGAAGGTTAAAGAAAGAGATGCAGAATGTCAAAATTTTTTAATTATGTGGCGATCGATTTCGGCTTTAATTGCCATCATCAGGCCGACGAGTCAAAAATATAAAATATATCTAGGAATTGAATCCATTGTTGAAAAATAAAAGGATTAAATTGTATTAGAATATAAAAAATAGTTGAAATTTTTTATATATGTAAGGAATCTATCCAGGAAGGACAGATGATGAAGAGTCTTCATCATCTGTCCTTCCTGGATAGATTCCTTACATATATAAAAAATTTCAACTATTTTTTATATTCTAATACAATTTAATCCTTTTATTTTTCAACAATGGATTCAATTCCTAGATATATTTTATATTTTTGACTCGTCGGCCTGATGATGGCAATTAAAGCCGAAATCGATCGCCACATTCTGCATCTCTTTCTTTAACCTTCATTTTTACATGCTTTGTAAGGACAGAAATTAAATAAGAAAATGCCGAAAATTACATTGAAAATATCGACAGCCATGGAATTGAACAAAAAATAAATAAATGCTTGACGTTTTATCTCTCACAGCGGTCACAACTTAAGTTAACTTATTTGACGTTTCTGACAATTTGATTTGAACAAATATCGTTAATTATGATAATAATTTTAATTATTAAAACTTTATTACATAACACTTCTTTGTAGTTAATTTCAGAGTGATGTGTTAATTTTAAATTCCAATTATTTTAATGTTTTTTTTCATGTAATATAGTGTTAATCATGGTATACAAAAAACTTACCAAGTATTTCACTTGTAGTATATAGCAAATAATAAACTTGTTATATTTCTTATTGTTTTGTTACAATTTACATTACGTTTGTCGTTTGTTGGTTATGTTTTACCGACTTCCCGAGTGCTCTGTCTTGCCGACTCCCGCCAAGCAGAAATTGTTGCCAAAATTGTGAACCAAATGCACTAACTTCATTATTTTAAAATTAAATTTCATTCAATATTTCACCATTTTCTTTTATTATTATTAAGCGAAAGAATGTTTGACAAACTATACTTTTTTATTATAAATATATTTCTTTAAGAAATGCTTTAGAAATAGGAGAGTTTTTTCCAAAATTTCCCGGTCGCTTATCTGGTGAAGACCTGGGAAATTGACGTTTCGGACGTTGCTTAGGCGACGCAAAACAACACATTTCAATGCATGAGTACGAAAAAATATTTCAGCTATGCGAACATGAAAAATGTGTACTCTTTAGAACTAACAGTTTCATAAAAAAAAAAAATAGTGGAGGGCTCCATTCGAACGACCTGGGTTTGATTCCAATCGATGCCAAGCTTGAAACTTCATAATTATTTCCAATTTTCAAATATCACAAAATAACCCTGTAGTGCTCTCTCCGCAACAGCATTGAGGACCCGTGACGTGACGCTGAAAAACGCTCTTATATTGACACACCCAGAAATGGGTAATAAGCATATTATTGTATCACTTTGAATTTAAACGCTTCATATATTTAAATATTAAAAGTGCTGGGCTGCGGCATGGTTTAGTTGAACGCAGCCGGGTCAATTTCATTCTGATAAGTCCCACTACATTTAAACTAAACACAAATAAAATTCTTTTCACATATTAAGCAGCAGGTAGCGTGAGAAACCAACAAATACCTTTATATGTATACGTAACTTACACGTATTCAACAAATAAGCGTGTAATTATGGTCGTCTAACAACAAATTTAATTTGTTATTGTTAATGTTTTCACAGGATAAATTTACAAATTGTTATTTGACGTATTGTTAGTAATAATATATACAATAATCAGAAGGAAAAGGATATTTTCATTAATGAGTTCATTCATTTAATGCACAAAACTACTAGTAGAGTACAACTAACTAAATTGTGAAATGAGAACTAGTACAATTTGTACTCCTACGGACATACTAAGTAGGTCTGTTGTGTTAGTAAATATTTTTTTGCAATGTTTGATATATTTGAAGTATTTAAATTCAAAAAATGTGATTTAAAAACGTTCTATGAGCCAAACATAATGTTTCAGAAATGGTACATGTGTTTAGTATTATTCACGAAAGATGACTATTCAAGGTCATTTATGAGCCGTCTGATACAATATTACTTGCAGATAACTTCACTGCATTTCGTACCCATTTCGTGCAAAGCGAATTATTTATATACTATTATTCACGAAAGATGACTATTGAAGGTCATTTGTTCGAAGAAAGAATACACATCACTTTACAGCAGTAACTTGGCAACATTTTATATTAGAAAGAGAAAGATTATTTGACCTATGTCTATTTAATTTATGTGGTGTGACAGATATACGTAAATAGTGGCGTTATTTTCTAACACACTATAAATAATAATGACGTATGTCGTAAAATTATAGAGACCTAATTATCTACTACACTGCCCTCTGTGCTAATATTTATCCAGAGACGTTGACGTTTAAATCAAATATTTATTCGTTGGTTTATAAGTTAAGTCTATGTTTCTGTATTTTGTAAAAACATAAATGAAGAACATAAATCTTTCAGATAGGCATTATTTAGAAAAAAACATAATTTTCAAATAAATTACTCTTATTTTCCAGTTAAAATGTGTCCATAAATATTTTGTATTTCACGCCTATGCATTCGAAATGCAATGAAGTTATCTGCAAGTAATAATCAGACGGCTTACAAATGACCTTGAATAGTCATCTTTCGTGAATAATAGTTTAGGTACAAAATACACAAACTGTCAAAATGTGAAATTTCAATGGGGTCCTTCGCTCTGATTTTTTTATTTTAAATGAAAGTTTTTTTTTAAATTTTGAAGCAATTCTTAGCATTAAAAAGTCTTAATTGTTTTTAATTTAACTGCATTTGATTTATAATACCACATGACGTCACGCGGACACCTACAGCTACTAGATAATACATATCTAACTCGTCCGCCATATTGGTGCTAAAATGATCTCATTAAACTATGAAATAAAGGTGGATTTTTTATAGTAAATATTTTTCATAATCAAATATAACTTCCATATTTGTCATATTATACTTAGTATACCAAAATATTCCAAGAAATCAAGAAAATATAAGGTTCGTTACGATTTTTGAGGTTAGAGAAAAATACATGTGTTGCATAAGTAATAAAACATATACCTGTAAAAATAATAATCATTTCTCAAATGCTTTGCACAATTTGGAACAGAACAACCCGTCATTGTGGATAACTACTATGATTAATAATACTGTAACCCTGATAATGAATTATAAATGTGGCACCAAATTGGGGAACGAGTCAGCTGTGATGTATCTAGTAGCTATAGCGACACTTATTGCTATATATTTCTCTCGTACAAGCTCTATAGTAGGCAGCGAGAAAGAAAGGTAGCACTAATGTGACGTCACAGTGACATTGACAACAAAGCTCACATATCTCGCAAAGTAATTATTAATAAATTGTTTTTTAATTGTTTTATTATTTTTTGCTATGGTGCAGGACCCCATTGTTAGCGGAAAGTGCTACTAACATAAGTGACAAAAAACACCAAATCATATTTATTCAAGCCGAAATTTAAAAAAAAATCATTTTAAAATTACCTCAATAGATAAAATAGTATAAAAACATGTTGCATAAGGCCTCTTAACGCATTCGTCCTTTGTAAAACTCGCCTTACGGCTCGTTTTCCAAACTTGGACTAGTACGTTAACAGATTGTCTTATGATACTTGTTTTATAATGTACAGTGTATTCAAAAAAAATCCTAACTCGGAGAAGGCTATGAACAGAGAAACGTATGTCTGTTCAATATTCAATTCAAAAATCAAATTGTCAAAATTGACCTTGAAATGTAATTTTAAAGAGTAAAGATAATAAGTAAGATTCAAGAAGAAAAGCTTTGATTTCTTTAAATAACATTTTTGACAGTAGGTATCTCGTTTCAAATTAACATTCAATTAAATACTTTTAAATTGACATACGTTTCTTTGTTCATAGCCTACTCCGAGTTAGGTTTTTTTTAACACACTGTACTATTCTGACAAGCAAAATGTCATTACATTTGTTTGTGATTTTAATCAATACTTAGTCACTTTCAAAAATTTTTAAATTTAATTATCGCAGTTACGGGACGTACAAAATAATATGTGATTATTGAATAAGATGCAGAATTAAATTCTCTACATTTATTTGAAGCATTATTGTCATATGGCCCGTTTTTCGTGTTACACCCGGTATATCATCTTGAATTATTACTTATTACCCATTTCTGGATGTATCAATTTAATTCTATTTGCAGGATATGTCTTAAAGTTGTCGGAATCGAACCCGGGCCGTCCGAATCTCAACCGGTATTAAAATATTTCTTATAGCACATGTTTGTCAACTTTAAAACATAAAAATGATACTTAAACTATTATTCACGAAAGATGACTATTCAAGGTCATTTGTGAGCCGTCTGATACAATATTACTTGCAGACAACTTCATTGCATTTCGTATGTATAGGTGTGCAACATGAAATATTTATGGACACATTTTAATTGAAAAAATAAGAGTAATTCAATTGAAAATAATGTTTCTTTCTAAATAGTGCCTTTCTGAAAGATTTATGTTCTTCACTTATGTTTTTGCAAAATATAAAAATATAGACTTAACTTATAAACCAAGGAATAATAATTTGATTTAAACGTCAACGCCACTGGGTAAATATTAGCACAAAGGGCAGTGCAGTAGATAATTAGGTATCTGTAATTCTACGACATATGTCATTATTATTTGTAGTGTGTTAGAAAGTAATGCCACTGTTTACATATATCTGTCACACCACATACATTAAATAGACATAGGTCAAATAATCTTTCTCTTTCTAATACAAAATGTTGCCAAGCTACTGCTATAAAGTGATGTGTATTCAAGGTCATTTGTAAGAAGAAAGAATACACATCACTTTACAGCAGTACCTTGGCAACATTTTGTATTAGAAAGAGAAATATTATTTGACCTATGTCTGTTTAATTTATGTGGAGGGACAGATATACGTAAATAGTGGCATTACTTTCTAACACATTATAAATAATAAGGACGTATGTCGTAGAATTACAGATACCTAATTATCTACTACAATGCCCTCTGTGCTAATATTTACCCAGTGGCGTTGCCGTTTAAATCAAATTATTATTACTTGGTTTATAGTTAAGACTACGTTTTTGAATTTTGCAAAAACATAAGTGAAGAACATAAATCTTTCAGAAAGCCATTATTTAGAACGAAACATAATTATTAAATAACTCACTCTTATTTTTCAGTTAAAATGTGTCCATAAATATTTCATGTTACACGCCTATGTTTATGAAATGCAGTGAAGTTATCTGCGAGTAATATTATATCAGACGGCTCACAAATGACCTTGAATAGTCTTCTTTCGTGAATAATAGTTTATAGATTTGTTTGAATTTAAATGGTTCATTTGTTGATGAGTAATATAATACTAGTTACATTTTCTCTTTAGCGGAACAAGGAACAACAATTTTATATGCTGAATCATTCTGAATTGATCAAAACAAAATCAGTCGTCCGGAAAAATTTATTACAGGAAGCACCACAACTAATTGATTTAAATTTAAATTAAATTTATTTATATTTTTAACTAATTACAATTATTTTTATATCTGTTGTTCTCACAATTAGATCATATTTTGACAATGCAGAAAAACAGGGAATACCAGAATATTATATCAGGAAATATATTTAAAAATTACTTTCCATGAGCTAATTTCTCAATAACTGTGACGACATACTTAAAACATTTAACATGTTTGAAAAATCTTTAAGTATATTGAAAGTATTAATTAATTTTCCAATGATAAATGACCTAAATTAGTCAAGTGAAGCAATTTGCAAGTTCCTTATGTCAGATAACGGAAGAATTTGCGTCCAGCGTTTGGTTAGTGTCTTTTAGAAGGAAATAAACGGCCGGTACAATAACTTAGGGGACATTGTGAGTCACCTTTGTTAAATGCCTTAAGGAGACTCCAAACAATATACAAATCATGGTCAACTGTTATTAATCCATTCAAACAATCAAACATATTCGACGCAGTCCAGCGATTGTAGCGAAGATATAACAAAAATACAGGATAATCAGGAGTAACTGTCGCAGTTGACAATATTTGGGTGAAGTGTAAAAATCAATGAATTATTATTAATTAAAATAGATGTTTATTAAAACGATAAATAAATATTTAAAAGATAATAACAATGACGATTACTAATATTAAATAAATATTAAAAACTACTATTAACACTATTTATTTATTTATTTAAGCAATTAACACGACTATTTATTTCCACGATATTACTGACTATTTATGTCACTATTTATTTATATCACATTCAACTGTCCTACCTACCGACTTCCACAACGTCTATATACTCAACTGACTCAACATCGTCTGTATATGCAACTGCCCGGACAGAATTCACACCATTCGCCTCACTGTCTGCCTATTTATGTAACTAACTGTCTAACTATCTAATTGTCCTTCTGACGGACTAACTCTCTGACTTCCACAGCCTCCGTATCACCGACTGTCCGTATGCCACAACTCTTCAACACCACTGCCGAGTATCCACTTCTAGTCTCCATTACTGTCCCCGTATACCTAGCTTCCCAATACTCCTCAAAACTACCGAGTATTCTCTTCCACAGCCATCCCAGTATACCAATAACTTCCCGAGTACTCCACTCGACATTAAACTGCTTACGCTTACTTCTTACTATCTATGTAACTGTCCTTCTGACGGACTAACATTCTGTGTCTGTCTCTTTGCAAACAAGTACGTCTTTAATATTTTCTAGAAAACTCTCCACGTCATAACAATGCGCCGGTGATCTTATGGGAGGGTGAACCTCTAAGGAATTCAGACCTGGCGATTAAGACTTTTTCCCATTCCAGCATGCAAGCTGCCGCTGAAAGATGGCAAGCCAGTGCGCGCAACTCTAGCTGCCGACAAAGTGGCCCGCATATCTCTTGTTTGTAATATTACGTTGTTGTGCCCGTAAATAAATTCTCAAATATAATTACTTGTTTAATTCAAACCTTTTACCAAATCATTAAAATAATAATTAAACGATAAAATTAGTTTAACTTAAAATAATCGGGACAAAGTTATGACTTCTGTCGGGCGTCCCAGGACGCCCACTTTTTTTATTTCCAACTACAACAGTTACTTTTGATCATCACGTACATATATAGTATATTACGCATCAAATTCGAAAAGTGACAATTTATTGGATGAGGTAGGCAATTTTCACAATGAGTCGTAGTCGTAGGTCGTAAACAAATTTTAAAAACCCCGATTATAAATGAACATGATTTTACAGAAATGATGCGTTCTGCATTTATCTGCTACCGTCAATAAATTTAAAAGTATAATAATAAAAGCATTTAAATTGAAAGGACGCTAAGTGCAAATTTTTCCGTTTTAATTCAACAAAAAATGATTCACACGAAACAATAACGATTACTTGTTCTTTCATTAACATTCTTATCCTTTAATATATTAATGTTTTTAAATGTTTTACGTATTTATGTAAAAATAAAATACCCAGGAACCACAACCGATCACTTAACGCGCTCAGCTACGCGATCCCCATATTAAAATAATAAAACATTGGATAAAATATAAAATGACACTCGTAGATCCATCTAGCAACCTAATATTACACCATCATTTATTTTATATTGATAAATTTACTTAAATTCCTGACAAATCCTGTTTCGATAACGAACTCTTTAAAAAATATTTTGCAGAAATATTCTTAATTCATTCTAAAAATAGAACTTTGGTTTTAACAAGTTAGTAATTTATTATTAGGAGAGGAAAATTTTGCAAGATTTCTAGCCAGCCTAAACTTAAAATATATTTTCAATAATTTTATTCGAAACGCGACTCGTGCTGCAATCTGGTGACGATTTATGAACTATATACTTACCCCCGGCATTTAATTTTAAATGAGCATTTAACAAAACAAAAGCATATCCAAATGATATGTTATACATTTCTAATATTGCAACCTGTAAGGGGGGTTAATGAATAGAATTTAATTGATTTAAATTTCAAGAGCTGATATGTTTTTTTAAGTTTTAATGTTACACGAAAACTGCAACTTCTTTTTTGTTAATATTTTTATTCATTTTGTTTAAATGTATTGAAAATATGTTGTTTTGTTAACGCACAAATGTCCATTTTCTAGAGGGTTGCAAACAAAATTATAATATAGAATAATTCGAAATAACTGCGGGAATTAAGCCCCCAACGTTTCGTGAAACAAACTCGCGGAAAATATTACGCAATGGGGTATTCTAATGTATCAAAATTTAAGATAAAAATGATTTTGCTAAAAATAAATGAATGTAAAAATAAAAATTTAATTTTTGTAACATGAATTGTCTTGTAATTTATTTTGGCGCTAAAAATATATCACGTGGTCTGTGACGTCGAATGATTGATGGCATTTCTAACAAATTTTGCACATAAAACTACACCATTAACAAGAAACCCTTTTTCAGTCATTGACACATTGTGAACTATCTTGTTTGTGTTAGATTTATTACGTTTGTTACAAATTTTCTATTGTTACATTTATCATCCAGTAAAATGCAAATTTTCAAGTAATATTTAAAAATTCACATCACTCAAATTAAATAAAAAATGAACTCAAATTTTTAGATTTTTAATACAAATGTGAGTTTCAAAAAATAAAACAAAAAAATCTGGTGTGGCCAACACAATACCTCCCGCCATTTACAGCCCGAGTCACAAAAAAGATTAAGTTAATCCTTATTTTTGGATTAGCGAATTTTACTCTAATTTTGACAGTTTATTTCTTAAAATATAGTCTAATCTAATCCAAGTAACTACCTTTTTTAATCCCCTCAACAGGTTTAAATCCTAATTACAGAGAGGGTTCACATTCACACACATCCATGCCTTAGTGGGATTCGAACCCAGAGCCCCGAGGGCACTCACGACATGAGGCGTTGCTCTAACCATTGCGCCATCGGAGCTATAATAAAATGAAGATTAAATTTTAAATACCGGGATAGAATAGAATTCACTAATCCAAAAATGAGGATTAGCTTAAATATTTTTGTGAATCGTTAATTTTTATTAATTTAAATACATACCTACATATTTGTTTGTTTAAAGCGTAGGCTCTGGGATTTAAATTATAGATAATTTTATAAATTTATCCATAAAATTTATAGAAAAAGCATTAATGCAAATCTATAGAAAATTTCATAATCTTCAATTTTCATAATAACATTAATCTCGAAAAAATAACATTTAACGGTATTTTTCGAAGAATAGTTATTTGTATATCAAGGCCGCGAAGACAATCTCGAGGGCGCTAAAGGATTTCGCGGACAAGGTGTACAAGGTGTAAAATGAATTTCGCGGCCGTTACCATAACAACGGTTGCGAAATTTAATTTCGCGGCCTGTATTGCGGTTGCGAAATTCTTATTTCGCGTCCGGTTGCACAAAAAAACTATTTTGAGCTTCTAGTAAAGTGCCATATCCGGTTATCCGATTTTCACCAAAATCTAATGGGCTCTTTCCATTACAAGTTCGAAATACAAGATTTCAAAATTTTCTGAATAATAGTATTTGAGTTAGAGTGGAGGATCCACACACATATACACACAGACATCATCGTGAAAATGTTAAAATTGGATTCTAGGGACCTTAAAACGTGGTCATTTAGCAAAATCTCGATATGTGATTTTTAGCACGATCCCTATACCTCCCTTACCAAGGGTAGCGGGAGGTAAGAAACTTTTAGAATACCCCATTTCAAAATCTAGTTCCTTGTCTAATGCGGGCAAGTGGTAATTTTCTAGCAGTTAACGTAAAGAATGCGATCAAAATTTGAATCCATTTACTAATTTTTCAGTAGAAACGAAATTTCGCGTTGGTCTTCGTCCGTAGGTTTAAATATAGCGCCTGCTATTTCTTAAAGCGATGACAATTGATAGTTTCCTGCTATGCAATTAACTATGAACGTCTTTACTAGGTACAATAATTTTCTTGAGTTTCAAGGTCGAAATTTTCTTTTGAACTTATGTTTCAGGCATAGTGCGTATTTGCCATAGTCATTATAGATATTAAAAATGAACATGATGAGTAATCATATTTGCAATTATATTGATAAAATTTGCAAGTGATGCGCAAATGTAATTAAAGAGAATAATATACAACACACAAAACAGAACTGCGATGATATTGCAAGCAACAAAAAAATAAAAAACTTACCTGTTCTCTGGATTGTAGGTCTTTGAAATAGCTGATGTCTTGTTCGTTTATTGATATTTTCCCGGTGCCTGGTGATCGAAGAGTTACGTGACCTCTCGCTCTTTTCCTTAAACATTCTATAAATTTTCATTAGATATTAATTCTTGCACAATTTTATGCAACTCACCATAAATAGTGATAAAGGCGCGTCCACTTTCATCGTATTGAAGTTTGGGCAACTCTACCGTTTTAGTTTGACTCATAAGCGACTGGCAATAAGATAAAATTAAATCTTTCAAACGATAAGAATATGGCATTTGTACAAAACGTTCCATGGTTGATACAAAATAACTATATTCTTTATCGTTTATAGTTTCGACTAGCTTTTTTTCCAAAACTTCTTTTTCGAGCCATTTATAACCACTCATATCGCTATAATAATTATGAATTACAATTAAATAAAACAGATTAAAGTTATATTTACATATTTAAATTTTCGTCCGGTTTTAAACCTTTTCTAATCATTCTATCTTCAAATTTTTCCAAATCAATCATGTGCTCGACAATATCGTATAAAAGTTTATAAAAATTCGGCTTTCCACAATAAAATAAAAAGTGATACGGTCGGCCGGTTTCATCAAATTCTGCAGCTTTTCTTTGTGGATAAACTTCTTCTGGTGGGCGCATAATTGGTCGTGCTTTTGGATCAAATAATCCCGACGGAAAGAGATATTCGATTGCTCTCTGAAAAGTTATAAATAAAACTAGAACAAATTAACTTAAGTGTTATCTTACATCGATGTCTTCTTGCGTGAAAGTCTCTGGATTTTCCCCCATCATATTAGCAAGGTGTCTCTTTCCAATTTGGAATTCTATGCTCTTTTCTGTCATGAATTCGTTATGTTCACGTGCACGTTCGAGATATGCTTTCATTGCCTTACTGACTTGTTTTTTGGGCATTATAGTACTCTGATCGACCAAATTTGTTTCAGATACATCACTACTTAAATTAATCTACAATTTGTTACCTATTTAATAATTTACACATGTTTTCAACAACTTAACCTGTATGTTTTGCTTACAGTTTGTGATAGTTGTGGATAAGTTGCATTTAAAAGTGCACTACATTGTTTAATTAATGTTCTAGCGGTTGGTATGCGATTTAAGAACATTTTGGCTTATTAAAAGTAAGTTTAATTCGAAATTAACACAAAAATTATAAAGAAACCTCTTCGGATCGCCGAATTCCACACTTGGGGTGCGTTCCAATTTATACATATACAATACACCAAACACACACCGACCACCGATGCACTTGTCTCTGCGAGCAGTGATTCGTGGGTGCGTTCCAAAACCTTTCTCTGAAGTATTGAAGTATAATGAATATTAATAAAGAAATAAAATAATATAATTGAAATACTTCGGAAATAAGGGGGTTTTTGTTTTAGCAGCTCGTCACTCATATGAAATCCATATATATTATTTTGATTGGCGACTCAAAGACCACCTATAAATATATAACGAATGCAGAGTTAGGAAGTGGAGTCTACTACCAATGGAAGTAGACAAATTCAAATAGCGGACACGTGGCTCCAAGTCCAGTACTGCATTTCTCAAACAGTTTTTATTTGAATATAAATTTCTTGCATTAAACTTAATAATTTTGATACACTTGCAATTATAAAGCTTGTAGACTTGTACAGTGTTATAATATTAATTTGTTTTTTATAAACATAATTTAAAAATAACATATATTTCAAGAACATTTTATATCCACGAAGAAAACAGTTTTATATAAAAACTTATATTCGTGACGTCACATCTACATTTTCAAACTTCGGAGGGACCATAACTCGTTTATTAATAGGAATTTTTTCACCAATAGTCTTAGTTTTACTTATACTTTCTGATGAAATTATAAAAAAAAAATGGTGGAATCCCCTATTTCAGAGTGTACTGCTCGTACTCTGCTACGCTAGTAGGGTACAAAATACTCCAATGAGATTTTGCACGTCATACACAAATATTTACAATGAAACGTATACAAATCGAGTTTGAAATGGAAATAAATATTGAAGATTGTCAATATTGGAGTAATGTCGCGTACACATTGGCGTGCGGTAAGCGGATAGCGGTGAGCGATGAGTAGCGAGCGGTGAAAAAATATGTACTTTCAACAATAGCTTTTACACGTAGTACGTAGTACGTACTTTGTACTTTAACATGAGCAGCGAGCGATAGCGCCACGCGGCGTCGCTCATCTTTATATAGGTTAACTTGAATTATTGGAAGCGGTATCGCTCAGTCTTGAATAGTTATTAAAGCATTAAGATCCCTGTGGTGTACTCCTAGCTAGCTGTGACACAAATTATATCTATTGTTATATTTTGACAGTTCAATTGTAGTAAACGTTTTTAGTAAATAAAAACCTATGTTAGGTAGACTAAAATTCATTACAATTTTATTTACTAAAAACAATTCGTAATGGAGAAATTTATGAAACCTTTAAGATTTGATACTGATTTGAGTTCACCTACAGCCAGCAAAGAATGGGCGCATTGGTTGAAGACCTTTGAAAATTTTCTCCAACTTACAGAATTCACCACTGATAAAGATAAGTTGAATTTACTAACTAATTTCCTATCTCATAATGTTTATGAATTAATCAACGACTGTGAAACGTACGATGATGCTATTGCCCTTCTTGGTAGTAACTATATGCAAAAGAAAAGTGAAGTCTTTGCTAGATATCAATTGGCCACACGGAAACAACAAGTTGGTGAATCCATATTACAATATATAACTACATTAAAACTCTTGAGTAAGGATTGTAATTTTAAAAAGGTTTCTGCTACTGAGCACAGAGATGAATATATTCGCGACGCCTTTATAAGTGGTTTAATTTCTCCGAACATTAGACAGCGCTTATTAGAGAATTCTGTACTTGAATTAAAAGATGCTATTCAACAAGCGTTGTCTCAAGAATCTGCTCAGAAACAGTCGGAACAGTACGTACATCATGACCAGTGGCTGGAAACTCTTATGGGAGGCTTTGAAACCATCCACTTAGTAAACCCGTTCCTGCGAATAGAGGGCAGCACGGTTAACTTTCCTAAATATTTTGTTGCACTCGTTGCACTTCTGTTGTGTGAGTTGCGTGACAAGTGGGTAAATATACATGCGTCCACCATGCGTCACTCCGCTATTCGCCATTTTAGTTGTTTTCCGTTATAAAAGCCAAAACTAACAGTCTGTGATCACAACACGAATTTGAGTTACAAACAAATAAAAGTTATAACAGTATTACGTCGAACGTAAATTATTCAAGAAATTAAATTAAGTGCAATTCGTATGATGAGGTAAATAGGTTTCTAATTGTATTTAGAAGTAGTTAATACAGTATGGTTGTTTTTATAGGTTATAAGATTGAAGATTTTCTTTAGTAATTTCCGATAGAAAGGGGCGAATTACAAATCACAAAATTGATTGAATTGAATTCCACACCTTTTTTTCATTGGACAGAAAGAAAAAAATTGTTGTTTGTAGACTTTTTGTTATTTTATTTCTAGTTTTATTGTTCTGTTATTTTATATTTTTCTTTGTAAAATAAATTTGATCCTTCATAATTCATTTTCTTTCTTTTTTTCCCTAATAAAGGTGTTGTTTTATTCATTGGTGGATAATGCAATCATCTTTGGAAATCTAAAACTTGGGAAAATGAATTCAAAATTGCGAAATGTTCATTTTATTTTTAATAAATAAAATGTGTAACTGGCGATTTTTGTTTCAAGTTTTCCAATTGCAAATTTTCAAAGGTGATTGTATTATTCATCAATGAGTAAAACAACACAAATCTAAATTTTATTCATAATTTCATTTTGCATTCGCGTTGCATACGCTCTAGGCGTTTTGCAGGCGTTAGTTACCCGTTCCTACGCAGAGATGTCGCGTCAGACGCGGTTTCAGCCGATAACATTGCAGTCGCCGATCTAGATAGTGTTTTTTTGGTCTGTGATCATGACTACACTGCTGCTAATGTTACTTCTGCGGCAATGGCCTTAAGCTCTCAGAGTGCTCATGCTTCTCCTACAAAAATATCTGCACAGGAATCTGACGATTTAAATAACGTAGTACTGGGTGCTGCGTCCCGTAATTCCTCTGGGAAAGACAAATGCTACTTTTGCGGATATAATAAACATCCTAGAAGCAACTGTCCAGCTAGAGAAGCGATCTGTAACAAATGTAGAAAGGCAGGTCATTTTGCCAAAGCTTGCAGATCGACATCAACTCGAACACAAATTTCTTCTTCGATGCTGGGAACAATAAGATCCGGCTCTTTATCCAAAGCTTTGATTCAGGCTACTGTTGATGGTATCCCGGCTTCCTGCCTTATAGATACTGGAAGTTCCAACAGCTATGTAAATTATAAATTTGCTAAGCTCAATAATTTTAAAATTTATCCTGAAACAGGAAACGTTTCTATGGCAACTACTTCTTTATGCTCCAAGCTCGAAGGTTACATTATTGCGGAACTTCGTTTATTTGAGCACTGTTATTCTAAGTTTAAATTGTCCATACTAAGAGAACTTTGCTCTGACGTACTTGTAGGACATGACTTAATGAAAAAGCACTCGAAAGTAGATGTAACATTTGGAGGAAAGCGTGATTCCTTAAAAATATGTAACTCTGTTCCTGCTTCCTTAGATCCTCCGCGCTTATTCGGGAATCTTACTCCTGAATGTAAGCCAATTACCACTAGATCCAGACATTATTCGGACGATGATACAATGTTTATTAAATCAGAAATCTCCAGGTTACTGTCAGAAGGAATTATTGTAGAAAGCATGTCTCCTTGGCGTGCTCAAGTGTTAGTAATAAACGACGAACGACGTAAGAAACGACTAGTGATCGATTATTCACAAACTATAAATAAACATACACTACTAGACGCTTATCCATTACCAAATATTAATTTTTTGGTAAATAAAGTTGCAAATTTCAAAATATTCAGTGCAATTGATTTGAAAAATGCGTACCATCAAATTCCAATTCTGCCGGAGGAAAGGCATTTTACAGCCTTCGAAGCATGCGGTAAACTATACGAGTTTACAAGAATACCGTTTGGAGTCACTAACGGAGTTGCTTGCTTCCAAAGAATAATGGATAAAATAATCGAAGACGAAGGACTAAAAGGAGTATTCGCCTACCTAGACGACATAACTGTCTGTGGAAAGGATCAGTCTGAACATGATGAAAACTTAACAAATTTTATGAAATGTGCAGAAAAATACGGACTCACAATAAACAAAAGTAAGTGCCACTTCTCTCAACAAACAATAAAATTATTGGGTCATCTTGTAAGTCATAAAACTATTAAACCTGACCCTGATCGACTGAAACCCATTCTTGATTTACCGGCGCCCAATGATTCAAATTCTTTAAAGCGAGTACTTGGTTGTTTTGCTTATTATGCTAAGTGGATACCACGGTATTCAGAGAAAATTCAAAATCTAATCAGCTGCAGAACGTTTCCTTTGAATCACCAAGCACTAGATGATTTTAATAATTTAAAACAAGAATTATCAAAAGCTTTAGTAACCACTATAACTCGTGATTCTACCTTTACGGTTGAAACGGATGCCTCAAATAGTGCTCTAGCTGCAATTTTGAGCCAAAATGACAGGCCAGTGGCTTTCTTCTCTCGTACCCTATCAAGAAGTGAAAAATTCCATTCTGCCGTGGAGAAAGAGGCTGCAGCTATCGTTGAGGCATTGAAGAAGTGGAAAATGTTTTTAATAGGCAGACCGTTTAAACTTATAACCGACCAACAGGCTTTATCGTTCATTTTCAACCAAAAGTTATCAAGTAAAATAAAAAACGACAAGATAATGAGATGGCGTCTAGAGTTAGCGCCATACGATTATGAAATTATCTACCGTCCTGGAAGAGAAAACGTAACAGCTGACATGTTATCTCGTACTTGTGGAGCAACGAACTCTAATAAATTATACAGTCTCCATAAAATGATGTGTCATCCTGGTGTGACTAGAATGGTGCACTGGGTACGAACAAAAAACTTACCGTATTCTGTCGAAGATATTAAGAAAATGACCTCAGAATGTCCTATTTGCGCTGAGGTCAAACCTAGGTTTCATAAATACGAAGGGCGTCTTATCAAAGCAACAGCGCCATTCGAAAGACTGAATTTAGACTTCAAAGGACCCATACCATCTAAATCTCGCAATCGTTATATATTAACTATCGTGGACGAATATTCTCGATTTCCATTTGCTTATGCTTATTCAGATCTGAACTCCTCTACTGTTATAAAGTGTCTTATACAGTTATTTTCTGTATTTGGTTTACCTTCATACATCCACTCAGACCGAGGTTCTTCATTTGTTTCAACGGAATTGACTTCATTTCTTCATTCTATGGGAGTCGCTACCAGTACTTCCACACCGTATAATCCTAAAGGAAACGGTCAAGTAGAACGATACAATGGTATTATTTGGAAATCTATCAATCTTTCATTAAAAGACAAAAATCTCGCAGTAACTAATTGGGAACAGGTTCTGACAGAAGCCCTGCATTCTGTAAGGTCACTACTTTGTACTGCTACGAATTGCACTCCTCATGAAAGATTCTTTTCTTATCCTCGGCGTTCAACTAATGGAGCTACCTTACCTTCTTGGCTTTTAAACCCTGGACCCGTGTTGATGAAACAAAACGTAAAAAGTAGCAAATATGACAACTCTGTCGAAGAAGTTGAACTACTTGAAGCCAATCCTGAATATGCACTTATAAAAAAGAAAGATGGGACGGAGTGTACAGTTTCCTTAAGACAATTGGCCCCCAGAGGTAATAAAGAATTGTTATCTGATAACACTATTGAAGATAAAATCGACAACTACGAAGTTAACAACCCTTTAGACAATCCAAATGTTTCCAGTCCTCAAGTAGAACAAGAACCCACAACCGCTCAACATCTCCCGCCTAGCGATGCTACTGATGAAGCTATCAGTGTTACAGAAACAGAGCGTCCACAACGATCCCGAAAGCCTCCAAAGTATTTAGAAGATTACGCATGGTAATCAAGCCAGGAGGGGAAGAATGTGGTGTACTCCTAGCTAGCTGTGACACAAATTATATCTATTGTTATATTTTGACAGTTCAATTGTAGTAAACGTTTTTAGTAAATAAAAACCTATGTTAGGTAGACTAAAATTCATTACAATCCCCAAACAGAAATATATTCGAAAATTATTAATATGAGAGATGCAGACAAGGTCTGCGATCAAAATCCAAAGTATAAAAAAGTAGCCCAGAGTATAAATGGTGATATTTTTCATATGTGAGATGAACTTAATTTAATTTATGAACTTTTTGTCTTGTTACGAAACAAAAATATTTCGATAATCTAAAATTTTCCATTAAAAAAATTCTTTCGAAGCAGCAACGCTTTACAAATGTACACACAATACCGCTCTTCACTTGCCGCTCGCCGGTAAACGCTCACCGCTTGCCAATGTGTACGGGGCCTAATTTATGATTGTTTGGGCCAGGGCCAGTTGCAAAAAACGTTGTTAGCTGATCATTTGTTTAACTAACTACACATTGAAACCATGAATACGTATCAAAAATACATTGGAAAAGAAGCCTTGTTAAAGTTAACAACGTGATTAAAATTAACAATGCTTTATGCAACTGGGCCTTAATCTTATAAAAAAAGTCATTTGAAAAACATAGTAATACCTGCAATAATTGTAAAAAATCTTGATAAAGCTGGAGGTGCACATAATAAATAATTCTTGCCAGTCATTTTACGTCAAAAAGGCGTATTAAAAGATTTCATATTTTTAAGGTTATGTTATTTTATTCACTCATTCAAATCCGTTCATAAATACTCCGGCTACTATGGTCACGTTACCGTTCTCGAAGTAGGGATCTCTGTATCTTTGTTTTGGTTAAAAATTATAAAACAGACCCCCAGATTTGTTTATAAAAGCACTACCTGAATGGTTAAATAATTTTCCATTTTTTAAATGCTTGAAAATATTACACTGCGTTCAAAACGCGACGATTGCTGGACGGACTATAGCTACTAGATAAATTACGGCTGACTCGTCCACCATTGTGGAGCCACTTAAATCATTCAATATCAATGTTACAGTATTATTAATCATAGAAATTATCCATAATAACGGATTGTTCTGCTCCAAATTGTGCAAATCATTTGAGAAATGGTTATAATTTTTACAGGTACTTATGCAATTCATATATTTTTCTCTAACCTCAAAAATCTTAACGAACCGTATTTTTTCTTGGTTTCTTATTTTAAATAAGTATAAAATGGCAAATATGGAAGATATATTTAATTAAGAGAAATAGTTAGTACATAAACTTATAAGAAATGCACTTTTATTTCATAATTTACTGCATTGATTTTAGCACCAATATGGCGGACGAGTCAGCTATATATTATCTAGTAGCTGTAGAACGGACTATGACGTAATATGCCGGATCAAATTTACAGTTTTTTGTTTTACCTCTCAACATAGGAATAGTTTACAATACTTTATTTTACGTAGTTATATCAAACAATTTCAATATCTTGAATGTAGGCGAGTCGATTTTTAAGCACTCCTACTCCATTTCTTAAAATTACAGAACTGAATTTTAAACTGTGAGCAAACATATAACGCTACGATCGCGCCATCTATTGAGCGTATAGACTTGCGGCCTATGTCACATTGTTGTGGTGGTAAAAATTGGCCGTTAAAAGAAATGGACCTTTCCAATTTAAAGAGATAGAAGATATGCGCAATGGGGATCTGCGCATAGTAAGAACAACTGAGATCTATGACGTTTGATTCTAAAACATTTAGACGTAAAATGTGAGAATATCTCGGATAACTTAAAAAAATCTTATCGAAATGTTATAAACGCTTTTATTGAAGGTAAAATGTCTAACGATGCAAATTTTCACTGAGAATACAGGTATTTTAATGACTGCAATATTTTTGACGTTTCGTTTGACAGCCCAACTGGCAGTTGTTCGCGCCATTTTCTTACTATTTGCAGCGATAGAAAGAGATAGCCCTTAAATTGGAAAGGTCCATTACAAAAAATACTGTTTTCGATATATATTTTACAGAAAACCTGTTATAATAAAAATGTTTTATTTATTCTAATACATGTAACTTTTCATGATGAATAACAAAATAATTTAAAATAGTGGAAACACCCATTCAAACGGTATTGAATATAAATTTATTTATTAAAATTCTCTAGTAGTATAGATTTAAATAAATCCATATCTATTTCTGTTACAATTGACGCGTTTGGTTTTACATCCTTTTCAAGATGTAAAACCACCATTTGAGCTCTTGTCTGAACGCCTTGTAATTCAACACTAGCCTTACATTTAAACATTTTCTTAATTATTTCTGGAAATAACATCAATGCGACTAAATTTGCATCACAACACACCCAAAATTTTCTAGTTTTTGGATGTATACTTTTCTCAGCCGCATTCAATAAATTCATTGTTGGATGATTACTTTTGCCCAAAACATTATATCTCCATTCCTAAAAGCAATATTGCATATTGGTAAATAAAAATTTACAATATGGAAAACTCACAAGAGTTATAGTACTTTTCATACAGGGTTCCCAGGGTAAAATTGTAATAGGGCACTTAGAATAATGTAATACGATATAGGCAGCTTCTGGACCAACATAAAAGTTGAATTCAGCTGCTGATGTTACATTTCCTATTCCTGTAATTTTTTATTATATGTATAATCTTTGTTTATAAAATAAATATTTATACAGATGATTGAAATAATAGAGACAAATAACTATTTTTTTATTATTAATATTGGATGTACTGTTTAAATTACAAGTTGCGCGCAAAGTTAAACGCCAATTTTTGGTGTGAAAGACCATGAATTCTACTTCCGGTTTCGCTAGAAGCGAAAACTTCGTTGATATTTTAATTGGAATGGTACATATATTTTCGGAAAGTATTTAAAATGGAGGAGTTATCAATTTTTTTATAAGTTAAAATATTATTAAATCTAGCGTTTTTACTTTCTATAGTAAAATTTTATAAAATACCGGAGAAAAAAAATGTTAAACTTTTACAATATTTTCTTCCCGCCATTATGGCGTATATATTATAACATCAACTTTGTGTGAATTAGGTCTCGACATACGTGTTCAAAACATGCTTCATAGAAAGAGACAGAAGCAAAACACGGCCACCTGTTTATGTTTACATTTGACACTTGACTATTTAATATCTGTGTTTATCGTATTTTCTAGATTTTACGTTTACATATTTAAAATCAAATAATTTGCTTTTTGCGATTTGACATTGAATTTGACACAAATCAGCTGATTCCTAGAACGTCAAGGAAGCTCGACTCACGTGTCTGCTCAAAGGGTCAAAACTATTCCCTATTCTCTGCAATATTGAATGACTTAAATGGAACAGTGTATAGTTATTAATTTTTCAAAATGATATTTTGTATATTTATTAGTGTGTTTATTAGTTTACCATGACATTTGTACCGTTGTTTGAACTGTCTAAAATTCATAAAAGAATAAAATTAAACTAAATTTAAAAATAAATAATATTTTCTTCATTTTTTGACAGTTAAAATACTCAAAAACAAATGAGACGTCAGTAAGTGTCATAATATTTCTTCAAACAAAGGCACAAATGTCATAACAAACTGATATTTCATTCAAATATCATAATTAATAATTGCCATAATTGCGTTATTTTTAAATGAAAATGCAAGTATTTGGCATCATCGTAAAGCTAATGAACCTTTTCAATTTAACGGCAATCCCTTTCTATTGCTGCAAATAGTAAGAAAATGGCGCGAACAACTAGGCTGTCAAACGAAACGTCAAAAATACTGCAGTCATTAAAATACCTGTACTCTCAGTAAAAATTTGCATCGTTAGACATTTTAACTGCAATAAAAGCTTTTGTAACTTATTTCGATAAGATTTTTTAAAGTTTGCGCATATCTTCTACCTCTTTAAATTGAAAAGGTCTATTTGATTTACATTCCTAAAATATAAAAATATATGTTGCATTCCATTTAAAAAATCAACGATGTTTTCGCTTAAGGCGAAACCGGAAGTAGAATTCACACCAAAACGTGGCATTTACCTTAGCGCGCAACTTTATAATTTAAACTATAGATTTAAAATTAATAAGAAAATAGCCGTTTGTCACTATTTTTTCAATCACCCTGTATACCTTTATAATTTCCGCCCATAATAAAAATCTCCTTTACATTTTTTGCCAGCACCCGAAATTTCTCCTCCGTCATCATCATCTTCATATTCTAAATCACCAAAACCGTCTTTTCCATGATAATAATTTTTATTGTCATCGGCACCACTTAAAAGTGGTTCTTCTGCACCCAAATAAACAGGAATCTAAAAATATTTAATTTAATTTAAAGTTTAAAGGTGTACTTGTACTTACTTCTGTTCGTTTGCAAAGTTTTAATATTCTTCGTACATTATTATAAACATTTTGCAATTGAGTGTTGCCGTTAACACAAGTAATTGCCTCAATTTTAATATTTTGTTCTAAAAGTAAAATTAAAGCGAAAGCATCATCAGTGCCAGCATCTATATCGACAATTACTCGTTTAGCCATGTTTTAGTACAAAAAATAATGTTTTCTTATTAACTGGTAGTGGTAGTGAATTAAATAGTATATCAAAGGTCAGATAAACCTTTTAATCTTTGTTTACGTACTAATTTCTGTTTTATCTGATAAATGAATTATTAAAATTTATAGATAATATTTAAATTTTCCCAAAAATTTTCTAAAAATCTGATATGGCTAGGATATGATCTCCCGCCAATTGAATGTTTAAAATAGCAATGAGCTTAAAATAAAGTATCACTTCCGGTTGATCGTTTGTAAACAAAATCTAATTTGTTATTCCATAATTAGAAGTCTAATACGAAACTTTGGATTATATTTTATTATGTTTTTGCTCGAAAATCTGCTAAGAGCTCCAAATTAAGTACCACTTCCGGTTTATTAATTTTCGCAAAAATGTAATTTGTTGTTCTCATTAATATTAAAATCTTAAATACCAAATTTGAAAAATTTTGAATTATATATTTTTCACGAAAATCTGTTCAGAGTTTCAAGCAGAGCATCACGTCCGGTTTATCAATTTTAGCCAAAATCGAATATGTTGGGGCTTTAAGTAAAGTATCTCTTCCGGTTGTCCCATATTACTCAAAATCTAAACTCTTTATATGAATGCAGAATATCGCCAAACACATACACACAGACATCATTGTAAAAATAGTGAAATTGTGTTGTTTTATTCACTATCGATTTTTTGAACCGAAAACATTACCTCCCTTTACCTACGGTATGACGGGAGGTAAAAATTTATACTTTCCGCAGTTCATGGATCAACAGGTATATACGCTAAACGGTACTTTAAAATAGGGTACAAGAAAAAATTTCATTGTCGAATTTACGACTCAGTTATAACAACAAATATTTGCAGTTCTGGGAATATGTCCGACCATAAATAATATTTACTTGGAAAAAAATGACCTGTATCTCCGACCATAAATAATATTTAATCTGACGTCGAGAACGTATAAAAGTTCAAAAAATCATAGTTTAAATATTATGTATTTCTAGAAAGTACAATATGAACCTTCATTAATAACTTTACATACATTTTCAGAAAAAAAAAGTGGAAATACCCCATATGTACCTTACGTTTAGTTCAAAATTCTGCCGCTGATGGTGTATTCTTATTTTTGAATACTATGGAGGTAGGAATTTTCCCATCTACAGGTAGCGCCTAACTGTCAACCTTTCATAACCTTAACAATGCCATTTTGTTTAGGTTACCTTTGTGTGTTCAATAAACCTATAAAACTAAAATATACTGCTGATGCCCTATCTCTCACCACTCTCTCACTTAAGAGGAGTCTGCTACAAACATTATTGCCTATCCTTGGCAGTTAGTGTAAGATTTCTCTCCCGCTAGTTCCCTTTGCCCGATCTACACCAATAAAATCAAAGTAATCCGCCGCTTGCGCAGAGCTATTCTTACAGACAAGTGCAGCTATAAATTCAGATATATATGTCTGCACTCGTCCAATGTTATCTCACAAATCTCACTCCCACCAGCAGTATATTTTAGTTTTATAGGTAATAGGTATACTGTGTGTTCACTTTAGATAAATCTTGAAAATATTCGTCATTGATACAACAGAGTCTTGTTATTTCGTGGTCATTAGTTTAGAAGAATGTAGAAATAATTTTGTATTTGTTGTGCGTTATTCTAAAATATATTTCAAATAAATACTGAACGAAGATATTTATTTTATTATTTTGTTGTTCACAATCTGTCAGCCCTCTATTCCTACCTCCATGGTCCATTCGCAACAAAAACGACCATTAAGGGCAGCACAAGATGGCGGTTCGATGGTGTATTATTAGGCAACAAGTAGTAAACTGCAAAAAATATGACATAATAATTAAGTGTTCGACATATGAAGCAATTTATGCTGTAAACGAACGAGTCAATACTATGGACTCTTTATGAATTCACCGTAGGCTAGTTAAAATATCGCCACCAGACGGTTACAGGTTAATTTTCTTTGCGATGACAAACTTTAACCATGTATTCTGGGGGTCGTTCTAAGTTTGTCGGTTTCTTCAGGGGACGTTCCGTATTTCGTACTCTACTCTAGAGTAGGGTTTTGGAACGCAGCCCCTGTGGAGTGGAGAGTGGAATACAGTTTCGGAACGCACTCTTAACAGTATTGAAATGTCAAATTAGAAAAGTTTTACCGGTTAGAATTCCATGTAATAGTATTTATTTATTAGTTAGTATGTTTATTTAAGTAACAAACCGGTAAATTTTTATATAAATCAAATATTCTGTAAGAACTAAAAGAATCAAAACAATATGAACGTAATAAGTGCAGTAAAGGCGTACATTACAAAAATGACTGAAGAATCTGAACCAGGCATGAAAATCTTATTGATGGACAGAGAAACAACGAGTATAGTAAGCATGGTTTTCGGCCAATCTGAAATCCTTCAAAGAGAAGTTTATTTACTTGAAAGAATTGATACAACCCAACCCTTATCCCCGGATAGGGACTCAGGTTTACGATACTTGAAATGTTTAGTATTTTTACGCCCTACGGCTCAAAATGTTGCTCTACTAGCTCGAGAACTTCGTAATCCAAAGTATGGAGCATATTACATCTACTTCAGTAACATTTTGGCGAAAGCAGATGTTAAAACTCTCGCAGAAAGTGACGAACAAGAAGTGGTAAAAGAAGTGCAAGAATTTTATATGGATTACTTAGCAATCAATTCTCATTTATTTTCTATCGGTTTACCGACTTGTATGCAAGGATTAGCATGGAATCCTCAAGCTTTGCAACGTTCAACGCAAGGAATAACTGCTTTGCTGCTGTCTCTAAAGTGCTCGCCGCTCATTCGCTATCAGAAAAACTCCAGGCCTTGTCGAAGACTTGCGGATAATATACGTGATTTCATGATAAAAGAATCGCGTATGTTTGATTTTCGGCAGTCTAGTCCAGCTATTTTATTAATCCTGGACAGAAAAGACGATCCTGTAACCCCACTTTTAAACCAATGGACTTATCAAGCCATGGTTCATGAATTACTCACAATCAATAATAATCGAGTCAATTTATCTAACGTCCCAGGTGTGCCCAAAGATCTAGCGGAAGTGGTTTTATCAGCAGAACAAGACACATTTTACGCCAAAAATCTATTTTTAAATTTCGGAGAAATCGGAACAAACATTAAATCTTTAATGGATGAATTTCAAACGAAAGCTAAAAGCCACCAAAAAGTTGAAAGCATCCAAGATATGAAAGCTTTCGTAGAGAACTATCCACAGTTTAAAAAACTATCAGGAAATGTATCCAAACATGTAACAGTCGTCGGCGAATTATCATCAATGGTCAGCCGACATTTATTATTAGAAGTTTCTGAAGTCGAACAAGAAATGACGTCACACAATGAACATTCCCAACAACTACAAACTATTAGAAAACTAATCAACAACACTAAAATACGAAACATCGACGCTGCTAGACTTGTAACACTATACGCAATCCGCTATCAAAATCACACAAACAACGACATTGTCGGTTTGTTAGAAGTGCTGAAAAAACGCGGCCTCCCCGATGAACTAGTCCATCAAGTTGTCAGCGTTTTAGAATACGGTGGATCTCACGCCCGACAAAGCGATCTGTTTGATTTTGAAAGCGCGGCGAAAATAACCAAACGATTCTTCAAAGGTTTGAGCGGAGTTGATAATGTCTACACTCAACACAAACCTTTGCTTCAAGAAATATTGGATGATCTGCTTAAAGGAAAGCTGAGAGAATCACATTTTCCATATTTAGGAGAGCAAGAAATAACTGGAAGACCTCAAGATATTATTGTGTTTATAGTAGGAGGTGCAACGTATGAAGAATCTTTAACAGTACATAATTTTAACAAAACGTATCCAGGAGTTCATATAATATTAGGAGGAACGAATATCCATAACTCCAAGAGTTTCTTGGAGGAAGTCTCAGCAGCTATGAGAGGCGAACCCAGAAAGTATACACGTAATATTAGAAATGTACCCTTAAAAGCAGAATAATTTATTAATTATGAAATACTTAAAATATTAAATATTTATCAATAACTGTCTATACATTTTTATCCTTATTTTATTTTTTGTAAATATATGTAAATCTGTTATAAATACATTTTATTATACAGAACATTTGAGAATAAACTATTTAAATTTTTTTGTTACACTTAACCAACAATAACTTTACACTTAATAACTTACATATAATGAAGTATAAATTTACGGTTAGTAAGTGTAAATTTTACACATAACTAACTGTACAATTACAATTGATTATATGTACAGGGACGGACTGGCCTTGGAAATAAAATGTATCGGTCTCTCCTTTTGTGGTTAAACTATGTCTACGTATATTAGAGACACCTGGTGAAAAAAAAAACATTTTTGTATATATCCTGTTTTTTGGAGAGTCCTGTACAGGATAATATATCCTTGACCGGTCCAAAGAGCCAGTCCGTCTCTGCACAAATACTGAAGTGTAAATTTACAGTTAGCAAGTGTAAATTTACAGTTAGTTGTGTAAATTTATAAATTCGCAGATGTGTTGCATTTCGCAGGTTATATGCAGTTTGTTGACGGCTTTTGGTAATCTACATTTTGTATGTTATTATTTCTTTGAACAATCCAGATTTTGTTCCGTTAAGGAAGGTTCAAAATGCAAACATAAGATACAGAAATTTTTGGAAGTTTGATATAAGAAATCGTGGACGAAAAAATCGTCACAGACGCCCAATGGACCTTTCCAATTTAAGGGCTATCTCTTTCTATCGCTGCAAATAGTAAGAAAATGGCGTGAACAACTGCCAGTTGGGCTGTCAAACGAAACGTCAAAAATATTGCAGTCATTAAAATACCTGTATTCTCAGTGAAAATTTGCATCGTTAGACATTTTGCCTTCAATAAAAGCTTTTGTAACTTATTTCGATAAGATTTTTTAAAGTTATCTTACATTTTACGTCTAATTTTTTTAGAGTCAAACGTCATAGATCTCAGTTGTTCTTACTATGCGCAGATCCCCATTGCGCATATCTTCTATCTCTTTAAATTGGAAAGGTCCATTCAGACACTCATTCGCTCTTTTACTCCATAAATTCTGGAGAAGATATTCTCCAAGTATTGGAAGAGTTTGTTAAGTCCTAAAAATCCTCCAGACGTCTGTTCCCGTTGTGAATCTCATCTACGGAGAAACTTTCTTCCTCTAAGAAAATTTCCGTCGGATTATTTTTACTCGCATCTCGTGAAACAATAGGCAGTCTCTCTTCTAAATTACTTACTTGCTTTATTTTAAATTCTTTTTAAATAAAATATAAATTGTTTAACAATTAACAAATTTGATGCTGTTTTAATTTGAATTTAAGTACCTTTAGGTATATCTATTTGTCCAATTTTGTCTGTATGTTTGTATAAACTTAACTTGCTTAAAAATATAATAAATGAACCATTTAAATTTAGTTAAGTTTAAATATCTAATATCCGTTGATTTCCAGCAATATCAAATAAAAATTGCATAGAAATATCGACCTTCGTGCATAATCATATTTATTGATTTTTGTATCTCAGATCTCTTTAATAGTTTAAATTATTGAGTACAGTTGTCAGCACATGTCTAACTTTATCTAAATTTGGCACTATTCGATTTTATGTATTTTCTTATATAAGTCTCCCAGTTTTCAAAATATTTGATCTACTGTTCTAGAGCTATGAATAAATAATGTAGCATTCAATAAGTTTATTTACAGTAAACAATAACAGAAATTTAAATACATACATTAAAACAATTGTCTTCAAAATTTTATTTTATTTAAGACAGATAGCAGCACACCAAAGTAATTAATTTTTTCCAGTGCAGGCGTCTTTTTTAAGGGGCTTGATTTTAATATGCATTTAAATGCTCATATCAACAATTAATCCCATAGCAAAAAAATTGTATCGACAGGTATGGAATGGAATCAGTTTGACGAGCCACGATCGAAAAATCAATAAAACCGATCATGCGCAGTAGATCAAGTATTTGTGGTATGCGGAATATGATAAGCGCCGGCGCCTAAATACCAAAAGAAATTTTTTGGAATTTCTTTAAAATTTGACTATATACTGTGATTTTTCAATTAAATATTGTTATTATATGTATTATAGAAGTTTAATAAATATTATATTATACATATTCTCCATTTTTTATTGTAATAAATACCATATTTTGTTATATACAACATAGAAAATGTGCAATGATACGCAGAACATAGGAGTTTAACATAGGATTTTAAAAATGTGTGGAAATTGGATCTCTTGCACATTTTAGAGCATTTCATTTAAGCCATTCAGCAGATGGTACTTACATCGTCTCCAATTTAAACCAATCAGAGCGGTCAAAACTATTTCCTATTCTCTGCAATACTGAATGGCTTAAATGAAACAAGGTATATATTCGGTGAAACTAGAGAAATTTAAAATAACCGAACCAGGTTAATCTTATTGGTCGATGAAGACAAATTTGCAGACTCAATTTCAAATTTGTCATCATCGATTAATAAGAATTGACTTGGATCCCGGGTTAGTTCCAATTTCCCTTGTTTCGGCGAACGGACTATACCAAACGTTTAATATGTTTGTATCCATGTAATTGCATGTATTCTTAAATTATATGTTACAAGTTACAATTAGCAAGTGTAAATTTACAGTTATTAAATGTAAATTAACAGTTAGCAAATGTAAATTTACAGCTAGTAAGTTTTTTTCTTATGTTTGTCCTTCTACGCTTCCGTACTTTACACCATTCATTTTGCGGAAGGTAAATTGCCAATTTTTTAAAAGCAACCTTTTAAAAACTTCCCTTATGTATTTTTTGCATATAAAAAATGAAAATTAACAGTCTTCCCGCTCATATTTCAGTTCAAAATTATTATTGTGTATTAGCAGTTCTAAAAATATCCCACTTCGCTCCTCCCAATCTATTACCTTTCTTACTTTATTTGACTGGGAGCAGCATGGTAGAAGCTCATTGACAGTTTAGTAATTTGTGTTTTTAAATAACCGTATAGAAAGTGCATAGATTGTGTTTATAGTTGAAATGACCTAAGTACAATGACCACTGCATTAACCCAACAATTTGTGTCGGGATTAAAATCCCGACACTCAGAAACAAGATCCAAAGCCGCCCAAGATTTGTGTTTGTATGTGAAAACAGAACTTCGAGAAGCTACTCATGATGAAGTTAACTTATTTATGGATGAGTTTAACCACCATATATTCGAAATGGTCTCTGGCAATGATGTCAACGAGAAAAAAGGAGGAATATTAGCTATTGGTAAATACAAACTAACCTTATTTCTTGTTCCAAACTATTTAACTCTTAGAACAATTCGTAGTTTGCTTGATCGGAGCCGATGTTGGAAATATAAACACCAGAATATCCAGATTTGCTAATTATTTGCGGAATTTATTGCCGTCTAACGATGTTGGAGTTATGGAGCTTGCAGCAAAAACAATGGGCAAACTTGCACTTGTTTCTGGTGCAAAAGCTCCTACATATGTTGAGTTTGAGGTTAAACGAGCTTTTGAATGGCTTGGAGGAGACAGACATGAAGTATGATTCTTAATTCATTTTGTAGAGTTTCGATTCGATGTAAATCGTAACAATGTTATAGGGAAGGAGACAAGCTGCAGTTCTTGTATTAAGAGAGCTAGCAACTTGTATGCCTACATATTTTTACCAACACATTTCCTCATTTTTTGAGCTTATTTTCAATGCTGTACGCGATCCAAAAGCTTCAGTACGGGAGGGTGCAGTAGATGCTTTAAGATCTGCATTGGTTGTTACTGCACAAAGAGAGTCCGCTAAGCAGACGCAAAGACCCCAATGGTAAGAATAAGAACTCTCTTCGCTGTACCGGGTGGCTATTAAAAAACGAATACTGTTTGAAACTCCATAACTCCGGAGTACATTGAGATGTCCATTTTACAATTGTATAAAACCTAGAGCAAATCCAGGGATCGGAAACCGCTAAAAAATGGGTTCGGTTTGGGTTCAGGTTCAGAAATAAAAACAAAATTGGGTTTAGGGTCGGTTCGGGTTCAGAATTTTTTTTTTAAGTTCGGTACCGGTTCTGGTTCGAAAAATTAAAAATTATATGTGTATCTGAAATTTAAAAAAATGTACATATGTGTAGGTATGGTAAATAAAAGACGATATGCTCAATAATAACCAAATAATATTATTCTATTAGGTAAATAATAAAAATGAAACACAAAAACAATTATTTACATGAAAAATACTCGAACCAATAAATTTATTTTGTAAAGAAATTTCCATTTAATCTGATTATCAAAATATCTGATAACATCTCTTCAGACATATTTGCTCGCTAAAGTTGCAAAAAGAATTTCAGTGCAGAAAATGCCCGTTTCACACAACTTGTATAGCTGTAACTGCTAACTCAATTTGCGCAACGTCACAGTGTAACAATTTTTGTTCCTCCCAAAAATTTAATATTAGTTTTTGTAATTTTTTGGAAGACTTTATAATTTTTAAAAACTACTTGACACACTCAAGTTTAGGGTTGATTGATAGGTGTCCTACGAGTTAGCCGGATACGGAAACGTGCTAGGATTGTTCCTTGGGGTTACTATATTTAGTATTTATTGAGATATTCATTAGACAATAAAGAATACAGCTTACAAAAAATTATTAATTAATTTAATGTGACACGCTCCAATTTAGGGTTGATTGCTGGGTATCCTACGGGTTAACCGGATACGGAAACGTGCTAGGATTGTTCCTTGGGGTTGCTATATTGAGTTTTTATTGAGATATTCATTAGACAATAAACGTTCAGCTTACAAAAAATTATTAATTAATTTAATGTGACACGCTCAAATTTAGGGTTGATTGCTGGGTGTTCTATGGGTTAGCCGGATACGGAAACGTGCTAGGATTGTTCCTTGGGGTTACTATATTTAGTATTTATTGAGATATTAATTAGACAATAAAGAATACAGCTTACAAAAAATTATTAATTAATTTAATGTGACACACTCAAATTTATGGTTGATTAATAGGTGTCCTACGGGTTAGCCGAATACGGAAACGTGCTAGGATTGTTCCTTGGGGTTGCTATATTGAGTTTTTATTGAGATATTCATTAGACAATAAACGATACATCTTACAAAAAATTATTAATTTAATGTGACTCGTCAAATTTAGGGTTGATTTATAAGTGTCCTACGGGTTAGCCGGATACTTTTTAAATAATAATAAATAGACTACTACAAAGTATTTGATATTTATTAATTTTGTTTTTCAATCATTACGATAGACTCGTAACTTGGAAAAATTATAGATTCGAGCTCAGAATTGCATTTTTTAGCTACGACTTTACGTATTTACGAGTTTACGATCGTTGTGTATTGAATTGCAGCATAATCTTATATGCAACTATGTGGCACAGAAGTATTGAAAAATATTGATTCATTGAACTAGGTTTTTTGAACCCGAAAATAGTGGGTTCAGTTCCGGTTCGGGTTCATGTCTAGCAAATTAACAATGGTTCAGGTTCACAAAAAGGTGGGTTCGGAACGGTTTTTGGTTCGGGTTCGGTTCGGTTTCCGGTTCCTGTTTAAAACTGTTAGTGGTTACAACTAACTCGAAATCATCTCGAAATGTCACTGACAGTTTCATTTGTTTTAAGAATAGCCTACTTCGTTTCAGCTACAAATTTAAAAAATTGCTAATCACTTGTTTTTCTATATAAATGTTTGTCTGCAAGAGATAAATATTTTTAATCCGGAGTTTTGGAGGATTCGTTTTTTAATAGCCATCCGTTATTTATCTTATTTTTGACTTAAATTAATGTTAAAGGTACAAACAATGCTATGATGAGTGCGTATCATTAGTAGAAGACGTTCAAACTAAAGGAGTTGCTCGGGAAGACAGAATTCACGGAGCTCTTTTAGTTATGAACGAACTTCTTCGATGTGCAAACGCTACTTGGGAAAGAAAATACACTAATTTGATTGAAAGTACTGATATAAAACAACCACAATCATCCGAGGACCAAATTGCAGTCATTCCGCGTTTCAAATCAACTTTTAGTAAGTGGTCGCCGCATAATCCAGTTATTAATTCCGATTCATCTCATACAGTGATTTACGAATCTGCCGTGTGCAGGCAGCTTATTTCCGATAACTATGACAGCATTTGCAACGATGTTATGACTCAGAGAGTCAGCCGTTCGTCTCATATTCAACAAGTTCTGTTAGTGATCTTACCACGATTGGCAGCTTTTAACAGAGTTAGATTCGTCAACTATCATTTAAACTCCACTTTACAGTATTTGTTGTCAACTTTACGAGGGAGAGAAAAAGATAGAAATGCAGCATTTATAACGATTGGTTTATTAGCTGTTGCTATGGATGAAGATATTAAACCTTATGTTGGAAAGATTATGGAAATGATAAAACTGGCTCTTCCAAATAGAGAAACTCCTAGTAAAAAACGAGTTAGCATGGATCCTTCTGTGTTTATGTGCATAACATTTCTTGGAAATGCTGTTAAAGAATATATCGCAAAAGATATTCGTGACATTTTAGAACCAATGCTATCAACAGGTCTCACGCCGTCTTTGACTATTTGTTTGAGAGAATTAGCTATGAATGTCCCGGAATTAAAACGAGATATATCCGAAGGTTTATTGAGAATGTTATCGCAAATTTTAATGCATAAACCTTTAAGACATCCTGGGATGCCTGCGCATATAAATACAAATGTTATAACAATCAATAATTTATCTGATACTCACGATGTTTCGAGTATAGTTCTCGCTTTAAGAACTCTCGGAACATTTAATTTCGACGGCCAAAGTTTGTTGCAATTTGTGAGACGTTGCGCAGATCATTTTCTTGCTAATGAGCAACAAGAAATTCGTCTTGAAGCTGTGAGAACATGCAGCAGATTATTACGTCTTGCTATAAGTACTTCAACGCATCATTCTGAGACAGTTACCTCGACAGTAGCAGACGTTTTGGGGAAATTATTAATCGTAGGAATGACCGACACAAACGCAGATGTTCGTTTTTGGGTGCTGGCATCCTTAGACGACACTTTTGACATGCATTTAGCTCAAGCTGAAAGCTTGAGTGCTTTATTTGTTGCCTTAAACGACGAAGTTTTCGAAATAAGAGAACTTGCAATGTGTATAATCGGAAGACTGAGTACTTTAAATCCAGCGTATGTTATGCCCCCTTTGCGTAAAACTTTAGTGCAACTTTTAACCGAATTAGAACATTCCGGAACGGGGAGAAATAAAGAACAAGGCGCTAGAATGCTGGATCATTTAGTCGTCAACGCTCCTCGATTGATTCGTACATACATGGAACCAATTTTAAAAGTTCTTGTGCCAAAACTGCGAGAATCGAAACCAAATCCGGGAGTAGTTCTTTCTGTTTTGCGTGCAATTGGCGATCTAGCCGAAGTGGCTGGTGGCGGAACTGAAATACAACAATGGATGACTGAACTTCTTATAATTCTTCTGGAAATGTTAGGCGATGCATCAGCTCCCGAGAAAAGAGGAGTGGCTTTGTGGACCTTGGGTCAACTTGTTGGAGCAACTGGACATGTTGTTAAGCCTTACAATCAGTATCCGAATTTGTTAGATGTGTTAATAAATTTTTTAAAGACTGAACAACAGCCGGTTGTCCGTTTAGAAACTATACGAGTGCTTGGTTTATTAGGAGCACTGGATCCGTATAAACATAAAATAAATAGAGGACAAATTGATTCACAATTAAATTCAACTGCGCTTATTTCAATGGCAGACAAAGGCGAGGAATCTACTTCCGAAGTGACAACCAGTGAAATGTTAGTAAATATGAGTTCCAGTACTTTGGAAGAATATTATCCTGCAATAGCTATTGCGACATTAATGCGAATTATCAGAGATCCTAATTTATCCCAACATCACACAATGGTTGTTCAAGCAGTTACTTTTATCTTCAAAAGTTTAGGAATAAAATGCGTTCCGTATATTTCCCAAGTTCTACCCAGTTTTCTAAATGTAGTACGAACAGCAGACGTTAATTTCCGAGAATTTTTATTCCAACAACTTGCTTTGCTGATTTCTATCGTCAAACAACATATTCGCAATTATTTGGACGACATTTTTGTCCTTATAAAAGAATTTTGGACCAATAATAGCACCTTGCAAGTCACCCTTATACTTCTAATCGAATGTGTAGCGGTCGCTTTAGGAGCTGAATTTAAAATATATTTGCCACAACTTATGCCAAACATTCTGAGAGTATTAAATCATGACACAAGTAAAGACAGACAAGTTACAGTGAATTTACTGCAAGCTCTGCAAAAATTTGGAAATAATCTTGACGACTACATGCATTTAATTTTACCAGCGGTTGTTAGATTATTCGACGCACAAGACTGTCCATTAAAAGTTAATAAAATCGCTTTGGAAACAGTCGACCACTTGGCAGATATTCTAGATTTCAGTGATTTTATGTCTAGAATTATCCATCCACTTGTAAGAACTTTAGATACTTGTCCTGAGCTTCGCCCAACAGCTATGGACACACTCTGTTCTCTAGTTATTCAGTTAGGGAAAAAGTATAACATATTTGTACCTCTAGTGCAAAAAGTTATGACCAAACACAAGATATCGTGTCATAAATACGATGTTTTAGTCTCAAAAATATCTGTTGAGACGACTTTAGCGGACGAATCAGATTCATCTTTGTCGCATAAAGGTCAAAGAAATAAGAATAGAGAAATTGGAATGACATCAACTGATACTCCAGTTATTAAACGATTGAATGTGACAACTTCTAATCTTCAAAATGTTTGGACTGCAACTCGCAGAGTTAGCAAAGACGATTGGCTTGAATGGTTGAGACGTTTAAGTATTGAATTATTAAAAGAATCGCCAAGTCCAGCTTTGAGATCTTGTTTGGCTTTAGCCCAAACATATTCTCAGCTTCCTAAAGATTTGTTTAACGCAGCTTTTGTTAGTTGTTGGACTGAATTAAGCACCACATTACAAACAGAGCTTATGAATAGTGTTGAACAAGCTTTAATGGTTCCTGATTTGCCAGAAATCACACAAACAATCCTCAATTTGGCTGAATTTATGGAACATTGCGACAAAGGGCCTCTTCCTTTAGACCCGCAGATTTTGGGCGAACGTGCTATGTATTGTCGAGCTTACGCCAAAGCTCTACACTACAAAGAAGAAGAATTCCAACGGGGTGCAAGCTCTCAAGTTGTAGAAGCTTTAATATCAATCAACAACAAACTCCAACAAAAAGAAGCAGCAGAAGGTTTGTTAGAGTATGTTATGAATAGAAATGGTGATATTCAAGTACAAGTTCGTTGGTATGAAAAGCTTCACAATTGGGAAAAAGCTTTAGCTTTGTATACCGAACGCTTAGATGCAACTCCTGTTGGTGGTGTTGATGAAGAAGCAACAGTAGGGCAGATGAGATGTTTAGAAGCTTTAGGGGAATGGGATAAGTTGTACGCAGCTACGGAACAAAGGTGGCCGCTTTTGGGCGAAGAAAACCGGAAAAAAGCGGGAAGATTAGCTGCAGCGGCTGCTTGGGGATTGAATGAATGGGATGCCATGGAAAGGTAAAAATTTAAATCACTTAATTCAATTAATACACTGGAATAACATTTTTTTAAATTTATAATTATGTGAAAATGTTTTAAATTATTCCCAACTTTCATAAATTTACACAACTGCAACTTGTAAATACTTCTCAATAGGGCGCGAGCAGACACGTGACTCGAGCGGCCTTGAAATGATTTTAATCAGCTGATTTGTGTGCGTGTGTCACTTTAACAAGAACAATGCCACATTGACAAGAATAATGTCACTTTGACAAGACCAATGTTATGACATATTATGATTTTGAACTGCTAAAATGTTATTATTTTACAATTTTCAGACAATAAAACACATGAAATTAAAAATAATAACTTTTCAACAGTTCAAAATTAAAATAAATCAAAACATTGGTCATGTTAAAATGACATTGTTCTTGTCAAGGTGACACGCGCACACATATCAGCTGATTCCAAGCACTTCAAGGTTCCTTGAGTCACGTGTCTGCTCGCGCCGTATTTTTTTACATATTTTAGTATGTACATAAAAATATTAGACCCGTATCTTGTATTTTCGCCGAAAAGTTTCTAATATACCAGAAAATAATTATTAAATTTTTAATAAATGAGGCCCGAGAAAATAGACGTCGCGTGTGACGTCATCTATACCGAGAACATACGTTTCTAGAGCTGTGTAAGATGGATATATGACAAACGCGCTGAGTACGTCGTTTCGTGGCACGTCAAATCTAGCGCGAACATGGCTGAGGCGATGCGCGCCCTACTGAATTTTATGCGCTCTATCTAAATGCATTAACGTTTCATTTTGATATTACGGTAATAAAAATCAGAAAATTATTTTAAATTTACTTTTAATTGCGAGAAAATGTTTAAAATTTGTCATTGTTGTTATACAAAGATAGATTTACCTCTTGAGATGATCTCTCTCGTCCTGCATTATAAATACCCGGGCGAGTTTCAGTACATAGGGCTGTTGCAAAAAAATATATGCTCTCTAATTATTAAATATCATTCTTTAAATAGCCTTAAATTTGAAAATATCACGACATATTCATTAGATATTTTACAATTAATTTTTGAAATTTGTAAAAAAAATACCTGATTTGAAACAGAATGTGACGTCAAAGTATATAGATCGCCTACTTTTATTTATTTAAAAAATGCATAGGAGTGGGGGTTGTTTTTATCACCCGCTACCCTCCACTCTAACTCAAATACTATGATTCAGAAAATTTTGAAATCTTGTATTTCGAACTTTTTCTGTAATGGAAAGAGCCCATTAGATTTTGGTGAAAGTCGGATAACCGGAAATGGCATTTTACTAGAAGCTCAAAATAGTTTTTCTTCAAAAAATACCTTTAAATGTTATTTTTTCGAGATTAATGCTATTATAAAAATTAAAGATTATTAAATTTTCTATAGATTTGCATTAATACTTTTTCTATATATTTTATGGATAAATTTATAAAATTATCTATAATTTAAATCCCAGGGCCTACGCTTTAAACAAACAAAACGCAGTTATTCAAATGTATGTAACTGACAGATAAATGTCACTATCAAAGATCTAATCATTTCAAAATAATATTAGTAATGTTTTAAAAAGAAAAAAGTAAAAAGAACAATAGAAAAGGAATTCGATTCAGCATAAGTAAATATATAGTTATGTATTTAGATTAATAAAAATTAACGATCCAAAAAAATGTTTAAGCTAATCCTCATTTTTGGATTAGTGAATTTGAATTCTATTCTACCCCGGTATTTAAAATTTAATCTTCATTTTATTATAGCTCCGGTGGCTCAATGGTTAGAGCAACGCCTCATGTCATGAGTGCCCTCGGGGCTCTGGGTTCGAATCCCACTAAGGCATGGATGTGTGTGAATGTGAACCCACTCAGTAATTGGGATTTACTCCTGTTGAGGGGTTTAAAAAAGGTAGTAACTTGGATTAGATTAGACTATATTTTAAAATATAAACTGTCAAAATTAGAGTAAAATTCGCTAATCCAAAAAAAAGGATTGATTTAATCTTTTTTGTGACTCGGGCTGTAATGGCCGGAGGTATTATGTTGGCCACACCAGATTTTTTATGACTGTTTTGGAGCGAACCTTTTTATTTAATTATTTACGAAAATAACAACAAATTATTAAAATAAAAATTCTTACTAAGAAAACTATTGCTTAAACTTTAATTTAAAATGCTTTTTGAAAAATGTGAAACAGGCTCATTCAATATTTTAGGTATGTGAATTGCATATCTCGCGATACACAAGATGGAGCGTTCTACCGTGCTGTTCTTTCAATCCACAAGGAAGAATACGACCAAGCACAAGTTTTTATAGAATCTGCAAGAGAGCTACTAGATACAGAACTTACAGCAATGGCTGGAGAATCATACCAAAGAGCTTACGGTGCCATGGTTTATGTGCAGATGTTGGCTGAACTTGAAGAAGTTATACAGTACAAATTAGTTCCCGAAAGGCGCCCCACCATCAGGTAAAAACAAACTATACAGTTGAAACATTTAACTTCAAAAATATTTGAATGCTATTTTTAAATTATAGAGTTGAAAACATTTTAGTATGTGCTTGCATTATTTTTTATTTATACAACCGAGGCCTGAATGCTTATTTTGTGACGTCACATCAAGAGGCGAACTGCATTGTAACAATCCAGTCGTTCGCCTTACGCTATGACATCACAAAATAAGTATTCAGGCCTGTTCTCTTGTGTAGCTCGATATAACCCCTGCCAAATAAAACTAGTGCCATCTATAGTTTCCTTATAATTTAAATACTTCTATTGAACGTAACAAATACGAGTCCTGTCTAAAAAGAATCCGACATTTGGCTGGGAAAGAAATATTGCGTATCTGACGGGGTTGGGACCCTAAACCCCTTCAAGGTAGGCCCCTTGCGCCTCTACAAATTTAGCCCATCGATCCTTCCACTGCTGAAAACACCTCTGGAAGCCTTCTTTTGGAATGGTCTGCAGGTCCGCTGTCGCTTTCCGCATTATCTCTTCTCTACTCTCAAAACGGGATCCTTTCAGTGGCTTCTTTAATTTCGGAAACAATCAGACATCGCAAGGAGCTATGTCTGGAGAGCAGGGAGCTTGGCGAATGACTGGAATTCCATTTTTCGCCAAGAAAGTCTGGATCAGGAGCGATGAATGAGCTGGAGCATTGTCATGATGCAACTGCCAGTTTTTCGCCGTCCGGAGATCTGGTCTTTTGAGTCGAACTGCATTACGGAGAATTTCTTGATAGTACTTTTGCGCCACTGTTTGTCCTTCCGGTGTGTATTCGTGGTGCACAATTCCATGGCTATCAAAGAAGACAGCATCACCTTGATTTTAATTCGCACCGTCGCGCATTTTTCGGCCTTTGGGACGAGGGATGCTTTGGGACGAGGGATCTCCCATTACGAGATTTTGCACCCTCTCAACAACAGCTGCACCGCGAGCGGCTTATGGTTACTCTCCACCGATGTGCGGCCATTTTTGGACTTTTGAACCACTCCTTCAAGGTGCATTCACAAACGAAATTTAGGTTTATGGTTTATGTTTCGGTTTAAGTAAGTCATTCATAATTGGAAGTTTAAATTAACTATAATTTAGTTTTGATTGTACAGACATCTACGTAAATGTTTCAAAATAGTACATTAAGATACAAGTTTCATAAGACATGATTTTAACGCACGCGTCATTTTTAGAAACGAGCGGCTTGCCGCGAGTTTTCTAAGGGTACAAGTGCGCTGAAATGTCTTATGACACATGTATTTTATACTATTTTTTTTCTATTTTGGTCATTTTTTCAAAATATATACGTTATTTCATGTCCAGTAATTTCAATTTCGGTTGTTTAATATGTACCTTATGAAACTCATTTGGATGTCATAAAGTACATATTAAAGAACCAAAATAGAAAAACAAGATTAAAATATCGATAGAGCAGTACTTAACAGACATCTGTGCGCCGTGAAACTGTCATTGGTTATATTTCAGCAATTACGTTTTGGCAGTCTCCATGTTCTTGCATTTATTTTACAAAAGCCGAATCCATCAAGTGAATACTAAATAAAGATGGGTGTATATTTCTATATCTTTTAGACTCGTTCTCATTGGTAAAGTTTGTGACGTCAAACTAAATTATAAACCAAGAGTTTGGATCTTGCAATGTTTACCTTTATGATTGGATTTAGAGACACTAAATTCTGAAGTGTGAATGGAGTCATTACTTACTATGCGGCCAAAGTCTTTAAATCTAAAGTATAAACCCTAAATCTAAACCTAATTTTTATTGTGTTCCCAACATGGCTTCGTCTCCAAACTTGGCAAATCTTACGAATTGTTTCGTCATTATTTTTCGCGGAAAAATTGAAGGATTCATTTTAGACAGGCTTCGTATACCGAGACCACATGGAAGAACAGATCTAAATGCTCATTTCGTAACATCTTGTTACAATTCAGTCGTTCGCCTCAAGCTGTGACGTCACACATATAGAGGGGATAAGCATTCAGACCTATTCTCTCATGTGATCTCAATATAACCCATTGTAAATAAAACTAATGCCATCTGCAGAATTTAAATGCTTCTACGAGTGAACGTAACAAAAATATAATTTCGATTATATAAAAGTCAGTACTTAACGTAAAATATCTGTACCTAACGGATGAAATATGAAGATAACTTTTGTGTACTAGGGCAATGTGGTGGCAAAGACTCCAAGCCGGCCAAAGAATCGTCGAAGACTGGCAACGAATAATCCAAGTCCACACTTTAGTTTTATCTCCGAGGGAAGACATGCACACCTGGCTAAAATTTGCTTCTTTATGTCGCAAAAACGGATCCCTGGTACTGTTTTCTTCATTTTTGAACAGTGTATCACTTTTAACTTTATCTTTTCGTAGATGTTATCCCATAAAACTTTAGTCATGTTATTGGGCACCAATCCAAATCTAAATTCCGATCAGCCTATTCCATTTAATCAAACTCAACCACAAGTAACTTTCGCGTATACAAAACATATGTGGATGGCAGGACAAAGACTTCAAGCATTCAACCAGCTCCACAATTTTGTCCAGCAATATTCTCAAATGCCTTACGGTGATGAAATAACCCATGAAGAACGCTGTAGGCTTCTAGCGAGATGTTATTTGAAGTTAGGAGCCTGGCAAGAATCTCTACAAGGAATTACGGAACAATCTATAACTCCAGTTTTAGAATATTATTCCTGTGCTACTAAACACGATCCTATGTGGTACAAAGCGTGGCATGCTTGGGCTTATATGAATTTTGAAACAGTATTGTTTTATAAACATCAAAATAATGAAGATACTAATTCGACTAAGAATTCGCAAGCGTCGGGAAAACCTGGAGAGAAGAATATTTATATTACGAATTATACTGTACCAGCTGTAGAAGGATTTTTCAAGTAAGTAATATTTTTATCCATTTTCAAGTGTGACTAAATGGGGCAAGAGTGACATTTTTTTTGTAACATGAATGAGATTTCGATTAATAGGCTATTCCACTGTAATCAAAAATAGTAAAAGTTTATTAAAAATATGAAAGGTAACAATTAACGGATACGGAAAAATCATTTTTTATTTTATTTTAAATTATTTCCTAAAAATTACGGGGTGTTTTGCTTAGGAGATAACAAGTATGTACAGGTGTCTCATTTTCAATGTTTTTTTAAGGTATCTCGGGTAATATTAACGATAGAGCTAAACAATTTGCACATTCCATCGTCAACTTTTCGAGAAAAGTTTAACAGTCACCACAGGAATTTTCGATATTCTTTTGTTTCTGAACTACAGGCAAAAACTCGTTTTTCCCTCATTTCGAAAATATCTCTTATCTTATTAATTATGATAGAGAAAAATTGTTTAAAAAATTTATCAACTGTTTTTTAGGTAAAATAAAATGGCGTAATTAGATTTTTTGAAACCTTAATAATTCTCGAGATATCACACAAACTTATGTTTTTTTAAATGGGAACCTATGTTAAAAATAGTCTCGTCGTTTTGCTTATTTCATAAGCTTTTCAATGATATATAACAAGTCTACATTCTTTTATTTGAATCATGAATAAAAGAAATTATTAATTTTTTAGGGTGAAAAAATTGAAAATTATTAAGAAACAAATGAAAGAAATAAATTAAAAATCAATTGTTTATTTCTAATATTATTTGTTTTAGTTTTACTCATTTTTTCAATTTATTTACTTCAAAAGCATAATACGCCATTTTTTTCAAAGCCAACTGTAACGTCGATAAATAATAATTTAAATAACCCGAAAATAATTAGTTAAGAATAATTTTGAGAACATAATGATGATTTTTAATTGACTTTTTCATTTGATTCTTAATACTTTTTAATTTTTTTCGCCCCAATAAATTAATTTATCTTTTATTCACGTTTAAAACAAAAAAATATAGACTTGTTATATATCATGGAAAAGCTTATGAAATAAGCAAAACGACGAGACTATTTCCAATATAGGTTCCCATTTTAAAAAAATCATAGGTTTGTGTTATACCTCGAGAATTATTAAGTTTTCAAAAAATCTAATTACGCCATTTTATTCTACCTAAAAATCAGTTGAAAATTTGTTAAAACAATTTTTCTGTAACTATTATAATTAATAAGATATGAGATATTTTCTAAATGAGCGAAAAACGAGTTTTTGCCTGTAGTTCAGAAACAAAAGAAGATCGAAAATTCTTGTGGTGAATGTTAAACTTTTGTCGAAAAGTTGACCCTGGAATGTGCAAGTTGTTTTGCTCTATCGTTAATATTACCCGACATACCTTAAAAAACATCGAAAATGAGACATTCTGTACTCTTACTTCTTGAAGCCTGTGAACCACTGTTTGTTTACTTCTGGCATACTTACCTTACAAATCAAATTTAAAACTCGAACCTTAACATCTTCCTTATTTGAGGGAATTTTTACTCAGACTTTCAGATCGTCTCGGGACGTGTGAAAGAAATGATAATATAATAATATTCTTGCACTTACCTTGTAATTGTTGTATCCGTAGATTCACTGTTACTGTTCTCCATATTTTTGTTTTTATAAATACTAATAAAGTGTAAATTGAGAGAGATTGTGACGCTATTTAATGGTGATACAATGAAAAGTTCATATTTTAATTAAAAATAACGATTTGTATTAACAAAAAAATATGAATAGAGAAAAATGAATATTGCGCACGTCGCTGAACATTTCCTTGGAGGCGTGATTAACAAAACCGAGTGATGCCGCAGCCGGCTTGTTGTTAATGTGTACACACTCTAACTGTAAACCACCTGTAAACCTACGCGAAAACATGCAAGAAGCTTGCAAGCAAGACAAGATTTTTGTTTGCAAGAGTAAAGCAAATTTTTTTTTCAAACGTCGTAGAAATGGCATTTTTTGTAACTTGATTCACAAGGTAGAAGTTTCATTTCTACGCCGCTTGAAATTTCTACGCCGCCGGAGTAGAAATAGCTTATTTCTACGCCGCCGGAGTAGAAATAGCTAATTTCTACGCCGGCGGCGTAGAAATAAGATAAATAAATATCCATAGCAACTACATAGAATTAGCGAATAAAAAGAAAAGTAGTGCGTTTGAAAAAAAAATTTAATGTGTCATTCGGAATAAAAGTGCCTTTGTGTGCCTCGCATGCAATTGTCCGACTCGCTTCGCTCGTCGTGCAAACTTCCATGCTTGCCACACAAAGTATCACTTTTACTCCTAATAACACAATATACTATTATGTCTTATTTTTGAAGACAAGGTAAGAAGTAGCCTAATAATAACACTTGATTATTTTCTTAGGTCTATAAAACTCTCTCAGGGTAGTTCTTTGCAAGACACTCTCCGTCTGCTAACCCTCTGGTTCGATTACGGCCAGTGGTCCGAAGTCTACGACGCCGTCCTCGAAGGAATCCGCTATATCGAAATCAACACTTGGTTGCAAGTAATCCCTCAATTAATCGCCCGTATTGACACTCCGAGAGCATTAGTCAGCCGTTTGATCCACCATTTATTAATCGATATAGGAAAATCGCATCCTCAAGCTCTTGTTTATCCCTTAACAGTCGCTTCGAAGTCTGCTTCTGCTCTGAGAAGAACAGCGGCGAATAAGATATTGAAGAGTATGTGCGAGCATTCTTCTAATCTTGTACAGCAAGCCATGATGATTTCGGATGAGCTGATTAGAGTTGCTATTTTGTGGCATGAACTTTGGCATGAGGGGCTCGAAGAGGCGTCTAGGTGAGTTTTCTAACATTTAAAAAAAAGATAGCTACAAAAAATGGTATAAAAAGTGTGAAGAATGTATAATTAGGATTAAATTTGGGCGGAGTTTAGAATAAGGTCCAGCTTTAAAATGCTTTTTTTACTCTATTCTTAAACAAGAAATTGGAGCTCAAATCCTTGCTTCCGAGCCCTAATTTTGGTTTATTTTATTGAAAACAAGGGTAATGTACCGATATGTAATCATTTCAATGCATTTTGAGCTTGGACCCTATTCTATACTTTACATTGTGTAAAATGGTGTGAATATTGTTATTATGTTCTTTAAGGTTGTATTTTGGAGAACACAACGTAAAAGGAATGTTCGATACTCTTGAACCACTTCATGCTATGCTGGAGAAAGGACCACAAACTCTAAAAGAAACTAGTTTTAATCAGGCTTATGGAAGAGATTTAATGGATGCACAAGAATGGTGCCAAAGATATAAAGTAAGTAAATAACAATAAAATAATTTTAAAAAAAACATTTGAAATATTGAAAGAATTTTTTTAAATTTTGTATATAATTCGAAAATGAGCAAAAATAAAATTGTTGATGTCGCCATTCAGTTTTATGTATATACGAGGCATGTCTAAAAAGAATCCAACCTTCGGATAGGAAAAAAATATTGCGTAACTGACGGGGCTGGGACACTAATCCCCTTTAAAGTAGGTCCCTTGCGCCCCCCACATTTAGCCCACTGATCCTTTCACTGCTGGAAATACCACTGGAAGCCTTCTTTTGGAATGGTCTGCAGATCCGCCGTCGCGTTTCGAATTATTTCTTCTCTACTCTCAAAACGGGATCCTTTCAGTGGCTTCTCTAATTTCGCAAACAACCAGAACTCGCAAGAGACTATGTCTGAAGAGTAGGGATCTTGGCGAACGAATGGAATTCCATTTCTCGCCAATAAAGTCTGGATCATGAACGATGAATGAGCTGGAGCATTGTCATAATGCAACTGCCAGTTTTTGCCGTCCAGAGATCTGGTCGAACTGCATTACGGAGACGGCGGAGAACTTCTTGATAGTACTATTTCCGCGCTGTTTGTCCTTCTGGTGTGTATTCGTGATGCACAATTCCACGGCTATCAAAGAAGTCAGCATCACCTTGATTTTGCTTCGCACCTGGCGCCTTTTTTCGGCCTTGGGGCAGTTATCACGGTGTTACAAAATTCAGGAAAGCACCGTTCAATAAGACTTGTTGCTTAGTGCGTTGAACGATTTGCTAGCTATATGACGAACTCTCATCCACAACTGTCATCGAGAAACGTATATAGATGTGAAATATAACATTGCGTATCTGTCGTATCTCTTTTCTTGGACTGCGAACATGGAAAATGAATTTATTATTTATTTTCAGATAGTGGGATTAATTTTGAAAAAGCTATATTGACTATAACAAAATATTTCAAATCTAATAATGTGGTTGATAGACACACACCATATAAAGAAATAGAAACAGTTCAACTTAACTTCATGTATGTAAAATTTGTATTTCCCGCCATCATATTTGACACAAGCGAGAAAATTGTGGCTTGGATTGCTTGCGAGAAAATCAAGCAAATACTAGGCTAGCAAAGTCGTTCAACAAATTTTACTTCCGGTTGCTTGTTTTGCTGGGCTTTTGAACGTACCTATTGTCGTAGTAATGTCAAGACGGAGTTGTTTCTGTTCTTCCAACAGCAGCTTGGGATCGAATTTCGCAGAGACTTTGCGCATCTTCAAAACCTCACTTAAAATTACATGATCGGATTCTTTACTGGTCGCAACCTCTTTAGCAATGTTCCGTACGGTTAAACGACGATCTCCCATTACGATATTTTGCACCCCCTCAACACAGCTGCGACGCGAGCGGTTTATAGTTACTCTCCACCGATGTGCGGCCATTTTTGGATTGGTTGAACCACTCCTTCATTTGTGTTCCCCCATGGCTTCGTCGAATCAGAAATCTGACGAATATTTGGAACAACACCTCACACAGCAGCTGCCAAGCAGCGAATGACGCACACTATGGCATGCGCATGAAGTCTCCCTCCACTGTAGAAAGTTACCGCCATTATTTTGCGCGGGAAAATTAAAGATCGGATTCTTTTTAGACCGGCCTCGCATAAGAATAAATTTTTAGATTTTTAAGTCTTAATTCGGCTTCTATTTCTACAGAAACATTTTGAAAAATTGCGTATTATTTATAGATTTAAATATGTTACGTTTTCATTGTTAAAGTTTGTTATTTTAATGGGATTTTGTAATAAAATGTTTTCTTAGGTTTCTGGCAACATTCGCGACTTGAATCAAGCGTGGGATTTATACTACCACGTTTTCCGTCGAATATCTCGTCAATTACCACAACTTACATCTTTAGAATTACAATACGTCTCTCCTAAACTTCTTTTATGCCGCGATTTAGAACTTGCTGTCCCTGGAAGTTACAATCCGGGTCAACCAATCGTCCGAATCGCAAATATCCAAAGTAGTTTACAAGTTATTACTTCTAAACAACGCCCGCGAAAACTATGCATTAGAGGAAGTAATGGAAAAGATTACATGTTCTTGCTTAAAGGACACGAAGATTTGCGACAAGATGAAAGAGTTATGCAACTTTTCGGACTGGTTAACACTTTGTTAGTTAACGATCCTGATACATTCAGACGAAACTTAACAATTCAAAGATATGCAGTCATTCCATTGTCGACGAATTCTGGTTTGATAGGTTGGGTGCCTTATTGTGATACTTTACACACTTTAATACGAGATTACAGGGAAAAGAAGAAAATATTACTCAATATTGAGCACAGAATTATGTTGAGAATGGCTCCAGATTACGACCATTTAACTTTGATGCAAAAAGTAGAAGTGTTTGAGCATGCTTTAGAACACACGCACGGCGATGATTTAGCTAAGCTTTTATGGCTAAAAAGCCCAAGTTCAGAAGTTTGGTTCGACAGACGAACAAACTACACAAGATCTTTGGCTGTGATGTCGATGGTCGGTTATATTTTGGGCTTAGGAGACAGACATCCATCAAATTTAATGTTGGATCGATTAAGCGGAAAAATTCTCCACATAGATTTCGGCGATTGTTTTGAAGTAGCCATGACGCGAGAAAAATTCCCGGAAAAAATACCTTTCCGTTTGACAAGAATGCTGATAAACGCTATGGAAGTGACTGGAATTGATGGAACTTACCGCGGAACTTGCGAATCCGTGATGTCTGTCCTTCATAGAAACAAAGACAGCCTCATGGCTGTCTTAGAAGCTTTCGTTTATGATCCTCTCCTCAACTGGCGACTTATGGACAACGCAGTCATCAAAGCTGCTAGATCAAAAGCTCAGAACGAAGTCGGGTCCATATCTGCAGGAAGCTCGCAGGATCAGGATATTTTAGAATCTATAAGCATTCCGGTGTCCAAGAAAAATGTGCCATCCAGTTTGAGCGAATCCAGAGGAGATGCAGCTCAACCCGAAGCAGTTAGCAAAAAAGCTCTAGCCATTATAACTAGAGTTAGGGATAAGCTAACTGGGAGAGATTTCTTACATGAAGAAGCTTTGACGGTGCAAAGGCAAGTTGAGCTTTTGATACAGCAAGCCACGAGTAATGAAAATTTGTGCCAGAGCTATATTGGATGGTGTCCTTTCTGGTAAAATGGTAAATATTATTTTAATTTTGCACAAATGTGGAGCTCAGCGAAAACGAACATTTTTTCCAAAAATTATGTTTCTGAGCCCGTCAAATATCAAAGATATAATTGTTTTTTAAGACTGTATTTGAGTTCTTATTTTGTATAAGTTGTCGATTGGTAGAAAAAAGCTTTTTTCCAATAGTAATATGTTGTAAATATGTTATCAGCATTTTATTTATGAATGGTAGCTCTGTTCACATACAGATCTCGGATATATTAACCGGAATATTAACCGATGGACTTACTGTATGTATATATTATCAGAAGATGTGCGTAATTCTGTTTTGTGATACATTTTAATAGATAGATAATAAAAAGAAAATTATTATATTCCAGTATTTCTTTCTAATTTTTGAAAAATCCATAAAATTACTATTTGTTACTTACTTAACAAGTTTTTTTTGTTAAATAATGCAAGCAATAGACCAGAAAAGTGTAACGTTCAAATTCAAACTCAATTCATAACGCTGAGAACATAATTTTAATCGCCATGTATTTCTTAACAAGGAAATTTTACCTCAACTTTAAAGGCCGAGAAATCTCATAAAAGCAAATCTCTCATGCAAAACATTATATGTACCACCTAGAATGATCCTTTAGTTAGTTTATAATTATTTAAATAAAAATACAACACTACAAAATACAATGAACGTATATCTCGATTGGTCCTACAACTTCGGTACGCAGCCAATCGCAGCATAGCTTGTGTTGCACATGACCTATTTACGGGCGGGTGAGGGACTATCCACGACATACGGAATTTTAACTTATACGTAACATTTTATTTTCTAATAATTTTCTTACTCTACCTTTTCAAGGATTTTAAACAGTTGCAATCTATTACTGAATAAACAAACTATCAAATCCTTAACAAGAGCTACTTAATTTCTTTCACAAAATATCTTTTTTTACATTAAAATCACGCTTCCATAAAAAACCTATACTAGGGAATTCAAACTATGAACTCGCTCCAAAAGCAAATTCTAACCTTATTTTTCTGGTCTATTTTCAAAATACGAACGTTTGATTTATTTTAATTAGAATTCACAAACCAGAGGTAAAGCCGATTTTATTACAAATTTCAGTTACAAACAATGATTCATAATCACGTACTACTTTTCGAAGCAGATTAATACACTCCTGGACAAAATTAACGCATCACATTTTTCTTTATTAATTATGTTGATAACTATACGAGCTATGAAGTCGGTTAATTAGACAAAAATTGTCCTATATTAGGATGCCATTGTAGCAATGTATAGGGCACGGAAGATCACGTGACCTATCATATGTTTTGTCCCTTTCTCACTTCAGACTCGATCTTCAGCTCTGTCCCATGCTAACTTCAGACTATACTTTCGACGCAGTACGCATGCGTCAGTTTGAATAGCTGTCACATTTCTAGCAAGATATCAAATGAGAATAAAATGAAGACAATAAGAATCAAATAGGTTTTTATTTAATTCTTCAATAATATAATATAATGGAAGATAACAATGTGATCATATGTATATTCATAAGTATTACGATCAGGATGTTCTTAGTCTTCATTCTTGTTTAAAAAGAAAATATTACCAACTGTAATTGACAATTTATAAATTTAGAGCTTCATCGACGACCTATTATCAAATCTGAGTAATCGATAATATGTCAACAAGTGATATTCTCATAAACATAAACGGCCACGAGCCACAGACGACGTCTCTCTTGTTTTTCACATGTAACCCACCTACCACACCTTCCCTACCTATACAAATTGTCACTTGTTACTTATGTTCAAATATTATTAGGTTTTAAATATTACATCGATAATCGGTGCTTGATGGGATAGCAAACAGTTTTATATTATAGTCCGACGACAAACTTGCACCCAACAACGCACTGGCATCGTTTGAAAAAGAATGACAACACTCACAAACAACAATAAAAGTAATAACAACAAACAAGATAACAAAAAGAAACAAATAATAAAACACTACAATGAATAACAATAACACAATCAATCGATATATGTACAAGAACCGCCAAATAACAAAATGGCAACAAATTCCACGATTGCGCAACTTCATTCTTAAAATTTCCCTCTAGAAAAATATGACAGCTATTCAAGCTGACGCATGCGCACTGCGCCGAAAATACAGTCTGAAGTTAGCATGGGACAGAGCTGAAGATCGAGTCTGAAGTGAGAAAGGGACAAAACATATGATAGGTCACGTGATCTTCCGTGCCCTATTGTTTATTCAGAAGAAATGCATAGGTCACTAGATACAGACAAATATGTAAATTTTGCAGTTTTTTACTTGTACAAAGTAAAGGAAGTATTATAATCGCGAAAAAATTCGGTCTTCAGATTTCAACGGAAATATCCATTTTGACCATCCCTGAATCCATTCTGACTAATTTCGTCGTGACGTCTGTACGTACGTATCTCGCATAACTCAAAAATGATAAGCCGTAAAAAGTTGAAATTTTGTATTTTGGACTGCTATAACATCTAGTTGTGCACCTCCCTTTTTGGTCATTACATACTTTCCAGAAATGTTACTTTATTTGAAGCCTATAATAGATTTTAATGAAAAACTATATTAAAATATAATCCAAAACGTTTCAAATTTGGTATATGTCAATTGGAATAACATAGTAGATTTTGGTTAAAACGGGCTAACCGGAAGTGATATATTACCTGAAGTTGTTAACAGTTTTTCTTGAATAAAATGGTTTCATTTTGATTTTAGAAATAAATGATTCAAATAAGAGTTTTAGAAAATTAAATTCTGCGTCTAGGACATTAAATATTATTAAATTAGCCCTTTGTATAAGCCAGATATGTAAATTTAAAACATATACTTTTTGGTTTTTGTAATGAAGCTTGCTATGGATTAGGACAAAAATAACAAAAAATAAAAACGATGTTAATGTCAAATTACGTCAAATACGTGCAATTTTATAATTGAGTCTATACTTCATATTAGTCTTGCGCACAAGGAAGTTGTGTGGTGTCCACATAAGATTTTTTATTTTTACAAAACTTCTAAGTATGAAAAAATTCTTTCGGATGGCGGTACTAATTTTTTATCACTATTAGACTTAAAGCCAGAGTCCGTGCTAAACGTGATGGGAGACCTGTCAGTTTTTATAACAACTAAATGGCATCCTAATATCGGACAACTTTTATCTAATTAACCGACTTCGTAGCTCCTATAGTTATCGAGATAAAAATAAAAAATATATGATGCATTAATTTTGTCTAGGAGTGTATTTTTTGTATTATCATATTGAATACTCTACTGGAGTTGTATATTTAATGTTTAATTTAAAGGATGATCTGTATTTGATTTTTTTATGTAGAATGTAGACTTGGTATATATCATTGAAAATTTTATAAAATTATAAAAAGATTAAACTATTTTCAACATTTGTAAAACATCGTAAGTTTAGAATATTTTGAGAATTGTTTTAAAAAAAATCTAATAGGGTATTATAATAAAAATATTTTATTTTCTAAAAATTTCACTTATTGGTATTACAATTCCAAATTTTGGGTTCTTTTATATTTAATTTGAGTGAGATATGAATTTTTAAATATTACATGAAAATTTGAATTTTACCGGATGTGACGTATGAGGAGCTGATGACATTTAGAAATATTATAGAATAGAAAAACGTAATATAACTAATATAGCTAAAATAGTTGACAAGGCGTCAATAGCAGAAAAATCCACAATGTTATAACGTTTTTATCATAAATTTTACTACAATGGAATACCACATTACTCCATTTTATTCTACCTAAAAAACCGTACTAAATTTGTTACAACATTTTTTCTGTAACTATCATATTAAATAAAATGTTAGATATTTTCGAAATGAGCGAAAAACGAGTTTTTGCCAGTAGCTCAGAAACAAATGAAGGTAGCAAATTCCTCTAGTGACTATTAAACTTTTCTCGAAAAGTTGGCGCAGTAATGTGCAAACGGTTTTGCTCTATCGTTAATATTTCTTGACAGATACCTTAAAAAACATGAAAATGAGTTTCAATTAAACATAAAAAAAATTATAGATTTCGTTCATCAGATGACCGCTGTATGTCCGAATAATCCGGAGTCCGCCAGATATTTAAATTTTCATTCATTACATCTTATCAACAATCAAACGAATCTCTTAATCAACAAGCATTATTTATTTTATGTTTATCTACATTAATTTATTTACATAATTAAAAGTGGAAAGTCATGGGCAGTAATTCATTCACAGTCATAACCAAAACCTTCCCTAACGAAGGTCGAGTGACGTAAACCGTCATTTCCCTGTTGAATTCCGCTAGGAACTGCCTACAAGACCCACAAGGAGTAGTGAAAGAATTCTCTTGATCGCCGATAACTGCAATGGCTTTGAATTTTTTATGCCCGTTGCTTACAGCTTTTACTCCAGCTGTTCTTTCAGCGCAGATACAAATAGGATAGACTTGGTTTTCAACGTTGCAGCCTCGGTAAAGTGGACCATCTTCAACTTCGAGGCAGGCGCCTACGGCGAAGTTGCTGTAAGGCACGTAAGCGTATTTTCGGGCCTCTATTGCTTCAAGGATTAGCTTCTGGATCTGTACGTCTGAATTTAATAAGAATAATTAGTTTGGAATAATATATAAATAAATATATACAGGATGTTCGGCGAAAATCCGTCACCAAGAATATTTCGTTTATTTTGAAATATACAAAAAAAAATGTTAATAAGGAAAGCCAAACTAGAGAAAGGGGCTCATAAGATGATCGAAGTAAGAATTTTATATCACTTCCGGTTTTAGCGGAAATGGGCACAACTTTAAATCTAGCATAGGGAATCGTTATTTTCATATTATTTTTTTTAGAATGTACATTGATATCAAAATATAGTTTTACTTCAACCATTTCAAAAGGCGACCATTTATTTTATTATACAATTCCATGAAAAATAAAAGAGCAAGCTATGAAAACAATTTTATCAGCTGATTCCAAGCACTTCAAGGTCGCTCGAGTCACGTGTTTGCTCGCGCCCTATACTATCAGTAATCGAGAAAAATGTTTCAAATAAAATAACTACCTTGTTTCATAATTTAATTTTAACTCTATATTTTCAAATTCACGAAAGTAAGTATACCAGGTTTGATCTAAAAAATTATATAAAACAGAAAAACCCATATACCAATCTAAAGTTAAAAAAATCTGATGTGGTCAGCACATAACCTCTCGCCAGATATTTTACCTGGTTGTACGCATAAAACGAAAAATATTTTTAAATACAAATACATATATTCATGTCTCACTACAAAATAATTCTCACATATATTTGCAAAATCTATGGAATATTTTAATATAAATTATGTAAAATACATAGATTTTCTTTATATTCAATATCCTGATTTTTTTTCTACTTTCTTTTTCTTTATATTCGTCAATTTTTCGCAAATTCCTTTTATATTCTTTTTTACGTAAATTCTTTTGCGTTGTTGACTTTTTATTTAATTTCATCTTCATAATGATGTACAAATATTTTTGACAGTGGCATACAAATATTTTTGACAGTGACACATGTGTCAATTACAAACATTTGAATTTCTTGCCTTGAAGTAGTTTGATCTGAGAATTTTTACATCACATTATTTTATATGCCTTTCTTTATCTCTAAATCTATAGAAGATATAATGAATTTATATTTATCGAATAAAGAATTTAACGTTCTTTAATATAAGTATTTACATAAATTTTCGATAAATAATATTTAGATGATTTTTTTCTTGTAACTACTACTTCCGGTTGTCCAATTGTATCCAAAACTTAATCAACTCTTCCCATTATTGTTAGATTGAGGAATCCGTAGTTAAAAATGTCTTAAGTCTTATAGTATTTGAGAAATCGTGGATCCAACATCCACACACACATACGGACATCATCGTGAAAATGTTATAATCGGATTCTAGGGACCTTAAAACGTGCTTATTCACTAAAATCTGGATATGCGATTTTTAGCATGAATTCAATACCTCTCTTAGCGAGAGGTAAAAATAAGCATTTTTTGAAGTAAAAATCAAATATGGGTTACATTTAAAAAAAATATGTTTGCGTTATATCTCGAAAATTTACAGATAAAAAAATTATTTTCGTACCCCACTGGATAGGCAATAAAATATCTAACTTTTTTTATTTTAAACATTTTTCTCGATTACTGATGGTTTAGAAGTTATTTAAAAATGAAAATATCAACCAACTTCAGTTTTCCGCCATTTTCTAGTAACCTATGAGAATTTTTGTCAAAACAAAAGTACTCCTAAGCTGGCCCCCGTGCACCACATGTCCCATTTAACCGAAGCCGTATCTCTTATAGTTTCCGAGATCCCAACGATGGCCTTAGAAATCCGGACATTCTGTATATAAAAATACCGATTCCGTATGCTAGATAAACCGGAAGTGATACAAAATTCTTACTACGATCATCTAATGAACCACTTTATCTAGTTAAACTTTACTTATTAACATTTTTTTGTATCATTCAAAATAAACGAAATATTCTTGACTCTGTTTCACAAAATTGGGTTGATACGAACCCGAAATCATGAATTCACACAACAGTTATTTTTACTATTAGTTGCCGTGATAAATAAAAAATTAAATTGCACATTTTTTTCTTGATTTTGAAATAAACAATGACCATTGTTTAAATATTATGTTATCTATGTAAAATTACCATAAATTTATAAATAGAAATTCTAAAACAGTTCTTCAAAAAGCGCTAGACTAAAAATAATAAATCAATATTTACCCAAGCTTTCAAAATCTACAATGGTTGGTCCTTCCATTTTCTAAACTCAGTTATCCGCACAGAAACTATTGTTTTTATAGAACGATAATAAACTTATCGAATACTTGGATTTATAATCGATAAATAAACTCTTAAGATGTAGATATAAAGTGGGATTACTTTCTTTTTTCTTTGTTGAATTAAAATATATTCACCGCAATAATAGTATATCAGTAGCGTACTGTAATTATTATAAATATTAGTAATTAATTTGCGATATGTTGTCACTTACCTCAGCAAAAATTTATAATAAAATTCCCACAATTTTTCACAGAATTATCTTAACGATTATTGCAAAGCGTAAAGGGAACTTTGTTTCGTCAATAATTTGCTACTTGCTATCGATAATAGAAGTTTTTTATTTTTATCTGCGAAGCGAATGAGCCTTAAAAGTATAACTACTTCTCATAAAATATTAACTAAGGTACTGAGATAAAGTATTCTGTTATTCTCTCTTTGTTAAGTATTGTTTAAGTGGTTTAATGAAATTTACTCTTTTAAAACCCACATGTAGTAAATAGATACATCCTGGTATTACACACATATTGTGCAATGACATTCAAGGTACTGCATAAGATTATAAATAAATTGTTACATATTTTGAACTATTATTTATTTAGAGCGGTACGCCACTGATTAAATATTCATTTAACAACTAGGAAATTAAAAATGTTCACCTTCAATCAATTTTAATGTTGATATTTATATCTTGGAATGTTTAAATATTTTGACCTTCTAAAACTAATCATTAACGCCTAATTTGTTACAATATGCAAAATGAATATCCTGTATCCCTTTTGATATAAAAAATATCTACATGTTGGCCGGAAATAATTAATTACGAACATATATAGATAATTTCCTGATAATATTTTTAAAACCACAAACGATATAATAATTTGAAATTTTATCAAAATAAATACGGGTATTTAAAACGTCCACCTGTTGATGGATCTGTTTGTTTTTTTACAATTTGCATGATAGAATTTTTTATGAAGTTTAATCAATAAGTACATAAAGCTCATTCATTTCCAATTTTTTTCCACAATAATTCGAATTCATTGCAAGTGTTAATGTTTGTTATAAATAACAATTATGTTTACAAGTGATTAATATATTAAAAGTTATTAGTTTTTCAGTGAAAAACGGAAAATAAAATTTGCACTCATTTGCGACGCAAAATTTAATTTGCATACGTAAATAGGCAAACGATACACACTGTTGTGCAACACAAAGAATAAACTTTAGGTGCTAATGGTGGCGTAATATTTTGACATACCAGCAAAAAAGTGTCTTGTTGTTCTTTTTCAGTATGACACAGTGGTGAATTACGAAAAAGTAATTACTTTACAAAAAGTGTAGCCTGTAACATATGTTTCATAAGTTTTAACAACAAGTTGATATATTTTATTGAGGTTAGAAGAATCTTATCTTTCGACAAGTTTATCAAAAATATGCGGATGTATAAAAATTAATTAAATACGGCTTTGTTTTCCCACATCCATGATTTGTTTTTAAAATGTTGGGACAAACGCAGATTCTAGCTGTAGTGCTGGCACTTTTAGTTGTAAATGGACAAAGATTTCGGCCGGTTCAGCCAGATTGCCCACAGTTGTACCCCAAAGTATTCAAGGGGCACATACCACGCGGAAATCTCACCGCAGGTAACTTTACCCGTGTAGATGGTGTCCATACAGTCAACCAGTGTGTGATGTTATGCTGTGGAAATGATCACTGCAATATAGCTTTAATAAACGACGAAAAATGCTACCATGTAGCTTGTGTTAGTAGTGAATTATGTATGCCAATTCAAAGTCCAATTGCTGACAACACCCAACATGTAAGTGTAGTTCTTGTAAAGCCTGTCTTTGATGAATCCTGGTGGGACCTCGTTAACAATGACGACATACCTGAAGAGTCTGTCAACCGAGAAATCTTCAACCGATTCTTGAACGATGGTCGTAGAAGATTTCATGATGATTACGCTAACGATCTCGTCATGGATGAGACAAATTTGGATAGTGTATACAAACTTCCCGTTCGAGAATGTGAAGTAGGAGTTCCTTTACTATGTTCAACAAACGAAGAATGTGTGCAAGTCCAGTTAAAGTCCAGATCGGGGATTTGTCAGTGTAAACAAGGTTTTGTAAGGGATTCTTCAGGAATTTGTAGACAACAAGTAGGCAATGAAACAAGTGAAAAGGAATCGTCGACTTCAACTGTTAAACAGTTGACGGTATCTGTGTTGTCCAAAGAAGTTAGATTGCCGGATAATGAAGTGCAATTGGTGGCGTATGTTGTGCCAGTTGTACCAGAGGGACAGAAATATCAGTATGAATGGACTTTGTTGAAACAGCCCGCCGGCACGAATACTATGAAAGTACAAAATGAGGCATATTTACACCTTTCGAAGTTATCGGAAGGTCTATACACCTTTAAGGTAGATGTACATTATTTTAGACCACTTTTTCATAATTATTTATTTATAAATAATTTATATTTATTCGACCAGAATTTTATACTTATTTAATCATAATTTTTACCTCCTGCCGCCATGCTTCATACATAGATAAGGGAGGTAATGTTTTCGGTCCAAAAAATCGATAGTGAGTGAGTTATCAATGAATAAACACGAATTAGGGTCCCCATAACACGTTTTCCCTATTTTTAAAATTATGTCTGTCTGTCTGTCTAAGTGTGAGTGACGATTTTTTCATCCACGATAACATATCAAACTTCAAAATATTATATTTTCCGTATTTAATCTTTCTACATTCATATAAAGAGTTGATTAGATTTTGGGTAAAATTGGACAACCGGAAGCAGGGGTGTGGAGTCGCGGAAAAAATTGCCACACCAACTCCGACTCAAACTCTAGAAATTTAAACATTCGACTCCGACTTTAATGGGTCCATAAACCAATTTTTTTTTCAAACGTCGTAGAAATGACATTTTTTGTTACTTCATTCACAAGGTAGAAGTTTCATTTCTACGCCGCTGGAAGTTTCTACGCCGGCGGAGTAGAAATAAGGTAATTTCTACGCCGCCGGAGTAGAAATAGCTAATTTCTACGCCGGCGGCGTAGAAATAAAATAAACAAATATCCATAGAAACGACACAGAATTAGCGAATAAAAAGAAAAGTAGTGCGTTTGAAAAGAAAATTAATGTGTCATTCGGAATAAAAGTGTCTTTGTGTGCCTCGCATGCAATTGTCCGACTCGCTTCGCTCGTCGTGCAAACTTCCATGCTCGCCACACAAAGTATCACTTTTACTCCTAATAACACAATATACTATTTTTATTGCTTTTTATGAAACTTTATAAAATATATGACGATTAATAAAATATCTACGCGAAAATTCCTTATATTAAACATTTTTTAAGTCGTGTAATGAGTTCATGACGTCACGTTTGTTCGTTCCACTGGCACTGAAACTATTTTTTTTTTCATGAGAGTAATTTATTTGATGTTTCATTGTACAATAATTTACTTAGTTGTAAAGAAAGCAATTTATATTTTGTTAAATTTGGAGTCTGAGTCGGGAGATCTAATGCCGATTTCGACTCTACTAAAAATTGCCCGACTCCTGATTTCGATTCCGACTTCACACGCCTGGCCGGAAGTGGTACTTTACTTGAAGCCATTTTCAGTTTTTAATAAAAAAACTATATTAAAATATAATCCAAAACTTTTTAATTCTACTATTTAAGACAGAGATATATCAATGGAAACTACTAGATTTTGGCTAAAATTTATAAACCGGAAGTGATACTTTACTTTAACCTCTCAAATTTGGTACATATTTAAAATGATATATGATTGACAACAACATATTATTAGATTTTGACTGTATAGATAAACCGGAAATGGTACTTAACGTGTAGTTCTTTAGCTCTTAGGATTTTCGGGGAAAAACAATAAAATAAAATCGAAAATTTCGTATTATAGACTGTTTTATTTATTGGAACAACAAATTAGATCAACCGGAAGTGTTACTTTACTTAAAATTCATTGCTATTTCAATCATGGAATTAGCGGGAGATCCTGTGTTGGTCACAATAAATTTTTGCGCAATGATTAGTGTATTGTAAAATAAATGATTATAGTTCAATTAGATCCGAAAGTCACTGCATGTAAACAGTGATGAGCGCGTGAATAGCACGTGCTCAACTGCTTGGCGCGTTGTAATTGGTTCTGCTGTCACAAGATTGGGTGGTTGATACGAACTGTGCCTGTTTATTGGTCAGCACATGTCAGCTGCATGCTTTTCTTTTGTTTTGATGCGGTATGCAGTGACTCTTAGATTTGAATAGACTGTAGGATTCGAGCAACCTTGAAGTGCTTGAAATCAGCTGATTTGTGTGCTCGTGTCACTTTGACAAGAAAAATGTCACTTTGACAGGACCAATGTTTTGACTTATTTTGATTTTGAACTGATAAAATATTATTGTACACTTATCAGGCATTGAAATACATGAAATTAAAAATAATAACATTTTAATAGTTCAAAATTAAAATAAGTCAAAACATTGGTCTTTTCAAAGTGACATTGTTCTTGTCAAAGTAACACGCGCACACAAATCAGCTGATTTCAAGCACTTCAAGGTTGTTCGAGTCACGTGTCTGTTCGCGCCCTATAATAGGTTAGATTATTAATGAGAGATTTATCATTACATTTCTCCCAATAAATAGCAACCCTTTTAAATTATTATTTAATTACGTAAATTACTGCAAGTATTATTTTATTACAGCCTTTCTCAATTTCATTCATCCTTAATCATCAAAACCAATCGTTTACATATGATATATATATGACCATTAGCATTGCGCGGTCGTAAATATTAATATATTGTTTGTAAATGTAGGTGAGTGTCACTGGAGAAGATTCTTTCGGAGAAACATACGCAAATGTAACAGTTTTACCCCCAAAACGAATAAATCAGGCCCCTCAAGTAATAATAAATCCGCCATCTCAAACTGTTAAATTACCAAATACTGGAGCAGTTTTGGACGCGTCTGGAACTAAAGTAAGTGTACTTTATTATTAAAACTATTCATTTTTAACAATTTTTCTATAAAGGACGACGACGGCATAGCATCTTGGCATTGGGAGCTTCAACAAGGTCCTTTGGGCTACCAAGCTCATTTAGTCGATACACCAACTTTACAATTAAACAATTTAAACATACCTGGCAACTACACTTTTAAAGTTACTGTTACTGATACAGATCACGCTACAAATTCCAGCACTGCCAATATCACTGTTTTAAAAATCACTGACTACCCACCTGAGGCCAATGCCGGCCAGGACGTGATTATTTATTTACCTCACAATAAAGTCACTTTAAATGGCAATCTCAGCACTGACGATAGAGCCATAGTCACTTGGGAATGGACGAAAAGTCCCTCCGATGCAGATAAAGCTGCAGATATGCAGGATACTAGAACGCCTTATCTCAGTCTTTCAAATCTAGAAGAAGGGATGTATACGTTTATTTTAAAAGTTACGGATAGTGCAAACCAAAGCAGTTCTTCCGAAGTTCATGTATTTGTTAAACCTCCCACCAATAAACCACCAACTGCGGAAGCGGGAGATAATATCACGATTAGTTTACCGCAGACTTGGACGATGTTAGATGGGTCCAAATCAAAAGATGATAATAAAATAGTGTCGTATAATTGGGAACAAATTGAAGGACCGCAGCCTTCTGATATCAGAGAGGCTAATATTTCGAATCCAAATATTACTAGCCTCACAAAAGGGAGCTATGTTTTTAAATTAACAGTTACAGATGATAATGGAAATGTCGCCAGCGATACTGTATACGTTATTGTTAATCAAAGTAAGTAAAATTTATAAAATTCATGCCCTATATTTCAAGTCTGATTTAAGAAAAAATAATGTGAGCGTCTTTCTTGGGACGCCAGACAGAGGTGATAACTTTGTCCCGATTATTTTAGTAAAGCAATTTTATCGTTTAAGGATAGAATAAATTTAATGATTTGGTAAAAGAACATAACGTTGATTTGTCATCGTCATTATTTAATTCTCCAAAAATAATGGTACCTAACTAATAGGGGCTGGATTCTAGAATTCCTACTACCCTCCAAATTCCTTTTTTTTTGTTTTCAATATGTTCTTTTAGCAAAATTATAACAAAGAAACACAAAATTAGAACGCGAAAGCTGGTATTTTTTGTTAAATCTACTTCCCGGATCGTCAGAAATATTCTTGTCTGTAACTGTTCGGTTTGGTATTCCCAGCAATTATTGCATACTTTACTAAGAATTTCCCAAAAGCCTCCAATCTGGGAAACATTTGGGGGATTATACTCTCTGTTTTCTATAAAATATTGGCGGTGTAATACTCTGCAGCATCTGGAGATTCGCTCAAGCTGGGCCGCGGTTTATTTGCTTCCATTATTTTTTTTTTACGAAATTTAAACTCATTTCTGACCAAAGTTCTGCTAACATTAATTTTTAAAATTCTAAATTGTTGAGTTAATTTGCGCGATGACGTTCTAATTTTGTCTTGAGCACTTTGAATGAGTTTGCTGATTCGATTTGGGGACAAAACTTCAGGTCGCCCACTTTTTGGTGAATTAATACACACTACACCTTATTCACATTCCCGTATAGTTCGGTAAATATTCGTCTGTCCATTATTTTGATCCCCAAAAACGTTTGCGTATTTCAAGTTTGTATAACATATTTCAAAACTTTTTCTGGCACTTTAACAGTATATATTATAAAATCACTATTTAGTATTTATTATGTACAGTGACAACTAGATTAGACCTTATTTATATTTCGTCGGCTGAAACGAGACAATGTAGAACTATTTCTTCAAGAGGGACAAGTAATTTTATTGACCAAAAGAGGACTGTAACGTTTTAATTTATTTGGATGAAGTATAAAAATCAGAAAAACGATAAATAAATATTTAAAATATAATAACAATGACGATTACTAATATTAAATAAATATTAAAAACTACTATTAACACTAGTTATTTATTTAAACAATTAACACGGTTATTTATTTCCACGATATTACTGATTATTTATTTCTATTTATGTCACTATTTATTTATATCACATTCAACTGTCCGACCTACCGACCTCCACAGCGTCTATATAGTCAACTGACTCAACAGCGTCTGTATATTCAACTGCCCGGACAGAATTCACTCCTCTCACCTCACTGTCTGTCTATTTATGTAACTAACTGTCTAACGATCTAATTGTCCTTCTGACGGATTAACTCCCTAACTTCCACAGCCTTAGAATCACCGACTGACCGTATGCCACACAGTGGCGGCGCTAAGGGGGGGCCAGGGTGGTCACGTGCCCACCCAAGTGCCCACTCACTACCAACATACAAATAATTTTTCTATATAAAATTTGTGAATATAATTTTATTTTTAATTCTGAACATTATTTGTAATTCATTTTGTTCTAAAATTAATAGGGTAGAAAATACAGCCATATGAAAATTTCACAATTGTATTTCTGTGATTTGGCAAATTATTTTTGTACATTAAAGCGAGAAAATATGCAGCTTCACATTAAAATTAAAAAGCATTTGACCTTGAATGAAAAAAAAATTGTCAGCTGCGCCTTTTTCTGCTAACCTTTGCATGACCTATTGTACCCCCCCCCCATGGTTCTAACCCATTTTTTGATTGTGCCCACCACACAATTACAACCTGGCGTCGCCACTGATGCCACAACTCTTCAACACCACTTCCGAATATCCATTTCTACTCGCCGTTACTGTCCCCGTATACTTAGCTTCCCAATATGCTTCAAAACTACCGAGAATTCACTTGCACAGCTATCCCAGTATACCAGTAACTTCCCGAGTGCTCTACTCGACACTAAACTGCATACGCTCACCGCGATACTGCTGTGCCACTCCAACTCACTGACACCTCTGTCTTTCTGAGGGACTAACACTCTATATGCCTGTCTACACACTAGTGCGCACAAGTACGTCGTTTATATAGCAACCCTAATATTTTCTGGAAAACTCCACGTCATAACAATGCGCCGGTAATTACGCTTATCTCCCCTCTTGTTTACACAGTAGTTCTCTTACGTTGCCAGCCTCCGCGCGCCGTTTCTGTGTTACCGATCGCTTACCTAGTGTCGTAGGAACCTACCCATTCACGTTACAGGATAATTTTGGAGCCGAACCAATATAATGAATTGTTCCTGTTCAAGAATTAGTTCCATATTTTCTCGTTTTAGCGAAATTTTTGTTATATACGTACGATATTTCTTAAATTACATACTTGAGCTGAAATAATTTGCTGTTATTTTATCAATCACCTTTGCCTAACAAGACGAAAGAAATGTGTTGTGACAAAAGAACATTTTATTTACTTTCTATTTAGATAAAAACCAACAGCCGAAAGCCAACGCTGGTGGCGACCAAACCGTTCTTCTTCCATGTGACGTAATCAGCTTGAACGGTTCAAAATCCAGCGATGATTTAGCTATAACCCGCTGGAAATGGATTCGCGAAGACGGCTCTCTTGCCGTCGGTAACATCGTCCCAAAATCCGACGAAACATCTGTCTTAATGATGACCAACGCCGTTCCGGGTCGATATGTTTTCCAGCTCACAGTTTGGGACGAACAAGGACTTTCAGATAGCGATACCGTTTCCGTTATGATTAAAGAAGATCCCCAAATGTACCAGTTGGTTGAATTAACCGTCGAAGCAGATGCGAGAAGAATGACAGAATCGCAGTTTAGAATGTTGCAAGCCAAGCTTGCGTTGTTGGTTAAAGAAGGAACTAATTTAAAAGTTAGACGATTGAAATCTCAAACTGGAACCAACAGAGCTGTCATTGTTTTCTATGTGGAAACTCCAGAAGGAAAAGCGGTTTCAGCCACAGAAGTTGTTCATCATTTAAAACAGAAATTGAAACTTGATGAAAGTATTTTGGGATTTTCTGTTTCGTCCTTACAAACAACTGTTTGTCAAAATAAGTGTTCCGGGCATGGAGTTTGCAACGAACAGACGAGAAAATGTCTGTGTGAAGCATTTTGGATGCAAGATTTATTCAGGTATTTATTTAAAAACATCTTCCAGGACAGGTTTAAGGATATTTTCTTGTAGATATTATGTAGGGGACGGAGAAGCAGACTGCAAATGGAGTGTACTTTACGTTGTTGTTGGACTGCTTGGCGGGACTTTTACATTATTTGGTTTTTGTTGGGGATGTGCGTGGTTATGTTTGAGTATTTGTACTAAAAGAAGGTTGAGGAGAAAGCCGCAAACTTATTCCCTGTTGGGGGATTCCGACGAGCCACCGCATTGTAAGTACAAAAATAAATATTTAATCTAATCTAAAAACAGTTTTGTATGATCTATGTATACATTGGGAATGGTTTTAATATGGATAAAAAGTGTGAAATTTATTTGTGTTTTATTTTAAATCAATATACACTTAGTGGTGATTTAATAATAGAGTATTCAGACATTTTTTTGTTTGTTCAGAAGTGTAGGACTATAAATATCTTATTTTGGGTGGAAAAACTATATATCAATGGAGATAAGAATTGTTAAAAATTACATCCTAATTAAATTTTTCATCATGGCGCGCTTATGACGCTCATTTGCACCGAACTTCAGCGCCTAAACCCACGTGTTCATGGACACCCATTTGCCTGTTTAAAACTTTTGAACAAGAAAATTTACATAAACAAACAAATATCAAAGAAACACGTAATAATTACGACGACCAAAATGAATAAAATATCAAATACAAAATATTCGCGCGTACTTGATACTAGCGCCATCTGCTTTTCTAACCGTATATATTTAACCTGAAATGAGCAACAATATATCGAAAATACGTTATAACTTTTTAGGACGTTTCTAGATTTTTAAAAAATTTCAATTTTATAACATCAAATTATGAATGATTTTTTTTATTAAACATGTTTTATTATATTTTTTTCTGATATACCCCATTAAGAGATATGGTCCAGATGCAATAGTTATATACCTTTGAGCTTATGTCATGCTCGGATCTGATGTATCTCGGTTCGATGCTGCCAATAGGGCGCGAGCAGACACGTGACTCGAGGGACCTTGACATTCTTAGAATCAGCTGATTTGTGTGCGCATGTCATTTTGACAAGAACAATGTCATGTTGACAAGACCCATGTTTTGACTTATTTTGATTTTTAACTGCTAAAATGTAATTATTTTTAATGACATGTGTTTTACTGCCTAAAAATTGTAAAATATTAACATTTTAGCAATTCATAATCAAAATAGGTCAAAAAATTGGTCTTGTCAAATTGACAATGTTCTTGTCAAAATGACATGTGCACACAAATCAGTTGATCTCAAGCAAGTCAAGGTCGCTCGAGTCACGTGTCTGCTCGCGCCCTATTGAATTCAGAAAAAAATAATTACATTTCAGAAAATATCTTCGTTGCCTAATTCGCAAATAGTTGATGTTATGTACACTATAATGGCGGGAAGAAAATATTGCAAAAGTTTCACATTTTTTTTTATATTTTTACAAAATATAAAATATAAACACTAGATTTAAAAATATTTTAACAAAAATTCGAAAACTCCCCCATTGGCATATTCGTAGGACTGGTCCAAGCTTCTTTGTCGGGTGATCCTGATTAGGACTTTTTCCTTTGTTTATTTCGTATATGTACGTTTAATATTCGGGAGATTACAGGGATGGTCCGGATTACCTTTGTTTCTAGCTCTTTAGCATTACCCAAAGTGCACCACGTGGAGTCGAGCTAGATTTGCACCCCCATGTAATGATATATTTATCACAAGGCAACAACACTTTAGTGACAACACAGCCATCAGATGGATCAATTCTTTGAACAAATTTTATGTTAACAATAATACAACTTTTTAGTTTATGTTCTGTATATTTTATTTAAACCCAAGGTTTCGGCAGCAAACACTGCTGCCTTCTTCAGGAAAAAAACAGATAAATAATACTATTATCATATTACCGATATCTGTATACAAAGCAGATTAGCACAACCATCAATAAGCCGTGATGATATATTTATTTATTTATTTTATTTACAGTTTTTGTATAATATACTGTTATTCACGAAAGATGACTATTCAAGGTCATTTGTTCGAAAAAAGAATTCACAGCACTTTATAGTAGTAGCTTAGCAACATTTTGTATTTAAAGAGAAAGATTATTTGACGTATGTCTATTTAATTTATGTGGTGTGACAGATATACGTAAATGGTGCCATTACTTTCTAACACACTAAAAATAGCAGTGACGTATGTCGTAGAGTTACGGACATGTAATTATCTACTACACTGCCATCTGTGCTAATGTTTATCCAGTGACGTTGACATTTAAAACAAATTATTATTATTATTATATGGTTTACGTCGGGTCTATATTTTTGTTTTATGCAAAAACGTAGGTGAAGAAAATAAAACTTTGAGAAAAGCATTATTTAAAAAGAAACAAAATTTTCAAATAAAGTACTTTTATTTTTTCAGTTACAATGTATCCTTAGATATTTCGCGTTGCGCGCCTAAGAATACGAAATGCAGTGAAGGTTCATAAATGACCTTGAATAGTCATCTTTCGTGAATAATACACTATTATTCACGAAAGATGACTATTCAAGGTCATTTGTTCGAAAAAAGAATACACATCACTTTATAGCAGTAGCTTAGCAACATTTTGTATTAGAAAGAGAAAGATTATTTGACCTATGTCTATTTAATTTATGTGGTGTGACAGATATACGTAAATAGTGGCATTACTTTCTAACACACTATAAATAATAATGACATATGTCGTAGCATTACAGAAACCTAATTATCTACTACCCTGCCCTCTGTGCTAAAATTTACCCAGTGGCGTTGACGTTTAAATTAAATTATTATTCCTTGGTTTATAAGTTAAGTCTATGTTTTTGTATTTTGCAAAAACATAAGTGAAGAACATAAATCTTTCAGAAAGGTATTATTTAGAAAGAAGCATAATTCTAATGAATTATTCTTATTTTTTCAGTTAAAATGTGTCCATAAATATTTCATGTTGCACGCCTATGCAAACGAAATGCATTGAAGTTATCTGCAAGTAATATTATATCAGACGGCTCATAAATGACCTTGAATAGTCATCTTTCGTGAATAATAGTTTACTTTAGTTATTGAATAAATCAAGGCTACTACGTATTTTACAATTGATATCTTCTGAAATACATTTATTTTTTCTGAATTAACTATTCTAAATTACAAGTGAGGCTTTTTGAAAAATATTTGACCACTATAAAACTATAAATGTCGTAATGACAAAGCGGTATATTGCTTACTGTTTGCATTGGATGCCACCGAACCATTATTTGCGCCGCTCTATTGAAAAGAAGACATGCATTGATGCTTCCTCTATGTGCTGTGTATAGTAAAATATAATCTTACTGTTCCCTTAACATAAATGCTATTTTTGTTTGAAATAATATCTTATGGAAATGAAAACTCCAAACATTATTATTATTATTATTTATGTTAAAAACTGTAAGATTATTTTATTATATAGCGCACTTAGAGCAGGTAGAAATGCCATCAAGCAATACATGTCTTCATTCTAATAGAGCGGCACAAACAATGGTTTTATTGATGGACCCAACGGAGTCAATTCTTTGCTTAAATTTATACTGTTCTTGAGGTGCTATCTACTATATTTGAGGTTTTATGACTGTCATGTCACTGTTGAAGAAAATTACTTCTTTTTTGTTGCAGTTACTTCCGGCAAAAGCACAATGTCCGAAAGCGACACAGACTCCGACGTCCTGTTCGAATCGCGCAACAAATCCTCGAGATTGAACGGCGATTCGTTGCGAAACGGAATCACCAAAGCCAACAGAAACGGATTTATCAAACTTGGCCGCAGAGTCAAAACATAAATGACTGAAACTAATTCCGAGGTATAAAAATTGTTTCTTTTTGTTACTCGTGCTCTGCCTTATGTGCCTGGGGACGGTTTTCATGTTTCGATTTCTGACGGTTTTCTACAACGATTTCTCAACATTTGTTCCATAGTTATGCCTTATAGAGTAAAAGGTTTGTTTACTAGTCAGTGCATTTATCAGATTATGCACCAAGCATTCCACTAAGAGTCACTTAATTTTATTTTGAATGAAGTAATATGGAAAACTGTATATTTTTACAAAAAATTCGGCTTTATTTATTTTGGACGCGGGATTTATTTATGCTATATTATTTCATTCAAATTTGTATGTATGTATTTAATATATTGTAACTGGACGTAAAATTCGCGAAATAGCACCACAAAATTATTTATATTAATTATTTCTATCATATTAAAACAAAAAAGATTTAATAACAATTAACAATAACTGCAACTTTTTGTTTTATGTGAACAATACATATATTTTGTCAATTTTTAATACTTTAAACTTTTTTAAAAAATAATGTGAATTGTTTAAATTTAAGAGGTTTAAGTGCCATTTTTATGTTTTAAAATTATTCAACAAACAATTTTGCACGAAGTAGTAACTAAACATAGTTGCAACTTCTTTTATTACTATTTCATTCAAATACATTTTTGTGCAACCGGACGCGAAATAAACATTTCGCAGCCGCAATTCAGGCCGCGAAATTGGATTTCGTGACCGTTGTTATGGTAACGGTTGCGAAATGAATTTCGCGGCCGTTGTCATGGTAGCGGACGCGAAATTAGGTAAACAATCATTTTGACACTTGAGAATTGCATGGTTTTGTTTATCAAATGTTAATCCCATAGCCACCTTGAAAGCTAACTTTCTATTTACAATGAAACTGTTTAAAATTAATAAAATTTGTAATTATATATTTTTTACGGTTGCACAAAAAATATTGTGTACACCTTGTTCGCGAAATCCTTTAGCGCCCTCGAGATTGTCTTGCCTCGGCTGCAAGCGGCCTCGGCAATTTTTCTCTCGGTACGCTAAAGAGTGATTTCGCGGCCTTGTTATACAAATAACTATTTCAACACTGACGAACTTTCGATGTTTATTTTAATTTTATACGTTGTTACAATCCGGTTTTTTAACGCCCCTCCTTCAGACAACTTGGTTGACGTTTCACTAATTTGGTCATAATGTCGTTGACCCACTGCCCTCCTTCACTTCAAGGTTGAGGTACATGACCTTTTGAGACGGTATCCGTCGAGTTTAAACCAGATTTCTTTGGTTTAGCTGCTTTTTGGTAAAAATTCGACCTTCTGTGTCGAGATATGAGAGCCGGACGTGACAATTTTTCGTGGCGATATGTCTGTTTTATCCTCTTTGGAGGGATTTGAATCGCATCCAGTTCATTTGGAAATTTGTTTCCGCCGGAAGTTTCGGGTTTTAAACACATTGGGTGGTAGCATGAAGGGTGATTAGGAGATGACTAGCAATTTTTTAACTCCAATCGTTTATGGTTTATTTTAGAGAAAAATAAGTTTTTTTTTTTCTCTAAAATAAATCATAAACGATTGACCGAGATTGTGATTTTCAAATAAGAAAACGCTAACTAGCGGCGAATATTAGAATTACAATTTGCGCTGCGCTTATGGACCTTTTACATCAAAAGAGAGAGATAGACAAAAATGACATTTATGTAGTGCGCAGTAAGTTTGCGCATAGAGGATGCCAGTTACATTTCAAATAAAATTACAAATGGCGGAAAGTAAAACCTCTGACAAAAACTTAACTTTATTAAATAAATTCACACAAGGCGTTTGTGATGAATATTTTAAAACAAGAGGAAGAGGAGATGGAAATCAGAAAAATTGATTTTTTGTTCTACAAGATGCGAAATAAACACCACATAAAGTGACAGATAATTGCGTAGTTCCCAGATTGATATTAGGAATGTAATTAACAAGAATAAAATTGTTGTTTTTTCTTTTAAATATATATTTTTTCATTATTAAATATTTCTTTATAATAAAAGACAAAATTATTTAAGTTTTTGTGTTGTTTAAATAATTTTTTATCGAAAATAAATGGGTATCCTTTTAATCATTTTACTTGACAACATGGCGCCTCCTCATCTCTAGTTCTTAAGAATTTCACTACGTGACGTATTAAAAAAATGACGTCAGGGTGCAATAAAAATGTAAAAGGTCCATTATGGCCGTCTCATACGTCACAAAAATTAGTCCAACGGAAATTACAGATCGAGTACATCAAGTGGCGCCACCGTACTGAGTAATAGTGTACTATTGAGAGAATTAATATGTCACAAATAAATAAATTATAACATTAATTTTCAAACATTTTATATTTAATTTTAATAAACTGACAGGACATTTGCACATCTTAACTTTATTGACAAAGGATTAAGGAGAATCAGGGACACCGACACTATCCTCCTATTTTATATGGGAAAACGACGGCCATAATAAGCGCAGCGTAATTGAATGAAGTTGGCCATGCTACAACTATAATCCGTTCGCCGAAACGAGAGAAATTGGAACTGATCCGGGATCCAACCAAGTCATCCTCGACCAAAAAGAATGACTTGGTTCGGATAACGGGTTAGTTCCAATTTCTGTCGTTTCGGCGAACGGACTATATATAACTACAAAAACTCTATTATACGCACTTGAATTATAAATAAAATTTACTAATAAATGAGAGAATACGAAAACTAAAGAAACATAATTGACAACAATGCTACGCTTACAGATGTCAACGAAAAGTGTACCATTATTTAATGCGATCCCAATGAAACACTGCTAGTCGTCTCCTAATCACCATTCATGTTACCACCCATTATTTCTGAAACCGAGGCAATTTTTTTTTCACTTTAAAGCCGCGCGCTAACCCAGGTTTTTACCTTTTATTTTACCACCCTAATTTTATATTCAACTGGCGCCCTGACCCTTAATAACTCTTTTACCCAGCCCTATTTCTCCACTGGGCTAAACCACTCTCAAAACGCTTGCACGGGCCTACCCGTTTGGACGTTGCAACAATGTGCTATTTTTATATTTAATACATCTATTACTATGTATTACTCCACATAAAAAATAGTCCCTACCCTAGAATAAATCATTAATATTTTAATTTATTAAACAAAAAAATTTATCAGTTAAAATATTTAATACTTGTACTTGATTATTTTGAGCTTTTTGGAACTAGATTCCTTTGAAATTAAATGTTTCAATTATAATATATTTGTTGTTTCGCGTATTTTGTGTCCAGTAAGGTACTATATTTTAATAATTGACTTATTTACTTACCTAGTCAATAGTATTTAACGAAGCCTAATTGTTTAAAACATCACTGAAATTGTTTTAAAAAGTAGGAATATAAGTCAATGATTGTGGTATTAATTTTGTAAAAGAAGACAATATTAAAATTAAAATTCACTACATATAATTTCTCTCAGTAATATACAATCCTGGAAACAATAACCACTTGCTGAAATTTGAATTGATCGCACAAATAACATCATTATAGTGGCCAATAATATATATGTACATAATACTATCATATACCAACCCATATTAACAATAACAAGCAACTACGATAGTAATGTATTTTAACTTATTTATTTGACGAGTGAGAAGGAATGAAATAATATCTACAACTGCACGATGCGGTTTAAGCCTTCGTGGACACTTGTGTGGTGGAATTTTGATCTTTCTCCAACTGACGGCCCAGGTATTCCCAATTATGGACCATGAGTTTTTGGACTGCTAGAAGGGCTTCGTATCGGACGTTGGGGTCTTCGTGGCCCAGAAGCTGCATGACGAGCTGTTTACCGCCCAGTTGTTCGATAACACTGAGAAAGATATCATGAATATATCACCACACCTTTCCATTTTTTGCAAAAACATTTGTAGATATTTTAAAGATTACGTTATGTACGAGGCCTGTCTTAAAATAATCGGACCTTCAATATTCCCGCGCAAAATAACCGTAGGGCGCGTAGTTTTCGCTTCGCCATCGGGTGCGTCATTCGCTGCTTGGTAGCTGCCGTGTGAGGTGTTGTTTCAAGTATTCATCGGATTTCCGATTCGCTATAAACGTCTTAACACCGTGATAACTGGAAATGAGTAATAGCAATGGAAGCATCCCCCGTCCACAATGCCGAAAAAAGCGCGACAGGTGCAAAGCAAAATCAAATTGATGCTGACTGACTTCTTTGATAGCCATGGAATAAACGAAATTCAATTTTCACGTGCAAAATAATGACGATAGAGCAGCACCACTCTCCACAGTGAAGGGAAACACCTTTATACGCATGTCTGAATTTTCGCTTCGCCATCAGGTGCGTCTTTCGCTGTTTAGTAGCTGCTGTTTGAGGTATTAAAGGTACAAAATATGGTAAAATCTGATATCTATCACTAAATACCTAAAGTAAAGTTGAAAACGTATGTAAAAAATGTTTTTTAATAAATTAAGAAAGAAAATTTTCTTTGAGGTCATTATTTTGAACTGGAGAAAGGGATGCATATTTAAGAATGTAACCTGTAGATGGCGAGCGAGTACGAGTTTTAATTTGATTTTGACAGTTCATTTTTCTGTCACTGTCTCTCTTCTTTATTATTTACAATTTGTGTGCTTTCTGTTACTTTTATTACGTATTTCGATTTGTTAAGCAGGATTTTGAAGGATTTTATCTTAGCTTACACTCGTACAATATTAAAATGACAAACGAAAATATTAACCTCCAAACTATTATTCAACCCAAACAGATGATGTCATGTTTACATTACCCGCACATGCCGTTGCTATTGGACGTACCGATGTTATTGCTTTACGGTTATTCATTGGTTCGGCGTAATTCTACGTCATACATGGCGGTAATTTAAATATTAAAATTTCATTAATTTTTTTTGTGACCAATTAATGAAAATTTTGCCAAAAGAAAAAATATGGGTAGCAAGTATTTATCGTCTCTTCAAAAATATTAAATAAAAAATGGCACGCAAGTAGCCTATAATTGGACGCAGGAATGATTCGGGAGTCGAGCTCTTTATTTTCATCTCCTATCTTATTAGTCAAGAAAAATAATGGAGATTCCAGAATGTGTATTGACTACCGGAGATTAAATAAAGTCACAGTAAACGATCGTAACCCTTTACCACGAATTGACGACCAATTAGACCGTCTACAAGGCACAAGATATTTTACATCATTGGATATGACCTCTGGTTATTATAAAATTCCGATTGCAGAAAATAGTAAACATAAAACATCTTTTGTAACACCAGATGGACAATATGAGTTTAATCGATTGCCATTTGGGTTAACAAATGCACCTGCAATATTTCAACGGATGGTTAATAAAATCCTCGGACCGTACAGAAATACAATAGCAATGGCTTATCTAGATGACGTTTTATGTCCGGCACAAACATTTGAGACAGGACTTGAAAAACTTCGCATTCTTCTGGAATCTTTCGAGAAAACAGTTTGACACTAAATTTAAAAAAATGTTTCTTCTTCCAAAGTTCTGTAAATTATTTAGGCTACGAAATTAACAGAGATGGAGTTAAACCAGGAGAGGAAAAAACTAAAGCTGTAAGATTATTTCAAGCCCCGATCAATGTTCATCAAGTTCGACAGTTTCTTGGGTTAACCAGTTATTTCCGTCATTTTGTCAAAGATTACGCAAGAATTGCTCAACCTCTTACTAAATTAACTAAAAAGGATGTTAAATGAAAATGCATTCGAGAATTTAAAGACAAAATTAATACTTCCACATCGGTGGAGAGTAACCATAAACCGCTCGCGGTGCAGCTGTTGTTGAGAGGGTGCAAAATCTCGTGATGGGAGATCGTCGTTTTACCGCACGGAAGATTGCTGAAGAGGTTGCGACCAGTAAAAAATCTGAGCATGTAATTTTAAGTAAGGTTTTGAACATGCGCAGAGTGTCTGCGAAATTCGTTCCCAAGATGCTGTCGGAAGAGCAGAAACAACTCCGTCTTGCCGTTTCATAGGACATGCTGGTCAATGCCAACGCTGATCCTAAGTTTCTTAACAACCTGATAACTGGAGATGAGTAAGGGTGTACGGGTACGACCCGGAAACAAAAGCACAGTAATCGCAATGGAAGCATCCCTCGTCCCCAAGGCCGAAAAAATCAAGGTGATGCTGACTGTCTTTTTTGATAGCCGTGGTTTTGTGCATCATGAATACGGCGGAAGGACAAACAGTAATGAAAGAGTACTATCAAGAAGTTCTCCGCCGTCTCCGTGATGCAATTCGGCGCAAAATACAAATCTCTGGATGGGGAAAAACTGGCAGTTGCATCATGACTCCAGCTCATTTATCGCACCTGATCCAAACTTTCTTGGCAAAAAATTGAATTCCAGTCGTTCGCCAAGCTCACTACTCTCCAGACATAGCTCCTTGCGATGTCTGGTTGTTTTCGAAATTAAAGATGCCACTGAAAGGATCCCGTTTTGAGAGTAGAGACGAGATAATGCAGATCATTCCAAAAGCAGGCTTCCAGAGGTGTTTCCAGCCAACGACCAAATATAACTAGACAAAACATTTCCTTCCCTTCTCACTGAATGTTTTGATTTCGGCTGGCCAGACAGAGAAACGAGATATGTCTTGTCTAGTTCGAGTATTTCTCACTAGAGGCCACGTTCTTTGTTTTGTAGTTGTAGTAGTTTTGTGAGTGACACGTTGGTTTTTCTTAAATTTAAACCTTATAAATTATTTAATGTTAACCTTAAATGTTAACCACGCAATTTTACTAAGAACACTTGCGCAACCAGTGAGCAACCTTCAAACTAGACACAGATACTCTACGTGGCCTCAGTCGTGACACCTAGTGAGAAATACTCGGACTAGACAAGACATTTCTCTATCTCGTTTCTCTGTCTGGCCAGCCGAAATCAAAACAAACCAAATGAAGTTTTGTCTAGTTATATTTGGTCGTTGTTTCCAGCAGTGGAAGGATCGTGCGCTAAATAAGTGGAGGTGCAAGGATCCTTTGGGCCCCAACCCCGTCAGGTACGCAATATTTTTTCCCGACCGAAGGGTGGATTCTTTTTAGACAGGCCATGTACATATATCGCGTGGTGGTGGTTAAGGGTGAACATTTAGGAATTTCATATGGGACATAAGTTTTGTCCAACTTCTTGTTGTATAATAAAACATCGATAGTTTTTTGAAACCAAAAATGCAAGACATGTAAAAAAAATTATAAAAATTACTTACTGTTTTCCCCTGGGATAATGTCTGACATACTCGCCAATATCATAGCTGGCAACGCTTAAAACCAACGGATCTTTACTGGTTTCAAGTAAATGAATTAAAATACGAAGCAATTCGTAGTTTTTCTCATTTAAGCGTTGCGCATTTTCCCGCCAGAATTTAGATTTATGGACTGGAGACCATTCCAGTCTTCCAGATTTGACTTCAGTTGCATATTCATCAAATGAACTTAAATCTTGTACGGAGGCTTGCAGTTTTTCCATAAGGAATTGAACATCCGCGATAACGTCTTCATCGTCGAATTTTCGTTGTTCAAGAATTGTCAGTTGCTTCAAAACCTACAGAGAATTTATTAGAACAAACGCATATACATTGGGCTCGATATATTAATTGACAGTTAGCAGTTCAATGGGCCTATAAACCCTTCAGAAACCATAATCGAAATATAACAAATTTATGTGTATAAAAATCGTGTAATACTTATTAATAACTAGTAAATATTAATACGTGATTATTTATGTACTATTTTTGTAGATTCTAAGCCTTGGGGCAAGAATAATAAACAATATATAATAATATTAATAACTAGTATAGTTAAATAATTTTAAGCTAATCACAAAACTTTAAAAAATCATTTCTAATATAAGGAATTTTCAGGCCGGATTTTCGTCATATCTTTGTAGTTTCATAAAATTTCGGCCTATTTACATTTTCAACAAACAAATTACAACCTTTCAAATTTCTTTCGACTAGTTTAAAATATAGATTTTAATCTTACTATAATAATTCATTTAACTTAGACACAATATTGTCAATTTAAACCAAGTTTAAGTTAGGTTGGTACAACCGGCCTAAAGCAAATTTTTCTGTGAACACTGTCCCATATGCCTTGCAAGGTAAGTTTTACTGTAAGTACTGGATTTTTACGAAGTTGTTTTTAGTGCTGTTGATTTTGAAAAAAATGGAATTCGAAAATTCAGTTGAAAAATAATTCGTAATTCGAGAATTCGATTTGCGAATTTTAATCTAAATTCGAATTTCATACACATTCAAAATTCCAATTTCGAGTATTTACGAAGTTAGAATTAAATATTTTCAAGTGTAAGTTAATTGGCATTTATTGCACTTTGCTTTGTTATTATTAATTTCAGAAAAAATATTTCCAAATTGTACTTCGCGACGACATGTTAATTAAGTATATTTTACTCTCAACAAATAAGCGACAAATTTGTGTTTGGACTCAGAGAGCAAGTTTAAACACGAATAAATAGATGACGGCATCAACTATTGAATTACAAAATTCGAAAAATATTCCGAATTTTGACTAGGAAATTCATAATTCGAAAAAGTATAAATCTTATTTTTCGAATATTTCAAAATTCGAATTTTGTCAACAGCACTAGTTGTTTTTCATTGTGCCAAAAGTAGAGTTTCGGTAGAAGCTAAGTCTGGACTAGACGATGACCCTTAAAATTCCGGTTGAACTATTATCACTCGTTATTTGCCCAAAGTTTTTTTAAGTTTTAAGTCTGTATTTAAAGAAGCCGAAATAAATTTGTATAAATTTCTTGTAGGTTTTATAATTTGTTGAAAATGTAAACCGATCGAACTATGATGAGTTTGGGCTCATATAAATTTAATAATTGTCAACTTATATACCGAGTCGTGTTTACAAATATTATTTCTTACTTTGCACTGAACCATGGCAATGCAGTGTTCCTTGGAAACCTGACTATCTTCCGGCTTTTCGATCAGATTTCTGAATACAGCTAAAATAATCCTAGTTACTTTTTCCTTAACAGAATCGCTTAAAATATCCGCCAAGATAGGGATTACGTTGAATTTGTTCATTTTCTCAGCCAAAAGTGAGTTGAAAGTGAGGACCCAGATGCAGAAAATCAACTGATATTGGACTTGGAAATTCACACGTCCAGACAAAACAGATAGAAGAGTTGAAATGCCGTCCACTGACACAAACGCGAAACGATATTCGTCGATTCGGAGCATCATTTGTAAACAACGAGCAACAGACTGGATGTATTCGTTATTCTAAATGTTTAAAGTTGTATTAAAATAAAGATTAAAATTGTTTTTCTTATCCCACACCGCTCATACATACAAACCATTCATGCAAATGCATATGTACAAGTTGCATTTCAAATACAAAGTATAGCTTCATGCCACAAGAAAGTGTCCATTTGGTTTGTAAAACTACAAGCTCCCCGACTTACCACCCAATTGATAAAGACGATGAAGAACGCACAAATTTAACATGATATTGAAGAGCTTAGGACAAAAATAAATTTATCATTGCGGCTTATTACTATTACCAATTTTTGTAGAAACGGCGACTGGACTTGTAGAATTACACAATGGGGTATTCCACTACAGTAAAATATACAACTAAAACTATTTTCATATAATAGATTACTTTATGAAAAATGAAAAAACAAATGTTCATAATAGACCTTTTCAATTTAAAAAGATAGAAGATATGCGCAATGGGGATCTGCGCATAGCAAGAACAACTGAAATCCATGGCGTTTGTTTAAAAAAAAATGTAAAATGTGGGAAATATCTCAGATCTTTAAAAAATCTTACCGAATTAAGTTACAAAAGTTTTTATTGAAGTTAAAATGTCTAACGATGCAAATTTTCACCGAGAATACAGATATTTTAATGATTTCAATATTTTTGACGTTTCGTTTGACAGCCCAACTGGCAGTTGTTTGCGCCATTTTCTTACTATTTGCAGTGATAGAAAGAGATAGCCGTTAAATTGATTAATGTTTTTTTTTTTGCTAAAAACGTGTGACGTAGATTTTCCTGATGACAGTTCTCAAAATTTATTAAACCGGCTATACTACAAACCGGAACTTGCATGAACGCCATTAACGAGTAGTCAGCTGATTGTTGTGTATGATTTTGCTTGTTTTGTCATATTACCTTACACACACACGTGAAAATAAAGCAATAAACAATTAAGGTAACTATACTTCATATCACGTAAGAAAATAGTGATGGGAAGATAGGTGCAGTTTGATTGCATAATATCGGAGTATTATTTGTACTGTCACAAGCGATGACGTTTCTACATTTCAGCAGTAGACAGCGCTGTAAGCACTGATTTGTCTGGAAATTTCAAATCATATCGCTCAAATTAAATAAAAAACATCTTAGAATTTCACATTTGTATTTCAAAAAAGCAATACTTTCAGATAAAAAATATAGTGGAAAAGCCCATTGTGCATTAGTTCACAAAAACAACCTGTCAGTTCTCAAATAAAATCGACAGAATTAAGTGATATTTGACAGTCAAATAAGTTTTCGGCCGTAAATGTAGTTTTAAATGGAAACCAAATTTCTAGGGGATGTCGGTGCAGGGATTAAATAAATTTAATTTTTCATTTTCATCGAAGTTTCGTTTTCTTTATTGTTAAACCTTAATCATGATTCAAAGAAAATACATGAGAAATACAATCATTATAGTTCTATAATGATGAGTCAGCAATTAAAATTGAAAAGAGATTTCATATTTCATGTGTACTGTACAAAAAAAATCCGCTGCTAGTTGATTTTATTCAATTCATTTTTCCCCTGAACCGACATCCCCAAGAAATTTGGTTTCCATTTAGATATTTAACAATGTTTCTTTTGTAATTTTTAATATTCAGGTCTTGTGCATTTTTACACATTAAAATATTTATTATTGACAGTTTGGTTTAACGAATTTAAATTATTTATTTAATGCAGGTAAAAACCGTCGACTCTCAAGCACCATCTACTATTTTCTTACGTGATATGAAATATAAAATTTATTTCAAACTTAATTTTCTAAAATTTTGAGTTTTTTTTTTATTTAATTTCAGTGAGATAGGAATATTTAAATATTACTTGCAAATTTGATTTTTTCCGGATTTGATGTAGGAGGAGCTGATGACATAAAAAAATATATAGATAGAAAACTTGTAAATACACAAAAAAACATACTAAAACTAATACGAGCAAGACAGATGACTTCACGTCAATGACAGAAAAACTGCTTCCTGTTAACAGTACAGTTATATGTACAAAATTTATTAGAAATATCATCAGTCACTCGTACGTCACAAACCATATGATACCATTTTAGCGCCAAAATAAATTACAGGAAAACTGATGTTAGAAAAAATAAATTTTGATTTTTTGTACATTATTCCGTTATTGTTTAGCGTTTACCTCAAATTTATACTACACTACGCTAAGCAATATAAAATTTCAAAAAACAACTCTATACTCTTAAAATGTTGAATATATTAAATCGATGTATGGATATTTTTAAAATTTTAAAGCGTAAACCTGGAAATTTTGATTACATGTAGCATAGCACATAGCCTCTTTTTGTCCCAGGCTCTTCAATTTTTGTTTAAATGTGAGCATCCATCAAAAACAAAAATAAATTTTAATGAAATGACAGAATGCAACATTCCAAATGACACTTTCGATTATGTCTGGTTAAAATCAATACCGTTATTTGATAAGTAGAAGTTGGAGCTTGTTCATCGATACTGGACGATTTCTCTGTGTAGGTCTCTTTCAGGGGTTCCCCACCTTTCATATTCAGACTATCCGCATGCAACTGAGTCACGGCTAACGCGTCAGACTAAAATATTGACAATCTCCGTCATTAAAAATCAACGCAGATTTTGATTCCCCCGTTAGTTTGAATGCAATGGAAGTTAGGCTCTACCAGAATTTAGAAGCGTCGATAAAAAACGTAAAGAAAATGCAATTATATTATTAACGAGACTACTCTAATTATTTTTCGGTTTAAAAACATGCATTTACAACCAAATTTGAATCATAGCTGCAAGTCGAAAGTGAATGGGGTCATTTCACATTTTCTGATTTATGTAATTCTGGAAAGAATATGTCAAATTAAATATGTAGCTGTACCTTGTACACCTTACAAGTCTTTAGAATCAGAGATTATTTTTTAATAATAGCCTTTAATTTAAAATATTTCAACTCTGACGTCACAGCTTCACGAATACGGCAGTCGAGCTCTATCGGTTAACTTTGGAACTACGATTGTTTTGTTTGGTATTTATTTACTAGTACTTTTAAAATTGGCCCCGGTGGTGCACTCTCCACGCCAGCAAAGAGTGCCCGTGAGATGACGCCTGGTAAACGCCCGTACGGTAAAATATATCATCATTACCCAAATCGGCTAAAGTATAGAATAGGGTCCAAATTCAAAATACACGTTTAAATATCGGTAATATTAGCCTTCTACTCAATAAAATAAACCAAAATTTGGTCGCGGAAAGCAATATTTATAGTGATTTTGGTATTTTTATTGAAAAAAAATACTGTTAAATTCATATAAAAAGAATGTAACCACCCGAGTTTCGTCAAATTGAGGTCTGTGCGGTAGGTTATCGTTATTGTTAGTATTTTTTTAATAAAATTGCAAGCGAAAAAGTCACATTTCTCATGAATACAACCTAAAAACTAATAAAATTAAAACATGTTTCCGAGCTCTAATTTCATGTTTTTATATGATATTTTACATAAAAGAATAGAGTCCAATAAAAAAAAAGCAGTTTTAAAGCTGGACCCTATTCTAAACTCCGCCCCCAAAATCTGTGTACAAAGCAGATTGGCACACCCAGCAATGGGTAATATGCCGTGATGATATATTTTTATTTTTTAAATACACAATAATGATAATCTCTTTCATACTCTGCTATCACCTGTCACAATTTTAGGTTAGATTGGAGCGAAAATATGTGTGAGAGAAATGTCTTTGAGTATGAAGCTGTGACGTCACAAATTTAGGCTACGTTTACAGTCGCGAAAGTTTGTTAGCAAATTTATGTATGAAAAGTAGCATATTTCAAATGATTTTATATTACTATATTTATTACATGAGATGAGTTTCACGTTTTTATAAAAAAAATATCGACCTTTTTTAAATTACCCCATTCGAAATTATTTAGTTTACAAAGTTGAAATGATGAAAATGATACAGTATTAAAATTGTATTTTCGTTTTACTATCGAAGTAGCTGATAATAATAATTTGAACTTCTTTAAATTAAATTTAAGCAGACTCCAAATTGGTTGTAAATGTACTTAAAATGTTGTTAACTACCACCAAAGCACATAAATACAGCACTAAGTTACAGAGTGCTGTGCACACAAACAAAAACAAAAGCAAGTGCATCATTCGACTGTTTTTAAACGGATACAAACAAATGAACACAGTTCAATTGTTCATACCCTAAAACAAAAGCAGTAAAGCGAAGACAAATAAATGAAGTTACTTGAAGTTTTAACTGATCCTTGAGCCAAGTCAAATAAAAGTGCAAATCTGATCTTTCCATGGGTTGCTTGGACCAGCAAGCAATCTTAGCAATAATCCTCGACGTCATATTTGTTATGAATCCATCTTGACGGTTGAGTAAGTTTAAAAATGGGCCCCAGACCGATTCACGATTTTTAGCAGCATATTCATGAAAAATTTCAACTCTAGATGGATTTTCCTGTAAATATTACACTAATAACACATTCAAACTACGCAGTTTAATTTTTAAACCTGTAGCATATCATCGATCATAATTAAAATATATTGGAGGGTCTGATCTTTCGAAACATGTCCCAGTAAATTGAGGAAAGTCTTCGCACATTGCACGCGATTGTTTTTAAGGAAGGCCTCTCGTGCTTCTTTGTCCGGGACGTCAAAAGCTACAATGAAGTTGTAATCTTCTTGTGTGATCATTTGGGACTGTACATAGGGCTGCCAGTTTATTCGATTTTGTCGAATGTCGGAGGCTTGCTGTTGCAGAACGCTGGTGGCAGCCAGCATGTCTGAAATCGGTAGCATTTTCTACACTTTTGTGCACTGTCATACACAACCAATAACTGACGCAATTATATAAAGAACATTGGCTATTTTTAACTCATCTTAGTGAATTAAATATTACTGTTTTGCCCGCTGATTTTCAAAGTGTGTCATATGATTACACTTATTGTTTTTAGTGGGAGTGGTTCTTAATTAATAAATATACATTATAATAATTTTCCCTTAAATATATAAATAATACAAACATGATTTTATCAATTAAACAAGTTTTTAGAAGCTTTTAAGGATAATTTAACCCGAAAACATGAATTTGAAAATCAGAAAAATATGTAATAAAAAGATGTATTTACCTATTTTTTCGTCATGCATAATTTCTACGAACTTTTCAGCACTTGACGAAGACATTTTATATGGTTCCTCTGTTTCCTTCGGCCTAAAAATTTATTTTAATTTTACTGTCAATAGTACACAGATGACAGCCTCTTCACAAGACTTGTCTTATGATTTCGGCGCAGACTCAGTTTAATATGTGACATCTGCGTCGCACGCCGTTAGAAGGTAAAGGATAGTGACATTTGTCAGGGAAATTCAAAATATATCTTTATTCAAGAATAAAATAAAAATACAGTAAATTAATATTATTACCTGGGGCGATTCCATATACAAAAGATAAATTTATCTAGACAACTCATATAACGAACAGAGAATAAATTTTTGTATACACCTCACATTATGACATTCTGCTAAATAAATTTAGGGGAAAATTTTTAAGCATTTTTATAATCAAGAAATTTTGATATTAACATTTAAAAATATTTTTTTAATATATAATTTTACCGCACTTTCACTATTTTTGTAAGTATTTACATATTTTAAAATGGCTGAGGTTCCAAAAAGTGAACGACGACCACAGGCATCTAAAAGAAGTTATCCTAAACGAGTAGTGAACAATTCTAGTACCCATTCATTGCGGAAAAGAGCTCCAAAAAAACCTCTTCGAGTAGAAAATGCCGTATATGTAACCAAACAAACCAATATAAAGGTTTGTGGATCAAATACACTTGTGTGACATTTGGTAAATTGAGGTTATATTTCTAGGCCCACTTAACAAAATGTGAGAAATTATTTGAAAAATTCAAAGAGATTGTTATACATTGTATGGGCGCTGCTATTCAACAGGGGATCAATTTAGCGTTGCAATTATGTGAAAAATATCCAGATTTACAATTTTCGGTTAATACATCAACCATCACATTAATAGACGATCTAGAGCCCTTAACAGACGAAGGAGATTATGAAGAACAGCGTCGTCCGAATTCTGCGATACATATAAAAGTTTTTCATAATCGCAATAACGAACTCAACCCATAATGTTTTTCACAATAGGAGAAATGGTTAGATGGTTAGGCCTCACAGTTTTCGAAATTTGGATCAATTTAATAGCTTTAACCATCTTCACCATCTTGTTAGCTCTTAAGTTCGACCCAGATACAGAACTTTATACGAGTAGTTGGTGGGTAATCTTCTCTCCTCTTTTTGCTAGCGATGCGCTGAATACTTACTTTTGTGTGATTGTTTTTATTCGCATGCAGTTGGAGAACTCTTTGAAAGTCGCTCTATTGAGAGCTAGCTGGTCTGGGACGTTTCTACTAATGACTTTTTTGTTTAAATTCTTGTTGTGCAAGAAACTTATGGGGACAGTTACTTTAGAATATTCAGAAATTTTTGCGCCTTTGTTTATTTTGTTACAGTTAATTGCCGTAAGGGCTTGTCAGTTGACTCATTAAAAAAAAATATTCTATATTTTTGTACAATATTTTACATTTGGTTAATATTAATCAAAATTAATAATTTATCAGTTATAAAATATGTATGTTTTGATAAAACTGTAAATATATGTAGTTAGAAATAAACTGTATATATTTCAAATTTGCCAGTGATTTTCAAATAAACCACAAATTTTGACGCCAATTGTTGCAAAACGCCAGTTGCACCAATTTATAGGTAAATAAAAAACAAACAGGTAAAAATTATAGCTATTAGATAAATTACAGCGTTACAGTATTATTAATCATAGAAATTATCCATAATGACGGGTTGTTCTGCTCCAAATTGTGCAAATCATTTGAGAAATGGTTTTTATGCAATACAAATATTTTTCTTCAAAAATCTTAACGAACCGTTTTTTTATTGTATTATTATTTTAAATAAATATAATATGGCAAATATGGAAGTTATATTTCATTATGAAAAATAGTTACTACATAAACTTGTAAGAAATGCACTTTTATTTAATAATTTACTGCTTTCATTTTGGCACCAATATGGCGGACAAGTCAGCTGTATATTATTTAGTAGCTATAGTAAAAATCATGACGTCACAATATTTTAACTATATTAATTGATATTAGACCGGTGCCAAATATTTAGAATTTTAAATGGCACAAAATTGACCCCTGTGGTGCACTCTCCACGCCAGCATTGAGTGCTCGTGAGGTGACGCCTGGTAAACTCCCGCACGGTACAAATATGTCATTATCAATACCGAAATCTGTGTCAAAGCAGATTGGCACACCCAGCAATGGGAAATATGCCGTGAGTTTTTTCTGCGATGGTAAATTTATCCATGATTACGGATAAATAAATTAATGAATTCAATAATTATTAAAACTTTGTCATCTGCCAAACTCGAGCAATATAATAATTGTTTAACATTTTGTGCTTTAAGTAGACACCGGTATATCGGACGAACTATATTTTGTAAAGTTCAGCGTTTTACCACGGATAGCGTTAGTGGTATTAAAATGTCATTCAAAAGCTTTAAACGTTTGATTTTTGTAAGAAATTGTGTTCGTAACTTGTATACGATTATAAATATCGGCATGAACCTGTTATATATGGATTAGATAAGATTTTCTGAGATAAATAGTAGCAAATTTTGTTTAATATGCTTGGTAAAAAGTATAACAAAACAATCAAAATTAAACAAAATATGTTGTTTAATTTAGTAATTTATTTAATTCTACAACTCTTATATTGAACAAAGGGTAAGAATTTTACTTATTCATTGTTTTGTTTTTTCAAGATTTCCTAGTATTTTAACACAAAATAGCATATATTTCATTAAACATCTACAAGATGCATTTGAAATGCTGGTTGCAGCGTTTATAAGGGCCAGATTTACAAACAAAATTAAAACGAAATGAATTATCAAATCATAAATTGATTATTTAACTTACAGTTAAAATTCTGGCCAAAGATTGTAAAACTGGTCCTAAAAGATTTTGATATGTTTAGACATAGACATATGTAGTAGCATTATTTTGTTAACTAATAATGGACCTTTTCAATTTAACGGCTATCTCTTTCTATCGCTGCAAATAGTAAGAAAATGGCGTGAACAACTGCCAGTTGGGCTGTCAAACGAAACATCAAAAATATTGCAGTCATTAAAATACCTGTATTCTCAGTGAAAATTTGCATCGTTAGACATGGTAACTTCAATAAAAGCTTTTGTAACTTATTTCGATAAGATTTTTTTAAAGTTATCTGAGATATTCTTACATTTTACGTCTAAATTTTTTAGAAACAAACTCCATAGATCTCAGTTGTTCTTATTATGCGCAGATCGCAATTGCGCATATCTTCTATCTCTTTAAATTGAAAAGGTCTATTGACGTCACACGGAAGAGAGAGATAAAAGTTCTTGCTTCCAAATAAATCCCCTCTCGTTGTCGTACGTCCCTCTCCGTAGTACTGCCCTGTCATTCTGTTTGCATCATCATATGGTCCATAAAAAAAGTAGACACCGGTATATTGGACGAACTATATTTTGTCAAGATCAGCGTTTTACCACGGATGGCGTTAGTGGTATTAAAATGTCATTCAAAAGTTTTAAACGTTTGATTTTTATAAGAAATTGTGTTCGTAACTTGTATACGATTATAAATATCGGCATGAACGTGTTATATATGGATTAGATAAGGTTTTCTGAGATAAATAGTAGCAATTTTTTTTAATACGCTTGGTAAAAAGTATATCAAAACTTAATCAAAATATTTATTTATTTAATTATACACTGCCCAACAGAAATACATCCAATAATGGGGCAGGAACAGCAGACATAGTAAAACAACAATTATAAAATAATAATACTATTTGTTTGGTAAAAAGTATAACAAAACAATCAAAATTAAACAAAGTATGTAGTTTAATTTAGTAATTTATTTAATTCTACAACTCTTATATTGAACAAAGGGTAAGAATTTTACTTATTCATTGTTTTGTTTTTTCAAGATTTCCTAGTATTTTAATACAAAATAGCATATATTTCATTAAAAATCTTCAAGATGCATTTGAAATGCTGGTTGCAGCGTTTATAAGGGCCAGATTTACAAACAAAATTAAAACGAAATGAATTATCAAATCATAAATTGATTATTTAACTTACAGTTCTGGCCAAAGATTGTAAAACTGGTCCTAAAAGATTTTGATATGTTCAGACATAGACATATGTAGTAGCATTATTTTGTTAACTAATGGACCTTTTCAATTTAACGGCTATCTCTTTCTATCGCTGCAAATAGTAAGAAAATGGCGTGAACAACTGCCAGTTGGGCTGTCAAACGAAACATCAAAAATATTGCAATCATTAAAATACCTGTATTCTCAGTGAAAATTTGCATCGTTAGACATGTTAACTTCAATAAAAGCTTTTGTAACTTATTTCGATAAGATTTTTTAAAGTTATCTGAGATATTCTCACATTTTACGTCTAATTTTTTTAGAAACAAACTCCATAGATCTCAGTTGTTCTTATTATGCGCAGATCGCAATTGCGCATATCTTCTATCTCTTTAAATTGAAAAGGTCTATTGACGGCACACGGAAGAGAGAGATAAAAGTTCTTGCTTCTAAACAAATCCCCTCTCGTTGTCTTACGTCCCTCTCCGTAGTACTGTACCTGTCATTCTGTTTGCATCATCATATGGTCCATAAAAAAAGTAGACACCGGTATATTGGACGAACTATATTTTGTCAAGTTCAGCATTTTACCACGGATGGCGTTAGTGGTATTAAAATGTCATTCAAAAGTTTTAAACGCTTGATTTTTGTAAGAAATTGTGTTCGCAACTTGTATACGATTATAAATATCGGCATGAACCTGTTATATATGGATTAGATAAGGTTTTCTGAGATAAATAGTAGCAATTTTTTTTAATACGCTTGGTAAAAAGTATAACAAAACTTAATCAAAATATTTATTTATTTAATTATACACTGCCCAACAGAAATACATCCAATAATGGGGCAGGAAAAGCAGACATAGTAAAACAACAATTATAAAATAATAAGAGTACAAAAGTTACACACATATATATATATATATATATATATATATATATATATATATATATATATATATATATATATATATTAAATTTCTTTCATGATTAGTGTTTTGAAGCACTTTGGTTTGCATGTTATTTAATTTAGTAATTTATTTAATTTTACAACTCTCATATTGAACAAAGGGTAAGAATTTTATTTATTCATTGTTTTTTTTTCAAGATTTCCTAGCATTTTAGCACAAATTAGCATATATTTCAATAAAAATCTACAATATGCATTTGAAATGCTGGTTGCAGCCTTTATAAGGCCCAGACTTACAAACAAGATTCAAACGAAATTATTTATCAAATGATAAATTGATCTTTGCTGTCTATAATCCGATTCAATATTGTTTATTTAACTTAGAGTTAAAATTCTGGCCAAAGATTGTAAAACTGGTCCTAAAAGATTTTAATATGTTTCGCTAACATTTTGAACGCATATCTATCCAGAGTGTGGCAACAATAATATATGTGATAAATATCAATCAAACCACTGTTATCATTTGGGACGGTTCATTCACAATAGCATATCTCTGTACTGAATAACGCCATCCGTCTTAAAGTCTACGACCGACGAGGCATGTGAGCGTGTCTCGGCCGTTTTAGTCCTAAAGCCCCGTGCACCGTGCATTTGCTAAGCGTCGGTTGCTTGTGGTGAGTCTGTGTCCATGTGCTGCCGTTGTTAGGAAGATTTCATAAAGTCGATTGTTGTTTTTGAATTAAAGTGAACTTTAACCTAATTTAACTTCATCCACCATAAGGTAAGACGATGTTGGTTTGTTTTGGTTCCTCACGTGGATTGTGTTTTGTTTTTAAACTGTCAATCAGTTATGATGTTATTAACCTCTTGTTTTATGGTAGTTCATTCATATATTCAAGTATTAACAAAAAATGCTGAAAGTTTTAAGTGATATTTTTGTGTGAAAAGTGGAGCATAGTTTGTAGGTTAATATATACAAAAATATGAACGACAACACCATATTTTTTGTGTGAACCAGGTGTAAACTAATGTTTCTACCTGGGAAAAGGTAGATTTCAAACATTCAAACAAAGAATATGTTTAGAAATGACATTTTCAATAATGTCATTTGATGTATGCCAAACAATTCTTATTTAAATTTTTAATCCTAGTATGTAAAGTATTAATTATGACAATCTGCAAATAGCTATATGATACTTGTGTTCAGTTTACATTTACTTGTATGCCTTTGTAATGTACTATTTGAAGGCCATTCATTTTTAAACTATTGTAATTTGCATTCAATATAAGTTTTTCTAATATTACAAATTTTATAATCGATTGTATTCTTATCGATTTAAAAATTAGTACCACTTCCTGTTGAATTTGCAATTTATCGAGATATCAATGTCAATCATTAATTGCAAAATTAATTAGAATGTAGTAGAAAGCTTTACAAAAAGTGGAAAAGTTAAATGTTGTACAGTAGATTGCAAAATAGATATCGCAAAGAATTTATACCCAAATTGATGTTGTATTACATCACATAGATATATAAATTATACAGGGTGTTAATTAAAAAGCGGGCCATAGGCATTTAACGTGAGAAATCAGTTTTTCCTTGCGCAAAACTTCCCATTTAATTTAAGACAAAAACGTTTTAAATAAAAGTTGTAAATAATTAAATTCTACACCTAAATCACTAAACAGATTTTATTATACACCCTCTGTAATTTGTAAAATCTAATTTAAAATTTTACAAATATTGCTCATTTTTTGTAGTGATAGCCATGGAATTAAAACAAAATTAGAAAGAAAAAATGAACATCGCTTAAACCGCCAGAATTTCGATTTTAAAGGTTACAGAATAAAAATAAAATCTGTTCTGTGATTTAAGTATAGAAAATAAAAACAAAATATGTTTATTGACGTAGGCGTTGAATATAAATATCTGTAATTTTTATTTGAAAATCGAATTTGTAACAGTTCAAACGATTTGCAATTCTTTATAATTTTGTTTAAATTCCATGGCTGTTACTACAAATAAAATCTGTTTAAATATTTTTCTCTAAAATAAATTTTTAATTAGCACCCTATATACAACTGTAAGAATGGTTATCACTTCTTCAAAATTTGTATTTTATGAATGAAGTCTTGTATATTATTTGATAAGAATATGACAGTAAATATAGTATTCAAAAAACTTGAAATATTTACATACATTTAAAAATAACATTCTGATTTTCAGAAAGAAAAACAAGGTGTTCAAATTTTATTTTATGCATCCATTTATTTAAAAAAAAAACACATACACATTTAGGCTTGTTTTATTTTTGAAAATTAGAAAAATGAAGAAGGAAATGATTAAAAAATACGCATAGGTATTTTATAAATTATTTTTCGTTAAACACATCCTAAACCCTTTACAAAAATATTTTCATTTACAGAGGGGGACTACACCCTTATATTTTTGTCCTTTGCTTGTTTTTTATTTCATTTTTTTTTTACAAAACCTTGTGGATTACAATGTGATGCCACCAGAATCGAACTAATTAGCAGAATTTTAAATATATAGACTTGTTCGAGAAACTCGTCATATATTTTTATTTTTAGTGAACTAAAAAAATATTTTGTACTATGAAAAAATATAAATTATTTAATTGCAAAAATATATTATATTATTTTTTTATTTCAGTGTCTTTATGAGTCTATAAACGCACTGAAAACAGGTCGTTAAGAAGATCTATAAACGCACTGTTTTTGGCGCTTTTTGTGTTCTGGAGGTGGTATGACTGTTTTCGAAACTGACATATGAATGATATATAACCTCAAATTACTGTCAGTCAACAATGAATTTTCATCTGTGAAGTTAAAATTGTTAGTGGGATACTCTACCAACATAATTGATAAAAAACACCAAGTCGTAGTTTTAACGTCGAATTTTTAAAAATCTAATAGAATTATAAAATTACTCCAATAGAAAAAAATGTTTCATAAGGCTTGTATCGCACTCGTCTTTTCTAAAACTTGGACTCGTGCCTTAACAGATTGCCGTATGAAATTGTTTTTTAATATATTATTAAACAATAATCACACATTTTTTATTGTTGTCAACTAAATTACATTTAAGAAATTTTGATTTTATGTTTATACAATAATGTAATTGTATTATTTTCTTAACTATCTCTACCGTTTCTTCTTGCAGATGCTGCGTGTTGAAAGTTCAGATTTTGACTGCTTCACTGAGTTTGAAGACGACATCCACTTTGATGAAGATGACCCAGACTTCGCCAATCAACCAGACCGTATGCCTTCCATCTCACTGCCGTTGGTTCTTCGTGGTAAGTCCATTTATTTTATTATTTTAACAGCTGCTTTGATACTTTTTGTTCGATATTGTTATTGGGGGATATAAAGGATTGACACATTGTTATTAAGTGGTATAGGGAGTTGACTTGGAAATGTTATGGAAAGTTGAAGTAGAATAAAAGAAATAGGCGAATAATATTTTCTATTTTTAAAGTAAATAAATAATATACCACCCATTGCTGGGTATGCCAATCTGCTTTGTACACAAAATTCGGTAATGATGATGACATTTTTGTACCGTGTGGGCGTTTACCAGGCGTCACCTCACGGGCACTCATTGCTGGCGTGGAGAGTGCACCACAGGGGTAAATTTTGTGCCATTTTAAAATTTGAATTATTTTTCGTGGCCGTGTGTCTGTGTCTGGTCGCGAATCTGGAGAACCGGGTTCGATCCTGACCGACGTCAAATATCTCAAATTTTTAAACTAGGAGGAGTAAATTTTAATTAATAATGGTCTGAGGAGATGACTTAATTTAAGTTAAGTAGTATAAGGTGTTGATTTGATGACCTGGAATCTCAATAAATCGTAGGTTAAAATTTTTGGCAAATAATAGTGCTATTTTATTAAATATTAAGAGAATGGTTTAAATATATTTTTTTCTACAGTCTATACACAAAGTAGCCATTTGCGCTCTCTTTTGTTGACGCAAAATGCCACTTTGCCGCTCATGCGCGTCAAAGTAGGAAATACGCTTGCTGTCCAAATTTCTAACTATACAATGTTGAGAAATGTCACTTGTCTACATTCTTAATGGAAACGTTTAGTCAGGAACTAATGGCACTGTAGTTACACATTTACCACCTTCACAAGTCAATCGGACGTATAACTGCTCTGTCGGTATATTACATAACCAAAGAAAATACCGCACTGCTGTGGAAAAACGAAAGTATGAAATGCTTAGATTAGATTGAAGCAATAGTTCAAGAAGAATGGAAAATAACGATAAATTAAAATTAAATAAAAATAAATTGTGTAAACAATTGTGCTGCCACCTGCAAAAATTTGGCGTAAACGCTCCCAATGGATATACACTTTTTCACTGCACTAATATAATGTACTTGAAACAAATGAAATATACAAAAAACACTTTTTGTTATGGTGGAGGACTCCATTGTGGCGACTGTAAAAAAATCTTGTGTGTGTTTCGAGCGCAAATGGACATTATCGATTTCGAGAGAACCTCTCAATCGACAATGTCCCATTTTGCGCTCTTAATACACAAATAGCTATTTTGTGTTTCCGTCCTGTATAACTTCAAATCGCCCGGTAACACTTATTTACAAAGTCTAGGATGGCAAAAGAAGTTGGCATTACTGTTATGTCAATTTAGGTTTTTAACACAAGATTAAGCAAAATTTTTCAACTTTTAATACTAAATTATTAATTTAACTTAAGTTGTAAGTGCATATCATTTGAAATTCAAGTCTTCTGACAATAAATCAAATTAATTTAATAAATTTAGGGATAAGTCGGCTTAAAAATATTGTGTATTAGACGTCTAGCAACTATAGTCGCACTCGTGCAGTTTCTAGACTCAGTGACTATAAAAACTATAAAATAAGTACATAAATTGTTGAAATTTAACTGTTCTAGAAATATAAAACAGTAATTATTTTTTGTATAAAATTAACCTTTATGGTGTACTCTCCAAACAGCTGTGAGTGTCTGTAATGTTACATATGGTAAGCACTGTCTATGCTAAAAATAATTTGTCCTTAACAATATCTGAGAATAAAAGTAGATTGGCACACCCAGAAATGAGTAAAAACGATATATTATTTATTATATAAACTATAAAAACAACAATTTTCATTTTATTACAGTACCACAACGTATCATTTTCTTATATTATAAAAGGAAAAGAAAAGTAATATATCTACCGTACTACACAATAATAATTACTATATGCTATTCATATAGGAAACAAAAAGAAGCCTTAATGACCTTTTTGTTTGCAAATTTGCGATATTTTTTTGTTTGTATAATGTCAATACATATTCCGGAAGTGTTAAAGTTGATTGTCCTTAACTTTTTAACGTCACAATTTTTTTATCTTAAAAGAAAAGTAATTATCATAAAAAATATGTTGAATTAAATGATTCATTTCAATGTTTGACATTTATATAGATCAAAAAACAATTGGCCACTGATTATGGATTAATATAATACTTTCTGTGTAACAAATGCGGATATCATTTGTTCTAAGTAAACAAAAAACTGCTTGCCTCTCGCCTACTTGACGGAGTTATTCTAAGCAGTATGCAAATGTGAGAGATTGTTTTTATTTTTGTTTCACCTCGAGGTTGACATATTTGTTCACGACAGTTGAATTCTTCCTGTGTGATTTGTGATTTGCAGATATGTGCAGTAACAAAAGATGTTTAGTTGTTGTTGCGTAACAGGAAAACGGTTAGAAAACTAATCATAAAAATAAGAAATTTATGAAAATTGCAAAAAAATGTCTATGGTTTGATTTGAATTACCGATGCGATGTTATCCCCTTTCAAACATCTTATTAAGGTACTTAATACATATAACTTTTCATGAAGAATAACATATAAAAATATTGTAAAATAGTGGAAACTCCAATTGCTAAATTTCCCGGGTCTTTTGTTTCTTTACATAATAGATTAGTTTTAGTACATTTATAAATGTATTTTGAAATGCTTAGTTAATTTATGAGTTCATGATGAAATGAACAGGTAATAGAAATCTGTCCTATTTGCTTATTTCTTATCAAACTGAAAAACTGATATTTATAAAAAGAGCAAAACAGTAGAATTTTTGCACCAAGTTATAAAAGGATATTGTTCAGATTTTCATAAATAATGTATCCTAAATTTTCATGGATTTTTACAAAATAAAGTACTATACATTTGTCTAAAAATGAACTGCCACATTTATAGAAGTTTATATTATTTTTACCTCTCGCTAAGAGACATATTGAATTCATACTAAAAATCGCATATCCAGATTTTAGTGAATAAGCACGTTTTAAGGTCCCTAGAATCCGATTATAACATTTTTGCGATGATGTCCGTATGTGTGTGTGTGTGCGGATGTGTGGATGTTGGATCCACAATTTCTCAAATACTATAAGACTAAAGACATTTTTAACTACGGATTCCTCAATCTAACAATAATGGGAAGAGTTGATTAAGTTTTGGTAACAATTGGACAACCGGAAGTAGTAGTTACAGGAAAAAAATCATCTAAATATTATTTATCGAAAATTTATGTAAATACTTATATTAAAGAACGTTAAATTCTTGATTCGATAAATATAAATTCATTATTATATCTTCTATAGATTTAGAGATAAAGAAATGCATATAAAATAATTTGATGTAAAAAATTTCAGATCAAACTACTTCAAGGCAATAAATTCAAATGTTTGTAAGTGACACATGAATTGTTACCAAAACTTAATCAACTCTTCCAATTATTGTTAGATTGAGGAATCCGTAGTTAAAAATGTCTTAAGTCTTATAGTATTTGAGAAATCGTGGATCCAACATCCACACATACGGACATCATCGTAAAAATGTTATAATCGGATTCTAGGGACCTTAAAATGTGCTTATTTATTAAAATCTGGATATGCGATTTTTAGCATGAATCCAATACCTCTCTTAGCGCGAGGTAAAATATACGTAAAAAAGAATATAAAAGGAATTTGCGAAAAAATGACGAATATAAAGAAAAAGAAAATTTCAGGATATTGAATATAAAGAAAATGTATGTATTGTACATCATTTATATTAAAATATTCCATAGATTTTGCAAATATATGTGAGAATTATTTTGTAGTGAGACATGAATATATGTAGTTGTATTTAAAAATATTTTTTGTTTTATGCGTACAACCAGGTAAAATACCTAACGAGAGGTTATGTGCTGGCTACATCAGATTTTTTCTATTGTGCTTCTGTATCAAAGCTATTACAGCACCCAAAAGAGTTCCTTTATAGCTCATTCGCATGCTGTAATAGGGTAGTGCAATTTATTTTTTAAGGTTGGTGCATGGCTAGGAATATCAAAAATATCGAGTGTCAAATCTCGTGAAATAAACGAACGCAAACGATTGTTAAGAATAATATTTTTATATCATTATGAATTTAAAAGTAATAATAATAAGAAGAGAAGAAATAGATTAGTAAAGTTATAAAAAAAATAGAATATATCGTAGGTTACGTTGTTGAAAGTCGAACGTCACATATCACCAACTGACACCAAATTTCCTAAATTTTAAAACTACGATTTTTAATTTAAAAGCTCACAAAAGGCGCAAAAAAGAAAAAAATAGTAAAAAGAACTCATTTTATAATTGTCGATTATTTTTTTCGAAGGGTTGGGCAACTCCTTTGTGCGTCGTTACCCAAACTTCCTTCTCACAAAGTAAAATGTCAATTATGACATTCGTTCGTCAATATACTATTATTTTTAGCTTTTGTATATCTTCTTAATGCATTATTTTATTATTATTAATATACCATCCATATTCAATATATCTCTATAGGTTAAAAGTTCTGATGCTTTGCATATTGCAACACATTTTATTGCACTGCTATCGTATTACCCATGAAAACAAAGGAATAATCTGCATAAACAACAGACATACGTTTCTAAGCCTTCTCTTCATTTTATTAATACCATTTTATTATTGACATTCCAAGAGATTTGTAAATCATTTTCAGAATTTAGTAATACAGAAATTCTGTGAAATAATTTATCTAAATATTTTTTTTTAATATACGACCTTCCTGATAATATGTATATGCGATAATAAATGTATGAAAAAGTTATAAAAATTAGATTTTTTATCGCAATAACGTCAATGTATTGGTGCAATCATTAGATTATTGACAAGAAGATAAATAATGCAGATTTTTATAAAAATTTGAAAGTTTTATTCATAATTTGAATGGTTAAATATGAGTTATATTTTAAATAGTGAATAAGTTCTATATAAAAATTTAAATAAACATGAATATGCCATCACGTTTATATTTATAAGCTAGTATTATAAATATTTCGCTTATATTTATCGTATGAACTAAATTTTATAAAAATAGTTACATTCAAATATATTTTTAGTAATCTTTTTTGGGTGCTTCTATGTAATTTTGATTTATATCATTAGATCATATCTAGTGATTAATATTTAAATGTAATACCTTTTGGAATACTTTAGCAATAACCATAATAAGAGTTTCACCTCAAAAAGTCAAAAATAGTCATATTTGGGTAAAAGTTCAAAATTTTCAAAATAGTATATTATGTTATAAGGAGTAGAAAGCGGTTTTTAGCGCCTCGGCCTGGCAAGCCGGGTAAAACACAAAAAGGGCGTTCTACTCCGAATGACATATACTATTTTTTCTTCTAGTGTTTCAAATAATTTTTTGACATTTTTTTGGAATTTTTTATTTGTAAAATTTGCAATTTTAGTCAAAGCTGGCTGTGTACACTACAAAACACAAACGTTTCAACTGCCAAATAACAATTTTCAATATTATCTGTGTTGCTGTGGCTACTGCCGCCGCCAGCGGTGAACTAAGAAACTAACATTTTTTTTAGTACAACAATAACAACATTTTTGTACTAGTAAGACAATGAATATCTTCTACAGCGTGTGTATAGTAGCATAATATGCATATTATAATACGCTTGAAGAAAAATACAATTTTTATATCCTAACGAAGAGATTCTGATATTCACATGCTGTTATAAATTTGGAATCAGCATGTTGGAAAGTATCGTAATAGATAAAAGTTTGATTTTTTTTTTTATATTTAAATAACTTAATTTACATTCTTTTCTATAGGCATACACTTATTATCGGTTTATCTTTTTGGTGTATTTTTTTTAAAGGAAATCTCAAATAATAGTATATTATATCCGAGGCGGGATATGTTTCATTATAGTCGAGGGCAGTGTATTTTACCGAGAGTCCAAGCGTCGAGGTTAGATACATCGCGAGGCTGTGATGAAAGTTCCACCGAGGTATGTATACTATAATATTCACAATCATCCTCTTTTTAAATCAATAAATATCAAAATGAACCATTGAGTTATAACCTTTACCGGTTTCAGGATATTATTCCATTGTTTACATGTACAAAAGTAGGCTGGTAACTAAGTCATAACTGTATCTGTATGGTAATATTATTACCATACTGACTTGTCAACAACGGTCTGCAAAATGAAAATAAAATAAAATGAAAATACTATGCTCTTCATTAATACATACAGATAACGTTAGCCTATCGTTTTAAATACGGTTTACTTTATTCTAAAATAATAGAAATGAGGAATAAAGCACATAATTTGAATATTTGTTATATTGGCATATGTCAACATAATTGTTCTGTTAACCATAGCAATCTAAAAGTAGCATTAATGAGAGAATTTCAAAAAATGGTATTTATCAATAATGTCTTAATTATCTGAAACCGATAAATTATTGAACAAACCGCGGATGTTATTAATCATAATAAGCCTTAGATGTCTTAAAATCCTCGCTCTACGAGCTCGGATTTCAAACCGACATCTTCGGCAGTTATGATATACATAACATTCCTAGGTATGTTAATAGCTGTTAATTTGATTAATATTTTTTGACAGTGTAGATAAATGTGAAATCAAAATTTAAGGTTAGAAATCAAACTGACAGTTCATGTAATAATTGCACAATCTCAGACCATTCGTTTATTTATGTTAGGTTATTATTATTTAAATATCAATTATTTATTTCAGACTGTGAATAAAATAGTACACAAACCTCGGTGAAAAGTTTCATTTTCACTTTCCACCTCGGTTAGTAATGTACTATTATTCACAATCATCCTCTTTTTAAATCAATAATTATGAAAATAAACCATTGAGTTTATATCCTTTAATTTGATTAATATTTTTGACACCTCTATTAAAATTTGTTTAGCCTACTTTATTATAGGGATCTATAACAATGTTGTTGGCAACCTTACATAAACATTTGCCACCCGTGGAATGGAAGCGTGGTCTGATCTGTCATTTCCCACCCATGAGATTGTCAATGCAGTTAGGAATGGTGTATTTCCTAACCTCTCAAGGTTAGGAATCGACAGATTACTATAATAATTATGAATAAATATTATTATTTACTGAAGAATTTATTACTATTATGTTTTTTTCCTATTCATGCATAGTAACTGTGCGTTTTGAATAAACAGTACTAGATAATCCTTATCAGTCTTGTTATTAAAATTTATATTTGTCACATAATTTAAATTTTGCAACTTACCTAAAGTTGAGAAAGGTGAACGCATTTGTATCAATATTGTTTTAGGCTTGACGCACGAAGATTTTTTTTGGAATAACCCAATACTTCCTTAAATTAATTACATACATTATTCATATTACAAAATAAATTTTACGTTGAACAAAAAATTCTTTGACGTATGCTACCCACATTTCTTATACGGACACCCTTGAAATCTCGATAGATAATTAATTATTTATCCTAGAAAGTGGCCATCTCTTCCATGGAAATTCTTTCGCAATTTTTTGTAACGCCAATATTTTTCTTGATAACATGTTCGTGGATTTATGCGACCTACTTTTTACCTCTCGCTAAGAGAGGTATTGAATTCATGCTAAAAATCGCACATCCAGATTTTAGTGAATAAGCACGTTTTAGGGTCCCAAGAATCCGATTATAACATTTTTACGATGATTTCCGTATGTGTGTGTGGATGTTGGATCCACGATTTCTCAAATACTATAAGACTTAAGACATTTTTAACTACGGATTCCTCAATCTAACAGTAATGGGAAGAGTTGATTAAGTTTTGGTAACAATTCGACAACCGGAAGAAGTAGTTACAAGAAAAAAATTATCTAAATATTATTTATCGAAAATTTATGTAAATACTTATATTAAAGAACGTTAAATTCTTTATTCGATAAATTATATCTTCTATAGATTTAGAGATAAAGAATTGCATATAAAATAATTTGATGTAAAAAATGTCAGATCAAACTACTTCAAGGCAAGAAATTCAAATGTTTGTAATTGACACATAAATGTCACTGTCAAAAATATTTGTATGCCACTGTCAAAAATATTTGTACATCATTATGAAGATTATGAAAATAAAAAAAAAAACAACGCAAAAGAATATACGTAAAAAAAGAATATAAAAGGAATTTGCGAAAAAATGACGAATATAAAGTAGAAAAAGAAAATATCAGGATATTGAATATAAAGAAAATGTATGTATACTATTATTCACGAAAGAAGACTATTCATGGTCATTCGTTCGAAGAAAGAATACACATCAATTTACAGTAGTAGCTTAGCAACATTTTGTATTAGAAAGAGAAAGATTATTTGACCTACGTCTATTTAATTTATGTGGTGTGACAGATATACGTAAATAGTAGCATTACTTTCTAACAAACTATAAATAATAATGACGTATGTCCTAGAATTATAGATGCCTAATTATCTACTACACTGCCCTCTATGCTAGCATTTACCCAGTGGCGTTGCTGTTTAAATCAAATTATTAATCCTTGGTTTATAAGTTAAGTCTATGTTTTTGAATTTTGCAAAAACATAAGTGATGAACATAAATCTTTTAGAAAGGCATTATTTAGAAAGAAACATAATTTTCAAATAAATTACTCATATTTTTTCAGTTAAAATATGCCCATAAATATTTCATATTGCACGCCTTTCCATACGAAATGCAATGAAGTTATCTGCAATTAATATTGTATCAGACGGCTCAAAAATGACCTTGAATAGTCATCTTTCGTGAATAATAGTTTATTGTACATAATTTATATTAAAATATCCCATAGATTTTGCAAATATATGTGAGAATTATTTTGTAGTGAGACATGAATATATGTATTTGTATTTAAAAATATTTTTTGTTTTATGCGTACAACCAGGTAAAATATCTTGCGAGAGGTTATGTGCTGGCCACATCAGATTGTTAATCCTGATATAATGTTATCATATATATTTTAAGATTTCTTTTCAAATAAAAATTTATCTTTACCTCAAACGATAGTTCAATCTCAGAAAAAATATCTTTAATCAATTGTTCCAAAACATCCGTTTCCTATTGGTTACTTGTTTGTTTTACATTGTTGCCAAAATTCCAAGTGTTTGAAGCCAGCAGAGAAATTTAAGATCTTAGATTCAGAATCAGAATAGAAGTAGGAGTCACACGATTTTATATTTGTGGGTCTGTGTATTTTCGTTGTTTTATTAGATTAGATATTTGACGCCCGCACTTTTTTTTGTATGTATGTATGTTTGTTTGTGATTTGTGCCAATCTTTTAGTTATAGAGTTCAAATTCTTTCAAGAAAAGTTCTGGTTTTAATACATTCTGAAGCACTCAACATAATTATATTGTTATACATATATTTTTGAAGATTCAAATCAAAATTGGACGAAAATTTGAACATATATAATATAGTTATGCATTAACAGTAATGTCGGTACTATTGTTTTATATACCTATTATGTAACGGAAAATATATTACAGTATGCATCTCACCTGTGTTACGTATATGGAAAACTATATAAAAATAGAAAACAATAGGTGATGTTTTACACGAATCTATTGCATCATTTTATTTTATTTTCGTCGTGGTTTTGCATATTGTTGTATAATTTTTTTGTTAATATATTTTACACAGAACAAAAACATAAATAAAATATATTGTTTAAATATAGATTATCGCTACTTAAAGACTCGAATCTATACACGCACTTAGAAATATGCCGTGATGACATTTTTATTTATTTTAATAACTTAATTTTAAAACTAGTTAAATAGGGGATTCCACCATTTTTTAAATATAATTTCATCTGAACGTATAAGTAAAACTAAGACTGTCGGTGAAAATCCGGTGAAAAAATTTCTATTAATAAGCGAGTTATAGTCCCCCGAAAATTGAAAATATAGATGTGACGTCACGAATATAAGTTTTTATATCGAACTACAGTGGACCCCCGGTAATCCGGCCCCTGGCTAATCCGGCACCCCCTGTAATCCGACATGACTCCACCACTAATGTGCTCGACGCGTAGGTATTGATTTGATGATGATTGATTCGTAGTATGATTTTTATTCGTAATTTTTTATTATTTTAGTATGTACATTTGTTTGTACACAATTACATATTTCCTAATGTAAAGTTATTATTGTTTGTAAGTTCTATAGCATTAATGACGTTAATTTCATAATAAAACGTAAGCTCTCTATTGTGTTTAATTTACTAAATTTGACATACATAATGAAGTATGATTTGTACTTCAGAGTATAACATATAGAATCTTATCACTGGATCTGTAATTTGTCGGATTACAAGGTACTCGTTTGTAAAAAATTCCGGACTATAGGGTGTCTTATAGGCAGTACTCTATAATCCGACAAATTCGATAGTCCGACACTGCCCTGCAAAACGTTTGTCGGATTACCGGGGGTCCACTGTATTTTCTTCGTGGACCTAAATGTTCTTGAAATATATGCTATTTCTAAATTATATTTATAAAAAATAAATGAATATTATTATACTGTACAAGTCTGCATGATTTATAATTGGAAATGTATTTAAATTAAGTTTAATGCAAAATATTTATATTCAAATAAAAACTGTTTGAGAATTGCAGTGCTGGACTGGTAGCCATGTCTCCGCTATTTGAATTTCTATACTTCCATTGGTAGTAGGCTTCTCCCCTAACTGGGTATTCGTTATATATTTATAGGCCGTCTTTGAGTCGCCAATCGAAATAATATATACGGAATTCATATGAGTGTCGAGCTGCTACAACAAAAATCCCAGTATTTCCGAAGTATTTCGATTATGTCGTTTTATTTCTTTATTAATATTTATTATTAAGCATATACTTTCTTGCAAAATATATAAAAGTTCACATAGACTAGGCCAGTATTACAGATACACAATATTATGTCCACTATTGCACATGGAGAATATAATTTGTAGTTGAATTTACGTAAGAAGAAGATTTCATTCATGATTTTATTTATTATTTTATTTGGTTGCTATCGAATTTCAAATTAGGCGCCTTCGCAAATGGTTCATTTTTCGAAAAATTAGTAAAGTTGAAGTTTGGCGTTTGTAAACTAAACTTTTAACTTTAGCCACTAATTTGAAATGAACATGTCAACAATGCAATAATTTACATCCATTCTTGAGAGAACGCAGTGCCCGCTCCTTATGGGTGGGCAAGTTATGCCCCACACAAAGGCGCCTGATCAGAGACGATATTTCAAGACAGTAAATAATAGTAAAGAAAAATAAAGAAAAAAATGCTAAAAATAATAATTTACACTTTAAGGGGATAGAAGTGAACAATAATTATTTTTTTGCGTTAATTATCCTATCAAAAAGATATTCTTCTACCATTGTTATATTGACCTGCGAAGGTGTTGATTACAACAATGAATATTATCATTATAGCTCAAGAATATTGATTACAACAATGAATCAAATGCTTATGATTTACAATTCTGAAATCTTGTGAGATAATTTATTTTTCTACAGTCTATATACAAAGTAGCCATTTGCGCTCTCTTTTGTCAACGCAAAATGTCACTTTGCCGCTCTAGAGCGACAAAATAGAAAAAACGCTCGCTCCTCAAATTTCTAACTATACAATGTTGAGAAATGTCACTTAGCTACATTCTTAATGGAAACGTTTCGTCAGGAATTAATGACACTGTTGTTACACATTACCCACTTAACAAGTCAATCTGACATGAAAGTATAAAATGCTTAGATTAGATTGAAGCAATAGCTCAAGAAGAATGGAAAATACCGATAAGTAAAAATAAATAAAAAATAAATTTTTGTTATGGTAGAGAACCCCATTGTGGCGACTGTAGCAAAAATCTTGTGTGTGTTTCGAGCGCAAATGGACAGTGGCGTAACTAACGGGCCCGCAGGGCCCGCATTGCGGGCGGGCCCCCGGCTCTAGAGAGGCCCCAATTTACATGATTTATAAATTTTATTACTACTGCGAAATTTTGAATTTAATCTTTTTTTTTTGTAGCAACATACAAATTTATTTAGTCCTTTATTTTTTTAAATGTCAATTTCCAAAAATAATATTGGCTAAGGGACCCCTTATCCGCTATGCAAAATCAAGCTCTTCATTTTCTATCACATTTCGGTCGGTAGAATTTCGATTTCTTAGCAAATATTTTTCTGCAACTGATCCTGAGTTTTCTTTTAAAATAACCCCATAAAAAGAAGTCTGGGGCTGTCAAATCAGGACACCTGGAGGCCAGGTGTATTACCAAAACGTGGGATTAAATAACGATAAGAGAATGATTTCGCAAAATTGCTACTATTTAAACTGTATGATACTGATCCATGTTGCTATGTTGCTAATACCATATTTTGTCCAAGTTCTTTCATTTGGGATACCAAAAATGTATGAATCAATTCCCTGCAACTTTCACAAGTAGACTGCCACCAATTTCATAAAAAAAAAATACGGGCCAATCACATTTTCATAGTAAATACCACAACATACAATGATTTTGGTGGGATGTAAAGGTGCCTAATCTTGGAATTTCAGGCCTTCCATATTGGTTATTTTGCTTCTTAACATGTCAACTCAGATGAAAGTGAACCTAGTCACAATTTCCACAAGTTCTTGGGGCATGTAGTTCCTCATGATAAACGCTACAACTAAAACGGGCCCCAAAAACATTTTGCGGGTGGGCCCCCGAACTCTTAGTTACGCCACTGCAAATGGACATTGTCGATTTCTAGAGAATGCCTCGCTCCTGCGTCGCGCGGCAACAACCTCTCAATCGACAATGTCCTATTTTGCGCTCTTAATACACAAATAGCTATTTTCTGCCGATTGCCAATATTGAATTTCCCTTATCTATTTAGGTACTATTCAAATTTAGAAGAAAGAAAGTAAAAGAAAAATATCTTGCCAAACTGATAATTTTCTGGCATTGTTATGTTGCAAACTATAAATTATTACTGTAAATTGTTGATCACAACAAATGATTTTGTTTATTCGAGTAACTAAGAGAAGGAATTTCATCAAAATTTTTAATCTAACCTTTTTTGAAAAATCAAAGTTATCAAAGTATAGATTTTAAAGCGTGTGTTAATTTGTAAATTATACATTGTGGAGGGCGCTGAAATATAATTTTGAACAAAGGCGCTTTTTATATACGACATGAAGTGGCACAGATAGGATAAATTACTCTCAAATTTTTATATAAAAGTATGTTAACTTATTTAGTCCATATATTTGTTTAATATTTGTTAATATTAAATTGTAATTTATTTCCTCACTTCGGCGCCCCTTAAGGAAGGCGCCCCGATGCACTGCATCGTCTGCTTATCGTCTGGAGCCGGCACTGACAACGGTATTCATGTATATCGTTATTGCCGAAATCTACAAATAAAAATAATAAGAAAAAACCTTCACAAATATATTTTTGTAAATATTATTCTTCTGCCCCATGTGAAAATTCCTATGCACGCCACTGTCTACTACTTATAGTAAAACAAATCTATAGTAAGCCGAGTTATATCATTGTTGTCAGGTATCTTGAAGTTTAGCCAAGAAAAATAATGGATCATTTGACCAAGGTTAGGGATTTTTTTTCTGTCACTAGTTTAGTAGTTTATGTTCCGTATTAATTACCGGGTTTAATTTTAAATACGAGCAGTATTGCCTGAAATTATATAGTCGAATTAATGACCAGAAACAAAAATAAAGCCGTTTAGAATAATTTTAAAAATTTTGGCAAAGATTAACATTTTATTTTTAGATGACATCAGACTGTAATTGAGATTTATAGAGAATAGTTTCAGAATTATAGCTCATTATAAAATAAAATAAATATATTATGAGGTCTCGTGGTTGTGTGTACCTGATCGCGAATGTGGAGAATCCGGGTTCAATCCCGACCAATGACAAAGTTATATTAGCCAAGGTCGCCACAACATTGAACTTAGTACAATTATTTCATTTTTTTTTTTTGGAAAACAAAAGCATATCTTAGATGACCTCTCAAAGGTAAACAAAAAGTCTCATTAATCGAAGTCGTAACTCTAATAGTTTTCGAGATAGCAGAGGTAAATCCCGTAAAAACTCATTTTCACTGTCTTATATTTCGGAAACTATTAAAGATCGGACCTATGTTGATTAAGCTTTTTTTTGTCAGTACTATATGCCCTTAAAGTTTGTACCTGAAGTTGTGGTACGCCTGTATTTATAATGAAGGATTTTTAAAAGAGAGAATTTTTTGTTTCTCGAAAAAATGAATTAAAAAAAATCTGATGTGGCCAACTCAACACCTCCCGCTATTTAATTTTCATTAATTAAAATACACATATTTACATATTTAGTTACACTAGAAACTGTATTAAAATCCATTCCATATAACTGCGACTTTGACAGTGACATTTATCTGTCTCATCAAGTAGTTGTGTTTGTTTAAGCGCAGGTTCCTTGATTTAAATTATAGATAATTTTATGAATTTATCCATAAAATATATAGAAAAAGTATTAATGTAAACCAATAGAAAATTTAATAATCTTTAATTTTATAATAATAAAAATCTCGAGAAAATCGAATAACATTTAAAGGTAAAAACTATTTTGAGCTTCAAGTAAAGGCCTTTTCCAGTTATCTAATTTATACCAAAATCTAATGGCTTCTTTCCATATTAGAATAAGGTAGAAATACAAGGTTTCAAAATTTTCTGTGTGATAGTATTTGAGTTAGAGCGTAAACAGGAACCACATACGTACACACTCTCTCTCTCTCACTCACACACACACACAGACACACACACACACGCGCACTCACACACACACACACATCTATATATATATATATATATATATATATATATATATATATATATATATATATATATATATATATATATATATATATATATGTTAAAATTGGATTCTAGGGACCTTGAAACGTGGTCATTTACCAAAATCTCACGATTTTTAGCACGATCCCTATACCTCCCTTAGGTAAAAACCTCAATAAGGTCATCCACTCTAATTTTTTTATTATTTTAAATGAAAATTCGTTTAATTTTGAAGCAATTCGTAGTATTAAAAAGTCATAATTGTTTTTATTTCAACTGTTTTTTAACGAAACTTATCTTTCTCGCACCAGTTTCTATAGTAGGCTGCGCAAGAACAAAGTGATTGATTCTCGGTAACGAAATACCGTATCCGGACCACAATAATAGTTACGAAACAATCATCCTTCGCCACACATTCCTAAGCACACTTCTTTTGCCTCGGCCACATTCATAATCGCATTCATACACGCTCTTCTTCTCTTCCCACTTGCTCTCTATTAGCACCTTGTCATTCACATCCATCCACTTACACACTGAACGGCCACGCAATCGAATACCCTCAACTTCACCAAGATATGAACGCTTTACAAGCCGTTCACAAATTTATGTACAATTTGATGATAACAGTAAATAAGAGAAGCAAATAAGATTAAGTTCAAATCTAATTTCACATAATTATAATTAGCGAAAATACCTATCAAGATTAGTGTTAAATATGGGCCAGTGTGCTAGGTAAGAAGACTCTCTGCAGAACTGTATTCACCCTCTATTAGAAGCTTCCACGCCCCTAGCTACAATATCTTTACATCTACTATACCATGATACATTTTTCACGTAGCACTAGTCCCCGATCTATAAGTATGTGACAATAGGGTATTCTCTGAGGAGCACCAATATTAAAAATTTATTAAAAATATTAGTGTTGATAGGTAAACAACAGGGAAAAAATTAAAATATAAAATATTAAATTATAAATTAATTGTTACAAAAGATATAAAGCATTTAAATTTTGCTGATGTACTAGATGACCGTCCAATGGGAGACCAGTTGAAATCCCTACTCCATGTTCGAATGTGATAAGACGCCGCATGAACCACTGATAGTACACCGCCGGTACTGTACAATGTACAACTAGTACGTCACTATCACGTGACACAACAAAATCAAATTTTAAAAATTAATATCTCGCTTATTAAAACGAATTTTTAACTCGGATTTTCACAGGTACTCTTAGATATAACTGTTCTTTAAGAAAAATAAATAAAAAAATATGAGAGAATACCCTATTCCAGTTGTAGGTGATATGGAGTAATGTAGAGCTAAAGATGGAACTAGTTTTATGTAAAAGGAATTGTAGAACTAAAAAGGATACAAGTAGTAAAATATTTTGAATCGTACTTCGGCGTATTATGAGTGTTTAGCAAGTATTTAAAGGAAATGTGTTATAATATTAATATAAGAAGAGATACAGTTTTCATTTCGTGGAAAATGAAAAAAGAACACTTATTTATAAATAACTTTAAATAAATGCACCAGTTTTCGTCCTACTTTATAATATATTACTATACCATATTTAAATGATGCTGTGCTGTCATGTTACTAAAGAATAAATTAATAATTACATCATCTCTTCATATGATTTCCTTAACTAAGATCTCTCTGGGTGATTCATTCATAAAGCATACACATAACAATGTTAATAACTACTACTACAAACATCTAGTAAAAACGGAGTACCAGCAGAATCCTATTTAAATTCTTCCGTGTTACATTAACATACGCATGTAATCTGGACGCATCTGGTGGCAACCAGATAGACGCACTTTCCAATCAGTGTGTCCAAAACAAAGAGGAAAACTTGTAGAAAATACTGGTATTTGGGCGAGGAAGAATGGTAAAAATTATGAGAAACACTGGACAAGATAACTTAACAAATAGGATGTAGTATTTTGTTAGAATTTGTGTTTAGGGCTTAATACAAAATCAACCAATATGAACATTCCGTATTATCGTCGAATTACGAATGTAACAAAGTCTTGAGAAAAATTTTACATTCTAAATTTTATTACTGAATAAGGTCTAATCTGGTTGGCACTGGACATAATAAATACATAATTACATAATAGTTGTTTTTCGTACCTCCGTCCATTTTGACTAGTATTATAGAACTCAAAATCGTCCAGAAATGCACTGTTGCGGACCTAGGCCGGCAAAAGGAGTTGGCATTACTGTTCTGGTGATATGTCAATTTAAGATTATTTTCAACACAAGAATTAGCAAAATGTTTACAAATTTTAGGGTTAAATCTTTAATTGTTGTAACTTAAATACTTAAATAACTAAATTTTGTCATAAAAATAATAATATGCTGTCATTACTGACATCTCGTATAGATTAATTATAAGTTCCAACTTTAGGACTAGTTTGTTTTGTAACTACAACTAAATTCACTTGATACAATTGAGTTTCCGCCAAAGTACATAAAATATAATAACTAATGTTTGTATGTTATATTTTCAATCGATATAAAATAATTACGCATTTTAAGCTCAAATGTAAGTAATTATAATTAAACTGCAATGCAAAAACTATAAAATATGTTCATTTTTTAGGTTATGTAACATAGAATAAAGTGTAGAATTTATGGAGACGTTGGTACAAAAAATCTTGTGTATCACACGCCCAGAAACTGTTTTGCGAGATCTCGTATTTGCAGGCCTCGCTTTCAGCTCGGCCTGTCAAAATAAACTCGGTCTCGCAAATGTTCAGTTTCTGGCCTAGTGATACAAATAACTATTGTATATACCATGTTAAATTTACCAGAAAAAGTTTTGAAAAATGTTTTACAAACTTGAAATACGAAAATCTCTCCTTAGAGCTGTTGGTTAAATGGAACTTTTTGTGCACCTAGGGGCCCACCTCACATGTGCTTTTGTTTTTCCAAATATTCTCATGGGGCACTAGATAATGACGAAAAACTGAATTTTGTTGATTTTTACCTCCCGCTACCCTTGGTAAGGGAGGTATAGGGATCGTGCTAAAAATCGAATATCAAGATTTTGGTAAATGACCACGTTTCAAGGTCCCTAGAATCCAATTTTAACATTTTCACGATGATGTCTGTGTTTATGTGTGTGGATCCTCCACTCTAACTCAAAAACTATCATTCAGAAAATTTTGAAATCTTGTATTTCGAACTTTTTCTGTATTGGAAAGAGCCCATTAGATTTTGGTGAAAATCGGATGACCGGAAATGGCACTTTACTAGAAGCTCAAAATAGTTTTTCTGCGAAAAATTCCTTTAAATGTTATTTTTTCGAGATTAATGTTATTATAAAAATTAAACATTATTAAATTTTCTATAGATTTGCATTAATACTGTTTCTATAAATTTTATGGATAAATTTATAAAATTATCTATATTTTAAATCCCAGAGCCTATGCTTTAAACAAACAAAACGCAGTTATTCAAATGTATGTAACTGAGAGATAAATGTCACTATCAAAGACCTAATCATTTCAAAATAATATTAGTAACGTTTTAAAAAGGAAAAATAAATAGAACAATAGAAAAGGAATTCAATACAGTTTCCAGCATAAGTAAATATGTAGGTATGTATTTAGATTAATAAAAATTAACGATTCACAAAAATATTTAAGCTAATCCTCATTTTTGGATTAGTGAATTCTATTCTATCCCGGTATTTAAAATTTAATCTTCATTTTATTATAGTTCCGGTGGCTCAATGGTTAGAGCAACGCCTTATGTCATGAGTGCCATCGGGGCTCTGGGTTCGAATCCCACTAAGGTATAGATGTGTGCGTGAATGTGAACCCACTCTGTATTTGGGATTTCATCCTGTTGAGGGTTTTAAAAAACAGGTAGTTACTTGGATTAGATTAGACTATATATTAAGAAATAAACTGTCAAAATTAGAGTAAAATTCGCTAATCCAAAAATAAGGCATAGCTTAATCTGTTTTGTGACTCGGACGGTAAATGGCGGGAGGTATTGTGTTGGCCACACCAGATTTTTTTTCTTTTTCAAATAACTTCTAAACTATTAGTAAACGAGAAAAATGTTCCAAATTAAGAAGTTAGATATTTTTATTATCTAAGCAGTGGCGTATGAAATAAATTTTTATATCCGTAAATTTCCGAGATATAACACAAACTTATTTTTTTTAAAATGGAACCCATATCTGATTATAGTCTCAATTATGCTTGCATATTTTCTGTGTCTATAGGAACATTAATATTTCAACGAAAAAAATATTTCTATTTGATGAAGACTAAGTCTAACTTTTTCTCAAAACTTTTGTTACGTACATTAAAATCAGGTTGACACACCCACCAAGCAATGGGTAATGAACCATGATGGTATATTTATTTGTTATAAATCTTTGTAAAATGAACAGTCACATGTAAAATATAAATAAATGTTTATTTATTTGTGTCTGTGAACGGTAACGGTAGCTATTTCAAGTAATGTGAGTAGAACTATTATTCTCAAAATATATTTAGAGCTGCATGTCTTGTTTGTTTCATGTAGACTCCTACTACTTACTTTAAAGTGGCCTTCTGTATGTGTAAAGTTAGAAAATGTATTTTCAAAAGTAATTTTTAATATAGCTCACCTTTGTTTCTTTCAATAAAAAAACACCTATTTCTAAAATACTAGGGACAGTAATGAATATATGACTCTACCTTAAAAATTATTCCTTGTACTATATTTTTTCGGACACGGTCAACTGGGCATGGACAACTAGGCAATGTTTACGCCAGGATTATGTTAGATTATGTTAAGGATCAAAGAGTAACTTTTAACTATTTTTCCTGCTGTAAAAACTCCACTAAATGGTATGTCTGCTAAGCGTGCAAAATTTTGAAGTGTTTGTCGTCCACAACACCTATCGCCCAGTGTGACTCACTCAGTTGTCGGGTATCGATATTTTCACCTCTCGCTACCCTTAATAAAGGAGGTATAGGGATCGTGCTAAAAATCGCATATCGAGATTTTGGTAAATAACCACGCTTTAAGGGCCTCAAATACACACGAACATCATCGTGAAAATGTTTGTGAGTATTTGTGTATGTGTGTGAATGGATCCTCCAGTCTAACTCAAATTCAGAAAATTTTGAAACCTTGTGCTATTTTTGCAATTTATATTATTATGGAAATTAAATATTATTAAATTTTTTACAGGTTTGCATTAATACTTTTTCTATATATTTTATGCATAAATTTATAAAATAATATAATTTAAATCACGGAGCTTACGCTTCAAACAAAACTCCTTGGTTACATAGTTCAGATCTCAAATGTATGTCACTGTCAAAATACTAATCATTTCAAATTAATAGTGATAACGTTTAAAAAAAATCTGATGTGGCCAGCACATTACCTTCCGTCAGTTCTATGTATTTTGTACAAATTTCATACGGAAAGTTCCTTGCTATATTAAATATTCTATTTCTTATACATTACCTTCCGGCAGTTGCATTTATTTTATGCAAATTTCATACAGAAAATTATTATTTTGTGACGTTTTCTATATACAGTGTAATGTATCTGTAGAAATAAAAGATTTATTATTATTATTATTTCTTGTACATTACCTTAAAGCAGTTGTATGTATTTTATACAAATTCCATACAGAAAGCAAAAGATCCTATACCTATTTCCAGTAAAATTATAAGACAAACACACTATGTCAATTTCACTGGACACTGACATCTTTCAATCAGAATTTTCTTAATATAGTAGCTGTTTCCATAGCTATGGCTACTTTATGAAATTTAATTTCTTTATAATTTTTTAACTGTATATCCATTTAATATTAAGTATAAAATGCAGTCAAATCGTATAGAGAATAAAATATTCTTTAATATTTATAATAACATCAAATGTGAAAAAATGATATTTAACATAGTGTTTTCAAGAAAAACTGTTAAAATCTTCAAATGATGGTACTTCCGGTTGACCAATTGTAACCAAAATCTAATCAGCTCTTCATATGGATGTAACGAAGAAGTACACGAAAAAATTATAATTTTTGTGACTGTAGTATTAGAGTTATCGCAGACGAAAATTTTGTTACACACACACACACACACATCCACACACACACACATCCACACATACACACACACACACACATACAGACATCATCGTAAAAATAGTAAGTTCGTATTCTAGGGACCCTAAAACGTGCTTATTGATTAAAAACTCATCATCGAATTTTTTGACCAAAGACAATACCTTCCTTACCTAAAGGTGACGGAAGGTAAAAATCTGATGTGGCCAGCACATTACCTTCCGTCAGTTCTATGTATTTTGTACAAATTTCATACGGAAAGTTCCTTGCTAAATTAAATATTCTATTTCTTGTACATTACCTTCCGGCAGTTGCATGTATTTTATGCAAATTTCATACAGAAAATTATTATTTTGTGACGTTTTCTATATACAGTGTAATGTATCTGCAGAAATAAAAGATTCATTATTATTATTATTTCTTGTACATTACCTTAAAGCAGTTGTATGTATTTTATACAAATTCCATACAGAAAGCAAAAGATCCTATACCTATTTCCAGTAAAATTATAAGACAAACACACTATGTCAATTTCACTTGACACTGACATCTTTCAATCAAAATTTTCTTAATATAGTAGCTGTTTCCACAGCTATGGCTACTTTATGAAATTTCATTTCTTTATAATTTTTTAACTCTATATCCATTTAATATTAGGTATAAAATGCAATCATATCGTATAGAAAATAAAATATTCTTTAATATTTATAATAATATTAAATGTGAAAAAATGATATTTAACATAGTTTTTTCAAGAAAAACTGTTAAAATCTTCAAATGAGGGTACTTCCGGTTGTCCAATTCTAACCAAAATCTAATCAGCTCTTCGCATGGATGTAACGAAGAGAAATACGAAAGAATTATAATTTTTAGAATTGTAGTATGGAAGTTATCGTAGACGAAAAATTTGTTACACACACACACACACACACACACACACACACACACACACACACACACACACACACACACACGGACACACATACATACATACACACACACATGCACACACACACATACAGACATCATCGTAAAAATAGTAAAATCGTATTCTAGGGACCCTAAAACGTGCTTATTCATCAAAAACTCACCACCGAATTTTTTGACCAAAGACAATACCTTCCTTACCTGAAGGTGACGGAAGGTAAAAAATAGCAAATTGAACAATAGTTATATGGAAAAGAAGAGTACTTATGTATTATTATAAAAATTAAATGGCGGGAGGTATTATGTTGGCCACATCAGATTTTTTTGTAGTTGTAGTAGCCTCGGTATAGGTATAAGTTGACAGAATTGTAAGAAAATTTTAGCAAATATTAATGTTTGTGTATTATGTCATAATTTGTTGCATAGTCCCGACTTCAAATCATTGAATAACTATATAAATATTGAAAAACGGAAGAACAAGAAACAATTTATTAGTCAGTTCAAAGAGAATGTTTTTAATATTTTAATGGGTTAGTTTTAAAACCCTCGATGCGCTTTTGTTTCGTAAGTAACTTGTATCGTAAATAACTATTTTAAAATTGTGAAGAAACTAGAGACATAATAAATAAATCTGATGTGGCCAGCACATTACCTTCCGTCATTTTTATGTATTTTGCACAATTTCCTTACAGAAAGTTTCTTGCAAAAGATTCCATATTTCCAGTATATTTACCTTCAGTCAGTTCTATGTATTTTGTACTAATTCCACACAGAAAGTTTAAGAGATTCTATATTTCCAGTAAAATTATAAAACAATATAGTAATAAATATATATATATATATATATATATATATATATATATATATATATATATATATATATATATATATATATATATATAAAATATAATAATATTAAGGGCCGGTATTTCCATCTTCGGATAAAGTGCTGGGTAACTTATCTGTCGAATAAATGAATAAAATCGCATCATAAAATGACATTCAATATAATTTACCTCATTTATTACTCAACATGTCAACCATGCCAGAGGTCCTAACAACTCTGTTAGTTGTTAGGACCGGATACTAGGACCTTGAAACGTCGTCATTTACCAAAATCTCGATATGCGATTTTTAGTATGATCTCTATACCTCCCTTGCTAAAGGGTAGCGGAAGGTAAAAATGCAAAAATAGTATATTACATTACAAGTCATGAAAATGATCCATTGCAGACGAGGAGGCTTGTTTGAAGAATGCGAGGGTGCGCAGTGTCCGAGCATTTCTTCAAAACCTTCGAGTCAAGCAAAAGACATTTTTATGACGAGTGATGTATTCTATTTTTTTTTTAAATCGGCAATTATAGAAGCTTAAAATTATAGAAAAAATTAGGTTTGCATAAATCATCAGAGCTGTGACAAATTTTAGAAAACGTTGTCATGACAAGTAAACAAAGTGACAAATTTTATTATTATAAAAATTTGACGCGTTGTGTTTGCTTTCTTGCTACCGGTAATTTTCCTTTTGAAAACGATGTCGCAATACGAACATGATTTTAATGGTGAAGATGAAGTACCGATGGACATAACTGAAGCTGCGAACGCCGCTGTGGCAGATTTACTACCAAAAAAATCCAAACAGCGGTGCGAAAAGGAGTACGATAGATTCAAAAGTGGTGCAGCATTAGAAAAGTGAATCAAAAATGACTAGTCATGAAAATTTTATTTTCATGACTAGTCATGGAAATCTTACTTTTAAGACTCAAATTAGTCCGGAAATAAGGATTTTCATGCCGATTAAAAAAAAACAGTTTTGTATGCAACTTTAATTCAGAAAAAAATTTCCCTGTATAGTTTTTGTCGTAAAGTGAATAGACGGGGAGCAAGAAAGTTGATAAAACTAAAATCCCATATTAATCCTTAACCGCTACCACCGGTATATAAATACTGAAATGACGCTAAGCACTTTCAACATCATCTTAAAAATATGATGATTATTATTTTTATATCTATTCATTTATTCTATTGTTCTTGTGTGTCCTTCGTTTATCTCTAATAAAAAACAAATGCTAGACACTCTAGCCTCCTAGACAAAACAAAGCCGACTCAACAATTGAATTACACAAAATGAACCTAGTCAGATTTGATAAAACATTTACATGCAACATAATCATAACAGCAGAGGAATATTCCACGACAAAAGTGCAATAAATATTGATGAAATAATTAAATCATGTTATCGCATTACCTCTGGAAATGAAAACAATGTAGATTTATTGGCAAAGGATATAGTTTCATGATATGCAATAGTTCAGGCTATAAATAATATTGGTTATTTCAAGTTGAAGATATTTGATATTTGCATGATTTCTTGCCATCTTATTTTTTATAAAGCGGAGAAAATAAAATGACAATTAATGTCTTGAAATGTTTTCCATAGCATTTGATATCTGTGTAATTTATTTGCACAATAAAATAATAATTATATTATCTTCAAAGTTATTTTTAAACTATATTCTAAATGGATTAGTAAATATATATTTTATTATAATTAGTATCTTATGTATTAATTCCGAAAAGACTGAAACAATAATACAACCTTTTAGTGTATGCTTCTGTATATTTTATTTACAAAATTCTCTAATTCGTAAGTAATTCTACTAATTCCCAAATAATTCCACCAATTCACAAATCAGTTTTAATTCCATTAATTATTGTTCAATTTATTAATTCCCTGGTAATTTCTCTTAATTCCCAAATAATCCCACTAATTCCCAGGTACTCTGCTAATTCCAAAGTAATTCCTCTAATTCCCAGGTAATTCCACTAATGACCAAGTAATTCCTTTAATGAGAGCCTTAATCTCCCGATAGGTTCGCTAATAGTTAGACGAATGTCAAACATAACAATTAATTAAAATTAAAATAATAAATTTAGAGTACGTTTGTTAAAAACGTTTGTTTTATTGCACCTATTGTATATTATTCTATATTTGTGTTCATATGTGCCACAACCATGAAAAATCATGTACATTGTAATACGCACATAGGTGAATATCCGCCTGCTGCCATCTATAAGCTAAGGTTTGCGCTAAGGGCCTCATCCCCGGTAATTCCGTGAATTCCCAAGAATTTTTATATATTTAAGTATTAAAATTAAAAAATATCATTATTTCAATAGCCTCAAATTTGAAAATATCATCAAATATCCGTTAGATATGTTTGATATTTGGATATTTTGAAAAAGTCACTTAATCTGAAACAGAATGTGACGTCACAGCACATACATCTTCATCGGCTCGAATTGGTCCCTTTATAGTGTCAATTCTTTGTGTTTTGTTACAAGTGTTATGATAAATATGTCAAAGTTGTCAAATTTTTCAGTTTGGTTCGTGTTAGATAATAAAATAAATCAATATTAAATGAGTAATTATTGAATTTATAAATATGCCAAAAGATGCGAAGAAAAGAAAATTGTGGCTGGAAGCAGAAGGTCGAGGAGCTGATGGTTGGGTTTTTACTTTTTATTTTACCTTAACTCCTTAACACACCTTACTTCGGCAACAGTAAAACAATCGTTTTCTGATATAAATTCAACCACCATCCAGCTATCGACTTTCAGTAAACTGTCCAACTTAGCTTGAGTGTAGTCTGTATTAGCTATGATTACTTTATTACTTTTTTATAATGGAAAATGTCAGCGTCAAATGTCAAATTAGAAGTTTGTTATTAACATGTGAGAAACTATCGCCTACGTTTATTTATCTAAATAACAAAAATAAATGTAGGTGATGGCAAAACTGTTTTTCTATTGGCTGTGAATGACGTAGTGTATGTGCTTCTACGACACAGGAGTGGGGGGTTGTTTTTCATGACTATTTTTGTCGCCAATATTTGTATTTAATTATTTACGAAAATAACAAATTATTAAAAAATAATTATTCATAAAAAAATATTGCATAAACTTTCTTATAAAATACTTTTTGAAAATTGTGAAACAGGCTCGTTCCCAGGTAATTCCACTAATTCCCAAGTAATTCGTTTAATTTACAGGTAATTCCTCTAATTCCCAAGTAATTTTACTAATTCCCAGATAATGGGGACTTATGAAATTGACGTCATACAACACCCATTTTCTCCTCCAGTATTACATGTCTTTAGAAGAAGACGGCAGGCTCGAAGAAAGAGTTAGTTTTGTATTACCATGACCTCTCTTCTCTTCTCAACGTATTGTCCGAATCCGATTTGGTATATTTATGGTTTTATTTTGCGGTGGTTTTTGACGTATGTATGAGTAATCAGTATTGTTATAATAATGATTTGTTAGCTGATGATATATTCTAAAAAAATAATAATACCGAAACACAAAATTATCCAACACATTTAAATACTATTTTAGATCCTATCTAAGAGGTCATGGTAATGCTTTGCTGTCTCTTTCTTCGAACTTGTCGGCTTTGTCTAAAAAATTACTTCAGAAATCAGTGAAATTCTAAAATCATAAGTTCCCATTCCTTTAATTCCCAAGTAATACCTTTCATTCCCAATTAATTCCGTTAATTCCTAGGTAATTCTAGTAATTCATCTAATTCCTAAGTAATTTTGCTGGTAGTAGTTCCGCTAATTCCCAAGTAATCCACTAATTCTCAAGTAATTAAAAACATGTCAAACAGCAATAATGGGTAGAGTAGTAGTAGTAGTAGTGTATCACAGACACAGCACAAGGTATATTAAAAATAAAAAATAATGTAACAAGAAAAGTTTCACTAAACATGTTATACTCGTATGTAATTTTTTTTTTATTTTAACTAATTTAACTAATTCCTTAAGTATGTATTGATATCTACATATTATATTTCATATACTTTGTATATAGAGTCTGTCATATTGCAGTAAAAGTAAAGGATTATAGTTTATTATATCCTCTCATACATTATTTTTAGATCTTGGTCACTCAATAAAGATGACGTTTATTTAATTTTCACAGACATTTGTTTTACGATTGTTATTTGTTAGCAATAAACAACTTTTGTTTTACGCGGAAGTGATTAGATTTTATATACACTTCAAAAGAAATAGTAAAATAAATGCTATAGTTCATTTTATCCCGTGAAGCATTCAAAGGAAATTGTTTAATTTTATTAGCAATTATTTTTGCAGCGAAGTCCTGCGGCTAGGTAATTTATAGTTTTGCAAAGAACCTACAGCTTTTGTATAGGATTTTAAATTACTTTAATACAGAAATATATTATTGTTTTTGATCTACCTACTGTACGAGGGTCACGCTAGAATTATTGAGAATAAGAAACATAGTTCATTTCATTTTATAGAGGGTGAATCTGAGAAGTAAAAGAAGAAAAGTAGGTATTTTTTATAAAGTCATGTTTACAAAATACGACTATCAACTTTTATTTTTTAAATAGCAACCCGTAATTATTTTACGAAAATATAAACTGCCATTTTTTCTTTTTTCAACCATATAAAAGTTTGTATATCTATCAAAAATATGAAAAAATACGAGAAAAATAAGATAGGTAATTGAAAAATATCAGAAATTATTTTTGATCAAATATTGTAGGTGGCTATGTGAAAATAAACAAAATATAACAATGGGAAACAACAAGATAAAATAAACATTTAATTGTTATACTAAAGCCGTACCTCATCAACCTGAAAAAAACATTATAAAATTAAATATAACTTATAGAAATTATTTGGTGATATTTATTTTTAAAAAAGGAGAATAGTATGTATTAAGAATATATAATGAATATATTAATGAAATTTACATTCATTTCTAAGTCAATCCATATTCTTTTTACAGAATATGAAATTATTTGAAATAATTGTACCTAGTTGATTTTTGCACCATTACGTTGGCACTTCTGAGAATCACATGTTATTTCAAATAATTTTGTATTCAATAAAAGGAATATGGATTGACTTAGAAATGGTTGTAAATTTCATTAATATATAAACTATTATTCACGAAAGATGACTATTCAAGGTCATTTGTGAGCCGTCTGATATAATATTACTTGCAGATAACTTCATTGCATTTCGTTTGCATAGGCGTGCAACATGAAATATTCATGGACACATTTTAACTGAAAAAATAAGAATAATTCATTTGAAAATTATCTATTTTTCTAAATAATGCCTTTCTGAAAAATTTATGTTCTTCACTTATGTTTTTGCAAAATACGAAAACATAGACTTAACTTATAAACCAAGGAATAATAATTTAATTTAAAATATTAGCACAGAGGGCAGTGCAGTAGATTATTAGGTATCTGTAATTCTACGACATACGACATTATTATTTATAGTGTGTTAGAAAGTAATGTCACTATTTACGTATATCTGTCACACTACATTGACATAGGTCAAATAATCTTTCTCTTTCTAATATAAAATATTGCTAAGCTACTGCCATAAAGTGATGTCTATCTTTCATCGAACAAATGACCTTGAATAGTCATCTTTCGTGACTAATAGTGTACGTTTCTTAATATTTCTACTAGTTATATTTCATTTTATAAGATTTTTTCAGGTTGATGACGTGCGTCTTCTTCCTATTCATTTTCACTATACTTGTTTAACGTGTTTTTCTTTTCAATAAATACATTTATTTTTAAATCCAAATTTCAAAGAATTGTCTATTCTATATTGTTCACAAAACACATTTTTTTGAATATCAGAATTAAGTAAATATGTTAATATGTAAAATTTTCACACAATAGCTTGATATATTTTTATATTTTGTAAATATTTGAATATAAATTTATTAAACATTATATTGTATTTAAATACGAGCCGGTAATATTATAATACATTCAGTATCAAAAGTAGTAAAATATCTGTATCTACGCAGTAGTATTGCAAACCTTATATAACTGGTAAATTAAACGTACGTTTTGTTATCGGAAAGATTAGTTTTATGGCTTACAATTGAAATTATTTATTCATTTTCGTAAGAATATTATCGTATTTTGTGTTGTGGGAGGAAAAATGACTTTTAGTTGAAGTTGTATATTATATTATGCAATATTTCAATTAATTTTCCGTTGTGTATATTATTTAATGAAAATAATATTTAATGAATAGTATACGAGTATTGTAGTTAGCAAAATATTGATATTTATAACTAGTAATACATACATACATGTATAGGTAAATATAATCACGCCATATCCCAAAATGTGGGTTGATACGTACCCGAAATTTGTGCATACAACAACATTTATCCTTTACATGTTGAAATGTAATGATTTTCTCACATTACTGCTACACTATATGTAATATTACTATTAATGCAATAAAATATAGCGTATTTTTTGTACAAACGATATTAAATTTATCGTTAGTTAAATCGCCCGCAATACGATGACGTATGCGGCATCTTTGGTTCGCAGTAGTTGTCCGCTACGAGCGCTAGTTTAGAATGAAAACATGAACGTATGTCTTCTATATTTGATATTGAAACGTCAAATTCAATGTCAAATCGCAAAAAGCAAATTATTTGATTTTAAATATGTAAAATACGACATAGAAATTATTGTCAAGTATCAAATGAACACAACCAGGTGGCCTTGTTTTGCTTCTGTCTCTTTCTATGAACCATGTTTTGGGCACGTATGTCGAGACCTAATTCGCACATAGTTGATGTTATGTACGCCATAATGGCGGAAAGGAAATATTGCAAAAGTTTATTTTTTTTCTCCGGTATTTTTTAAAATTTTACAAAATATAAAAGTAAAAACGCTTTAGATTTAAAAATATTTTAACATATAAAAAAATCTGATGTGGTCAGCATAGTTATATGTATTTTGTACAAATGTCATACAGAAAGTTCCTTGTAAAAGATTCTATTGTATATTACCTTAATGCAGTTGTATGTAGATTATATAAATTCAAAACACAAAGTTTCTAACAAAAGATACTATATTTCCAGTAAAATTATAACACAAACATACATGTCAATTGCACTTGACACTGACACCTTTCAATCAGAATTTTCTTAATGCTTAATATAGTAGCTGTTTCCAGAGTTATAGCAGAGCTGGCTAATTTATGATATTTAATTTCTTTATAATTTTTTAACTCTATAGCCATTTAATATGAAGTATAAAATGCAGTCAAATCGTATAGGGAATAAAATATTCTTTAATATTTATAATAACATTAAATGTGAAAATTATATTTAACAACATTTTTTCAAACTGTTAAAATTTTCAAATGAGGGTACTTCCGGTTGCCCAATTATAACCAGAACCTAATCAGCTCTTTATATGGATCTAACGAAGAAGAATACGAAAGAATTATAATTTTTGGTATTGTAGTATTAGAGTTATCGCAGGTGAAATTTTTGTAACACACAGATCTACACACACATACACACACATACATACACACACACATACACACACACACACACACATGCATACAGACACATACATACATACATACACACACATACATACATACACACACATACATACACACACATACATACATACACACACACACATACATACATACACACACACACACATGCATACATACACATATACACACACACACATACACACACATACACACACATACACACACATACACACACACACACACACACACACAAACAAACAAACAAACAAACAAACAAACAAACACATACACACACAAACAAACACATACACACACAAACACATACACACATACACACAAACACATACACACACAAACACATACACACCCACACACACAAACACATACACACCCACACACACATACATACATACACACACATACATACACACACATACATACATACATACATACACACACATACATACATACACACACACATGCATACTTACACACATACACACACACATACTTACACACATACACACACATACACACACACACACACACATACACACACACATACACATACACACATACACACAAACAAACAAACAAACAAACAAACACATACACACACAAACACATACACACAAACACATACACACCCACACACAAAAACACATACACACCCACACACACAATCACATACACACCCACACACACATACACACCCACACGCACAAACACATACACACCCACACCCACAAACACATACACACCCACACCCACACACACACACACACACACACACACACACACACACACACACACACACACACACACACACACACACACACGCAAACACATACACACACACACATACATACGCATACACATACATACATCATCATAAAAAGAGTAAAATCGTGTTCTAGGGACCCTAAAACTTGCTTATTCATCAAAAACTTTTTTCCTGTCTAGTCTATAGGTTTCCCCCTGTTGGACAGTGTATTTGTAAATAAAAACTCACCACCATATTTTTGGACCAATGACAATACCTTCCTTACCTAAAGGTGACGGAAGGTAAAAAACAAATATTCGGAAACTCCCCCATTTGCATTTACACAGTTCCCTAATGCAATGCATTTTATCAAGTAAAATTTACATAATGAGTATATAAATAAATAAATAAATAAATATATCATCACGGCATATTACCCATTGCTGAGTATGCCACTCTGGTTTGTACGCAGATATCGGTAATGATGATGACATATTTGTACCGTGCGGGCGCTAACCAGGCGTCACCTCACGGGCACTCATTGCTGGCGTGGAGAGTGCACCACAGGGGTAAATTTTGTGCCAGTTAATGTTCGAAATATTTGGCGTCGGTCGGGTTCGAACCCGGTTCCCCAGATTCTCGACCAGACAGGCACGCGTTTACGAGACCCCATAATGAGTATATCTCAGGTTATTTGTTGTCATTGTTGTGTTTTCTCTTCAACAGTTTTGTAAACCTGTGAGGTAACGTCTGGTAAGCGTTGTTTACGCAAATAAAATCATATTGGCTCGCCTAGGAATGGGCAATAAACCGTGAATTTATATTTCTACATTCTATATACAAAGTAGCCATTTGCGCTCTCTTTTGTCAACGCAAAATGTCACTTTGCCGCTCTAGAGCGACAAAGTAGAAAAACGCTCGCTTCTCAACTTTCTAACTATACAATGTTGAGAAATGTTACTTGGCTACATTCTTAATGGAAACGTTTAGTCAGGAATTAATGACACTGTAGTTACACATTACCCACTTACATAACCAAACAAAATGCCGCACTCCTGTGAAAATAAAATAGGGCATTCATTAACAAAAACGAAAGTATAAAATGCTTAGATTAGATTGAAGCAATAGCTCAAGAAGAATGGAAAATACCGATGAGTAAAAATAAATAAAAAATAAATTTTTGTTATGGTGGAGGACCCCATTGTGGCGACTGTAGAAAAAATCTTGTGTGTGTTGCGAGCGCAAATGGACATTGTCGATTTCGAGAGAATGCCTCGCTCCTGCGTCGCGCGGCAACAACCTCTCAATCGACAATGTCCCATTTTGCGCTCTTAATACACAAATAGCTATTATAATCTTAATATTCGACGAGTTTTCTAGTCCATATTTATCTCCAAATCCTAGGAAATTATTAGCATTTTAGGGTTTCTTACAATTTACAATTATAAAACATCAACGTTCACTCGCTAATAGACAAACTTTGCGCCTGTGGCATATACTGTACAGTTACGCATCTTTGTATTGTAAGTTGCTGCATCATTTTTGCCCTAGTCCCCATAAAACATAAAACGTTTCGAGTTTAATGTTTGATTACAAATATAAATTATCGCTTCTGTATTTATAGTTCTGCAAGTGTGAAATGGTTAATATTTTAATCAGATTTAATTTTAATTAACTACCTTGGCAAAATGTCAAATACTAAGTTAGCAAAGTTTGAATTTAGACATGTTAGACATCTAAATTGTCTCAGACTTGTTAGTGTACTGCTATTTTAAAGTTAATAGTCTTGTCTTGTGTCTGCAGAGTTTTTTTTTTATTTCTAGAGCGGAAATTGCAAGCATTTTATCAGGGGCGGATTTAGAAATATTTTACCGCAAATAAAAATAAATATATAGATAGATTGGTACTTATAATTAGCAACATATCGGACAAATTCTGTACAGTTCTGTTTAAGGGTCGATTTTACACATTTAATTTTAAAATATAGTAGGTAGAATCCTTAGTTAAAGGTGGCTCTATCATTATAAGCCTTTACGACAGGTTTTAATGAAATTTAAGTAATTTAAGTATGTTTTTCTTCATGATTTTTTGCCACATGTATGAAAATTTTTAAAAAGATTTACCAGCCATGAGCTGATATATTTGTAACCATAATAGAGTGAGAATTGGCAATATAGGAAATAGGAATAGTTTCTTATAAGGAAGGTTTTTTTTTTATATAGTATATCACATAATAAACGACAGATTTATACAAAAAACTACGTAACGACAGTTCAAGTGGCAGTTTATACATGAGTTTAAAAAAATGTTCAGTTACCAGCTACTTTTATAATTATTGTTTTTTTATTACCTCCCGCTACCCTTGGTAAGGGAGGTATAGGGATCGTGCTAAAAATCGCATATCGAGATTTTGGTAAATGACCACGTTTTAAGGTCCCTAGAATCCAATTTTATCATTTTCACGATGATGTCTGTGTGTATGTATGTGTGGATCCTCCACTCTAACTCAAATAACGTACTATCATTCAGAAAATTTTGAAACCTTGTATTTCGAACTTTTTCGGTAATGGAATGAGCCCATTAGATTTTGGTGAAAATAGGATAACCGGAAATGGCACTTTACTAGAAGCTATAAATAGTTTTTTTTTTTTTCGAAAAATGCCGTTAAATGTTATTTTTCGAGATTAATCTTATTATAAAAATTAAAGATTATTAAATTTTCTATAGATATGCATTAATACTTTTTCTATATATTTTATGGATAAATTTATAAAATTGTCTATAATTTAAATCCCAGAGCCTGCGCTTTAAACAAACAAAACACAGTTATTCAAATGTATGTAACTGACAGATAAATATCACTATCAAAAAATTAATCATTTCAAAATAATATTAGTAACGTTTTAAAAAGAAAAAGTAAAAAGAACAATAGAAAAGGAATTCAATACAGTTTCCAGCGTAAGTAAATATGCAGGTATGTATTTAGATTAATAAAAATTAACGATTTACAAAAATGTTTAAGCTAATCCTCATTTTTGGATTACTGAATCCTATTCTATCCTGACATTTAAAATTCAATCTTTATTTTATTATAGCTCCGGTGACTCAATGGTTAGAGCAACGCCTCATGTCATGAGTGCCCTTCGAAAAATACCCTTAAATGTAATTTTTTCGAGATTAATGTCATTATAAAAATTAAAGATTATTAAATTTTCTACAGATTTGCATTAATACTTTTTCTATACATTTTATGAATAAATTTATAAAATTATCTATAATTTAAATCTCAGAGCCTATGCTTTAAACAAACAAAACGCAGTTATTCAAATATGTAACTGACAGATAAATGTCACTATCAAAGAACTAATCATTTCAAAATAATATTAGTATCGTTTTAAAAAGAAAAAAGGAAATAGAACAATAGAAAAGGAATTCAATACAAGTTCCAGCATAAGTAAATATGTAGGTATGTATTTAGATTAATACAAATTAACGATTCACAAAAATGCTTAAGCTAATACTCATTTTTGGTATAGTGAATTCTACTCTATCCCGGTATTTTAAATTTAAACTTCATTTTATTATAGTTCCGGTGGCTCAACGGATAGAGCAACGCCTCATGTCCTGAGTGCCCTCGGGGCTCTGGGTTCGAATCCTACTAAGGCATGAATGTGTGTGAATGTGAACCCATTCTGTAATTGAGATTTAATCCTGTTGAGGGGTTTAAAAAAAGGTAGTTATTGTATTTTAAGAAATTAGAGTAAAATTCGCTAACCCAAAAATAAGGATTAACAATCTTTTTTGTCATTCTGGCTGTAAATGGCGGGAGGTATTGTGTTGGCCACACCAGATTTTTTTTATACGATATTTAGAACAACAATTTAATTTTATTAATAACTTTTACTTTAACTTTACAAAACTTTTGTATGAGACTGTCATGATAGAACCACTTAACATAATGATAAACATTGCTCTTAGATTTGTTTGAAATTAATTGCTTCAGTTGATCTATGGAAAAGTTAGTTAAAAATGTAGGTAACAGTCATATGATTTATTTATTTAGTCTCATCTTATCATCTCTTTCTTGCTTCTTTACAATAATTTAGTAAACAAACAGCACTTTTTATATCACCCATTAAGATTACAAGTCAACTAACATGTTTTATTTGTCATATAATCATTAAGCAAAACTTCTTATATTTGCAAAGTTGAGCAATAATCACAGTATGCTTTGGTAACTAGCCTACTTAGATAACTGTCTCCATCACTTAATCTCTAAGCCACGCCTCCTACCATAGCCAATCACATTCTTTGAAGATTGATCATCGAAGCGAGAATTGCATAAGAAAGAAAGAAATCTTAGAAATAATAAAATTGTTGTTTAAAATGAAACATTATTTTGAATAAAATTTACGTTTCTAGTTCAAGTGACATCCACTGCGACGATTTTGCTTCTTCCTGTCATTTAACATACAGGGTGATGACCGGGACATACGACTTTAACATGTAAAATCATACTTTTACATACATTACATAATTTTAAATACCGGGATAGAATAGAATTCACTAAGCCAAAAATGAGGATTAGCTTAAACATTTTTATGAATCATTAATTTTTATTAATCTAAATACATAGCTAGATATTTACTTGTGATGGAAACTGTATTGAATTCTTTGATAGTGACATTTAACTGTCAGTTACCTACATTTGAATAACTGCATTTTGTTTGTTTAAAGCGTAGACTTCAGGATTTAAATTATAGATAATTTTATAATTTTATACATAAAATATATAGAAAAAGTATTAATGCAGATCTGTAGAAAATTTAATAATCTTTAAATTGCCCACACAAAATTTAAACACAGATACATCTTCGATAAAACCAATCCCAAAAACTGCACGGAATGCAACACATAGGAGTCGATAGAACATATACTACTACACTGCACAAAATACGACGAAAATAGAAGAAAATACCAAATACCATCAACCTTAAGGAAGCCCTTAACATACAGAACTTTAGACCCACCATACAATATATTAAAGACATCAATATATTCAATGAATTGTAAATGAAATTTTAAACCATGAGTGTATATTGCTAATACCCAATTGGTGAAGCAAATTTGTTAAATAAAAAAAACTATCTATTATTTATTTTTACCTTGAAAAAGCGAATGAAAGTACTCAAATTAAAACAGAAATCTGGAAGCTGTTCGTCGTTTTATAATACGTCTAGCCATACTCTAAAACAGGGGTTCCCAAAGTGCGGCCCGCGGGCCAAATGCGGCCCGCAAAGCCTGTAAATTCGGCCCGCAATATCGATACGATATATTATATTTTTATCAAAAAATAAATAAGTAAATAGTAAAATAAATAATAAATATTACAAATAAGATACAATAAAATATTTTAATATTTTTAACAAATTCTTACAGAACTTTAACCATAAGCGTTTGTATTAATAAAATATTGTTTAGTTTGTATTTAAAAAATTATTGTAGTATGTCTAGTCTAGTTATTACACATTTATACAGAAATATAATAATAGTAGTCTCAAATAGATACAGAACTGTTAATCATTTCTGGCGCATCTAATGCAACACACGATTTCAAGGAGTCAGTAATGAATTTATCGTTTTTTTCAATAATGTGCGCTGTGCCGCACACTACAACTGTACCACAACTGTACCACCAGACCTTGTCCTGCCTACCCAGTTGTCCTGAGCAATACAGGCCTATGCCATATTAACGAATATTCAAAAATGCACTGCTCCAACTCACTAGAGGTGGGACGAAAAATAGGAAAACGTGCAAGCACAAACAGATCGTCTTTTCTTATTGGTTGCTCAAATTATGAACGAAATGCGTCTTTCGCGCAGTTCTGTTTCTATTTGAGACTACAATGCAGTAGTGTTTACATTTGCTAAAATAAGAAATAGTTATATATATATATTTAAAACAAAAAAAATCGTGGTTATTGTTTTGATTTTATTCCGTTTTTTTTGGTCCGCCAAAAAATTCGGTAATATTAAATTGTCCCGCCTAAGAAAAACTTTGGGAACCCCTGCTCTAAAACGTTTAGGAGTTTTATAATCTAGCTAATTTTACAATCTGTCTTTAACATAATTAATAAACCGGGATTAATTCGGATACCGGCGCCGATACGCTAGACACAGCTTATATCCAAGAAAAGACTGTATGTACTATCCAGTAATGTCTAGCATAGTGATTCAACTCCGTTTATGATCAGATTATGTTAAACCTACAGAGGAAATATAAATTATTTTTATTGGTTCTTGGGAATGCATTGTTTATGTTTAGTTGTATACATCTTTTCTGTGAACCGTACGAAGGTGTAGTACTAAACAGTGACTCACCTTTTATTGATTATAGTGAACTAAAATATACTCAGTCGAATTTGGCAACTTCAGTCGATCCTAACAGATGAATCATGAAATAATTTCGAAAGAGATGCTTATGCATTACGCTTAGTAAGACTTCATTTACGATGAATCATTCCAATATTGAGATACGAATAGAAAGGAAAGTACAGTTGTTTGAACTGTGTAATTAGTGTATAGATATAAGTAAATCATTGCATTTAATAGTTATTTATGCTACAAGGGATGTAGCTAACATTTACCAATCCAGGACGATTTTGCGCCCGAGCGATAGCAAGGGCTGATAAATAAGTTTGAGGATGGTCAAAAGTATAGTTTGTGTCAAGATAAATGCACATTGACTTTTACGCCCATCACAGCATGTATTTGCTTAAAAGATTAGCAAGGGTAAGCAGACAGAGAGGAAGAGGTATCCACAATTTTTCCAAATTACCAAATTTAAAACAGTAACCACAAATCAGATATTAAAATTAATAATAAAATTATTACAGTTTATTATTCAATAATTTATTTATATATAGTTTTACATTATACAAATCTTAAAAATATGTTCTTCAATATTAGATTATTTTCTTCGTTCGGAAAATCACACCATCCGTGACACATTTTACTTCAGTTGTTTACAAATGAAACAAGAATAATGTGATACAACGTTTAGCGAAATTTATATAGTCAAAATACATTAAAAGATTTTAACTGTATTTTTCCCGGTTTGTACTGTAAATTTGGTAATCCGCCCCTGGCAGCACAGGTAAGAAAATACCCTGGAGTGATGGGTTAACCGAGCTTAAGAAGTCGAAGTCAATGTGCATTTATCTTGACACAAACTATACCTACATCTCGTGTTACATATAAGTTGTTTTTCACTCCCGATGATTTATTTTTACCTGTTCATTATCACTGCCAGATATTTCCAGGAATGGCGTTGAATATTGATAGATTAAAAAAATGTGATGTGGCCAGTACATTACCTTCCGTCAGATCTATATAAAAATAAAATAAATAAATATATCATCACGGCTTATTACCCATTGCTGGGTGTGCCAATCTATGTATATTGTAAAAATTCCACACAGATTTTCTTGTAAAAGATTCCATATTTTCAGTACATTCCATACTACAGAAAGTTTTTTGTAAGAGTTTATATATTTCCAGTAAAATTATACACAAACATAATGTTAAGTGCATTTGACACTGACATTTGTGAATCAGAATTTTCTTAATGTAGTGGATGTTTCCATGGTAATAGCACAGCTTGCTGATTTATAAAATTTAATTTCTTTATAAATTTATTACTCTATATCCATTGAATATGAAGTATAAAATGTAATCAAATCTTATAAAGAATAAAATATTCTTTAATATTTATAATAACATTAAATATGAAAAAATGATATTTAACAGCGTTTTTTTTTCAAGAAAAGCTGTTAAAATTTTCAAATTACGGTACTTCCGAAGTTATGTATATCCATCCATACATACAGACATCATCGTAAAAATAGTAAAATCGTATTCTAGGGACCCTAAAACGTGCTTATTTATTACAAACTCATCATCGAATTTTTTGACCAAAGACAATACTTTCCTTACCTGTTATGGAAGGTAAAAAAGAATCAGTATTCCATGGAAAATTTAAGAAGAAAACGCTGTCATCTGTCACATTTGACACGTCATTGGTAACTTTTAAATGGAATTATTTATGAAATGAGTACAATAGACCTTTTCAATTTAAAGAGATAGAAGATATATGCGCAATAGGGATCTGCGCATAATAAGAACAAATGACGGGAGTCATGGATACGCGCTTAGCATGAGATCGAGATCCATGGCGTTTGTTTCTAAAAAATTTAGACATAAAATGTGATAAAAGTCTTATAGGCCTACAGGCCTATTCTACTAAAAAATATGTATCGTTACGAGTCGTTACCAGGCGACATGTCGTTATAATAACGATTTTTGCCAAAACCCTATTCTACTAATTTATTTATCGCTACGTATCGGTACTTATCGTTATTTTATGTCGTTTATGAACGACAAGTTCACATGCATCGATGAAGTCGTAAAGTTAGATATATTTTGAAAACAAAACTAAAAATAGTTGAAGAAGATATTTTATTAATTGTAGCTGAGCAAGATATTATTATTATATTATTACATGTTTTAATATGACATTTTATATAATCGTCCTTTTACTGTACAGGAGGAAAACTTGAGATTTTGATGAGTAAAGAAGCATGTAGAGATTTATTTACGCAAATATCACCATTATATGAGGAACTCGTTGAAGTGATGGTTTGCCAAAAATGTATATATTATTTATAAATTACTATTTATGCGTATTACATTACATATGAATGCACATCAATATTATGTTTTCAATTCAGATGATGGCAGCTTTGCATTTTTTTTGTTCATGGAAGCTATCAGAAATCAGTAGCAAGGAGGATATCAGTAGAAAAGGATTCATATGTGGTATTAAGTCAATCATTAATAATCATATCATTAATAGAAATCTGCAATATTATTGTTGATCATTTTATAGACATATACCTATATCAAATCTCATACGGCGCAAGTAGATATGGAGCGTGTAAACTGTAAAACGAGGGTGAGAATAATAAATAATTTTATGTACGATGAAAATTTCAAATTTGAATCAATGTCAAATTTGAATTGAAAAACAAATATAAATTTATTATGTCAAAATCAACATGAAGTTAGATATTATCGTTAAACTCATCATAACGATAACTCGATAACGATATGATTAGTAGAATAGGTACCTTTTTGGCGTTTGTCGTTATTAAAGTCGTTCAACCAAATGCTAAGCGACAGTCGTATGGTAACGATATCGTTATACATATTTTTAGTAGAACAGGCCTGTTAGACAACTTTAAAAAACTTATTGAAAGAAGTTACAAAAGCTAAAATGTCTAACGATGTAAATTTTCACCGAAAATATATGTATTTTAATGACTGCAATATTTTTGACGTTTCGTTTGACAACCCAACTGGCAATTGTTGGCGCCATTTTTTTACTATTTGCAGCGATAGAAAGAGATAGCTGTTAAATTGAAAAGGTCCATTTGATAGAAATTCAAAATCATAAATTATAAGAATTATCAAATATTTGACACAAGTTAAAAATATCTAACTGTTGGTATTTTACAAAGAAGGAGGTAAGTATTGAATTTAAATGCTTCAATAGGGGATTACAGCTCAATCGAATTAAGAGAAATTAGTAATAAATAGTGAAAGTAGATGCTTAATAATGAATATTAATAAAGAAATTAAATGATATAATTGAAATACTTCGGAAATAAGAGGGTTTTTGTTGTAGCAGCTCGTCACTCATATGAATTCCATATATATTATTTTGATTGGCGACTTGAAGACCACCTATAAATATACAAGACGCCTCCCCCCTTTAACATTTTTATTATAAGTAATAGAAAAAAATGGCTCATATAAAAGTTTTATTATTTTATATATACTATTTGATGGCAGATGTAGATATTTTTTATAAAGTCAGGTTTACAAGATACGACTATCAACTTTTATTTTTCAAATGGCAACCTATAATTATTTTAATAAAATAGAAACCGCCATTTTTTTCTCTTTTCAACGATGTATTATTTTTTATTAATGTATTTGAAAAATTTCGAGATAAATGAGAATCATATCAATTAATTCGTTCTTCGTAAACATTTCAAAATGATTTTTTTTGTTTACAAAATAAGTTAAATTAAGTAACAAACAAATGTATACTTTTTTGACATTAATTTAATTGTTTTACATTGTTACGTTTTGTTTATTTTCACATAGCCACCTATAATATTTGTTTAAAAATTATTTCTAATATTTCTAAATTATCTCATTTTTTTCGAAATTTTTCAAATACATTAATAAAAAATAATACATCGTTGAAAAGAGTAAAAAATGGCGGTTTCAATTTTATTAAAATAATTATAGGTTGCCATTTGAAAAATAAAAGTTGATAGTCATATCTTGTAAACCTGACTTTATAAAAATATCTACATCTGCCATCAAATAGTAAATGTAAAATAATAAAACTTTTATATGAGCCATTTTTTCTATTACTTGTAATAAAAAAGTTAAAGGGGGGGGGGCGTCTTCCCAGACTCAACCTGTATAACGAATACCGAGTTAGGGGGTGGAGTCTACTACCAATGGAAATAGACAAATTCAAAGATCGGACACGTGGCTACCAGTCCATTACTGTAATTCTCAAACAGTTTTTATTTGAATATAAATTTCTTGCATTAAACTTAATAATTTTGATACACTTGCAATTATAAAGCATGTAGACTTACACAGTGTTATAATATTAATTTGTTTTTTATAAATATAATTTAAAAATAGCATACATTTCAAGAACATTTTAAATTCATTAAGAAAATAGTTTTATATAAAAACTTATATTCGTGACGTCACATCTATATTTTCAAATTTCGGGGGACTATAACTCGCTTATTAATAGGAATTTTTTCACCGAATTTTCACAAATAGTCTTAGTTTTACTTATACTTTCTGTAGAAATTATAAAAAAAAATGGTGGAATCCCCTATTATCATTTTTCTATATTCATTAATTCATTGGAGAATCTATTATTCAATTAATGGCACAAATTTCTGAGAAATATTCGCGTGAAATCTAAATAATAAATAATTAAATAGCTATTATTATAATAATTATCTTAATAACCCCAGTATTTATAATTTAATGTGACCTTGTTTCATCCCCTGAAATTAGTCGATAAAGGGATGGAAAATTTCAAACTACGCAGAATATATTAACAAGTCAGACATAATATACTAGAATATTCCCATGGATGCAAAAAATTCCATTCAGTAGTTTTTTCTTTGCACGTTAGCCTTGTACTAACGAACCAGTGGAAAAATTAAACAAATCTAATTACCTATAGAGTTCTAATTAGAAATAATTAAAAGATAATCTTTAATTCTTAGAATTGGTCCAAAAGTACTAACACTAACAAGAAGGTAATAATGAAGAGACTATATCATTTTTAAATCATTGTTACGGATTTGTTAGTTAGTCACTAATATTTTCACTCAGATACTAATAGTAAATAATTTACTTATTCAAGTAAATAGCTATTTGTGTATTAAGAGCGCAAAATGGGACATTGTCGATTGAGAGGTTGTTGCCGCGCGACGCAGGAGCGAGGCATTCTCTCGAAATCGACAATGTCCATTTGCGCTCGAAACACACACAAGATTTTTTCTACAGTCGCCACAATGGGGTCCTCTACCATAACAAAAATTTATTTTTTATTTATTTTTACTTATCGGTATTTTCCATTCTTCTTGAGCTATTGCTTCAATCTAATCTAAGCATTTTACCCTTTCGTTTTTGTAAATGAATGCCCTATTTTATTTTCACAGCAGTGCGGCACTTTGTTTGGTTATGTAAGTGGGTAATGTGTAACTACAGTGTCATTAATTCCTGACTAAACGTTACCATTAAGAATGTAGCCAAGTAACATTTCCCAACATTGTATAGTTAGAAATTTGAGGAGCGAGCGTTTTTTCTACTTTGTCGCTCTAGAGCAGCAAAGTGACATTTTGCGTTGACAAAAGAGAGCGCAAATGGCTACTTTTTATATAGACTGTAGAAAAATAAATAATTTAAGTTGTTTTTTATTACTTTGTAAATTATCAGATACCCATATTTTTGAAGTTACTGAGTAGTGAATAGTTTATTCTTTAAACTCAAAGGATCGCCGTAGAACAATGAAATGCATCCCAATTACGTGTTCAAAGAAACTCATCATAAAATTAGCCGAAATAAATGAAAATGTAAACATGGTGAGCGGTTACACAAGGTTCGCCGGTTCGCACATCGTTGACAGAATCTTTTCCTTTTACATCTCAACTAGGATGACTGCAAATAGTAATAAAATAAACACATCTATTATATGTATGTTTAGGAAGCTAGAAAGTTATTTCTTTGATTATTCCAAATTTAAATAAAACTGACTAATTTTATGTTTGTAAAGATCTCTTGAATTTAATATCTCTCATAACTTATTTAATTTTGAAATTCGGATATAAGTATATATGGTATTTTCGACTTGAAATACCTAAGAAACACACGTTTAAGCTATAGACATTTGCCATGTAGGAACATTTTTACCTCCCATCCACTTGGTAACGGAGGTATAGGGATCATGCTCAAAATAGCATATGAAGATTTGGTAAATGACCACATTTTCACGTTATACGTTATTCAAATGTGGAAAGAAGCCATTAGATTTTGGTGTAAATTAGATAACCGGATATGGCACTTTACTTGAAGCTCAAAATAGTTTTTCTCCGAAAAATAGCTTTAAATGTAATTTTTTCAAGATTTATGTTATTATAAAAATGAAAGATTATTAAATTTTCTACAGGTGTGCATTAATACTTTTTCTATATATTTTATGGATAAATTTATAAAATTATCTATAATTTAAATCCCGGAGCATACGCTTTAAACAAACAGCAAACACAACTACCTGGTTACACAGTTCATATGTCAAATGTATCTAACTGACAGATAAATGTTACTGTCAAAGAACTAATCATTTCAAATTAATAATAGTAACGTTTTAAAAAGGAAATAATAAACAGAAATATAGTTATATGGAATGGGACTTAATACAGTTTTCAGCATAAGTGAACATGTAAGTAAGTATGTATTAAATGGCGGAAGGTATTGTGTTGGCCACATCAGATTTTTCTTTTAGAAGTCATTTGACGCCGCTTTGGGAATATTAAAAAATCTGATGTAGCCAGCACATAATCTCTCGCCAGATATTTTACCTGGTTGTACGGATAAAACGAAAAATATTTTTATATTCGTCATTTTTAATATTATATTATTAATGTGGAGTACGATGATCGACTGGTAGCAGAATGGAAAATTGGGAAATGATCGGACACGCAGTCTAATGTAAATAATTTATTTCCTGGCCTACGTTTCGACTGTACTACAGTCTTCTTCAGGGCTAGAAATGGTCAATTATCATTGACCATTTCTAGCCCTGAAGAAGACTGTAGTACAGTCGAAACGTAGGCCAGGAAATAAATTATTTACATTAGACTGCGTGTCCGATCATTTCCTAATTTTCCATCTATATTATTAAGCATATACTTTTAATATTTTTTACTAATTTCTCTTAATTCAATTGCGCTGTAGTCCCCTATTGGTTACTACGGTAGAGGACCGCATTGCAGAAAATTGTAATATAATATAAAATAAAAAAAAGACATTTCTTGTTTATTATGTCCTCAAAGAGATCAATTTTCATAGAATGCAATCTTGGTTCTTTGAATAAATTCCATAGACTTAAAACAATTTATATGGTAAGGCCGCTAAAAGATTTCTTTGTAGTGTCATATTCTAGGGGCGTTTAATAGTTTTAAGACTTTAAAAAATATTTCTACTATTAAAGAGTCAACAATCGTGATATTTCACTCATACGAGTACATTAAATAACTCTTTACCCTCTCTACTGTACGCCGAGTTCAGTGTATTTTGCAGGAATTTATTGAAAATAAAATGAAAAGTATACTATGCTTTTCAATATTCAACTTTTTAATGAGCAAAACTGAAACTGTATATAATATGATAATATGTTAGGAAAGTCTACGTCACGTCACGTCACTTAGCAAAACTTTTTGCATATTTATTCATAAAATAATCGCAGCACTTTAGTAAAAATATTTTCGTTTCTTAATAGAGCGTAAACATTTTTATCATGTAAACAAAATATGACGATTTCATGGATCGAACTTTCACAGATTAGAAATTAATTTTACTTTTGATCGCTGAAATGAGTAATTACATTTTTTGTAAAGATGTTAAACATGTAATTTTGGCATGGCATCGTTATACAATTTCTATGCATTTTTAAAGTGAAAGAGGTAACAGTTGAAGAAAATTTTATAACACTTAATTAGTCGATGATATATTAACTAAATTAGTTTTAAATATGTGGCGCTGTTATTAGACAGATATTATAAATAAGTAATTTATTTTCACACCTAATAAAATAGTAATATTCGTTTTCCGGGAATGGACTGTGTCATATTTTGAGTCAGAGCTCAACGTTTCGCCCGCAGTCGTATGGGGCATGTTCAGGAGCAAGGGGAATAGTACTGTCTTGAACAAGGTTACCCGACGTGTCAACCACGCTAGAGGCTGAGTTTATGCAACAAGAGGGGGAGACTCAGTTTACACGTCGGGTAACCTTGTAAACTGAGTTTCCCCCTCTTGTTGCTTAAACTCGGCCTCTAGCGTGGTTGACACGTCGGGTAACCTTGTTTAAGACAGTACTATCCCCCTTGCTCCTGAAGATGCCCCATACGACTGCGGGCAAAACGTTGAGCTCTGACTAAAAATATGACACAGTCCATTCCCGGAAAACGAATATTTCTCATGACTCAGACTGTGGAAGCCTACGCAATTATTTAATAAAATAATAGTTTATCCACTAAAGTTAACATTTTAATTTAGCATTTAACTTAAAAAAAAAAAATAAAGACTTTCTAAAACTTAAAAATATATAAAAAAATCTGGCGTGGCCAACACAATACCTCCCGCCATTTACAGCCCGAGTCACAAAAAAGATTAAGTTAATCCTTATATTTGGATTAGCGAATTTTACTCTACTCTTCTAGTTTATTTCTTAAAATATAGTCTAATCTAATCCAAGTAACTACCTTTTTTTAAACCCCTCAACAGGATTAAACCCCAATTACAGAGTGGGTTCACATTCCCACACATCCATGCCTTAGTGGGATTCGAACCCATAGCCCCAAGCCCGAGGGCACTCATGACATGAGGCGTTGCTCTAACCATTGAGTCACCGGAGCTATAATAAACTAAAGATTAAATTTTAAATACCGGGGTAGAATAGAATTCACTAATCCAAAAATGAGGATTAGCTTAAACATATTTGTGAATCGTTAATTTTTATTAATCTAAATACATACTTACATATTTACTTATGCTGGAAACTATATTGAATTCCTTTTCTATTGTTCTATTTACTTTTTTCTTTTTCAATCGTTACTAATATTATTTTGATATGATTAGTTCTTTGATAGTGACATTCATCTGTCAGTTACATACATTTGGATAACTGCGTTTTGTTTGTTTAAAGCGTATGCTCTGGGATTGAAATTATAGATAATATTATAAATTTATCCATAAAATATGTAGAAAAAGTATTAATGCAAATCTATAGAAAATATAATAATCTTTAATTTTATAATAACATTAATCTCGGAAAAATAACATTTAAAGGTATTTTTCGAAGAAAAACTATTTAGAGTTTCTAGTAAAGTACCATTTCCGGTTATCCGGTTTTCACCAAAATCTAATGGGCTCTTTCCATTACAGAAAAAGTTCGAAATACAAGGTTTCAAAATTTTCTGAATGATAATATTTGAGTTAGAGTGGAAGATCCACACATACATACACACACATACATCATCGTGCAAATGTTAAAATTGGATTCTAGGGACCTTAAAACGTGGTCATTTACCAAAATCTCGATATGCGATTTTTAGCACGATCCCTATACCTCCCTTACCAAGGGTAGCGGGAGGTAAAAAATAAAGACTTTCTAAAACTTAAAAATATATAAAAAATTTGTGGAGTACCCTATTATTTTTATTGTAGTGAAAAACTGAAAATTATTAACAAATTACAAAATTTCATTTTGCCCAAAACTTGCTGTTCTTGCATTAAACTAGAGCTTTTTAGTGATATGTTTTTTTTGTTTTAAACGTAAAAAATACATGTTTTTCATTTATTTTTCAAAACATCTGATCTCGTCTATTTTAAAATTCCAAATGATTGAAATTTTACGAATTCAAAAGATAGTTCTTACGTACATCATGACTTATTTATTGTTTACTGAATTTTAATCTGTTTTTACTACTTCTACCGTTATTTTTGAATCATACCCTTACTTTAGAGTTTTGCGGAAACAAAGTGCATATGTATTAGTCTAGATTCTAGATAAATACATTAAATGAAGTAAACAGGAATTTTAAACGTTTATTACCTATTTGTTTAGGTTCAAATGTAAATATTTTGTTCTCTTCTTCGAAGAAAGATCAAATCATATTTTGGGAAATGTTTGTAAACATCAGCTGGATTCTACGATTTCAATACTATTTATTGTTCTAAGTAATATTTAAACCCAATATTTTTTTTGCTATATTTATTCAATGAATACTGAACTATGGTAATAATGATTTTAGACTTGTGTCTGAGTGACTGGTCCCGAATCTGGGGTCCCGTAGTGATGCACCCGAAGCGAGACGAGATGAGAAATATAAAATATCGATCTCGTCTCGTTTTCGGATCTGTAATATCGCTCTCGTTCTCGCATATTTTTTTGGGTCTCATCTCGTTATCGCACGAGAGTCTCGCTATAAAAATGCGCGCTTGCGCACTACGTATATACGTAACAGTTTAACTACAAGAGACAAGTTCGCACCAATCGCACCGTTTTCCGTGTATTTGCAGTCGTATAAGTGTATCTATAATATAGAGACGAAATACTAAAATCTGGTAACCAAATTTTTAATACGAACATAATGTTTATTCATTTACGGTCACCAGAAAATGTGATAAGTTAGTAAATAATTTAATTTACCTCCAAAATATCTAATTTATCATCAAATTGTGGTCTCTAAACTATTTCAATACGAACATCTATTAATACATTCTGTCATCAGTAAAACGAATTAAACATTAAAAAAATCTTTTTTGTAAATAAAAGTATCTACATATCATTAAATATATGCCACTATTTAAGTAAGATTTAGTCATAAAACACCGCTACACTGGTAACCCGCCGACAACCAATCACTCCACTTCTCTCCGTATTGGCTCCCATCGACGCTTAATATAACATCCTATACTTTTCAGGGGTGGCAAGAATTTTATTAACCGTGGTTTTAACTGGGGTGAATTAGGGACTGAAATATTGGAGAAAACTAGTTGTATTGGATGCAAAACCGATTTTGTCTTTATTTTGCATTTCCTTGCTCTGGGACCGATACCAATCGACTCTTGATAGACTCAAAAAAATATAGAAATTTTATATATTTTTCACATTAACGTGTTCTATACACGAATTAGAGTTGACTCCACTCCTTGTACGGTGCATTTTTCATTGAATTTATGAATCAAAGCAATAAAGTTACAAATACTTTTTATTGCGAGACTCTCGCGAGATTTCTCGCTTCTCGCTCTCATTCTCGTCTCGCATAATGCAACGAAACGAGACGAGATGCGAGTGTACTCTCGCCTCGTCGTGCATCACTAGGGTCCCGGGATCGATCCCGACTTGATTTTCTTATTCTCAATAATTCTAGCGTGACCCTTGCATATTATCACGGTTTACCCATTTTTGGATGGTTGGTTAATTTTCTTGACAAACCTATTTCCGTCTTCAATGTCAGCATGGAGAGTGCACCACACTTTTGATCATTTTGAAAATTGGAAATAGTTTGAAATTAAAAATAATTGCAAAAATGCAATACAAATATTTTTGCTTTCCAAAAATAAATCTCTTTTCGCTACTACGTTCTACAATCGGTCATCTAAATCTATTTCTACATCAAAGTAGGCTGTAAAAACGTCACTTGTACGTCAACACAAAAAATATCGCATCAAAACATTCGCTTTTCCTAATTGTCATTTGTTTGTTCCTTCTGACATGATGCAAGAAATAAGAAACGTTTCTATATTTATTTCCTTTACTGGTATCAGCATCAGCTGTTGCTGTTATTGAATGTTTGTTAAAAAAACAACTGCAAGACTTGACCTCTGATAGGGGAGACCTCAGACCCCCTGCAAAGATAAAAGACCTCAAAGCGATGATGAAAGATCTAAGTGGGATTTGTTCAAATGGAAATTTTGGTTTTGTGTTTGTCTTTTTTTGTCGATAACGTTTGGTACACAAACTAATAAATTGATAAGTTTTATTTTATTATTAAACTGAAAATATATACTGTTATATTTTCAGTTATAATACATATATGATCTTCTCGGCCGTAAAGTTCGCATACCTTTCGAATTTAATGATATATGTTCTTCAAATTTTTTCAGAAGTGCTAATGACTTACATAAAAAAGTATAAATTTTAAATTATAAAGTTTCTGGTCTTACTAACTTTTGGAAGTAGAAAGAAAACTTTTCAACATAATCTGCTTTAACTTCAATACACTTTTTCACATGATCGATTTTTTTACCGATAAGGTTTGGAAGGCTGTAGTTTTTTTCTACAAATTACTGATCGGTAGGTGATTGTGATTAATTACCGATCAGGAAGCGTAAGTAAATAAAAAAACAACGATCAAAGCATACTTTAAAAATAACAACTAAAAATTTTAAATAATATTTCAATAGTTATTTATGCAACAAGTGTGTAAAGTAGTACTTTTTTACTCGAGTGCGATGTATTATAGCACGAGATAATAAGCACATTTTACACACATTTGAAAGAAACTCATAGAAAAGTGGATTAGTCTTCTAGAATTGTACAAGTTGCACATTTAATATTAATATTAAAAATAAGGTTAGGTTAGAACTCATGTCAAAAAAATGTTAATGTTCTTAAGAATTAGATTAGTATTCAATCTGTTACTAAAAGTTATTTCACTTGTTTCATTTGAAGTGTACATTAGTATCTTAAAAAAATATTTTTTTTTATTATTTACTACATAATTATCTACTTGACATGAAATTAACCGAATATATATGTTGCCTAGCATCGGCTATTTACATTTCACACACTAGTGCTTGAAATAGTTATTTACATACCAAGTGCGTGAACGTTTGGTTCCCGGATGAGTGTTTGCCATAGAACGATTCCGGGAACCAAGTTCAAGCACGTGGTTTGTACAATATTTTTCGTACGAATAGTATAAAATTAATAATTAGTAATTTGTGTTCAAATAATTTTATTTATTAAAACTTTATTATATTTCTTATTGTTTTGTTACAATTTACATTACGTTTGTTGGTTATGTTTTACCGACTTCCCGAGTGCTCTGTCTTGCCGACTCCCGCCAAACAGAAATTGTTGCCAATATTGTGAACCAAATGCACTAACTTCATTATTTTAAAATTAAATTTCATTCAGTATTCCACCATTTTCTTATATTATTATTAAGCGAATGAATGTCTGACAAACTATACTTTTTTATTATCAATATATTTCTTTAATAAATGCTTTAGAAATAGGAGTGTTTTTTCCAAAATTTCCCAGTCGCCTATCCTGTGTGACCTGGGAAATTGATGTTTCGGACGTTGCTTAGGCGACGCGAAACAACACATCTCAATGCATGAGTACGAAAAGTACTTTTCACGCATTATTGCTTGAAACGTGACTCTTTACCACACTGTAAATCCGTGTCATTTAAAATTATTTAAAACTTCTGATGTTACCAACATGAAAAATCCCTAATATTTTATATTTGGACAATAAATCAAATATATTTAATAAATTTAGGGTGAAGTTGGTACAAAGCATCTTGTGTATGACTCGTCCAGAAACTGCTTTGCGTCGTATTTAAAGGCCTCGCCTTTGGCGTGCCTGTCAAAGTATACTCGCAAAAGAGCAATTTCTATAGTCCATTCGCGATAGCAAGAGAATTTGGAACTAATTCACGAACATAGACAAGGCATTCTTTTCTATTGATAGAATAATTTGTCTCTGTTCAAGAATTAGTTCCAAATTCTCTCGCTATCGTTAATGGACCATAGACTAGTAGTGTCGGTTTAACGGGGGTGCTTTTGGGGTCTATAGCCCCCGGCGGTAGATACGTAAAGGGCGATACACCGAGCAGAGTACGTTCTTAAACTTTTTTAAATAAGAAATTTAATTAAAGCAAATTTAAGAGCCACGGAAAAACGGATGAATATCCATTTTCTATAGCAAAATGAGATGATTGGTACTTATTGATTGAAGGTAGACGCTTTTAAATGGTATGTGTAAAGGAGGCAAAACGGTAACAATTCTAAGATACAGGCCTCAGAAATTGTTAGACAAGATCTAAAAAGGACGACGGTCCAAGCGTCAGGGTATAAAAAGATGAATGTTCGACAGCGATATGCGCAAATTATAACTTGGTCAGCCGATTTCTGTTCAGTACTCGTATTGAACAGAAATTTGTTAAGCTAAGAGCGGTGTCAGTGATGAGATTCCGTAACTCAGTAGTTAATTTTTAGCTACTGGTTAAAAATTTAACCAATTAAGTACCTATGTTGACATAACATAAACAATTGGATACAATTTTTAACCAGTTGCTAAAAATTAATCACTGAATTACACAATTAATAAAACCACCAAACGACGCAAAAAGTTTGGACGAGTGACTGATGTAGCGAAAAAGCTCCGATTGCTAAGTCGTGAAACTGGGGAAAATTTTTCCTGTGAACATTTGAAATGTTCTATTAACCATCGTTTCATAACCAATTCGAAAATAACTTGTCATTGAATTTCAGAAATATGGGAGTTCATAATTTCTACCTGTAGTCTATTGCACGAGACCTTTCATTAAACCAGGACTTCGAACCGGAGCTGAATCGAAAACCGTAAACCGGATAAATAACGGAGAAATTCTGTTAGCTCCCACATAAGTTGAAACTTAATCCATCTATGGGTATAATAATTTTAAGAAATGACAAATCTGAGTTACGAAATAATATTAATACACTTTGTCATTCCAAAAACATTAGATGAGGTTTCAAACTTAAAAATTCGCGTAATGGAAAAACAAAATTTGTAACATTTATCTTTGGCTCTTAAAGGTTGATGTTGGAAAAACGATTTTTTGTTTGTTAAGAATGGCAGTTTTTAAAAGTTAGCCCTGGCGACAATATATCTTAAGTCGGCACCGTAGACTAGTGGTACAAATAACTATTACTGAATGAATAGCTTTAAAACAGAAAAATGACTCTTTAATCCCTTAAAATTTAAATGCTTCAGTTAATAAATCAAATAATTTTTGTAATATTGTAAGTATACGTATTTAAGGATGTTATGACATTGGACTCATTTTAAATATAACAGGTGTTACATCTTTTTACGTTGGCCCCATTTATAACAGAAATACATGAATGAATATTTCTTGTAATAAACATTTTTCATACGTCACTCTTACGTTCAGTATTAACGTCATTCTACAACATAGGAAAGGAAAACATGTTATATTACGTGCAATGTCAATACCATCTGTTATCCTGTTTTTCATTTCGTTTGTTTTTATCCTTGCATTCATCTGTTTTCCCTCCCACTCCTTCGCAGGATTTCCCCCACCACTGTAATTGTTTCTCCTCCGTGACGTCACAACGCAACTAGGTTATAAAGAGGTGAGAATGTTGGTATCAGATTTTAGTCCTTCAACTGTTTTGAGTGTAAACTCAGTGAGTGATTCGATTGTTTCAATTGGAGGGATAGCTGTTCAGCTTTTAATGTGAGTGGCAGTTGTTTTGAAGTTGTTTTGGTTTTTGTTTCGTGAGGATGATGCGTAATGGGTTTATTGTTGATGAAGGTTAGTTTAAGTTGTTCGGCTATAAATTTTCGCTTGTTTTTCTACGTCATTATGATATGAATATCTTAATACCGGCTTATGTTTCATCACACGCCACCTTTTAAAAGTTAAAAATAGACATTGTTAACTGTAATGTTGTGCAATGGCTTGTATTTAAGTATATTTATAAACAATAGCAAATGGTATTTCATTTGGTTTTATGGCACATATCCAAAATAAATTTGTATAGAACATTTGAACCGTGCCTTTTTCTTACTTGAAGGTCCATGAAGTAACTGCAAATAAAAAATATATTTAATTTGCATTTTAAAAAAATAAATAATAAAAATATGAATCTATGAACAGAACTGTTAGATTCGAAATATGAAGAAGCCGTTACGATGTATTTATTTCTGTATGGTTATATGGCTAAAGCAGATTTGTAGGTAATTTTTTCAAACCAAATTTCGTAATTCTTACCGCACATTTTGAAAGTTGCCATTCAGAAACAGGAATTGATAAATTTATTAAAAGTGATAAATCTGTATTATTCGGCGAAGGTACACACTATTTTTATCTCCCGCTACCCTTGATAAGGAAAATATAGGGATCTTGCTAAAAATCGCATATTGAGATTTTGGTAAATGAACACGTTTTAAGGTCCCTAGAATCCAATTTTAACATTTTTACGATGATGTCTGTGTGTATGTGTGGATCCTCCACTCTAACTTATATTTCGTACTTTTTCTGTAATGGAAAGAGCCCATTAGATTTTGGTAAAAATCGGATAACCGGATTGGCACTTTAATAGAAGCTCAAAATAATTTTTATTCGACAAATACCTTTAAATGTTATTTTTTTGAGATTAATGTTATTATAAAAATTAAAGGTTATTAAATTTTCTATAGATCTGCATTAAAACTTTCTATATATTTTATGGATAAATTTATAAAATTATCTATAATTTAAACAAACAAAACGCAGTTATTCAAATATATATGACTGACAGGTAAATGTTACTATCAAAGAACTAATCATTTCAAAATAATATTAGTAAGGTTTTAAAAAGAAAAAAGTAAATAGAACAATAGAAAAGGAATTCAATACAGTTTCCAGCATAAGTAAATATGTAGGGATGTATTTGGATTAATAAAAATTAACGATTCACAAAACTATTTAAGCTAATCCTCATTTTTGGACTAGTGAATTCTATTCTATACCGGTATTTAAAATTTAATCTTCATTCAATTATAGCTCCGGTGGCGTAATGGTTAGAGCAACGCCTCATGTCATCAGTGCCCTCTGGGCTCTGAGTTCGAATCCCACTAAGGACATGGATGTGTTTGAATGTGAACCCAGTCTGTAATAATAATTAACGATTCACAAAAATATTTAAGCTAATCCTCATTTTTGGATTAGTGAATTCTATTCTATCCTGGTATTTAAAATTTAATCTTCATTTTATTATAGCTCCGGTGGCTCAATGGTTAGAGCAACGCCTCATGTCATGAGTGCCCTTGTGGTCTGGGTTCGCATCCCACTAAGGCATGGATGTGTGGGAATGTGAACCCACTCTGTAATTGGGATTTAATCCTGTTGAGGGGTTAAAAAAAAGGTAGTTACGTGGATTAGATTAGACTATATTTTAAGAAATAAACTGTCAAAATTAGAGTAAAATTCGCTAGTCCAAAACTTAATCTTTTTTGTGACTCGCGCTGTAAATGGCGGGAGGTATTGTGTTGGCCACACCAGATTTTTAGATTTTAATTTATGAATAAGCTGGTTCATAATTGGTCGGCTTTACAGTCCCACAACTTTTACAACTTGACAGATTGTGCAGAATTATAACTTTCTTTAGTTCTCTTTATCATACCACGAACTATGGCACATTATTTACATAACACCCTGTATATCGTTGATTAATAAATATATTAATTTTCTTTCTGCTATTTCTGCCCTATCTTATTATAATAGTATATTATGTTATTAGGAGTAGAAAGCGGTCTTTTTGTCAAGGCAAGCTGGGTGAAACACAAAAAGGGCGTTCTACTCCGAATGACATATACTATTTTTTCTTCAAGTGTTTCAAATATTTTTTTGACATTTTTTTGAAATTTTTTATTTATAGTGTTTGCAATTTTAGCCAAAGCTGGCTGTGTACACTACAAAACAAAAACGATACAACTGTCAAATAACAATTTTCAATATAATCTGTGTTGTTGTGACGACTGCCGCCGCTAGCGGTGAACTAAAACACTAACATTTTTTTACTAGTACAACAATAACAACATTTTTGTACTAGTAAGACAATGAATACCTTCTATAGCGTGTATACAGTAGCATAATATGTATATTATAATACGCTTGAAGAAAAAATATTTTTTCTTCTAATGAAAATCTACTATATTTATCTTTTCTATTCGTAAGCTTGTTGTATAATTAATGTGACAGTTATAATTATGAAATTTCAATTAATAATAAGCTTTCTTAATTCCAGACCTTTCATAAAAATGAAAAGCTGGCACGCAAGTGTCTGGCCCGCAAGAAAGTTGCGCATCGGTAAATGAACAAGCAAAAAGTTTATCTTTCGCAATTAATTGTTGCGCGTTCTACCTTGAATGACATTTCTGAACTCGGTGCGCAATTTATGAAATCAATAAATGTTAGAAAAGTTTTTATTGTATGCAGTAGTAGTAGAAATTGTCTAAATGTCAGAGAGAGGCGAAATCTTTATTTTATGAATATCATGCCTTCTCTTTATAAATGAATAAATAAATATATCAATACGATTGATTACCCATTACTAGGTGTGCCGATTTGGTTTACACTCGCAGTACTTTCAAAAGTTTAGAGCGAGGAATAATTTTAAATTTGTTTGTAAATATTTTAAGGTATTACTATACTATCATTATAAATATTTACGACAGTTTTTAATGAAATTTAAGTATGTTATTTTTCATGAATATTTACACATGCATGTATGCAAATTTAAAAAAAAAGGTTTACTAGCTGTGAGCTGATATTTGAAACGAAAATAGAGCTAAAATACATTGACAATATAAGAGTAGTGGCTTACAAGAAAGGTTTTCTCAGAAGTAATAGGGAGTTTTTTCATGACGTACGAGAAGATTCAGTCAACGCTAACGTTACATCTTTAATAACGGACGTACAAAGTTTTCAAAATTTTAGATTCTGCATTACGTTTTAATCACACGTACGTTGATTTTGACGTTCAAATGACAGTTGTTTAAATATCTGTCATTTTTATTGTATTTTAATAAAGATATCAAACACTAATGGAACAACTATTTAATGTTTGCTAAATAGCTTTAAAAGATGTTCTATATGTTCACTGCCAGCTCTGAAAGAAAAAAATCCTGTAGTCCCAATTAAATTATTTTTTATGATGTTCCAACTACACATATTTTCATAAAGGTTCATCTTTGTTACATCATTGTCGATGGTAAACTCTCTCAATTTTAAACATTTTACCAAATTTAAGGATAAATAAGGAATTGTCGAATTTTTATGACAGTTCTGACTGCAAAACATATAGGTTCTGACGTTTTAATAGTTATTTGTATATCAAGGCTGCGAAATCACTCTTTAGCGTACCGAGAGAAAAATTGTCGCCGAGGCCGCTTGCTGACAATCTCGAGGGCGCTAAAGGATTTCGCGGACAAGGTGTACACAACATTTTTTGTGCAACCGTAAAAAATATGTAATTACAAATTTTATTAATTTTAAACAGTTTCATTGTAAATAGAAAGTTAGGTTTAAAGGTGGCTATGGAATTGACATTTGATAAACAAAACCATGCAATTCTCAAGTGTCAAAGTGATTGTTTACCTAATTTCGCGGCCGCTACCATGACAACGGCCGCGAAATGAATTTCGCGGCCGTTATCATAACAACGGTCGCGAAATTTAATATCGCGGCCTGTATTGCGGCTGCGAAATGCTTATTTCGCGTCCGGTTGCACAAAAAATAAATTATGTGCCTACTAGTTTATAGTGGACGTACGTCAACGGGCCCGTTTTTTTTTTCTCTGACGGACGTATTACGTCTTCAGATTTCACGAACGACAAGTAACAAATATGATACTGCCTAGCAACCAAGACGTTAGCGTTAGGTCTTTTTGGAAAACGCTACGCAAAAACTCCCTATTATTACAAGACTTCCTGATTTTATCGATAAATTTTTATTTTGCACGAATTTTTTGCTTACCAACAAATTGCATGGTAATTCTCGACTCCGAACGAGGAGGGGATTTATCTAATGTCAGTTTGCTTAAATGATTTTGCTTAAAAGTAAAAAAGAATGAGTGCTTAATAATAAAAGTTTATCTGAGAAAATCAGAGAGGTCGTGTGGTATTTGGTGAGATAAATTCCAAAGGTAACGCAAAATGAAACAATTTAATTATTATTTTATTTTTAAATTTGAAATATTAATTATCATACTGACAGTTATAAACAATAACAACCGTTTACTACTTAGCAACAGAAATTTATCGGGGTAACGGAGTTTTATCGATGGAATTTTTGCATGTATTAAAACCGTTATATATTTTTCTTATATATACTTATTGTTTATTTAATTTTCTTAATAACCTTAAACTATTAAATGTTTAGAATATGTATCTATTTGTTTTATGAATCCTGAGACTGTCATGATAGAATAGAACCACCTTAATCGTTGTCAATTACTGTACCTGCATTATGACGTTCGTTGTCGTTGCATTGCAGCAATATCGATTATCATAGAAAATACTGCGTAGAAAACTCTATTTGTTGTGGATTTTTTACGGTTTTTCTCCAAGGAAGTGAATGGTTGAGAATAAGGTGACAGAAAGTGAAATGGGAAAGTAACTACATTTGCTGTAGATGGAAAGTAAAAAAATTGACATTGACAGTCGAATAGAGAAACAGTAATTAATAATAGAAAAGAATCTATCGCATTTTTATGTCTACTAACAATGTTTACATGCGATCAGACAGTCTATAATTATTTATATATGTAAAAAATAAGAATTTATTGAGTGGAACATTGTGTATGATTGAATAAATTTGTATCAGAATAACTAGAATTGTTAATGTGCATTGAAAAAAATATAACCCAAAAATAGGTTTAGATAGATAGGTATTACTATCTGAGTCTACAGGAAAAATTGTGTAGGTTTATAAATTTTGATAATTTTTTATGAACTGGTTTTATTTCATTTCTATATCTTTTCAACTTCAGTTTCTGAAAAAGTAAATTCAGTTCCAGAAAAATAATATCAATTTACCTTTTCTGAAATTGAATTTACCTTTTTTGAAATTAAATTAAATTTTTCTGAAATTGAGGTTGAAAAGGTATAGAAGCGAAATAAAAAAATCTGATGTGGCCAGCACATTACCTTCCGTCAGTTATATGAGGTATTTACGAAAATTCTACCGGTGAACTGTTACCGGTAAATAGCTTTTTATCAGGTTACAGCTAACGGAATCGATATTTTATGAACGCAAGTGGTAAACAGGGTAGATCCATAACCTATGAAAAAATTTGAAAATTTAAAACAGGTTAGAAATTTGACGTAGTTAACAAACTGAGCAGAGTCCTACTTTGAACACATTTCCACTTTTACCGCGCATGCTTCGCTTTGCATCACTACCTTTTTTGAGATTAGATTCTTCATGAATCCGGTAGATGGATCTTGGTAAATATTGAACAATTTTCGAATACGGTGACTTTTTACCACTCGTGTTTTCGAATACAGTCGGTAGATGCGGTATCTACCGGTAGAATTTTCGTAAATGCGTTTGTATTTTCTATAAAATCCATACAGAAAGTTCCTTGCAAAAGATTCTAAATTTCTTGTATGTACCTTTCGACAGTTGTATGTATACTCGTATTAGCCCTAGCGCTAGCAAGCAACTGATAGCGCTAGATAACTGAACGGACTGCTAACTATCAGCTGACAACGTTTTGCTCGAGCACTGACTGGCATATAATTTCATTGCTAGATCTATTGTGCTAATTCAAATTCAAAATGAACGAACAGCGCGAAATCGTTTTTCCAACTGATTATAAGACCATGAACAATTATTTTGTGAAGATTGGTACACCCAAAAATGGATAATTAGCCATGATATATTTTATGTTTTAAATTTAATTATAAATCCACAACAATATTGTTAGCAAGATCTTTTGGCTCTTCCACCAATTTTTCCTTATCCTGTATTCTTGTGTGTAAGACAAAGGCAATTAATTGTAAGAGAGAGAGGAGGGCGTCGCGACGGTGTCACGAGTGCATCGGCGCCGTAGCGTCACTACGTTGCACAACTAGGACGCGTCGCGACGTTACGACGACGGCGTCCACGATAAATATAAACATCAGACACATGACTCAGGTTCGTCTCCGTAAAATGAAATGTTTGTTTAGTGAAACAGACTGGATAGAAAAGGTGTAATATATGGAAAGGTATTCGGTGTTGGACTCAAAAATTGTATAAAACCAAGGGGTAAATATGGTGGGTAATTTAGAATATTATCTACCTATCTATATTTAAATGGCACAAAGTTGATCCTCTGTGGTGCACTCTCCACGCCAGCAATGAGTGCTCGTGAGGTGTCGCCTGGTAAGCGCCCGCACGGTGCAAATATTTTATCATTACCGATATCTGTGTACAAGCAGATTGCTTATTTAACACGTATGCCTGAAATAGTTTTGCAGTTTCTGTAAAAAAAAATCTGGTGTGGCCAACACAACACCTCCCTCCATTTACAGCCCGAGTCACAAAAAAGATTAAGTTAATCCTTATTTTTGGATTAGTGTATTTTACTCTAATTTTGACAGTTTATTTCTTAAGATATAGTCTAATCTAATCCAAGTAACTACCTTTTTTTAAACCCCTCAACAGGATTAAATCCCAATTACAGAGTGGGTTCACATTCACATACATCCATGCCTTAGTGAGATTCGAACCCAGAGCCTCGAGGGCACTCATGACATGAGGCGTTGCTCTAACCATTGAGCCACCGGAACTATAATAAAATGAAGATTAAATTTTAAATACCGGGATAGAATAGAATTTACTAATCCAAAAATGAGGATTAGCTTAAACATTTTTGTGAATCGTTAATTTTTATTAATCTAAATACATACCTACATATTTACCTATGCTGGAAACTGTATTGAATTCCTTCTCTATTGATCTATCTACTTTTTTCTTTTTAAAACGTTACTAATATTATTTTGAAATGATTAGTTCTTTGATAGTAACATTTATCTGTCAGTTACATACTCTGGGATTTAAATTCTAGATAATTTAATAAATTTACCCATAAAATATATAGAAAAAATAATAATGCAAATCTGTAGAAAATTTAATAATCTTAAATTTTTATAATAACATTAATCTCGAAAAAATAACATTTAAAGGTATTTTTCGAAGAAAAACTATTTTGAGCTTCTAGTAAAGTGCCATTTCCGATTATCCGATTTTCACCAAAATCTAATGGGCTCTTTCCATTACAGAAAAAGTTCGAAATACAAGGTTTCAAAATTTTCTGAATGATAGTATTTGAGTTAGAGTGGAGGATCCACACACACATGCACACAGACATCATCGTGAAAATGTTAAGATTGGATTCTAGGGACCTTAAAACGCGGTCATTTACCAAAATCTCGGTATGCGATTTTTAGCACGATCCCTATTCCTCCCTTACTAAGGGTAGCGGGAGGTAAAAATGGACTCTAAAAATATTTGCATATGTGGGGGAAGATACGCCAACACTTTTTATTGATTAGTTTAAAATTTATATTCACAACCTTGTCGTTAGTAAGTTCGCCAATAAGATGACAAACAAATTTCACATTTCAAAGTGCGTATAAGTAGTACAAAGATCATTCATTCTTTGGCTAATTTATTCGTACATAACGATCTTCTAAAGTAGCATTCACCTCGTCTATACTTAACTGCACCGAATAATAATCAAGTCAATATTTCCCCGTGTCCTTCACTCTAATCTAGTATGTTTGTAGTTGTAAATCATCGACATTTCAGTTCTGAACGTTGTGAATGATTGTTATTTGTAGAAACGTCACAACATCGCTACAATTGACATTAGTCAAGTTTGACGTTGGAATTACCGTCATTCTGCAAACAAATTTACAAACAAAATGATTTAGACGAGTTGCTGACATCAATAATAACATATTTTAGAATTTTGATGGTTATGTTAAATAATTATTATTTATGATGAGAAGTTTCTGAAGCTATGAAGTTTACTTGATAGGAATTTTATTGGAGAAAAGCTTCAAGCGTGGTTTTAATTGTTTATTGTTGGAAATACAATTAGACGACGTTTTGGCTTATAGTTATGGCCATTTTCAAAGTCAACAATGGTAAATTATATTAAGGGTATCGTCTAGGCTCTTCCAAATGAACGAAAAGAGGCTCTACAATTTCACCAATTATGCAAAATCTGTTAGGAATTTGTTACTCATTTGTAACATATTTATTGTGAAAACTTGATAATGTGTCTGTAACTTTTATATTTTTACAATATCAACTCTTATGAAAACTCTAAAATGGTTAATTTTGAAGTTAATTATTCGAATAAAGAATAAATATTTTCAAATTTTTAAAAGTTACGAACATAATTTCTGGTGCTATTCTGTAACTTTGCTCTGTAAGACTGTAACTCTGTAGACTCTATAAGCTATAGAGCTCTGTAAGACGACAGCTTACAGAATAGTAAAATTACCTATTCTGTAACTCCCTCTATAACAAGTCTCGCTACAGAGTCATTCTTATAGAATGCCTAACTTCATTCCTGTCTAGCTGTCAAATATGCTACAGTATATTTGACAGTAATTTTGTAGACATTCTAAAAAATATGAAATAGAAACGATTGTTATGTAAATAATACACTATAAAATGGTAGGTATGTTGGTTCAAAGATACATATTCCATAATATATTTATGTAGTTGAATAAGCTATAGATTCCATCACGATTTTTTCATTATTATTAATTTCTATAAATAATGATTGAATCAAAATACGTTATGCTTTGATTTTTACAGGTAATCAATTTTTGTCATTGTTGTAATCAATGCTTGCCATTGTTAATAATTCTTTATCTCCTGTGTTTTAATTCTTGTAATCTATCCTCCGCGCTAGTGTGATATATTAATTATGAAGTAATCATTTAATGACTGTTTCAATTATTCTATGAAACTGTGAACAGTTCTCTACCATTAATTTGTACTCGTACAAGTAGGTAGGGTTTTCTTCAAATTATCTTGACTGGCGGAAACTGCCCTTGTCTTTAGCTTTGAACCAATAATTATGACAAATTCTTAACTATAGCTATTTAAAATTATTCAACTTGATATTAAAGAAAAAAAGTCACTTTAATTAATGTTTTACAATGAGTTTGTTTTAAAACTTATCTTAATTAGTAATGTAATTCATTATCTGGTACACTGATCAGAATGGATTATGATAAGTCTGGAAAAATCTTCTCTATTTTCATGCTAAAATATTTTTTAAAACATAAATTTCTATAAGAATAGGTAGGATGTTACCTTCTATGTTTTTCATTTAATAATACATATAATAAAAATTGTTAACTTTTGCTTTTAATTTCCATATTTATTTAAATTTTTTATATATTTGACGTTTAAAATATATTGTTGACGTTTTAATATGCTCTTTACAGTCAAGATTTTGGCGCTGTAAGATTTATAGAAATTTCTATAACTCTGTAGCGCTTACGGTACTGTAACTTGGTTACTGTTACTGAATAGCAATTTGCTTACATCCTGTAACGTTGGTTACTTACAGAGCCTATAGAACGGTACAGAATAGCACCATTAGTGTTTTCTAAGAGCGAGGGTTTAAATTTTATTGCAAATGAATAACAAATATAGTCAGTATTAGTAAAAACCTGAGATTTGTTTTATGTATTTTTAACGCTAAAGTATAAATAAAAACTTACAGACATAATATCAAGTTTTTACCTTTTGTCACCTTTACGTAAGGAAGGTATTGTCTTTAGCCAAAATATTCGGTGGTGAGTTTTTGATGAATAAGCACGTTTTAGAGTCTCTGGAATAAGATTTTACTATTTTTACGGTGATGTCTGTATGTATGTATGTGGGTATGTGTGTGTGTGACGATTTTTTCGGATCCGATAACTCAAATACTACAATTCAAAAAAATATAATTCATTCATATTCCTTTTCTTTACATCCATGTGAAGAGATCCTTAGATTTTGGTTATAAATGGTCAACCGGAAGTACCCTCATTTTAAGATTTTAACAGTTTTTCTTGAAAAAACATTGTTAAAGATCATTTTTCCATATTTAATGTTATTATAAATATTAAAGAATATTTTATTCTCTATACGATTTGATTACATTTTATACTTCATATTCAATGGATACAGAGTTAAAAAATTATAAAGAAATTAAATTTCATAAAGCTATGTTTAATGGCAGCAAGCTAATTTGTTTTAAATGATTGTTGCAGTGTGTTAAAATTTACCTTGTAATTCAATTTGAATAAAAACTTTTTTTGGACAGATCGAAAAAAATGTTTCAGACAAATGTTACAATAGATAGTTTAAGGATTTTATAAATGTTTTATTTTCAAAAATCGATCGAGTAGTTTTCTTTAAAATATCTTGTTTTGAAATTTTTGATCAGTCGCCATTTTGTTATTTGATAAAATAGAAAATAACTGTAAATACAAATGTTTTAGAGAACCAAAAGCAAATGCAGAAAGTTTTTATATTTTTTAAATATTCCTTAAAATAAGGGAGTAATGACGATCTTTCGAAAAACAAAAGAATGCCAATAACTATGAACTGGGGCTCCAAATAAAAAAATTAAACTAAGAAAAGTTGTTTGTTTCAATGAGTTCTAACTGCCGTGTTCGGGTGTTACAACTTAGTATTAACACCCTGTATATACGTATCATAACATTATTTTTAATATATTGGATAGAATTTGTGGTTGGCTCTTGGTGAAACATATTTAACAATTAAGTTTGAATAAAACACACTTGGTAAGTTTCACAAAAATATTTATTAATTTTCACAACGATCGTTTCGATCTTTCGATCATTGTGAAAATTAATAAATATTTTTGTGAAACTTACCAAGTGTGTTTTATTCAAACTTAATTATTTTTAATTTGTAGTTTTCGGTAATGTGGAAATATTCGAACTCGAACTTACCTTACTCAATCACTTTTGCGTTACGAACAAAATTGTTATACATAACTCATGAATTTCGCTACCAAACTATAAAATAAATTACAGGAAAAATGCAGGTAGTTATATCATTATAATTACATAATTCTGTGTCATTAATCTTGTGAAAAATTTCACAATTTGTGTGTCCTGCCAAATTCCTGCTTCGTCACTCAATTCCTGATCTCCATCGGACTGAAACAAGCGACTGTCACAAATGCGCAGTTTTTATTATTAACAAATGAGCGGTGAAGCGACTTTCGCGTGTACAACTAGAATTATCTGGATAGAGATACTATACATGGAATACGACATACAATGATATAAATAAATGCATTTCGGTAACAATTACTCAATAGATATCGATAGATCGATAAATTCTGCGCAATATATTGTTGTAATTGAATGTATTGTTGGTTTATTGTTGTTTGAAGTTCATGGTTTATTTTGATTTCCGGTTCATGCGATTTACATTTTAAGGTTGTTTAAATTCAAAACACGAATTGCAAAGGTTTCGTCAAAAACCTTGGGATAAGCCATTTAAATAAGGTTAAACAGTAATGATTATATCAATGTCAGAAATGCATTTTCGTAATGTATTATTAGCGATTGAAACGTCAATATTCTTTAGCAAAATTTAACCAACAATTTAATATTAACATTTTCAACAAACAAATTAAGTTTAAAATTAGGGATCGACCGATATGATTTTTTGTGGCCGATATCGATATACTCATATCCGATATCGGCCGATACCGATATATCGGCCATAAAATTTGGTCGTAAATTTTTGCCGTATAAATGAGGTAAAAGTGATTTATAATGATATACTGTTACCGTTACACGCATTAACCATAAATAAATCACAAAAAATGCAGAGCAAATGCAAAAAAAGACATTTTTTTTCAAACGTCGTAGAAATGGCATTTTTGTGACTTAATTCACAAGGTAGAAGCTTTATTTCTACGCCGTTGGAAATTTCTACGCCGGCGGAGTAGAAATAGCTAATTTCTACGCCGCCGGATTAGAAATAAAATAAATAAATATCCATAGAAACTACATAGAATTAGCGAATAAAAAGAAAAGTAGGACGTTTGAAAAAAAAAATGTAATGTGTTATTCGGAATAAAAGTGTCTTTGTGTGCCTCACATGCAATTGTCCGACTCGCTTCTCTCGTCGTGCAAACTTCCATGCTCGCCACACAAAGTATCACTTTTACTCCTAATAACACAATATACTATTGTTTAACTAAGTGTGTAACTTTACTTCTACATTTTTAATGACTTTTTTGCTAAATTTTGAATAAGAATAAACTTGATTTGTTTTTTATTTAGTATTTCTGTTTTAATTTCCTTTAAAAAATCCTTAGCAACTGAAATATTAAGCAATTTATATTTTTTTAGGCCGATACCGATATCGGCCAAGAAGACCGATATGGCCGATATACCGATACCGGTATCGGTAGATCCCTATATTAAAATATAGATTTTAAAATTAAAAAACGGAATTTGTTATTCAAGTATTCCGCCATTTACTATTGGGTTACATCGCCTTTATTAGTAATACCAGCTTTAATTCTATTAGGCATTGGATCCCTAAGTCCGGCACATTTTCCTGCGAGTATTGTACCATATGTCTTGCAAGGTAGATATTAATGAACGCACTGAATTTTTACGAAGTTACTTTTCATTGTGCCAAAAGTAAAGGGTCTTGGTAGAAGCTAAATCTGGACTAAAACATGACCCTTAAAATACCGGTCGAACTATTATCACCAGTCATTCGGCCCACAGTTTTTTAAAAGTTTTAAATCTATATTTAAAGTAGCCGAAAGAATTTTGAAGAATTTTCTAACCATTTGTCCAACACCGACTCATAATATACCTACTTGTTACTATGGTTATTTGAAATAACTAATGTACAACATTATTCACTCCGTGAGAGAATATTTTAGAAGTCACGGAGGAATTATTACAAATTTTTGTGTTTTTTATATATGTAAATAAAAAGCAATTTTACAAACTTATTTTATTATTGATATAATTGAACATTATGAAACTTATTTATTTAAATTAATATTAACATTTATGCTAAAATAGATTACTTATCTTTACACACAAAGATGTCATGTACGGCTGATGAAACGAAAACGAGAAACGAGTTAGTGGTTACTTGCTTCGGAATTAAATTCAAAGATGCTGCTTGTGCATCTAAGTGAATACGTTTTAAAGGAAGGTTCTCATTTTCCCCCATTTTAATGTATTTTTCTTTCAAATAGTCATTAATTATTACAGCAACTTTTTTTCAATAACAATATAACAGAACTTTAACAACCACTCAATGGCTACTTTATAATTTAAAATACTGCATCAATTGACTTGTCAGGGTCAAACAATGAATGAAAACATAAAAATGATTTAAGAAGTTTTTAAAAAAGTGTTGGATAAAACGTTGTATTACACTCGTGTGGAATGTATAGTAATCACTAAAGTAAATTACCCACTCGCCCTGCGGGCTACGTGGCTAAACTTTTTCATTCGTAACTAATATGATACATTCCAAACTCATATAATAAATAACTATTACGTGAAAGGACAACTATAAGTTCAATTTATAAACGTTAGGTTATTACGAAAATGACAGCTTTAAGTACTATTTGCTTTTGTCAATGGCCGTATTTATTTCGAAACTTCAGGTTCAATCTTGAACTGATCTCTAACCAACCTGTGTTCCTCCCAAATAAATGATACAGGTCTGAAATTTGGCAGTTAATTCGAATTCACGTCATTCCCATCAATGGTAGTATTTATTTGAATATAAAACATTCCACCTGCAATCCACATCTAACAGTTTTAAAAAATAATTAAAGAACGCAACTGTTTAGAAAGAAAAAGTAGACGGGTTGGATCTACTAACAATCCAGTAAATCTGCTAGGTGAGTTAGGTCAGTTCAGGATCAGTTTTAGCGTTCTGGATTACTCAAAAACCTTTAAACGTGCCAACTAAACACAACTAACCTACCAAGTTACTTGAAAAGTCCCAAATAAATACGGCCACCGATAATAAAGTTAATTTTTTTTCGTGAACAATAAAAAAATCTATGATCTAAATTTGCAGACGGTAATGTACATGATAAAACTACCTAACAAAATATTCCATGTAATCCGGAAATATTCAGTTAAATTTGCGTTATCAAAATTTTTATTTGGGATAAACATAATTATAAATGTAGACAGATAACAAATGCAAATAACCTTGTCATGTTACTCATGAGACCAGAAAATTCGTGCAAAAAATATAGTGTAATTGCACGACGAGAAATAATGGCATGATGAAATACACAACAATAATTTTCAGGCAGATTATATTTATATTTTATAATCTACAAAATGAGTAACTAAGTATTAATATTAAATGCCATTGGATAAATTAATTATGAATTATATATTATAAGTTGAATTATTTTCAACTACACCACACAAACAATTGACAGTGCATGATGACTGAAGAGTCAATATCAGGTAATTATGGCTTCTGATAGGCTAGCGGTAGCAAGTTTAAGGTAACTCAGAAAGATGAAAGTTGGCCAACTCTTCCGTTGCTGCTTATATTATACTATAATCATTATACGATACTTATAGCATTTACGGTTTCTTATGTTGCGTCATTATAAATATATTACCGTGATTGTGGTACGGGCCAATAAAATTAATTTAAAATAATTTCTATTGAAAATTAGTTTTTTTCCTTCATCTGTTTTCAGTATTTTTTTTTTGTTGTACCGTAATAATGGCAAATTTTATGTTTTGATTTTGGTCATTATTAAAAACTTGTACCCCCAAGGAAATTTTGAAAAGTTGGCGCGTGTGGTACAGATCAAGGCCAGTCGAGACATATTCCTCGATAAATTTCCGAACTGGGCCTCGATTTTGTAACTTTAAATTCTGTCAGACTTGGGTTTTCCCCATTACGAATTCTACTGCTCCTGACCAGCAGAATTTGTAATCTGACAGAATTGAGATTTCCCCCATTCTTTCTTCGGATAGATTTCAAATTCTACTGATATGGAACAGTAGAATGTGTAGTGGGAACAACCCAATTCTGACAGAATTTGAAATCTGACAGACTATAAAGTTTCAAAATCGAGTCCTGACCCGGATTCGAACCCAGGAACTCTGAATCCAGAAGCTAGCACTCATATGGGTCGATTCTGTACCCAACTGTAAATCTTACAGATCTGTAAATTTGTAAATTATGAACAAAATCGCAACGAAAGCTGGCCCTCTTATGCATAATGTTATATTAATCAACAAAAATACATGCGTTTTTGTCAGGTTTTTACAGATTTACAGATCTGTAAGACTTACAGATGTGAACAGAATCGACGCATAATACTGTTATCCCGCAGTCTATTTTAGTTAAAAATTGACATTTGTTATGCATTAAAGCCACAGATATGTCGCCCACTATTATGCACTGAACCATATTTAATCTCTCTTGATCCATAAAAACAATCTGCATATAAACGCTCCCACAACAAATCTGCGAAATAACACGTTTACATTAAATCATCCTACACCTACAAAATCTGTGCGACCTTTAACCTTCAACCCTTTCATTTTCCACCCTTTCCGGGCATTTCCAGGGGATGGGGGTTGTTGGTGTTGTAGAGTGCGTCTGGCCGCGACCTAGAGCCCGATGCAAGCGTCGCGACGCGTATTGATCGTGGAAAATACCCGGTGACCTAGTCTGCCATGTTGGATGCGGATCGAACACAACGTGTGCGGGTGGATGAATGAAGCCGAAGGATGCAAGAGTGTGCGTGTTTGTACGTGTGTGTGAGGGAGAGGGAGGATGCATAAGGGTAAAATACTGACGCATTATAAGATGAAAGGTATGATGTACATTTTTGTTCTTCAGCTTCAACGGATCTCATGATGGTGTAGCTTTAGCCAGATATCAAATACTGTATGATATTGCTCTTTTTGGTTATTCATAAATTATTTAAGTAAGAATAAAGTTAAGTACTGGAGCACAAACGAGTATGATAATAGTATTGTAACGTTTTTTTTATTTATTTGGGTGAAGTGTAAATATTAGACAATTATTATTAATTAAAATTAAGGTTTATTACTATAACTAAATATTGAAAAGGTATTAAATAATGACGATTACTAATTTTGAACAATTATCAAAAATGAATTAAGAGTAAAACTATAATTAACTAGATAACACTAACACTATTTATTTAACCAATTAACACTACTATTTATTTCTACGATATTACCAATTATTTATTTCACTACGCGTTCCAATCTTAGAGTGCCGGTCTGTCGCAGACTCTTGTAGACTGTTTACGCGATATTTATATCACTATATATTTATATCACGTTCAACTGTCCGCCTACCGACCTCCACAGCGTCTATATACTCAACTGACACAATAGCGTCTGTATATTCAACTGCTCGGACAGAAGTCACACCTTTCACCTCACTGTCTCTCTATTTATATAACTAACTTTATCCTTCCACAGTCTCAGTATCACCAACTATCCGTATGCCACAATTCTTCAACACCAATGCCGAGTATCCACTCCCACTCGCTGTTACTTTTCTTGTACACCTAGCTCCACAATACTCGTCAACACTACCGAGTATTCACTTCCACAGCTATCTCAATATACCAGTAGCTTCCAGACTCGCCGTTACTGTCCTCGTACATTATAGCTTCCCAATACTCGTCAATACTACCCAGCATTCGCATCCACAGCTATCCCAGTATACCAGTAACTTCCAGAGTACCTACCTACTCCACTCGACATTTTACTGCATACGCTCACTACGATACTGCTGTGCTTCTCAAACTCACTAACACTCTATGTCTCTGAATGTAACTAACTATGTAACTAACTCTCGAGCATAGATGCGTCCCTTTTATACAGCTTCCTTTACCTTCTAGAAAGCTCTAGTATGTTCGACCGCATAATAACAATGAACACAAAAGGTTCATGCAACCGCAAGTTATTAAACACGTCGCGACTTATTTGTTTACGTAGCCCGGCTGCTGGCGCGATTGCGTCATCGCTATAAATAGACACTCGCTCATTGCTGCGGCGATGGCTTCGACGGCGGTGGCGACAGCGGCGGCGACAGCGGGCGTTCCACTTTACATCGGTATATTATATCCGAAGTGGGATATGTTTTATTACAGCCGAGAGTTTTCAGTGTTCCACTAATTTTCGCCCTTGTCATTTCAAAATTCGTAAAAAAAATTCAATTATCATATAACTCTGCGTAAATATGTAAAACATAACACAAATTATTTCAACCTCATAAAACAAACAGCATGGAGGTGATCACTCTGATGATGTCTTTTAAGTTCGGATTCATGACAGAGCTTTATGGGAAAACATATCCAAACCAAAATGCAAAATAAAATGTAAAACCATATTCTCAAACATAGACTACGTTTACACGTATAGGAAAACGTATTTTGCCTTCACTTTTACTTTGAAAAGGCGACTTTTACCGCTATGTGAACACTCTCGCCTAATTAATTTTCTTCCTAAAGTCAAGCCCAAAATAAATCAGACTTGACTCGTGTAAGTAACTTTCAGAAAGTCGTATGAACGAAATGTACTTTACTTTATCATCAGTGACATCTATTGATAAATTATAAAAGCGCAGCAAGCCATGTGTTCTATTTATAATTACAAAATATTCTCACATTTTAAAATATTTTATGCGATGATTTTTCATTTTATTACGCATCCAATATTGTGATTGCGTGGTTATATTGTTTAAAAATATCACACTCATATTTAGTAAGTGCATATTACTAACCACGGTAATTTTTCTGTAAATAAATTATTAATAATTGACACTATAAAAGTTAAATAATTAACTTACATCGTTAGTACTTGTATTCGACAATTCGACAAAACCAAATTTGCTTTGCTGTCAATAAGAAGTTAAGTGAAGGACAAGTAACAAATCTACAGTAAAGTAGATTTAATCTTATGTGTAAACGCACCATTAATTTACTTGTCATAAGTCGCCCTTTCAAAGTCAAGTCAAAGTAAATTTTTCTCGTTCGTGTAAACGTAGTCATAGATTGCTGAAGATGAAGGCCATTATTGGGCCTTCGAAACGTCCACAAAAATTGTAAAGAAGTAAATTCGAAAATAAAACTCTTCCCAAAAAGGCCGAAACAAGTCCATCTCCTAAATCTTATTGCATAAATGATTATTACAAGGGACGGGAGTGATTCAAAAAGTACCAAGAAATTGACTGTATTTCAGTCAGAAAAATATCACGCTAAGTATTTCAAACTCCCAAAGAGGGAACAGATATTGAAAGAGTCCAATAGATTAAATAACATGCCTAAGAAGAGTTAAGACCCAATTGCATAAAAGATTGTTAACTTTAACCACGTTATTAACTTCGACAAGGTTTATTTTCTAATGTATATTTGATACGTATCCATGGTTACAATACGCAGTTAAACACATAATCAGCTAACAACGCTTTTGCAACTGGCCCTGAGTAGTATAATATTCATCATGACTGCGTTTTCGGCAGTTTCCACTGTAGAGAAGCAATCATCAGAATTTTATAGTCAAAAGTTTATGAATCCTTCAGAATTCTTCAGAGAATGTTGAAACAATATTAAGATATCTCAAATGAAGAGAGAAGAGTAGTACAGGCGTTTAAAAATGGACAAACACCAATGATAGTCAAAATTATTATAATCGACAACATTTTTTTTTCTGATAGTATAAAAAATAGATGGAAGACCATGAAAAGGTTTTTTAAGTTAAATATGAATGTTTGCTCATTATCTCAAAAGATTTTATATCCGAAATGACGCATTATTTACAATTTAAATCATTTATGCATTTCTCATCCGGTATATAGATAGTATGTTCTTAATGTATGCGAATGTCATTGAGATATTAACTGATAATAACTTCAAGGTTAAACAATATCATTTACTAAAATCTGTCTGCTAATAATGGTATTCTTTTAAAATACAGTGAAATAAATGCATTTTTTTAGATATTTCTTTCAAAATTTAGTAATGACAAATACTCTACTATCATGTATCACTGATAATCCATTTACACACCGGATATCCAAAATAGGTATTTGACAGTTAATCAACGGTTATATATTGAAATAACGCATATTAAATTTGTGTTACTAAAGTCGTAAATAAAAAAAAAATCTCTAACAAAATTAGAACTTCCCAAATTCTCGTATTCATCCTATATCAGTATGATCACTAATTTTATATTTTTTACGATTAATTTTATACGAATATGTTTTTCTTTTTGTTTTAGGTGAGTTTCTTATCCTTCCAAATCATTTTATTGGGACAGTAAATCGTTAAATAGTAAGTACTCCTTGCTATTATTTTTAATATATATATATATATATATATATATATATATATATATATATATATATATATATATATCTGCAACCTTCTTACATAACTGTTTTACGGGTTGCTCGTAAGTGCAACTGGCCATTAGCACTTTAAGCGCCATGTGGTGCCAACGTGGGCTCACCCTGTTTTGACCGTTCTGTCCGAGTGAGACCTATGTGGACTCACAATGTTCGGCTGCGTGGTGCCGCACTGGTCTTGAATACAGTATTGAAACTTATATTAAAGAGTAGAATGCGGCTTGTGTCAGAAACCGTGTTTGGCCTACTGATTTTGTGAGACCAATGTGTTGTACAAATAGTAATTTGTTCATATTTTGTGAAAAAAATATTAAATATATAAAGTACAGTCAGTCAAATATTATTGTTGGAGTTATGATCATGATTCATGAAATGGTGAGGTGTCTCGTTGGTCTCACATGGTCGTATTGGACAATTTTAAAAGCTGGAGGCCGAGCGAAACCTATGTGTCACCAAAAATTAATTTTGCTCTAATTAACGTAAAATTATAATCAATTCTTGTAGTATTAGAAACCATTTACAGTGAAAAAATGGTAGTGGTCCCTGGGACCCATTTTTGTTTAATGGTGGGACTTAAAGTGTGTGCATATTAGCATAAAGGAAGTAGGAACAGGTTAATATGAAATGTAGGTACTCGCTAAAACGTCACGTACCGAGTTATTGCGCCCAAATTACGCAAAAGTGCATGTTAAATAAATGAGGTTATATTTGGGTGTTAAACATAGTACGTAGTAGTGCTAATTCATGTTTTATTCATGTTTATATGAAAAGCTTATAAACTAAGGAAATAGATGAGGCTGTTTTCAACATATGATCCTATTAAACCGAGTCAAAAAAAAAATATAAAGCTATATCTTGTTCCATTTAAGCCATTCAGCATTGTAGAGCATAGGGCATAGTTTAGACATATCTCATTGGCTGAATTTGGAGGTATTAAACAAGTTTATCCAATGTAATTTCACCTACTTAAAATTAGCGCTGATGCTGAATGGCTTAAATGGAACAGAGTATAATCCTTATTTTTGGATTAACGAATTTTACTCTAATTTTGGCAGTTTATTTCTTAAAATATAGTCTAATCTAATCCAAGTTACTACCATTTTTGATAATAAAATGAAGATTATATTTTAAATACCGGGATAAAATATAATTCACTAATCCAAAAATAAGGATTAGGCTTAAACTTTTTTGTGAATCTTTAATTTTAATTAAATACATACCTACATATTTACTTATACTGGAAACTATATTGATTTCCTTTCCTATTGTACTATTTACTTTTTTCTTTTTAGAACGTTACTATTATTAATTTGAAATGATTAGTTCTTTGACAGTTATATTTATCTGTCAGTTATAAGGGGGATAAAAATATATTTGAATTATAACTCGAGAATTATTCAATTTCGAAAAGATCTAATTATACCTCGTTATCCTACGTAAAAAACCGTGAAAAAAATATCTAAACATTTTTTCTTTATCTTTCATAATAAGCGACATATGAGGTATTTTCAAAATAAGCGAAAATCAACCTATAGCTCAAAAATAAAAGACGATAGAAAAATTCCTGGGGTGCCTATTAATGTTATCTCAAAAAGTTGGCCCATAAAGACCTACATCAATTTTCTGTATCGTGCGTAATAAGAAAGTTTTTCATGTAAGGAACTCGAATTTGTTCCACCCTGTACATTTCATATTAGGTACACATAAATGTTCCCTAGATCAGCCAAGAAAAAAAAAATATTAAATATATCAGATTATTTTCCGCGTTACTTTTCCCTGAGAAAGCACATCTATTTAAATTTCAAATGCAATTGTTTATTTCTTATTACCCGGCAAATTTCCAAGGCCGCCTGCCTGCTAATTTATTTATTGCTAACCCTGAACTTGTAATGAATTAAATTTTCATTCTATCAATAGGATAAGACTAGGACAATATATGCAAACGACGCAAACATTATAGGTCTTCTATTATCTATTCTATTACAGGTTTTACGTAACAACATATAAATTAGTGCATGTTCTGGAAAATAATTTACATTTCAATGTTTTATTCTTTGATTGACGTCAAAAACTTTTGTTATTTCAGTAAAAACAAAATATAGTTTAAAATGTTTGGAAGTCTTTCAGAGTTCGTTGCCAAAATTTGTGTTTACGTACGGTACAACTTTAGTTTATTCATAACGAATGGAAAAGATAAAAATATTGTACGTCAGAGATACGTCCACAAATTTTGGTCATCATTTTAGGAAATTTTATGTTCTTTATTTAATAAACAATTGGTTTTTTTTGCGTTGTCCGAATTGGGCCAATTTATACAATGACGTTATATTAATTAATACTTCGAGTCTGGATTTAACAAAATAACTTTATAGACGTGGTGCCTAAACTATTTTATGTACTGGTAACAATATGTTTCAAATTATAATAATTACTGAAACAAAACATTATATAATAGTTATTTGTGTATCAAGAGCGTAAAGTGAATATTTATTGCTCGTGCTCGTAAATTGAAGCGCGAGAGCAGCGAGCGCTACAATTGAGCTAGAGCAATAAAGATACTTTACGCTAGAGATGCACACATAATTTTTTCTACGACTTTACTAACGAAATAAAAAAATAATAATAATACCTATTTAGTAAGTTCAATTCAATCTCAACCAATTTCCTGTTTTGTGTTGCTGTAACCATGACGATATGAGTAAATAAATAATTCTGATGCCAACAATCATTGTTTTATGAAGAGTTTTCACACATACATCAAAAATGTGCTCAAAAATCTACGAAAATAGTGAAGATAGTGATTTTTCTTACACTCCTCCAGATATATTCGAAACGGAGCAAAATGCTTTCTTGCGTTTATTACCTGCAAAATCAAGAGCATTATACGAAAATAATTATAACCTCTTCATTGAATGGTGTAAGTTAAAAAAAATCAAGAATTACAGTGAAAATATTTTACTAGCTTACTTTTTGGAAAAATCTAATGTAATGAAATTGTCTTCTCTTTGGTCCATTTATTCCATGCTAAAATCAACACTAGCAGTTAAGAACGATATTGATATCAGCAAATTCAATGGGTCCATTTTAATTGTGAATATTCCAGACTCAAAAACTAATGTGCAGCGAACATTTATTGTAGATGATCATAATCTTTTGTCAATGTACAGACGATATGTTGCTCTTCGGCCCTCTAACATATCATCTCGGCGATTATTCATAAATTATAAGCATGGCAAATGTACCGCACACTATAGGAAAAATTTCATTTAACATTGCACAATATCTGAATTTACCTGATTCGAAATCATTTACAGGCCATTGTTTCCGCAGATCCTCTGCTACATTACTAGCTAATTCCGGAGCTGACAGCTGTTGGAGGTTATGTTGATGAAAGTTTGAAAAATAAAATTGATACAGCGCATAAAATTTTAACAAACAAGGAGAATCAAACTTCTGCCACTGCCACACTAACTGAATATTCTAGTGAGAATGTCACAGTCACAGAATCTAATTTATCCTAGTCAGCTGTTTCAAGCTCTCGAATAAATATACAAAACTGTCAAAACTGCACATTCAATTTTAACATTGTCGGTCAATGATTAAATCCACTAAGTTTGTTAATTATGAAATATATTTATAGTTGTAATTAAATGTACATTCACCAACAGAATAAAGTTGTAATTTAATTAAATAAATAAGTTGGTAGCGTAGCTAACTTCGTATTGTTTGTAGCACATTTGTAGTGTAAAACAGAACCTAACGTATATTTTAGATTTCGTAAGTATTGTTTTAATAAATTAAAATTTCAGCAACAATATGTATTTATCTAAGCGAGCAAATTAAGTAATTTACCGCGCGTTGCTATGGGAGACGCCGTAAAGTGTTGTTTTGCTCGTTCCTTAGTAATCATTAACTTTACGATGACAAAAGAGAGCATAAATATCAACTTTTCATGGTGGTCGTAGAAAAATAAATATATAATCACGGCTTATTACCCATTTCTGGGTGTACCAATTTGCTTTTTACTTGCAGATTTCGGTAATGATGATTATACAGGATGTTTCTAAATCTGTGTCACAAATAAGTTAAAAAAGCTTAATCAACATGAGATATAAGGAAGTGAAAAATGAGTTTTTACGGGGTTTACCTCTTTTTATATTACAAGAGGTGGTCTCCTGTGGATCCCTGTACTGCGACCTGTAGATCTCTTGTACCCTAGGAGTCCTGTTTGTTTAATAAACTCCAGGGTTTTCTTCAGATCTAAATCTTTTAGCATATCCTGCTGGATCTTTTCTGCCCCCAGAATATTATACCTGCTGTTCGTAAAGGCTTCACAGTGGCATATAAGGTGCTGAGGGGTTTCTTCCTCTTCACCACACCCCCTGCATGTTGGTTCTTGAGTTAGTCCCATTGTGTGTAGGTGTTTGTTTAGTAGACAGTGTCCTATTAGGAGTCCTGTTATTAATCTAACGTCTTGTTTGCTCATTAGGAGTAAACGTTCCGTTCTTTTCTTGGTTGGTTCATTTAGGAAGAGCTTTGAGTGTCTCTGCCCTGGTGACTCCAACCAGTGATTCTTGTGCCATTGATTCAGCAATGTATTTATTTCCAGCTTAACTGTCTCCGCTGAGATTCCCAAAGCCGGTTTTGGTCCTGTGAAAGGAAAACTTGTCCCCTTCTTAGCCAGACTATCTGCTACCTGGTTTCCTTCGATCTTTGAATGCCCGGGTACCCATATTAATTTCAATTTGTTCCTCGCTCCTAGTGCATTTAATCTGTGAATGCACTCTAGAACAAGTCCAGATTCTGTCTCACAGGATTCTAGTGCTTTTAGTGCGGCTTGGCTGTCTGTTACTATAGAGATTCTTCTGTTGCTAAAGTGGCTCTCTAGTAGTAATTTGGAGCAGGTTAAAATTGCGTACAGTTCTGCATGGAATACTGTCGTATAAGGGGTTTACTTCTACTATCTCGAAAACTATAAAAGTTACGACTTCGAGGTCATATTAGCAGAGCTTTTGTTGTTAAAAAAAATCAAGTAATAGGGGACTACAGCGCAGTTGAATTAAGAGAAATTATTGAAAGTATATGCCTAATAATGAATATTAATAAAGAAATAAAGCGATATAATTGAAATACTTCGGAAATAAGCGGGTTTTTGTTATAGCAGCTCGTCACTCATTTGAATTTCAAATATATAATTTTGATTGGCGACTCAAAGACGGACTATAAATATATAACGAATACCCAGTTAGGGGGAGGAACCTACCCTATCTACTACCAATGGAAATAGAGAAATTCAAACGACGGAGGCGTGGTTATCAGTCCAGTACTGCAATTCTCAATACATAGAACTGACTGAAGGTAATGTGGAATAAATAAATATGGAATCATTTGCAAAAAAACTTTCTGTGTGGAATTTGTACAAAATACATATAACTGACGGAAGGTAATGTGCTGGCCACATCAGATTTTTTATTTTTCAATTGTTTGCAAATAAATGGTGTTTACCAACTCAAATTACACTTGCTATTGTTGTAAACCAATCATACAAAATTTCCAATTCAAATTTTCTATCAACCGGGTCACAACTTAATTACAAAGCAATAAAATTCTGTTGAGTAGTAAAGAGTAATGTATGCATATTAAATAAAGATAGCGCTATATCTACAAACCTAAATCACGTGCGAGATCATGCACTAGTCACAGGATTCCCCCACTGTTTCGCGATAGTCAACTGTCGTGATCTTACTTACACAGTACACAGCACACTTCACTCCCATAATTGACGGAATTGAATTAATCACACGGAAGAGCCATTTCCATATAAAATTGATTGACGAGAACTTCTAGATACCTCTGGAAAGATTGAGTCATTTTTTTTGGGGAAAAATTGTTATTTATTTATCAAGTCGTAGGAGCAGGAAAATTGCATTGTACGACTAGATGTGCATATGAAATTAATCGTCCTATACCGGGTATCTACTTTTTTTCCGAATAGAGGAAATTCAATGTTAAAATTTTAATTTGTTATTTACCTATTAATTTTAGAAAAAAGTGTAATAAAGAAAAATGTTCAGAATGAAAAATTGCATCGATAAGGATAAAGTTTGTTATTCGTTTGTTTCTTATATACGAGTTAGAATCAAAAGAAAATACATGATTTAAGGTAATCGCAGACTGCCATGAAAAATAAAATAATAATTTGTTTGTGATTATTTTTTACCTCCCGCTACCCTTGGTAAGGAAGGTATAGGGATCGTGCTAAAAATCGCATATCGAGACTTTGGTAAATGAGCACGTTTTAAGGTCCCTAGCATCCAATTTTAACATTTTCACGATGATGTCTGTGTGTATGTGTGTGTGTATGTATATGTGGATCCTTCACTCTAACTCAAATTCTATCATTCAGAAAATTTTGAAACCTTGTATTTAGAACTTTTTCTATTATGGAAAGAGCCCATTAGATTTTGGTGTAAATCGGATAACAGAAAATGGCATTTTATTTAAAGCCCAAAATAGTTTTTCTTCGAAAAATACCTTTAAATGTTATTTTTTCGAGATTAATGTTATTATAAAAATTAAAGATATATTATGGATATGGTTATAAAATTATTTATAATTTAAATCCCGGAGCCTACGCTTTAAACAAACAAAACTCCTTGTTTACGCAGTTATTCAAATGTATGTGACAGATAAATGTCACTGTCAAAGAACTTGTCAAATCATTTCAAATTAATAATAGTAACGTTTTAAAAAGAAAAAAAGTAAATAGAACAATAGAAAAGGAATTCGATTCAGCATAAGTAAATATATAGGTATGTATTTAAATTAATAAAAATTAACAATTCAAAAAAATGTTTAAGCTAATCCTCATTTTTAGATTAGTGAATTCTATTCTATCCCGGTATTTAAAATTTAATCTTAATTTTATTATAGCTCCGGTCGCTCAGTGGTTAGAGCAACGCCTCATGTCATGAGTGCCCTCGTGACTCTGGGTTCGAATCTAACTAAGGCATGGATGTATGTGAATGTGAACCCACTCTGAAATTGGGATTTAATCCTGTTGAGGGGTTTAAAAAAGGTAGTAACTTGGATTAGATTATATTTTAAGATATAAACTGTAAAAATTAGAGTAAAATTCGCTAATCCAAAAATAAGGATTGACTTAATCTTGTTTGTGACACGGGCTGTAATGGCGGGAGGTATTGTGTTGGCCACACCAGATTTTTATTTATAATGTGTCAGTACAATTACAGTCTCGCCAATCGCAACCCTGACAATAAACAAACTCTGGGAATCCCCGAACTCCAAAACGCATAACTCGTCTACAGTCTACCAACTCCCTTCTTACTTTTTATACTTTCCCGCAACAACGCTAACTTGTCCCACGCTTTAAAGTTTTGCTTTGCCTTCATATTTTGAATAATTGCGAGAGTGACGATTGGTAACTCTTTTTGCGCATTTCGGCAATTTTGGTTTGTTTTGTTCCTCGCTTCTTACTTGATGGTTGAAGGAAATTGAGTGCTTGTGACTCTATGACTACGTTTATCTCGACGATTGAAGGAGCTTGAATTTAGTAAATCCCTTTTCAATCTTCGAAATAAACGATCGAGATTAATATTTCAATCCGCTTGAAAATGTCAAGTCAAGCCTATAAAATAACAGGCTTGGACGTATGAAGCGGCTTGACTTTTGTCGAAATCAACAGTGAATCTACAAATAATGGAACTACGCATGCCCACATCCGCAATATATTGGAGTGTTAATAAATTCATATCATTTGGTTATTTGTATTTTACCTCATTTTATAAAAATCGCGAAATAAAACTTAATAAAATTGTCCAAAAGCGAAATATTTAAAGGGATGAAGAAACAAATATTTTGTTTGAAAGAAAAGTCAAATAACAACATGAAAATATTTATATTTTGAGGTTACATATCCAGCATGAAATTATATCATATACCTCTCCCTGTCTGTCTGCATAATCTAGTATTTAACTATCTTTTTTAGTCGATACGAATTTAAGGAAGATTGAAAATAAGTCAATCCTATTTTCAATCCGCTGAGATAAACCAATAGGATTTTTCAAGTCATAATATACTTGAAGCCGTTTGAATTGTCGAGATAAACGTAGTCTATGTTGCAACTAAATCGCGGCGCAACGCGCGGTAATAGGCAGGCAAAGGCAAAAGCTGCGACTAAATAGGGGTTTATTGCAAATTCGTAACAAATAATGCACATTGTGATTGTAAAGTTTAAAAATAAAAATTGGTATTTAAGTTTTTTTCATCTTTAACTCGGTAATTAAATCGTTTAAATAGTAATTTTGAATAAAAAACCATCAATTACTGAGTATTTGTATTACAAATTTGGATTAGAGCACCCATGCATTCGGCGCCTGTGGGTATGACGAAAAAGTAGTTGTTGATGAAACAGAATTGAAAATGCAAAAAAATCCAGATATTTTTGTTTTGTGTTTCTCAAAACGTGACTTTATTTTTAATTTGCCTTTGGGAATTTTATATACTTATTTTTAATTTTAAATACAAATTTCCTTATTGAAAACAATTTATTTCTTTATAAATATTTATATACGGTACTTCCCTTTTACCTGTATTTATTTCTAATAATAAATATTTAAAATTCACTCGATTTGAAATTAAAATTAGTTCGGTTTAAACTGGAATTAACATTTTTCTATATTTTCCTTTAAATATGTAATTAAATGTCAGTTTTAAATTCGAATTGATATGACATAACAGATAAAAAGAAAAGTCGGTATTTTACAAGGTCGTAGATTAGACTTGCAAAAACGTTTTTTACATTATTTTCTTATCGATAGAAACCTTGGGGTCTCGATTCGAAAAAAGAACTATTTTAAACCCATTTAAATATGGAATATTGTAAAGAATACATACTTAGACAATACTTTATCATTGTTTCCTTTTACTTTTAGCTTTAGCTAATAATTATAAGCTCTAGATTAGTTTAATTTACATTTTTTTAAGTACGTCACCTCACGGGCACTCATTGATGGCGTGGAGTGTGCACCACACGGGTCACAAATTCGAAATATTTGGCGTCGGTCGGGATCGAACCCGGTACCCCAGATTCGCGACCAGACATTAGGCACGCGGCCACGAGACAATTTAAAGATATTTTAAATAATTTATTCTTTTATCTTGTCACATCCATGAATAAAAGGCGTGACAATATGTTTTAGTTATTAACATACCTAGGATTGTTATGACTATCATAACTGCCGCAGATGTCGGTTTGAAATCCGAGCTCTTAGAGCGAGGATTTTAAGACATCTAAGGTTTGTTATGATTCATAACATCCGTGGTTTGTTCAATAGTTTACCGGTTTCAGAAAATGAAGACATTAATAAAGATTAGTTTTTGAAATTCTCTCATTAATGCTACTTTCAGAATGCCATGATAAAAAGAACAATTATTTTGACATTTATGTCAATATGACAAATATTCAAATTATGTGATTTATTCCTCGTGTTTATTATCTTAGAATAAAGTAAACTGTGTTAAGAACGATACACTAACGTTATTTGTACGTATTAATGAAGAGCATTATAATTTCATTTAATTTTATTTTCATTTTGTAGACTGTTGTTGATAAGTCAGTATGGTAATAATATTACCATACAGATACAGTTATTACTTACTTACCAGCCTACTTTTGTATATGTAAACAACGGTTTAATGTTCTGAAACCGGTAAATTTATTTATTTATGTATTTTAAAGTGCATTTTTATTTCAAAAATTTATTTCGTAATGATAAGTTTCTCAGAAACTACTTGATTTTTTGATTTTGAACAATGAAGCCTGATAAAAATCATACACTTTGATCTGTCGTGGATTTTCCATTGTTCTTGTCGTCAATTGTTAAAATAAATATCAATTTTTTAAATATTTCATTGTTTTATTGAATAATAATTTCAGTATCAATTTGACGTTATCAGAAAAAACGCAGGAAACGATAAAGATTGCTATAACTTCTTATTTTAATTCTTATCTATTTTGTTCAAATGCATATTAACACTTACGACCTTGAGATCTCGAGTATGAGTCAAATTATTTAAGTACTTGTATTTGTCTACCTATTATTTATAGGCGGATCTACTAAATTCACTGCGGAACAATGAGTGCCCGTGAGGTGACGCCTGGTAAACGCCCGCACGGTACAAATATGTCATCATCATTATTGAAATATGTGTACAAAGCAGATTGGCACACCCAATAATGGGTAATATGCCGTGATTATATATGTAAATTTTTATATTCCGTCACCTTAAGCAAGTATTAGGGTCCCTAGAATTCGATTTTACTATTTTTACGATGATGTCTGTATGTATGTATGTATGTATGTATGTATGTATGTATGTATGTATGTATGTATATATATTATTATTCACGAAAGATGACTATTTAAGGTCATTTTTTCACTTTACAACAGTAGCTTAGCAACATTTTGTAATAGAAAGAGAAAGATTATTTGACCTATGTCTATTTAATTTATGTGGTGTGACAGATATACCTAAAAAGTGACATTACTTTCTAACACATTATAAATAATAATGACGTATGTCGTAGAATTACAGATACCTAATTATCAACTAAACTGCCCTCTGTGCTAATATTTACCCAGTGGCGTTGACGTTTAAATCAAATTATTATTCCTTGGCTTATAAGTAAAGTCTGTGTTTTTGTATTTTGCAAAAACATACGTGAAGAACATAAATCTTTCAGAAGGGCATTATTTAGAAAGAAACATAATTGTCAAATAAATTACTCTTATTTTTTTGTTAAAAAGTGTTCATAAATATTTCATGTTGCACGCCTATGCATTCGAAATGCAATGAAGTTATCTATAAGTAATATTATATCAGACGGGTCATAAATGACCTTGAATAGTCATCTTTCGTGAATAATAGTTTATGTATGTATGTGTATGATGATGTCTTCGGATCGCATAACTCCAATACGACCTTTCCAAAAATTATAATTTTTGCGTATTTCTCTTCTTTACAACCATATGAAGAGCTGATTAGATTTTGGTTATAATTGGCCGACCGGAACTACCCTAATTTGAAGATTTTAATAGTTTTTCTTGAAAAAACACTGTTAAATATCATTTTTTCATATTTAATGTTATTATAAATATTAAAGAATATTTTATTCTCTATACGATACGATTTGATTACATTTTAAAAGAATTTTTTTATAAAGTAGCCAGCTATGCTATAACCATGGAAACATTTATTATATTAAGAAAATTCTAATTGTCGATTGTCAGTGTCAAGTGTAATTGATATAGTATGTTTGTGTTATAATTTCACTGGAAATATAATAAAATACATAGACCTTACTTTAGGTAAGTTACTGGAAATATGGAATGTTTTGCAAGAAACTTTCTGTGTGGAATTTGTACAAAATACATGAAACTGACGGAAGGTAATGTGCTGGCCACATAAGATTTTTTTCATATATAATATCATAAGTGGTAATTTTTTGCCGGAAAAATTTTCAGATTGTTACGAGTGCCGGTTGCCTAGCAATTTATTGAGTGACATTGACAAAAAAATCACGAGTTGTCAAACGAGTGATTTTTGATCAATGTCACGAGATAAATTGGCAACAGGCTCGAGTAAAGCAATCGGAAAATTTTTCCAGGATAAAATTTAACCACGAATGGTATTCGGATGACTATTTCCAAAATAAAAATCAGATAATCATTTATATAATTTTTTTCTTGACAATTTTTATTGTGTTTAGATGTATTATATTTCAGTTTGCTTTTTCAACGTTTTAAATAGATTCATGTCCAAATCGACTCGTTTTTAATAAAAATTGATAACATTGAAATTATACAGACTTTGACAGGTATGTAAACAATATATTTCTAAAACGTCAAAAAATTTTTGCTTATCAAAAATCACTTGTAAAAGTACGACATCTTATTGGCTTAAAGGGTGCGAAAAAATTTTTGTGACAGTGTTTTGCCGAAGTGAAACTTGGTAACTAGGTAGAATCCTGAATTTGGATTGGTTTATATATTTATGAGTGAAGTAGTCATTTAAATTCCTTAACCTTTGAAGAATAAAATCGATTATAAATCCCCAAATATTTATTTTAGATATTAGAATACTAATATGTATATTTTGTATAATTTTAGACCAGAATTTGTAGTAAATATCTCTGAACTGCATGTGTATTATAGGTCACTGAGTATCAGTTATGTCAATAATGATGGAAAATTCTTAGAAAATACTTAAGATTATAAATAATAAATAGCATAGCTTACTGTTGGGAATATCTTACATTTATCAATGTAGAATAAATATGATCACATCTTACACTATGATTTATTGACTGAAATTTGGAATTTGATTGGATTTGAGACTTGGGTAAAGATTCATAGACGATTTCTGATAAATATAATCGAGAAAAATAATTGTTACAAAAATATTTACATGTTTTTCTCACATGAAACATAGAAAAATAATTTTATTTGTTTTTATACAGTGTTTATTTAATACATTTTGCCAGTTTACACCTCTGCAAAGAATATACTGCTGTTATTTTTAAAAATATATTTGTAAGTAAAGTGTTATTATTATACAGGGAGTTATGTAAATAAACGTGCATAGCTTAATAGAATGCTAAGATGACTGCAGTGACGGCTCTAGGGTTCCTTGCGCCTCGATGTAAATTTAAATTGAGCGCCCTATAATTTTTTACCTCTCGCTAAGAGAGGTATTGTATTCATGCTAAAAATCGCATATCCAGATTTTAGTGAATAAGCATGTTTTAAGGTTCCTAGAATCCGATTACAACATTTTTACGATAATGTCCGTATATGTGTGTGTGTGTGTGGATGTTGGATTCACGATTTCTCAAATTCTATAAGACTTAAGACATTTTTAACTACGGATTCCTCAATGTCACAATAATGGGAAGAGTTGATTAAGTTTTGGTAGCAATTGGACAACCGGAAGTAGTAGTTATAAGAAAAAAATCATCTAAATATTATTTATCGAAAATTTATGTAAATACTTATATTATGTGAAAATAAACAAAACGTAACAATGTAAAACAATGAAATTAATGTCAAAAAAGTATACATTTGTTTGTTACTTAATTTAACTTATTTTGTAAACAAAAAAAAAACAGCCACCTATAATATTTGTTTTAAAAAAAATTTTAACTATGGATTCCTCAATCTAACAATAATGGGAAGAGTTGATTAAGTTTTGGTAACAATTGGACAACCGGAAGTAGTAGTTACAAGAAAAAAATCATCTAAATATTATTTATCGAAAATTTATGTAAATACTTATATTAAAGAACGTTAAATTCTTTATTCGATAAATATAAATTCATTATTATATCTTCTATAGATTTAGAGATAAAGAAATTCATATAAAATAATTTGATGTAAAAATTCTGAGATCAAACTACTTCAAGGCAAGAAATTCAAATGTTTGTAATTGACACAAAAATGTCACTGTCAAAAATATTTGTATGCCGCTGTCAAAAATATTTGTACATTATTATGAACATTATGAAAATAAAAAAAAGTCAACAACGTAAAAGAATATACGTAAAAAAGAATATAAGAGGAATTTGCGAAACAAATGACGAATATAAAGAAAAAGAAAAGGAAAGTAGAAAAAGAAAATTTCAGGATATTGAATATAAAGAAAATGTATGTATTGTACATAATTTATATTAAAATATCCCATAGATTTTGCAAATATATGTGAGAATTATTTTGTAGTGAGACATGAATATATGTATTTGTATTTAAAAATATTTTTCGTTTTATGCGTACAACCAGGTAAAATATCTGGCGAGAGGTTATGTGCTGGCCACATCAGATTTTTAATAATAAATAAGGGAGATTGAATATCGGTAGAAAATAAAAATAAAATTATTTCACTAAGATTTCAGAATTATATGTAAATCATAAAGCATTTGATTCTTTCCAAAATGCTAGTAGGTATGTAAATATTGGATCGCGAATCTGGGGAACCGGGTTCGATCCCGACCGACGCTAAATATTTCGAATTTTAAATGGCACAAAATTGACCCCTGTGGTGCACTCTCCATGCCAGCAATGAGTGCCCGTGCGGTGACGCCTGGTAAACGCCCGCACGGTACAAATATGTCATCATCATTACCGATATCTGCGAACAAAGCAGATTGGCACACCCAGCAATGGGTAATATGCCGTGATGATATATTTATTTATTTATTCATTTTTGTAATCAATATTCTTGAGTTATAATCAATATATTCATTGTTGTAATCAAAAGTTTCACTATTATTATTTCAATATAACAATGGTAGAATAATAACGAACCGATTAGTACAATTATTTAACTTATAACTAAAGCTTTAATGCAAACAAATTAAAAAATATATTGTTCACTTCTACCACGTTAATTTGTAAGTTGCATACTAATTTTGTTTACGTATAAGAGCATTTTATATAAATTTACTATTATTTGCTTTACTGTCTTGAAACGGCGCCCCTCAAAGTCAGGCGCCTTTGTGCGGGGCACAACCTGTCCACCCGCACGGAGCGGCTATGATGTTTAACTCTTTTCATATCACCCGTCATTTGGCCCATTGTTGTTTTAAAGTTTTAAGTCTTTATATAAAGTAGCCAAAAGAATTTTGTATAAATTGCTAACCATGTGCGTAGGTTTTTAAATTTGTTAAAAATGTAAACCAGCCGACATGTTATGAGTTTGGTCTTGTATTTAGAAACTTTGACCTACAGTGTAAACATTACGAACAAAAATAAACAGAAACTTTGAATGTAATTTAACATATCAAAAAGTCGTTTAACGAGTTGTAAAATAGTGTCAACTATCACGTCTTAGTCGTTTTACTATCACTATTTCTCCGAAACCATTATTTGTCAAATGTCAAATTAACAACTATATACTCAAAACTACTTTGTAAAATTCTTCGAACGCATTTCTTATCATGTGTTATCCCACATTCTAAATGTTTTCACCTAATTGTGGTTGTTTCGAATGGTTTGCATAGTTTTCTTTTTCAATGGAAGTATTGTTTGACATTTCTTTCGAATTAAACTGCATATTGCAAGTGCTGAGTAGATAGGTGCTAACCTACTTTCCTGGGGAAAGTTAACGCGAAGAAGAACGGATGTTTATGAAGCAAACTTTGCGCGAGATCGTGAGATGATCATTTTTAAATTCTTTCCTACTTGTAGATGCTGTATTTATAAATAGCAATTGTTCTCAAGAATATTTTATCTTTTATTTTGGAGTTATTATTAATAATTATTTATTATATAACTTAGTAAAAATCTGATGTGGCCAGCACATAACCTCTCGCCAGATATTTTATCTGGTTGTACGCATAAAACGAAAAATATTTTTAAATACAAATACATATATTCATGTCTCACTACAAAATAATTCTCACATATATTTGCAAAATATACGGGATATTTTAATATAAATATGTACAATACATACATTATTTTTGTATTCAATATCCTGAAATTTTCTTTTTCTAATTTCCAGTTCTTTTTCTTTATATTCGTTATTTTTTCGCAAATTCCTTTTATATTCTTTTTTACGTATATTCTTTTGCGTTGTTGACATTTTTTTATTTTTAATCTTCATAATGATGTACAAATATTTTTGACAGTGGCATACAAATATTTTTGACAATGACATTTATGTGTCAATTACAAACATTTGAATTTCTTGCCTTGAAGTAGTTTGATCTGAGAATTTTTACATCAAATTATCTTATATAGATTTCTTTATCTCTAAATCTATAGAAGATATAATAATAAATTTATATTTATCGAATAAAGAATTTTAACGCTTTTTAATATAAGTATTTACATAAATTTTCGATAAATAATATTTAGATGATTTTTTTTCTTGTAACTACTACTTCCGGTTGTCTAATTGTTACCAAAACTTAATCAACTGTTCCCATTATTGTTATATTGAGGAATCCGTAGTTAAAAATATCTTGTCTTATAGTATTTGAGAAATCGTGGATCCAACATCCACACATACGGACATCAACGTAAAAATGTTATATACGGATTCTAGGGACCTTAAAACGTGCTTATTCACTAAAATCTGGATATGCGATTTTTAGCATGAATTCAATACCTCTCTTAGCGAAAGGTAAAAATCAAGTCTAATTTTGCAGTGAGGATTATTTCCTAAATATGTATTTTAATAATTTACATCTAACGAAATGTAAAATTGATTTATATACGTTCAAATTAATATTGCAAGGCAAACTTTTAAGAATTGAAATTTGTCATGTTGATTCAGATTGCAGTTTTTATCATGGGCGGATCTAGGAAATGTCCAAGGAGGGGGCGAATTAAGAAACTTTAACTTCGTTCGAATTAAAAGACATAATATGAAAATATGACAATTTTATAAAATAGAAGCAATATTTCATTAATTTAAGCTTAAAGCACAGAATTAAGACTTTATAAAAATTTTCAAAAGAAGTTACAGAAATACAAAATTAAGTAATCGATTTTTCGTTTATTTCAGTAATGAAATATAATATGTTGACAACAAAAATATAATAATATGTAAATGTACTGCATAATAAAGGATAAATTAATACATACAAATCAATTAAATTATAAAATCAGTTCTTTTCTTTTTTGAAGTACCAAAACGATTAATTACATTTTCAAGGTTTATATCTATGTTTTGATGCACATGCATAAGTGCCAGTCCTATTAACCTGTCTTCTGTCATTCTATTTCGCAGCCATGTCTTCAGGCTTCTAAGAGCGAAAAAGCTACGTTCTGCACTGGCTACGCTCGCTAATAGGCAACTTTAATAATATTTCAAGTAGTGTATGACAATTTGGATACACATCAAAGCCAATAGAGGAATATATTTCTACAGCATTTTTTAAATTTATTTCCTTTGAAGGAGATTGAATTAAACGTAGACATTTAGCGCGCCACATAGTTAATTCAGCAGCAAATATTTCCAGTGAATTAACGTTTTGTATATTTAATAAAATAATTTTGTATTTTTGCCACAATATTTTGGTAGATGTTTGCAAGTCTTCTGTACTCATTGTTGTTAAATTATGGGGAAGTAAAACACTTAAATGAAATGCATTGAGAGTATCTTTAGAAAAACGAGTCGTCAAATCGATTATCATAAAATCTAACATAGGAATAAAAATACTTTTTCTGTAGTATTCTTCTGTACTACATGATGTATAATTATCTCGATGAATTTGTTTTTTAGTTACTCGTGGCAAAACAATAACGATGTTTGCGTTTTTGATTGGACATTTTATAATGAAATATACTGAAATACAATCAAATAAAAATGTAATTAAATTGATTTTTATACCTTACAATTGTCTAAGAAAAATACTTACAAGTATCTTTAGATAAAATAAGCTATACCTACGAAGTATTCAAATATTTTATTATGTACAACGTATGTAACCTAATAGTACATTACGCATTAATAAAACTGCGACCGACGTACTGACGACTGGCGAGTCTATTCCGCGATAAGGGGTGCCCAGCATAATAGTTGTCAACTTGCCCTGAATTATTTCATATCAAGTAACCAAACGACGATATTTACGAGGTAATATATTTTTTAAATTATTATTTTATTAAAATTTACCAACCACCAAGGAGGGGGCGATCGCCCCCATCGCCCCCCGCTGAATCCGCCAATGGTTTTATACAAGATACGATGGTAGCACCGAACGTTTCTGCAAACTATTAATAGAAAACAAAATTTTACAGAAATTATTTTTTTTATTGTTGTTTTCTTCTGTTCTTTTGTTCTATCCTGGTTACCATATCTATTTCTTGATTTGTCTTTTTCCTTATGTTCTCATTTCTTTCTTTATCCCATTTTGTTTTCCCCTCGATCTTCCTTAGGTATTTCATTTCCATTACATTTATTTTACTCTCATATTTCTTTTGCATATTCCATATTTCACTAACATACATTAGTGTTGGAGCGGTTTTTGTATTATAAATCTTAACTTTTATGTTTGTGCTTAGTTCTTTTTTACCTAATATAGTGGAGTTTATCGTGTAGTATATGTTGTTGGCTTACTTTAATCTGTTATTTATTTCCATATCTATTTTACCATCTTCACTTATCAAACTTCCTAGATATTCATATACTGTGACTCTTTCTAGTTCTATTCCATTTATTTCTATTACATTCTCGTTTTGTTGTATGGTATGTTTGTTTATGATCATTAATTTACTTTTGGTTATGTTTATTTCCATCCCCATCTTTTCAGTTTCTTCTGTCCAAATTTTTACTTGTTTGTTCATTTTTGTGTGCGAATTTGCTATCAATTAATATTGTAAAATATCATGGCTAGAAAATTCTCTCTTGTTAACTGCATTTTCAGTACGACGTGCGTAAAATTACTGAAAAGAGAAAACGAATTGTAACAAGAACTACCATGCTGCTAAGGATATTTGTTTGCAGAAACTTCGGTGCTACCCTCGTATTAATATTTTTTTTATTTGAATAGATTAAAAATTAATATCTATAGAAAATCCACGAACACTAATAGATTTATAACGGCTGACTCAAATCATTTTTGGCAACATAAATTAGCTTCGTTTAATTTCTTAATAAACAGATTAACTAAATTTCCTTTAAACAAAAAACGATTTAAAACTGAACTAAACTATATTAAAGAAATAGCTAAGTATAACGGCTTCCCGGTTAAAACTATCGATAAATTAGTTCATAAATTTAAAAATCGCCAATCCATTTCTAATTTTACAACGCTAACGCCATCTAATAATAAAAATAATAATAAATACATAACACTACCGTACGATAAAGCTTCCAAAAGTTTAAACAAAATTTTTAAAAATCATAATTTAACAGTAACTTACAAATCAAATAATACCATTAAATCGTTATTAGGTAATCCTAAAGATAAAATAGATACTAACAAAAAATCCGGTATTTATAAAATTAGTTGTAATGATTGTAATAAAGTTTACATCGGTCAAACTAAAAGACAAATTGACACTCGGTTTAAAGAACATTTTTATCATCTAAAAAGCGGTAATCCAGAAAAATCTAGCGTAGCTCAACATATGTTCATTAATAATCACAAAGTTAACAATTCTAATATTAAACTTTTAAAACATATTAATAATGATAGATATTTAGATGCATACGAGAGTTTAATAATAAATAAATATAAAAATAATTTGATGAACGCAGATCTCGGCCCCATACCAAAGTCAAAACTTTTCAATTTATTACAAAGTTAAATTTTATTGGACGATTTAATATTTAATGACTCATTATTGGACGAAAATTATCTTAGTTTATAGGTAATCATTCACCTGTGACTCCCATCCCTATATAATCCCAGTTCTCTCCCTTGTTTTTCAGAGTTGTTAGGACCTCTGGCATGGTTGACATGTTGAGTAATCTTGACTACTCTGTTTAACTTTTCACTTGTTGTATTACTGATGATGAGAACTTAGTTCTCGAAATACGTATCTAGTTTTTATTAAAATTAATTTTAAGGTTAAGGGGTAATTATAATAGTTTTAGTTGAATAGATTAGTTTAAATTTAATAATTTTTTTACTATAAAAGCGCACCATGTTTTCAGGCGCGTCTTGCTTTCGTATTTTGATTTTAATAGATAAAATGTCACTTTGAAAGTAGGCTTTGGAAATATGTAAATTACAAATAAAGACACTCTAGAAACTTGATCTAATATAAAAACAAAACATCTTGTGTTATTGTTTCAGTTTTCTAAGTATTTCCTTTAAATACATGATCTGCGATCTAACATTCAAATTCGCAAAAACCGTTAAGTGTATGTATGACGCACCAGTAAAAATTAAAGCCATCTCAAGTTCTATTTTCGCTAGCATTGTTCTATAAATAGTCCATGCTGACACGAGTTCGAAACATTCGCAATGTTGACACCAGCTGAGTTTGCAAATTATATGGCGAAATATATGTATAACAAACACACATACATACATAGGCATATACATATCATACGGGTCGTGATTAACTTAACGAACTTTGGAAATTAGAGAGAAAAATGATTCACGATTTAAGAAGAAAAAGTTAAGAAGATGAAATAGGGTATTCTCTCATATTTTTTTTTTATTTTTCTTGAAGAACAGTTATATCTAAGAGTACCTGTGAAAATCCGAGTTAAAAATTCCTTTTAATAAGCGAGATATTAATTTTTAAAATTTGATTTTGTTGTGTCACGTGATAGTGACGTACTAGTTGTACAGTACCGGCGGTGTACTATCAGTGGTTCATGCGGCGTCTTATCACATTCGAACATGGAGTAGGGATTTCAACTGGCCTCCCATTGGAAGGTCATCTAGTACATCAACAAAATTTAAATGCTTTATATATTTTGTAACAATTAATTTATAATATGATTTTTTGTTTTTTCCCTGTTGTTTACCTATCAACACTAATATTTTTTTCTACAGTCTAAATACAAAGTAGCCATTTGCGCTCTGTTTTGTCAACGCAAAATGTCACTTTGCCGCTCTAGAGCGACAAAGTAGAAAAAACGCTCGCTCTTCAAATTTCTAACTATACAGTGTTGAGAAATGTTACTTGGCTACATTCTTAATGGAAACGTTTAGTCAGGAATTAATAACACTGTAGTTACACATTACCCACTTACATAACCAAACAAAATGCCGCACTGCTGTGAAAATAAAATAGGGCATTCATTCACAAAAACGAAAGTATAAAATGCTTAGATTAGATTGAAGCAATAGCTCAAGAAGAATGGAAAATACCGATAAGTAAAAATAAATAAAAAATAAATTTTTGTTATGGTGGAGGACCTTATTGTGGCGACTGCAGAAAAAATCTTGTGTGTGTTTCGAGCGCAAATAGACATTGTCGATTTCGAGAGAATGCCTCGCTCCTGCGTCGCGCGTCAACAACCTCTCAATCGACAATGTCCCATTTTGCGCTCTTAATACACAAATAGCTATTAATAAATTTTTAATATTGGTGCTCCTCAGAGAATACCCTATGGCATCAATATATTTCTGGGTATTCAAGATTCAAATTTAGTAAATTATTTTATACACAATCTTTATAGTAATATGCCGATTCCAACTGTATATTTCCCGGATTGTACTGTAAATTTGGTAATCCGCCCCTGGCAGCACAGGTAAGAAAATACCCTGGAGTGAATGATGGGTTAACCGAGCTTAAGAAGTCGAAGTCAATGTGCATTTATCTTGACACAAACTATACCTATTTACTTGAAATTATCAAAGTAGGTAAGTGCATAAAATAAGTAATAAAGTAATGGGTGCTTTCATCAATTTAATTGCTATAAACAACTATAAATTTGTATCCGTAGAAACTTTTTGGAATATATTCTTACGTTTATTGGAATTAGATAAACATTGAATGACGCTGAATGACTTAATATTAACTATAAAATGCAGGATAAATGTATAGCTAAACAAGTGGTTATGTTGTAAATAATCTATTATACATATACTGAGTACGTACATTGCATATCCAACTAAATCTGCATTGCAATTAAACAAATTTGTTTAAAATAATATACTGCGTAGTTGAATTTTACTGCATGTATGGAATGAAAACACCATGACAACATATTAACCTACAAACTTACACTACTTTCTTCAATTATAACACACGTACGGATGTTGTAACTTACTTGGGTTGAGGAGACGACATTTGACTTTCTAATTACACAATTTTCTGGTATTGTAATTCGACAAAAATAAACAAGGACTAGGAACACATAGATAATAGAAAGATGGAGTTATGTAGGACAACACCTTTTTTAACTGTATTTCAGAAATTGTCAAATGTCAAATTTATTTCAGAAAGCACATCTTGTAATAGACTTTTTCAATTTAAAGAGATAGAAGATATGCTCAATAGGGGTCTGCGCATAGTAAGAACAACTGAGATCATTGACGTTTGTTTCTAAAAAAAAATTGAAAAAAACGCCAAAGATCTCAGTTGTTCTTACTATGTGCAGATCTCCATTGCGCATATCTTCTATCTCTTGAAAAGGTCTATTGTAATTCAGAAACAATTTATTATATTTCAGAAGATATCAATTATTGTAATGCAGAATTACTAAAATAAAGTCGAATAAATAATTGCACTGCATTTTTTAAAAATAAAGTATGTAACTAAAGTTTTGAAAAAAGTTTAAACTTCTTCATCGAATAGAAATATTTGTTTTTATTGAAACGTTGACATAAGGGGTTGTTCCTATAATCTAAGGAGATAAGAAATCTAATTTTACAACAATGATAGGGGACCATTATCTTTAATGCGACGCAATTTTTTAAAACAATAGCCGTGTTCTTTCGGACTGTGATTCGCAATCTAAATGATAAAAGTGATCATGTTTAAGAAGAATAATGTTTTTGCGTCTCCTATTTGTATCCCCACTTTCTCATTTTGTGATCACTAGACAACCTTCCCCTTTCCCTTCTGACTGCCATTTTGAGTGATTCACACGGATTCAGTTCAAAGCAAATTTAAAAATGGCTTTTCGAGAGTAGAAATTAATCAACGTGGGGTTGATTTATTTTTAGAGCATGATTCAAAAGGATCACGATTAGACCAATCAGGATTCACAAAATCACAATCACAACCCAAAAGAACACGGCTCTTGTCTCACATGTCTTTGGACGATAACAGGCTTATTCTGTAAAAATATCGTTATAGAACAACTATCGTTATTTATAAATGTAACGATGTGATTCTGAACGACAATTTGTAAAAATCGTATTCACTAAGTAATATCGTTATAAACGTCCTCATACCGTTTGTCACAACGACTTTAGCCATTTTTTTTTAGAAAAGTTAGTAACTATTATTGTAATGTAATTTTGCAAAAAAATATTGACTTTATTATTTTAATTATTATTTCTTTATTGAGTAAAGAATATGTATAAATATCGATTACCAAATGGATTATTATTATCCCATAAAAGACTTTCACCACCACAAACATTTCTTTTAAAATTTAAATATGGTTGTTAATTATATATTTGATTCATGAATAAATGTTTTATTACCTATTTTCCATTCCTTCCTGCACATATAAATAATAAATTAATTAGCCCTTCCATTTGCTAACATTTGACATTTACGGATTGAATAACGACAAGTGAATCCTTATCGTTCATGAACTACTTAAAATAACGACAATACGATTTCAATATAACGACATTGGTTTTACAGAATACGCTTTTTGAAAATTATCGTTATTTAACAACTTTTTCATCACAACGATACGTTATGGTATAACGACATTCTTACAGAATAAGCCAGTAAATCTACTTTCCGGATTGCCAGAAAAATTCTTGTTTATAACTGTTGTTCTTTTGGTATTCCCTGCCATTATTGAATACTTTTCTACTAAGGGCCACTTTTACAATTGATGTATAAACTATGGTATAGCTATCGGAGGTATAACTTTATCCTAGCAACTATACCTTCGATAAACTGGACTGTCTTTTACAATGCATTTTTATCTATCAGATAGTTATACCAGGAATTACGTTAAATCACTTTAGGTTGGTATTGATTCAATAAAATTATTTTCTTGTTAGACTATTTTTCTTCAATATTGTTATTATTTCTGCCTTCTAATTTGCATTTTTTACGATGTTAGATGATATAAACGATCTTTTTGATTCTGAGAGTGATGATGAAATACTGTATTGACATCTGTCAAATATATAAATAACAACAAATCGTTTGTGTTTACGTAGTAACCATAAGAACCAGAGATAAAGTTATCCAACGTTTATGCGACCGATTTCCATGGGATAAGAAATACTGGTGTTTATTCTATCTGAGGTTTATCCGAGGTTTGTAAAATACAATTTCCAATTTTATACCTGGTATAGCCTTATACGAGGTTTATCTCATGATTGTAAAAGTGGCCCTAAGAAACATTTAGGTGATTATATACTCTATGTTTTATATAAAATGTAGGTTTCATATTGCTTTTAACAATTTAACGTTTCGATTATCTGTCCAACTAACCTCCTACAGACAGATTTGCTATTTCAAGTTTGTTTAACATCTTGCAAAAAATTTTCTGACAATTTTAACATGGTACATTTTAAAACAGTCCAGATGAGACCTTATTTAGTAATAAAATTTAGAACGTAATTTTTTTCTCAAAACTTATGTTAAATACGTTATTTATTACTTTTAGCAAAAAAAAAAACTATTTACGTTCTTTATTTTGTTGTTGTACTATCGATAATGTAAACATGCAATTGACACATTATTGTAATCAATTGTTATATTATAGTAATCAATCGTGTCTTTGTTATAATAATTTATTATTCCATTAATGTAGTTTTCATATTAATAATAATTATCTTATCTATCATACACAAAACACAAACACCGACAAAATAAGGAATATTCGTTGGTTTTTCCTTATTACAATAAAGTTCAATATGTCACCGAAGAAATTTGATATTGTAATACTTCTAGGAAGAATTGCATGGCTTGCGTTAATACAAGACGCTGTTTTAATATGCATGTGCTTCTTAATATTCTGAATAACTCTAATGGACGCATATGCACGTCAATAGTAATTTAAATACTAGTATTTCTGGAATTCTCTTTAATTATAAACATAACAGACGTAGTTTTCATTATAACTCAGGTTATTTACCTTTTATTATTTTTAGTTTATTTCTAAAATAGAAAATGCTCATTTATTTTATAACCATAACACAAATTATTTGTTTCGCGTATTAATAAATACAGGAAGTCACATAATTAAGAGCGGAAATTTTCTGATTGTCCCTTGTTATCAAGTTATGATAAAAAACAAATATTAACATTTAAATTTTATTAAAAACAAATAATAATAGAAAACATAATATTTTCTACTTCTGTTGTCATAAAGTGTTCAAATATTGTCTTCTACTTGAAGCAAATTTATCATGGAAGCATGATAAAGTTTTACGGCACAGTTACTCCAATTAGTTGTGTAAAGGGTGTGAAAATATTTTTTTAATCGAGTATTTACCATAGACAAGGAAAGATATATACTAAATTCTATAACATAATGAAAAAAATCTGATGTGGGCACACAGGACCAATATGAAGTATAGACTCAAGTATAAAATTGCACGTATTTGACATTAGCATCTATTTTTTATTTTTTTGTTATTTTTTGTCCTAATCCATAGCAAGCTTCATTACAAAAACCAAAAAGTATATAAGTTTTAAATATACATATCTCGCTTATACAAGGGGCTAATTTAATAATACTTGATGTGCTAGACGCAGAATTTAATTCTCTAAAACTTTTAATTGAAGCATTTATTTCTAAAATCAAAATGAAACCATTTTATTGAAGAAAAACTGTTAACAACTTTAGGTAATATGTCACTTCCGGTTAGCCTGTTTTAACCAAAATCTATTATGTTATTCCAATTGACATAAAAGTCTTATATACCAAATTTGAAAAGTTATAGAATATATTTTAAAATAGTTTTTCATTAAAATCTATTATAGGCTTCAAATAAAGTATCATTTCTAGAAATTATGTAATGACCAAAAAAGGAGGTGCACAACTAGATGTTATAGCAGTCCTAAATACAAAATTTCAACTTTCTACGGCTTACCGTTTTTGAGTTATGCGAGATACGTACGTACGTGCGTACGTACGTACAGACGTCACGACGAAATTAGTCAAAATGGATTCAGGGATGGTCAAAATGGATATTTCCGTTTAAATCTGAAAACCGAAAGTTTTCGCGATTGCAATACTTCCTTTACTTCGTACAAGGAAGTAAAAAAGTAACTATGCGCAGTAACTTAAAATATGTATTTTATATAATTTCTTCATTCAAAATAATAAAGCTCAGTTGTACAGTAAAAAGTACGACCAATATTTAATTTATATAATTTTTTAATAATTATTATATTTAGTTGTAGTGAATTTTATTTAATTTATGTTGGCAGCCCAGCAATCTGTCATTTCTGTTAGCCAGCGTCTTTAAAGTTTATTTCTTTGTTAGTATTTGCTTACAAAGCTTGTTTTGCTATTTGTTTCATGTATAAATTTATTTTATTATTGAATTTGATTGTCTTCAACTTTTACAGTGTACATAACGCCTATATTTTGTAGTTTCAGAAAACATATTTTTTCTACGTTTAAATTTCGCGCCTTTCAATTAGCGTCTCATTATGGCGTCCTTCGGTTCAATTCGGCACAAACTCCTAACATTGTAAACTCAGTCTAGTAAGTAGGTAGTATATATTCCCCCAATTCTGTAAGAAAGTTGCTAACTCGTAGCAACATTGCTATATCAAATAACCAATAATAATTGCAAACACTGATTAAAACATGAAAATGACAGGTTTTACATTTGTTTTTCTACAGTCTATATACAAAGTAGCCATTTGCGTTCTCTTTTGTCAACGCAAAATGTCACTTTGCCGCTCTTGCGCGACAAAGTAGAAAAAACGCTCGCTGTCCAAATTTCTAACTATACAATGTTGAGAAATGTCACTTGTCTACATTCTTAATAGAAAAGTTTAGTCAGGAACTAATGACACTGTAGTTACATATATAACTGCTCTGTCGGTATATTATATAACCAAACAAAATGCCGCACTGCTGTGAAAATAAAATAGGGCATTCATTCACAAAAACGAAAGTATAAAATGCTGAGATTAGATTGAAGCAATAGCTCAAGAAAAATGGAAAATACCGATAAGTAAAAATAAATAAAAAATAAATTTTTGTTATGGTGGAGGACCTTATTGTGGCGACTGCAGAAAAAATCTTGTGTGTGTTTCGAGCGCAAATAGACATTGTCGATTTCGAGAGAATGCCTCGCTCCTGCGTCGCGCGGCAACAACCTCTCAATCGCCAATGTCCCATTTTGCGCTCTTAATACACAAATAGCTATTAATAAATTTTTAATATTGGTGCTCCTCAGAGAATACCCTATTGACAATGGCAACAATATATTTCTGGGTATTCAAGATTCAAATTTAGTAAATTATTTTATACACAATTTATAGTAATATGCCGATTCCAACCGTATCTTTCCCGGTTTGTACTGTAAATTTGGTAATCCGCCCCTGGCAGCACAGGTAAGAAAATACCCTGGAATGATGGGTTAACCGAGCTTAAGAAGTCGAGCCAATGTGCATTTATCTTGACACAAACTATACCTATTTACTTGAAATTATCAAAGTAGGTAAGTGCATAAAATAAGTAATAAAGTAATAGGTGCTTTCATCAATTTAATTGCTATAAACAACTATAAATTTTTATCCGTAGAAACTTTTTGGAATATATTCTTATGTTTATTGGAATTAGATAAACATTGGATGACGCTGAATGACTTAATATTAACTATAAAATGCAGGATAAATGTATAGCTAAACAAGTGGTTATGTTGTAAATAATCTATTATACATATACCGAGTACGTACATTGCATATCCAAGTAAATCTGCATTGCAATTAAACAAATTTGTTTAAAATAATATACTGCGTAGTTGAATGTTACTGCATGTATGGAATGAAAACACCATGACAACATATTAACCTACAAACTTACACTACTTTCTTCAATTATAACACACGTACGGATGTTGTAACTTACTTGGGTTGAGGAGACGACATTTGACTTTCTAATTACACAATTTTCTGGTATTGTAATTCGACAAAACTAAACAAGGACTGGGAACAAATAGATAATAGAAAGATGGAGTTATGTAGGACAACACCTTTTTTAACTGTATTTCAGAAATTGTCAAATGTCAAATTTATTTCAGAAAGCACATCTTGTAATAGACTTTTTCAATTTAAAGAGATAGAAGATATGCTCAATAGGGGTCTGCGCATAGTAAGAACAACTGAGATCATTGACGTTTGTTTCTAAAAAAAATTGAAAAAAACGCCAAAGATCTCAGTTGTTCTTACTATGTGCAGATCTCCATTGCGCATATCTTCTATCTCTTGAAAAGGTCTATTGTAATTCAGAAACAATTTATTATATTTCAGAAGATATCAATTATTGTAATGCAGAATTACTAAAATAAAGTCGAATAAATAATTGCACTGCATTTTTTAAAAATAAAGTATGTAACTAAAGTTTTGAAAAAAGTTTAAACTTCTTCATCGAATAGAAATATTTGTTTTTATTGAAACGTTGACATAAGGGGTTGTTCCTATAATCTAAGGAGATAAGAAATCTAATTTTACAACAATGATAGGGGACCATTATCTTCAATGCGACGCAATTTTTTAAAACAATAGCCGTGTTCTTTCGGTCTGTGATTCGCAATCTAAATGATAAAAGTGATCATGTTTAAGAAGAATAATGTTTTTTGCGTCTCCTATTTGTATCCCCACTTTCTCATTTTGTGATCACTAGACAACCTTCCCCTTTCCCTTCTGACTGCCATTTTGAGTGATTCACACGGATTCAGTTCAAAGCAAATTTAAAAATGGCTTTTCGAGAGTAGAAATTAAACAACGTGGGGTTTGTGGCATCATGGGAAATGTTTTTCCTGCAAAAGAATGTAATGATAGTGGATTATTTATAAAATAAAATAGGTTAGTTTGCATTGGTCTGCATATGACATTCGACGTTAGATGGTGTTTATATTGTTTTCTTGATTTATTTTTAGAGCATGATTCAAAAGGATCACGATTAGACCAATCAGGATTCACAAAATCACAATCACAACCCAAAAGAACACGGCTCTTGTCTCACATGTCTTTGGACGATCTACTTTCCGGATCGCCAGAAAAATTCTTGTTTATAACTGTTGTTCTTTTGGTATTCCCTGCCATTATTGAATACTTTTCTACTAAAGGCCACTTTTACAATTGATGTATAAACTATGGTATAGCTATCGGAGGTATAGCTTTATACTAGCAACTATACCTTCGATAAACTGGACTGTCTTTTACAATGCATTTTTATCTATCATATAGTTATACCAGGAATTACGTTAAATCACTTTAGGTTGGTATTGATTCAATAAAATTATTTTCTTGTTAGACTATTTTTCTTCAATATTGTTATTATTTCTGACTTCTAATTTGCATTTTTTACGATGTTAGATGATATAAAATAAACGATCTTTTTGATTCTGAGAGTGATGATGAAATACTGTATTGACATCTGTCAAATATATAAATAACCAGAGATAAAGTTATCCAACGTTTATGCGACCGATTTCCATGGGATAAGAAATACTGGTGTTTATTCTATCTGAGGTTTATCCGAGGTTTGTAAAATACAATTTCCAATTTTATACCTGGTATAGCCACGAGGTTTATCTAATGATTGTAAAAGTGGCCCTAAGAAACATTTAGGTGATTATATACTCTATGTTTTATATAAAATGTAGGTTTCATAATGCTTTCAACAATTTAACGTTTCGATTATCTGGCCAACTAACCTCCTACAGACAGATTTGCTATTTCAAGGTTGTATAACATCTTGCAAATTTTTTTTTTGCAGTTTTAACATGGAACATTTTAAAACAATTATTATGTATTTATTATGCCCAGTGACAACTAGATGAGACCTTATTTAGTAATAAAATTTGGATTGTAAAATTTTTCTCAAAACTTATGTTTAATACGTTATTTATTATTTTTAGCAAAAAAAACTATTTACCTTCCTTATTTTGTTGTTGTACTATCGATAATGGAAACATGCAATTGACACATTATAGTAATCAATCGTGTCTTTGTTATAATAATTTATTATTCCATTAATGTAGTTTTTATATTAATAATAATTATCTTATCTATCATACATAAACACCGACAACATAAGGAATATTCGTTGGTTTTTCCTTATTACAATAAAGTTCAATATGTCACCGAAGAAATTTGATATTGTAATACTTCTAGGAAGAATTGCATGGCTTGCGTTAATACAAGACGCTGTTTTAATATGCATGTGCTTCTTAATATTCTGAATAACTCTAATGGACGCATATGCACGTCAATAGTAATTTAAATACTAGTATTTCCGGAATTCTCTTTAATTATAAACATAACAGACGTAGTTTTCATTATAACTCAGGTTATTTACCTTTAAATTTTATTATTTTTAGTTTATTTCTAAAATAGAAAATGCTCAATTATTTTATAACCATAACACAAATTATTTCTTTCGCGTATTTATAAATACAGGAAGTCTCAAAATTTAGAGCGGAAATTTTCTGATTGTCCCTTGTTATCAAGTTATGATAAAAACAAATATTAACATTTAAATTTTATTAAAAACAAATAATAATAGAAAACATAATATTTTCTACTTCTGTTGTCATAAAGTGTTCAAATATTGTCTTCTACTTGAAGCAAATTTATCATGGAAGCATGATAAAGTTTTACGGCACAGTTACTCCAATTAGTTGTGTAAAGGGTGTGAAAATATTTTTTTAATCTTGAGTATTTACCATAGACAAGGAAAGATATATACTAAATTCTATAACATAATGAAAAAAATCTGATGTGGGCACACAGGACCAATATGAAGTATAGACTCAAGTATAAAATTGCACGTATTTGACGTAATTTGACATTAGCATCTATTTTTTATTTTTTTGTTATTTTTTGTCCTAATCCATAGCAAGCTTCATTACAAAAACCAAAAAGTATATAAGTTTTAAATATACATATCTCGCTTATACAAGGGGCTAATTTAATAATACTTGATGTGCTAGACGCAGAATTTAATTCTCTAAAACTTTTAATTGAAGCATTTATTTCTAAAATCAAAATGAAACCATTTTATTGAAGAAAAACTGTTAACAACTTTAGGTAATATGTCACTTCCGGTTAGCCTGTTTTAACCAAAATCTATTATGTTATTCCAATTGACATAAAAGTCTTATATACCAAATTTGAAAAGTTATAGAATATATTTTAAAATAGTTTTTCATTAAAATCTATTATAGGCTTCAAATAAAGTATCATTTCTAGAAATTATGTAATGACCAAAAAGGGAGATGCACAACTAGATGTTATAGCAGTCCTAAATACAAAATTTCAACTTTCTACGGCTTACCGTTTTTGAGTTATGCGAGATACGTACGTACGTGCGTACGTACGTACAGACGTCACGACGAAATTAGTCAAAATGGATTCTGGGATGGTCAAAATGGATATTTCCGTTTAAATCTGAAAACCGAAATTTTTCGCGATTACAATACTTCCTTTACTTCGTACAAGGAAGTAAAAAAGTAACTATGCAGTAACTTAAAATATGTATTTTATATAATTTCTTCATTCAAAATAATAAAGATCAGTTGTACAGTAAAAAGTACGACCAATATTTAATTTACATTATTTTTTCAATAATTATAATGTTTAGTTGTAGTGAATTTTATTTAATTTATGTTGGCAGCCCAGCAACCTGTCATTTCTGTTAGCCAGCGTCTTTAAAGTATATTTCTTTGTTAGTATTTGTTTACAAAGCTTGTTTCGCTATTTGTTTCATGTATAAATTTATTTTATTATTGAATTTGATTGTCTTCAACTTTTACAGTGTACATAACGTCTATACTTTGTAATTACAGAAAACATATTTTTTCTTACGTTTAAATTTCGCGCCTTTCAATTAGCTTCTCGTTATGTATACATAATATTTCATTTATACGTAGTATTATATTAGACGTTTGTCGCATCCTCTCTTCCAGTAGTCCCGGTCTTCCCAATCTCTTTCTTCTAGGTTTCTGTCCTGTCTCTCATGGCTTGTTGAATACGTTTCATCCATGTTGAACGTGGTCTCCCTCTCTTTCTTCGATTTTTTGGTATCCAATTTAATATTTTCTTTGGCTATCTTTCATCTGTCATTCTATTAATGTGTCCATACCATTTAAGTTGTTTCATTTCTATGATTTCTAACATCGTATACTCTACCTGCATTCTTCTTCGTATCTCTTCATTTCTTACTTTGTCTAGTTTTGTTAGAGCACAGCACCTTCTCCGGTAGTCCATCTCTGTAGCGTTAATTTCCGTTTGTTTCCTTGTTTAAGTTCCCATACTTCACTTCTATAAGTAGCTATGCTTTTAATTATGGTGTTATATATCGTTTTTTTTTGTTTTAACTGTTAGATTTCTGCTCCATATTACAGGCTGTATTTGTTTTATTGCTTTCTTTATTTGTATCATTCTAATTTTTATTTCTTCGTCACAATCTCCTGTATTTGTGAAGATTGTTCCCAGGTACTTAGCTTTATGTACATGTTCAATAGAGTCATCTTCTAAATTTAATGTTTGTCCTTCTCCTCCTACTACCATATATTGTGTTTTCTCCGTGTTGATTTGCAATCCCCAGTCAGCATAATGTTTTGTTAATTTTCTAATCATATAATTCATGTCCTCTTCGTCCTCTGCACACAGGACTTGGTCATTAGCAAAGTGTAATGAATATAGATGATCATTTTCTATTTCTATTCCCATAACTTCACTTCTATATTTAACAACGATTTTCAGAACGACCGTTTTTAACAATGTCATTAATTATGTATTTACTGAATACGAATTGAATGACAGTTATTACAAGAGTTACTAAAAATCGTTGATAATTCTCAGTTGGTACCTAACGAGTATGTTAACTATCTTAGTGAATTAGGCCGTATATGTCTATGGTATTTGCTTTTAAATTCATCTTCAAAACTAGGCAGGTTGTTCTGTCTCTCCCTGTACAGTATACAAACAATGGAAAGTACTATGACGATCCTAACTGTTAATAAGTAAATAAAAATATGTAAGTAAACTTTGAACTAGTTATTAAACTTTTTATTATTATAATCGATGGCGCTTAAATTTTTCCACGAAATGAGTAATAATAATATTTTTTCCGTATGTTCTATCAAGATATTCAGTGATTTGCTGACGACGCCATGAACAAGAAATAATATAATTTTCTACCAGAAATTTCCTTTTAATTCTGGCGGTGTTGTTTTTATTCTATTTGTCTTCGTCGCTAAATATAACCAGAAATTTCCATAAAAATACGGCGGATATGTATAAAGTCTACAACGTATACGTACGTAAACATTTTTATAAATGTATTTATCAGTCTTTGTCTTTGAATAAAATTGTCACACTGAAAGTTGTGGAAGAAAGCGTGATATTATTCGTGATTTATTTTTATTTTGCTGAACATAACCAAAAAATTGCACAAAGTTATTGCGAATAACGTCTATCTAAAGTCTACGACGTAATGCAGAATGTTTTATCGATAATCTATGAATAGAACTATTACAAAGCCAAGGCGTTATACTCGTATATAAAAATCATTTTGCAAATTACTTGAAATATACTTTAATGATGTGTTTATTTATATTTCTAATTTGTGTAGTAATAATTGCGAATTATCTTAAGCAAAGTCTACGTAAATAAACAGACTATTATTTGATGTCGTATCGAGTAACCGCTTGTGAAAATTGCATAAGCCGCATTACTTCCTATGAAATTTGTATTTTTATGTGCGTGTGAAGGTCAGAGTGCGTCTCAAACACTGCCATAGGTCACTTACTTTAAATGTATAAATGATTTGACATCTCCAAGGTTGACTCGAATAAAACAGGAAGAATAAAAATGTAACAGGAAGATGCATTATTCGCAAACCCAGGGAGGAAATTAGAAAAATTATGTCAGATTTTGACAATGAATAGACCTTCCCATTTAACGGCTATCTCTTTCTATCGCTGCAAATAATAAGAAAATGGCGCGAACAACTGCCAGTTGGGCTGTCAAACGAAACGTCGAAAATATTGCAGTCATTAAAATACCTATATTCTCGGTGAAAATTTGCATCGCTAGACATTTTAACTTTAATAAAAGCTTTTGTAACTTATTTCGATAAGACTTTTTAGAGTTATCTGACATATTTCTCTCATTTTACGTCTAATTTTTTCAGAAACAAACGCCATGGATCTCAGTTGTTCTTACTATGCGCAGATCTCCATTGCGCATATTTTCTATCTCTTTAAATTGAAAAGGTCTATCTTCTATAGATTTAGAGATAAAGAAATGCATATAAAATAATTTGATGTAAAAAAATCTCAGATCAAACTACTTGAAGACAAAAAATTCAAATGTTTGTAATTGACACATAAATGTCACTGTCAAAAATATTTGTATACCATTGTCAAAAATATTTGTACATCATTATGAAGATTATGAAAATAAAAAAAAAGTCAACAACGCAAAAGAATAAACGTAAAAAAGAATATAAAAGGAATTTGCGAAAAAATGACGAATACAAAGAAAAAGAAAAGGAAAGTAGAAAAAGAAAATTTCAGGATATTGAATATGTATGTATTTTACATAATTTATATTAAAATATCCCATAGATTTTGCAAATGTATGTGAGAATTATTTTGTAGTGAGACATGAATATATGTATTTGTATTTAAAAATGTTTTTCGTTTTATGCGTACAACCAGGTAAAATATCTGGCGATAGGATATGTGCTGGCCACATCAGATTTTTAATATTTTCGTAAAAACTGGAGGAAATAAAAAATAAATAAATAAACTACGGATCGCAATGGACCTTTCCAATTTAAAGAGATAGAAGATATGCGCAATGGGGATCTGCGCATAGTAAGAACAACTGAGATCTATGACGTTTGTTTCTAAAAAAAATAGAAGTAAAATGTAAGATAACTTTAAAAAATCTTATCGAAATAAGTTACAAAAGCTTTAATTGACGGTAAAATGTCTAACGATGCAAATTTTCACTGAGAATACAGGTATTTTAATGACTGCAATATTTTTGACGTTTCGTTTGACAGCCCAACTGGCAGTTGTTCGCGCCATTTTCTTACTATTTGCAGCGATAGAAAGAGATAGCCCTTAAATTGGAAAGGTCCATTGAATTATTATATCCGATCCCTTAGAAAATTTTCCGTGCTAGCTCAGTAAAGAAGGATTTCTCGATCTAAAAAGTAATCAGAAACAGCTCACTTTCTGAGCGAAAAAATAATTATACAGTGTATGTACAGTTCAATAAGAGCAGATAAATTTATTTCCTTTTTATTATTATTTATATATATATATATATATATATATATATATATATATATATATATATATATATATATATATATATATATATATATATATATATATATATATATATGAACAGAGTTGATTATAAGTAAAAATAGAAAAAAATGAACACTGAGAAGATAAAGGAATAGCAATAAATTGCATGCCAATAAAGGAAATACTAAAAACTTATCTTTTGAATATCAACAATTAATTATCAACGTAATTGCTGCAAATTTTTAAGGACACACATTCGATAAAATTAATTAGTAAATAAAAACGTATATACATTTTACGAGTTTGTAGTTATCCTCGATTCCCGTTTATATATCAGTCACTTTTGCTCTTGATTTCAGCTAAAAATATTCTCTCAACCCTCAGCTATCCTTCCATTATAAAATTTTGCTGCTTGCCTCGTGGTTACCTCCAAAAATGGGGCAGGATTCTGCAATGGGTAAATTTGTATGTTTTGTAGCAACCGTATATTATTTTGGGAATACAGTAGCTCCAATTCAGTCGAGATGATATACTTGGTTGTGTTTTTGACCTTCTGAGTCAATGTACTCTGTACTCGGCTCAGGGATTTAATCGTGATTTCCACGGTCAGCCCAAATGTAAATATATTTCCTTCATTTAAGTTATCTTAATATTTTCGTAATTATTAATTTATTTTCTTTAGATATACGTTTATCTTTTAATTTACTTCAAATTGTAATATTTTACAATGATACATAAAAACTGTCCTAATAAAGTAGGTACATACACAGAAAGAAATAAATCTGGTGTGGCCAACACAATACCTCCCGCCATTTACAGCCCGAGTCACAAAAAAGATTAAGTTAATCCGTATTTTTGGATTACCGAATTTTACTATAATTTTGACAGTTTATTTCTTAAAATATAGTCTAATCTAATCCAAGTAACTACCTTTTTTAAACCCCTCAACAATCCCAATTACAGAGTGGGTTCACATTTACACACATCCATGCCTTAGTGGGATTCGAATTCAGAACCCCGAAAGCACTCATGACATGAGGTGTTGCTCTAACCATTGAGCCACCGAAGCTATAATAAAATGAAGATTTAAATTTTAAATACCGGGATAGAATAGAATTCACTAATCCAAAAATGAGAAGTAGCTTAAACATTTTTGTGAATCGTTAATTTTTATTAATCTAAATACTTATCTTCCTTTCTATTGTTTTATTTACTTTTTTCTTTTTAAAACGTTACTAATATTATTTTGAAATAATTAGTTGTATGATGGTGACATTTATCTGTTACATACATTTGAATAACTGCGTTTTGTTTGTTTGAAGCGTAGGCTCTGGGATTTAAATGATAGATGATTTTATAAATTTAATTTTTATAATAACATTAATCTCGAAAAAATAATATTTAAAGGTATTTTTCGAAGAAAAACTATTTTGAGCTTCTAGTAAAGTGCCATTTCCGGTTATCCGATTTTCACCAAAATCTAATGGGCTCTTTCCATTACAGAAAAAGTTCGAAATGCAAGGTTTCAAAATTTTCTGAATGATAGTATTTGAGTTAGAATGGAGGGTCCACACATAAACACAGACATCATCGTGAAAATGTTAAAATTGGATTCTAGGGCCCTTAAAACGTGGTCATTTACCAAAATCTCGATATGCGATTTTTAGCACAATCCCTATACCTCCCTTACCAAGGGTAGCGGGAGGAAAAAAACAGTTCAAAATTTAGTCTATAGTTTTTATTAGGCAATATATATATAATAATTTAATACCTTTACAAATCTTACTTAGCATTTTAACGAATCCGAAATATAATTTTTATTAAAACATATATTTAATGAAGTAGATAATTGAAATAGAGAATTTTAATTTTTATTTAGTTAATTTCATGATTTATATTTAGTTACGATATAAATGTATAGTAATTTTATCTAATTTAGAAAATTTAACAAGAAAAGGTATTTTGTTATTATTTATTTATTTTCCCTGAAAAAGGCAGCAGTGTATTCTGCCGAAACGTCGGGTATTTAATAAAAATACAGAACATTAACTAAAAAGGTTCTGAAAGATTTTTTAATAATTTACGAAATTTAACTAAACAGCTTAGCTCATTTAATGTAATGTAATAAATCATATTAGTAGACTAAAAAGTCAAGTTCAATTTAACTGCTATCTCGTTCTATTTTTGCACAGTAAGTAAAATGGCGGCTGCAACTGCCAGCTGGACTGTCAAACCAAACGTCAAAAATATTGCTGTTACTAATACCTGCATTTTAGGTGCAAATTTGAATCGTTAGACATTTTAGCTTCAGTAAAAGCTATTGTAACATATTTGGAAAAGTTTTTTAACGTTCTAAAAAACTTTTTAAAAGAATAACGCCATGAATATCTTGACAAGCACGTAACAATGACTCGCGCCAGTGGTTGGTTTACTATGTACAGATCCCATTGCGCATATCTTCTATGTCTTTAAATTGAAAAGGTATATTTAGTTAGTATATCTAATTTTTTTATATAACTTCAGTCTACCATATCATGAAGCAAACTATAAACATTATATTTCATTTTTATCAATTTTTTCTTGGTAAATTGTAATTACTGTACTGAAAAACAGTAATGATATATTATACAGAAACAATAATATATATGAACCATATCATTATCATAATTTTAGGAAGGAAGTATTATTATTTTATTATCTAATTCAAAACAAGGTTAATAACAGTAATAATAAGGAAAAGCATAATAAAATATATCACACATTTCCTCATACAAATAATAAAGCTCGGCGGAATATATTTTCACTAATTATGAAATCTGTAGACTGATTAAATTTATTATCAAGCGTATGAAAATTTTGCTTGCTTTTCCTCATTTGTACTGATAGAAATTTTTGTAATATAGCTGTTTATTTGACGCATATCAGAACAGATTGGAATATGTACACAATATTAAAATTTGTACGTAGTTTTCAATCAAATGTAGCAAATGGTATTTGTAAAAAGTAATAGCTATTATATCGAGTTGTATGCTATACTTTATCTACGATTAATGTATTACATAAGATATTTCATAATTTCGTTTCATAACCCCAAAGTAAATTATCCACATGAAACATGACGTGTATTTTTCATTAAAATTAAGTTAACAACTCAATTGTAGTGATAGCCATGGATTTTAAGCAATATTACAAAGAAATGCATATCGGTTAAATTGTCAGAAATTCGATTTTCGAGTATAAATTACAGATAAGTATATTCTAAAGACACTAAACATATATTTTGATTCTATATTCTACTTCTAAATATTACCAAGGCCGATCCAAGCTACAGGCAAGTCAGGCGATGGCCTGGGGCGAAATTGGTTTTAGGGCGACATTTTTTAAGACATTTTTTGCAAAATAAATTAAAAATCAAATTATAAGTTTATTGACTCGTCCAGTACGTAGATTTAATCATAATGCTGACAATTCCAGTTGCAGCAAACTTATATTAATTAAAACCCATTTATATATTTTTTACCTTATACTAAGAAATAAGAAGGGTTAAATTCGTTGGCGATTATATCAATTAAAAACATTGTCATATTAAATACTGAAGAAATAATTGTTGTTCAGGAAATCTGAAAAATACGCCCAACATAAAAAAATTGCAACAAAAGCTTTTAAATACGGAATCCTGTACAGAAAAATACACAGATGCAACAGCCCCTCGCCAAATTGGAAAAAGGCGACATATTTTGGTTTTTGACATTTTTCTTGAAAACGGTGATCCGTATCGAAATTTTATACAAAACAAGATTCTTATATTTTTTACCGGTTTCAGGATATTAATCCATTGTTTACATGTACAAAAGTAGGCTGGTAACTAAGTAATAACCGTACCTGTATGGTAATATTATTACCATACTGACTTGTCAACAACGGTCTACAAAATGAAAATAAAATAAAATGAAAGTATAATGCCCTTCGTTAATACATACAGATAACGTTAGTGTATCGTTCTAAATACGGTTTACTTTATTCTAAAATAAGAAACAAGATTGATAAAGCACATAATTTGAATATTTGTCATATTGACATATGTCAAAAAAATTGTTCTGTTAACCATAGCATTCTGAAAGTAGCATTAACGAAAGAATTTCAAAATAATAATATTTATTAATATAGTCTTCATTTTCTGAAACCGATAAACTATTGAACAAACCACGGATGTTATGAATCATAACAAGCCTTAGATGTCTTAAAATTCTCGCTCTATGAGCTCGGATTTCAAAATTACATCTGCGGCAGTTATGATATACATAACATTCCTAGGTATGTTACTAGCTATTACCTAGGATTAACCCGAGGATTAACCGTTAAAGAGTTAAATTAGATTTTTTGAATTGCAAAATAACGAAAAGTATTTATACCGATACCTACACTGAGAAATATTTTTTCTTTTCCTATATACAGGGTTAGTCACGGAAGTTATTTTGAAAGTCCCTTTGTTTGCAACCCAAAAAACTAATGACAACAGACCATATTTAATTGTTTAATGTCAAAATGAAAGAACCATCACTAGACAGGCAAAGCAATCGTGAATTAAATATTACATTTTTTTAAGAGAGGTAGCTAGACGCTGTTGTAAATTGTATTTCGGGTTGCACACAAACGGACTTTGAAAGTAACTCTCCCGTGACTAATCCTTTATATTGTATTAGACAAAAATAAAGCGACTCTGTAGAACCCAAAAGGAAAAAAATTCTCTGCATTTTAAATATTCAAAATATTTTCAAAAGATTAAGATTCTGTGATTGTTCGCGAGTTATGGACACAAATCGCCTCTTTTCTAATTTTTGTACCTATATAATCTAAACAAAATTGTAATAAATGAGGGGCGCAATTTACAATTTTCGCTTGGGGCGCTCAAAAGTCTTGGGCCGACACTGGATATTACTACAAATGAGCAATATTTATAAAATTTCAAACTAGATTTTACAGGTTACTAAACATGCAAAATAAAATCTGTTTAATTCTCTGCAGCATTTATTTGAAACTTTTTTGTCTAAAATTAAATGGAAAGTTTGGGGCGAGGAAAAACTGATTTCTAATGTTAAACGCCTATGACCCGCCTTTTAATTAACACCCTGTATATGACATATAGCAAAAACCACAAGTCGTAAACAAAAATAATTAAATAGAAAATACAATTGAGTTCGTAATTTAAGATATGTTTATAAACAAATAAAACTAAACATTGCTATGTACTGTGGAACTATTAAAGTTGGTTTATATTTTGCAAAAGATTTATCAATATTTTAAGTCATTAACACCAGTGGAAATAACCTGGAGAACAAAACGCATTTGAAAGTCATTTGAACATTATTAACGATGTTCTCTTATTATTGCAACTCATGGAACTTCCAAATCCAAATTAATGTAAATATTTTGAAGTTAAAAATAAAACTCGGCATTCTGTAATGGAATTCCCAGTGATTATCAATATTTGTATCAACATTGTTTGCGTATTTCCTCCTTACAATGAAAACTGCAACGTAGTAATGTTTGCAAACATTGAGTAACACATTTTCTCTATAGTTGGAATAAGTATGACAAGGTCTTCATTCTCGTCTCGTATAGTTGTAAGTTGTAAATGTAATTGCAGTGCATACAAGGTCGGTAGAAAACAGAAAACTGCAAAAGTATTTCAGATATTTCTAATTATAACCAACAGAAAATGAATGAATATAAAATGTTTACTTATCTCTACATTATTTTATTATTATCTGTACAGGTATATACATATTTTATTTTTGCTAAAGCACGAAGCAACATTGCGTGATAATTTTACTTGTATTTCAATAGGACAAGTTGATATACAGATCGTTAAAGACTCTTTATAGTTTATATAGTTATCCAACACCGACCCATAATATACTTGTTACCATGGTTATTTGAAATCACTAATGTACAACATTAGTCACTCCGTGAGAGAATATTTTAGAAGTCACGGAGGAATTATTACTGATTTTTGTGTTTTTTTTTTAATATAAATAAAAAGCAATTTTACAATATTATTTTATTATTAAAATAATTTAATATTATGAAGCTTATTTATTTAAATTAATATTAACATTTATGCTCGGAATATTCTATGCGTACATGGACGTTTTGGGCATTAAATAGCCCATCATCAGCTATAAAAAAAATTTACAAAGTTACAATCAAAATATGAAATTAAAAATACAAAGTTTTCAACTCGCCAATATTAATTTTTCTTCATTTCTTTTTGGTGAGTTGAAAACTTTGTATTTTTAATTTCACTCGTGTGGAATGTATATTAGTCACTATACTCAAAAAATTTGACTCTGTCGGGTCTAGCAATAAAACTAATTATGACAAAGCGGCATATTGCCGCTTACTATACTTGTATTATAACATTGGATATCAACGCCGCTCTGTTGAAATTCTTGGGTTCGCAACCTACTGTGAGTCCTAGAGTATAGTAAAATAATCTCACTGTTCCTTGAACATAAATTCTATTTTTGTATGCTGCTATAGTTTTATTACTAGACCCGACAGAGTCAAAAATTTTGAGTATAACGAAAATTAGCCACTCGCCCTACGGGCTACGTGGCTAAACTTTTTTTCGTGACTAATATGATACATTCCACACTCATATAATAAATAACTATTATTTCGCAGTTTTTATTTTTCAAAATCGAAAATTTTGTTCGGTTCCTTGTTAAAAACCGTATTTGTTAAGTGTTTTAATGTTAAATACGAAACAAGTTTTATAAACGTCGCTTTACCTTTTCTATGACACCAACTTAAGACAGTAAATATAAATATATGTTTTCTATAGTTTATATACAAAGTAGCCTTTTACGCTCATGCGCGACAAAGTAGAAAAAACGCCCGCTGTTCAAATTTTTAACTAAATAATGTTGAGAAATGTCACTGTTCTACATTCTTAATGGAGACGTTTAATCAGGAACTAATGGCACTGTAATTACACATTTACCACCTTCACAAGTCAATCCGACATATAGGGTATTCACTGAGGATTACTAATATTAAAAATTTATTAAAAATATTAGGGTTGATAGGTAAACAACAGGGAAAAACAAAAAATCATAATATAAATTGATTGTTACAAAAGATATAAAGCATTCAAATTTTGCTGATGTACTAAATGACCTTCCAATGGGAGACCGTTGAAATCCCTACTCCATGTTCGAATGTGATAAGATGCCGCATGAACCAGTGATAGCACACCGCTGGTACTGTACAACTACTACGTCACTATCACGTGACACAAGAATATCAAATTTTAAAAATTAATATCTCGCTTATTAAAAGGAATTTTGTACTCGGGTTTTCACAGATACTCTTAGATATAACTGTTCTTTAAGAAACAAAAATAAAAAAAATATGAGAGAATACCCTATTATAGAAGACTAAGCCACTTCTGTCTGAGATTCTTCCAAGTGTTTAAGTTACATTTTGTACAGTATTATGAGAAGAGCACTAACATTATTTGAAGATGCTGGATGCCTGTACACTCAGTATTATGAGAAACATTGCTAACATTTCGGTTGTATGTAACACGTGTGTAAAGTAGTGCTTTTTGTCTCGTGCTATAATTTCATCACATTTGACCAAAACAGTATTACTTTACATACTTGTTGCATAAATAACTATTTTAGTTATTTTTTCTGACTCTGTCAGCTCCAGCAGTTTTCTTCAGCCCGTGCTTAATGAATGAGTGGTTACTAGCTTCACACTGTGTCCAATACAACTGAAGCCACAACTTGTCAAGCAGTGATTAATATGTTTAGCGCTATAAAAATTTTAAATTTGGTTTTAAATTTTTAAATACACATTAAATAAATAAGAACGTTACAATATATTTGTAAAATTAGAACTGCTGCATTTCAAAATATTGATAGAACTGATTATATATTTGTTTATACATATATGATAATAAAGTTTTTGTAAATTTTAAGAATTTGTTCATCAGATTTTGTAATTTACAAAAATATTTTCGCTTGCACGCGCTGTCAATGACATTGATCAATAAATATTGACTCAAACTCAAAATATTTATGTGTAAATTGCGTTTCTTTATTATTTTTATCATCGTAAATTAATAAATAAACAATACAGTGAAAATTGCAAGTGATAACATAATCAGATAAAAATATTTTGCTTGCTACATCATATAAACATTAACTGTAACAAACAGAAAATTAAAAAAATATTTGGTGAAGAACTGACGTAATGGTATCCCCATGGAAACTAAAATTCAAGTGTTTTATCTTTGTTTGATATATCTATGCGTGACACTTAATGACAATTTGGAATTTTTGTAATTTTATCAAATGGATGTTTGATAGCAATTCATTCTGGATAATGGGAAATGATTAAGAACAAATATCATTGCAATTATCTTATCAAGCAAGGGTCATTTTATTGAGTAAGGTTGACATTTTTTGAAAAATAATACAGAATGTACCTGAATGGACCTTTCCAATTTAAGGGCTATCTCTTTCTATCGCTGCAAATAGTAAGAAAATGGCGCGAACAACTGCCAGTTGGGCTGTCAAACGAAAAGTCAAAAATATTGCAGTCATTAAAATACCTGTATTCTCAGTGAAAATTTGCATCGTTAGACATTTTGCCTTCAATAAAAGCTTTTGTAACTTATTTCGATAAGATTTTTTAAAGTTATCTTACATTTTACGTCTAATTTTTTTAGAATCAAACGTCATTGATCTCAGTTGTTCTTACTATGCGCAGATCTCCATTGCGCATATCTTCTATCTCTTTAAATTGGAAAGGTCCATTGCTTGGCCAAAAAATATAAATAAATAAATAAATAAATAAATAAATAAATAAATAAATAAATAAATAAATAAATAAATAAATAAATAAATAAATAAATAAATAAATAAATAAATAAATAAATAAATAAATAAATAAATAAATAAATAAATAAATAAATAAATAAATAAATAAATAAATAAATAAATCATCACGGCATATTACCCATTGCTGGGTGTGCCAATACACAGATTTCGGTAATGATGATGACATATTTGTACCGTACGGGCGTTTACCAGGCGTCATCTCACAGACACTCATTGTTGGCGTGGAGAGTGCACCACAGAGTCCAATTTTGTGCCATTGAAAATTCGTCCAATTCTCAAAAAAGAATCACCCAAAAATCAGCTGATTGTCACATTTTGGGAAATTTTTATAAAATTAAAAACACATAGGTGAAGACCTCTTAAGGTGCATTCACTAATGAAAATTAGGTTTATGTTTTTTTTTAGGTTTAAGTCATTCATAAATGTAAGTTTAAATTACCTGAAAATGGACCTTTTCAATTTAACGGCTATCTCTTTCTATCGCTGCAAATAGTAAGAAAATGGCGCGAACGAAACGTCAAAAATATTGCAGTTTTTAAAATACCTATATTCTCAATGAAAATTTGCATCGTTAGACATTTTAACTTCAATAAAAGCTTTTGTAGCTCAAGATTTTTTAAAGTTACCTGAGATATTCTCACATTTTACGTCTAAATTTTTTAGAAACAAACGTCATAGATCTCAGTTTTTCTTACTATGCGCAGATCCCCATTGCGCGTATCTTCTATCTCTTTAAATTGCAAAGGACCATTAGTTTTGATATGTACAGACATCTGTGTAAATGCTTCAAAAACAATATTAAAATATCGGTAGAGCAATACTTAACAAGACACCTGTGCGCCGTCAAACTGTCATTCGCTTGTCATTATTGGTTATATTTCAGCAATTAAGTTATGACAGTCTCTATGTTCATTTGTTTAAAGAACCGAATCAACCAAGTTGATACTAAATAAAGATGGGTGTATATATCTATATCATTTCAGACTCGTTCTCATTGGTGAAGTTTGTGACATCAAACTAAATCATAAAACTAAAGTTTGCACCTTGCAATGTTTAGCTTTATGATTTGGATGTAGAGACACTAAATTCTGAAGTGTGAATGGAGTCATAACATAATATGCAGCCAAAGTCTTTAAATCTAAAGTATAAACCATGAATCTAAACCTAATTTTCATTTGTGGATGTACCTTTAAAGATAACCAAAAACCCTTTGACCAAAGACGTAACTAGTATAGTTTGTAAATTATTAATGAAAAAAGCTGTTCATCATCTGTTAAATTTTGGCCAAGCAATGCATATACAACTTGTATATAAGAAGTCTACGCATCTATGGCGAAAAATCATTGAAAATATATTACGTTGTTATTGCTTTTACTATTTTTATTATTATTATGACTGTACAACACAAAAGAAAATAAAGTAAGGCACAGGAAATTTATGACAATAACAAAAAGTAGCCTTCCTGTTTTATATTTTCCTTAAACTTGCTCCAATTTCAAAGTAGAGCAACGATAACAAAACAAAATACATTAATTTTATTAACCTCTTTATTTACTGTGGAAATTTCCATAGTGCGAGTCATGTACCCCTTTCGTGTAGACTTGTGTCTTGATTATTTGCAAAAGTTCATAGTCCAAACAATTTTTTATTTTTATTTAGTCTGCGAAAGGTGCAACCAATTTTGTTTTTATCTACTTGGGTTTTTGTTTGTTTGTTTTGCACAGTTGCTTGATCAAATTAAAGTTTATTGGCCTATAAGATGAACAGATAAATCAAGGTCGGCTTAGACGCCAGACATTGTTTTGCATTGGAATGAACGAAAGGGGTGCACTACGGTACAGACAACAGTAATTAATTGTACGTCTAAGAAGTAAGACAGACGACATACAGGCTGAAACTTTGTACACCTGTGTAATGTTTTTCATGGAATCGATTAGTAAAGTCGCCAGATTTATATTTATACTACCTTCTGTAGACTGAAATCTATCAGATTTCAGTTTACCCCTCTGTAGCCACTAGTGATGCACGACGAGGCGAGAGTACTCTCGCATCTCGTCTCGTCTCGTTGCATTATGCAAGACGAGACCAGAGCGAGATTGCAATTTAAAATTCGAGGCGAGATCGATATAACAACTGCGAGAAGCGAGAAATCTCGCGAGAATCTCGCGAGAGTCTCGCAATAAAAAGTATTTGTAACTTTATAGCCTTGATTAATAAATTCAATGAAAAATGCACCGTACAGGGAGTGGAGTCAACGGTAATTCGTGCATAGAACAGGTGAATGTGAAAATTATATGAATTGACTATATTTTTTTGTCTATCTAGAGTCGAATGATATCGATCGCAGAGCGCGGAAATGCAAAATTAAGACTAAATCGGTTTTGCATCTAATAGAACTAGTTTTTCTCCAACTTTTCAGCCCCTTATTCATCCCAGTTAAAACTACAGTTAATAAAATTCTTGTCGTCCCTGAAAAGTAAAGGATCTTATATTAAGCGTCGATAGGAGCCAACACGGAGTGAAGCGGAGTGATTGGTTGCCAGCGGATTCCCAGTGTAGCGCTTTTTTATGAGTAAATCTTACTTAAATAGTGGCATAATGATAAAGTGTAGAAACTTTTAGCTACAAAATTTTTTTTTTTAATGTTTAATTAGTTTTGCTGAAGACAGAATGTATTGAGATGTTCGCATTGAAATAATTTGGTGACTAGAATTTAGTGTTTCGTCTCTTTATTATAGTTATACGACTGTAAATACACGGAAAATGCGCGGAACGATTGATGCGAATTTGTCTTTTGTAGTTCAACTGATACATAAATACCGGGGTAAATACGTAGTGCGCAAGCGCTTATTTTTACAGCGAGACTTTCGCGCGAGAACGAGATGGAATAAGTAACCCTACGATATGCGTACATGATTTTATACTTAATCAAGTAAAAATCAATGAGTTTTTACCTATTAATTTTATTAATACTTTTTGACTGTTTTATTATAAATCTTAAAAATTATAATTGACTATTTGCAGAATTGGAAGAATGGGAAATAAACGAAAATGCAGTCTTGCATAAATTATTTATTTCCTGGCCGACATTTCGACTGTACAACCGTCTTCTTTGTAGCCCATTCTTCCAGTTTATATTTACAAACGTATCTACACTTCCAATAATTCTTCTATTAACAATTTTCCTTACGAGGGCAAGGTGAAAAGTTCTCGGCATGGCAGTGAAAGACTGTATTCTTAAGGTCAAAAATGTATTTATTTTTCTACATAGTCCCCCATAAGCTCAATGCACTTTGCCCAACGTTTTTCCAATAAATGGATTTCATTTCCGATTCCGGAAGGCCTGCAAAGTACCCATAAGCGGCTGCTATCACTTCTTGATTTGAGCTAAAACGCTTTCCAGCCAATTTTTTTTTTTTTTTAGATTTGGAAACAATTGGAAGTTGTAGGGAGCCAAATCTGGTGAATAGGGTGGATATTTCAACAATTCTTACTTCAAATCCATTAGTTGTCCCTAAAGCACCTTTGTGAGCAGGTGCATTGTCCTGGTGGAAGATAATTTTTTGTTGGTCCAGAAGATTTGCATAGTACTCTCCAGTTATGGCTTTACACTTTTCAAGGTAGTCAATAAAAAGAATTCCTTTTGCATCCCAGAAAACACTGGCCATAATCTTTCCGGCAGATGAAACCGACTTCGCCATTTTTGGTGCAGAGCCGCCGGTTTCCACCTACTGCTTTGATTGTTGTTTTGTTTCTGGTGTATAGTGGTGAACCCACGTCTCATCCATAGTTATAAATTGGCGCACAAAATCTGTTGGATTCTTCTTAAACCGATATAAACATTGCTCGGAATTTCGTTTTCGCATTTGCTTCTGGTCAGCATTTAACAAGTGCGGCACCCATCTTGCACAAAGCTTTTTCATGTTTAACTATTGATGTAAAATGTACCGTACCCTTTCTTCTGAAATACCTACGGCCTCAGCAATCTCATACACTTTTAATCGCCGATCGTCCAACACCACATTATGCACCTTCTCTATGATTTCATTTGTAGTTGCAGTTTTTGGTCATCCTTCTCGTGGATCATCTCCAAGAGATATTCGACCACGTTTAAATTGAGCCGTCCATTTTTTTACCGTTGAATATTAAGGAGCAGACTCCTTATAAACCTTCACCAACTTTGGATGAATTTCCGTTGGGGTTACACCGTCCAAAACGAAGAATTTTATGACTGATCGATATACCAATTTATCCATTACAACGAAACACACACACAACACGTCAACTTCAAAAAGCGGTAAAAAGAACTATTTTGCGGACCAAGTTGAAAATTGACACTTATTATTGTGACACTTGAAACAACATCATAAAATATTTCATTGATATCAAAAGGCCGAGAACTTTTCACCTTACCCTCGTACATCCATTCCACTTAAAGAGACACTTTTTACAACTCGAAATATATATGAATTTGGCAGATTACACTGTCAAGAACTGACGATCGTAGTAAGTGCAAGAAAGTGCGCACTCAGTAAGGTTCAGTACACTCGAAAAGTATAAATGGAACACATAAAACTCAGCTAGTGCGCACTGTTTAAATAATTTGAAAACGAATTATGCATTCGCGATAGCTAAACAGAAACGTAGATTTTAACAGGAAATTTTTAATTCATTCCACCCAGATAAAAAACCAACTATAGATTTAATTACATGTATTTTATAATACAACTTTTGATAAAAACCGACCACAACACCTACGAATATAAAGTAAACAACAATTTTCCTCTTACTATTTGAGATTATATTATAAGGAAAGTTCCATTTGCTATCAAATCTGTCATCTCCGTTAGTAGGTCAAATCAACCCTCATATTTACAAACATGCATTGGGCCCCATCTAGGTCGATGCACCCTCCGTCGCGACGTCTGCGTCGGCGTCGCGGGCCTCAGTGGAAATTTCCACGCGACGAGCAGTTGCGCTCCAGAAGTCAAGGGGTGGAGTTCAACCGGGTTCAAATCGCGAATAAAACGAAAATATCGCAAAAAAACAACAAAATAGTACATAAAATAATAAATTTCCAAGTGTTTGAGAAGTTTGAAGTGGGGAAAATTATTGGAGAAAAGTAGAAAAGGTGTGGAAGTTTTATATCTTAGAGTCTGGGTTCAAATTCAGACAAGCTGAAAGAAAAACTCGTAAAATTAAAATAATATATTGTAGTTGGAAGTCGTTTGAGAAGTTTTAAATAATTTGAGTGTATAAAGTTGTTAAAAACGTAGTCTGGGTACAAATCTGGATGTAAATTAGTAAAAATTGCCAAAGGGTTGATAATAAATAATAATTGAAGTGTTTTAAATAGTTTAAAACAAAAAGTGAGTAAAATTGTTGTTCTATACATTGTTGTAAAAATTTTATACATCTTTTGTTTTAAATTAATGTATGTGCAAATAGATAATTATTTGAACATATTGAATGCTTAAGAAATTATTAAAATTAAAGGTATATGGTATATCAAATAATACAGTATCTATTTATTTTTTTCAACGCCTACTTTCTATTTAAATCTCATTTTGTTTTTACTTGTACCATGAATTTAGTAAAGTATTTTTTATTATTCATCCGTGCGTATCGTCCTTGTACCTATTTTTTTAAATTAAAGCAGTTGCAGTTATTTATTTTTGCAACTCGCAATACACAGATGTATTCATTCTCATGTGGTAACATAACTTTGGAGTAACGTAGATGTTGATGTATAGGCGGTGTGCATAAAAGTAGTCAGCGCCGACAGCCGACAAAATTGGTTACTCATTGAAACATAGTATGGTTATGTTTTATGTCAGAATAATTTTGCAATTTTTATTTTATAAAATATTTGCAATGTAAGCGAATGATAAGACGTTAAATATTATGTGATGCAGTGATGGATCTAATAATTCTTACAAAATTACCGATTGAAGTATCAAATTTCATCAATTTCCTAGAAGATTAAATAAGGAACAGATGTATAAGAAAATAACTTTTCACAGATATCTTCTATTAATATGAAAAATTCTTTTAGGTATACATATTTTCTCATTATAAAAGATACTTGTCGTATGAATAAAATTTCAACAATGGTCGTCTGATTGCAATAATGAATTATATAAAAATGTGTCTCTCAAATTAATATTTGAACAAGATGCAATACAAAAAGCAGAAAATTGTTTTAAAATAGTATAATACTTTTGTACATGTAATGTTAATGTTAAAAGTAGAAATTCACATTGTTCGTATTTTTCGTGTATTTTATTTTCCTAGCTAGTGCAACTGATTCCACTTAGAGCCTGGTATATTTTCAATGAAGAGTCTTCTTCATTTATTGCGAATATAAAAGAAAGAAGCTAACATCATCCACTGATATCGTGATATGTAGAAATTTTCTTCTTTCCAATCATTCAAGTTTTCCAACTTTTTAATCTTAATTTCCATGTTTTGTCCATCTTGTAACATTCAACTAATATTATAAATTATAATATAAATTTAAATATGATAAAATAGTTTACAGAAATCACACATATTATGAGAAAAACATATTTTCTGCCATAATACCTTCGCTGGGATTTTGACTTTTTTGATTGTCAACGCATATATAGCATTTAAAATATTTTCTTTATTCATTTCAATATGCAATAGCAAAAACTCAAAATAAAATTGTAAATTGTATCACTTTCTCGAAATGTCAAAATTGATTCGGTAACCAAAAATATCAATGTAGCCGTTAGAGGCGCTGACGCTCAAAATGTGCACATCGCCTATAGTGATCAAAAAGGGCTGAAGCGTGCCGCTCCATACGAATTTGACATTTGCCACTTACTTATACTATGTTCCGTAAGTCAACCAAAAAAAAACAGCATCTTGATTCCGGGTACACCATGGTTCCTCAATATTTTCATCCATTTCGGGACAGATTGACATTGAATCATATGACATTTAAAATTGACACAACCTAACAAAAATAAAAATTAACCAACCGTAAACCTAATCAAACCGGTTGCGTTATGGAACACACTATAGTATGACAGCATTACTATATCCACGGTCGTATGGTATGACTAGCGAATGAAAGTTGACGTTTAAATTATTTTATAGATGTGTCTTTTGAAAGCTTTTCCCTGTATTTGATTTGAAAGGAAACTGACCCTGATGTATTCCGTTACAGAAGTTTAGAATTATTCCCAATTCCAGAAGACATTTAAAATGATCTTAGGAACACGATTCAGAGATGTATTTAAAAGCAACCGTCGAGTTGGAATTACTTTTAGAGGAAATTAAACATAATTCTATTTCAAAGAATTGTCAAAATATTTTGTTATAATCAACATAAACGAAAAATCTTTAAAATATTTTAAACGCACCCCAGTTTTCTTATTCAAGTACCCTAGTCGGCCATCTATTTTAAGCAAGGCATAGTAATGTATTTCTGTGCTTTCCTAGTTCAGTATTTAAATGGGTTCATGCAAAAATTTCATACCTGAGTATTTTGTACAATTCTATTCTTCTCCAGGCTTTCAAAAGAAACCACATCTATAAAATAATTTAAACATCAACTTTCATTCGCTAGTCATACCATACCTTTCGATGTTTGTTATGGCGTGTTTCAAGATATTTGCAAATGCCTTCGTAATGACGCGGTACACCGCAAAACAGCATGGTATTTATGATCCTATGCGTCAGGGGAGGATTAGCAAAATTTGGGAAAACGATGTAACGGTACTTTCTCAAAATTCCTCTAATAAATATACCTGTTTTTATTTATAATTTGTGAAAATTTGGTGTAAAGTCATATTCTTTGTTCTGTATTTCTTCAAATTCAAGTGAAACATTAAATTCCACAAATATTTTGTGTGCTGGGTTTCAAATATTATGTTACCCATCAAGCCCACTTAAGAAGCCACCCGCTGCGTAAGTCGCGGCAAGTACGTTTGCAAATATCTTGAAACAAACTATAGATATCATACTAATAATCCTAAGTACCGTCATCCTTACGTTCACCCGAAAGAAACATGCTTCAAGAAGAAATTACTTACAGATTTTTCAAGAAGGTATGGAAAGAAATATGAAATGAATCAACGTACGGGAATAATATATCAAAAGGTCATGCACCTATCATTATCTTTTATATATGGAATATAGTTTTAATGAATTATGGAAAATTGAAATATAATATTGACATTATTTTGGAACAAAAGTTGTCACGTAACCTTAAGCCATTTTTCATCACTCTGTATGTATTAAGGTTAGAAAAGGATAATTATTATTTTTATAATATTTGGAATCAGTAAAATATTTTGGAAATAGATAATAGCTATTAACATAATAATAATAATAATAATAATAATAATAATAATATTTATTTCCAAAGACTAATATACATAGCATAGAAAAAGTCACACAATTAATATAAAACAATATAATATCCATTGAATTCTAATATAAATAATATTCAAAATATGGGTTAGGACTTATCAATAAGAAATTCATTTGTGCTATAATAACTTTTTTCTAAGAGATAATGTTTTAGTTTATTCTTGAAAGATGTTAATGTTTTTGTATCTTTTATATCTTGTGGTAGTTTATTATAGAATACTAGACCATTATAGTTTGGGTTATTTTTTGATTTAATATAGTTAATTTTCGGTATTACCAAATTTGACTTTCCACGCGTGTTGTAATTGTGAATATCACTTAGAGATGTTAGATTTTCTTTTGCTTTTCTAATATGAATGACTATTAAAAATGTATATGCATGGTAAAGTTAATATTTTTTCATTTTTAAATATGCTCCTACAGGACGTTCTTTTAGTTAGCAAAAAAATGTTTCTAACTGCATGCTTTTGCAAAATAAACACACGAGAAGCAGATGGGGAGTTACCCCAAAATAATATACCGTAATGTAGTATGGCATAAAATTTAGCATGATAAAACATTTTAGCTAAATTCACGTTTGTTATTGTTCTTATATGCTTAATCAAGTAACAAAGTGATGACAAAGAATTGCAAATGTTGTCAATATGTGAATCCCAAATAAGATTTTCATTTAAATGAAGTCCTAAAACTTTTGTATTAGTTACTTGGGGTAATAACTCACCTTTACACTGAGCATTTATAGGATAATCTCTTTATTGTATGAGAAATTAATAAGCGCTGATTTGTTAATATTTAGAGATAAATCAAGTGATGCAAACCAAGAAGCTAATTTATCAACAATAGCTGATATTTCATTTATATTTGATGATATAAAAGATATATCATCAGCATAAGAAATAAATTCATTTGCTTCTAAAATGGTCTTTATGCCATTTATATATAAAATAAAAAGTATGGGACCAAGAATGGACCCTTGTGGAACTCCACTCTTTATTACTTGCGCATCTGATTGTTGATTATCATAAATAAACACCTGTTTCCTATCTTTTAAATATGACAAGATCCATTCTGCACCCATGCCTCTTATGCCATAATTATTTAATATTCGTAATAATGTTAAGTGGTTAACGCAGTCAAATGCTTTGGATAAGTCTAAAAATACACCAAAGATATTATTAAGATTATCCACTTCACAATATACCTTATCTAGGAAATTAGTCAGGGCAGACATCGTACTGAGACCTTTCCTGAATCCATGTTGTTCACCTGTCAAAATTTTATTTCTTTCGAGGAATGACAGAATCCGAGACAATATACACTTTTCGAAAATTTTATGAAATGTTGACACTAGAGTAATTGGTCTATAGTTCGATACTAAATTTTTATTACCACTTTTATGTAAAGCAATGACCTTGACAAATTTTAATTTATCAGGAAAAATTACCTAGGATTGTTATGACTTTCATAACTGCCGCAGATGCCGCTTTAAAATCCGGTCGGTTTTACCGTACAGATACAGTTATTGCTTACTTACCAGCCTACTTTTGTACACGTGACAAAGGCTTAATATCCTATAATATAATATATTGTTGTATACTTTATTTTGCATGTTGCCTATGCCTATACAAAGTTTCAACAAGAGATATTTTAAAACCTGTGTGACTCAATCATAATTTTGATGGAACATCATTTGTTAAAACATTCGTTTTCAATCAAACCGATTTGTTATTAAATTTATTACCAAATTTGTTGATAAATTTAATAATAATCTATCATCGAGTCACACGGGCTGTATTTTCAATGAGTGTTTAAATTATCTGACTCATTTGAAAATCTGTTTTTGAAAATTTGAAGACTTGTTTAACAATCATTTAAAAATATGTTTATTATGTATATACTTGTATACATATAACAGTTTTTGAATATTCTATGAGTAATAAATATATGACTAAGTAGTAATAGTGTAATTTGTGGTTAATTGTTTTTAATACAAAGTCTATTAATACAAACATATAAACATAATCATATAAATGTCATAATAATATGTTTATATATTCTATATAAGTAGCGATGTTTGTAAATATAAGATATATTTACTAAGTTTTTATAGTATTTTACATTATACAAGTCAGGTAAAACGGCTTTTACTGCTGGAAGGAAATATTCATGAAAAACAACCTCCCACTCCTGTGTCGTAAAAGCACATAGGTACATACGTCATATTCACAGCCAATAGAAAAACAGTTTTTACATCACCTACATTTATTTTTATTATTTAGATAAATAAACGTAGGCGATAGTTTGTCACATGTGAATAACAAACTTCTAATTTGACATTTGACGCTGACATTTTCGATTACAAATGAGTAATAGTGGCTAATACAGAACATACTCAAGTCGGAAGTTTGCCGAAAATCGAAAGCTGGATAATGGCTGAATTTATATCAGAAAACGACTGTTTTACGGTTGCCGAAATAAGGTATGTTAAAGAGTTAAGGTAAAATAAAATGTAAAAACCCAACCATCATCTCTTCGACCTACTGCTTCCAGCCACAATTTTCGTTTCTTCATATCTTTTGGCTTATTTATAAATTCAATTGTAGGTCTGTTCCTAGCGCATTTTTGCAGGAAGGCACAATACGATACTGTAAATTACTAATTTTATATTGACTTTTGTATTATCTAACACGAACCAAACTCAAAAATCAACAAATTACTATAATGATTGTGAATAAAATTAAAAACGTAAAAAAGTTAATTTAATGGGTAGTTTTTTTCCATCAATTAATTTCAACCGAAATAGAATTTAGAACTTAAAAACCACAACATAGCACCACATTTCGTTAATAGATGGTGTTTGAACCCACAATCTTAGAATAATAAAAAATTCCAAATTTGAATAAAATTTGGAAAGTGTATGGTTACAATAATTGATACATGGTCGGGTTTTCCCATTTTTGATAACATATACTCGAATGTCTGATAAAGAAATATGAATTGAGACATTAAATAAATAAAGCGCAATAATGTTTTACTATTATTACTTATTGATAATATGATAATGTAGATATATTATGAAAAAAAATTATGATAAATGCATTGTCGTCTATGTCTCATAATATTTGTTTACACCTCTTCAAAAGTATATGTCTTAATATGCTCAGAAATTCTTATGAGTAATACAAATTGCCATTTCTGGCGCATTCCATAAATTTCTGTATGACTCATTCGCAATTATTATTATTACATTACTGTCTTCTTATAAATTATGTTTCACTTCTTAATCTGAATTTTATCTTACATCTAATCTGACATACCAACAATTATAAAATCACATTCTCCAAATATTGGCAATACACAATAAATTTAATGCGTAGTAAGCCATGGAAAAAAATGAGTGAAAGTAGAGAAAGGTGTTCAGAGTTCGGCGACTTTTCAAAGTGATTGGATGCTAAATTGATTGTTATTTGTATAAAACAATAAAAAAAGGTAAGGAATTGTTGTTGCTGGTATTTAAAGTTGTATAAGTGATTTGTAAAGTCAAGCAAGGATCAGAATGATTTGTATTTGGATGGAAAAAAAGCAATAAATGAATAAATGTAGATTAAATAAATAAATAAATAAATATATCATCACGGCATATTACCCATTGCTGGGTATGCCAATCCGCTTTGTATAAATGTAGATTAGATTCGCAAAATATATTAAAATATAAAATGTTCTGCATTCTTAAATTCTCATATGAATGTGCAAACTAGGACCATCATCAGCTCTAACAATGTTTGTAAAGTAAATATATAATAACATTTACATGTTTACGTTAAAATAAAAGATTTTTATTGTAAAAAACGACAACGTATTGAAAAAAAAAGTAACGAAGAATTATTTTTGGCTCTCAAATTTTGTAGATCTTGTATAAAATTTTTGAAAATATGAAAAATAAAGAGGATGGTCGGTGACCAATAAGGTAGAAATTACAAGAAAAATAGTAAAAGAGAAGCGGGTGCCAGTAAAAAAATTCGCGTGGATAGAGGTACAGCTTGACCGCCGAGCCGTGAGCTGTGGGGATGTGTAGGTGCGCAGAGAGAGAACGCACTAAAAAAAGACAGGTAGTTACACGGCTGCTGGCAAGGGATTGAAGTCCCCACCGCAATTTGAAGGCAAGGTTATTGCGCATCCAAGCGACAGACGAAATGTCACTTATGTTAAATTTAAGTAAATGCTGCTTTCAGTAACTGTGCAGGTAATTTTCATGTAAGTAATTAAATGTTATGAAGTCTATTGTAGTTTATTACTATTTGCAGTAATAAGTTAATTTTCGCTCATTACTTTCACCCTCCCGATCCCATAGGAATAAGTTGAGTGGACAAAACAGAAGGTTAGGTTAGGTTGTTTTGTTTTAATAAGTATTACCACACGATAATTCATCTGCATGTATTGTATACAGTCAGTTATGCAAGACGCATTGCATTTTCTAGAATAAAGTAGTACCCCTTGTAAACGTAGTAATAAGTGACGTCATTAGCTAGTAATATTTATTGATGACGTGCGTCTTCTGCTTATTCATTTTTAGTATAGCAGAATTGAACAAATACCATTTTCATACCTAGTTCTTTGATTTTTTTCGCTTTCAAATAATAATTTCCTTTTCATGTTTATGACAAGTATTTAATTGTGATCCACAATTTTTTTTAATTCTATAGAGATCATTGACCAGTAATTTTTTATTTTTATTTCTTTATTATTAAAGTTAATTATTAATCCAGCAGTATTTTAAAATTTACTTAACTTCTCTTGAATTTTTGGTCTGATATAAAATTACATTTGGAACGAAATCAGTAATACATATTTCAAAGCCAGAAAAGGGCAAGAATTAGAACAACGATTCTGAAATAAAATTAAAAAAATAAATATATCATCACGGCTTATTACCCATTGCTGGGTGTGCCAATCTGCTTTTGTACACAGATATCGGTAAAGATGATATATTTGAACCGTGCAGGCGCTTACCAGGCGTCACCTCACGGGCACTCATTGCTGGCGTGGAGAGTGCAACACAGGGGTCAATTTTGTGCCATTTAAAATTGGAAATATTTGGCGCCGGTCGGAATCGAACCCGGTTCCCCAGATTCTCGACCTGACACTCAGGCACGCGGCCACGAGACCCCATAAAATAAAATAAAATTAGAAGAATTAAAGTCATAAATGAAATATATGGAATATGGAATTCAAGTAGATTTTCTTTAAAGTCGCTTCCACATTAAGGAAATTGGAATACTCTACGAATGACATCTTCACCGAATCCAAATACATAAATGCAAGTGATAGAATGAGGTGTTGCAAAAAAAATTAACATATCTTTTTTCTTCTGAAATTCGAATAAGTACGTTCTACAGTGTGATTAAATATGATTTTCTGTTCAAATTTCTGTATATATTAAGCACAATAGCAGTTTAAAAATATACTTTTTGAATTGGCGCCAAATTACACTGTCTGTGGCATCAGACATATATTAGCCAATGACAAAACTGGAAAGATGATAAAAAAACAAATGTATTATACATCAACGTCAATGATTGCTTTAATGACAACTGTGTGACATAAGGTCTGACTTATAGTGCAGCGTGATTTTTGGTTCTTTAGCGTAGTTCTCAGTTATTTATTATTATATTATAGCGTTATATTTCATAGTTTCATGCCCAGTATTATAAAAGATGGATAAGTAAAGCACTAGCAAAGTAAACTTTACTCCTGAAGTAAAATAGTTTAGTCCAGAGATTTTCGTCGAAACAAGAATAAAAATACTAGCTAAGTAAATCTACAGAATAAATTACTCCACCGATGTACGAGGAAGTAAATTTTATTGTGTAAAATAAATTTGACACATGTCATCATTAATTAAATTAAATTCATTATAAATTTAATTCCATCTATTATTTTTACATTTATTTATCTAAAACATGTTTTCTTTGTCTATTTCTGAGTAATTTTGCCCCGTTCTCTCTTTTTCCCATTTTAGTTGACACCTGACACTTTATGACACACACACTTTATTTTCTATTTTGACTTTTGGATTTATTTCGTGTCAGGAACATACAGAATACAATATTATTAAAACATATATAAAGTATATTCCAGCGACACATTGTTTGGAATAGATCCTCTTCAGTTGGAGATTGACATTATCGTCAGTAGTGGTCTTAAGCAATACCGTCTAATAATATTTTATCCTGGATTTATCAATCTCTCTTATGGTCCAATAGTGCAAAGATCAGCCGGTATAGCCGCATAGTGCATCATTTTCCAGCTAAAAAAATAAATGTATTCAATAGTTCTTCTTTAATTATAAAAATATTTATATTTACATCAAAATGATCTTTACAACAAAGAAGTTTTGATTTTATGATTTTATCTTTAATTGCGACAACCATTTCATTCTTCTTTCTTCGTTTTGAGGCACTATGTTTTATTCTTCCCTATCATCAGTTCTATTTGGGCACACTGCACAAAACACTTTTTTACAACCATGTTTGATTATTTCCAAATACAAAAATCAGTAGTAGTTGACAGCTGTCATGACTGTCACTCATTTATATTCCGTCGGAGGCAAATGTAAGCCACACCCTCATTGGTTAGTTTTATTCTGACGTCATCAGGCGAAAGGGGAAGCGGAAATTCGAACATTATAATTTCAAAGACAATTTTCTCATGAATAAAAAATAATACGAAAAAAATAAAAAATAGGGGCTAAATATTTTTTCTTATTCTTTTGATTAAAGCAAAGAAAAAAAAACCGTGCAACACCTCATTCCACGTTAAGACGCACCCAACATATTCGTATGTAAATATCCAGTTGAAAAGTTGGGAAGTCCCCTGAACGCTCAATAATTTTTTTTTTAATTTTATGTTTTGATTGTTGATTAGTGTGTCTATAGTATGACGTCTCTAGTCTGCGTCGTGTACATTGACAAGGCCAGTTGTAGTGTTTTGCGCCTTACACTTTTGCAGGGTGGGCCTGGCGTATCCAGGATTTAGTTTCACTAGAACAATCAGCTCTGTTAAGAGGAATCGAAATCTAAATATACAAAACTATCTGGGCTTAAAATGTAATAATTAATGAAATGTACTTAATCATTTTAAGAATTCAATTAATAATAACTTTTTTAAGCTTTGATTCTTGATAGTCCTTATCATACAGTTTAGGTCCAGTGGCGTCGATAGACCATTTCTGAGTGGGCTTGCGCCCTCCCTGTTTAATTTTGCGCCCCCTTTCCGTGTTTTTATTTAAATAAATTATTAAAAATCAATCTGATTTTTTTACTATTTTATTATGCACTTATTTATCTACAATAAGCAGCGAGACGATTATGTACCTACGACTTTAACCGAAGAGGAAAGGTTACCGCTGCTCTAAAATATGAAGCGAAAATTCAAATAAATTATTCCTGTATTAGAACTATTAACGCATTAAAAAATTCAACACACGACAAGCATCCTTCCGATACTAACCTGCATTTTAAAATAAAAATTATTGAAATCTTTTAATACTTGACTTTTCTCGTTTTGCCATTAAAATCAAAGTCAAATACCAATAGATTTCAATAATATATTTTATTTGAAATCGTCACTAAAGTGCACAAAAATCGGCATTAAAAGCTCAGAAATCGGCACTAAAGTAATCCATTATAGGACGATTTCTGAAAATGCAGTGTTGCCAATGATATAGTAATTATTGTATACGTAAAATTGTTTCAAAGTTATAATTTTGCATTTTTAATCAATTTCTTCGTTTTAAATAAAATTTAGTTGCGTGTTCTTAATAAATTTAATGTCTGAGATTAGAAATATTGAATGGCAGACAAGGCAGACAGGTTTGTAAACATAACCTATAAAAATAAGTATTCCTTTCATTTTCACAAATTTTCGATTTCAAATAAAATTTAATATGCACCTCGGCCCTAAAGGGCCTCTGAAAATAAACTCCACATTCGTGATAAAAAGTAGAACTTCAGTGCCTTGATACATAAATAACTATTTTTAATTCAGGTTAATATCGGAAGTATGCGTGTCGTGTGTTGAGTTTTTTAAAATGTTAATAGTTCGAAACAATTAATTGAATTTTCGCTTCATATTTTAGTACAAGGGTAACCTTTCCTCTTAAGAAAGATAATATAAGAAATCAAAATGATGCACCATTCAGGCTATAAAAGAGACGAAATTATTTAAGGCTATCCCATTGCAAGGACACAATGAAACAAAAAATTCAACAAATAAGGCCAATTTTATAGACTCTAGTTATTAAAAAAATTGATCCTTTTCTCCAGAATTACAATGTACCTGAGAATGCACATTATTGTTCACTACATCACAAAATCATGTTATAGAGAGTAGTGCAAAATGTATAATACGCAAAATAACTCCGGAAATTAATAATTATGATTATTTTGCAATAATAGTAGATGATCCTCGGGACATCACTGCAGAAGAACAGATAAGAATTTGTGTTTGCTTCTACATCTGAATATCTTCCAAAAGAAATATTTTTATGTTTTAAACATGAAAAAATTTAAATGCAGAATCAGACTGTAAAAAATTATTTCGTTCTAAAGGTGCGCCCTGTTGCGCCCTCCCTGTTAAAAGTACCTAGTGACTCCCCTGTTTAGGTCCAGTTTTAATATGAATGACATGTTCTAATTTGTAACTACGGCGCAGGACTTCATTATTGCATTTAAAATCTTATGTTAATTTCAAATATCATTTGGTACTGTCGTGAATTAGATATTAATATCACGCGGGTCTTCATGAAGAGCACCTTGGATCATGCGATTAGAAAAAGAAAAAGAATTTCTGTAATTGTTTATTTACTTGAAGCAATGTTTTAAAGTACGAACATAATATAGTTATTTTTTATTCTAGATTGCGAAATTTCACTTTTATATTCGAGAATAGAAAAGCATTTCGCAATCGAGTATCAAACAACGTTTTTCCGAAAACTATGTCCAAAAATGGATAAAAATGTAAAGAGAAAATTTTGAGGGTTAGGTTTAATTAATGTAACATTCAAGGAGGATCGTGACATCTAACGTCACCGTGACAGCAATATAACTAATATTATATATTGCAGCAATTAGGACAATAAATACAAATAGAATTATTTTTTTTTATACAAATAAAAATAAAGAGACAGATTTTATTAATTTGCGACCCTTTCTTCTATCAAAAAATTTCTGTATGTAAAAGACTTTCATATCCAGAATGCAAAAGTTTTTTCCCACTCCCAATATAGTAAGTAGGTTATTAGGACATTGTTTGTAGGGATATATGTTTCTATTAGCGACGGGAAGTAAGGATTGTCCTTACTTCCCTACAGCTGAACTTACCTCCCTCTTTGTGAAATACCAACAGTTAGATATTTTAATCTCGTGTCAAATATTTATTCATTCTTATAATTTATAATTTTGAATTTAATTTCTATCAAATTGTCCTCATTTCATAAATATTGCCATTCAACAGTTACCGTTAACGTGACAAATGTGACAGATGACAGTGTTCTTCTAAAATTTTCCATGAAATACTTAGAATCTTTTTTTTTTAATTCCTTGACAGCCTTGACATATCTGGCAGTGAAAATGAACAGGTAAAAAATAAATCAGCGGGAGTGGAAAAAATCCTATATGCAACACGAGATGTAGGTCCATTTGACCACTCTCGGACTTATTTGCTAGCTCTCGCCATCGCTCGGGCGCAAAATCGTCCTCGATTAGTTAATGGTACCTACATCTCTTGTAGCATAAATACCTATTCCCGGGTTTCAGGATATTAATCCCTTGGTTACATGTACAAAAGTAGGCTGGTAACTAAGTAATAACTATATCTATGGTAATATTATCACCATACTGACTTGTCAACAATGGTCTACAAAATGAAAATAAAATAAAATGAAAGTATAATGCTCTTCGTTAATACATACAGATAACATTAGTGTATCGTTCTAAATACGGTTTACTTTATTCAAAATAATAAACATGAGGAATAAAGCACATAATTTGAATATTTGTCATATTGACATATGTCAAAAAAAATGTTCTGTTAACCATGGCATTCTGAAAGTAGCATTAACGAAAAAATTTCAAAAAATAATATTTGTTATATGTATTTAGTCTTCATTTTCTGAAACCGATAAACTATTGAACAAACCACGGATGTTATGAATCATAACAAGCCTTAGATGTCTTAAAATCCTCGCTCTACCAGCTCGGATTTCAAAATGACATCTGCGGCAGTTATGATATACATAACATTCTTAGGAATGTTAATAGCTATTACGTTCTGCACCCAAAAAACTATATCTTTGCATGTTATTAGTTGTCATGTAAATATCAAATTTTGAAGAAAGGTTTCAAAAAATCTTTTTTTTTTCAAACGTCATTAAAATGACATCTTTTGTGACTTGATTCACAAAGTAGAAATAAAATAAATAAATATCCATAGAAACTATGTAGCATAAGCGAATAAGAAGTAAAATAGTGCGCTTGAAAAAAACTATAATGTGTCATTCGGAGAAAAAGTAGCACTGAGCACCTGGCAATACTAAAATGTAAATGTACACGTTGCCAGGTGCTCAATTCAGTAAGAAGCGTTTATTGTTAAAGCAAGCATAATATTTTGGATAAAAGTTTTACTGTCCAACTACGGTCCTTTTCCCTGTTTGAACGGTTTCAAGCAATTTTCAACTTTCATAGCCATGTAACGCACTGAAAGGAGTCTATATTTGCGTGAAACGCAAAAATTTTCATGGTAGCAACGATTAGTATTGGTACGATTCGAACATTTTAAATCAGGAGAATTGCTTGTATTTTATTGTAAGAAAAACCGCAAACAAACAATTCTATATAAGAGATTTTTTTCCGTAATCTATTACATTGTTTTTATTTTTATTATATTTTGTTTACCAACAAAAATTCTACAAATTATTACAACACTGCCAGACTAGTTTGTGGTTTCAACAATCTCTATTAATATTTAACGCGCAAAACACTTGTTTCCTTTATATACTCATATTTCAAAGTCTTGATGATATATTAATTTATTCCATTTGCTATGAAATTATATGTGAACCTTCATAATTATACTTTGCAAAAAATTGGTAGTCGCAAGGTGTATCAGGTCTGCGAATTTTAAATTATAGCATCGCAGTAATCCTTGGCAAAAAACAAATGAATATCGTGTGGTTCGTTCACCTGTTGAAGGACCTCCAAGCGTTCAATGGCAGGCATTTGTTTTTGTTTTGCATTATCAAACGGGTGGTGCGAAAAACTCCGTTCTAAAAATTTCTTTGTTTTCATTTGTTGATTGTTTTTAGTGTTCTGTTAAATTAGGCGACAACATTGCAAAACAAAGAAAACAATGTATATATTTATATGTTTTTCGTCATATTTTTGGGAATTTTTGTTGACTTATTGACGTCATGCCCGGCACTAGACTCTGTTCGCTGAAACGAGAGAATGTGGAACTAATTTTTGAACAGAACATTCTATTGGTTCGGCTTCAAATTAATCATTTTTTGACCAATAGAATGACTTGTCTCTATTCAAGAATTAGTTCCATATTCTCTCGTTTCAGCGAACGGAGTATAGTATATACATGCGTATTGCAGTCCCGTGCAAGTTTGTTAGCTGTTACTGTCAAATAGATAGGTTATGTGCAACTGCAACTGTATATTTGTACAAACGTACGTTTCCAATAATTCTTTTATTACTGACACACTTATTTTTTATATTTTGCGTTCATAATGAAGTCATTACGATACGCAATTGCGTATGGTAATGACCTTCATTTCGATACGCAATTTTTTGTTTTAGACGGTTCGTACTAGACGACGTTTCTTTAACCCATTTTTACCTAATTTATTTTTAGTTAATTGACAATTCATTTTAATAATATAATGTCGAAATTATTATTTTTTTTTATTTAGGGAAGATTATTTACATGAAAATGTACAAATGGTTACAAATATCACAAATTGAGTAAGTAAATGTTAATATAATGTTCGAATTAGTCCACAGAGATGGACCTATACTCTATCCGTTTTAACTATAGACTAGATGGCGTTTCGAGCGCGGCCGTTTTCACATGTATTAAATAAAAAATTCAAATTTTGGCGCCATTCCTGGATTTAAAAAAATTCTTTCTAATTGACATTTTTTCAGTAATTTTGTCTTGTACGTATATGTGTTAATCTATATTGTGTTTTTATGCATATACTTAGGTACTTATAATTTCCGTACCTTTCTCTACATTTCGGCGAAAGGGGCATGCATAAATAAAAACCACATTATTCAAATAAATTGTAAAGAATACAACGTAAAATAAAAGTATAATTCACCTTTGAAATATAAATATTTACACTCTATTTTTATCCATAATATTAACGAAGAGACCAATAACAAAACTAACGAATTACTAACTAAAAACTAAGAAAACGCGCACAATGAAAACTATGTAATATGAAATATAACGACAAAACACCATCAAAATTATGTAAACGAAAAAAACAAACAGAACTGAACAGAAATTGATAATATGTAATAAATCGTGTACTATTAACTTTTTTGACATTTATATATTTTATGTCAGACGGAAAAATAATTGATACAGTTGTCAAGCAAATTTAAATTTCGCGTCAATTATTTTACTGTGTAAACTCGGTTTACGTTTGAACCAATCAGAGAGCTGGAATCTTAAGCCCTATCTCACCCAATGCTCTATAGTTATAACGGATAGAGTATAGTAGTACTAAAAATTTGTAGATTGAACCTTTGAACGATAGAAAATTATTTTTAATTAATTTTAAAGCAAGTTTAGTTCAAATATAAGAAAAAATAAAAATTTCCTGTACACTGAGGCTGAAAGGATTAAATTGTCAAACGTCAAACCTGGAAGATAAGAAATTTCAATATAACCTCAAAATTTCTTTTAGTTTGTACAAGGCGCAAAATATAAAAAATAGTATAAAGAACTCATTTTATAAGACTTTCTTTCGCACTTGTCAATTAGAAATCTAAATTTTGACGCGTGCGAAAAAAACATGTCTTATAAAACACGTTCTTTAATATACTATTTTTTACCTCCATTGTACTTACACAGACACTTTTTACAATTCAAAATATATTAATTTGGCAAACTGTAGTGGCAAGAACTGACGATCGTAGTAACTGCAAAAAGTGCGACCTCGTGGTTCAGTTTACTGGAAAAGTATAAAAGAAAAACGTAAAACCCAGCTAGTGTTAGCACTAAATAAATAAAAGTATGTATGTATTGTATTTCGGGATTTCAACCTCTATCGGTTATATCCCTAGGGGGCTTACACACACAACATATTAATTTTACTTTTACATCGCCACATGTGATGTCCGCCAGTGAAAGCCCTTGTTACAATCACAAGCCGGTACCATATAGCTTTGTGGTTGCCAAATTAATTGTATCCCAACTTGGAAAGGTAACGGGAGTAGCGATCAAGATCAGTCGAAAAAAATCTGATGTAGCCAGCACATTACCTTCCGTCAGTTCTATGCATTTTGTACAAATTCCACACAGAAAGTTTTTTACAAATGATTCCATATTTCCAGTACATTACCTTCAGTCAGTTCTATGTATTTTGTACAAATTCCATACAAAAAGTTTCTTGTAAGATTCTATATATTTCCAATAAAATTATGACTCAAACATATTATGTAAATTGCACTTTGACACTGACATTTGTCAATCAGAATTTTCTTAATGTAGTAGATGTTTCCAGGTTTCCTCGACCTGGATTCGAACCCACGAGTTCTGAGACCAGAGGGTAGCAATCTACCACTGTACTACCCCGCCACTTCTGTAATAAAAGTAATTTTTATTATTGTAAGGGTTTTTGAAATTTGGACGAAAACAAAACGCAATATATTTATTTGTTTGTTTATTATAGATATCGTAATGGTTAAAAGTTAAAATTATGTATCACTGTCGCATGACAAAGATGGAAACTTTGAATGTCGTATGAGTTATGATTTAATATTTATCAAGACACCCGTGTTTTTGTTGTACTGTTTTCAGATAAAAAATAAAAATATAGGCGCATAAATATATCAGAAAAAATGGAAATTACGCAAATAAAATATTACCTACTTTTTATAACTTTACTCTTATGGTTTTTCATTTATATAATATAGTAAAATGGAAACTTTGTTTTTCTATGCCGGTATTTCCCGTAATTTGAATTTACATAAGAAATAACCGACAATAATTTTTGTGTTTATGAAAATTAGTTCTTCTTATTAATTAGCATATTTTCAACTAAAGGTCACTGTATTATTCTTGTCCTAAATTTCGAATACGTGAAATATATTTAAATTTGGTAAATTAGAAACACACATATTAGATTAGATGTTAAAAAAGAAAATTTTAAATGAAATCTAATATTGAAAAAAATGTTAATAAATTTTTCCTATCAGTATATTGTTTGAAAAAGTAGAAGTATGAACAAAATATATCTAATATTAGTAATTTTATATCTAGTGACCTATGAATTTTTTCGGAGAAACAAATACAACATTAAAATAACTTCTAAATAAGGCAACTTTTGTTTAATTTAATCGACTTCGTATCTCTTATTGTTCTCAAGATACCACTGTTGAATGGCACACCCAGCAATGGGTAAAAGGGTCGCTGTAAAACTGACAATATGCGCCATAAAATATAAAGTAGGTAAAGCAAGGAATTCCTGTCATGCTTCAATTTCAAAAACATGACCTTCTGGTTATTTATATTATCTTTTTCACCCAAACTCCCTGTGATTCTAATAAAATCATCACATCGCATCACCCATGACTTGACTCTCATTTGTTTTAACTCCGCCCACGTTGATAACGGGACACTGGCACGGGCAGCACTGTCGCTCGTGAACAAAATACTGTCGACCGTTGGCTTGGCAAGCTGATATTAGCTAGCTGCTTTTACCACGCGCCACTCAGTTGAACAGTCGACTATCGCTTGAACAGTTGGCCAGAGGATTGTATTTAACAGTTGACTATCGCTAACGCAACAGCTCAGCGAAGTTGAAGCAGTGCTTGCTTGATTTTTGAGAGCATATTGTGAATTTATAGATTTTGAATAACAGTTGAATTGTTTATGAACTAAGACAAGTGAAGTGACTTTTTTGTTTCGATATTGAAATGTGGTGGTTGTCTGATTCTTTGCTGGTTTCTAGTGTTATTAGAGGTACTTATTATTATAATTATTATATTATAATACTAATTTATAATCATACAAAATATAGACAAACAGTATATGTCAAAAATAATTAAATTTAATAATTAGACCTATTCTGTATCTCAGAGGTTCATTTTTAGAAATTTATAATATTTCACCAATCAAGTATGTTGACAACAAAACATTGAATTTTTATTTGTCAAATCAATGTCTATTGGATATTTTTTTTTATTGTTGTACATTTTGTATTGTAAGTTTATAAAAATAGTGAGAAATATTAAACAAATTATAAAAAATGTTCAAACAATATAACTATTTTTATTACAATAATGAAACTATACATACTTTGTTTTATACATATTTTGTTATTTGTAAAATTATAATAAACAAATTGTTTTACATCAATATCAATATGAAATATTTTACAAACAAATTGACTACTATAAAATTTTAATTTCGTTCCAACTTTTAAATCTTTTTGTACCTTTTTTGAAAGTTGGCATCTCGATAAAAATTCTTAACCGTTCGTTAACCAGATACAGGTGGATAAAGCCAGTTTGATTTCCCTATATATAGGCAGACCAAACTCAAGTATTTGAATTATTTTTTTACATATCCATTCATGGAATTCGATCTTTATTGATTTGCATAAATTTCTGTACCAGTGTGTGCTACAGGAAATTGAATGTTTATTTATGATACGGTTATAAATCAAGATAAAAATATTAATTAGAAAGGAAAATTGCATTATGCATTATAAAGTTCTATAATTTTATGTTATTAATTTAACCTTATATTATTTATTTATTATGTTGTAATCGAATGGAAAATATTGGAAAAACAATTTTTATAAAATTAATTGTACCTATAGTTCAGACTGAAAATTCGATAATATATATATTTGTTGTTAATACTATTTTAAATCTAAAATTTTTGCTTTATAACTTGAGCCCCTCAAAATTGACCAATTATGTCATAGATCAAAAATTTGTAAAAAAAATCAATGTGCCCTCTGGAGAAAAGTGGAATAAACTTTACATTAGCGTACAATTTATATTCGATTTATTGAATATCAAAATGCTAATTACGGTTAAAATCTTCAAATGAGGGTACTTCCGGTCAACCAATTATAACCAAAATCTAATGAGCTCTTCATATGAATGTAACGTTGAGGAATACGAAATAATTATAATTTTTAGAATTGTAGTGTTTGAGTTATCGTCGGAGAGAAAAATCGTCACACACACACACATATACACATAGACTTACAGACATCATCGCAAAAATAGTAAAATCGTATTCTAGGGACTCCAAAACGTGTTAATTTATTAAAAACCCACCATCAAATTTTTTGACCAAAAACAATACCTTCCTTACCTAAAGGTATGACTGAAGATAAAAATATCAATGATTTTTGATTTTTTTAAATAAATTATTATTTTTGCCAACCCTGGTTAAATTACACCCTGTAATTCTATTACAAAAAATCTGATGTGACCAACAACAAACCTCCCGCTATTTAATTTTTATTAATTTAAATATATATATACTTACATATTTAGTTATTGCGGAAACTGTATTAAGATCCATTCCATATAACTAGAGTTCTATTCTACTATCTTCTTTTTAAAACATTACTGTTATTAATTTGAAATGATTAGTTCTTTGACAGTGACATTTATCTGTCAGTTACATACATTTAAGATATGAACTGTGTAACCAAGGAGATTTGCTTGTTAAAGCGTAGGCTCCGGGATTAAATTTATAGATAATTTTATGAATTTATCCATAAAATATATAGAAAAGGTATTAATGCAAATCTATAGAAAATTTAATAATCTTTAATTTTTATAATAACATTAATCTCGAAAAAATATCATTTGCAGGTATTTTTCGAAGAAAAACTATTTTAAGCTTCTAGTAAAGTGCCATTTCCGGTTATCCGATTTTCACTAAAATCTAATGGGCTCTTTCCAGTACAGAAAAAGTTCGAAATACAAGGTCTCAAAATTTTCTGAATCATAGTATTTGAGTTAGAGTAAATGATCCACACACACAGACATCATCATGAAAATGTTAAAATTGGATTCTAGGGACCTTAAAACGTGGTCATTTACCAAAATCTCGATATGCGATTTTTAGCACAATCCCTATACCTCCCTTACCAAGGGTAGCGGGAGGAAAAAATATAAATAAATCAATATATTTTTAGATCGGTTATGACGATATGTTTGTACAATAAATAGTTGAAAGATGTGACAAATACATATATTTATTTATCTAAATCAAAATAGACATACCGTGTATAATTTTAGAACAACAAAGAATATATAGAAATTGCGTTTTATTCATAGTATATTTTTACATTAACAACGCAATTTTACATATTCTATGAATAGGATATCCGTTTATAAATAATTAACAATCGACAAAAACTAATAGATTGCAGATTTTCAATCACTTTATCCGCTAACCCTATCCTGAAAAGAATGACAATCACATTCCTTTGTTTACATTTCAATTGTTATTGCAATTAGCATTATGACTTGCAGTTTTCCATGTGCGTTGAAAGAAACCTTCATTTAAACTTTCGGCGCCAATTTATCAAAGTAAACAAAATTTTGTTTTAATTGCTACGCAATCATGATTATAGTAAACAAATAGTCTCGCAAATAGTGATTAGTGATGCGATGCGTCTTTCAGAATTTTGATAAGGAAAAAACGCATATTTTTGAAGGATGATAAACAAAACAAGTATTGGAATAATGCAGATTATTTTTTGCATATTTTTGTGTGATTCATCGTAAATAGCAAACATAATTTGAGATATATTTGAGTGGGAGTATTCATCAAATTTCTGGGAAATTGTATGCGTTATGTTTTATTAGAATTAGCAGAAATGTTTATACATAATAAAACAACAAATATATTTCACGGATTTTTCGTTATTTGTTTGTTTTTTATTTTCGCGAAATCAATCAATAATATTAATATATCATCATTACTGATTATACATTACTGGGTGTACGAATTTACTGCTCATATTTCTATACCGACTATATATTTTATTTTTGTATCGCAGAGCGTGTGATGTACTTCTAGGGTACTCAAATACTTGTGGAGAGTGCACTACAGAGATTATGTTTCTTAATAAATAACTATTACCGCCCGAGTCACAAAAAAGATTAGGCTTAATCCTTATTTTTGGATTAGTAAATTTTACTTTAATTTTGGCAGTTTATTTCTTAAAATATAGTCTAATCTAATCCAAGTAACTGCATTTTTGATAATAAAATGAAGATTAAATTTTATACCGGGATAAAAAAGAATTCACTAATCAAAAAATGAGAATTAACTTAAACTTTTTTTGCGAATCGTTAATTTTTATTAATCTAAATACACACCTACATATTTACATATGCTGGAAACTGTATTCATTTCCTTTCCTATTGTTTTATTTCCTTTTATCTTTTAAATACGTTACTGTTATTAATTTGAAATGATTAGTTCTTTGACAGTGACATTTATCTGTCAGTTACATACATTTGAATAACTGCGCAACCAAGGAGTTTTGTTTGTTTAAAGCGTAGACTCCGGGACTTAAATTATAGATAAGTTTATAAATTTATCCATAAAGTATATAGAAAAAGTATTAATGCAAATCTGTAGAAAATTTAATAATGTTTAATTTTTATAATAACATTAATCTCGAAAAAATAACATTTAAAGATATATTTTGAAGAAAATCTATTTTGAGTAGTAAAGTGACATTTCCGGTTATCCGGTTTACACCAAAATCTAATGGGTTCTTTCCATTACAGAAAAAATTCGAAATACAAGGTTTCAAAATTTTCTGAATGATAGTATCAGACAAACATCATCGTAAAAATGTTAAAATTGGATTCTAGGTACCTTAACGTGGTCATTTACCAAAATCTCGATATGCGCATTTAGCACAATCCCCATACCTCCCTTATCAAGGGTAGCGGGAGATAAAAAACCATATTGTAGGTATTTAAAAATATTCTATTTTTTCAAAATACACTTTTGACTAATTATAGTAATCAATATACAGGGTGTAACAGCTAAACGAGCTACCTCAAATAATTTATATATTATTGAAGATAGAATAAAATACTATAAGACAATATTATAGAAGATTATCCGAATAGAGAAAAAAATATTTTTTAAACCAGTGTTTTTTTATTGGCATATATTATTTTTAGACCCAAATATACAGGATGGTGATTATGGCACAGCCGAAAATCTTTAAACATTTGTTAATTTTTTTGTTAAATTCCATGGCTATCTCAATTTTTGGGGCAAATTTCGACATTTTCATACCTAATTTCTGCTGTTATAACGCGTGTAAAAATTTGCTTATGGATTAAGATGGATATTTTGATGATCTGCAACTTTTATTTGAAGCTTTTTTACCTAAAATAACATGGGAAGCAGGAAATTACAAAATTATGATTTTACATATTACAGTCCTATGTTTGGCTGTGCCTGTTACCATCGCCATCTCGTTATTATTCTATAGATTGTAGGATATTCTTGAAAGTACATACAACTATTTTTATACCTAATTAAAGCATCAAAGATGCAATTATTTATTTATTCTTCTTGCGCAAATCCTGCACCTATGCAGGAAATTATTCCTCAGGAATGTTGCATCCACGCTTCAAAGCGCAGTAATTATTTCTTATTTCTAATCTGCATATACATAGCAGGCTATGACAATGTTTTTAAACATTTGATTGTTTTCTTTTGTTATGAACTGGTAAAACAAAAGTACCCAATCAAGAAGACATGTGACAATTAATAAACAATTAAACATAAAATAATCATGATAATTGTTGTGTGATCGATTGTTTAAATAGTCAAGGACAATAAAACAAATGAAATCTGCATTCCAGGCATTGTTTCAAGACCTACTGCGAAATGGAATTGCATGTGCTTTTAATTTATTCACACAATTAAATAAATAATTAGTACAGAAATAAAATAAAATTATATAGGTTTTGTTTATTGTTTTTGTTGTATTATAAAGTAAAACATATACAGGGTGTAACAGCTAAACGAGCTACCTCAGAGAAAATATTTTTTTTAAACCAGTGGTTCATAAGTTACAATACAAAGATATATTTTTATAAATGGGATTGTATATATTGTTAAGTCCATTCGATAGAGTATTTTTTTCCGAATTCAACCATGTGATTATTTTATATCCTTACATAACAAAAATATTGAGAAAAATTCAATTGAAAATTAAATAAATTTAATTTTTATAGTTATTTTTTAGTGGGCTATGTATGAAAAAAAAACAATTGAGCTTAAATTGAAAAGAAACAAATATTTGTAATAAGGTTACAAACTGTGCTCTATTTAATTTCTATCCTAAATTTAATAATTCAAATGGACCTTTTCAATTTAAAGAGATAGAAGATATGCGCAACGAGGATCTGCGCATAGTAAGAACAACTGAGATCTATGGCGTTTGTTTCTAAAAAATTTAGATATAAAATGTGAGAATATCTCAGATAACTTTAAAAAATCTTATTGAAATAAGTTACAAAAGCTTTTATTGAAGTTAAAATGTCTTACGATGCAAATTTTCACTGAGAATACAGGTATTTTAATGACTGCAATATTTTTGACGTTTCGTTTGACAGCCAAACTGGCAGTTGTTCGCGCCATGTTCTTACTATTTGCAGCGATAGAAAGAGATAGCCGTTAAATTGAAAAGGTCCATTAATAAATAAAATAAATTTGATAAATGTCAATTTATATATCGACTCCACTGTATATTTTATTAATTATTTACGGAAAAATTCCTACATAAAACACTTGTTTTATATGTCAATATTGTGATAATATGTAACGGTGAAAAGTATATAAATATATACATAGATTATACATGACACTATTTTAAAAAAGATAAATAAAAAATTTCCTTCCCCGCAATTTTCCTGTATAATATTTTATCGCATTGTTTTGCTAATTACTTTACGCTTTAAATTCAAACTCTAGTACTAGTAGAACAATAAATGGGACTTTATTCTTTTACTCTGAAAGTCTAAAGTTCCCAAAAATTCCAATTATACTTTGTATTTAGATAATAGAAATCATATAAGCAATAAATGTAACATATGGTATATCGTTGTTTATTGTTACAGTGCCCACCAAAATGTCTCTTGCTGGAGTCCATCCTGCTGAAGTGCATTCCAACCATGGGTGAGTAAAAAAAAGTTTTGGATGCACTGATGATGGCACATATGCAAGAATAAAAACATTTTGAGAAGGGAATATTTTGTATGATAATATTTAATTTTTAACCACAAAATATAAACTAAATTTTTATTTTTGAATAATATTTTGAGAAATCTATAAATATATATATTTGTTTTGTTTTAAAAAATTATTATACTTCATTTTTAAATGAAAATATTTTGAAAAACTAGATGTTTTATAAAAATGTTTATCAACAATTTACGTGGACTATGACATGCAATATTAATCTAAATTATTGTTGATTACAATAATGCATGTTTAATTGTTACATTATTTCTTGTTTTTTAATGTATATTTCACATAAATAATGTTTTAATAATTACTCGAAAACTCAGTTATACACAACATTATTCTTATAAAAAAAGATCGTACAGTTAATTTCATATACCTCCCGCTATTTAATTTTTATTAATTTAAATATACCTAGATACTTACATATTTATTTAAGCTGGAAACTGTACTAAGATCCATTCCATATAACTATGGTTCTATTTACTATTTTCTTTTTAAAACGTTACTATTATTAATTTGAAATGATTAGTTCTTTGACAGTAACATTTATTTGTCAGTTACATACATTTGTGATATGAACTGTGTAACCAAGTAGTTGTGCTTGTTTAAAGCGTAGGCTCCGGGATTTAAATTTTATTAATTTATCCATAAAATATATAAAAAAATATTTATACAAATCTGTAGAAAATTTAATAATCTTTAATTTTTATAATAACAGAAATCTCGAAAAAATAATATTTGAAGGTATTTTTCGAAGAAAAACTATTTTGAGCTTCAAGTAAAGTAGCATTTCCGGTTATCTGTTTTACATCAAAATCTAATGGTTTCTTTCCATATAAGAATAAGGTAGAAATACAAGGTTTCAAAATTGGAGGTTCCCCACACACACGCATACACACATATACACAGACATCATCGTGAAAATGTTAAAATTGAATTCTAGGGACCTTAAAACGTGGTCATTTACCAAAATCTCAATAAGCGATTTTTAGCTAGATTCCTATACCTCCCTTAGCGGGCGGTAAAAACATTTGCTAATAATATATAACTTTTATAATATAATAATATAAATTTAGACAGTGTATATGGTCAAAATGATTAAACGTTAAATTTTTAATACACAGTTATATTTTCCTGAAATATGTAACATTTTTCATAAGTTTTATGCTTATATGTATACGGTGTTTCTAAAATACTGTAAAAAAATTTAAGGGAATATAGTACTGACCAAAATGAGTAAAAAAGCTTAATCAACATGGGTCCTATCTACCATAGTTTCCGAGATTTGAGGCAGTGAAAATGAGTTTTACGGGGTTTACGTCTGCTATCTCGAAAACTATAAGAGTTACGACTTTGATTAAATGGGATTTTTTGTTTACCTTTCAGAGGTCATCTTAGATGTGCTTTTGTTTTTTTTATAGTCTATTTACTAGACAAAATTTTGCTCGATCACTATCTTTATCAGTTTTTTCCAATTTTCGTTTTTCTCGGAAGCAGTTGAAGATCAGTCCTATGTTGTTTAAGCTTTTTTACTTATTTTGGTCAGTCCTATATGCCCTTAATTTATTTAAAAGTATTTTTGAAACAACCTGTATACAGATTTAGACCTGTAGAACATTCTAGAAAATGTATGCAAATGTTCATAATAAGACTTAATTGAATAAAATTGTAGATATACTTAATTGAATGATAGTGCTTTCTATCAATTGAAGAAGATAGTAGATGGTTCTAGGAGTAGACAAATATTTATTTATAATATTTATAACACACATCATTTTGTCTATTATAAAATATATCTTTTCTATATCAGTGAAAGCGCTGTTCGAAACTAAAAGTCTTGTTGTGTTTACATCAAAATGGCGCCCGTGCAGAAATACTCGTTGCGCTACTTTAGCATCTTCCGTTATTCGGTAAATTATGATAATACAATATGCGAATATACAGTTAGCCCATCCGAATCAGGCCAGGTTACTGCGTAGAAAGAAAACGGTTCACTCTGAATTCCAAATACGTTTCACTTGTTTTGTAATTTTTTAGAGATGCCACGAGCTCTAGATATTAAAAATTTAAAGTATTTAGAGGTCAAAGTATAAAAACCATAAGGTAAATTAAAAATTTATTAGACAAGTGATTTAGTGTTCAGTTACATATTTTATACTTATAAGTTTATAGAACTTTTTAAATTACATTCTTGCGTGATTGTACTGACCTAAATAGCAGTTTTTTGTTTGGGAACAATTGCATTCCAATGTTCAATGTTTGTATACATTTGATTGGAATTTGTATGCTTTATAACAAAACATAAACAAAGGAAAATTTTGATTTTTTAATAGAGACAAAATACCGGTTATCAAATTTATGAATCATGAAAAATAATTAGTTGTGTAGACTTTTGCTTCCCTTCGAAAAATGATATAAAGTGATCGACTTCATTCGGACTTTTGGGAAGAGTTTTGTTTTTGAATTTTACTTTTTTACAATTTTTCGACATTTCGAAGGCCCAATAATCTTCATCTTCAGCAATCTGTTTAAGTATTTTAATTTACAATGTGTTCTGGATAAATCCAGACATCCAGAGTCTTTTGACATCAATGCATGATCACCTCCATTCTTTTATCTTGAAGGATTAGTGCTTGATATATTTTATGTTGTTTTTTACATATTTTATCGTTACATGGCGCAAATGACTTGAAATTTGAAAAATTATTGTAGATGTGGTGTTCTGTCATTCGTATGACAGTAAAATTTATAGGTTGTTTATATTGACTAAAAATCGTGATTGATATTAATGGATAAAAGAGACAATTGCAACAACTATTACTGGATTTTATGGATTAAAAAGGTATAGTATGACTAGCAAATGAAAATTGACGTTTAAAATATTTAGTAGATGTAGTTTCTTTTGAAAACATTTCCCTATATTTGATTTGAAAGGAAACTGACCCTTATGTATTCCGTTACAAAAGATTAGAATTGTACTCAATACCAGGAGGCATTTAAAATGACCTTAGCAACAGGTTTCAGGGATGTATTAAAAAAAATTAATACCGTAAATTGTAGTTCGTTTGTCTCAGGTGTAAGCAACCCTCGAGTCGGAATTACTGTTAGAGGAAATTAAAAATAATCCTATTTCATAGAATTGCCAAACTAAATAGTTTAAAGATCAAAATATTTTGTTATAATCAACATGAACGAAAAATGTTTAAAATATTTTAAACGCACCCCTGTTTTGATATTCATTTTCAGCCAGACATAGTAATGTATTTGTGTGGTGCTTTCCTAATCCGGTATTTAAATAGATTCATGCAAAAATTTCATACAATTCTATTCTTCTCTAGGGTTTCAAAAGAAACATCTATAAAATAATTTAAACGTCAATTTTCATTCACTAGTCATACCATAACTGCAAGTAGAAGTGGATAAAAGCGTTAGTTGCTTCATTTACCTTCTTTCTTTCAGGATTGCAAATCCTGAAGATTGCAAAAATTAGCATTTAAAGAGATAGAAGATATACGCAAGGGGATCTGCTCATAGTAAGAACAACTGAGGTCTATGGCGTTTGTTTCTAAAACATTTAGACGTAAAATGTGAGAGAAATCTTTGATAACTTTAAAAAACTTCTCGAAAGAAGTTACAAAAGCTATTATTGGTGCTAAAATGTCTAACAATGCAGAATACAGGTATTTTAATGGCAGTAATATTTTTGACGTTTCTTTTGACAGCCCAGGTGGCAATTGGGCGCCATTTTGCTTACTTTTTGCAGCGATAGAAAGAGCCGTTAAATTGAAAAGGTGTATTATGCAATAACATTATATTTTTTAAAATTAAATTAGCATGACATGTAAATCTAGTAATTTCGTGACGTCATTATCCAGTTACAAACTTGGATGACGTGCCTCCTCTGCATAAATATTTTTACTATAGCATTGCCTCGAAAGAGGTAAACAAGGGTAGTACGCGCTCAGTCAAACTCGAATCGTATTCCGAACAAATGTCGTATACCAAACAAATAATTTCGCGTCCGAACATGACGTTACTAAGTTGAGCGTATTGCAGTCGTATACCGAGGTTCCATTGTATAATAATATTTAATTCTCAAGTGTAATTAATTCGACCCTGTTTTTTACCGATTACTTTATTATGATTTCAGCGTTAATAACATCTACAACTTTTATTCCATAAAGAATTGATTTTGGTGTTGCATCATATTGCATTATAAATTTTATACCCTTTAAAAAACCCATAAAATCTGTAGAAATAACTACGCAATAAAATTTCAATAATTTTTACCAATATTATTTTCCTTATCGATTATTTCTGAATGAAAGCCAGGTTATTTCAGCTCCAACACTGAAACCACATGGCAAGGTCGCACATTACATTACCATTACGCTGTCTCCACGTGGCGCCAAATAATCATATAGGTACAACTCCACAAATGATTTCTCATATTCTGTGATTCAACCAAGGATAAGGTTAACTTACAATAATTGCATATTTTTTACTGAATTGTCCTTGTAGAAGAGAAAAATTGATTGTTAAGTAATGTTGGTAGTAATAAAGGAAATCCATTATGAAATATGTGATATAGAACGTTATGTCATTATTTGAAGTGAATTTTTAAAACAGGAAAAACCAATTAAATATTACGGAGAAAAACGTCTGATGCTAGCCAGAGGTCAAGAAGTACGAACAAAAAATTTATTTGACACATAATAAATGTTAATTTTTACGTAGTATTTGTATAACTATAACAATTCTTGGAAGTGTTAAACAAAAACAGGAACATAAAATACATTTATCTATTAAATTATTGTTTCCTTCATAAAATAACTTGAAACAAATCCGTAATAACATAAAACATAAATGTATTTAAATTTTAGATGTTTTACTAGCGCCATCTGTGGTAAAATGCTGAACTGGGGTATTCCGGCATTTGTAATGGACCTTTTCAATTTAAAGAGATAGAACATATGCGCAATGAGGATCTGCGCATAGTAAGAACAACTGAGAACTTTGGCGTTTGTTTCTAAAAACTTTAGACGTAAAATGTGAGAATATCTCAGATAACTTTAAAAAATCTTATAGAAATAAGTTACAAAAGCTTTTATTGAAGTTAAAATGTCTAACGATGCAAATTTTCACTGAGAATACAGGTATTTTAATAACTGCAATATTTTAGACGTTTCGTTTGACAGCCTAACTGGCAGTTGTTCGCGCCATTTTCTTACTATTTGCAACGATAGAAAAAGATAGCCGTTAAATTGAAAAGGTCCATTATTTTTTTGCACGATCGGGTTATTTTTTATATTTACCGATAGTGTTTCCAAGACAGTAGGTCATATTTACAAATTACTGAACGGTAAGTGATGTGACTCACGTCGGTAAGTGATGTGCTTCACTTACCGTTCATGAGGCGAGACGGTAAATAAACAAAAACAAAAATTAGAGATTACTTCAAAAATGACAAAAAAAAATTAATATGTCAAAATAATTTTCAAATCTTATTTTTCTTTTAAAATTTGTGCCTCGATCGTGCAAAAAATAGTATCACGAACTTTAAGGAATTACCGATCTCAGACAAAATCCAAACATTGTCTTCGATCGGAAACTGTCCTTACCGTTCTTTATACTTAATAAACTATTTTTTCATTGGTTCAAAAGTAGGACTGAAAATCTAATTTTGAATTTTCCATTATGGCGCGCTTATAACGGTAATCCGCCTGTTGACATCTGCACTGAAATTCAGCGCCTAAACCCACTTATTTAAAACTTTTGAACAAGAAAAAGTAGATGAACAAACATATACCAAAGAAACACGTAATAATAACAGCCAGCAAAATGAATAAAATATCAAATACAAAATATACTCGCATAATTACTACTAGCGAACTAGCGCCATCTGTTTCTAACCCTACATATTTAACCCACTTTAACATAAATAAGCAACAACATACCGAATCTTATTCATAAAGTTGCCCAGTTTTAATGTTTTTTAACTCAAAAATATGTCTAAATGATATTTTTATATTAAAATTGATACAAAATTGTAGCAATCAAATCTGCAAATAAATAATGTGTCATCAACTATTTTACCAAAATTTGTATAAGTAACATTTTTAATAACATTTTTTTTTTCTTGCAGTTCTTTGACAACTCTGAGCCACAGCCTGGACGACATCCCGAGCTGGTCCGTGCCCCAAGACAACATCCTAACCATAGAGGAGCTCCGCCTACAACTCTCCTCCTGTTTCACCTGCGGCGTTTCTTGGGCCGAGCACCACGTCTCTCTCGACTGCTCCGAATGCGGGGGCTATGGCCTGCAGCGCCCTTGTGCCCGTTGCGACGGCCGTTGTGGTCGCGAGTGGAAGAGAGACCTCACCATGTCCCACGCCTCCGGAAAAGCCAAGTGGCAAGGCGAGTGCGGTCTCCAATCAGAAGGAGTTAACCGGGAACTCGCGCAGGAGTTGTGTCAGAGGTTGGAGAAATTAAAGGCCAGCTCGTGACGGCTTACTTTGTAGATTAGGGTAGGGTAGGATAAGAACCGACAGTCGTTTCACATCGCAAGAGGAAGAAGATGAAAGAAGAAATTTGTATAGTTAGTTTAGCCAAAACTCGAAAGATCGCCATAAAACGACGTATTGCGCGTTGCCAAAGGCAACTCATATTAAGCGGGAGACATCTAGCGGGAAAATTAGAACTAGTGAAAGACAGATACCAAGTTTATATTTCTAAAATTCGGATATATTTCTCAAAAATTTTCAATACGCTAATTTTAAAGTTTAAAACCTTTTGAAACGTTTTTGAAGTGAGATAGTCGAATTTCAACTTATGTAGGACCTAATAAAATTTTACCAGTTGACTACCAAATCTACTAGAAAAAAATGCTTGGACAAGCATCCTTTTTAGCTCTTGTATTGCAATTTCTAATGCCTGTATCTTAGGACAGCTACCGTTTTTGCCTTCTTTAACCACCATTTGAAACCCCCATCTTCAATATATTAGTAGGATCAATAATCTCATTTTTCTAGAAAATGGACATTTATCCTTTTTTCCCCTAAACAACAACTGTCTGTCTTTCGTCCACCATTTTCATTTGCGACAGCAACGCCACTATCGATGATTTGAGTCGCCAATACAAAATGTTTTCGTAAGAAATAATAGACCATTTCAGAAATTTGAGCGACACTACATTTACTTTTTGAACTAAAAAGTTAGTTAAAACTATTATGATTACCCCTTAACCTTAAAATTAATTTTAACAAAAACTAAAAATTAATTTTAAGGTTAAGGGATAATCATAATAGTTTTAGTTAAATTTAATCTTAGACTCCATCTATTATTAATTTTTAAAAAGTTGTGCCGTTTAATGGCGGCGTTTCAAATTTATACGAGACCCCGGCATGTAATTTTAGATTTTAAAATTACATAGAAGTTGTTAAAATGAATTTGGGTATAAGGCATGGTTTAAATTCTTATTTTACAAATAAAAACTTAATTTAGTATGTGAAAAAGTGAAGTATATTCATCAATAAATTATAAAATATTGTATCACTATACTTAACCTAACTTTTTATTTTCCAAGCCAGACAAAACATTTCCAAAATCAGTATTTTTGGGACCAGAAGTTTAGTACTCATGATATTTATTTGAAAAACGAAACCAACAAAACAAAGCAAAAGTGTGAAACAGACAGAACTGTCATATAAACAGGGATGGGCATACGGCAAACGGCACTAATATTTTGTCGTAGTCTAACACTTGGCGCATGCGCTTTGAATTTCTGAAATGTGGTCTATTGAAAGAATCCGATTTACTTGATCATAAAAAAATATTAGATTTGCTACATTAGTGACGTTATTAAAAGATCTTTCGGAAATCTCTGACTGAATTTAAGAAAACGTTTGCTAAAGATAGATTCTGTTTATAAAGGAAATTAATTTTCTTGGAATCTAATCCTACAAACATAAAGCAATTTGTGGTAGCGTACGAAGAGGTTTCTTTGTAATTTTATAATACAAAAGGCTTTATTCGTTTTATATCGATCTTTTTAGTTTTGATGAAATGTAAGCATAATTCTGTCCGTGCGTTGTGAAGAGACCCCCGGTGTAAATATATTATAAGTTTAGGCCGTTTTGCCACCAGGCAAACTTTTCATATATTTATTCCATTTGTCACTTAAAAGTTCAAACTTTTCAACAACTCGTAGCTTGTACGCTGAATTTGTGCTCGTATTTCAATAAATTTAAATAATAATAGTTTGCAATCACGTGTTAGTTTTGTAATGAATGATGAAAAGTTTGACCAGTGGCAAGCAAAAGGCATAGCTAGAGCGAATAGCCAGTGGTACCGAAAATGTTGGTTCAAGTTGTTGACTGGTTATTTAAACGTGCATGCCTTAGGACACTGTCACCAGTTAGACAAGTTTCGGTAAAAGACTGTAAATGCTGAAAACATTGGACCAGACAATGTTTGGCTTAGAAGAATTTTGTAATAAATACTTTAGTGTTTTCAGATTGCACTAATTTTGTATTATACGAAATTTAGATATGAACTAGCGTAATTCTTTCATTTTAGGTTCATTAAAGAACGCCAAAGTCACTACCATTCAAATAGAAAACATCGAATTTATTTTTGATTCTCCAAATGGTCGCCATTTCGATCATACAAGTGGGTACCCAAAAATAACGATAATTATTCTCTGGTGGATGGTAGGGATCTAGTTTCGACTTCGCCGATCGCGCCAAACAGCGCTAGCGGGAAAAGTCGGAACTAACGAGCTACCACCCGCCAGAATATAATTATTTTTGAGTACCCCTCGTACATTTTCTAAACGACAAATAACAGTGAAAATATTATTGTTTAAATTAAATAATATTATTTCTTGTTCCGTTCTTTACAATGAACCGTCTTGCTACCATCTTAGAATCCTCTTGACTGTTCTCAAACTGTAGAGACTGATTATGAGGTAGTCTTGGTATAATATAAAAAGTATTTTTAAACAAATTCATTCTCGCTTGTGCCAATATTTATGTAATCTCAATGGCTGTAAATGAATCTGGCTGCTACGATTCTTAGTATACTACTGTTATCTTCACGTGTGCTTGGCGTATGAACTTTCGCGAATGAATGTGTGATTGCATTTTTTGTTAGCTGTCCTCAGCTGAAGTGAATATTTTAACATTTCTATTCATAAACATTTTAGTATAAGTCTCCCTACAATTAATTTTTTATAAAGAAAAGTAAAGAAAAATGTTACAGTGTTAGATATATTTATTATTTAGATTTTATTCTCTGTAGCGACATTAACGCACATTTGATTGAAATTTTTATTTGTCCGTCGATATTTATATTTCATGTATGACTGATTACTGTTTAGAAAATGATTTTCTGTATAATGATTATTGTATGATTAGTGAAAATAAAATAATAAAAAATATACATGTATTTCAACATATACCCGAGCATATACCTTTATTTCCTTACAGAAAATATACATCTATATTACACCAACAGAAAGTTCAAGGTAAAATACAAATTATAGTGAATTTTTCAGACATTAAATGAACTTTTTATATTTTGCGTTCACAATGAAGTCATTACGATTGGCGAAAAAACTGAACTATAGGTGGCAGGCCGGACGGTAGCAAGATGGCGGAGGAATAAGGACAGTTCTCTCATTGGCAAAATGGATTTCAAAGTGCAAAGTATTTAATCTGGAGAAAATTAACATAAAGTTGGGTGATATTTTTGAATACATCGCTTCTGCACGTCCTATAAAGAAAGGCGAAGCAGTTTTTAAGGGAGGGCATATATTGCGTTGTAAAGTAAAGGATGCTTGATCAGGTACAATACTGGGATCTTGTTTAAAAACCAGTCATTTGAGTGGAGATCCTCATATGGTTGTATTTTTATTAAATGAGAACATAAATTACTGTAAAGCAAAATTTAGTTATAGAGCAGGATTGGGAGGCAAATGCAAACATATTGTTGCAGTTTTGTTGCATATCAACAGGTTAGTAAAAATCAAAACTATATATTTTATTTTACAACAAAATTTATCATTATTATGCTATTAATTTATTTATTTATGGGTTTGTGTATTACAGAGCAGAAGAAATAGAAAAATTAAGCTGTACCGATTTATAACAAGTAAGAGGAAAATTTGTTAAAAAGGATGATAAACAGAATAGTTTGGATATAAAATTAGAAGAATTTTGCCATCTTGTTTTAAAAAATAAAAATTGAAACGATTGGAGACGTCAAAACTATATGGGAAAAAAATCAAGATCATATTTTGTCACTTGGGATATGGTGTAAACTTACACTTTTTGACTTGTAATTACTGCATTGTAGCACTGAGCAGTATTTATGGCACTTACTGATCATTATTTAAACTTGAAAATGAAATATACACTATATATCTCACTTTCTTTTACAACAAATATAAACTAAACCTGTTTTTAATTACATACGTTTCAATGTATGCTATCAACGTTTCCTTATTCCTCTAGTTCACAAATCTGCCGCCAGACGTCACCCACTTTGAATGTTTTCGCCAATAGGCAATTGCGTATCGTAATGACCTTCATTTCGATACGCAATTTTTTGTTTTAGACGGTTGGTACTAGATGACGTTTCTTTAACCCATTTTTACCCAATTTATTTTTAGTTAATTGACAATTCATTTTAATAATATAATGTCGAAATTATTATTATTATTTTTTATTTAGGGAAGATTATTTACATGAAAATGTACAAATGGTTACAAATATAATCACAAATTGAGTAAATGTTAGTTGTAGAAGGCGCAAAATATAAAAAATAGTATAAAGAACTCATTTTATAAGACTTTCTTTCGTACTTGTCAATTAGAAAACTCGCTAACGCTCGTTTTCTAAATTTTGACGCGTGCGAAAATAACATGTCTTATAAAACACGTTCTTTAATATACTATATTGTACTTATGCAACAATAACATAGTGGTCTGTTGAAAATGTAATGTAATAAACAGAGCGCGATCCGCATTCTTGGATTGTTTTTTTTGCCATTTTCTCGGAAAAGTGGCCCGTATCAAAGTTTTACAAAATTAAGGGTAATTTAGTTCTTACATTTTTATCTAGCATGAACTCTTAAAGAGTTATATTAAAATATATTTAACAATTTATGAAAGATTTAAATTACTCAAAAAAAGAATGCCGATAAGCGGTCCGCGAGTTACTAACACCCGCAATATAAATATTTGAAAACTAGAACCCATATTATAATTTTAAATTTCCCCGGTAATCGGAAGTAAGAAGAATAACAGATTTTTTGACTGTTTGTTTGGTTCTTTAATTTATTATATTGCTAGTTGGTATCCCTGATATCTTATGTTCTGTATACATATAACCTAAAATGCAGGTTTTAGTTTTAGGATTTTAACAATTTTTATATAATTAAATAAAGAATTTGTCATGTATATTTTCTAATTTTGTGAATATTTAATTAATAATCATGAGTTTTTTGTTAAATACGTGCTACAAATATAATTGTGATGAGTTGAATTTAGTGTTTTGGTAGTCCTAGAAAGTTGCAATCGATCGTGAAGTGCAAAATTATATTTCGTATTTACTTCTATTAATTTAATAAATTTTGGAATATGAATTAATTTATTTTTATCTTTATTGTGTATATATTTTATTAAGATATATTTGAATTTATTTATGACTTTACCACGTCTTGCAAGCAATTAATTATATTTATGTTCAATTTATTTGTCTAATAACCACTAAAAAATTATAAATAATTGTGTTTTGTCGAATTTGATTCTTCATTCCATGAAAATTGACGACAATTGGCATTCATTTTAATTAGGTTTGTATTTATTGCACGAATTGTACCTTACTGGATTGAGATTTATGTTCAACTTTATGTTATAATTATATGCAATGCATTGTTATTCTATTGTTGTTAGTAATTACTTGTGCACTTATGTATTCATTTCATATAATTCCCAGATAGGGGACAGTTTAATAATTTATATGCTGAATATATTAAGTTCATATCTTGGTCTTGATGCATGTATTCATTTTCTGGTTATCTTATTCATGTAGTCATTCTTAATGTTATTAACTAAAAGAAATGCTTATTTATGTGCAGAAAATAATGGCTGATTACGCAAATTCTGAAGAAATAGAAGCTTGTTGCGAAGATCAAGATCTGTTGCAAGCCGACCTGAACCTGAGGTAGGCGATGTCTGCTGTAAGTATCGTTTTCATTGTTTTTCTTTTGTCTTCAAAGTCTCAAGGTCCAAAAAGTTCAGTATTGAAAAGTTCTAGATTTCGAGCATGAGATTAGAGTTCGTTTATGAGTAAATTTGTAAATTTTATATACAAACAGTATTGATTAAATTGAGCATAAGACGAGATATCTTGTTTTTGCATGTATATGAATCTAAGCTGAAAGTTAGTCAAATTTCATTACAAGCATGAATTTCTTTGACAAACTACTGCGAAGCATGTCGTTTAGGTTAGTACGTATAAAAAAGTGATGCTTCGCAAAATTTTTGGTGTAAAACTATATATTTTTGCTTATAAAATTATGAAGAAATCATCGTCATTTACTCGTTAATTTCTTCTTAAGGACGACAAGGTGGACAAACACCTCTGCAGCAGTGTTGAATGCAGAACCAAATGAGGTGCAAGAAGATGTTTGCGATTCAGTTGTTGAAGAATTAGTAGTGGAGCAAGCAAACGAAAATTATCTATCATGCATAGATGACGATTGCATAGAAGATTCCATAGTTTATGTATTTGAAGATCCTGTAGTTGAATTCGAGTTAAGTGATTCGGCTTACGTGATCCAGGAGCCCGAAGAAGCAGATATGAACTCCGAAGAAATAGAGACTTCACAGTTTGAAAATGACGACGAAAGTGTGACTAAGTGTAGTGAAAATGAGTTAAATGTAAATAAGTGTACAGTAGGTATGCCTATATCAAGTGACAATTTAAAAACATATAATAGATTAGATAATAATTTAGAAAAATCATATAATTTGCCGAATGAAATGGAAGAGGACACCCCGATTCAAGGCGAATCATCAGAAGCAGAGAATGGTTCAGCGTCAAATGTCCTTATTGGACCTCTTTTGCCCAACCAAATACCCGATTACGTCCCCGATAACGACGGAAACACTTCTGAACAGTCGCCAAAAGTTTCAGCACCGTCAGATGTAACACCGCCGAATTTACTATCGCCATTAAATAAAAACAATTTAACACCGTTGCGAAAAACCGTTTTATTGAACGAATCAAGTCCATTGGAGACCAAAAGCCCGTCAAGTGAATCTAGTATAAGTCCAGCTTTAAAAACATTAGGGAAGGATCAAATTAAGAAAAGGTTACAATCGTTTTCTTTAATGAAACAAGGGATACAACCAATTCCCATAAAGAAAATTTTAAATCCGAAACAACCTAAAGTTCACACAACAATTGAAGAAGTTTACGATGAAATTGGAAGGAAAACTGAAGAAAAACAGATTCTCAAGAAACCACCAAAACAAGGTAAAATAATTGAAAGGAATCTTATTATTATTATTATCCATTTTGTTCAAATACATACTTAACAATAATTACGACCCTTTGATATAAGAATCAATATATTTTAGCAATGAGGTGTTCTATAATAATAATATTGTTGAGTTATCGTGAAGGAATTATCAGATAAGAAATGTGACTTGTCCTTTTCTTTACAAAATGTTTATTTTTACAATTCTAATTTATTTTTTTCTTAAACTTTCACATATTTGTATTATAAATCTAAAATTTTGAGTTATTTTTGTGTAATTACTAAATATAAATATGAATTGTATAAATTTGAATTTTACCGGATGTGACGTAAGAGGAACTGATGACATATAAGAAACACACAAAATCTTAGAAATTTGAAATCGATTTTCGATCTTTTACTAAAATTGATTTGTCGCGTTGATCGATCATTAGCAAAAAATCGATATTTTAAAAACTTTTAATAATAGATCAAAAATCCATTTTAATAAAAAAATCGTAAGATCGATTTTTACTGAAATTTCTTTTACGCATACGCACATCAAATTACGAAAAAATACACCTAACGCGCGTAAAACGCTAAATGCTGGTAAAATCAAGAGATTTTTTCATCTATCTTGGAATAAATATTATTTTTAAAAATCGATATCTTTTAGAAAGATCGATTTTCGGGTATTCGGATAAATGTGCCACCTTCCTTTGCCGGTCTAGACGCCTATTTTAGACTAGAGCCTAGCGGCAGAGCCCCCGATGATACACGATGTCTTCCGAGTGGAAAATTAGACTCACTTTTTAAGAAATTTAAAGAAAATTCTGACAAAAACAATCCCTAACGCATAAAAAAATATAACAACCCGTTTTGCGGGCTCTTGGAACGTACATCGGGCTTCTACAGATGACGGAGGCACGAAAAGTAAATTTAGAGTTCGTTTACATTATTCATTAATTATTTAGCATAATCCACTACGTTATAACAATTTTTATCCTTTCATAAAGTGCCTGGAATTTTATGAGACGTACCATTTCTAAAACCTGTTCGATTCAAAAAAGTTTTCATATAAAAAAATTTGATGTGGCCAATACTATACCTCCTGCCATTTGATTTTTATTAATTTAAATATACATAGTTACATATTTACTTATGCTGGAAACTGTATTAAGTTCTATTCTATATAGGGCGGGAGCAGACACGTGACTCGAGCGACCTTGACTTGCTTGGGATCAGCTGATTTATGTGCGCATGTCATTGTGGCAAGAACATTGTCAGTTTGACAAGACCAATGTTTTGACTTATTTTGATTTTGAATTGCTAAAATGTTAATATTTTATAATTTTTAGGTAGTAAAACACATGAAATTAAAAATAATAACGTTTTAGCAGTTAAAAATCAAAATAAGTCAAAACATTGGTCTTGTCAACATGACATTGTTCTTGTCAAAATGACATGCGCACACAAATCAGCTGATTCTAAGCACATCAAGGACCCTCGAGTCACGTGTCTGCTCGCGTCCTATTGCAGTGGTGTGAAAATAGAAGCAGTTTGATCTTGTTCAAAATCAAACTGCTCCTATCTTCGCACCACTGCAATCTTAAACCAAACCAGTGCTGGGACTCTGCCGAATCGCCTGGCGAACGCATGACGTAAAAATGACGTCATTCTAACATTTTGGTAATGCTTCCCGTACCGTCTGGCGATCACATAACGGCAGAGTCCCAGCACAGATATATATACTAAGTTTACATGCAGTTTTGAAACCGTTTTTAAAACGTTTTTAGTTTTGAAAACGCCATGTATACAGTGTCAAACCGGTTTTGAATTATCTCAAACCAAAACTAAAATTCATGGGTTGGACTTGAAAACTATTTTCAAAACTACTCATGTAAACACTTAAAATTCAGTTTCGATACTGCGCATGCGTACAGAGATAACGTTTCTGTCGCTTTGTGCTACTAACCTTCAAATATACTAACAGTTCTGTAGTTTTAGTGCGTAGTGGTGCGAAGTATAAAAAATAATTGGAATAATAGCAAAACAAAGTATTTGGAGTGAAGAGAATCTGTCACTTACATCAGCTAAATGCGCATGCGTCGAAACTGATTTCAGATCAATTTTTAAACTTGTTTTGAAAACTGCATGTAAGCAGTTATGCATAATTTTGACTGAACACTGAAACCATTTTCAAAGCTGCATGTAACGTAATAATAGACTAGAGCCTAGCCATCACAGCGGCAGAGCCCCCGAAGATACACGATGTCTTCTGAGTGGAAATTTACTCATTTTTTAAGGAATTTCAAAAAAATGCTGACTAAAACAATACCTAACGCACACAACTCAAGTTCTTATACTTGTTTTTCAAACTTATTTTAAAAACTAACATAAAACCCGGGTTTTGCGGCCGCTTAGAACATAAATCGCGCTTCTTCAGGGCTCTGCCGCTGTGACTAGACTCTTCTCTATTTTAGACTTCGTAAATAAGTGTTCCCGGACGATTTGGAGTGATGTAATACTATATACACCAAACGGAGGCCCAAAAAGTAAATTTTGACTTACATTATTAGCATAATCCGCAATGTTATAAACAGGGATCGGAAACCGCAGAGAAATGGGTTCGATTTGGGTTCAGGTTCAGAAATGAAAATAAAATTGGGTTCAAGTTCGGTTCGGGTTCAGAAAAAATATTTTTAGGTGGTTCGGTACCGGTTCAGTTCCGGTTCGGGTTCGAGAAAATAAAAAATATGTATCTGAAATAAAAAAATTGTACATAGGAGTATGGTAAATAAAAAGCGATATGTTCAATAATAACAAAATAATATTACACTATTAGGTACATAATAAAAATGAAAAACAAAACAATTATTTTCATCAAAATTACCCGTACCAAAAAATTTACTTTGTAAAGAAATTTTCATTTAATCTGATAATCAGAATGTCTGATATTTCTTCAGACATATTTGTTCGTTGAAGTTGCAAAAAGAACTTTAGTGCAGAAAATGCCCGTTCCATACTAATCTGTGTAGCTGTAACTGCTATCTCAATTTGCGCAACGTCACAGAGTATAACAATTTTTGTTCCTCCCAAAAATTTAATATATTAGCAGTTTTTGAAAGTCTTTGGACGTCTTCACAATTTTTAAAAACTATGTACTTGTAAATTAGGTTTATTTTAATTTTAATATTACTGCTTGGGCTTTTATGATCTTCCACTAGCTTTCTAATAAATCTTCCTCATCTTCAAATAATGAAATAAAATATTAAAAATGTAGGTTTTGTTTAAAGATAATTATTTCAGTACAAAACTAATCCTATTTGCAACTATAAGTTAAAGAAGTATTATAACATGTTGGTTCAGTGAACCAGGGTTTTGAACCCGAAAATAGTGGGTTCAGTTCCGGTTCGGGTTCATGTCGACCAAATTTACAGTGGTTCTGATTCAGGTTCAGAAAAAAGGTGGGTTTGGAACGGTTTTCGGTTCGGGTTCGGTTCGGTTTCCGGTCCTTGGTTATAACAATTTTTACCTTAAATTTTACTACAATACCTCATTGTTCAGATTTATACAACCCTTTCATAAAGTTATTTCCATCTTTGGTTTTAAATTTCATCCATTTCTAAAACATGTGCGACTCAAGAAAGTTTTCATATAAAAAAAAAAGTTCATACAATCAATTTTTTTTGCATAAATGTCGATAAAATTAGCTAGAAATGTTTATTTTTTTGATTTGTCGTCCTTAGTTATCTCGTTACGAGTAACAATACTAAGAAACTAAAACACGTTCAACGGTTCAATTAGTTTAGTCTGCAGTCTTTCCTGGGCAAACGCGCAAATATGCTCTGACATTTTATATGTATCTTAATCGATTTTGATTAACAATCTGTTCATTTTGTTAAGATTTAAAGTATGTTTTAAAGTTATTATAATCATAACCAACATATTTTGGTACTTTCATTCTCTTTTCATACATAACCCTTTGTTTATAATTTTTGACTTTACGTTTCAATCACATCTGAATTATTTTGATACTTGCTCCATTTTTAAAAGATTGGGCTTGGCTCAAAGAAATTATTTACAAAAAATTGTAGGTCCAACACCTTCTGAAAAAGCTAGACAAGTTATAAACGAAATAGAGCAAATAAAACGCGAAGAACAGGAAATATATGAACAAACTTTATTGTATATGAAGCATTCGATGCGAGGTAATACATTACATAACATTTTTCACGTTCGTTATCATTAATAAAATATATTTTAGATGCACACAGTAGGCGAAATAAATTCTATAGAGATAGGGATCGTAGTCGAAGTCGAAGCAAAAGCCCTGTTAGACGAGAAAGAAAATACGAAAAAGAAACACCTAAACGACCCCGGAAAATATCAGAAGACGATAAATTCCGAAAAAGTTTAGAAAATGATAAACGAATAACAGAAAATGATAGAAGAATAACAGAAAATGATAGACGAACGGCAGAAAATGATCCACGAATGCCTGAAAATGATAGACGAATATCAGAAAGCGATAGACGAATATCAGAAAGTGATCGGCGAATACCAGAAAGTGATCGGCGAATATCAGAAAGTGATAGACGAATGTCCGAAAGTGATAGGCGGAAAAGTCCAGAAATCACCAGACGGAAAATTCTAGAAATCCCAAAATTAGAGAAAAAGAAAATAGAGAAACCAGAGCCACCAAAGGAAGAGGAAATGCCGCGAAATTGGACTGAAATAAAAAAGAAAAATATAGATTTTGCCAAGATAAGAAGGATTAAAGAAAGAATATTTAAATTTAGTGAAAAACAGTTAATAGTACCGATATGGAATAACAACAAGAAAGAAAAAATGAAAAAGTAAATATATTTTTTTAAAAATAAAACTGGAAGTGTATTTGTGTATTTAATTTCAGAAATCAACAACAACAACTAGTACAACCTGCAATAAAAAAGGAGGACGTTGTTAAACCTCAACTTATATTTGAAACTCCTTCAATATTACGGACACGTTTTACAGCTCAGTCTGTAAGCGGACATCCTAAATTTTTCCCTCCTGAAGTAATTCGGTAAGTTTCTTGATTTACACAGTCCTGCCATTAATACTGTCATGGTTAGCTGCTAAAAATTTGTTAAAATATAAAAATAATAATACATTTTGTATTGCAAGTAATTTATTGACGAATATTTACAGTAGTAAAAAAAATTGATGTGGTCACTATATATGACCTCCCGCCAATTGCATGTTTAAAATAGCAATGAGCTTTAAGTATTACTTCCGGTTGATCGTTTGTAAACAAAATGTAATTTGTTTCAATAAATAGAAAAGTCTTTATATGAAATTTTAGATTATATTTTTCTTCGAAAATCTGTTAAGAGCTCCAAAATAAGTACCACTTCCGGTTTATTATATCTTATCGAATATGTTGTTTTAAATTATATACAAGTTTTTAATACCAAATTTGAGAAGTTTTGGATCATATTTTAATATATTTTTCCAAGAAAATATGTTTAGAGTTTCCAGAAAAGTATCACTTTAGGTTTATCAAATTTATCAAAAATTTAATATGTCGTTCTCATTAATATAAAAGTTTTAAATACAAAATTTGAAAAGTTTTGGATTATTTCTCAAATACGTCACCTCGATTATTTTCTTTATTATTGGGAATAGAAGAAAATCATTCAAATAAAAGCTGTAGTAGATCGAGGGGAACAAAAATTAATCATTTTATAATACTTACATTACAAGAATATTGAGAAAAATGCAATTAAAATTTAAATAATTTTATTTTTGTAGTTATTTTTTAGTAGGCTATGCATGAAAACAATTGAATTTAAATTAAAACGAAATAAATATTTGTTTATAACTTTATAAATAGCAAGACAGATAGCAGTTTTTGTTTTTCATACATAGCTAACTGAAAAATAACTATAAAAATAAAATTTATTTAAATTTCAATAGACCTTTTCAATTTAAAGAGATAGAAGAACAACAGAGATTCATGGCGATTGTTTCTAAAAAAATTAAACGTAAAATGTGAGAAAAATCAATAACAACTTTAAAAAACTTCTCATAAGAATTTACAAAAGCTTTTATTGAAGCTAAAATGGCTAAAGTTTAGATATTTAGACTAAACGATGCAAATTTTCACCGAGAATGCAATTATTTTAATGATTTCAATATTTTTGACGTTTCGTTTGACAGCCCAACTGGCAATTGTTGGCGCCATTTTACTTACTATGTACAGCGATAGAAAGAGATAGCCGTTAAATTGAAAAGGTCTATTGAATTTTTCTCAATATTTTTGTTATGTAAGTATATTTTTAAAAAAAATTAATTGGGTAAAGTGTTTTACAATTGAAGAATTATTGTTAATTAAAATAGATGTTTCTTAAAACGATAAATAAATATTTAATAGATAATAACAATGAGATTTTAAGACATGTCTATATTCATAAACACTCGTAAATTTTTTTTCATAATACCATACTGTTAAATGTGCTTTAACAGTACTGTATGCTCAACCGATATATGCATCAAAACAGCCACGGCCGTTATTTTTTATAACAGTAAGTACAATTATTAAAAATCATGTGTTCCTAAAAAAAAATTTCAGCATCATGAAATTGTCATGAAGAGCTGTCACCTGTCAATATGCCATAAAAAATAGAATCGCCTCGATTTTACAACATTCAACCTCATCTGTTATTTGCTACATATCAGCCTTATGTCGTTAATAACTATAACGGTTCGTTATAAATTATCCAGTAAAAACAGTCGACACTGACAGAAAAATCGAAATGTAACTTGTGAAGTTTGATCCTATTTGTCAAAACTTTTAACGATCCATTTTGAAAGTTTACGAGTGTTTATGAATATAGGTATAAGAATATAATTAACTAAACATAGACACTATTTATTTATATCAACAATTAATACGACTATTTATTTACACGATATTACTGATTATTTATTTCCACTATTTATATCACTTCACATTCAATTGTCCCACTTCCACAGCGTCTATATACTCAAAAGACAACAGCGTCTGTATATTCAACTGCCCGGAGAGAATTCACACCTTTCACCTCACTATCTGTCTATTTATGTAACTAAGTAAGTGTCCTGCTGGCGGACTAACTCTGTCTATGTGATTGTCTTGAACTATATAACAATGCGCGGGTAATTACGCTTATCTCCCCTTATTTACCTAACCGCCCGCCTCACGTCGCCCGCCTATCGCGCACTGCACTGTTATTAAAGTAAATACTCGAGTTAATAAATTACTTGCAATACATAATGTATTATTTTTACCAACTTTTAGCAGCCTATAAACCATGTGACAGTATATGTAAGGAGAACTATTGCACATTACTTATTAAAATATTTTAACGAATTTTATAAGTATATCATCCCTTGATCCCGGCTTGTAACCAATTTCTGGGTGTGGCAATCTGCTTCTATCGCACATTTAATAATGACGATATACCTGGGGGTCACTTTTATACTATTTGAAAATTGGAAATATTTTTTTACAGATTTACTGAAAAATTACCTGAAATTTCTTATAGTGAGAACCCTAACAGTTCTAATGATTTTTTTCGAAATAGAAAACGAGTTTTGAGTGAAATTCCGGAAGAAAGGGCCGAAATTATGATGAAAATCATAGAAAATAAATTAGAGTAAGTAATAATATAATTTTAATCGCACTACTAATGACTATATGATATATTTTAATTTTTATAGGCCTGTAAAACCGGGAAAATACGTTGAAGGTTCGTGGTATTCTAAAGATTATTTAGAAGAATCCCAAAAACCCATAGAGTCTGTAACGAGTTACGGGCTATCCGTTCTTTCCGAAATGTACGACGACGAGCAAGAAGAATTACAAGAACCAGTCGAAACATCAAAAGATGAAACAGAAAAAGATGAAACAGAAAAAGAGGACACAGAAAAAGAGGAAACCGAAAAAGATGAAACAAAACCCAAGAATAAAAAAGAGAAAAAGAAATCCAAAAAGAAACACAAACACAAATCAAAAAGCCGATCATCATCCGAAGAACGAACTCACAAACAGAAGAAACAAAAGAAGAAAAAACGCTCCAAAAAGAAGAAAAACAAGAAAGAAAAATCTCCGTCTCCTGAAGAAATTGCAAAACCTGAGCAAGAAGCAGAGAAGAAAGAAGATGAAGTTGAAGAAATCGCAAAACCTGAACAAGAAGCAGATAAGAAAGAGGATGAAAAAGAAGACGGCACGCCGAATACTGACGAATATCGCTCGAATTGGGAAAGCGATGAAGAATTTTTAAACGATATTATACCAGGAGATAGAAGATCATTCGGCAGAAAAAACGTTGGTAAAAATTGGGAAATTGAAGAACCTACTAAAGATAAATTCGAAGAAAGACAATTCGATGGAAAAGAACAGCGAAAACCTCGAAGAAATTTCCCCGAAGATCGAAGAAAAGACAAATACATGGATTATGAAGAAATTTCTCCTGTTCCTGAAGAAAAAATATCTTCAAAGCGCTCAAATAATCGAGAAATTGACGACTTTGAATATCATTCTTCAAATATTAGACTAGAAGAACGAAGTTTTTCTCGTCAAAGCTACGAAAAACGTGAATCCAAATTCGAATATGAAGAAAAATTTTCACGAAGACCCGATAAAGATGAATTCAGGCGTTCATCTACAAGTTTGACCAAATCTGAAGAAAGGGCACATCATTCCGGGTCTGAGAAGAAAAGTGAACCAGATCGACATAGAAAATCACTTGACAGGAAACATGAAGAAAGAAAAGACAAATATATGGATTTTGATGAAATTTCTCTTCCTTCTCCCGAAGAAAAAATATCTTCAAAGCGCTCAAATACTCGAGAAATTGACGATTTTGAGTATCATTCTTCAAATATTAGATCAGAAGAACGAAGTTTTTCCCGTCAAAGCTACGAAAAACGTGAATCAAAATTCGAATACGAAGAAAAATCTTCACGAAGACCCGATAAAGACGAATTTAGGCGGTCATCTTCAAGTTTGACCAAATCTGAAGAAAGGACACATCATTCCGAATCTGAGAAGAGAAGTGAACCAGATCGACATAGAAAATCACTTGAAAGGAAATATGAAGAAGAAAAAAGACACCATTCTGTGGAAAAGAAGAAATCTATCGATTATAAAGAAGATAAATCGAAAATTGATCCGGAAAATCGAAAATATGAACAGGAACATCGAAAATATGAACAGGAACATCGGAAATATGAACCGGAAAACCGAAAATATGAACTGGAAAATCGAAAATATGAACCGGAAAACAGAAAATATGTTCAGGAAAATCGAAAATATGAACAGGAAACCAGAAAATATGAACTAGAAAATCGAAATTATGAACCGGAAAATCGAAAATATGAACCGGAAAATAGGAAATATGAACCGGAAAATCGAAAATATGAACAGGAAAGTCGTAAATACGAACAGGAAAACAGAAAATATGATCCGGATAATATTAAATATGAACAAGAAAACAGAAAATATGAACAGGAAAATCGAAAATATGTAAAGGAAATACGAAAATATGATATGCAAAACAAAATATATGAACCAGAAGATCGAAAATATGATCAGGAAAATAGAAAATATGAACCGGATAACCGAAAATATGAAAAGGAAAGTCGAAAATATGATCTGGAAAACAAAAAATGTGAACCAGAAGATCGAAAATATGAACAGGAAAACAAAAAATATGAACCAGAAGATCGAAAATATGAACAGGAAAACAGAAAGTATGAACAGGAAAATCGAAAATGTGAACTAGATAATAGAAAATACGAATCAGAAAATAGAAAATCTCAAGAATATGAACATAAAAAACCAAAAATTGAGGCAGAAGCAAAAAGTTACGCCAAAGAAAAACAAAAATTAAAAGAAGATATTAAAAAACCTGACGTAAAATCCCGCCATTCAATCGAATCTGATGTAAAACCACGCGAAATAGAACGAAAACCTTCCAAAGACAGAAAACACGACACTAAAGACAACAAAAGAGAAGAAAAGAAAGCCCTGTATCACAAATGGAGCAGTGATGAAGATCTCCACAAATCCTACAAACAAGATAAACGAAAATCTGAAGATAAACACACTCAAAACATAGAATTGAATCTAAATTACAAAAAATATCAAAAATCGCAGTGGAGCAGCGACGAAGAATTTGTCAGAGCAAAAGATAAATATGATGTCGCCCATCAATTCGATAGAAGAATGAATTACGAAGAAGATAGAAGTAAATCACGTTGGCATAACGAAGAACCGGACTTATATAACAAATATGACAAAATTGTATCTCTACTCGATGTAAATTTGGTGAACTTGAAAGATCTGGAACGAAATCGGAAATTAGCGGAAGGAAACCGTAATAAATCAGAAGAAAAACCACGAAAATCCGATGAAAGAGACCGCAAAAAGGAAAAATATGAAAAGAAAGATGACAAACACAAGAAAAATAAGAAAAAAAGCCGCGAAAAGAAAGAAAAAAGTAAAAAACCAAAAGTCAAAATAAATTATTCCGAAGACGAGGAAAGTTACGACGAAGATTTCAAAACAGCGAAACAAAAAAGTCTTGCGGTAGAAAATGCCAAAAAATACGCGGCTAAAATAAAAATAGACTATTCCGATTTCGATTTATCTTTATCTGAATGTAAAGATAAATATGATAAAAAATTCGATGACAGCCGCAATCCTTCTCCAGAAAAACATATCGAAACACCGCTTACGCCAAAAGAAAGAAAAATCAATATAGATTTGTCAGAAATAATTAAAGATCAGACTGTCACCAAAAACGAAGTAGACTTTGATACAATATCGTCTCCTGAAACTCCTAAAACATCTAATTCTGAAATAGTAATTTCAGACACCTCTGAAATTGTTGAAATAAACGATTCTCCAATACTTGAAACACCGACTTCTACAAAAATAATCGCAAAAATAACGGAAGAATTTAGCACTCCAAAAAATAAAAAAGCCGAATCAAGATTTGAAGTTGCCGGAATAACTCCAATTATTCCAAAAGAAAATACAACACCGTTATTAGCAACTCCTGTACCGTCAATAGAAAATATTTCACCGGTTGCACCACCTGTTTTACCGATTCCAAAACCGGTAATCGACTTGCCAATCACTCCTGTAATTCAAGACTCTTCAAAACTTGTTTCCGAGTATGAAGAATTTATGAAAGCTGTTTCTTTTGATGAACCAAAAGAAGAAATAATTGTTCAAGAAAAACAACAAGATATTCCTGAAATTGAAGATAAACAACCGGAAATTCCTGAAGAAATCGAAGAACAGGCCAAAAAGAAAGATTCTGAGAGTTCTGTAGAAGAATCCAGTACAGAATACGATTCATCAGAACCAGATGATACTAGTTCTGAAGCAGATTCATCAGATTCTGAAATACAAACTGATAAAATGTTGGAAATGGTTGCTAATATTAAAACTGAAAAGATAACCGACTCTGAAGAATCTCAAGATTCGAAAACAGATAAAAGAAAAAGAGATGATTCAGTTGAAAAAGAATTAATAACAAATGTTGTTGTTAAAATAGAAAAAGAAGCGAAAAAGCAAAAAGTAGAAGAAATACAAGAAACCAAGTATGACAGTGTTATAGATTGGGAAAAATCTTACACAAATAAAGTCGAAATTCCAAATAAATCTATTGTAGACATATGTGATATTATGCCCCCTTCCATACTGCCAGAAAATATACCACTACCAAACGAAAATACAGTTGAAACTATCGCAGTTCCCGAAATACCTCCACAAGACTTTTCAGCACAATTACAAAGCCCTAAAGAACTTATAACTATATCTTCTGATAGTTCTACACCTTCACCAGTTAAAAAATCACGATCATTTATTCCTATTAAATTATTAACAGCCGAATCCAGAAAACAGGCAAACGAAACGGCCCAGTTTGTACCATCAGACCAAGACCAAAGCCTTGGATTTGGAAAATTTGCTCCAAAAGATGTAGAATCTTGCGCAGATTTGAACCAAACAGATATAATTAATGAACAGGGAGACACTTTAGAAAATTCTAGAAAACGGCAATCACAATGGAATTTAAATATTACCCCTGCTAAAAAACCATTACTTCAACCATCAGTACTTGCCGAAGATGATTCGGATGAAGATTTCACAGATAAGTTCATAAAACCGGAGAAAAAAATAGAACAAGACAAAAAGGAAGGACCAATTAAAGAAAAATTGGAAATTACTTCAAAAGAATTAGAAAAAATCGAACCGGCTGTTCTGGACAAAAAAGACGACAAAAAACTCGAACTAAAAAAATCAAAAGAAGAGGAAGACAAGTCTCGAAAAATAGACAAACCAAAAGAAAAACACCACAGTCCAGATCGCCACAAAGACGACCACAAACCTCGCCGTTCACCCCCTCGAAACCTTCAAGAAACGCGCCCTCGTCGCCCCAGCCCCAGTCGCGACCGCTACGACCGCCCGCGCCCCCATTCCCCCGAGCGCAAGCGCGACCGCAGTCGAGATCGCGGCCTGCGCGACCCCCGAGACATTCGCGACCCTCGTGAACGAGAGCGTGAACTTCGAGAACGCGAAAAGCGCCGTTTATCCGATCGACGACCGCCTGATCGCAAACCTGCACCTCCTAGGGGGAGAAGTCCGCGCACTCGATATTCTCGAGAGCGAGAAATGCAAAGAGCTCGACCACGAGAGCGGAGCAGGGAACGGCCGAGACCTCCCGAAAGAGAAAGAAGCCGGGAACGGATCAGAGAAAGGAGTAGGGATAGAGATCATCGGGAAAAAATTGAAAGAAGGGATTATAGAAGGGATGAAAGGAGGTTTAGTCGGTCACCTAGTCCGCATAGAAAAGAAACTATTCCGCATCCTAGATTGGATGATACCGACTTTAGTACAACTAGCATGGATATAGTTCAATCACCAGTTAATTCTCCGTTAGATGGTTTTAAACGCAGTTTAGCCGACTCAACTATAAGCGATTCGGAGTTAATAACACAACTAAACACCCCTGATGAAAGTAATGAACCAAGCCCGGCATATACACATCCACCTCCACAACAATATTTCCCACCTCAAGTACGCGAAGTACCTCCAGAGACACGCCGATCACCAGCCAGCCCCAAACGAATATCTTTGGACGACAGAATCAACCTAGTTTTAGGTATAGAAAAAGAACCGCCCAAACCTATCGACACTGTTTGTACAAGAGGTCCATTCAGCAATCCTCCTCCAAATTACGACCCGTACGGATACAACAGAACAGAATACGATGTTTACAGCACTCAACCTCCTCCAGATAGATATGCACCTCCTCCTTACAATCAATACCAGTATCAGAATTATCCTCCGCCTTCTCACAACACCGACAACAGTGTGAAAGTTGTTCAAGTTGGCAATGTCATCCAAGTGGTTCCTACAGAACAACCTCCTCCAATTATCCAACCGCCAATTGCCCAACCATCGATTGTACAACCACCAATTGTCCGACCACCTATTGTCCAACCACCAATTGTTCAACAACAGGTTATCCAACCGCCGATGCAGAAACCAGAGCAACCAAAAGTGGTCCAAGTTGGAAATATGCTCCAGATTGTTCCAGTGACAATCATGGAAACGAAAGCTACTGTTCCTACGAGCCCAGTTGCGGCAGTCGCTCAAATTGAGGAAAAACCTACTATGGTTTCACCGCCAAAAATGACGGAACAAATTGCTGCCGAAAGAAGAGCAGAAAAAGAAAAGAGAAGGCAAGAAAGAGAAGCTAGAAGGAAAGAGAAAGAGCGAAAGAGGAAGGAAAAAGAGAAAAGGCGACAGTTAAAGATTAAAACCAAAATGGATAATATGGTTAAGGTAAGTAAACAAAAAAAATAATTCTTATCGACATTGATAATATTTTAACCAGGGACTCGAACCGAAAAATTTTGGGGCTCGGTTACGGTTAACGGTTTTTACATTAATAAAAATTCTGTTTCGGTTATCGGTTACGGTTTTTTTGAAAATATATCAGTTTTCATTTCGGTTAAGAAAACAAATAAATTTCGTTTTCGTTACGGTTTCGGTTTAAATGAAAAATTAGTTTAGTTTTTTTTATTTTTTACAAAATGATATACATTTAGTATGTACCTATTTCGTAATAACATTTTAATTTCACGTTTTATTAACAACTAGTACTAATAGATATGTTCGGCTTGTTTGGAATTCAAAATTCGAAAAGAATCTGTAAGTAATTATTTTAAGGTGTGATCTAAAAATAAAAATTGCGGTTCAAAAAGTAACTATAAGATAAAGCTTTCATATTTAAGTTCTTAAGTTTATTTTTGCAACAAATATTAAATACATTTCGTAAATTATTAATATTTTAATTTTAAGTTATAATAATAATTATATTCCAATAGTAATACGTAAACTAAATGGGTGATTGAATGAAAAATGTCAACAAATGAGTAATTTTTTTATTATAATTGCAAAAAATAATTGAAAAATGGAGTAAAATGCCTTAATTTTAGTATTTCTACGAAAAACATGAGTTAATAAAAAATACCTATATTGAAATTTACGGTTTTAGTACCGATATTATTTCGGTTCGGTTATGTTTTCGGTTACAGAACGAATTTATTTTTCGTATCGGTTTTCGGTTTCCATATTTGAAGAAATAAAATATAGGTTTCGGTTTTCGGTTACGGTTTCATTAAAAGTCAAATATCGGTGCGGTTTTCGGTTACGGTTCGGGTCCCTGATTTTAACGCGCACTTTATCGATAACTTTTTCATCTCCAATATAATTAGCTTTAAATTTTGTCTAATGATACCAAAAATAACTAAAATATAAATAAAAACATCATCATGGCTTAAAACCCTTTTTTCTTGCAGAAGGCATTAGAGTTGGAGACAGGCGAAGGAGATCTTGACATATCAAACACAGAGGAACCAGCGCCCGAAACCAATGACAATAATAACTTCCCAGTCGCTTGGCCTCCGGCGTCTTTAACAACACCTTCTTTGCCGAAACCGCCTGGTAAAGGCATTTTAGTTACGCACGGATTTAGGTAAGAAATGAAACAATACCTAACACCCTCAAGAAATCCCATCCCAGTAGTCCAAGTACCTAGTAGAAGTAGTTAGAACAATGAAGGTATGTTAGTGAGAAAGAGAATGCATGAATGCAATTAAAAGTATTAGGATTATTGTTCATATGATGGAATTTTGTAGGGAAAAAGATGAATCGTTGGACGATTCAACAGAAACCAGAAAAGTGGTAAAATTTGCAGATGGAATATGTCCTGGGGAAGGTACTTCGCCTTCTGCTGGGGAAGATTTGCCGTCTCCACCGCCTCCTCCCAGGAAATTGCCCAAGGAGAAGAGGTATAAGAAGTCCAAAAATAAGAATAAAAAGAAGATAAAGGTGAGGAAATATGTAATATTTTATTCTTCAATTTATTTATTCTTGGGATATCGGTCCAGGGTTTAAATAAATTTAATTTAATCATCGACGTTTCGGTTTTTATTCTAACCTTGATTTTGAATTAAAGAAATATACATGAGTATTACAAATCATTATAGTTCTTAATGATGAATCAGCAATTAAAAATAAAAAGAGACTTCATATTTTGATGCAAAAACTGGTACCGAGAAAAAGTAACCAGAATCGTTATCTATACTCTATCCGTTTTAACTATAGAGCGTTGGGTGAGATAGGGCCTAAAATTCTAGCTCTCTGATTGGTTCAAACGTGAACCGAGTTTACACAGCAAAATAATTGAAGCGAAATTTAAATTTGCTTGACAACTGTATCAATTATTTTGATTTATGTTATGCCATCTGACAAAATAAATAAAAGTCAACAAAGTCAAAAGTACACGATTTATTACATATTATTAATTTCTGTTCAGTTTGTTTGTTATATTATTGTTCTTTTCGTTTATATAATTTTCATAGTGTTTTGGCGTTATATTTCATATTACATAGTTTTTGTTGTGCGCGTTTTCTTAGGTTTTAGTCAGTTTTGTTATTGTTTTCTTCGTTAATATTATGGATAAAAATCCTGAACCAGGTTCTGTCAATGTGTTATAACATCCAAAAGGAAAGGCCCTCCGAAGCCGGCAAAAGAAATGGTGTGTAATTTATACTTAACATATCGTGCCACGGATGCATATTCCAAATCAGAATGTGTCCAAATTGTGGCATTAGAACTGGGCATAGGACGATGTAGTATTTGGAAAGACAAAGTTACTGAAAAAATGTCAATTAGAAATTTTTTAAATCCAGGAATGGCGCCAAAATTTGAATTCTTTATTTAATACATGTAAAAAGGGCCGCGCTCGAAACGCCATCTAGTCTATAGTTAAAACGGATAGAGTATAGATCTAAACAGGTGATGGCTGGTGGGAAATTTGTTTTCTTGGATTGGCAGCCACTACTTTTTAGTTACTGTCAGCGAAAGCTGCAAGTTGTTTCTTAAAATGCGTTTTATTCGTTCGACGGATTTTGAAATGTCTTTAGAGCAGCGTGCAAATATCAAATTCTGCGTTCTGTTGGAGAAATCACCATCCGAGACCCTTCAGAAGCTAAAAAAATAATACAGAAATGAGGCGATGAAAAAAGTTTACTATGTACGAGCGGTACAAGCAACAATTTTGCTTGGACAAAATCAAGGGCAAAATAATTAGGTGGTGTTTTTTGATTATCAGGGCATGATTCACCACAAACTATTATTCACGAAAGTTGACTATTCAAGGTCATTTATGAGCCGTCTGATATAATATTATTTGTAGATAACTTCATTGCATTTCGTATGTATAGGCGTGCAACATGAAATGTTTATGGAGACATTTTAACTGAAAAAATAAGAGTAATTTGTTTGAAAATTATGTTTCTTTCAAAATAATGCCTTTCTGAAAGATTTATGTTCTTCACTTATGTTTTTGCAAAATACAAAAACATAGACTTAACTTATTAACCAAGGAATAATAATTTGATTTAAACGTCAACGCTACTGGGTAAATATTAGCACAGAGGGCAGTGTATATATAATTAGGTATCTGTAATTCAATGACATACGTCATTATTATTTATAGTGTGTTAGAAGGTAATGCCACTATTTACGTATATCTGTCACACCACATAAATTAAATAGTCAGGCCAAAATTTAATAATCTTTCTCTTTCTAATACAAAATATTGCTAAGGTACTGTTATAAAGTGATGTGTATTCTTTCTTCGAACAAATGACCTTGAATAGTTATCTTTTGTGAATAATAGTATGTTCATCTCAAGGCCATATTGTAAACATTGAACTTTAGTGGAAATCCTTCAACGTCTGTGAGATGCAATCAGACAAAAATTCCTGACAATTGGGCGGGAAACAGTTGGGTTTTGCTGCATGACAACGCTCCGGTACATCTCTCCCTGATGGTGGAAAAATTACTAGTGGTCGGATCCGGATAGTTTCGGTTTCGGATCCAAAAATATCCGGATAACTGAATGTTGAACTATCCGGATCTCGGATCCAAATCTTAGTATCGGATTTTGGATCCGGATTTGAGCATCGGATTTCGGATCCGGATCTGAGTATCAAATTTTGGATCCGAATCTGAGTATCGGATCTTGAATCCGGATCCGAATATCAAATCTTGGAACCGTATTTGAGTATCGGATCTTAGATTCGAATATGAGTATGATTATCGGATTTTAAATATGGAATTTCAATATCCGGATCGATCCTCGGATTCGAACATTCTCAGTATTAAACCTTACATTTAAATATTAGCATCGGGTCTAACCAAAACCAAATAAATCTGATGATAATACATTTTTGTTTGATGTAGTAAATTAATAGTCGACATATTTCTGGCAGCTGTTTAAATTTCTATTGGACAATTTTTAGCATGCGCTAAGAAGGAAATTCCTCGATTCCACAGAACTATAAGTAGGTAACAAAAACAATCCCTTTTATGTGAAACACGTGCACGATAGGTATTTCGCTACCTGCAACGAACTTATGGCCACTGTTTTTCAAATGATTGGATCCAGTATTAAAATTTGGATCCGGATCCGTCAACAAAACATCGAATCCGGATCCAAGTCCAGATTCGGATGCAAGTTCAGATCCGGATCCAAGTTCAAATCCAGTTCCGGATCCAAATTCGAATTAATTTTCGGATATCCGTTTCAATATCCGAACATCGGATTACCTTGCTAAGAACAATGTCACCACTCTGGTGCACCCCTCCTATTCTCCCAACCTTGCACCAGCCGATTTTTAACTACTCATGGCTAAAAATTATATTGAAAGGACAACGTTTTCCTAATCCAGAGGAGGCAGCTGGAGACACTTCCAGAAAATCGTTACCAGGAGTGTTTTAAGGTGGGACAAGTGTGTTAATGCAGGAGAGATGTACCTTAAAGGAAATTAATGCAAAAATCTTGTGCCTGTTTTTATAAAATTTTATTGACCATTTTCGGGAACATATTGACGCTACCTCGCACAATTAATCCATAGACAAAATATTTTAAATTAAATTAATTTCATCAAATAATACAGTATTATCGTAACATTATTAAATTCTCTCCAATTGTGCTGTTTGGTGCAGTGAACAGTATATGTGTCTCTTTTCCCTAGGTGAAGATCATCCGTACGCAGCAACAAACTCCCGACGATGACTCCTCGAGCGAAGATAACCTCCCGCCGCCTCCGCCTCCCCCAGGTTCACCGCCTCCTCACCTATGGCCCCCGAGGATCAAACAGCCCCCAGTGAACAACATTCACCCGCAGGTGCTGTCTTTTCCAACTCCACCACCTCCACAGGTGTTGTATCCTCCGGCATTCCCACCAATGGGGCCCATGACGCATGCACCACCGCCGCCGCCCCCAAGGCAGCATCATCCGCCAGGTATGAGGGCGTTCTACCCCATCAGTAGGGTCTTTTAGGATGAAATAAATGGTTTTTATTTGATTTTCAGTATGTTTTATTATATATTTTGTGTTGATTATTATGTGACTATAAATTTATTTAGGTTCAAAATTGTGGTTTTTATTCTATTCTAAATTTGGATCTGGAAAGTGATCGTGAATTCCTAAAGTGTATTATGGATTCGTAAGTATTTTTTTCAAAATTACAATTATTTTTATACGTTATGGTAACTTTATTCTTCTTGAGTTTCATCAATATGGTCGAACCACGAATTGAAATATTATTTCTGCTGGATTCTAGAACACCTAATTAAAAATATATTGAGTTTATTTTCGCATCCCATTAACTAAACATTTACCCATTTTTGTAACCATCATTCTTGTGCAAATATATTTTTCCACATCCACATTATTATACAACCTTTTCTATAGACCAGAAAAGTTAGGTTAGAATTTGCCTTTGGCGCGAGTTCATAGTTTGAATTCCCTAGTATAGGTTTCATATAGGAGTTTAATTTTACAGACAAAAAATATATTTTTTAAAGAAATTAAGCAGCTCTTGCTAAGAATTCGATAGTTTGTTTATTCAGTAATAGATTGCAACAGTTTAAATCTGTAGAATAGGTAAAGTAAGAAAATTATTAGAAATTAAAATGCTTGGTGCAAGCAAGGATACCGTATGTCGTTGACCCACAAGTAAATAGGACAGCACAATAGAAGATGAAGCATGCACGATCAAACTAAGACGTACGTTCAATGAATTTTGTAGTGTTGTATTATTATTTAAATAATTATAAACTGTGCACAGTTCATGTGAATATTATTGTACGAATCTGGAGATAAAGGATCGGTCTAAATGCTACATATAATGCTTTGCATAAGAGATTTACTTTTATGAGATTTTTCGGCCTTTAAAGTTGAGCAAAAATTTCCTTGGTAAGAAATACACGGGGATTGAAATTATGTTCTCAGCGTTATGAACTGAGTTTGAATTTCGCGCCTAAGTTTGACCGTTACACTTTTCTGGTCTATTCCGTACTCGAAAACATTCTCTCCCTTAGTGCACAAAAAATAACATCCATCCATTTACAACTTTCACAAATATGTACTATTTTTCTAAGTGTGATATTTGATACTTTTGTTGTTGTCTAGTAATGCCGGTTCTTCAGACGGGTCCTCCGCCTCCTCCTTCGCATCATGGGGCCCACCAGACTTCGTTCCACCATTGACTGATTCGAGTTTGTGTTCTTGTACAGTGACAATTAGGTTAGAGATTTTATTTTTTTTGTAAATTTCATTTTCTCTTATAATATTTTGATTATGAACGTGTTTTTAATAAAAATATCGGTAGTTTATTTGAGAAATAATTTTTAAATGAGGTATTCCTAGTATTACATATGATGGATTTTAAGAACTTAGTATTAAAAAACATATCTTACTGAGACTAGTGGACAAATTAATAATACCCGAGAAAAAAAAAATAATATACTTGTTGAAAATTGCTTATGACGTAATAGGGATTTCCAAGTTTTTTTTTGTTGAAAAATATTAGACCCGTATTTTGTATTTTCGCCGAAAAGTTTCTAATACGCTACAAAAAATAGTTATTTGTATATCAAGGCCGCGAAATCACACTTTAGCGTACCGAGAGAAAAATTGTCGCCGAGGCCGCTTGCGGCCGAGGCAAGACAATCTCGAGGGCGCTAAAGGATTTCGCGGACAAGGTGTACACAATATTTTTTGTGCAACCGTAAAAATATGTAATTACAAATTTTATTAATTTTAAACAGTTTCATTGTAAATAGAAAGTTAGCTTTCAAGGTGGCTATGGGATTAACATTTGATAAACAAAACCATGCATTTCTCAAGTGTCAAAGTGTTTGTTTACCTAATTTCGCGGCCGCTACCATGACAACGGCCGCGAAATGAATTTCGCGGCCGTTACCATAACAACGGTCGCGAAATTGAATTTCGCGGCCAGTATTGCGGCTGCGAAATGCTTATTTTGCGTCCGGTTGCACAAAAAAAATATTAAAGTTTCAATAAATGAGGCCTGACAAATTGACGACTATGTGTGATGTCATCTACACCGAGAACATAGTTTGTAGAACTGAGTGACGGGTTATATGCCAAACGCACTGGGTAGGTCGTTTCCTGTCACGTCAAAACCAGTGCAAACATGGCGGAGGCGTGGCTTTCGCGTTCCAATAGCATTTGCGAGTACCCAGCACGTGCGTTCATCTCACGGGTACTCATTGCTGTCGTGGAGAGTGCACCACATCAAATGGCTGGTAGCACGAGCGTGGTTCTAACACCGGTTTGCACCGGTTTTCACTAAAATCTTACAAACGACTTGGCACATATTTCGGGGTTATTAACAAAATCAGTGTTGCCAATGAACTGAATAAGCCGAAAATGTACTGACAGCCATACTCAATAAATTTGACGGTATTATTTAAAACTGTTTAATATGATTTTTGTCTTGCTTTCTTTGTAGTATAAACAATTTAAAATAATGAAACCAGAGTTTCTAAAGTACATATTAAACAACCGAAATTGAAATTCCTGGACATGAAATGACGTACATTTTTTGAAAAATTACCAAAATAGAAAAAGTGGTATAAAATACACGTTTCATAAGACATTTCAGCGCACTTGTCCCCTTAGAAAACTCGCGGCAAGCCGCTTGTTTCTAAGAATGACGCGTGCGCTAAAATCATCTTATGAAACTTGTGTCATGTACTATTTAAGCATCTATATAGCTACGTAATGTTACTTCTTCCATCTTCAAGTAATGGGACCAAGGAAGCTACAGTTTATGCGCTTAATGATATTTCAAATGCATTAAATGACAAATAAATAATAAAACAAGCCAATGAAAGAAACGATACTATTGTAATTTATACTCATAAATTTTTTACTAATATTTTATCTTTTCCGTGTCGGTCAATGTATATATTGTGTGATATTTATTAAATCAATGTTTTAGGGTGAAATCTACAGACTATAATTTTAGAACATTAATCAGTTTATTTTAAAAATTAAATAACATTTTATCTTATGAACTATAACAAATAATTATTAAAACACTGCTGTTTTCATGGTTCGCTTATGGTTTATTTTGCATTTTGTTGATGGGTCGATTTTTTAGAACACATTTAAATTAAAAGAAAAAAGAATAAATCGTTTTTCTAAAAATGTGATCATTTCATAGACTCTTTTCCAAAGCGACTATATCGGCACCGAATTCTAAATTGTTCCTCGGTAGATTATTGCAGAATTTTTTTTAATTTCCTATGAGATGGTTTCCATTTCTTTGATAAATAAATATATCATCACGGCATATTACCCATTGCTGGGTGTGCCATTCTGCTTTGTACTCAGATATCGGTAATGATGATGACATATTTGTACCGTGCGGGCGTTTAGCAGGCGTCACCTCATGGGCACTCATTGCTGGTGTGGAGATCGCTGTATTTAAATATTGAATTTTTTGATTATTTTCAAGAAGATTTTCTTTTACTTCTAAGGTAATTTTTTGCTTTTCTTTTATATTTTGCAACAATTTTACAGTGTCTGTTATTACATTTAATAATTTCTGTTCGTATGCATTTATTTCTGTAGCTTGTAAGTTTTGTAGCAAAGTTAATTTTTTGTGTACTGGTTTTAAAAATTCGTTAATCTTTTTCTCAATTATTTACAAGAAGCCTTAAATTAGAATAAAATGCGTGCTGTTTAATTGTACTTTGAAGTGTTTCTTATAATGTAAGTATATGTACACATACCATTTCTTTTATAATTTGTGTTCTTTGAGATATATCAACGTCTTCATTATTTGCAGCATTTGGATTTATATGTTCGGTATCTTCGTTAACACACATTGTACAAGTTTTTTTTATTAATCTACGTTGAATATCAATAACTTTGCTCCACGATTTGCTAAAGTGAAAAAAACAATTGAATATGTAAACAAGTAAGTGCAAGTATGAAAGGAGTCAAATTCATACTTCAAACATTTTACATCAAACTTCAAATAAGTATTCAAGATTTTTTTACGTAAATAATATTAAATATTAAGTCCTAATTTTATATTGTATTGGATGTACTTTTCGCGCAAAGTTTTTGAATTTTTTTCCTCCATTTCTCTGCTTGTTGCTGAATGTTCCCAAACTGCTGTCCGCCATCTTGAAATGTCAAAGAAAGTGTTCCATATCGTAAACAAACATAAAGCTAAATAAATAACAATGGCATCTTTAAACAAGGTAATTATGTTGCTATTTTAATAATAATATATTGTAACTTTGGTTATTAATAAGAAAATTAGGTTTATCTAACAATTAAAACGTTATTTTAGAATACATTGGAATCCGATGATGAAGATGATTTGGAATTACTGCGTCTAGCTGCTTTAAAATCCTTAAAACCCAAAAGTGCTACAGAAACTCAAAGTAAACCATCCGGAAATGGTCAGTGTAAGCCTCTACCTTTGTTTAATAACAAACTATCAACTTTTGGTGCTGCACAAACTACAAGACATCACAACAGAGGTTTTCGAAGCAATCCTGGTGGTCGTTTAGGAAGAAATGTAAGTATTATATTTTATTCCGCCATTTCATTTATTACAAACATTATTTCGTGTTTAGGGTATGAACTCGCGCAGAGCAAACCCAAATTTAATATCTATTCAAACCATTGATCCCGACGAACCTAAACAAGTTAAAGACACACCTGTCGATATTCCTAAACTCATTCTACCTCAAGATCGTTATCATAAAAAACTCGCCGCGGAAAATACTCTAAAGGAAAATTCGGGGAATAAATTTGATCGTTATGATAATTCGGATGAGTCGGAAAGCGATTCAGATGATTTAGCAATAAAATCAAGTAGACTGGAAAGAAAAAGCAGTGTGGAACGTCTAATGGAGGAAATAGACAACGAATTAAATTTACTGGATGGAAAACAAATTTCCCAAGAGGAGGAAGAAATTGAAGAAAGTAAAGTGGAAGAAGAGGAAATAACACCAACCCAAAGTGATACCTTAATCATCTCAGAGACAGATCCTGATTTAGTACAAATAGACGAACCCACATCGCCTTTTAAGGAAGAATCTATAAAAGAACTTTCTCCAATAAAATCTAGAAGTCGCTCTCCCTTTTCCGAAAAATCTCCACCACAAAAACGCAAATCCAAATCAAAATCTCGTTCCCAATCACCATATTCCGCACAGTACAAATCTCCATATCGGTCGCCCAGATCTCGTTCACCACCCAGAAAAAGATATTCGCCAAATTATCCCCGAGCTCTTTCGCCTTTGATTCTAAACACTGAAGTTTTGAATACCATGACAATGGCGCCTCTTTCCCCAAGATCTGCAGCATTTGTATTAGAAAACCGTCAAATCCTCGCCCGAAGAAAAATGTCTCCACCAAGAAGAACTCTCTCCAGAGAGAGCAGTTGTAGAAGTTTGTCCCCGAAATCAAGGCGGCGATCTAGATCACCCGTAAAACGATCCATATCTCCTAGAAGACGATCTCTGTCTCCTAGAAATAATTACCGAAATAAAAAACGTAGTTCATCACCTGTAAATAAAATCCACAAAAGATTAGGTTCTCGGCCGAATTCTAGAAATGTTTCGCCTTATATAGAAAGAAAACCAGAGTTAGGAAAAAGAAAACGTAGTAGTAGAAGTATTAGTTTAAGTTTAAGCCCAAGTCCGGATAGAAACTATCACAAGAGGCCTCTAAATGAAACTACTGGGCACGTAGACCACAGAAGCCGCAAAGAAAAGAGAAAAGAAAGTCCAAAACCAGAAAAACCTAAAGAAGATCCCATTTTGGAAGCTAGAAGACGCAAATTTGAATCGCCAGTACAAATCAACAACGGAATCATCAAATTAAAACCCAGTAAACCTGAAGAAGAAATAAAAGACTCGAAAGAAACCTCTAAAGAAGAAATTGATAAAACAGAATATTCGGAAGAAAATTTGGATGAAACAGAAGAAATTATTGTTTTAAATCCAAGTTTGGAGGATTTATGGTCGGATGAAGAGTCAGATGACGAAAACGAGGGCCGTTTTAAATCAAAACCAAGTTCAGAAAAAAGAAACATCCCGGTTCCTTCTTTCAGAAAACTCACAGAACGACCTATCCCTAATTCTCTTCTTCCAAAAGATGACAACGATCGCAGAAACATACGGTGCAAAAGACAACGAAGAAGACGAAGTCGAACACCGCTTAAATCCACAAATAAAGAGTTGAAAAAAGAACCTGCAAAAGAAAAACCAAAACCAGTTGATAATAAAGTTAGGATAAAACCAGAAGAGGACACAAAAAAAGAAAAAGTCACACTTAAAACCGAGACGAAGAAAAGTGTGGACATTTTAACAAGAAAAGTTAAAATTCAGGAAGTTTCTGCTACAGCTGATGAAAATAAGGAGGGAATAGAAATTGTTGAAAAAGAAACTACTACGAATAAAGAAGACGGTAAATTTATTTAATTTTCCTCGTTAACATCGAATTACTAATCATTCTTTTTAGAAGCAGGAGATTTAAGAGCAGAACTAAGCAGACGTAGGGCTCAACGTCTAATCAAAGCAGGGAATTTAGCTGAATCTCTTCCAACAAGGTTGTTAAAAACCGCATTGCGAGAAGTTGTGCCGAAAAGATCTCCGGTTAAACAGGCCAGAGTTGCTAAAGGTGAGGAAATATCCATTGTTTCATATCTAGTTGTTGTAACAAACTTATTTTTGAGTTCTTATAAATTATAAGCAAGAAATTTTTAAACATTCTAAAATATTTTGTTAAAATATGTAAGATTTAAAAATTACTTACTAGCAATGTCTCATTTTTAGCAAATGAGTTATAGTTCATTTGGATTTTGTACGCCCCTTTAAATTGTAATTTAAAAGTCTCCAATAAATTTTAACCGGAAGAGAAAAAGAAGCATGAACTTGCATGAAAATATAATGTAACTGAATTAATTTACATTGCATAAAATTAATTAAATACTTTTAGTAATTGATTATTAACTAGGTTTATAAACAAAATGTACGACATCTTCAAATGTAAAGTGCAATATTGTCAAATATTCAATACAGAGTATTTCATAACTTCGGGTAAAAACTTACGCTGTCGTTATTTGAAAAACTACTCAATATTATTTTACGAAACTTGGTATCTAGCGGTTTTCCCACATGCCCGTTTCAACTAAAACAGGGATGGCGAACCAGTGGCACGCGTGCCATTAATGGCACGCGACACAATATTTTGGGCACGTCACTGATCACAAAATTCATTATGATGCACTACGAAAAAAAGTTTGAAGTAGGTATATGACGAGCGAACGCGAGTGATCCCTACGCTACGGAATGTTCGGGTGCGGTGCGCGGGTCATTTGATAAACTGAATTTGTCCCAATTCGATTGGTTGGAAATTGAAGAATTTGAAATGCAGCTGATTGATTTCCAGTCTAGTTCAATATGGATTCAAAAATTTATTGAAACAAGGAAAGAGTTACAATTAATTTAAACAGAAAGATTGACAAGTAATATAAGTGAAAATGCTAATAACAAAATTTTGGAAACATGGAATGCGTTACCAGACACATTTAATTGTTTGAAGAAGCTGGCTCATGCTATTTTAACAATATTTTCTCAACCTATGCCTGCGAGTCATTATTTTCAGAGATGAATAACATTAAAGACTCGGTTAGAAACCGTTTGACAGATGACTCCAGTTCAGTATGCATTCTGCTAAAAGTAACATCTTACAACCCTAACATATGTTATTTGTCATCTAATCTACAACAACAGAAGTCACACTAATTTTACTTTAATTTAAATTACGCGTATAATTGAAACATTGCAAAATGTTCCTATTTTTTGTAGTAAATAAAGAGTTGATAGTATTTATTATTATTATTTTCCCAATAATCACAAAGTCGAAATTATTTGATGGCACGTCTATGACCTCAATAAACATTTCTTTAGAAAAATGGCACGTTGATGCGTAAAGGTTCGCCATCCCTGAACTAAAATATTCTCAAAGCAACGGTACTTCCGGTTTACCGGAAGTAAACTCTAACTTTATTATTTTAAATGGAATGCTATACTTTTTATTTTACCCTTGAATTCAGCGGAAAATTTTACATACGAAACAATAAAAATATTTTACTCAACCACTTCCAGCGTAATTCAACTTTTTTGATTTTTTCTGTAAGAACGGCCACTCGTTATCTCGAGAATGGAATCAAATTTCTATAATCTGTAAAAAAAATATATATAGAAAGCTTTTGTTTACACTAATATAAATTAATAATCGACAATTTCTGAAAAATGTAATTTCTACGTCAACGTGAAGATGAAGTTCAAATTTTTTAAAAAACTCCTATTTTTTATTATTTAAATGAATTCTTTGTTGAAAAATTATTTTTCAACTAAGAATTCATTTAAATAAAAAATGGGGTGTTCCATTTTAAAAACCTGAGTTTTTTTATAATTTTTGAATTTCATCTTTACGCTGACCTAAAAATTATGGCCCGTATTCTCACCTCTTGGAGTAACGCTACTTCCGAAATAGCGCTTTTTAGATTTTTTAAATTTTATTTGTAGACAAGAATAGGTTTCATATTTTTGTAAATGAAACCTATAATATTTGTAATGAATGCTATTTACAATTTAATTTATTTTTATTTCTCTAATTTTTAACATTAAAGTTGACATTTGACAGTTGAAGTAGCGATTTTTCGGAAGTAGCGCTACTTCAAAGAGGTGAGAATACAGGCCTATATTTTTCAAAAATTGTCAATCAATTTATTTTACTGTAAACAGAAGCTTTCTTTATAAAACTGTTTTTACAGATTATAGAAATTCGATTCCATTGTCGAAATATCGAGTGATAAAGAAAATAACGATATCATTTTGAATTAGAGTCCAAGAAAAACTGATAAAGATGATCAATCAAAATTTTGTCTATGCCAGTAAACACACTATACTCCATTCACAACAGCGAGAGAATTTGGAACTAATTCTTGAACAGAGATAAGTCGTTCTATTGGTTCGGCTTCTAAATTATCCTCTTTTGATCAGTAGAATGACTTGTCTCTGTAGAAGAATTAGTTCCAAATTCTCGCGCTATCGTGAATGGAGTATATACAATAAAATTTTATATGAAACATCTTTTCAATTTCTAATAATTTATTTGAAAATTAAATATTGGTTAAGGTCGCCACAACATTTTACTTAGGATCGTTTTCATAATATAACTTTAACACTTTAGCGAGCAAGCATTACTTTAAATTAGAGATAAAGTCTAATCTCTAACGTTTTCGAGATAGCGGAGGTAACCCCGTAAAAACTCATTTATATCTCAGAAACTATTGAACATCAGATGTTGATTAAGCTTTTTTTTTACTCATTTTGGTTAGTACTATATGCCTTTAAAGTTTATACCCGAAGTTGAAAAACTCCTGTATAAACAAAAATATTATTTTTCATTCTTATTATTGTAATCACTAATAATTTAACATAAGTTTACATTCATGGTTTATAGTTTCTGTAAAAATAGAGATATAGTTTTTGGATGTTGTAGCTTAAAAAAATAGTGTAATGTATATCGTTGCTTGCATGCTGATGTGTGGTGTTGGTAACAGGGAACACCAGCGCTGCTGATCGCCGAGTACTTATACTCAAGAGACTCGCTTCTAGTCCCGAACCCGCTAACAAAGGTACCAAACGCTTCCCTCCTTATTTAGAACTAAATTAGTTACTAAACTCTTTGCCAAATTAGGCGTTTTCATAAAGTTAATCAGAGCTATCCGAAGGATCTGTTCGATGACATCACAGATGTATATCAAATCCACCCGATTATTGAAGCTTATGTTACGAACGCGTCAGATCTATATATGATTTTGATGTTTAAATTTGAGGTAGTAGAAGAAGTTTAACTCGTTATAATGGATAAAAAAAATAGCCCTTGTTTTTGTAGTTGTACATAATTTTCTATACGACGACTCAAGTGAGACTGAAAGGCCACATGAATCATTTTTTTTTTTTAGATTATTTCGATCAGACAAACCTTTTCAATTTAAAGAGATATACTATTATTCACGAAAGATGACTATTCAAGGTCATTTGTACGAAGAAAGAATACACAGCATTTTATAGCAGTAGCTTAGCAACATTTTGTACTAGAAAGAGAAAGATTATTTGACCTATGTCTATTTAATTTATGTCGTGTGACAGATATACGTAAATAGTGGCATTACTTTCTAACACACTATAAATAATAATGACATATGTCGTAGAATTACAGATACCTAATTATCTACCACACTGCCCTCTGTGCTAATATTCACCCAGTGGCGTTCACGTTTAAATCAAATTATTATTCCTTGGTTTATAAGTTAAGTCTATGGTTTTGTATTTTGCAAAAACATAAGTGAAGAAAATAAATCTTTCAGAAAGGCATTATTTAGAAAGAAACATAATTTTCAAATGAATTACTCTTATTTTTTCAGTTAAATTGTGTCCATAAATATTGTATGTTGCACGCCTATGCATACGAAATGCAATGAAATTATCTGCAAGTAATATTATATCAGACGGCTCACAAATAACCTTGAATAGTCATCTTTCGTGAATAATAGTTTAGAAGATATACGCAATTGGGATCTGCGCATAGGAAGAACAACTGAGATCCATGGCATTTGAGGATAAGTGCTTCAATTTTTGTAACTTTAAATTATACTATACTCTGTTCCATTTAACCAATTCAACAGATGGTACCCACATCAACGCCAGTTTTAAGTAGTCGAAATTAAAAAATCGTGGTAACCAACTGCTGTCATCTGCAATTTTATTAAGATATTAAAAAGTTATCATTATGTCATCGAATCTTTGTATTTTACAGTCAGTAGGTGTGAAATTACATTGTGTTAACTTGTCTCCAATTTCAGCCAATCATAGAGTTCAAAACTATGCCCTATTTTCTTCAATACTGAAAGTGGTCCTGCACCGTAACAAAAATTATAAAATGTACACTTTATCCTTAAAATATTACTTAATAAATAACGATTAAGATAATAAATACTTTGCGAGATATTTCAATTTATCAGTGCCATTGTGACGTCACTACTATTGCCATCTTTCTCGCGCAGCCTACTATAGAAACTGGTGCGAGAAGGATAGCAATAGGTTTCGTAAAAGTCAAATAAAAGCCGTGTTCCTTCGGGTTGTGATTGTGATTTTGTGAATCCTGATTAATTTAATCGTGATCCTTTTGGAACAGGATTTAAAAATTATAGCAAGAAAACACAATCTAGTGTCAAATGTCAATGTCATATGCTGACTAATGCAAACTATCCTACTTTATTTTATAAATAATCAACTGTCTAGTGTTATATTCAGAATTAAAAATGGATTACATTAAAGTAAAAAATAATGTTCTTGGTAAGGAATATGAAGTATGTTTATTTCAAACAAATCTTTATGTGGTTCATTACATGCTTTTGTAGAAAAATCTTATTTCCCTTGATGCCACAAACCCCACATTCGTAAATTTCTACGCTCGAAATAGTATATTTTCAATTTGTTCTGAACTGAATCCATGTGAATCACTCAAAAAGGTTGATTCTGAAGGGAAGGGGGAATGTTGTTTAGTGATCACAAAATGAAAAAGTGGGGATAACGAATAGGAAACGTAAAAACATTATTCGTCTTAATCATTATCACTTTTATCATTTAGATCACGAATCACAGCCCAAAGGAACACGGCTAAAGTTAAAGTAAAAACAATGACCGTGTTCAGTATGGCACAGCGCTGAGCGCCGAAGTTTGCCGAACGCAATGAATGGACGAATGTGATTGGTCCAGCAACTGTATTCGGCAAATTTCGGTGCTCAGCTCTGCCAGCGCTATGCCATGCTGAACGCGGCCATTTAAGACTTTTTAATACTACGAATTGTTTCAAAATGAAACGAACTTTCATTTAAAAGAATAAAAAAAATGGAGTGCAGGACCCCATTCTCCATCCTTTCCCAGAGTAAATTCAATTTTCTTTATTTACGTTTATTTTGAAAAATTGACTTTTAATTATATTTTTATTACCTAATTATTCTTGCCCAATTCTAGTAGAATTTAAAGTTACAAAATCGATGCCCAGGGTTGAAATTTTTTGATCGGATCAAATTAACCCGATTGATTTTACGAACGCATCAAATTACGTTGGATCAATCCGATCAACTTTATGAAAACGGCTATTATAAATAAGGTGAAAACGGGATCGGGGATTTTAACAAAGTCTTATATTCTAGTTGGAAGTAAAGAAGGCAAGCTGCCAATCCACATGCGTTTGGGTTCAAATCCGGATGGCGAGGAATCCGTGACGGTGCGTTCGGAGCGCCGCAACAAGAGGAGTCGACGAAAGAAGCCAGTGCAGGTACCGTGCCTCTTGAATCCTATACTTTCACTTTTTATCTTTGATTACCGCAGTTTATTGTTGCTATATCCAAGTATGCAGACATTTTTCAGAAGCATCTCTGATTACCAAACGGCAGTGGGGATAAACATGCTTTTGTGTCTCTTATTCTTATTTTACTTTTCAAAAATAATGCCAAATTCCACACCTGTGATCATTAGAGTACAAATTTTTCAAATTGCCTTTTGAGCGAATAAAGAGGTGTTATTCTTATGTAAAATTCAAAATTGATTAACTGTAGATTGGCTTTTGGAACTATGCATGTTTTTTTTAACCATTTATTTATTAATTTATATTTAACTCTCGATATACTTGTAGTTGATAAATGAATAATTTTGTTATTTTTGCATGTTCGAAAAGTGTAATCACTCTGTTCAACAATAGGATCACCGTTGTTGTAATTTATAGATATTTATTTTACATCAAGCGTTACCGAATGCCTGTAGCCATCGCGGGCTCACACGTGATCTGTGTTCTGTGGCCAATCCGTGTTTGGGGTGTGACTGTCACTTTGCGTTGGCGGCCATTTGAATGTTGTGTTCTGTGGATGTAACTTATCATTCTGACTTTTAAAAAGTTACGTTGTTTCTTTCTATTCACTTGAAGTTTTGTTGTGTTCTTTTGACTCAGTGTGTTTTGTTTATTGTTCTTAATGTTTACTGCTGCTTTGAACTTATTTAATATTTATTGTATTTGTGTTGTATTATAGTATTTGTATTTTGCTAGATTATAGTTTAGATTTCGACTTTTTACGTAATCAATGTCCCGTGCAGTGGGCGTTTTTATAATTCAAATGTTAGGCACATTTATTGCTTCAATCCAGCGATGTCTTCGTTCTTGCTTAACGTAAGGCGTTTTCGTAAAATCAGTCGGAGGAGTACGTTCCTCGCGGTCGAATTCCACGCGGTCGAAATTCCCTTGGTCGAAATGTGATCCTACCACTTTGTCCGTTCCACAGAAATTCAAATATTTCCACGCCGTCGAATCCCACCCGGTCGAAATGTTACACGATACAAATTACTCGCTCCCGTACCGCTCTCTTTATCGATCGTATTGTATTCTAACAATCTATGCTTCGTGGTAGTTCCGCGTCAAAGATAATACATTAAAAAGAAATTTTAAAACATAACGAACTATTTAATGAATGTAGCAGGAAAAGAATTTACCTATACATTTTAAGTAAACATGATAGTTTACTAGTTATTTAATATTTTAAAATAATTAAATGTATTTTCAAGTAGACAAGTATTTGTAGATACATTAAGTTACCGTTATTGTCAAAATATGCCGAGTGGAAGAAAATATATTTGGAAATAAAAGCAAGATTTATAATAGACACAGTAATACATAATTTTACAACTGAAATAAAGAATGAACTGCTTATTCACATAATATGACAGCTAATTTAAAATAGCGGACCAGAAATAGCAATAATTTTACTTAAAATGTATAGGTAAATTCTTTTCCTGCTTCATTCATTAAATAGTTTGTTAATATATGTTTTAATTTTTTTAAAATATATTATCTTTGACGCGGAACTATCACGAAGCATAGATTGTTAGAATGCAGTACGATTGATAAAGAGAGCGGTACGGGAGCGAGGGATTTGTATCGTGTAACATTTCGACCGGGTGGGATTCGATGGCCTGGAAATATTTGAATTTCTGTAGAACGGACAAAGTGGTGGGGGCACATTTCGACCGCGTGGGATTACATATCGACCGCGTGGGATTTCGACAGAGTGGAAATCAACCGCGCGGGATGCTTCGAGTCGCAGCTATCCAACAGATCTGTTCGATGACGTCATAGATATATCTATAGCTACTAAATAAATTTCAGCTGACTCGTCCACCATTGTGGAGCCACTTAAATCATTCAATATCAATGTTACAGTATTATTAATTATAGAAATTATCCATAACAACGGGTTGTTCTGCTTCAAATTGTGCAAATCATTTGAGAAATGGTTATAATTTTTACAGGTACTTATGCATTGCAAACGTCAAATCCTTGTTTAGCATAACAACCGTCTTAGCAACGAAGACGCCATTTTCATGTTTGGAAACCTTGATAACGTCACACTAAACGTGTCTATTCTATATCTATACGACCTAGGTTAAAAAACATTTATTTATATTATTAATAGACTTTTAAACTTTGTACCTCGTCTGTCTGTCGTTGAAGGTATGCGGAAAAGTTACTTCTCTTTCTTGGATGCTTTATATCCCACAACACAATAAACTCCCACTACACGGGACATGACAAAGTCAAAATCTAAACTATAATCTAGCAAAAAATAAATAATATAATACAACACAATAAATATTCCATAAGTTTAATGCAGCAGTAAAAATTAAAAGAACAATAAACAAAACACACTAAAAATAATATTTTCGCGCCAAAAATGCGAAAACATTTAAATGTTTCATTTAGACCGATATCCCCATGAAATTTGGTTTCCATTTAAATTTATATTTACGGTCGAAAAAAATACTTACTAAGTAGTTAGAAATTTAGGATAATTAATATTTGACAGATGAGTATGTAAAGTTAAATTTTGACATAAGAGTCTGTAAAGTTTTACTTTAGCCACTATTTTGGCTAACTTCGCGGAGTAATATAGAGTGTACTTTAATGTCGATTTCGGAAAGAATTTTTTATTATAATCAAATTTCAGAAAAAATTAATACATGACTCGTCAGTAAAATGTCTACTAGACTTGGAGCCGTAGAATACTTGGCACAATGTGCCTCGTATTTCAATATGGCTCTTTGTCAGTAATGTCCCATAACTATTAAAATAAAAAATCCCATAAAAAAGAGAAAAATGCAATAGTACTTCAAACAAATAGAAATAACCTAACTTTTCAAACGTCAGTTTGTTAGTTACATCCACAGAACACCAACATTCAAATTGCCGCCAACGCAAAGTAACAATCACGCCCCAAACATGGGTTGGCCACAGAACAAGGATCACGTGTGAGCCCGAGATCCAGTGATGATATTTTTGGCCCAAATAATTGTATATGTATTGTATAAAATTGTATCGATCATTGCCGAGAATTCAGGCCATTTAAAAGTCGTGCAAAGTATCTATAATAGTTTTTAATTATTTGTTAATATTATAGGTACTTAAATTTATTGTACACAAATGTATTTGTTAATTGACTTAGTTCGTAAGATATCAGAGTCATGTGCATTAGATGTGCAATATGCATTTTTATTTCTCATTCCATTTGATTTTTGTAGTTTAACTATACGAAAGAAAAATGCATATTGAATTAGGTTTGTGTAACATAACATTAAATGTAGGAACCTTTCCATTTCCCATCCTTTTGTAAACACTACCGGGTGGCTTTTAAAAAACGAATCCTGTTTGAAACTCCATAACTCCGGAATACATTGAAATATTCATTTAAATTTTTTTATCTCTTACATACATAGGGTTGAAAAGTATTCCTATCAAATTTCAAACATATATAAAACAAGTGAATAGCGATTTTCTAAATTTGCCGTTCAAATCTACAATTACACGTTGATAATTTTATAATCAGCTTAAAACGAAGTAGGCTATTATTGAAATAAATATAACTTTCAGTGACAATTCGAGTTGGTTGTAACATTGTCATAAATTTGTTCCAATTTTTGTTCAAAAGGGCGCAAGCAGACACGTGACTCGAGCATCCTTGACGTGCTAGGAATCAGCTGATTTGTGTGCGCTTGTCATTTGACAAGAATAATGCCACTTTGACTTATTTTAATTTTGAACTGTTGATAAGTTATTATTTTTAATTTCATTTGTTTTACTACATAAAAATTGTAACATTTTAGCAGTTCAAAATCAAAATAAACTTTTATTCACGAAAGATGACTATTCAAGGTCATTTGTGATCCGGCTGATATAATATTACTTGCAGATAACTTCATTGCATTTCGAATGCATAGGCGTGCAACATGAAATATTTATGGACACATTTTAACTGAAAAAATAAGAGTAATTTATTTGAAACTCATGTTTCTTTCTAAATAATGTCTTTCTGAAAGGTTTATGTTCTTCACTTATGTTTTTGCAAAATACAAAAACGTAGATTTAACTTATAAACCAAGGAATAATAATTTGATTTAAACGTCAACGCCACTGGGTAAATATTAGCACAGAGGGCAGTGTAGTAGATAATTAGGGATCTGTAATTCTACGACATATGTCATTATTATTTAGTGTTGTTAGAAAGTAATGCCACTATTTACGTATATCTGTCACACCACATAAACTAAATAGACATACGTCAAATAATCTTTCTCTTTCTAATACAATATGTTGCTAAGCTACTGCTGTAAAGTGATGTGTATTCTTTCTTAGAACAAATGATCTTGAGTAGTCATCTTTTGTGAGTAATAGTTTAAGTGAAAACATTGGTCTTGTTAAAGTGACACTGTTTTTGTCAAAATGACATGCGCACACAAATCAACTGATTCCAAGTACGTCAAGGACGCCCGAGTCACGTGTCTGCTCGCGCCCTTTTAAATTTTACAACTATCTCCGCATATAGTAAGTAAAATGGCACCTGCAACTGTTAACTGGGCTGTCCAACAAAACATCAAAAATATTGCAGTCACTCAACCTGCATTCTCAGTGAAAATTTGCATCGTTATGCATTTTAGCTTCTATAAAAGCTTTAGTAATGTCTTTTGAGAAGTTTTTTAAAGTTGTCAAAGACGTTCCTCACACTTTACGCCTAAATTTTGAAAAAACAAACTCGATGTACATAGTAATTAAAATGGCGCATATTTTCTATCTCTTTAAATTGAAAAGGTCCATTATCTCAAGATTTCTTCTAATGGCACCTCACATAAGTAAATCTGACTCAGAGATCATTGAAACTTGTCAGGAAAAAATGGCGTTGCAAAAAGTTGCGGAAGAATGTCCAGGGAAAAGATGGCGACTTTCTAGCGTAAATCGTGCTATTAGATAGAAACTGGATCGATTTTCAGAAAACTTAGGACAGAATTTTCTCGGTCGACCTTAAAGTGCTTGGCATCAGCTGATTTGTGTGCACGTGTCACTTTGGCAAACATAATGTCAATTTGACGAAACTAATGTTTTGACTTATTTTGATTTTGAACTATTAAATTGTTAATATTTTACATATTTCAGGCAGTAAAACACATGAACTTAAAAATTGTTACATTGTAACTGTTCAAAATTAAAATAAGTCAAAATATTGATCCTGTCAAAGTGACATTGTTCTTGTCAAAATGACGCGCACACACATCAGCTGATTCTAAACACGTCAATGTTGCTCGAGTCACGTGTCTGCTTGCGCCTTATAGTCGCCTAGCACGATTTATGCAAGAAAGTTACCATTTCTTTCCTGGAACTTCGTCCGCAATTTTTTACCACGCCAATTTTTTTCTTGATAAGTTGAAATAATCTCGAAATAAGATTTACTTAAGTAAGGTGTCATTATTCGAACAAATGTCGAGATAATTGTGCAAAACTCATAGGGCGCGAGTAGACACGTGACTCGGGCGTCCTTGACGTACTTGGGATCAGCTGATTTGTGTGCGCATGTCGTTTTGACAAGAACAGTGTCACTTTGACAAGACCAATATTTTGACTTATTTTGATTTTGAACTGCTAAAATGTTAATAATTGACGATTTTCAGGCAGTAAAACACATAAAATTAAAAATAATAACTTCTTAACAGTTCAAAATTAAAATAAGTCAAAACATTGGTCTTGTCAACATGACATTGTTCTTGTCAAAATGACATGCGCACACAAATCAGCTGATTCCTAGCACGTCAAGGACACTCGAGTCACGTGCCTGCTCGCGCTCTATAGCAAACTTTACAACTAACCCGAAATGTCACTGACAGTTACATTTGTTTCAAAAATAGCCTACTTCGTTTTAAGCTGATTATAACATATCAATGTGTAATTGTAGATTTGAATGGCAAATTTAGAAAATCGCTATTCACTTGTTTTTCAATATAAATGTTTGAAATTTGGTAGGAATACTTTTCAACTCTTTGTCTGCAAGAGATAAAAATTTTAAATCGATATTTCAATGTACTCAGGAGTTATGGAGTTTCAAATAGAATTCGTTTTTTAAAAGCCACTCGGTATTTTGGAATCTTATTCAAAATTTTAAATTGTTAACTGTGATAAGCCTGTGATATTTTTGTATACCAATTGTAAAAACTTGTAAACTTGGAAATCCGAAGCAAGAAATATGGTTGCGTTGCGATTGATAATGGCATGAGTGGTTTGGTGGTACCTTCTGCACTGCCAGCGAAATGCCCAAGATCCAGAATACCAGTGAAGATATGGAGTTTTAACAATGTTTATTTGTAACAATATAGGTGTAGCGAGCAGCAGTATCAACACATACCATCCTGTGGAGGAACAAAGCAACCAATGAAAATATTGGAAAGTGCACGAAAAGAAGCAAACTAAACATTGTGACAAAAAAAAACTCTCAAATTGTATCACTTATGTAAATTGTTCCAGGATGTGTGTTGTTACTTTTGAATAATTTCATCTTTCATTTGTATGCAATGTTTTTGTAAATATAATTTCAATTTTCTTTTTAAAGAAAATATTTTATCATTACTATCTTGTGATTTTTATCAAATGTATTTAATGTAAATATATTTTATGTATATAAGAATTAAAAAAAACCTATATTTATTTAGTTATGTTTTCGTATTCGTACTAATTATTTTAAATGTTTCAGGTATTTACAATTTATACAGAGTGTAAATCAAAAAGTGGACCATAGGCGTTTAATATGATAAACCAGTTTTTCTTTGCGCAAACGTTATCAAATTATTTTACGCGGAAATACTTCAGATAAAAGTTATATGCCCGGTTTTATAAATGCGAATTAATTTTTTATCCACAATTATAATAATCCTAAGATTTTGTATATATATTATACGTATATACAAAATCCCGAATTTTGAAATCAGATTAAATATAGGGTTTATAAATTTTTGTTTTAAATTTCCCGCTAAAACGCTCTTGTCGCTCATGACGTCAAGATCTAGTAGTTTAGTAAATACTTTGTAAAAATAAGAAGTTCTTTAGTGTTTATATCTGTATTTTCTTTCTCTACACACCACTTATAAATTTTAGAATTCATTTTTTGAAGAAAAATACAGATAAACACTAAAGAACTTCTTATGTTTAGAAAGTATTTAACTAAACTACTAGATCGTGACGTCATGAGAGATAAGAGCGTTCTAGCGAGAAATTTGAAACAAAAATTTAAAAATCTTATTTTAAATAATAAATTTGCACTTAGGTGTAAATGCACAATTTAAAATACTTTCCTAAAATTTGTCAAATACCCTATTGACAGATAATGCAATTGTTTATTTTTTATCATAATCCATAGCTGTCTAAACCAAATGCTCTTAAAAACGCTAACTTTATAATTACAATTTTCGTTTATATGAAGACATAATAATGTTTTCACATGATTTAAATGCAGAATTTAAATCTTTTTAATTTTATTTGAAATATTTTTGTATAAAATAATTTGGTAACGTTTGAGCAAAGAGAAACTGATTTCCTATGTTAAGCGCCTATGGATCACTTTTCAATTTACGCCATGTACAAGCGGTGGGGCAAAATTTATATTTTCCGAAGAATTAATCATTCGAAAAGCATCCTTTCGCAGATTTATACCGTATCAAAATTCTTCCTAATCAAAATACGTAAGTAACTTTGAAACATTTTATTATTAAACTACATAAATATAATACATACTTATAATTAATTGTTTAAAAAATAGTGATCAATCTTTTTCTTAAGTTTATTATCAGGTTTCAAGTACGATAATTGAATGTATTGAAAAGCTGGACATCCAATATAAGGGCACCGAGTATTTTTCTTTCTAATAAGTGTAGTAATACTTTCTTGTTCATAAACATGTCCACATTGCGTATTTCTCACTGGATTCTTTATCGCTGTTTTTGTTATAGGATCAATGGGAGGTGTAAAATCTCCTGCAGTGATGATATCGTCATCTTGATTTTCTATTGTTTTCTCCAGCTCTCCTTCTTCTATGTCGCGAATATACTGGACCATAAACGGATGCTGGGAAATCGTCTCTTCGGTCGTGGATGGAATTTCTTTAGTGTGAAACTTCTTGAGCGTCTCTTCGATTGAATCATTTGGAGCATTTTCTACATCTTTGTACTCCATTTCTGTTAGGTTTAAAGCTTTTTTAAACGCTGAAAATGATAGATCTTGTTTGCAATATCCTTGTACACACTCATTTAATTGCTCTAGGGCACCAGGCACTTCATCATCATCTAAGTATTGTTTCGACAAATTAGCATTTTTGCTAATATGAGATAACGCAGAATTTATTAATTCACTTCTTCGCCTTTCAAAATCATCCATAATTAACTGTTAGTTTTACTACAAGCAAGTCAAGAGAATAAACAAGGATTTAAATAAACGTCAAACCAAGTCAAACAATACACGCTAATGTTGCCACAAATAGGAAACCAAATATTGCACTGCCCACTGCCAGATTTAGTGTTGCCAATAGTTGAACACAAAAACAATTTTGTTGAAAGCAGCAACAGTAATCTCGTTTCCAAATTATATGAATAAAAATACTTTTATAGACTTTTAAGTATATTTAAGGCATAAATACATCAATAGACTATTAATTATTAATATTTATTAATGTAATAGCTCGGTCAGTAATCTAGAGCATTTTGGTGCTGAAGTTATACCACCTGTCTTATCACAGACCAAAAATATGCTATATATACTTTGGTATATTTTTGATCTGTGTGTCTTATGTTATGTTGGTTGGTGAAAAAAATTTAACAAAATTAGAGCTATATGGATAATTTTAAATATATCTGGCCTGTTTTAAGTACAAAACAACGATATATACTTAATTTTACGTATTCTGCACAAAATTTCAGTAAGTTTTATGCATTAATAAGTAAGAAAAACATTTTTTCAGGTTATGGTAACATTGGCAGCAGACCTTACAAGACAAAATTGTTTCCGAAACTTAAACCAAACCGTTGTAAGGCGAAAAAATGTTGTGATTTATATTTTAAAGTCCGAGGAATCCGATTCTGCTCTAGAAATGAAGATATTTTTATCCGTTGATGTGTTATGAGCAAGTAAAAATGAAGTTCCATCGCTGGACATTCTTGTATACGGTACGTGAATATATTTGTTACAAGTGTTTTTTATTGTTGATGACAGCTGTATGAAACCAATCGTGCAAGTGGACAGACATACAGACATCGCTTGACGTAATTCTGGAATTGTTAAACTTGTGGAACAACTTGAACGATGATTGGCGCGAGTATACGGAGCCCTGCGGTCGAATAAATGGACAGACATCGCGCCCTGATTCTTTTTAAGGTAGTAAAAATTGTTTTTTTTTATCAAGTTCACGTCGTCCAACAACTCGTGATTTATCCTTCACATCCCGTGTCTTTTATGTGTGTATTATCCTATTCATTGTATTATCCTGTGTTGAATAAACGATTATTCCTGAGAAATTGTACATTTGTTCCTTTTTAAATCCTTCCAGAAACTCTGAAATTCCGAGTTAGTGATGGTAAGTTTCAATAAATTTAAGCACTTTATGTGAACATTGTTTCTTTTGTATATAAATCAATAAAAACAATAAATAACACCATTTACAACTAAAACATAATAAAACATTTCAAAGTGTTGCATATTTTTTCCGAAAACTCCAAATTGGAGCACCATATCCAAACAAGTTTTCGATGAATCTTACATAACTTTTGATTCTCTACAACTTTTGTCATATAATTTTCTTCCGTAAAGTTGATGGTTTAGCATATAATGATGTCACACCCAAGAATGGGTGGAAATACAATTTTGACATATCGACTTTTGAATTTTACGTATATTTCTACGTATATATATATATATATATATATATATATATATATATATATATATATATATATATATATATATATAAATATATCAGGGTGGTGGCGGTTAGGGGTGAACATAGGGATTTAATATGGGATTTTAGATTTTTGCAATTTCCTGCTCTCCTGTTCATTTTACGGCAAAAACTGTAAAGTACAAAATTGTTCAGAATTAAAAATTGCATATAAAAATGTATTTACATTTATTATTATGGTTTTGGTTTCTTTACAATTTTAAAAAGAAATTTCAAAATTTCTGTTATTTTGTAGCAATAGCCATGGAATTTATTTTTTTCTGGTTGTCAAATAAAACCAAACAACTTTTAATTTTAATACGCATTTTTTATTAGGTATACCATTTAAGAATAAACCAATTCCAAATGTATCAACTACGTAGAATTTTGATTTATCATAGCCAATACTATTTCTTCATTCACTCCTTTATGACGTCTTCTATTATTATTATTATTAATATTATTATTATTATTATTATTATTATTATTATTATTTCTTTCATTACCTTCGTTCACAGCTATATTAGCGTGTTCTCAAATTTTTTAACAAGTTTACAAATTGTTGCTATAATAGGAATTGATGTATTTTCGTACTTTATAGAAAACATATCACGTATTCTTCTAAAAATATTTCCACCATAATAATTTTTTATAACGAAAACTCGTTCCTTATTCGAACAAACATTCATTATTAAATTAACTTTTTATTAGAGAAAATTTCGAAAATTTGACATAAATTTAATGACATTATTATGTTTAAACATCTGAGTTATAAGTCATGGCTATTGCTACAAATTAACAGAAATTTTGAATTTTCTTTTTAAAGTTGTGAAGAAACCAAAAACATAATAATAAATGTAAATACATTTTTGTATGCAATTTTTAATTCTGAACAATTTTGTTTTCTACAGTTGTTGTCGTAAAATGAACAGGAGAGCAGGAAATTGCAAAAAACTAAATTCCCATGTTAAATCCCTATGTTCACCCCTAACCGCCACCACCCTGTATATATATATATATATATATATATATATATATATATATATATATATATATATATATATATATATATATGCAAAATATGGCTGTATTATAATTACAAATAAACGCACTGTAATTGCCTAACCCGAAGCTGGGTGGACTTACAAATTCCGCACCTACATTTTTTAAATTTACGTATCTTGTTGCATATATACCCAAATTTTTGTTATTTAATAATAATATCACAGGCGCTGTAAATTTTTAAAAAAATTGACAATCTAATTTTAATCGGGTCCTGAGAAACTCAGATTTTTAAATTTATATCTCGGAAATGGTAAGAAATAGAGAAAGGGTCACGACCTTTTTTTATAGCAACAAGATTTCCAGGGGGAGTGTACATTTAACTTTTTATGATACGACGTACAAGTTGCGAGTTACGACGATTTATCTGGATTTTACCGGGTTTTCAGCACCTACACCCTTAATTTGGGGTAATATCGAAAAATGTATAATGTACGTTATATATAACTTAAAATTCTCTACAACTTTTGTCATAGGTAAATTTCTCGTAAAGTTGATAGTTTAGCAAATAACGATGTCACGCCCTAAAATGGGCGGAGTTTCAAAGTTTGGATATCAATTTTCGGAATCTACGTATTTTTCTGCGTATATACCCAAAATTTGGTAATTTAATACATATTTGTAAACATAGACGGGAGATACTGTTCTATCTTTCAATCGTGTTGTCATCGAGAAATGCTACGGACTTTACACTTTTGTTTCCTAATAAAATTTATAGTGAAAAGAAGAGTTCAGTAGAATGAAATAGTTATATATTCCCCTCTCTGTCTTACAAAAAATCAATATTTGCAAGTTGAGTGTGCACTCTTATCTTTGTTATTCTACGTCGTGTTGTCTCTGTCATACAATATATCTTTCTCTGTCATACAAAAATCAATATGCACCCGCTAGTAATTAAGAGGGGGAAGAGAATAAAGCAACAATAGCTCCCGCTAATTATAAACGAAGATATAGCAACAGTACCTCCCGTCAATTGAAAATGAGGATAGGGCCTATGTTTACAAATATTAAAATACCAAATTTCGGGTACATATGTAGAAAATTACGTATATTCCGAAAAAAAATACGTCGACTTCGTATATTTACCCAATTTAAGGTGTGACGTCATTTCCGGCTAAACCAACAATTCTAGAACAAAATTGCTAATGATAAAAATTGTAGAGAATCGAAAGTTATGTACGGTGCACCAAAAATATATGTCCTATTCGACCTAGTTTTGGGTGTGAAAAATTTAGACTTCTTATTTTTAATAATTGAGAAGCCAAATTTTAGGTATATACGCAGAAAAATACGTAGATTTCAAAATCGGTATCCAAACTTTGTATCTCCACCCATTTTAGGGTGTGATATCGTTATCTGGTAAACTATCAACTTTACGAGAAAATGTCACATAACAAAAGTTGTAGAGAATCAAAAGTTGTATAAGATACATCTAAAATTTGTTTGAATATGGAGCTCCAAATCGGAGTTGTATAATTTTGTCGGCTACTGAAATGTTTATTTCCAATTATTAATAACTGTTTCTTTAGGATCAATGAACTGCACCCCGAGTGTGACAGCTACAGAAATCGTGGGAATTCCGGACCTGCTGGACTTGGAAAACATCTCCAACGACTCGCCTAATATCCTGACTTCATTCCAACGCCGATAACTTCTGAACTGATTGGAATTCCTCATAGATTTGAACTCCACGTGGAATTATACGTCCATATTTGTTAATTTGGTTTTTAATAATTAGGTAGGATATTAAGGGATGAAATATGTAATATTTTAAGTATTTGTTAACTTAGGGCCGTATTTATTAAAGTTTAAAAAAATCTAATAGGTAAAAAATTAATTTTTCTTTAATGTCTTTAAGTAATTATAATTCTGTTTCGATTCTTGAAAATTTGGACTCTACGTGGAATTGTACGCCTATATTTGTTAACTTAGTTTTTAAAAAATAATTAGGGCCGGAGTTATTAAAGTTTTAAATAATGGTATAGGTAAAAAAATACTTTTTATTTAATAATTCTTTAATTGGATTTTTGTTTCGATTCTTGAAAATTTGTACTCTACGTGGAGTTCTACGCCTAAGTTAGTTTTTAAAAATTATTTAGGGCCGGAGTTATTGAATAATAAAAAAATTAATATATGCTCTACATTTAATTGGGTCGCAATTATTGTAAAATGTCTACATTGTATTTGTTTTAAAATGAATAAAACTTTTAAAAAAATAATATATTCTTTTATATTACAACCTCTATTATAATTTTTCAGTGAAAAATCGTATATTTTAAATTCCGAGTGCTCTTCTCGTTCCTTTTATCCTGATCCCATCAGAAATTTTTAACAAAATTCGACAAAAGAGTACCCATCATTATTGCAAATATTTTTTTCGACACTCCTGAAAGTAGCAAAAAAAATTTTAATGTGCATAGATGCTACTTTCAGGTAGCATCTATGCACGCAAATAAAAATTTTGATGTGTATAGATGCTACCTGAAAGTAGCATCTATGCACGCAAATAAAAATTTTAAGGTGCATATATGCTACCCATGCTACCTAAAAGAAGCATCCATGCACGCTTAAAATCTTTTTTACGCGCATGGATGCTTCTTTGTATTAAAAATATAAAAATAAAATATATTAATCATTTAAAAAATTTAGGGGTCATTGACCTTTCCAATAAATACCTATCTGTAAAAGAATAAATAAAACATTTTTAAAATAAAAATATATATTTATTGCTACAATTACAAGTACATTATTGTTACAAAATTAATAATAGTACACCCTATACACAATAAATAAACAACAATCATAATTAGAACAATCACAAACATTTTATTTGTATTACAAGCTAAAAGGAAAGGAAATAAATATGTAGAATACAATAATATTCAATTATTACAATTTTACAAATACAAGTTACCAAAATTCATGGGTGAAGAAGGGGTAATTTACTTGCAATTTTTTTTTTCAATATATCCTACACTAACAGAGTTAAAAATTTGAAATTTTATATTTAAGTTAAATATGTAACAATGTATTCATTAAAAAAATCACCAAAAATCTGGCGTGCTCAAAAGGGGTACTTTACTTGAAAAGAAAATAGTTTTTTTAAATATTTCTTAAATTAACAGAGATATAAATTTCGAACTTTATATATGTTAATTATTTAACAATGCATTCATAAAAAAATACCAAAAGTCTAGGGTGAACGGAAGGGGTACTTTACTTGAGAAGAAAATTGATATTTTTCTATATTTCCAAAACTAACAGATAAAAATTTCAAATTTTATATCTGAGTTAATTATTTTTTATTATTTATGTTAATTATTTAACAATGCATTCATAAAAGAAATACCAAAAGTCTACGGTGAACGGAAGGGGTACTTTACTTGAAATGAAAATTGATATTTTTCAATATTTCCTAAACTAACAGAGATAAAAATTTCAAACTTTATATCTTAGTTAACTATTTAACCATGCATTCATAAAAAAATATCAAAAGTCTAGGGTGAACGGAAGGGGTACTTTACTTGAAAAGAAAAACGATATTTTTCAATATTTCCTAAACTAACAGATAAAATTTCAAACTTTATATCTCAGTTAATTATGTAACAATGCATTCATTAAAAAATCACAGAAATTCTGGGGTACACGGAGGGCGTACTTTACTTGAAGAGGAATCCATGGCGTCGACTCTTTAAAACTTCTCCAGGGCTGAAATCCAACGGTGGAAGTCCGCGCTTCTCGTCTCCAAGTTTCTCAGCATCTCTAGTGAACAGGAGCTCGTCTCTACAGATCTAGAATTTATCAGAAACATTAATTATATGTGAACAATTACTCGAAATCTCATTCAGACATTTATTTTTGCAAAACCGACGTTTCTTTATACATTTGCACCTTTTACAGGGTAAATAAGTTCTTATAGATTCTTAAGAAAAATGTTACCCTGTAAAAGGTGTAAATGTTTACAGAAGCTTTAATATCTCGCTCAAAGAAAAACAATCTAAAAATGTCAAGTTACGTTAATTTTCTCTCTCTTTCAAAAAGCAAAACTACCAATGCCTATCTTATATCTAAGCTATTTTATATCTATGCAAGTTATCTTATATCTAGACTATGCCAAGACAAAAATGCACTTCAATTTTATCATTTTATATTCAGAAAACACGTGTTTGCTCAATATAGTTCTCAAAATTGAATTTGAGTATAAGATAATATTTAAATTCTTATAAATTTAAGAAATATAAATATTTTTTTATTCAAACGTCGTAGAAATGGCATTTTTACTTCCTTGTACGAAGTAAAGGAAGTATTGTAATCGCGAAAAATTTCGGTTTTGAGATTTCAACGGAAATATCCATTTTGACCATCCCTGAATCCATTCTGACTAATTTCGTCGTGACATCTGTACGTACGTGCGTATGTATCCCGCATAACTCAAAAACGGTAAGCCGTAGAAAGTTGAAATTTTGTATTTAGGACTGCTATAACATCTAGTTGTGCACCTCCCTTTTTGGTCATTACATAATTTCTAGAAATTGTACTTTATTTGAAGCCTATAATAGATTTTAATGAAAAACTATCTTAAAATATAATCTAACACTTTTAAGACTTTTATGTCAATTGGAATAACATAGTGGATTTAAACAGGCTAACCGGAAGTGACATATTACCTGAAGTTGTTAACAGTTTTTCTTCAATAAAATGGTTTCATTTTGATTTTAGATATAAATGCTTCAAATAAAATTTTTAGAGAATTAAATTCTGTGTCTAGCACATCAAGTATTATTAAATTAGCCCTTTGTATAAGTGAAATATGTATATTTAAATCTTATATAATTTTTGGTTTTTGTAATGAAGCTTGCTATGGATTAGGACAAAAAATAACAAAAAAATTAAAAATAGATGCTAATGTCAAATTACGTCAAATACGTGCAATTTTATACTTGGGTCTATACTTCATATTGGTCTTGTGTACAAGGAAGTCATGTGGTGCCCACATCAGATTTTTTGTGACTTGATTCACAAGGTAGAAGTTTCATTTTTACGCCGCTGGAAATTTCTACGCTGGCTGACAGCTCGTTGTGACGTCACAATAGGGCTATATAACGGCGGGAAAAGTTAATTTGAATCGCCAATAGCGCGTCTTTTAGGTATTGGAGTAATGTCAATGAAAAGTAAATGGTTACTCTTGACCTTGATCAAATAACATTCCTGGGGTTGTAACAAAACTGTAAAGAGCGCTAATATATTGACTATTCTGGGAACACAGGAATTTATTTTATTCTTTTTATAAGATGTAATAAATATACATGATTAAAAGATTTAAAAGTAGAGAACTGCGGTATTGGTTTGAACAGGCCATAGTTGCATGCAACCAGTCGAGGTGTTTATCCACACGGGCATAAATACCGGGAGATTCCCCGCAGCCTATGCCGAAAGACACAATGCCGTAAATTTCATCGTTGCAAATAAGTGGACCGCCTGAGTCGCCCTATAATAATAAATCATAATTAATTGATAAATATTTTCGAGTATAAAGAATGAGGCCTTGAAGTTACAATCGTTTATAATAGTCAAAAAAAAAAAAAAAAAAAAAAAAACACAGGAAACAAGATGTTAATGAATACGAAGGTGCAATGCTTTCATTGAGCAATTATTATATTACAAAAAAAAAAGAAAATTATTTAAAAAATCAATGCTAGAAGTTAAAATAAACAGCAACAGCGAATTAAAGTGAAGGTATATATAATTATTTTAAGCAAAAATACGTCAAATAAAAGTTTTAGGGTATAAAATTCTACATCTAAAACAATAAACAGAATTACTTTTTTTTCAAACGTCGTAGAAATGGCATTTTTTATGACTTGATTCACAAGGTAGAAGTTTCATTTCTACGCCGCTGGAAATTTTTACGCCGGCGGCGTAGAAAAAGCTAATTTTTACGCCGCCGGCGTAGAAATAAAATAAATAAGTATCCATAGAAACTACATAGAATAAGCAAATAAAAAGAAAAGTAGTGCGTTTGAAAAAAAATTTAATGTGTCATTCGGAATAAAAGTGTGTTTGTGTGCCTCGCATGCAATTGTCCGACTCGCTTCGCTCGTCGTGCAAACTTCCTTGCTCGCCACACAAAGTATAACTTTTACTCCTAATAACACAATATACTATTATATGCTTTAATAACGACAGAAATTAAATATGAAAATGTAGAAAAATACGTTAAAAATATCGATAGCCATGGAATTGAACAAAAAATAAATAAATGCTTGACGTTTTATCTGTCACAACGTAAGTTAACTTATTTGACGTTTATATATATATATATATATATATATATATATATATATATATATATATATATATATATATATATATATATATATATTAAATAAACTTGTTGCTCTTTAAAAATATTATGTGTTGCATTGCTATTGGTTGCGTAATTATTTTTTTAAATGTGAAACTTGAAGAATAGACATTTTCAATTTAAAGAGATAGAAGATATGAAGATATGCGTAATGGGGATCTGCGCATAGTAAGAACAACTGAGGTCCATGGCGTTTGTTACCAAAAAAATTAGACGTAAAATGTGAGAAAAGTCTCAGACAACTTTAAAAAACTTATAGAAAGAAGTTACAAAAGCTTTTATTGATGCTACACTCTATCTGTTTTAATTATAGAGTGGTGGGAAGATAGGTGCATTTTGATCTTGTTGTTTGATTGGATAATATCAGGATACTATCCAATCAAAATACAAGATTAAACTGCAACTATCTTCCCACTACTCTATAGTTAAAACGGATAGAGTATAGAATGTTTAATGATGCAAAATTTTCACCGAGAATACAGGTATTTTTGACATTTTGTTTAACAACAAAACTGGCAGTTGTTGGCGCCTTTTACTTACTATTTGTAGCGATAGAAAGAGATAGCCGTTAAATTGAAAAGGTCTATTGGAGGGAAACTTGTATAATTTTGTAAAATTTAATATTTGATTTTTTCTTACCGTACATGCGTCTTTGTGTTCTTCAAATGTACATAAATGGAATTCAGAATTTACGGCATATTTATCATACTCTTCTTGACATATTTCAATTGACATTAGATACAGATCTACTTCATTTAATTTATTTCCAAGGCGTTTGAAATTCTCATCTAGAAAAATAATTTGTTTCTTTTATTTTTATTCCATTTTTAAACATGTTTTAGCTCATTTGTGAATGGCCGCATTCAGCAGACCAAATACGATTAGTAATCGTTTTTGAATATTTAGTAATCGATGAGTAGTTCTACTGAATGCACATTTTCGAGACTAGAGTAGAAGGCGTAACGGTTTTCTGAACTGTTATATTTATATGATAAACTATTATTCACGAAAGATGACTATTCAAGGTCATATGTGAGCCGTCTGAAATAATATTACTTGCAGATAACTTCAATGCATTTCGTATGCATAGGCGTGCAACATGCAATATTTATGGACACATTTTAACTGAAAAAATAACAGTAATTCATTTGAAAATTATGTTCCTTTCTAAATCATGCCTTTCTGAAAGATTTATGTTCTTCACTTATGTTTTTGCAAAATACAAAAACATAGACTTAACTTATAAAGCAAGGAATAATAATTTGATTTAAACGTCAACGCCACTGGGTAAATATTAGCACAGAGGGCAGTGTAGTAAATAATAAGGTATCTGTAATTCTACGACATCTGTCATTATTATTTATAGTGCGTTAGAAAGTAATGCCACTATTTACGTAGTTCTGTCACACCACATAAATTAAATAGACATTGGTCAAATAATCTTTCTCTTTCTAATACAAAATGTTGCTAAGCTACTGTTATAAAGTGATGTGAATTCTTTCTTCCAACAAATGACCTTGAATAGTCAATAATAGTATACATTTTTAGTTAGTTTTGATATTTGTTTGTCTTTTCTATTATTTTGTGTAAATATGAATATTATTTTAAATATTTTGTTTGGTGGTAAGCTAACTATGAATTTCGTCAGCAACAATAGGGTTGTTGCGAGAATTTTTATATGCCTTCTAAGTATTAAATTTAAAAAGATATCATTATTTAAATAGCCTCAAATTTGAAAATATCAACAATTGTTCATTAGAAATTTTACAATTAATTTTTGAAATTTAGATATTTTGAAAAAGTCACGTGAACTGAAACAAGATGTGACGTCTCAACACATACATCTGCATCGGCTCTAATTGGTCCCTTTATAGTGTCAATTCTTTGTGTTTTGTTACAAGTGTTATAAGTATATTGTCAAAGTTGTCAAACAAGTGTCAAATTTTTGAATTTGGTTCGTGTTAGATAATAAAAAATCCAATATAAAATGGGTAATTTACAGCATCGTATTGTGCCTTATATTATAAATATGCCAAAATTGCCAAAAGATAAATAAATAAATATATCATCACGGCATTTTACCCATTGCTGGGTGTGCCAATCTGCTTTGTACGCAGATATCGGTAATGATGATGATATATTTGTACCGTGCGGACGTTTACCAGGCGTCACCTCACGGACACTCATTGCTGGCGTAGAGAGTGCACCACAGGGGTCACTTTTGTGCCATTTAAAATTCAAAATATTTGGCGTCGGTCGGGATCGAACCCGGTTCCCCAGATTCGCGATCAGACACAGAAGAAAAAAAAATTGTGGCTGCAAGTAGTAGGTCGAAGAGCTGATAGTTGGGTTTTTACATTTAATTTTACCTTAACTGTTTAACACCCCTTATTTCGGCAGCAGTAAAACAATCGTTTTCTGATATAATTTCAGCCACCATCCAGCTATCGACTTTCAGTAAACTGTCCGATTTAGCTTGAGTGTAGTCTGTTAGCCATTATTACTTTATTGCTCATTTATAATGGAAAATGTCAACGTCAAATTAGAAGTTTGTTGTTAACATGTGACAAACTAACGCCTACGTTTATTTATCTAAATAACAAAAATAAACGAAGGTGAAGGAAAAACTGTTTTTCTATTGGCTGTGAATGACGTAATGTATGTGCTTCTACGACACAGGAATGGGGGGTTGTTTTTCATAACTATTTTTGGCGCCAAATTTTTACATAATTATTTACGAACATAACAACAAAGAAAAATATTGCATAAACTTTCATTTAAAATACTTTTTGAAAAATGTGAAACAGGCTCATTGTGTATTCCATGTTCTTATATTAATAATTTTCTTCTGTCGCCATTTTTCACCGCTTAAAACTTTAAATACAAGGAATAGAACCACCGATAATCGCTAATCGTAATCAGAAATCGCTGTCTAAATGCGATGGAAAAAATGGTCATCAGGTATCAGGTGCGTTTACCAGACGATAACTCCGATTAGTTCTGCTGAATACGGCCATTGCAAACAAAAGTATCAAAAGTATGACAACCAAAAACACAACAGTTTGATAATTTTTTGGCAACTTCATAATTTTGCCACCAGGTAGCTACGAGTTCATTTTCTTCGCCAGTGAGGAGAATGGTTGTAAATAGGGACCGGAAACCGAACCGAACCTGAATCGAAAACCGTTCCGAACCCACCTTGTTTATGAATCTGAACCAGAACCCAATCCAACGTTAATTTGATCGACATGAACCCGAACCGGAACTGAAACCACTATTTTCGGGTTCAAAAAACCTGGTTCACTGAACCAATATGTTTTAATACTTCTGTGACACATAGTTGCAAATAAGATTAGTTTTGTACTGAAATAATTACCTTTAAACAAAATCTACATTTTTAATATTTTATTTCATTATTTGAAGATGAGGAAGATCAGGACCGGATACGAGGTCTAAAGCCGGCCCGGGCAAATAGTAACAGACCGGCCCGAAATTAATTTCAATTTGAAAAAAGAATCATTTTAAATTATTGTTTTTGAAGCTGGATTCTAGAATATCTATCACCCTTGAAATTCCTTTTTTTTTTTGTTGCAATGAAGTAACCCAAAATTAAAGCGCGGAAGCAGATATTTTTATTATTTTTTTGCAGAAATTAAGTCAGATTTTACCTCATCTAAAGGCTCTTGTGAAAATTATGACTTCTTCGTTCGCAAATTTTAAAAAAATACTTGAACGTAAAGTCACATAATGCGCTGAACTAATTTGGCAAAATTCGGGTGGTGCATGCATTTTATAGGAATTTCGCGCCGAAATGATTATTAGTCCGTATTTGTGAAAAAAGTGACTATATTGCAAATTAAAAAATACTTAACCCAACGCACAGAACTCAATTTGACGAAACTCGGATAGTTATACATTCATTTTATAGGAATTAAACTCTCCAGAAATAAATCCAAAATGACTATAAATATTGCTTTCCGCGCTCTAATTTTTGTGGAATTCAGTGTTTTTAGTGGTTTTACAAATATATTTCGGGAGTCTACTTTTTTATGGACCATAGGAAATACAAAGGTAAAAATTTTCATATGGCTCTAAATTCTTCCCTATTAATTTTAGAACTAAAGCGTAAATACAAAAAATGTTGAGAATTAAAAACTGTAGCAAAAGAGTCTAAATTTATTGATATAATAGATTCTTGTCATGAGACAAACATAAAATAAAATATCCGTCTTTAAGCAAGACAGAACATACAATTCCATGGTCGTATTGTTTCACTTTGACATCTGCGATGGTAAATGTATCCATGATTACTGATAAATAAATTAATGAATTTAATAATTCTTAAAACTTTATGAGATATGTTATCTGCGAAACTTAAGAAATGCAACTGTTTAACATTTTGTGCTATTGTTCGTGGATCACTGTAAATGTGTAAATAGCTAACGAAACGCATGCAATCAATAATTTAGGACTTGCTAAACGCAGTTTTTAATTTTGAATATTTTTGTATTTACACTTTTGTTCTAAAATTAATAGGGCAAAATTTTCATATTGTATTTCCTATGGTCCACAAAAACAGTAGACACCCGGTATATAATGATCAAAATAAAATTCTTGACTGGTAGGTAGGTATTCTAGACTAGCCGTTTTTGCTCAGATTAAAAACATATATATTTTTTGATTATTTATTTAAAAATTGCAGTAAGATCGGCCCAATTTGAAGGTTCGGCCCACTGGACATTTGCCCGGTTGCCCGGTCGCCGTATCCGGGCCTGAGGAAGATTTATTAGAAAACTAGTGAAAGGTAATGAAAAGGCCCAAGCAGAAATATTAAAATTAGAATAAAACTAATTTACAAGTTTTTAAAAATTATGAAGAAGTCCAAAGACAATTTTTTTATTTCAAATACATAATTTTAATTTTTCGAACACGAACCGGTACCAAACCACCTAAAACTATTTTTTCTGAACCCGAACTGTACCTGAACCAAACCGAACCCATTTTGCAGCGGTTTCCGATCCCTGGTTGTAAATGATCGAGTGAAGTAAGGTGTTGATTTGGTATAAATGATTATTGTTTGGTTGTGCCGCGAACTTGGTTAAATTAATTTTAACAAAAGGCGGTTTGTTTGGAGTACGTTCCGCGCGGTCGAAATCCCGCGTGGTCGAAATGTACCCCCCCACCACTTTGTCCGTTGTAAAGAAATTCAAATATTTCCACGCCGTCGAATCCCACCCGGTCGAAATCTTACACGATAAAAATCCCTCACCCCCGTACCGCCCGTACGTATCGTGTAAGATTTCGACCGAGTGGGATTTGACGGCGTGGAAATATTTGAATTTCTGTAGAACGGACAAAGTGGTGGGGGGTACATTTCGACCGCGTGGGATGCTTCGTTTGTTTGTATCGATTCCATCTCTCTCTTGCTCGTGTACCACGAGAATCCGAGTGTTTACAAAAAAATCATAAAATATTTCTGGATTGGAATTACCTGCGGTGAACTTTCCCCAGCCTAGAACTTTACATTTTGTTCGTAAATCGGAGCTCAGTGCTTGCTCCACAGAATTAGTGCTAGGTAGACTGATATACGAAGTATTATAAATCGGTTTCGCCAGCTAAAATTGTAAATGATTGAATACATATTTTAAAAAAATTAAATTCTAATATTTCTAACAAGTATGAGACCAATATCTGAATACAAAAAATCCAAGAAATCAGGAGGGTGATAAAAACTTGCACATTTGCGAATAACTGCGTCTTTTGGAAGTATATTTAAATCTAAGAGTCCTACTACTATTTCGCAATTTTCAATTTTTTCTGGAACAAATCGTCTGAAATATATGTATGTAATTAATGAATAAATAAGAATCCTACTAATCAATACAAAAACAAGATTATAATTAATAAATTTACGATATATTCTTTGCTTTTACTCGTATTTTGAGGTATACAGTAAAAATTTTGAAAGATGTCCGATCAAGATCATCTGTATCATGAACGAATTTACAAATGAGGCGCGGGCGGACACATGACTTTGGCAAGTGCTTGTAGGGCCTTACAAAGGTTGCATATAGGGCGCGAGCAGACACGTGACTCGAGCGACCTTGACGTGCTTGAAATCAGCTGATTTGTGTGCGCATGTCATTTAGACAAGAACAATGTCACATTGACAATACCAATGTTTTGATTTATTTTGAATTTTCACTGCTAATGTTATTATTTTTAATTTCATATGTTTTACTGCTTAATAATTGTAAAATAATAACACTAAAGCAGTTCAAAATCAAAACAAATCAAAACATTGGTATTGTCAACGTGACATTGTTCTTGTCAAAATGACATGCGCACACAAATCAGCTGATTCCAAGCACGTCAAGGTGGCTCGAGTCACGTGTCTGCTCGCGCCCTATACCTATTAGAATAATTTAGTAGTTAATAGGTATATGATAGTTTGTGTACCTTGCCTGTGTTAAGCGTAAAATTAATAAATAAATTTGTAAAATTAGTTATTATTAATGAATATCATGTTGTTTTATTTTCTGGCACATAAACTTAATTTTAAAAATATTTTTTATAAAAATAGAGGGATTAGTGCTGGGCTGTTATCTAAGATACAAAGGTTTCTTCACAATCTTCACACGATAAATTTGAGGAAACCATCTTGCCTATGTTGAACGCTCTATTTTTTATAAAAATTAATTTAAAAATTAAGTTTAATGTGTCAGAATATAAAACAACAAGATATTCATTAATAATAACTAGTTTTACAATTTTATTTATTAATATTAGGCTGAAATTGATTTGGCAACACAGGCAAGGTACACAAGCAGCATATTGGCACCCATGTGGGCCCCTACAAGCACTTGTCAAAGTCACATGTCCGCCCGCGCCTCATTGGCATATATTTATCTCTCTCACAAGAAGCGTGTGCGATAAGGATGGATATAACACGCTTGTCTTTCAAAAATTCACATTATTTCGTCCAAGTTAGGACATTCAATTTTAATACGATGCTAATTCAGATATATTACCTTGATCCATAGTCGTACGAATAACGTTATTTTCTGTCAGTGTCACTGACATTTGTGTCTGTGGTCTGGTGTCAGTATTTTATTTTTCACATATAGGGCGCGAGCAGACACGTGAGTCGAGCGTCCTTGGCGTGCTAAGAATCAGCTGATTTGTGTGCGCTTGTCATTTTAACAAGAACAATGTCACTTTGACAAGGCCAATGTTTTGACTTATTTTAATTTTGAACTGTTCAGAAGTTATTATTTTTAATTTCATGTGTTTTACTGCCTGAAAATTGTACATTAATAACATTTTAGCAGTTCAGAATCAAAATAAGTCAAAACATTGGTCTTGTCAAAGTGACACTGTTCTTGTCAAAACGACATGTGCACACAAATCAGCTGATTCTAAGCACGTCAAAGTCCCTCGAGTCACGTGTCTGCTCGCGCCCTATTTGGTTTTACATTTGCTAATAAACATTCCAGTTGACATAGTTTTGAATTTTGAATGCTTTTACTGTAATATTAATTTTTATAATAATAATAATATCTTATGTACCCTCATTACAACGAAGTAAACGACTCTACTGAATTTGACAGAACAAAATCTTAATTCGTAGATGACTTTTGCGAAAAAAAAAATCGGATGTGGCCAGCACATTACCTTCCGTCAGTTCTATGTATTTTGTATAAATATCATACAAAAAGTTCCTTGCAAAAGATTTCTTGTGCATTACCTGAAGGCAGTTGTATGTATTATAGCACAGCTGGCTAATATATGATATTTAATTTCTTTATCATTTTTTTAACTCTATATCCATTTAATATGAAGTATAAAATGCATTCCAGTCGTATAGAGAATAAAATATTCTTTAATATTTATAATGACATTAAATGTGAAAAAATTACATTTAACATGTTTTTTTCAAGAAAAACTGTTAAAATCTTCAAATGAGGGTACTTCCGGTTGACCAATTATAATCAAAATCTAATCAGCTCTTCATATGGATGTAACGAAGAGGAATACGAAAAAATCATATTTTTTGGAATTGTAGTACTATTCGAGTTATCGCATAAGAAAATTTTGTCATATGCACACACACACACACACACACACACACACAAACACACCCACACACACACGCACGCACGCCCGTAAAAATAGTAAAATCGTATTCTAGGGACGTGCTCATTCATCAAAAACTCACCACCGAATTTTTTGACCAAAGACAATACCTTCCTTACCTAAAGTTGACGGAAGGTAAAAAACTTTCTGAGTGGAATTTGTAGTATTGACGAAAGGTAATGTGCTGGCCACATAAGATTTTTGTTATTGACTTTAGTAAAACGTAAAATAGAGTACGTGCACGTCACGTTGACAGCCATGTCAAAATCAGCTGAGTGGAAGTAAACACATGCTACTATGTGATTGACATGTGACATGTTTTTGACTTTTTGATATTTGAAGTAATTTATTATATTGATTTAATTTTAGGTACTATATGATTTTAATTTAGTAGATTCGTTATTTAATGTATAAGTCATACAAAAATGGCTTTTATAACGAAACGTCAAAATATATCACACGTCAGATACAGACTGCAAATCCACCGTGATGCCAAAAATTGAAATTATTTCTTGCTTGCAGATGTTTACTTCCACTCAGATAATTTTGACGTGGTTGTCAACGTGACGTGCACGTACTCTATTAGGAGCACATCCCTGAGCTGATTGACATTAACGTCAACGTGACATGAACCGATACATTATACCCACGACAGGATCTAATGAAGTAGGTACCTACTTAATATGAATAATGAAATAATTAATTAATTAAAATGACTTAAAAGATATAGAGAAAAAATTATGTTTGTTTTTACCGTCGTCGAATGTAATAAAAACAATGCGCTGCAGTTATAACCCAGTTTGGATTAAGAAGACTACCGCCACACGAATGTCTCTTACGTAATTGAACAGAAACCTAGATTTTTTAAAAACAATATAATTATACAATTTACAACATAAGTAATCTTACCAGAAAAGAACACGAACACATTTTTTTTACTGGATGTCCACCAAATATTCGGATGGAATCCTCGATTTCACCATTACAAAACAAAATACAAAAGTTGGTGTAAATGATATAAACATATAAATATATTCCGAATTTCATAACTATTTTATGAGTTTACACATTTAAAAAGTTGCTTTTGTTATTGTTTTATTTCTAACAATATCTTTTATTTACAATAATGCACAATGAAAATAAATATTTTAAAATAAAATACCTTAATTCCTTCCAGTTGGTGCCTACGCTTGTACTTCTAGTAATTTGTCGATGGTCAAATCGTTTTCGAAAAGTTGTTACACATTTTTCCGTAAGAGAACGGGCACTCAGCTCTTTCCGGTAACCTTTAACCTTCGAAACAGCTGATTTGGTGCCCCGGCCTGTAACTCACTTCATTGATAAATAAATGAGGCTGAGCGATAAGTACGCCATCTAAAGAGAGTTTTTCTTAGTGCTAATTCAAAATCTGAAATCAGTTTGTTGTCTTAGATTATGGTCTGAACAGGGTCTCCACAACACGTTTTTACTATTTTTACGATGATGTCTGTGTGTGTGTGACGATTTTTTCGTCCACGATAACTCATAAAAAACTTCCAAATATATCTATTTTCCGTATTTAAGCTTCCTGCATTCATATAACGAGTTGATTAGTTTTTGGGTAAAATTGGATAAATGGAAGTGATACTTTACTTGAAGCCCATAACAGTTTTTAACTTTTCAATTTTAGTATTTAAGACTTTTATATCATGGGAAACAACATATTAGATTTTGGCTAAAATTAATCAACCAGAAGTGATACTTAACTTGAAGCTCTTAACAGATTCTCGTGAAAAATATATTATGATATACTCCAAAACTTATCAAATTTAGTATTTAGAACTTTTGTATGAAGGAGAACAACATATTAGATTTTGGATACAATTGATAAACCGGAAGTGATACATTATTTGAAGCTCTGAACAGATTTTCGTGAAAAATATATTTATACACTCGAAAACTTTTGAAATTTGGTATTAAGAATGACGTTAGATTTTTTCTAAAATTGATAAATCGGAAGTGATACTTTACTTGAAGCTCTGAACAGATTTTTGTGAAAAATATATTATGATATATTCCAAAACTTGTCAAATTTAGTATTTAAGACTTTTATAAAACGGGAAGCAACATATTAAATTTTGGCTAAAATTGATAAATCGGAAGTGATACTTTATTTGAAGCTCTGAACAAATTTTCGTGAAAAATAAATTGATACAATCAAAAACTTTTCAAATTTGGTATTTAAGACTTTTATATTAATGAGAACGACATTATAGATGTTTTGTCAAATTGATAAACCGGAAGTACTACTTTACAGGAAACTATAAACAGATTTTCTTGAAAAAGTATATTAAAACATGATCCAAAACTTCACAAATTTGGTATTTAAAACACGTGTATAATTTGAAACAACATTAGATTTTGACTATACCTATATGATAAACCGGAAGTGGTACTTAATTTGGAGCTCTTAACAGATTTTCGAGGAAAAACATAGTAAAATAAAATCCTAAATTTGGTATTAGACTTTTCTATTTATTGGAACAACAAATTAGATTTTGTTTACAAACGATCAACCGGAAGTGATACTTTACTTAAAGTTCATTGTTATTTCAAACATGGAATTGACGGGAGGTCATGTGTTGGCCACATCAGATTTTTTAATATTGAAATGAAGTGGAATATTTATAACTTCTAGAATTATAAATAGTAGTCTACAAATTATGTTTCATGAAATTTTTATTGTAAATAGGTAAATATGCTTTAATAAAGGTAATTATTTTAATTTTAAATTTTCGCTTAATGATGTAACAACTTGACACCGCACGGGGTACAAAAATCAACTGTTTCGAAGGTTCACGGAAACAGCTGAGTGCCCATTACAGGAAGTTGTGTCTGTCAGCTTGTATTATTTGTTAATTCGTTTTCTTTCTGTGCGGCTAACTCAGCTATATTTTTTTCTTGACTTTTCTTTTCTTTTGACTTCTGGTTAACTTACGAGGTTGTTCTATTTGAACATTTCGGTTTTTTTTACAAGATTGTGGCGAAGACTTGTTTGTACGTTTTCTCTTTTTATTTGGTGAACGACCATCATGTGCATTCAAATTCTCTAATTTTTTTTCTTTAACAGTTTTTCTTTTCTTTTGATTTCTGGTTAACTTTCGAGGTTGTTCTATTAGAACACTGTCGTTTTTCTTACAAGACTGTGGTGAAGAACTGTTTGTACGTTTTCTCTTTTTATTTGGTGAACTGCCATATTCACCATCATGTGCATTCAAATTCTCTAATTTTCTTTCTTTAACAATCTTTCTTTTCTTTTGATTTCTGGTTAACTTAGGAGATTGTTCTATTAGAATATTGTCGTTTTTCTTACAAGATTTTGGCGAAGAATTGTTTGGACATTTCCTCTTTTTATTTGGTAAACGACAATCATCATTTGCATTAAAATTCTCTAAATTTCTTTCTTTATCAATCATTCTTTTCTTTTGATTTCTCGTTAACTTAGGAGAATATTCTATTAGAATATTGTCGTTTTTCTTATAAGATTGTGGCGAAGAATTGTTTGTACGTTTTTTCGTTTTATTTGGTGAACTGCCATCTGTAACGCAAACATGCGCATTCAAATTCTTTAAATTTCTTTCAATTCGTTCTCTAAGAATATTTTTCATATTTGGAGGACATACATAGTCTTCAATATCTTGAATATAGTTAAACAATTCTATGTAAGAATCCTCTCGAGTAACATATCTGTACATATTATCGAAATTATTTTTTTGTGTTAGCTCTTCAAAATCACTGTCGCTTGAAATGTCAGAATCATCTTCTTTGTTGAGTAATAGTTGAGTTAATTTATCTTTGGCTTTTCTGAGGTAAACATTAGATCGTATTGGCCTTTTCATTCCCATTACAATTAAATATTTTAGTTTATTGTATATTTGTGTCCATTCATAAGAATTAAAATTTGAAAATAGACATTTTTGTTCAGATTTTTCACGCTTATGAATTTCCTTTGCTATGAAAAGTTGTAAATCGCTTAACGAATCAATAGAATTTATTAAATATTCTTTTCCTTTTAGCGTCATCGGAGCAGAATCATCTACAGATTTTATTTTATTTTTTAAAGTTGGAATAAATGCACTTATATTTTTCTCTAGTGCAATTGATAATAAGACGTTTTTAGATTTAATGAGATATTTAGTTCTATTTGGAAGATTAGCTACAGTCATGGCAATAAAATATTTAATATGAAATGCAATATGATACCAAATATTATCAGGAATATTTACGAACAAACATTGACTATGTTCGTCAGTTTTTCTCTTTAAGTTTTCATTATTTAAAAATAATTTTAATTTTTCTATAGTGTCCAATCTTTGAAGATATTCGTATATGTCAATACGTTTTTGGGTTTCTTCCAATTCGGTCAACAGGGCAAGGTATTCTTCATTTTCTTCCTCCATTTGTTCTTCAAGAAATACTTCTTCTTCCTCTTCGCTTTCCTCTTGTTTTTCATTTTCTTGTTCCTCCTCTCCTTGTTCTTCTTCATTATCTTCTAATTCTACTTCATTTGCCTCGTTTTCCTCTTGTTTTTCATTTTCTTGTTCCTCCTCCTCTTGTTCTTCTTCATTACCTTCTAATTCTACATCATCTTCCTCGTTTTCTTCTTGTTTTTCATTATTTTCTTGTGTTTCCTCCCGTTCATCTTCTATTTCTTGTCTTGTGATTGGCTCTCCTATATCTCTTTCCATTTCATTTATTTCAATTTCTTCTTCAGAGGCACTGATTATTGCAATTTCTTCATCGATAGATTCTCCAGTATCATCATTTTGATCTTCAACTGTATCTTTTGTAATTTCCTTTTCAATCTCATTAAAATCTTCCCCAATATTTGCGTCAATTTCATCGTCTATTGCAACTATATCATCATCCGATTTCGATTCGATAATTTGGATATCATCATCCAAAAGTTCAAAAATATCACCGAATTTTGAAGGAACTACCTGATCATCACTAGAACCAGAATCATCAAGAGTGATGACAAGTCTAGATTGCAGATGTTTGACTTGTTTTTTATTCAGTTTTAATTTTTTGTTATTCAGTTGGCAGACAAATTTAACATCGTTGGTGTTAAGATCATCATCACTATCATCAGGGATGATATAAGTATGGTTATATTGACCAATGAATTCAACATCATCGTCATCAAGAACAAAATTGGGTATGCCGACAGGTAATTGTATAATAATATCAGGTATTTCAATTAACCAGTCGTAATTTAGCCACGTGGTTAAATCTGTAGGAAATTCGTATAAATCTGGTAACCATTTTTCACCAGTTATTTTTAATTTCTCTATCAGAGGCAATAAATTATTGTACAATAAACAACATTTTATCGCATAATGTCTGCAAATGAACCATATTCTACTTGCAATAGATATAGCTACCAAAGCTATTTCCCACTGATGTCCTAGTAATAATCTAGTTTTCATAAAATTTATACATTTGAACGATGATTCTACTATTCTGGCACATACTTGGGCATATCCTTGTAGTCTAACAAGTAAATATTCTAACATTTGTTTACAAGGTAAACTGACTACCTTTTCATATTTTTGGGGAATAAAACTTAAGAAATACCTCAAATCTTTCGAGATATTATATTTGAAAAAGTGATTTAAAAATCGGTTGGTAGCTTCGAAGAACTTAAACCCTTTGTCGTGCCTGAATTGAAGTTTAAGTCTGTAAATTACTTTTCTCATAATACACGACTCCACAAGAAGAGCATTGTGGATTTTGTGCGTCCGGACTGCATCGGATAAAAGCGACTGGACATTTGCAAAGTCTGAAAACAATTTTTAGGTTATGGATCAACATTATGAAGATTGTGATAAATTATTATAACATACCTATGTCATGAGCTTTACTTTGATAAGTTTTAACTAAAGGAGGTTTTAGCACTTTTGAATTCCATATATCGCACGCCATATTATAAAAATTTCTAAATTACTCAACTGTTGAATCGAACCAATGTGATGATCAACAAAAGTACTGCGACTGCGTCGTAGGTACAAAGTAGATGTTTTCATTTGATTCTGACTACCAGTGTTCCCAATAGTTGAGTAACAAAAAATTTTATTTTACTTTCAGGTATTGGCAACATGACTTCCAGCAGCGGTGTCGGTATTTACGTTTTATAATTTATATCACCCACCAACGCACAAAAGTAACTCTTGGAAACTCGGGGCAAGATTTGTGCGTTAGGTGAGGTTATAATATAAAAAAATATCACGGCATATTACCCATTGCTGAGTGTGCCAATCTGCTTTGTACACAGACTTTGGTGATGATGACATATTCGTACCGTGTGGGCGTTTACCAGGCGTCACCTCACGGGCACTCATTGCTGGCGTGGAGAGTGCACGACAAGGGTCAATTTTTGTGCCATTTAAAATTCGAAATATTTGCTGTCGGTCGGGATCGAAACCGGTTCCCCAGATTCGCGACCAGACACTTCAAAATAAGTTATTCAACAACGGTCTCGCGTTTGGATATTAAACAACGCCTAATTTTAATTTGTGCCCAAAAAAGAAAATCATGTTGCCAGCAATCTGCTTTTCTTAAAATTAACATTCACAATTTTTATAAGAATGGAGGCGAATTGATAGTATAAATTTTATTTTACCATACCTACTTACTAAAAAAAAACCTCAAAATAGGTTTCCCTGAAAATTTTAAATTTAGAACGTAAAATGTGAAGGACTGACGGTTTGTTGTTTTAAATCATATCAATGACCGTTAGTTAGTATGAACCGAACAACTGGATTAGCGTTTTCTTTCAAATGTCTATGGATTATTTTAGAGAAAATACTTCAAATTATTAAAAAAAATTAGTTACACATTGTACGCATCTTTTATCTGAAGTATTTTTTTTCAAAATAATCTATTAACGATTGAGAAAAAAACAATGCTTGTTAAATGCTCGCTAATTACACAATATCTTAATTTAAAGTAACTAGTTAAGAAACTAAAATTTAAAGTAAAACATTGTTAGCTGATCATCTATATAACTGCCCATTAACCGTGGGTACATATCAAAAATTAATTGGAAAATAAGCCTTACAAGTTGACAATATTTTATGCAACTGCGCCATAAGTTTAAAAAAATTCTCAATAGAAGATTCAAGCTTTTTTTAAAAGCTAAAATGTCAAATGATGCATATTTTCATCGAGGAAAGACAATTTATAAATTAAACAATCTGAATAGGCGTATAAAAGTTTAAAATAAAACAAGTTCTGTATATTTTTCAAAGTTTTATTATCAACATCTTATCACAAAATGGGGCCCTAAGACCTCGCAGCAGCTGCGGGGGCAGCGGCAGCATCTTCCTTCACGCGGTCCTTCTTGAGCACGCCCATGAACGCAGCCTTGTCGGCGGCGGTCTGGAAGCGACCATGACCAAATTTGGAGGATGTATCGATGAACTTGAGGTTGATCTTCTCTAGAGCAACACGTTTGGTGTGCACCAACAGAGACTACAAAAGAAAAACAAAGTTGTAAAAATGAAATTAATAGGATAAATAGAAAGAGAATGTCAGAAGAAAGGCAACATGGTAGTACCAGCAAAGTTATTTGGTAACAAGGGCCGGTTATTGAGTTATTAGATATATGAATTTCGAGGGGGGACCCAAAAGTAACGAATTATTTTTTAGCGGTGATAAGGCACTAGTTTCAACTTCTCCCGCTTTAGTTTTAAAAGTAATCGAATGTCAATTAAAGGTGAACCTCGACGTCCATCGATTTTCAGATCATTTCACTGAACACTGAAATATCCTAGTTTGTACAACATATGTTTCCCCAAGGATGACGTTTAGGCAACAGATTCAAAAGTGTCTCAAACAAAATTAGAGTCGTTGCTACACTCCTCCCCCGGACCGGTAAACTGTCCTTACCGTTCTTGATACTTAATATAAAGGCTAATTTCTTTCATATTTTCCGAATATCAAACACAAAATTATGTCTCCCTTACCTTTCTGAGGGTGATGACACGCTTTTTGGGCCCCATGCAGCATCCCTTAAGCATAATGAAGTCATTGTTCACTTCACCATAGTGGGGAAAACCTCCCATGGGAGTAATGCTCTTCTCTGTAATGTCGTACTCGGTGGAAGCGTTATTCTTGATCACCTATAAGAAATATGTGTGTAAAATTGTGTGCTAAGAGGAATAAAAGTGTAAAAATTGTGAAATGTCAGTTCGAGGAATTATAATTCATTATAAATTCATAATCCTTTTGGCGTGAATCATCATGTTGGTTCTAATGAAAAATTGTGTAGATTTGAAGATATTTACCTGGAAAGAAAGAAAAATGTGTTAGAAATTATGTATATTTATATAAAATATGTGTAAAAAGTGTGGAATGTCAGTTCGAGGAATTCAATTATAAATCATTATAAAATCATAATCCTTTTGGCTTGAATCATCATGTTGGTTCTACATTTTGTAGAAGTTGATAAGTTTGTGTAAGAAATGTGAAGATATTTACCTGAAAAGAAAGAAAAATGTATTAGAATTTGTGAATATGAAATGAATAATTATGGAATGGTAATAAATAATGTCAGTCCTATCATTTAAGTTCATATATGAATCATAATCCTTTTGGCTCATAGGTTATCATCATGTGATGGTTATATTTTCATTTTGTACCTCCCGCTACCCTTGGTAAGGGAGGTATAGGGATAGCGCTAAAAATCGCATATCGAGATTTTGGTAAATGACCACGTTTTAAGGTCCCTAGAATCCAATTTTAACATTTTAACAATGATGTCTGTGTGTGTGGATCCTCCATTCTAACTCAAATACTATCATTCAGAAAATTTTGAAATCTTGCATTTCGAACTTTTTCTGTATTGGAAAGAGCTCATTAGATTTTGGTGAAAATCGGATAACCGGAAATGGAACTTTAATAGAAGCTCAAAATAGTTTTTCTTCGAAAAATACCTTTAAATGTTATTTTTTCGAGATTAGTGTTATTATAAAAATTAAAGATTATTAAATTTTCTATAGATTTGCATTAATACTTTTTCTATATATTTTACGGATAAATTTATAAAATTATCTATAATTTTAATCCCAGATCCTACGCTTTAAACAAACAAAACGCAGTTATTCAAATGTATGTAACCGACAGATAAATGTCACTATCAAAGAACTAATCATTTCAAAATAATATTAGTAACGTTTTAAAAAGAAAAAAGTAAATAAAACAATAGAAAAGGAATTCAATACAAGCCGTGTTCCTTCGGCTTGTGATTGTGATTTTGTGAAGCCTGATTAATTTAATCGTGATTCTTTTGAAACAGGATTTAAAAATTATAGCAAGAAAACAACACAATCTAGTGTCAAATGTCAATGTCATATGCAGACTAATGCAAACTATCCTGCTTTATTTTATAAATAATCAACTGTCTAGTGTTATATTCAGAATTAAAAATGGGTTATATTGAAGTAAAAAATAATGTTCTTGGTAAGGAATATGAAGTATGTTTATTTCAAACAAATCTTTGTGGTTCATTACACGCTTTTGTAGAAAAATCTTATTTCCCTCGATGCCACAAACCCCACATTCGTAAATTTCTACGCTCGAAATAGTATATTTTCAATTTGTTCTGAACTGAATCCATGTGAATCACTCAAAAAGGTTGATTCTGAAGGGAAGGAGGAATGTTGTCTTGTGATCACAAAATGAGAAAGTGGGGATAACGGACAGGAAACGTAAAAACATTATTCTTCTTAATCATTATCACTTTTATCATTTAGATCACGAATCACAGCCCGAAGGAACACGGGTACAGTTTCCAGCATAAGTAAATATGTAGGTATGTATTTAAATTAATAAAAATTAACGATTTACAAAAATGTTTAAGCTAATCCTTATTTTTGGATTAGTGAATTTTATTCTATTCCAGTATTTAAAATTTAATCTTTATTTTATAATAGCTCCGGTGGCGCAATGGTTAGAGCAACGCCTCATGTCATGAGTGCCCTCGGGGCTCTGGGTTCGAATCCCACTAAGGCATGGATGTGTGTGAATGTGAACCCACTCTGTAATTGGGATTTAATCCTTTTGACGGGTTTTAAAGAAGGTAGTTACTTGGATTAGATTAGACTATATTTTAAGAAATAATCTGTCAAAATTAGAGTAAAATTCGCTAATCCAAAAATAAGGATAAACTTAATATTTTTTGTAACTCGGGCTGTAAATGGCGGGAGGTATTGACTTGGCCAAATAAGATTTTCTTAATAAATACCAGTAAAATTTGTGTCCTACCTTTCCGTCCTTGGTGTGGATGCCAGCTCCAATTCTGTAAATCTTCTTGTTCATCTCCGTACGGTGATGGTAGCCCTTCTGACCGGCTCTGGCCACGGTGAAGGACACTCTGCTAGGATGCCAGGCACCGATACAGGCAACTTTACGCAGACCCTTGTGTGTCTTACGGGGCAGTTTCTTTGTGTGCCAACGAGAAGTTACACCTTTTTGAAACGAAATAAATTGTGTTTTACAAAGAGAATAAGAAACGGGGATTTTAAGAGAGATGGGTAAATATGTCAGAAGGAAGGCAGCACGGTTGTATCGTCAAAGATAATCGGTATGCACAACATGCGTTCATCATAATGAAGGAATTATTATTTTTGTTAATGTTTGAGAAATATTGAAGGTTCGGCATAAAAGTTGACAGTTATCAGATTTTACACATAATGAAAAATAGTTAGAAATCTAATATTTAAAATTCATTATTTTAACAAAACGATTTTTTCAGGATATAAATAATTCAGCAACCGATACACAAATAACGGAAAGTATTTTGACAAGTCAATGAATTTAAAAATGTAGCTTATCATTCAATGGAATTTAAATAATAGACCTTTTCAATTTAACTGCTATCTCTTCCTATCTCTGCAAATAGTAAGTAATAAGGCGGCAACAACTCCCAGTTGGGCTTTCAAACGAAACGTCAAAATTATTGAAGTCATTAAAATACCTGTATTCTCGGTAAAAATTTGCAACGTTAGACATTTTAGCTTCAATAATAGTTATTTATGTATTAAGGACATAATCAAAAGATTGTAGCACGAGGGAATGTTTAAAGCTCGACGCGTAGCGGAGGCTTTAATTTTCCCGAGTGCTATAATCTTAATTATGCCCGTGGTACATACGTTTTATTTTAATTCTTGAAATTCTACGATTCAATAGGTATATATTCAGTATCGTTGTGAATTTTAAGTATGCTGCGGTTTCTAGCTATATTATTTGTTTATATCAAATTTTTAGCACGATCGGGTTATTTTTTATATTTACCGATAGTGTTTCCAAGACAGTAGGTCTTATTTACAAATTACTGAACGGTAAGTGATGTGACTCACGTCGGTAAGTGATGTGCTTCACTTACCGTTCAGAAGGCGAGACGGTAAATAAACAAAAACAAAAATTAAAGCTTACTTCAAAAATGACAAATAATTTTTTTTAATATGTCAAAATAATTTTCAAATCTTATTTTTCTTTTAAATTTTGTGCGTCGATCGTGTAAAAATAGTATAAGCATGACGATCCTTAAGGAATTACCGACCTCAGACAAAATTGACCGTTCTTAATACTTAATGTACTATTAATTTAATGTCAAATGAAATTTGAAGATATCGATTATTCAAATGAAATATCTGATGAATTTGACGCTGCCCAGGGCAAGTTGGTTCCACAGAAGTGAAAAGACGTATGCGAGAAAGGATACGAATAGTTTTCCGAGCAGCGGTATTCAAAAAATGCGATTTATCGAATTTATTGTGTTGTCCGATATTTATCTATCAACCACGATTTTAACGTTTAATAGCTGTTGCTTGGCAACTTTATAAGCTTTCGGGCGATAAAAGCCAAATTCCGCCCGTTTTTGAGGGGTTATAAACAAGTTTATGAATCCAAAATAAAATAAAAAGCTTTTGTAACATCTTTCTACAAGTATTTAAATTTTTCTGAGACTTTTCTCACATTTGACATCTATTTTTTTTTTTTAGAAACAAACGCCTTGGATGTCATGACAAGTGCGTATCCATGACTCCCGCCAATTGGTCTTACTATGCGCAGATCTCCATTGCGCATAATATCTTCTATCTCTTTAATTGTAAAGGTCTATTACAAAAAATCCATTACCAAATATCAAAATTATTTTCGTTCTATTGGAAACTGCAAACTTTTATTACACCCAAACTATACAATAATATAGTTTTTTTCTTCTTATATTTGGAGAATGGGACAAATTTTAAGCGCACTATTGTAGTAGTAGATCGTCGAAAGTCAGGCATCAAGAATAACAATTTTTTATTTTAAAACAAAAAAATAGTGGGGATACCTCTCTCCATAAAGTTTAAGGGCTCTAACAGCATTTCTTTACTATTCTCCGAATATTAAAACGATATCAACAATTTCTTTATTACATTAAACAACAAAACTAATGTAGGTAAAGTTTTTTCTTTTGTTTTAAAGTAATAAAATTGTTTTCATAGCTTGCTGTTTTATTTTGTATGAAACGAAATATTTTTGGGGCCGTACTTTCGACGATCACTCTATACATGAACAATGAAACTTTTTAACGAAATTACTGAATATGAATATTTTGTTATTTATAATGAATAAACACTACAGCAAAATATTAAAATTAATAAAAAGGGTTTTTAAAAGTTTGTCCTCAAAAATTTTACTTTATTTTAGCATGGACATTAATATTAATATCTGAAAATGAATATGGCAAATTGCTGACCTTTGTATCCCTTGCCCTTGGTAACACCAATGCAGTCAATCATTTCATCCTGCGAGAAAACACTAGAAACCGGAACAGGCTTTTCCAAATGTTCTCTAGCCCATTGGACTTTGTCCTTAATGGTACCGCCATTCAACTGGATTTCCATGATGTGAGCTTTCTTTTGACGCTGTTTCAACAGCTTCATCTAAACATCATCATAACATTTTCATTAGACTTTCGTAATATATGATAAGGTGAAAACGTTTAAGAGTGAAGGGAATGTACAAAGCATGGTTTTTCCTCACGTCATTGCCCAGGGGCTACGCTCGGACTCTGGAATATGCCTAATTCGCCTCCCGAAGGGCAAATGATCTACGACGTTGCGAAGATGATCTACATTGAAAAGTAGGTCTCAACTCGCCAGTGGAGGGTAAGCTCGCACTGTACGTCGACGAAATATACGCAGTGGGGTATTCTAATGTAGCAAAATTTAAGGTAAAAATGTTATAAACATTGTGAAATGTTAAAATATATAAAAAATAAAATTTAATTTTTGTAACATGAGTTTTATTGCAATTTATTTTGGCGCTAAAAAGACATCACGTGATCTGGGAATGATGACATTTCAAAGAAATTTTGTGCAAAAAACACCCTTAATAAGAAACACTTTTTCTGCCACTGACGCGTAGTCAACTGTCTTGTTTGTGTTAGTTCTATTGTTTTATGTTACAAGTTATCTATTTCTATTATATTTTGAAATGTCATCAACTTCTAAGTCACATTCGGTAAAATGAAATTTTCAACTAATATTTAAAAATTCATCATTCAAATTAAATAAAAAAAGATCTCAAAATTTTGGATTTGTAATACAAATGAGTTTTGTGTTATTGGGAGTAAAAGTGATACTTTGTGTGGCGAGCATGGAAGTTTGCACGACGAGCGAAGCGAGTCGGACAATTGCATGCGAGGCACACAAAGGCACTTTTATTCCGAATGACACATTAAATTTTTTTTTCCAGCGGCGTAGAAATGAAACTCCTACCTTGTGAATCCAGTCACAAAAAGTGTCATTTCTACGACGTCCGAAAAAAAAAATTATTAGATAACCCCACCTTGCTAAAAATACATGAAGCATATAAGTTTAAATGAGATCTAAGTGGTCACAAAATTTCAGACTGTATGTATAGCCAAAGATGGAACTACAAAAACTGAAGATTAAATTGAATTTTGACACTTAAATTTGAATAAGCATCATTATTTTAACGACGAACGTTTAACAAAATGGAAAAGAATTAAACACAAAAAACTTTTTTGAATAACTTAAGAACATTAAAATAGCATTTATATATTTTTTTAATTTAAACTCTTCACTATGAAAATCATTCACTCAATAATATAAATGCAATATTGCAAAATATATGAAAAACTTTAGACAATGAAAATATTATTCTTTTACGAAATCTGTAAACAAATCAGAATGTAAAATGTGATAAATTTAATGCATAAAACACGGTAAAAATTACGGCTCGTACCACGAGCACGGTTTTAACTAGAACGCTGTTTTAAGAAATGTCAAATTTCAATATTTTATAATAATAAATAATATCAAATTAATTAAAATATGATTTATAGCAGAACATAGCATGTATTCAAACAAATATTTTTTTAAAAAAATCGTTCTTTAAACATAACATCGAAATTAAATAATGAAATTTGAATTTGACATTTATTAAAACAGCGTTTTAGTTAAAACCGTTCTCGTGGTACGAGCCCGAAAATGTAAATTCACTTTTTTTGTATAGAATCTAGAGTATATAGCCTTTCTGACATGGTCATTACTTTGTTAGTAAGTTTGGAAATATCAATGGAAATAAATGTTGAATAATGACAAATCGAATGTTCTAATTTCATCATAAATACTCTATCATAAAATTATGACCAACCAAAGATGCTTAAAATGAGTTCTAAACTATTTTAAGCAACAGCATTATTAATAATTTAGACTTAAAGAATGTAAAATAACTATGGCACGTAAAAAAATATTAATTTGTTGTCTACCTGGGTGTGAGCGATGACCCTGATAACTTTGCAGTAACGGATCATCTTCTTGAAATCCCTCTCGATAGATTTCCTCCCTAAATCATCCTGCCACTTTTTGCTGGCCTTGGTGAAAGCCTTCTTCTTGCTCTGATACCTGCGTTACACAAAATGCGGACTGCAGGACGTGGCAAGGATCCAGGGATGGCTAAAGGAAAAGAGGGAAAGCCTCATCGTTGAGCGGAGACTTTCACTCGTCACACCAGCACGAAGCATTTCGTAGCGGTGAAATAGATAAGCTCTCATGCAGCCATTGGAGAGCTGATCGGGTTGTTAGATTATATTGCACAAAAAGATAGAGAAACGAGGAAGAGAAAAACTATGAAATTTGCTACTATAAAATGCGACAGAATTTTTTACGAATTCACTAAAAACTCACATTAGTTCGACCGATTAACATTTTCTACAAACAAATTATAAAAGAGAAATTTCTACAAACTTGTCATGTTCTTCCACAACCACCATTCTAACGTAACAATTTGAATAAATAACAGTTTAATTTTAAAAGATAAAAACAAACTACGTCAAAAAATTCAAAATACATAACGCCGCTGACTTTTCCAAATGTCGGTAATATAGGTAATATAATTTGACATTGCCGGTAAATTCATACTATTCTTTTCGTGGAAGATAATGGACCATTTAAATTTAAAGAGATAGAAGATATGCGCATAGTAAGAACAACTGAGATCTATGGCGTTTGTTTCTTAAAAATTTAGTCATAAAATGTGAGAATATCTCAGATAACTTAAAAAAATCTTATCGAAATAAGTTACAAAAGCTTTTATTGAAGTTAAAATGTCTAACGATGCAAATTTTATAGTTTAAAATATATATATATATATATATATATATATATATATATATATATATATATATATATATATATATGTATTTTAAACATACAAAAACTGTATATGTTATTCAAGTATTTTACGAAGTTGTTTTTCATTGTGCCAAAAGTAAAGGGTTTCGGTAGTAGCTAAAAGCTAAATCTGGATTAGAAGATGACTCTAAAATACCGGTTGAACTACTTTCGCCAGTCATTTGGTTCATTTTCTTTTAAGTTGTAAGTCAATATGTAAAGTAGCCGAAATAATTTTGGCAAAATTTCTAACCATTTGTGTAGAATTTATAATTTGTTGAAAATGTAAACCGGCCAAAATGATTGAATTTGAACTCTACATTTTTAAATCTGTAAACATTTTTTTTAAAGTGCATCTCAGACCGCCCCAGATACTTTCCACATAACGTTTCAGTTGCCATAAACGATAAAAAGATATACTAGAATCATCACTGCACTTTCTATTTTCTATTAATAATTTTGAAAAGAAAAGTAAAAATTTGTGAAAATTACATACCAGTTCTTGTAGAATCGCCTACGGCAGTCTTCAGATAAATGTTCAGCCCAGACAGTAACCAAAGCACGGAGACCATGTGGAGTCTCGATGTAACCAACGGCTCCAACGACAACCATTGGAGGAGTTTCCAAAATCGTAACGGCTTCTACGATTTCCTTCTTGTTCACCTCTAAGAAGAAAAATTTGAATCAGAAACGCAACACAATTAGTAATAACGTAATTTTATTCTTTCAGATATATTAATATCACTCTATAAATTCGAAAAGATCTAAGTCCAATGGATAAGAATATAAATTTAAAAAATATAGCAGCTTTAAATAACTTTAACTGCAGAAATTTATTACTTTCGCTACATGCATAGTTTTTATCGCCGTCGTTAGTTATTCGCTAGATATCATTATATTTACAGAAAAATAGATGGAAATATAAACGCGAAATTATAGTCGCCAACGCTGCGAATCTTTCGCGTCGATTTAGGAGAGCCTTAATCCTTTAAAATTATGCTAAAATGCTCGCTAAAGTGCAAAAGTTATATTATGAAAGTGAACACAACTTTAATTTTAATTTCGTATTGATAAAATATATTATGAAAACGGCACTTAGAATTAAAAAGCTTCGATCGAAAACACGAAAAATTCTTAACAGGTTATCTTAAACCACGTGGCACATTAACAAAAATAGCTTCGAGCATAAAAAAAATGTGTGTGAAAATGTGTAATGCATGGTTTATCCTCTTATTATACAGGGTGGGGCAGAAAAACCTATCCGATTTCAAAACGTTGGCCACGTTTTCAGGTCCTGTTGCTGTCCTGGGACGTCCAGGCGACTTCTTTTTCAATGCTGAACTCGTCTGTCTAAAATTTGACACCCACACTTTAATCGTAGCGTGATGTGGAACAGGATCATGACGCCCGAGTCCGAAATGAATTCGAAAAGCACGTTGTGTAGCAATTATCGAACCGCCGCATTCGATAAACCGCTCAATAACAAAAGCACGATGTTCACCAGACAAAGGCATGTTGACTACTGACAAATGGCATAAAACCGGCTTTCTAACGGTTTTTACCCCACTACTCTACCTGCTCCCTCTTCTGGGAAAAAGGGATTTGAAATCGGATAGGTTTTTCTGCCCCACCCTGTAGTCCACAGACAACAATCGGAATATGGAATATGCACAACTAGCCTCCCGAAGGGCATTTTTTCTAGGACATTGCAAACGGCACACTGTATCGAACAGCTCCAAACTGCCAGTGAAAGGGTAAGCTCCACACTGTATGTCCAAATCTTCCACATGTTTAAAAATATGAATCCAAAACCTAAATTTCAACTTACTTGAACCAGGCCTGTCTGCCTCTCTTACAATGTGCGTCATACCAGCCTTGTAGCCGATAAAAGCAGTCAAATGAACGGGCTTGGTGCGGTCATCTTTAGGGAAGGCCTTAACCTTACCACGGTGTCTCTGGGATCGCTTCTTGGGGTAGAACCCCATAGAGCCATGTCTAGGCGCACTGAATTTACGATGAGACTGAAACGAAGACAATTATAAAAAACTGGAAATCGAATTATTGATTTAGTCATTAGTTTATAATAAGCTCAGACCGCCCTAGAGACTTTCTACATCATGGTTCAGTTGCCATAAACGATAAAAAGATATACTAGAATCATCATGTAAAACTGTTAAATATTCCGGCATGGAATACATTTTTAAATAGTTAAAATTTTATGAAATGTTAATAATTAAAGTAAAAATATTATACTGGTTACGTTAAGTTAATGTTAATAAACACATACAACATAATAATTTTGCTAGATGTTAAACATTACATGAAATATTTGAAGATTCAACTTACCATGTCGAAGTATAAAATACAAATGGCTGTTTGAGAAGGATATGATTTCCCAAGTTACGTCACCTAGGATACCCCCTCCACATCCGTGTTTTCTTCTTTTTCTTAACTTTATAATAATTATTTTAAAATAATTATAATTATTGTTATATTTTGTAATATTCTTTACAGAATAATAAATAAATGTAACATATTTACAGCATCAAACATGCATTATATCATTTCTTAAATATAAATATTGTAGGTTATAGTTTTCAACAATGGCGTTATCGTATTTTAGAAATATTCAGTTTTTTAAACCTACTTACGCTCAAAATACACTTATCTCTACACAATTAAGGTACAGTAATAAACATTTATCATAATAATTGCTCACGACAGTGTAATCCGTACCATTTAATTATTATTACATTGACAACTTAAGGTTATTTTTTTCTAGAACAGTTACATCAAAATCTACTCAAAAATCATCAAAAACTATAACAACTCAAGCAATAAATGCAGATGACGATGCTAGTAGACCGATCGAATTCCTAAAAAGTGATGCAGCTAAATGGAAAGCCCATGTATCAAGAAGCGGAGTCAAGGAAGCAGGGCCCTGGTATCAGCCGTATGTTATAACAGGCAGTTTATCGATCTTTATGCTTTATTTCTTCTTTCTGAGAGAAGAAAGTGATATAGATCAAGAATTCAACAAAAATTTGTATGATAGAATAAGCGGTTTAGAAGAAAAAAACTTAGAAATTGTATTAGAATACAACAAACAGAACAAAATGCCTACTTCTGATATCGAAAATCGATTGAAAGAAATCAGAAGTGGCAATGAATAATTTATATGTAAATTGTACAATAAAGAATAGTTTTTAGTTACAATAAATGTTTTTATTAAAATTGTAGCACATACATAAGTAATTATGAAATATTGACAAGGAAAGAGATCCCAAATAAGTAATAAAGTATAGAATTGTTTCAAAACATATATTTAACTACATTGTTCATATGTAATTCACCCATAAAAATTAGCTGGTCAATAAATGAAATAAATCTGAAAGTAATAAAAGATTATATGCATACATAACTAGCTTACCAAAACTAATCTACGCTATCATATTCATAACTAAAATTTCGCACTTGTTCAAAGTAATAAAGATGAAGACGAGCACGCAAAACAGACATTACTGTATTAATGCCACACAAATAAGTAATGCAATATATTTCTAGTTTACATAAAACTAAATAGTATTCTATCATAAATGTATGTCTACATAGATTTGAATGTTACTGCCAAGATCGTGTGTGACAATTTCCTTCTTTTGCTAATGGCAGTGCGTTACGGAATTGTTTATAAATAATTACTCTATAATTAAAGGTTCTCGTAACACAGTACGCGCACAATGTTAACGATCCATTTCCCATTTTGATAAATAGAAATTTAACACTACACTGACATGAATGATAAACGAACAGAAAGAAACACTGCGTACTGCGAACATAATGGATGTGAAATTTATGTCTGCGCGTTTATGCACGCTCGCCTCGGATTCGTCGTGCCAGCTGGATATCCTTGGGCATAATGGTCACTCTCTTGGCGTGGATGGCGCACAAGTTGGTGTCTTCGAACAGGCCCACCAGGTACGCTTCGCTTGCTTCCTACAAGGGAAAAATCATACTCAAAACAAGTTCTTCATTAACGATTTTTCATAAACTTTTCTGGGTTACACGAAATTTTTATACAATAACCGTGTTAAAAAGTCCTTACCTGTAAGGCGCCGATGGCAGCAGACTGGAAACGGAGATCAGTTTTGAAGTCCTGAGCAATTTCTCTCACTAGACGTTGGAAGGGCAGTTTTCTGATAAGCAACTCGGTGGATTTTTGGTAACGACGAATTTCTCGAAGGGCGACAGTACCAGGGCGGTAACGATGGGGCTTCTTGACTCCTCCTGTGGAGGGCGCTGATTTACGCGCGGCTTTAGTCGCCAACTGTTTACGGGGCGCTTTTCCTCCCGTTGACTTACGGGCAGTCTGCTTGGTACGTGCCATGTTTTACTACTGGATAAAACAACAGCATGAATCATAGAAAAATATGTAATATAATGAAATATGACGAAATTTTAAATACCTCGGATTGTAATTATTATTAGTTATACACGTCACTTGAACTATTAATAATTATTCTGAATTGAAACTTGTAGTAACAACGTAGCACATCAAATCTAGTATAAGTAAAAAATGCCGCCAAAACTTTTTTTTAGCTATCAACGCTATCAAATTATTACAAGACACGTGAAATCTCAATTTATAAATAAAATGTCACTTCAAACAAAGAAACAACAATCATTTAATGAATTGTTTAAACAATAGACGGTATGACAGAATCTATTCCTGACCACCTACCAAGCTAACGAAATAGAAAGCAAAACATGAAATGGCGGACTCATGATCTACTATCTTAAAATTTCCTTACACCGAATTTTATTGTATTTTAAGTTTAAACATTGATTTTTTTATATCAAAATGAACTTTGACTCTAGTTCTACATAATTATAATACATACCTTACTGAAGATGCAAAAATAAACCGTTAATAACGATGAAATACAGACAATAAACACTGCCTGCTCAAGAACTGAAAACTGACTCACACACACAACAAAGCAGTATCACAGACGCTTCGCTTGCGTTAAGTTATGTGATTGGTCGATAGCAGAGAAATGCTTGGCTACTATTGGCTATAATAAGCTGTCTCCTCATTGGTCAAAATAAGCCACGATGTTATTGGCCTGTACCATTAATTAAATTTTCCAAAATTTTGATTGAAAAGTAAAAAATTAAAACGGAAATTTTAGACATTATGGTAAAAAAATATCATATTACCCGAATACCATTTTGAGCCCTGAGAAATTTATGGTAAGTTAATTTATTATTTGATAAAAGAAATAATGATATTATGTTAATTACTTCCTTATGTTATTAATTACATGTAACTTTAAAGTGAATTCTTGGAAAAAAGGAAAATAGATAATTAAAAATAGAAAATTATATTGATTGAATATTGTAATATTTTATAATCACAATTTTATTATGAGATAAATAAATTATGAAAGCGATACATAATCATTATAAAGCTATTTTAACATTTACCGTAAACACAATACTTCACAATTGATAAAATTTAATTAAAATAAATCTGAATTTACTCTACGACACAAATATATTGCCAAAATACTACCATACATTTTTATTCTTACTATATAGTCACTCCATTTTGTACTTCACTATTACATTTTAGATTGTTTGTATTGCATTCTGTTTGTTACATTTTCTGTTACGTCCCATGTAAAATACAACGTAGAATGAATGATTTTGAACCAAATGTTTGGTATATTATCGTGTATAAAATTACCAACCCCGATTTGACAAAATATAAACTCCTTTGTACTCACAATTCGAGACATTTCTTATCCTCCTATTTACAAATATCAAACACTTATGCATTTTAGAAATTCATACAGCAGGAATAATTGTCACAATTTATTTCATCATATAAATATTTAATATCAAATAAAATTTATTATAATTGATTACATCTTTAAATTAAGTAGCCTAGAATAGACCAATATGTGCGTGTTATATATTTATTATTACACATTGCAGATTTTTGATAAATTAAAATATCTAAGAATAAATACTAAATAAAGCCTCAACTAGAATGTCGGAATGTAGAAATTTTATACAAATATTACCATATTAACTTCAATATGAAAAAAATATAATAATTTCATTACTATATAAAACATATATTATACATGTTTACATCTGTTGAATGAATTTGACAAATAAATTTCTATTTTTAACAGTTCAACAATGTGATGTACATCTCTGAATAAAAGGCTACTATTTGTTATATTATTTCTTTCAACTTAAAATTACAATTCTACTTAATACATAAATAAATAAATTCAGTAAGGTAAGTACAAGATTTTCGTAATTTATTTGTTCTTTGCAATCGACTCTTGTTACCTACTGCTTACCTTTTCTTTTCGTAATCTAAATAATTTGGCAGCGTTTCAAATAATTAAAATATGAATTTATTGACATTTGTGTAAAATATTCTTCCTCGCTGGTAGAAATTAGTACGAAACAATTATTGCAATTTGTGTTCCTTTGTTCCCAATAGTATTTCGCTCAACACAAAATCTAAAAATTTTTAATCTGCGTAAAATATTAAATAAACTATTCTTATTTAATTCTATAGGCCCACTACTTTATAATAATTATCTTGATAAATTAATTATTTATTTAATTCTACCTACCTATAATAGAAGATTATTTTTATATTGTAAATATTTCTTGTGTATTGACATAGATTCTTTGAATAATTATGACCATATTTAAATATTTTGCATACATAGTTTTGATCAACTTGTTACAATAATAAATCTGTATTAAAAACATACGTCCAAAATAGTTATTTTTAGGTTTTTTAACTTTTAATCTGATTCTACCAAGTACGTTTATAGTTTGCACAAAAATGCAACAAATATACCAACGAAAATTGGTTTTACAATTTCATAAAATTACTTAATATTGGCACATTGTAAATGAAATTTGTAGTACGATAAAGTATAAAATAAATATTTTTATTATCACTTCTCTTTTTTATGATTTTTAAAACACTAAAATTTATAAATATACGTAAACTTTAATACGTAACTCATGCATTTGAATGTAAAACCACTTTTCGCTTTTCTAAAAAGCTATAAAAATAAAATAACTCTTGATTCTTAAAAGTATGCATGCAACAGTCAGCAATCTAACATTTTGAAGTCTAAGAGCACAAAATTCGACACAAAAGACACTTAAATATATTACTATGAATGAAAGACTTGATTAAAACAAATATAAATCCCCATACGAGTCAAATACGTAATTATAATAAATGAAAACCTAAAGTAAGAAAGGTTCTAAGTGCCTAAAATATTTTTTTTGAGCTTTAACTGTAGAAAAATGTTATATGCCATCGAGAATGTATAAAACGGGCTAAGTACCAAACATGATAGTAGTGTTGCAGCTGCGGACAGATGGCGGAATGGGTATGTGCCGGCGTTGTTACATTAGACAGGTGCTAAGTGCCATAGTGTGGCGGATATTCAAAACCCACGGCGTTCTATTTAAATATTGTATAAGTGGCACTTAGCACCTTTTTGTCTTTATTAGAAAAAAATATTTGTTGTTGTTTCAGTTTACGTATTTTGGCTAGTTTTTTTTTTTAATAGATCGAATTTGTGATTTGGCACTTAGCACCTTTCTTAATTTAGGTCTTCAAATATGATATCGGTGCTCAGTAAATTTAAAATGATGCGTTCTCCAACAAAATATCGTCGAATGCGAGCCGACCTTGTGAAAAATGATCATAACATTTCAAAAAATTCTCTTTGTAAAGCGAATCTCATATTGTAAAATTGTCAGTCATGTTTGAAAAGTATTCGGGTTCAAATCCTGCTCGACTGTTTAGTGAGAACAAAATATAGTTGAGAATCAAATCGGAGTATGAAATTTGATATGTAGCATCCTAATTAGAGCAGAATTTGAACAGTAGAACTTTTTGATTATAAATTTATTATAATAAAAATTATATTTTCATACCTAACTAAATTATAACATAATAATAATAATTAATAATAACTATAACATAATGGATAAAAATAATTTGCTTTTTGCAACAAAATTGTCTTGGTTTTTGTATAAAATTTGGGCACAAGTGTTTTTTATTTGTATTATAATTGTGATTCATGATAAAATAAAACGAAAAACGTAACAAACGGAAAAAGCAAATTAGTTTTATTAAAAAAATAATAGATTTATATTTGAAAATACCTACAATCCAATCTATAAAATTTGTTAAATTGCATACGGCACTACTGCAAGACTTTCGCCCAATGTACGACTAATATTTTATTTTCAACTGCCTAAAAAAATTCCAAAAAATATATTATCTCTGTCTGCGGCATAAAAATTAAATAAATGACACGAATTCCACACTATAAAAGCGCAGAAACCAAGTCACAAGTCAAAAATAAAACATTTCGCCGTACTTTTGATTTGGTAAATGCATCTTGGTGTAGTAAAAGGCTTCAGAGTCGCACCAGCACCGCATACAAGCCTACTGCCCTTAACCTTAGATATTATTGGTTAAATTAACAGGCATTTGACAATACGGACATTCTTTTTGTGTGGGTGCGCACGAATTACATAAAACATAATGATTGCAAGGGAGTGTAACTGATCTATTCTGCTCTTCGCAAACCATACACTTGGTAGCAGTTTCTAAATACAACACATTATCAACCTCTTCAAGGTCGGCTCTAAGTTGTGCTTGGATAGATTTTAAAACGGATAAAGACAAGCTACGTAATTCCGAAACACGTCTAATACTATGTAGGTAAGGAGTACCTTGAATACGTTCTAGCTCTCTCTGCAGAGCCTTTTGTTGAGCGATGGCGTCATCTCGTTGATTTTCAGCGATTTGCGATTTTCTATTCGCCTCTTCCGTTTCTCTCTGCCAGGCTTCGCAAGCGGTTCTCGCTTGAGATATCCGTTCTTCCCAATTCGCTATTTGCGCGCGACTACTAGCTAGTTCTTCTCTTAACCGAACTACCTCCATGTTATTACTTAAAGATGGGCTAATTGAAAAATTATTGTGGTTCCTATTATTCGGGCTGATGTTCTGCGTCGCAAAATCAAATAAACTTGAAAAGCTGTTTCCTATTTTCGAAGCAGAGCTACTCAACTGCATGTGTGAATGATTTATGAAAGGATCTATTGATTCTGGGTGCGAGAATCTCGCGGCCGAGAGGAAATTTGATTGTAAATGTTGTAAAGGGCTATTTGTGGTGGGGGAAAAAGTGCCTAAACCTGAACGGGTTGAACCGGGAATGTTAACGGGGGCTGAAGAGCCGAGAAGCCCTGATGAGGCCAGACCAACGGAGATGGAGTTGGTGACATTTGGGCTGTCGGATTCCAAGTCGCGGTCCAGAGCGGCTAGGTTTAAAGTGTCGTCCAGGTGAAGATCATCTAACGCATTACCTGCAAGGAAGAACATTTTCTTCATTTATTCTTTTTTGTAGCAATCATGCATCAAGAATCTTACAACAAAATTATGCGAATAGCTGTTTTGCTTATACATTATTGTGGAATTAATCATATCTTAGTCAAATTATATGAATAATGAGTTTGTTACATTGTATTAAATTATAAAAGCAAACATCAATCTGTACAACAAATGCGTAATTTTTAATAGATTATTTCATAATAAATTAATGCCGGTGTTCAATAAAGTAAAAAATGTACAGGGTGGAATAAATTCGAATTCCTTGTATAAAAAACTTTCTTATTATGCAAGCTACAAAAAATTGGTGTAGGTCTTTATGGGCCAACTTTTTGAGACAATTTTAATAGGCACCACAGGAATTTTCTATCGTCTTCTGTTTTTGATAGACAGGCTAAACCTTGATTTTCGCTTATTTTGAAAATACAGGGTTGACTTGGGCACAATCCGAAAAAAACGGTTTAATATGCCTTTGAAATTGAAAAAATTAGTAAAACTGGAACAAATATTATTAGAAATATGCAAATGATGCTCTGTAAGAGATTTTTTCATTTGTTTCTTAATAATTTCCAATATTTTCACCCCAATAAATTAATAATTCGTCTTTTATTAATGTTTAAAACAAAAGAATGTAGACTTGTTATATATCATTGAAAACCTTATAAATTAAGCAAAAAGACGAGACTATTTTCAACATAGGTTTCCATTTAAAAAATCATATGTTTGTGTTATATCTCGAGAATTATTAAGTTTTCGAAAAATCTAATTACGCCATTTTATTTTATCTAAAAGCAGTAAATTTTTTGTAAAAACAATTTTTCTCTAACTATTTTAATAAATAAGATATGATACATTTTCAAAATGAGCGAAAAACGAGATTTTGCCTGTAGCTCAGAAACAAAAGAATATCGAAAATTCCTGTGGTGACTATTAAACTTTTCTCAAAAAGTTGACCCTGCAATGTGCAAACAGTTTTGATCTATCGTTAATATTACCCGAGATACCCTAAAAAAACATCGAAAATGAGACACCTGTACTTCGTATCTCGCTTATTATAAGAGATAATGAAAAAATGTTTAAATAATTTTTATATGGTTTTTTACGCAGAATATCATGGTGTAATTGGATTTTTTCAAAACTTAATAATTCGCGAGATATAACAAACATATGGCTGGTAGCACGAGCCTGGTTCTAACACCGGTTTTAACTAAAACCATTACTAACAACTTGGCAAGTACTTCAGGGTTATTAACAAAATCAATGCTGCCAATGTACTGAATGAGCCGAAAATGTACTGACAGGTATATTTAATAAATTTGACGGCATTATTTAAGTGTTTAATACAATTTTTGTGTTGCCTTCTTTGTAGTATAAGGCGATTTCTGGCGACATACCCATTCACTTCTTCGGTAAACTTACGGTTAGTTACGGTATGATATGGTTAATGGTGGCGGGAAAAATCGTTAGTTAACTTGTTGACAACGTACTTGGTGGTTATGTATATTCTGCGACATTTAAAACTGTCAAAAATAGTGTTTGACAATTAAAATGCATTAACGGAGATAGTTTTTTCCATAGTTGTCCAAAAAAGAGTCAACGAAAATAATGTCACCCTGTTTGACATAAGACCACGACTCCGACTGTTTTGACTTTTGACATTTCAAAAAAAGATATGATAAAAAGAGATAGAAATAGTGAACAGAGAGCTGACCCGACTCGCAAACCCGCTCAACTGTGAGCACTGATCCAAGCATACCGGGTATGTTGTTCCTAGCGCCCGAATGTGTGAACGTACCGGAACGCAACATACCGCAAGTGAACGGTTGTCGCCCGAAATCGCCTATAAACAATTTAAAATAATGAAGTCAAATTTATTAAATATGGTTGTCAATACATTTTCGAGTTAATCAGTACATTGGCAACACTGATTTTGTTAATAACCCTGAAGTATGTGCCATGTCGTTGGCATGGTTTTAGTTAAAACGGGTGTTAGAACCACGCTCGTGCTACCAGCCATATTTTTTAAATAATAATAAAAATAATATCATCTTTTTCCTTATTTTATAAGCTTTTTAATGATGTGTAACAAGTCTACATTCTTTTGTTTTAGACATGAATAAAAGATGAATTATTAATTTATTGGCATGAAAAAATTGAAAATTATTAAGAAACAAACGAAGAAATCAATTATAGATCATCACTTGTTTATTTTGATTCTATATCTATTAACTAAATTCTCAAAATTATTTTTAGTCAATTATTTTCGTATTAGTTAATTTATTTGTTATCGGGGTTATAGTTGGCTTTGACACAATTCAAAATATGTGGTTTAATATGTTTTCTGAAGTAAATAAATTAGAAGTATTAGTATAAATAAAGAAAATAACATTAGAAATAAACAATTGAAGATCTGTAATTGATTTTTCATTTGTTTCTTAATAGTTTTCAATTTTTTTTTATCCAATAAATTAATCATTAATCTTTTATCCATGTTTGAAACAAAAGAATGTAGTCTATTTAAAAAAATATTGTTTGTATTATATATCGTGAATTATTGTTATAAACAAATCTAATTACACCATAATATTCTGCGTAAAAACCCATATAAAAATTATTTATACATTTTTTCGTTATCTCTTAAACTAAGAGAGATATGAGGTATTTTCAAAATAAGCGAAAATCAATTTTTAGCTTGTAGCTCAAAAACGAAAGACGATAGAAAATTCCTGTGGCACCTATTTAAATTGTCTCAAAAAATTGGCCCATAAAGACCTACATCAATTTTTTGTAGCGTGCATAAGAAAGTTTTTCATAACTCGAATTTGTTCCACCTTGTACAGTCCATAACACGAAAGAAAAACGCTCTGAGGAATGTTAAATGTTATCAAAATTTCTCTCAATTAGAAATAATTTATTTACTACAGTGACGTTATTTCGAGATTACAGTTGGCCGACTGTTTCCCAATTTGTTGTAAACGTTAATAATTTACCGAACCAACTTTCTTTGGTGTCACGGACTGTATAAGACATCACTTAACGGGCACTTATTACTGCTAGGCAGTAAAAGTGACATTCTATATATTACTTGTCAAAATAATCGCACTTTTATGCAATCGGCAAAAAAAATCGATGAATTCGATTATTATTTTTCTTAAAATCCGCAGTTATTATAGATTTTTGAGAAATATACGTCCAGATATTAATAATGTATCATCCGGTAATTCCAATTTACATCACATTTTATTGCTTACTTTTATTACTGTTACTTTATACGCAAAAGAAGATACAAAACATTGTTGTTTATTAATTTGCTAAACTCTACCATTTCATCTTCTGTTAACGGGTTGATGTTTTCCAATTTAGCATTTATCTTACAACCTACACAAACCAACAACAAAAGAAAAAGGTATCAGCACCTGCATTAAAATACGGCGAAACGATGCTCTGCGTTAAAGAACCACCCAGAGAACTTCCAATTGTGTTGTAGGCGAGATACAATGTCTGTTTTCTCTGCTCTTTTTCTCCAGCTGTGAGTGAGTGGTCGGCTTCGATCATCATGATCTGTTTATTGAGTTCCATGGGCCCCAACTGGCTGAATTGTAACTTAGAATGGGAGAGCTGTGCCCCTGGGGCCTTGCTGTGGCTGCTGTTCGAACCGAGAGATGAGGTGGAGGCGGATTCTGACACCTCGCCGCTTCCGTTCTAGCAAGGAACAGATGTTTTATTTGGCGTTTTTTTAGCCTATTTTGAGATGGTTCTTCAGTTTTTAAATCAAATTTGATCAATATTTTATTAGACAGTTAAAAATTTAGTTTTGCATGCTTGCGGCAGAAATTAGGTATTTATGAAAATGTCGAAAATCACCCTAAAAATACCGATACCCATGGAATTTAAACAAAAAATTAACAAAAGTTTAGCGGTAAATTCCTACTTCGCTAATTAAGTTAGGTAAAAAGGCTTCAAATAAGAGTTGCAGAGCATAAAATTCTGCATCTGAACTAATTTTGAACGTTTTATAACGGTAGAAATTAGGTATGAAAATGTTAATAAAAAATCTGATGTGGCCAGCACATTACCTTCCGTCAGTTCTATGTATTTTGTACAAATTTCATACAGAAAGTTCCTTGCTAAAGATTCTATTTCTTGTACATTACCTTCCGGCAGTTGCATGTATTTTATGCAAATTCCATACAGAAAAATTATAGCAAAAGATCCTATATTTCCAGTAAAATTATAAGACAAACACACTATGTCAATTTCACTTGACACTGACATCTTTCAATCAAAATTTTCTTAATATAGTAGCTGTTTCTATAGCTATGGCTACTTTATGAAATTTAATTTCTTTGTAATTTTTTAACTATATATCCATTTAATATTAAGTATAAAATGTAGTCAAATCGTATAGAGAATAAAATATTCTTTAATATTTATAATAACATGAAATGTGAAAAAATGATATTTAATATCGTTTTTTCAAGAAAAACTGTTAAAATCTTCAAATGAAGATACTTCCGGTTGTCCAATTTTAACCAAAATCTAATCAGCCCTTCACATGGATGTAACGAAGAGAAATACGAAAGAATTATAATTTTTAGAACTGTAGTATGGAAGTTATCGTAGACGAAAATTTTGTTACACACACACACACACACACACACACACGCACGCGCGCACACACACACACACACACACACACACACACACACACACACACAGACACACACACCCATCGTAAAAATAGTAAAATCGTATTGTAGGGACCCTAAAACGTGCTTATCCATCAAAAACTCACCACCGAATTTTTTGACCAGACAATACCTTCCTTACCTAAAGGTGACGGAAGGTAAAAACGCCCCAAAAATAGCGATAGCCATGGAATTGATACAAAAAATTAACAAATGTTTAACGATTTATCTGTCAAGTTTTGTTAGTTTATTTTTATTTGTAAATTACGTTCAAGTGAACAATTACCAATTAATTTAAATGATAATTATACACATTAACAGAAATTACAAATAACAAACTAACCTAACTTGACAGACAAATCGTTAACCATTTGTTAATTTTTGTTTCAATTCCATGGCTTTCGCTATTTTTAGGGTAGTGATGTGCCGCCAAAAAATTCCCGCCGGGCATTTGATTTTCCCTGGGAAAATTCCCGGAAATTCCTTCATCCACGATTTTCGGGAAGAAATTTTGTTACCTTTTTTCCTGGATTTTTTTTTTTAAATATCCCGTGAATATATTTTTTGCAAATTTCCCGTAAATTTTAAAAGATTTTGGCCTTGATGTTTGATGCAAGTTATAAATAATTATTAAGTATGTAACATTGTTAATTTTTTTGAGTAATTTAAGTTTCCTTCAAAATAAATTGTTAGTATTTTTTACCATAATTTCACTGAAAAATAAAACCAAATAAACCTACAATTTTTATTCATATTTAAAATTTCTCAAAAAAAAATCCGGGAAATTTTTTGGGAATTTTCCCGTATCTTTAAATATCGGGAATTGACCCATCTCTATTTTGGGGTGATTTTCGCCATTTTTGTACCTAATTTCTGCTGTTACAAAGCATGCAAAATGAATTTTGATTACAAATTTATTAATTAAGATGCAGAATTTTAAAATCTAAAACTTTTATTTGAAGCTCTAGTGATAACTTCTTATGAGAAAGTAAACCGCTAAAGAATTTAAGACTTTTCTTGAACTCCAGCGCTCAAGCTGCCGCTGAGAGATGGCAAGCCAGTGCACGCGCAACACGTTCGACAAACATAAACTTCGATTTGATCTATTTTACGTACACGTCAATCTACAAACGTCTGAATTTTGTTTAGTGTCGCAATGAAGTGATAATTTTTTAAAATATAGTTTTTAAAAAAATAAAAATATGGAAAAGGATAGTGACAGTGAATCTACGGATACACGAAATGTCTTAAGACGCACATTTTTGTACACAAAATATTTAAAGAGGTATACAATAATTATGAGTGTGGATGAGGCTTTGAAAATGTAAGTTTTTTAATGTTGAGATATTTTTAACTTGAAATATTTCAAGAACAAAAATTTCATATAAAAATTATTTTGCTTAAATATTTCTCAATTTTATTCAAGAATACGGTAATTTTTTAAGGAAGAAGATAAAATTATGTTGAAATCTCACCGAACTATCGCTGCTCTTCTCCTTGGACTTATCATGCGGTGTCGGCGGCAAAGCAGATGACAAAATATCCGCTAAATTCGTTCCACAATCGATAGGTACTGCACCATCTCTGCTCACCCCCATTTCTTCTACAAATACATTAATTTAACGTATTCTACACTCACAAGAGTTGGAATCTTACGTTCAACGTGCGCAAAAGCGCAAAACACCCCTCTGGGGCAGTAACCAGCTTGCTGAACGTCGTTACATTTCGTGCTTTTGTAAATTTCTGGGTGGAACTGTTGTTCTGTTCTTGTGTGGCAATATGCGCAGTTGTCGCCGTTTTCGCAGTTGCCTGGTTCGCCCCATTCTTCGCCGTGCTTCACGTTGGGGCACGGCGTTGATCTGGGACGAATAATAGTTATGTGACATTATTTCTAATTTTTAATACCATTTTTCTCGAAATAATTGTTATAAAACCCTATACAATATTTATCTCGTTGAAATCAGAAAAATATTCTCTATCTAATGGTTTAATTTTTGGTTTATTATTACTGTTAAATTAGCCCCTTATTCTTGATCATTTTTTGTATATATCACTTTTCTCTAAAGTCATTAATTCGATCAAAAAAAGTACATGATGTTTGAAACAAAATACTCTACACTTATGTCGAAAAGACATACAGAGTGTCTCACAACTCGCGCCCCAGACGAAACTGACACTTGCCGACGACAATAGGTTGCCAACAAATGGAAGAAAATAATTTGCGGCTGCTTGCATAACGGAGTTACAAGACTTTTTAATCCACCAATCCCGGAAGGATATCTTGAGGTGAGATGGTATTATTACAAAATAAAACTGGTTGCTAGGTTTTAAAAATACTACTAGTGAGTTACAAAATTTGTTGAACTTACTGTAATTTTAACACTTTAGAGTTGACTTTTCCTGTCACAAATTTAGGTTAGCAAGATTTCTATCCGGAAAACGTTGCGAATAGACTTGTGCTGCCTCTCTGGCGTTACGTCCACATTCTCCGAAAATCATAATCATTTCTAAGTAATCAGCGGCTGAATACATGGTAAAAATTTACCTTTTTTATTCACCTTGTCAAATTTAATTTGACACTGACATTTTTCGAAAACTACAGTCGCCCACACATTTTAAAGGAGATTTGATTTGTATAAAACCCTAGTAAAGTAAAATTACGGCAAACACACGTTAAAGGTGTAGGTCTCTGATTGGTCAATTTTAAGACGTCTTTTCTCGAATATCTTTTAAGCTAGATTTTTTTTCTTCGAAATTACACATCCGAGTGCAATCTCGCGTTTCCTCATTCGCTCTGGGGCGCGAGTTGTGACACAGCCTGTACAGAGTTTGAATTTTGACTCGCGTTCTGCGTAGCGCGAGTATTTCGCCCTAAAGATGCACCGACATCTTTATTATTTATTTCGTTTTGTATTTAAGTTTTAATGTAAATAATATTAATTAATAATCATGTAAATAAAGTTTTTAAGTATTAGTGTCAATCTTTAAGTGCGTGTGTTCCTCCTCAATAAAGTGGTCTCCCTCGTATTACAATAATGTAAAATAGGATTTCTTACTTACCGATATTTGTATTTCCGGGGACTACGTCTCTTGTCTTTACTATTGTGATATTGAGGGCAGGCATACCCTTGCCTACATAACCTAGGGGGTCTCTTGCACGCTTCCGTTTTGTAATTCGCTAATACGTAATTTGTATCTGCAAAAACTTAAAGGTTACGCAAAACTGTGAGTAATAGTTTTATACACTGTCTCACCTTGCCATTTTGGATCTTCATTCATTAGATTTCTTTCTTTGTCCAACGCGTTTGGGCCATTTGCAGACCCACCTTCTGCCTCAGCGTTTTCTAACGCTTGTATTTCTTTAATATCGTAAACAGGTGGTCTGTGATCATGATTGCCATGTGCAAAAGCACAGTGCATACCGTTTTTAACGCAAAAGCCTCTCGCATCAGTGTCGTGAACGCACATACATGTTTTATAATATCGTAAATGATATCGTCTTTCTGTATCACCAGCTGTTCTGTGTAAATATGGGCATCTAAAAAATATTTTTCTCCAATACTATTTGGAAACTACACATTCCACAACTAAAAATTATGTTGGAATTAATATCATTCCAACAAACCGTGTGGAATAATTCCGCACGCCGTTTGAACTAATTCCGCACAGCTTTCGACAAATCAGGATCTATTTAGACGCATATTAGCGCGGTATATCAAATATCTTGGCTCGGTTGCTCCTCTTTGTTTTATTTTTATTTATTTCTGAATTCGCGTTGGTCGTTTTACTCGTTTTGAACTGTTTTGGAGTTTTCTGTTAACTTTTACAGGACTCGGACTACAAATTTTTTGGTCGTGTGGAATATGGGCCATTCCATTACTTGTAGTAGAATATACTATTTTCACGGTAATGTTTATTTGCATTACGGACAAAGTAATGATACAAATTTACAATGTATGTTTATTGAGATTAATGAGTTTATAAGTGAAAATAAAGATATTTATATCTTTCGCGCTTAAAATTATCAAAACATATTATCATGTTAATTTATGTAAATAAATGTATTTTACATCTAATTAGGTCATAAAACCGAATTGTGGTGTGCACAATAGGTGAAAGTAAATGTAAAAATGATGTTTACAATGAAGTGACATTTAAATACGCGCGACGATCGTCTCCCGTCACACCCACAAGTACAAAAAAATGACAGCTAACCCAAAAAGTCTACTCACTCATCTCCATCTGGGCACAAGCCAGTAGTCTCGTCGTACTTGGTGCAGTAATTGTCTGCACTATAATTAAACGACCCATCTCTTTTTCTCACGGGTCTACGACGCCTCTGGTTCATAAAATGCCAATGGAAACACGTAAATGGTCGATGCTGTGTACATTTGTGTTGGAGGAAGAGCGGGCATTGCTCTACGCGAAATTCTTTTAAATAGCTGAAAAGAAATTGACGTAATCAGTATCACCACGATCAGTAACAATTCGAATTCACAACACTGGTGTATTTATAAACAAGCACTTATCACTTACGAGTAATGATTAGGTTTTTCTGTTTGAGCTGTCAACAAAGGTTTGGACTCTGACGGCATTTTGTGATAACTATTGCGCATATTGTATGCGCAGGGCACGCTCGTGGAACGCCAATTAAAATTCGATATTAGGTCACGTGGTTGTCGAAAATTTTACAATTTTGGTAGTCAAGGTCAGTAATGTTTTGGTCAGAATGCAATTGCATCATTTGTGCATAATAGGCGATAAATCTTATTGCTAATTTGCAATATGTTAATGATTAAATGGATGAGACATTCCACAGAATTTTTCAATACAATTTTATTTGCTTCTGTCAGCATTTCTCTTATAATTTCGATATTTTTTGGGGAAATTTAAATATATTATTCCCAGTTCTTTGACCACACTTTGTATTACGTAATTGGAAACTTTACTTTCATCTATTGTTACAATTTATGATCTAATTATAGCGATGCCTTCACTTTCAAAATTATTGTCAAATTTGTCACGTAAACAATAATTAAAAGTTTTTATTGTTATTAATTGTAATATTGTTTTATTAATAATTACCTCCCGCCAATCTACATACATAGGTAAGGGAGGTAATGTTTTCGGTCCAAAAATTCGTTAGCGAGTTTTCAGTAAATTAGGGTCACACATTTTTACAATGATGTCTGAGTCTGCCGATTTTTTCATCTACAATAACATATCAAACTTCCACAAATTTTTATTTTTCATAATTCTGCATTCATATAAAGAGTTGATTAGATTTTGGGTAAAGTTGGACAACCGGAAGTGGTACTTGAAGCCCATAATAATTTTTATGAAAAACTATATTAAAATATAATTATAAACTTTCCAATTTTGGTATTTAAGACTTTTATATCAATGGAAACATATTAGATTTTGATAAAAATTGATAAACCGGAAGTGGTACTATATTAAAACATGATCCATGATACAAAACTTCTAAAATTTGGTATTTATAACACGTATATATAATTTGATATGATAAACCGGATGTGGTACTTGGAGTTCTTAACAGATTTTCGAGGAAAAACAATAAAATATAATCCAAAATTTCGTATTACAGACTTTTCTATTTATTGGAACAACAAATTAAATAAAAAATAAAGCTCATTGCTATTTTAAACATGGCGGAAGGTCATGTACAGGCCAGATCAGATTTTTTTATTCATAATTTAATTATAGTTTACCAATTATATGTGTATTATTCTTCTGATTTCCTTCTCTGTAAAAGTAGAACAAGAATATATTATCAGTCTTAAACACAATTTATTCACTCAAGCTTCAATCATAGCAAAAAAGTACATAATCATACAAAAACATTTAATGCTAGTTAAAAATAAATATGGATACAAAAATCTGTATGTACAAAATATTAGAATAAATGCATAAAGCTAAAATTGATTATTCATTAAATGTGATGAAAAAATGTTGCTTATAAATGAGAATTACAATATTGTGCAAAGTATAATTAAAATATGTGAATTTCAACAGTTAACTATAGTTTTCACCCTATATGCCACAATAATGACTAGAAACAATAGGGCAATAATATATTCTGTTCCTCTAATATAATCGATAATTTTATTTGAAAAATATAGAATTATTTACAATAAATTAGTGTTATTTGATGACACATACTGTTTGTTGGTTTCCATTATAATTTATTCACTAATTTGATTATTTTCGATTTATACGTGATGGTTTTGCCGTCTATTAGTGCTACATTAATATGTAATTGAGTATTGTAATAATGCTTATTACGAAAGCAAATGAAAATCACATTAAATTAAATATATTTGGCAATTATTTTATGGACAATTCGAGAAAATATACCTAGAAATTCCATGCCTCTTCATTCGTACCTAGAAAAGTATTAATTGTACCTTAAACGGTGTTAAAGCTTCTAAAATATTTTCGAAAAGTACAATACTTTATTGATTTGAAAGCTAAATTACTCAAGGCTATTGTTACTAAAAATAATTACTTTTAAGAATTTTGACGCCAATAAAATTGTTTACTATTTTTCATAGCCTTGAACAATTTAATTTTCAAAAGAACATTAAACGTTTAATTATATTTGAATCAATTTAAACAATCTATTATTGTTAAGTATTTATAAATATGTTTGAGAGTGCTACAGCTCTGCCCAATCAAATAAAACAGATTGTTTATTAAATCCTTGAACATTAAACAATATACAGAGCGCATTGTAACATTAATGTACACATATGATATGTTAAACTTATAAATATAGTGCTTATTAGACATTTAACAAGCTCAATTTAATCAAAAAACGAACACAAATCACAGATAAACGGAACTTAATTGAGATAAATTAATACGGTTTATTTATCTTTGGTTTGTTGAAGAGATTGTTAAATATAGATTAAACTGAACTTGTACAATGTGCCCATAAACCAATTTTTTTTTATACTTTGTACATAGATATGATCATTTATGAAAAGCCGACATGAAAATTCCTTAAATTAAGTAAGATATTTTTTAATGCTTTGCGATGAGTTTGTGACGTCACAAATTAACTTTTCCCGCCGTTATATATCAATGATGTGACGTCACATTACTGATGTACGAGCTGTCAATCTGTCACTGATACTGCATTTTGCGCTTTATAGAGATATTTAAAAACATGAAACTTGTGTTAAAGGATATTTTAAAATATTTAAATGGCCTGCAAACGCCAGGAAATTTCTATGAAAGGAAGGAAATAATATATTTTGGGCATATTTTTAGTTCAAAACTTAGCCACCAGATAGAGATTGCTTAACTTGAATCTCGAATGGGGTAGATTGGTGTGACGTCAGAGTATAGCGCGAAATATGAAGCACTATCCTAAGCAAAAACGATACTTTCAAAGTAGACTCTACTGACAGAACACATAAGCGTTAGAATTTAAAGGCTTGTAATTTGATGCTGTTATTGTTATTATGAAAAAGTTAACTTTGAAATATTAATAACATCAAATTGCAAACATTTTTCTATTACTCAGTAATAAAATATATACACAATAATAAATAACAAAGGTTTTATTTCAAATTGAAATCGCACTAGTGCTTGAAAAGTAAATAAGCGTTGCTAAGTAACATTAAAATGCGGTTAATTTACCTGTCAAGTATATAATTAGGTAGTAAATAATAATGAAAATAATAAAATTTGTTAAGAAATATGAATATTCACTGTAAATGAAACAAATCTAATATTTTTTTAAAAAATTGAGTACTAATCTAATTTGTAAGATCATTAACATTTAGTTGACATGTATTCTAACCTAATCTAATTTTTAATATAAATATTAAATGTACAATTTGTACATTATAAAAGACTAATCATCGTCTGTCTGAGATTCATCCAAGTGTTTAAGTTACAATTTGTACAGCGTTATGAGAAACAGTACTAACAGTATTTGAAGCTGCTGGATGTCTGTACACTCAGTATTATGAGAAACATCAATACCATTTCGGTTGTAGGAAAAATGTTGTATGCAACACGTGCGTAAAATAGTATTGTTTGTCTCGTGCTACAATTATCGCATTCGGCTGCGTAAAACATCGCACTCGACCAAAAAAGTACTACTTTACACACTTGTTACATAAATAACCATTATTTAATTGAAAGGGTAATATTCAAACTTAACTGAATGATAAATAGCTAACTTTTCTTAATTAAGATATTGGCGACGAAATGAAATGCTTAAAATTATAGTTCTTATTTGCTGTGGCAATAAGGTTCACTTTGAAAGATGTGTTTACCGGTAGGACAGTAGTTTAAATAAAGCGCGCCGCATATGACGTAATTACTGAACTACCCTATTGGGAATGGAAAATAGATGGTCTGTTAGCGACGCACTGTGGAATTATAGGCGGGATTTTCACGTGACGGTCATAAAATGTTTAAAATTGTTATAACTTTTTACTGGAGTGTATTTTAAAATTTAGTGTTACTACTTATTAATCAGTAGTTAAGACTTATATAAATTTGTTTTATTTCGATTATGCTTTATGGGCCCATTGTAAGATTTGTTTCTCAACTATTATACGTCTGGTTTAATTCCTAGTTAGTTTAAATTTAAATCTATTGTTAATTAGCAAAGAGACGCACAATTAGTAAAAGAACAAATTCTTTGTCTAACTTACACTACTATATATTTTAAGATTGTTAATATTGCTAATATTCGATGGATATTTGTGATAGTTGTAATTGTTAAAATGATGTACGAATGATTAACATTATAGTTGAGAATAAAATGAGTATACATAAAAATCTTAAAAATATTAAGTCCAGAATACCTACCACTCGAGAATTTTATTTTGATGGTTATATATTGTTGCAAAACCATTAAAAACAATAAATTCCACAAAAATTAGGGCGCGGAAAGCAATATTTATAGTGATTTTGGCATTTTTTCTGAAAAAAGTAGGGTTAAATTCCTATAAAATGAATGTAACCACCCGAATTTTATCAAATTGAGTTCTGTGCGTTAGGTTTTGAAAATTTGCAAAAGAAGCTAAAAGAAGACATAGCACAACAAATTGGAGTTTTAAGGGTGTTAGGTATTCTAGAATCCAGTCCTTTAAATAAAAACTATTTAAAACCCGGAAATGTATAATAAATTGTGATGATTCTGATTAAATGTTCCCTATAATTATCTACATGCGAGTAATAAATTCTGAGTCATGTCTTGTTAAAATAAAATCACAATGCATCATATTATTTACGTACTGCATGGTATATAATTTTCTAATTCTAATTTATTTTAACTAACGAATACGTAACGAAATTTTAGAGGCAGTGACCAAAATGTCGGAAAATGATGCAAAGTGATGAAAAAATAAAATAAAAGTTAAGATCTAGCGAATGGATATAACATAATCGTGACGCATTTTAAAAATATATTTTATATATTTATATTAAAGCTATCAAATAATTCACTACACATAGGTATCAAAATTCTAATAATAAAGCGTTTCTATTAAAGTCTTTCACTAAAAATATGCACATAGCGCTTAAAAAAACACAAATAATTTATAGTCTTTGCGACTTTAGAACTAAAATCACCGGTTTGTCATGATAGCAAAATAAAATAAATCAAAATCACCAATTCCTTTGCGTTTATATAGTTGATTCCTTTCTATTTGACCACATTATTGTAAAACAGTTTACATATAGTCCCAATTTATCCAACAATGCATTATTGCGAAATTTTAAGTTGCTGTTATTAACTCTTTGGCTAAAGTCTAGAACATCTACCACTCTAAAATTTTATTTTGATGGTTATTTATAGTTGCAAACCATTAAAAACACTAAATTCCACAAAAATTAGCTCGTGGAAAACAATATTTATAGTCTTTCTAGCATTTTTTCTGAAAAAAAGTAAGGTTAAATTTATATAAAATTAATTAAACCACCAGAGTTTCGGCAAATTGAAGTCTGTGTTACCGTTACATTAAACTATATTTTGAAAATTTGTACGTGAAAAAGTCGCATTTTTCCCAAATACAATCTAAAAAACTAATAATCATTTTGGCGCGAAATGTTTAAAAAATGCATGCAACTACCCGAATTTCGTCAAATTGAGTTCTGTGCGCTCGGTGACGTTATGTTCAAGTATTTTTGAAAATTTGCAAGCGAAGAAGTCATAATTTTTACAAGTACAGGATGTAAATCGAAAAGTGGAATAAAGGCGTTTAACATGGGAAATTAGTTTTTCTTTGCGCAAACTTTACCTAATTATTTTATGCAAAAATATTTCAAATAAAAGTTATAGAGATATAAATTCTGCATCTAAATCATGTGAAATTATTATTTTAGCTCTTCATATAAACGTAAAAATTACTTACAAAGTTACAGTTTTTATGAGTTATTAGACTAAACAGCCATGGATTTATGACAAAAAATAAAGAAATGCGTAATTATTTACAGCCAATTAGGACTAAATTTAGTTTACAATAGTATTAACACAAAAGGGCAAACTTTTTTGGTTCTAATTGACAGATAAAAACAACGCATTTATTTATTTTTTGACAATGGCTGCCTAGAGTAAAAGCTCCAGAAAATTACAACTTTATAATTAATTTTTTACGTTTCTATGAAGAGCTAAAATAATCATTTCACACGATTTAGATGCAGTATTTAAATCTCTATACCTTTTATTTAAAGTATTTTTACATGAAATAATTAGGTAACGTTTGCGCAAAGAAAAACTGATTTCCCATATTAAACGCCTATGTTCCACTTTTCGATTTACACCCTGTACATAATTTAGAATAAATCTAATTTTATTTTTGCAAAAAAATATATAAATATTTGCTCCCGCGCCGTAATTTTGTGTTTCTTTGTTATATTTTGGCTAAAATAAGACACTGCAACAAAAAAAATCGAATTTTAAGGGTAGTTAGGTATTCTAGAATCCAGCCAATTCTTTAAATAGTTACTTAAATTAGATGTTTTCGTAAATTTAACTCGAGCTGCCCGAAAGATCTGGAAGTTGACAGTACGCGATATTAAAATTAAATAAACGTTAAATAAGGTTTTGTAAATAAAATCCATTAAAAAATTACGACAGCTATTAATAATAAAACGCGTTGTTACCCAACGGAGATATTTAATACGAAATTAAATATTTTTAACAGGTATTTATCTAAAAATTTAAAATTACATTATGATTTTGAAATATGTTAATTTTAAATTAAAAGTTTTTTTTTTTAAATTATTATTACGAATTCTGTTATTATAACGACAAATATATATTTTTTTTAAAAAAATGAGCTCATATTTTATTACTTTTCTTAAAATTCGCGGTCAACCTTTTAATTTTCGAAAACGCATGTTATGGTTAGACGCCTAGAGGTTATGTTGAAATAATTTTGCAACAACGTGGCCAAATTAGGATAAATAAAACCATACCAATCTACACCGTGGTTCCATATGTAGAAAAAACCACCCTCGTACTGTCCGTATCCAACGTAACATCTTCAGGGGACGCTAAATCCACTCTAACGGACCCCGAATTGTTTCTCTTCCGCTGTCCCCAATCGCTGAGCGTCCATTGGTAGCCGCTATTCGAGCGCTGCTCCTGTGGGGCTGTGGTGGTGGAATCTGCAGATTGATTAGTGGACTGGGCGGAGTCGCCGGTTTCTCCGCCCGGATCTGAGCTGGAGGAAGCGGTTTCGAAGCTGTCCCCGCCGCCTCGGAAGCGGGTTATACCTATAGAAGATATTCGTGATTTTTTTGCCTGCTCTATTTTTATTTTATTTTATGATATCTAAACTGAAAGCGATTTGTAGTTTTAGAAAGTCTTTATTGTTATTTATTGTCGTAATATTTTATTTAATATTCTGTGACGTCGATTTAGAAATGATTTTGTTCTCAAATAATGGAGTTTACTGATAATGGGGGAGTATTCGAATTTCATTAAAATATTTTTAAATCTAAAGCGTTTTTACTTTTATATTTTGTAAAAATTTTAAAAATACAGGAGATAAAAATGATAAACTTTTGCAATATTTTCTTCCCGCCATTACGGCGTACATAACATCAACTATGTGCGAATTAGGTCTCGACATACGTGCTCAAAACGTGCTTCATAGAAAGAGACAGAAGCACAATACGGCCACCTGTTTATGTTTATATTTGACACTTGACAATTTAATTTAAGTGTTTATCGTATTTTCTAGGTTTTACATTTACATATTTAAAATAAAATAATTTGTTTTTTGCAATTTGATATTAAATTTGACGTTTTAATATCAAATAAAGAAGACATACGTTCATGTTTTCATTCTAAACTAGCGCTTGTAGCGGACAACTACGGCGAACCAAAGATGCCGCCTACGTCATCGTATTGCGGGCGATTTAACTAACGATAAATTTAATATCGTTTGTTAAAAAAAATACGATATATTTTATTACTTTTCTTGCATTAATAGTAATATTGCATGTATAGTATGCTGTAATGTGAAAAAATCAATACATTTCAACATAACTAAACTCCCCCATTACATAAAGTAAATTAAACATTTTTTAAATTTGATGACTATCATTTGATCCTGAAATATCGAAAGAAGACTACGATTAATTTTTTAAATACATTTTTTTTTTTTTGGAAACGCTTTTCATTTTACATTTTACTGATAAAAGTAAAGTGAAAGAATAATTTTGTGAGCCACTGTATATTGATTAGTTTTTGCTACGATTACCAATAAATCTTTGGCATTCAATTTAATTACAAAATCAATATATGTAACAATATTTTGTTGTTTTATTAACTCATTGATAATGAGCTAAGTTTGGCGTAAATTCGGCACCAAAAATATTTCATTTATTTGGGAGATAAAAAAATGTTAATAAGCAAACTTAAACTAGACAAAGGAGTTCTTAATATGATCATTGTAAGAATTTTGTATCACTTCCGGTTTTAGCGGAAATGGGTACTAGTTTGAATCTTGCATAGGGAATCGGTATTTTCATATTTTTTTCCAGAATGTACATAGAATTAGCTTCACAACGATAGCCAAATCTCATAGATTTTCTTCAACCATTTCAAAATGGCGACTATTTATTTTTAAAATATGTATTCATAAAATTCTATACAAACTTAAACATGGCAAGCTATGAAACAATTTTAATATCTTAAATTAAATAGGCTACTTGCATGGTACCGAAAATCACTAAATACCTAAAGTAAAGTTGAAATCACATGTAAAAATATAAATTTTATTTTAAAAAAATAGGTTTTTTAATAAATTAAGAAAGAAGATTTTCTTTGACGTCATTATTTTGAACTGGAGAAAGGGATGCATATTTAAGAATGTAACCTGTAGATGGCGAGCGAGTCCAAGTTTTAATTTGACTTTGACATTAGTTTATTTTTCTGTCTCTGTCTCTCTTCTTTATTATTTACAATTTGCCTGGTATCTGTTACTTTTATTACGTATTTCGATTTATTAAGTAGAATTTTGAAGGATTTTAACTTAGTTTATACTCGTACAAGGTTAAAATGGCAAACGAAAATATTAACCTCACTATTATTCAAACGTCAAACAGATGATCTGTCATGTTTAAATTACGTGCACATGCCGCTGCTATTGGACGTACCGATGTTATTGCTTTACGGCCATTCATTGGTTCGGCGTAATTATACGTCATAGGTGGCGGTAATTTAAATATTAAAATTTCATTAATTTTTTTCTGGCCAATTAATGAAAATTTTGCCAAAAGAAAAAATATGGGTAGCAAGTTTTTATCGTCTCTTCAAAAATATTAAATAAAAAAAATAGCACGCAAGTAGCCCATTACAAAATCGTTAGAGCACTTCAACTTTATGGAGAGAGGTGACATAAAACTAATATTAATAAATACTTTTCTTTTGTTTTAAGTTAATAAAATTGTTTCATAGCTTGCTACGTTTAATTTTGTATGGAATTTTATTAATACATATTTTGAAAATAAATGGTCGCCATTTTGAAATGGTTAAAGTAAAACTATGATATTTTGGTAACACTGCGAAGCAAATTTTATTTCTGAATACAGATTCCCTATGCTAGATTTAAAGTTATACCCATTTCCGCTAAAACCTGAAGTGATGCAAAATTCCTACTATGGTCATCTTATGAGCCCCTTTGTCGGGTTTAAATTTGCTTATTAACATTTTCTTGTATCTCTAAAGATATACGAAATATTCTTGGTGCCGGACTTACGCCAAACTTCCTGTATAACCTTAAACTTTAAGGTCTCGTTATTTAATCAATAAATTATATACTGTAAATTAGTTACAGAAATTCGCAAAAAATTGTTAGTGACAATGCAAAAAAAAAATAAATACAACTATGTACTGGTATTTCTCAAATTACACTTTCAGATAATTAAATATATTGAAAGCTAAAACATGTATGAAAATGAATTGTAATTATTTAAAGTGATATGATAATGAAAAAACGATGTATGTATTAATTTGCAAAACCCACGCTCTAGTTTCATAATTGAAGCCTATCTTTAACACCGTGTACTTACGAAGCAAATTCATCATACATTTCCTACAGTACGGGTTTATATATCTTGTGTTGGGAAGAACTACTGCATAAATTAACATAATATATAACAAAATTATATAAAAATAATAAAAATTTTGCTTACCGTTTTCGTCGGTTGTACTATGACTTTCTTCAATTCCCCTCAAAATATTCTGGCATATTTCTGATTCTAGCGGTATTGGATCGTCAGTGTCTCTATTGTAAATAGTTACAGCTATATGGGCGGGATGGGGCACAGGCAACGGAATGACAAGCTTGTCTGGAGCGTACGGAGTTTGATGTTTCTTCCATGGAGTCCACAAAGTTTCTGTAGGTTTTTTCTTCTTTTGCGAAGGAGATATTCCGGAGTTATTTTCTCTAAATTTGAAATTATAGTTACAAAATGAAAATTATGTGAAAAGTGAAAGTATTACGGTCGCTTTTCTGGAGTTTTCCCAGTGGCGGTTAATTTTGAGCGGGGGTTAAATGCTGAAACTTCTAAATATGGCGAATGGACTTGAATATTTCCTCTAGGTACATAAACTGCTCCTAATAGGTCTGGACCTCCTACACCTGAACAATCAAAAAAGGTTCCAATCAAAATATTTTTGCATATGATTGTCTGAAATAAACATTTTATGGACTATCCCTGTTTCAAATATATTTCAGACAGCGTAATTTATAATTTAGAAAAATTAATTTTAATTTAGAAATCGTTACTTTGCTTTGAGTTGGGTTCATCACAACAAAAAATAATAAAATGTACACTTCATACTTAACGTATTACTAAGGGCCGGTTGTACAATTACAGTTTAAACTGCAGCTTAAAATATCGGCAGTTTAAAGTTAAACTAAGTTTACCTGTAGTTTAAACGGTCGATCGCGAGCGTTTAACAAATGTGCAGTGGTTTAAACTAAGTTTAAACAGTAAACCGTTGATGTACAAGATTTTTGCGCGTTACCATGGATTTGTAATAAACATAGTTTAAACAGTGATTGTGCAACCGGCCCTAAAAGATTAATAAAAATTAACGATTCACAAAAATGTTTAAGCTAATCCTCATTTTTGGATTAGTGAATTCTATTCTATCCCAGTATTTAAAATTTAATCTTCATTTTATTGGTTAGAGCAACGCCTCATGTCATGAGTGTCATTGGAGCTCTGGGTTCGAATCCCACTAAGGCATGGATGTATAATTGGGATTTAATCCTGTTAGGGGTTTTAAGAAAATGTAGTTACTTGGATTAGATTAGACTATATTTTAAGAAATAAACTGTCAAAATTAGAGTAAAATTCGCTAATCCAAAAATAAGGATTAAATTTTAAAATATACTATTAATATTTAAGACTGACAATCTTACTTTCGTTATAGAATTTTTCTTAATTTAATGTTAATATTTTATTTTAATGTATTATTTATGTAACTGTTTTCTTACAATAAAATAAATTATTAGATTCAGACTTCTATCCGATTTAATTTTTTAAAGAATTTGTTCAATTTGCTTCATTGTAAAGAACTCCATCTTACTATATATCTCGTAATATGAAATTATAAATTTGGCAACCCTAGATTTCAATAATCATGTATGTTCAATAAATTGTCGGTAGCAGATAAAATAGCGAACAGATTACACCAGAAAATTTACTGGATTTTGGAGGCTACCTCGTCTAGTAAAATGGCATTTTCTAAACTTGATAACTAATACATTATTTTCTTTTTGTGCCTCCGTCCGGTATAAGTAGTTTTTCATAATACCATACTGTTAAATGTGCTTTAACAGTACTGTATGCTCAACCGATATATGCATCAAAACAGCCACGGCCGTTATTTTTTATAACAGTACAATTATTAAAAATCATGTGTTCCTAAAAAAAATCTCAGCATCATAAAATTGTCATGAAGAGCTGTCACCTGTCAATATGCCATAGAAAATAGAATTTTAAGAAGATATTTTATGTTATTATGAAAAATACTGAACTTCACACGGCTGATATACAAATAACAGACACGGTTGATTATAAAATCTCGGCTATCGCCTCGATTTTACAACATTCAACCTCATCTGTTATTTGCTACATATCAGCCTTATGACGTTAATAACTATTACATTGCTCTAAATCGTCCAAAACATTTTTTTACAGGCCTAGGAGGCGTCTAAAAGACAGGGATTTTTATGGTTATAAGTTGGTATTATTCTGGTAAAATGTCGGGATATAAGTATTTTCAACGCAAGAAAGAGATAGAAGATGTGCTCAATGGGGATCTGCGCATAGTAAGAAAAAAAGCGACCCATAGCGTTTGTTTAAAAAAAAAATAGACGTGAATGCGATAAGTCTCAGACAACTTAATACAAAAGCTTTTATTGAACCTAAAATGTCAAACGGTACAAATTTTCACCGAGAATACAGGTATTTTAATGACTGCAAAAATTTTCACTTTTTATTTGACAGCTTAAACTGGCAGTTGCTGGCGCCATTTTACTTTTGCAGCGACTGAAGATGAAGTAAGACGGTTAAAAAGATTCAAACCATCTGATCTCCCAACCAGATTCATCTAGAATCTTACTATCAAGACAATTATTAGAATAGTTTTTAAGTTAGGTTACGTTAAGTTCTATATACATAAAGTAACTATGTATTAATTAATTTCTTATAGAGATTCATCATTGGAAAAGTCTCTGCATGTTAATTTGTCAATATTATCCCGATGATCCCGATGTTCAAACAAAATATTTTTTCTACAGTCTATATACAAAGTAGCCATTTGCGCTCTCTTTTGTCAACGCAAAATGTCACTTTGCCGCTCTAGAGCGACAAAGTAGAAAAAACGCTCGCTTCTCAAATTTCTAACTATACAATGTTGAGAAATGTTACTTGGCTACATTCTTAATGGAAACGTTTAGTCAGGAATTAATGACACTGTAGTTACACATTACCCACTTACATAACCAAACAAAATGCCGCATTGCTGTGAAAATAAAATAGGGCATTCATTTACAAAAACGAAAGTATAAAATGCTTAGATTAGATTGAAGCAATAGCTCAAGAAGAATGGAAAATACCGATAAGTAAAAATAAATAAAAAATAAATTTTTGTTATGGTGGAGGACCCCATTGTGGCGACTGTATAAAAAATCTTGTGTGTGTTTCGAGCGCAAATGGACATTATCGATTTCGAGAGAATGCCTCGCTCCTGCGTCGCGCGGCAACAACAACAATCGACAATGTCCCATTTTGCGCTCTTAATACACAAATAGCTATATTATCCGCATATGGATAATTGTAAAAAAATTGCAGCGATAGAAAGAGATAGCCATTAAATTGAAAAGGTCTATTAGCAAAATGTTTACAACTTTTAATATTAAGTTGGTAATTGTAACTTAAATGAACAAATTTTATTTATATTTGAATTTGCAATGCAAAACCAATAAAAAAATTTGCTAGTTTTTCAGGTTATGTTCGAAAAATTGGGATGTTACTAAGATAAAACAAAATAGCTGGTAATTTTAAGTTTTGTAAGGAATCAGAGAAAGTGTAAACATATTTTAAACTTACCGAGTTGAGCGCTATGAACCATCTCCGTATACCGCCCCAAGTCTGCCTGTGGATGCGGTTCAAGTTTAAAACTTGTATCCTGATCATCTAATGGCGTTAAAACATCCAAACTGAACAATTCAGAGTAGAGAAGCCCCGCTAGACCAGCCCAATCTCCAAGGCTTAGCCCCCGATTGTCCCAGAACGCTTCCTCCGAAGTCCCTATCCGAGGGAATATATGAGTTGGATAAAAGCGTTCCAACATCAGGGCCCCTTGTTGAATTGCAATCTGAAATATTATTCAGTGTAATAAAGGAAGGTTAAATATAGAGCTTGTAGGCCTTTAAAGCAAATATTAAAAAACTTGATCATGTATAAATAAAATTCTACAATTATTAGCACCATAAATAATTTCACAATTAACATCATTTTGAGTTCTTGACTGTTTTGCGTTTGCGACAAAACTGAATTGAAACATGAAATTATATACCATGAATAAACAGTTGAGTCACGTATCAAACATTTATAAAACAACTAGTTGACATCCCGCGGAATTTGCAACCGCCAGCATTTGGTGTGCTTGGATATATTATTAATTCTGACTATATAAGAACTTTTTTTGTACTTCTAGCGCCGCGAGCCAATTCGTATTTTAACCCCGTAAAAAAATTCTGTTAATTTGAAGATATTTCAAACAGTTCAATAGTTATGAACCCCCAAAAATGCATGTTTCAGCCAAAAATATGAGGTTAAAAATGGTCCAATATTACGATTTCAGTTAAAGCTATACTGTATTTCAGATAAGAATAGACGTAGGAGTAAGATGCCCTATCTTTCGATTCCAGCTTTCTGATTGGTCTAAACGTAAACCAAGTTTACAATAGCAATATGTAAAGCAGGTATATTATTTATTGCATTTTGATTTTATAATTTATTTACCAACTTTAAGTAATTGTTTATTTACTAAATAATTAAAAATTATCAAATTTTGACGTTTCGAGCTGTCAAGTATGTCATACACGAAACAAAACTAATTGATAAGTTTTATGTGTGTAAAACAGGCTGGCGCAGCAGCGCCACCAAATCTATTCTTATCTGAAATACAGTATATTCGCAATCGAAATTAACGATAGAGGCGCTGATTTTCGAAACAAGATGGCCGCCATACGATGGGTTTGACATATGACTGTTCACATTATTGACTGAGTTTCGTTGACTGTGTATATAAACCGAGTTTAAAAATTTATTTATATGAAGGCGATAAGTTTAAATATTTAATTATTAATTACTACACGACTCACTCAGCTGTCGCTTATTCAATATGGCGCTTGTACGATTGCTTTCTGTAGTACCGATTTGCGCCGCTAGAGGGGAAATTTTATCTACGATTGCGAATGGGGCGCGAGCAGACACGTGACTCGAGCGACTTTGAAGTGCTTAGAATCAGCTGATTTGTGTGCGCTTGTCATTTTAATAAGAACAATATCACTTTGACAAGACCAATGTTTTGACTTATTCAAATTTTGAACTATTGAGAAGTTATTATTTTTAATTTCATGTGTTTTACTGCCTAAAAATTGTATAATACTAACATTTTGGCAGTTCAAAATCAAAATAAGTCAAAACATTGGTCTTGTCAAAGTGGCATTGTTGTTGTCAAAATGACATGCGCACACAAATCAGCTGATTCTAAGCACGTCAAGGACGCTCGAGTCACGTGTCTGCTCGCGCCCTATACACTGTTCCATTTAAGCCATTAAGTAGATGGAGCTGGCAACAGCGCAAACTTGAAGTAGCCGAAATTATATTGGGTAAACTTGAGTGTTTATTCTTGCAAAAATGAACTTTACAGGGTTACTTATATATTTCCAGTATAAAAGTGGTTAAATTTCCGGTTAAAAACACCCAAACCCAGGTTCAAAAATTGTACATTTTTTGGCTAAAAACGTGATAAAAATCGGTCAATTTCGGTTAAATATAGTGTTAATTCTTGCAAAAAAGGAACTCTGGAGAGTCGATTTGATATATTAATATTTTAAAAGTGTCAAAAAGGTCTTAGGGATTCCGGAAAATATAGTCGAAATATTGGAAAAAATTGCCCCCAAAAACATGCATTTTATATTCCTCGCAACTCAACTATTTAAATTAACACGAAATTCGTGTTTTACGGGGTTAGGTTAGGCTAAAATATAAATTAACTCATTTTCAAATGTTAAACCGCCTGGACAAAATTTATTTAAATATTTCCAAGATGACGTCCGTTGCGATTTTTTTTGCGATTCTTTTAGCCACAAAACATCAAACTTTTATTTGGTTATTAATTCGGCTAAAATTTACAGGAAACATAAAATATACTGAAAATCATTTTTGTATGCTTAAAATTTGTCGAAAATGTTGATTAAATGATATCATTTGATTGGCAAAATGTGGTTAAAATTCATGTACGTCTCAAAAACATTCGGCTGGTTTACAGCGTCAAAATACTCGAATTATACTCTGTTCCATTTAAGCCATGCAGCAAATGGCGCTATTATCAGCGCCAGTTTTAAGTAGCCGAAATTATATTGGATGAACTTGTTTCTTGTCTCCAATTTTAGCCAATCAGAAACTTCAAAAATATGCCCTATTCTCTACAATACTGAATGACTTAAATGAAATGGAACAAGGTACAGTGCGTTCAAAAAAATTCCTAACTCGGAGTAGGCTATGAACAGAGAAACGTATGTTTGATCATTATTCAAGTCAAAAGTCATTAGGGGATCCCCCGACGTTTGAAAATATAGATATGATGTCACGAATATAAGTTTTTATATAAAACTGTTTTCTTCGTGGATCTAAAATGTTCTTGAAATGTATGCTATTTTTAAATTATATTTATAAAAAATAAATTAATATTGTAACACTGTACAAGTCTACATGCTTTATAATTGCAAGTGTATCAAAATTACTAAGTTTAATGCAAGAAATTTATATTCAAATAAAAACTGTTTGAAAATTGCAGTACTGGACTGGTAGGCACGTGTCCGTTATTTGAATTTGTCTACTTCCATTGGTAGTAGACTCCACCACCTATCTCGGTATTCGTTATATATTTATAGGTGGTCTTTGAGTCGCCAATCAAAATAATATATATGGATTTCATATGAGTGACGAGCTGCTAAAATAAAAACCCCCTTATTTCTGAAGTATTTCAATTATATCATTTTATTTCTTTTTTAATATTCATTATTAAGCATCTACTTTCACTATTTTTTACTAATTTCTCTTAATTCGATTGAGCCGTAATCCCCTATTGTCAAAATTGATCTTGAAATGTAATTTTAAGGAGAAAAGACAATAAAGAAGGATACAGTATATTAACATTCGCCGTGTTCTAATTTGTTTCCATTTCTAATATAAGATTTGAGAAGAAAAGCTTTGAGTTCTTTAGATAACATTTTTGACAATATTTCATGTCAAATTGACATTTAATTAAATATTTTTAAATTGACATACGTTTCTTTGGCGTATTCCGAGTTAGGAATTTTTTTGAACACACTGTATATGTTTGTGATATTTTGACTGTCGGTAAGGCCGCATTCGAAATCAATGTCAAAGCGTTTCTTGTGTAAACTTTGAAAATTAATTATAAAACACTATTCAAAATTTTAAACTCTAATTACTTCTAACACACGTCCGAAAGCTGAAAGAACATCTCGACAAAATTTGGCGTCGATATGTAAAACAGTATAGATTTGTATAGACGTCAAGTTTTTACTTTTGTATATAAGAAAAATAACATACCTTTAGTTCGTTTGTTGTGAGTTTAATTTTACTTTTAACACCAACTGATAAGCCAGTCTGCAAATCCCGTCTTCTTTTTTCTAATTTCTCGTGTAAAACTCCTATTAGATCTTGACATTCTTTCTCCAAGATTTTATACGGTCCAGATTTGGACAACTGCGTTGAAAATGGCCCAAAACACGCTTCTACGAACTGGCTGAAATCTTTTTGAGGCTGCAGTACTTTAGCTTCCATAACGTGTTGATAAACCGCCAGTTCATCCCATTCCATTTTGGCTTCAAAAGCTGCTAGGGCTTGTTCCGGGCGGATTTGAAAATAATAATCGCTTGTGAGACCCGGGCCAGCTATTCTTTTAACCACAAAACTATCGGACGCGGGTACTCGGCCTCGATTTTTAATTAAAAGATGGAAAACGGTTGTATCCCATAAAAGACGCAACCAGTATCGGATAATTCCGACAGTTAAAATAAATAAAGATATCAGTGGACATATAACAACAGCTACAACAAGGGCTGCTAAGGGTTGTAAATATCCTAGAAAACCTATATTCCATAGAAGAGCTTCAAACAATACAAAAAATCTGTTTTTATTTGATTCAGGGCTGTCCAAATCATAAACAACTGCATTTGAAACTTGTACTATAAGCGTCAAAACTGGCATCCAAGCAACAGCACTTAACGCAATCCCCAAACTAACTGTAGTCACACTCAAACACAACAAAGGAAATCCTAAAACAATCGCCAAAGTCCCAAACAACCCTTTTACTAAATAATTCCACAATCGATTCACATGTCTCGTGAATCCTTTCCCTATAAACCCCGTATCTGGTTCTGTTTCAAAATGCGTCCGAGATTTCGATATATGCCTCCAAAGAGTCAACAACCGACTACAAAGAGTTAAAGTTAAGGAGCTCTTTCGCGGGAATAAAGTTCCATTGACTTGAGAGAGCTCTAAGTCTGGCATGAAAGGGTCTATGCTGAAAAGCGCGCGCAAACCAACTGGACTGCACCAGGGTAAGACGATACCGAAGAAAAACATGGCGTTCCACGTCCAGCACCAGGTCCGGTGGAAGTAGTTGAACCATCGCCAAAGCGGCCAACGGGTTGTTGTGGTTCGCACTACTTCTTTCTCCACCAGGAAAACCTAAAGACAAATATTTTCTTGTATTGACCGACAATATAATACAGGATGATCGGCGAAAGTCTGGCACCAATAATATTTCGTTTATTTTGAAAGATACAAAAAATGTTAATAAGCAAAGTTTAACTCGTTTTACTATACTCTGTTTGAAATAACGAAAGAATTTTGACAGATACTTGTGATTCTATTGGTTGCTATGTGATGTAGTCAAGCGCGGTTTACACAAACACAATTCAAATTTTATGTCAATTATGATTTCATTATTTGTAAGTGCTGTGGGTTATTTGTTGTTTAATTGTCGTTTTATCTGGCTATTTCCCTATATTTATTCTCTTACGGTTTTGTGCAGTAGGCGCTTCTTTTTAAAAATCGAAAATGTTTTGATGTTAAACAGACTCCTAAACCACGCCCCAATTAACCGTCAAAATTATTTCGTTATTTCAAAGTGGGTACAACTTTAAATTTAAGAAAACAAAATAATAATAGCAAAGGGAATCGATATTTTTATATATACCGGGTGGCGCTGGAAATCAGTTGCATACGCATTTACCATGGTAAAACAGCTTTTCCTAGCGCGTTGCCCCCCCCCCCAATTATTTTCGATAAAATTCTTCAAATAAAAGTTGTAGCGTATAAAATTTTACTTATAAATTAGTAAACAAAATTCATTTTGTATATTTCTATAAATTAAATATAAAAATTTCGCTAGCCGTGGAATTAAAACAAAAAGACAACCAAATGATTGATGTTTTAACCTTTTAACAACTGTCAAATATTAAGACTTTTTCAGACAGACAGACAGACACAAAAATGTACATTTGTTATGCTTTTGTTTTAAATCAATGGCTATCACTAATTTTGCAAAATTAATTTTGTTTATTGATTCAAATGCAGAATTTCATGATCTACAACTCTTATTTGAAGTATTTTTTCCAAAATAATTTGGGAAGCTACGCGAAAGGAAAAACTATTTTCCCATATTAAATGCCTATGTAAAGTATTTACCTACATTAGTTTCTTTTTGTTATAATAATTATAGCTCGTGTTACACAAATGAAGAAATAGTTGATATGGTTTTAATATTGTGACAATGTCAAAGACATTTTATTGGAGTCCTTTAACTTTATGGAGTGAGGTACCCTCACTTTTCTTTTGTTTTAAGGTAATAAAATTGTTTTCATAGCTTGCAGTTTTATTTTGTATGGAATTTTGTTAATACATTATTTTGAAAATAAATGGTTGCAATTTTTAAATGGGTGAAGTAAAACTATGATATTTTGGTATTGGTATGTACGTAAATTTATGTACATCCTGAAAAAAAAATATAAACACACCGATTCCCTATGCTAGATTTATGCTCAGTCGCACCAATAAGACAAATTTTAAGCTAAGCTTAAAAAAAAAATACAATTCGAAATTTCGCAACAAAAATTAACCTGTAGCCGCCTAATGGCGACATTTATAACTAGCTGATGATGAGTTTTTTACACTGTTTCATAATATTTATATCAAATTACAATCCATTTCTTGTTTTTGCTCCTTTATTGTTATACGCATTAATAGTTCTTTTATTTTTTACCTGGTGTATCACATAACCTTTTAATTCATTTGCTTTTTAAAAAAGCAGTCTTTTCAGGATCGTTTTTTTTTCTTATTTTGATAAAATCTTTTTTAAATATTTTTCTTGTTTCTTTGTAAAAACTCCATCTAATTAAAGACAAATTTGCTAAAACTTATGGATTCCAAAGTTGTAAAAATGGGAAATAAAAATTGTGTTTATGGTTTCCATTTTCGGTTTAGTGTAAATAAAACCATTAGTTTTCATTCGTTTCCTTTAAAAAGTGAAGAAAGTGATACAAAATTCTTACTAGGAGCTCTTTTATCTAATTAAACTTTGCTTATTAACATTTTTTTGTATCTTTCAAAATAAACGAAATATTCTTGGTGCCGGACTTTCGCCGATCACCCTGTATATTTTTAGAAGTGCTGAAAAAGATGAATTTATGTGACTCCAATTATAAGAGAACATCACTGTTTGAAAACAAAATCATGTTTATATCTACGTCATAGAATATTAAAAAAATTAATACGGCTTAACGCATAATAATAAAGACTTTCTAAATCTACAGATCGCTTTAAGCTTGGATGTAATTAAACAAATATAATTTTTTATAATTATAAAGTTAATTTTTACTTACAGGCTGGCTAGGGTCGGACCTGGGAGTAGTTATACTAGTAGCATGATTACTAAGTACCGTTGGAACTATTTCTGACTGTCCTTGAAAGTTTCTTCGGACTATCCAATGACTTGGAAGCCAAATTTGAGTGGGCCAGTGAAAACTACGAGTAGGAATCTTCACTTTTCGAAGTTCTCTCAACAATGCCGGTTCTCTCTACGAAGAAAATTATTTTAAACTTCTTAAATTCCACCGAAAATTTAATCATACCTCTTTCATAAAAGCGAGATCCCTGTTAAGAAAATACAAAGTTTGATGTAATCTTTGCGCTGTACATAAACTCAGAGCTTCTTCATGTGCGCTCCACTGATTTTCCATTCCGAATTTATTTTCAGCCGCTCGTAGTTTCGCTCTTAACCAAGGAACAATGCGAGATAAGACGGGATGTATTCTAGACAAACGACTACGGACTGTTTCTTGAGCTTTGGACAACCGCCGTTGGACATTTTCGACGGCGCGATGCATAAGAACTACAGATTGAGCTTGTTGGACTAAAAGTTGAGTAACACCTTCCCCTAAAGCGAGCAAATCAGGATGGGAAAGAATACTAGAATACACTCTTTGGAGATATTCTTTCTGTACTGCTTCATTGACTTCTCTTTCAATGTCTTCGTCCGGCATTTTCTGCGCGCGAAGTTCAGCGATTAATCTTTCTCTGAAATGAAGAAACCATCCTCGGGTTTCGCGTTCCAGGATGGCAACTAAAGCTGGAAGAGCTTTGCGCATCAAAGCGCGGTCCCATAATCTCAGATCTAGTTCTGCCGAAGCAGGTGTAAGGTATTTGTAAGGAACTGCTACAGGGGGTTGAGAACATTCGCGAGCGACTTCGAACTTTTCTGTAGCGGCTCTTCGAAGTTGTCTTCGCACGAAATTACAAATTAATTCTAGAGATTCTTCGTTTTCTGGCTAGAAACATAAACAATACAAATGTATAACCAAAGTATTTGAATTTGTATGGGTATTATAATTTTAATAAAATATTTTCTGAAAATTTCACATATTTGTAATGGACCTTTTACATGAAAAGAGAGAGATAGACAAAATGACATATATGTAGTGCGCAGTAGGTTGTTTGCACATTGAGGAGGCCCGTTACATATCAAATAAAATTACAAATGGCGGAAAGTACAAACTCTGACAACAACTTAACTTTATTAAATAAATTCACACAAAGCGTTTGTGATGAATATATTAAAACAAGAGGAAGAGGAGATGATAATCATAAAAAGTGGTTTTTTGTTCTACAAGATGCGAAATAAACACCAAATAAAGTGACAGATAATTGCGTAGTTGCCAGAATGATATTAGGAAAGTAATAAACGAGAATATAATTGTTTTCTCTTTTAAATATATATATTTTTTTCATTATTAACTATTTCTTTATGATCAAAGACAAAATTATTTAAGTTTTTGTATTGTTTAAATAATTTTTTATCGAATATAAATTCTTATCCTTTTAATCATTTTGCTTGACAACATGGTGGCTCCTCATCTCTAGTTCTTAAGAATTTCACTACGTGGCGCACTGAAACATGACGTCAGTGTGCAATGGACCTTTTACATTTTTATTGCACCCTGACGTCATTTTTCAATGCGCCACGTAGTGAAATTCTTACGAATTAAGAGTTGAGGAGGCACCATGTTGTCAAGTAAAATGATTAAAAGAATAAGCATTTATTTACGATAAAAAAATATTTAAACAACACATAAACTTAAATAATTTTGTCTCTAACTATAAAGAAATAATTAATAATGAAAAGAATATATTTAAAAGAAAAAAACAACAATTTTATTCTTGTTTATTAATTTCCTAATATCAAACTGGCAACTACGCAATTATCTGTCACTTTATGTGATGTTTATTTCGCATCTTGTGGAACAAAAAATTACTTTTTCTGATTCTCATCTTCTCTTCCTCTTGTTTTAAAATATTCATCACAAACGCTTTGTGTGAATTTATTTAAGAAAGTTAAGTTTTTGCCAAAGTTTTTACTTTCCGCCATTTGTAATTTTATTTGAAATATAACTGGCCTCCTCAAAACGCAAACAAACTACTGCGCACTACATATATGTCATTTTTGTCTATCTCTCTCTTTTGATGTAAAAGGTCCATTGCTTTTGGCGCGAGTTCATAGTTTGAATTCCCTAGTATAGGTTTCTTATGGAAGTGTGATTTTATTGCCAAAAAAAGATATTTTGTAAAAGAAATTAAGCAGCTCTTGTTAAGGATTTGATAGTTTGTTTATTCAGTAATAGATTGCAACTGTTTAAAATCCTTGAAAAGGTAGAATAAGAAAATTATTAGAAAATAAAATGTTACGTGTAAGTTAAAATTCCGTATGTCGCGGATAGTTCCTCATCCGCTTGTAAATACGTCAAGTGCAACACAAACTATGCTGCGATTGGCTGCGTACCGAAGTTGTAGAACCAATTGAGATACACGTTCATTGAATTTTATAGTGTTTTTTTTAATTTAAATAATTATAAACTGTGCACAGTTAATGTGAATATTATTGTACGAATCTGGAGATAAAGGATCATTCTAGGTGCTATATATAATATTTTGTATAAGAAATTTACTTTTATGAGATTTCTCGGCCTTTAAAGTTGGGGTAAAATTTCCTTGGTAAGAAATACACGGCGATTAAAATTATGTTCTCAGCGTTATGAACTGAGTTTGAATTTGGCGCCTAAATTTGACCGTTACACTTTTCTAGTCTATTGTGTTACAAATTACGGAAGCGTAGAAGGGCCATGTATAAATATTTATTTTTAAGAATTTACACTTTGTATTCTGTAAATTTAAAATTTAATATGTAAATTTACACTTTTTAATCTGTAAATTTACTCTTTTTAATATGTAAATTTACACTTTTTAATCTGTAAATTTATAGTTTAATCTGTAAATTTACAATTTTTAATGTGTAAATTTACACTTTAATGTGTAAATTTACACTTTTTAATCTATAAATTTACTGTTTAATCTTTAAATTTCCCCTTTTTAATCTCCAGCCTCCAGCCCAGCGACAAAAAGCTACTGCCCACTTAAGAAAAAAAATATAACTAAAAAGTGTAAATTTACAGATTAAAAAGTGTAAATTTATAGATTAAACTGTAAAGTTACAAATTAAAAAGTGTAAATTTACATATTAAATTGTAAATTTACAGAATACAAAGTGTAAATTCTTAAAAATAAATATTTATACATGGCCCTTCTACGCTTCCGTAACAAATCCAAAATTTTGTGTTCTTTTTTATTTAATTTGAGTGAAATATGAATTTTTAAACAATACACGACAATTTGAATTTTACCGGATGTGACGTAGGACGAGCTGATAACATTTAGTAATATTATATAAATAAAAAACTTGTAACAATAAAAAGGAATAAACGGCCCCATTGTAAAAAAGTTTTCTCTTACCCGACAGACTAGCTCCGCTACGAGATACTTGCACCTTTCTTCCCTAATCTTGGCATCCAGGTTGTGCGCCTGGAGACTAGGAACTCCAATAAGAATGTCTAGGATCCTGAGCAATCCTGTGAGAAGTGCTCTGACAGCTTGAGCAACACTGAAGAAATGAGAGACGATTCTTCCTTTTGCTGTGACGAGCAAAAAGCGAAGAGCGAGTGCTAAATCGTTTAGTAATGATTCCCGGCTTCGTTCTGTGCCCTTTTGAAGAAGCTGGGATAAACGCCATTTGTGCTGTTGGCCTGGGAAATTCAGGCTTTCTACTTCGAATTCCCTATGAGAAAGAAACAAAAATGTTGGGAATATTGTCATAATTTAATGTATAAATTGCTATAACTACTTTAATACATTACTAAAGCTGTAGCTCTTAAATTCAAAGGGATCTAAGTGCCATATAAATATAAGATTTTTACATGAAAACGTATAAACTATGCCCAAATTTTACGGAATGATAACTATTACAATATTCCAGACAGGGTTGAAATTTTAAGTAAAAAATGAAATTATTTTTAACAAAGAGCTGTACAGGTAAACAAATATAATTAAGAAAATATTTTGGTCCATACTTTGGGTCATTGGGTCTCAGAGTTGTAAGAGTTTACCTAGTATTAAACAAAATGGATAAAAAATTTATAAAACAAGAAATTGCAACTAACTTTATTGTTTCGTTTCATGCAAAACATTTTTTCTTGACTATTTCACTCATAAATATATAAACCAATCCAAATTCAGGATTCTACCTAGTTACCAAATTTCATTTCGACAAAACAGCGTCAAAAAAGTTTTTTCGCACCCTTTAAGCCAATAAGATGTCGTATTTTTACAAGTAAGTGAGTTTTGATAAGCGAAAATTTTTTGACGTTTTAGATACATATTGTTTACATACCTGTCAAAGTCTGTATATTTTCAGTGTTATCAGTTTTTATTAAAAACGAGGCGATTTGGACATGAATCTATTTAAAACGTTGAAATAGCAAACTGAAACATAATACCTCTAAACACAATAAATATTTACAAGATTTTTGTCAAGAAAAAAATTATATAAATAATTACCTGATTTTTATTTTGGAAATAGTCATATATAATATCATAAGTGGTAAATTTTTGCCGGAAAATTTTTCAGATTGTTACGAGAGCCGGTTGCCTAGCAATTTATTGAGTGACATTGACAAAAAAATTACGAGTTGTCAAACGAGTAATTTTTGATCAATGTCACGAAATAAATTGGCAACAGGCTCGAGTAAAGCAATCGGAAAATTTTTCCAGGTTAAAATTTAACCACGAATGGTATTCGGATGACTATTTCCAAAATAAAAATCAGGTAATTATTTATATAATTATTTTCTTGACAAAAATCTTGTAAATATTTATTGTGTTTAGAGGTATTATGTTTCAGTTTGCTATTTCAACGTTTTAAATAGATTCATGTCCAAATCGCCTCGTTTTTAATAAAAACTGATAACACTGAAAATATACAGACTTTGACAGGTATGTAAACAATATGTATCTAAAACGTCAAAAAATTTTCGCTTATCAAAACTCACTTACTTGTAAAAATACGACATCTTATTGGCTTAAAGGGTGCGAAAAAACTTTTTTGACGCTGTTTTGTCGAAATGAAATTTGGTAACTAGGTAGAATCCTGAATTTGGACTGGTTTATATATTTATGAGTGAAATAGTCTACTGAAAATAGTGAATTAAGAAGCACTTTTACCATAAGGGTATATAAAATAAGAAAAAAATTGAATTTTATACACGACGACAAAATTTCATTATTGACTTGTAAAAAGAAACTACAGTGTGATCAACAAATTAATATGAGATTTACACATTTACATATGGCTTTGTGTTTTTTATCAGTTATGTTGGTAGCGCTTTCCGCTAACAATTTTAACTTGACACCAACGATCACAAATACACTAGATATAACTTCATAGCATTTGTTTTGTTTTCGTCTGGACAGAAAGAGACAACTAAGGATAGATATATGTAAAGTCCCCTCACGGCGTATTCGCTAGATGTCACTGCTTGTTTTATTAAAATGAACTGTACTATATTTGAAACATTTGAATTATTATTAACGAAAACCAATTATAAAATGCATGAAACAAATTGTTATTAGTATTAAGAAAAGGTAAAAAGAATTGTATATAATTATTTATTTTATTCTATTGATTTTTAAACAATGTTGTTTTTATATACTTGCTTCTAATTCTATTTGTAGTTTTTTCTAATTTATTTTTGTTTCATGGTGGATCCGGATTTTCAAATAAATGTCCAAAATTAAATTGAGAAATAATTGAATGCCAGGATATCGTTATGAATACAGTCCGACCGAAATTCCCGTAGGTAAATTTCTCATGGTAGTATTAATTAAATGTTTTTTAATTAATAAGAGTTTTTAGAATTATGTACGTTTTATTTCAAAACTTGAAAAAGGCAGATTTATAGAGAACAATGAAACCACAAAACTTTGATCAAGCGACCCTCGATTTTTAACTTTAAGTTAAATTCTGCCTGATTTCAAATTCTGTTGGAATTGGGTTTTCCCCACAACGAATTCTACTGCTCCAGACCAGTAGAATTTGAAATGACAGAATTGAGATTTCCCCAACTCTTTTTCCGGATAGATTTCAAATTCTACTGGTCTGGAACAGTAGAATTTGTAGTGGGGTACACCCAATTCTGACAGAATTTAAAGTTACAAAATCCAGGCCCGAATGACTTCAAAACTTTCAAACAAAGGAGCAAAATGTCATAAATACATTATATGAACCGTAGAGACATCTCTCGACAAACTTTACAGTAGACTTTATATATCTCTATCTCTAGTTGTCTCTTTTCGTCCAGCCGAGAACATAATAAACAATAGTGAAGTATAGGGCATGTTTTGTCTAGTATATTTGTGGTTGTTGTTTGACACATGAAAATTCATTGTTGACTGACAGCAATTTGAGGTTATATGTCATCTGTCAGTTTTGAAAGCAGTCATACCACCTCTAGAAATCAAAAAGCACCAAAAATAGTTTTTACAAATCTTAACGACGTGTTTTCAATGCGTTTACAGACTCATAAGATTCCTTTGAATTTAAATACTTCAATAGTAGGATGTAACAGTTATTATAGTTACAATGTAGCATTTTGCACCCTTAGTACACACAATATTTTGTTTGTCCGCTTGCCCAGAAAGTGACCTTTTTCCTGTATGTTTTGCGTGTGCAAAGTGGTTCATTTCTTAACAGTTCCACAGACCGTGCGCAAAGTAAAAGAACAGTGCGCACGGCATTTATGCACTAGTGCACAAAGTGCGAGTTTGTACATTAGTGCGCAAAGTGCGATTTTGCGCACGGCTCTTTGGCAGTGTTAAGAAATTAACCACACGCAAAACAGGCACTTAAAAGGTCACTTTTTGGGCAAGCTGGATAAAAATTATTTAGGCAATAAAACAAAAAAAATTACTATTAATTATTGTAATTTTATGTTGATTTGATGTGTTATTGCAACCTGCAACGTATGAAATTATATATATATATATATATATATATATATATATATATATATATATATATATATATATATATATAAAAATAAATGTTTATATACACATACATAATGCTCTACTAAAAATGTATACTTTATTTTTTAAAATATTAATTAGCAAACATAAATTGGAATAAAAGTATTTCCACAATAATTATAATGAAATAAAACCAATTAAAATATCTACTGTTCAAATAAATTACATGTGTAAGCAAATTAACAAATAAAATCGCTTTTACTTTTTACAAAAATACAATTTATAATTAATTAAGTGTTTAAGCAATATACATATTTACAATTTTTATGAAATGTACACATAAATCATAAATGAAATATATGTATACTTTGAAAAATAAACAACAAAATAATAAGTTTTGCTGCACCAAGAAAACTCCAATTTTCTTAGACACAACCAGGTAAAAATTCATTAATTGGATTGAGGGGCCTATTCTGTCTCAGTGGTTAATTTTTAACCAATGGTTAATTTTTTTAACCAATCAAGTATGTTGACATGTAACAAAAAATGGGATTTTTAGTTGTCAAATTAATATCTATTGGATAAAAAATTTAACTAATGGTTAAAAATTAACCACCGAGTTACAGAATAGGACCCTGAAGGAATCAAAAGGAAAATATATTCTGGGATGGCTGCTGTAAAACGCACAAGAAACCAAAACACACAACATCAAACGAACACGAAACGAACACTGAATCATGCGACATTGCGATGCCTGATATGACATACCCATGGCGTCGGACTGCATCCAACTGGGCCGAGTTTAACCGTTTCGGCTTGCCGTACTTGTCCTTGTGCAAGCTTTACAGAACAACCAGACGCATGAGAAAGATATCACACAGTGAGCATCCAAGAAGAGAAGTTGTTTAGTTGTTATTGCAAAAATTATGATTAAAAATACAGCCGCGCGTAACCAGAATTAATAGTTAATTTCAACAAGCACTCGGATGCAATTCTAAGATACTAGTAAATACGTGGCCGGGATGATTAGTTAGCATTTATGAAGTTAGCTATGATAGCTAAAATATTTTATTTTTCTTTGAAACTTCTATCTTTTATGGCCAGTTGCACCACTTCTATAATAGTCAAATTTTTCTAGAATCGCATTCCAATGTGATCACGTGATTGCATAATATGAATAAAGAAATCACGTATACTTTTAGCAACGCGTTTGTCTTGATTGTTTTATTTTTACGCAGCATTTGTTCTCGTATGTCATAACTTGCGATATATGAATAATTTTTATGTTTGTATGTGTGAGAATCAAAAGTTGAGCGGTAAAAAATTATCGAAACGGTGTAAAGAAATTATTTTGAGGCCTTTTGGATACTTTGAGGAAGAGAAACGTATAAATCTTCCCCTAATTATTCCATTCTCGTCGGTACAAGATGTAAGTATTATATTTTGAGGTTATTATATTACATGACAGTTCTACATATAGGGCGCGAGCAGACACGTGACTCGAGCGACCTTGAAGTGTTTACTTAGAATCAGCTGATTTGTGTGCGCGTGTCACTTTAGCAAGATCAATGATTTGACTTTGATTTTGAACTGCTAGAATGTTAATATTTTACAATTTTCAGGTAGTAAAAATTATAATAAGTCAAAACATTGCTCTTGTCAAAGTGACACGCGCACAAATATCAGCTGATAACCCTTCAAGGTCGCTCGAGTCACGTGTCTGCTCGCGCCCTTTGTACTTTTTTCTCAACATTTTAGAGAGTTTGTACTGCTTTGGATATGTCTACATGTGACGGTAAATAATATGAAAAATTAATTTAAATGTAGATTATGGATCTATTTCTATTTCGTCGCTAAAAAAATAGTGATCTGTAAAAAATCAATAAACATTATTTATGCGTTGTGTATTCAAAGAAGATTCAAAGGTGTTTTCTTATATATTAATTATTGTACTCAATTAATGTATTAACTGTTGTAATCAATTAATGTATTAATTGTTGTAATCAATTGAATTTCATTCTATCTTATAAGAGGTAAATTCTTGCTCGAGAGTCCATAGTTTTGACTACAGATGTCAGCTCCATCGACTAGTTCAATCGGCTTCTCTACCTGGCTCATGTAAATAACTAAATGACGTCATCACATTGGAATGCAATTTTTAAAAAATATCACTATAGTTAAATTTTATCAGCTGCTTAAATTGGCAATATCGTATAGAAACCAAATGTCAAATGAGTTGTTAAGTATTACTGTCAAAATTTCGATACGCACTTTTTTGATGCATTAAATTAAATACAGAGTGATCCAGAATAATTGAATATCACGTGACTTGAAAAAGTTCTGATTATGATCAAAAGTATCTTTCACGGAAAAAAACTAGTATCAATTTACCGTCACGTGACTTGAGAAAGTTCTGATTATGATCAAAATTATTTTTCACAGGAAAAAAATTAGTATCAAAGTTCAGATTATGATCAAAATTATTTTTCACGAAAAAAAAAATTAATATAAATTTACCGTTACGTGACTTGAAAAAGTTCTGATTATGATCAAAATTATCTTTTATGGAAAAAAATAGTATCAATTTACCGTCACGTGACTTGAAAAAGTTCTGATTATGATCAAAATTATCTTTCACTGAATAAAATGGACCTTTTCAATTTAAAGAGATAGAAGATATGCGCAATGGGGATTTGCGCATAGTAAGAACAACTGAGATCTATGACGTTTGATTCTAAAACATTTAGACGTAAAATGTGAGAATATCTCGGATAACTTTAAAAAATCTTATCGAAATAGATTACAAAAGCTTTTATTGAAGGTAAAATTTCTAACGATGCAAATTTTCACTGAGAATACAGGTATTTTAATGACTGCAATATTTTTGACGTTTCGTTTGACAGCTCAACTGGCAGTTGTTCGCGCCATTTTCTTACTATTTGCAGCGATAGAAAGAGATAGCCCTTAAATTGGAAAGGTCCATTAGTATCAATTTACCGGCAATGACAAATTGTTTCCTATATTACCGACATTTGGAAAAGTCTTGAAGTATTTGAATTTTTACATACAATTTGTTTTTGACTTTATAATTAAACTGTTATTTATTCAAATCATTACGTAAGAATGGTTGTTTATGGAAGAACATGATAAGTTTATTTTGGATGTATATTTTCTTACTGCGAGGAATAATGAAAATGAGTGGATATACGTACGCCAATGCAATCTGTCAATCATATTTCACTATCACAACGATACGGCAAACATAAAATCAGAACGAGGCGGAACCTTCAATCATTCTGTATCACTCCGTATTTTTATTTAAACAGTTTTAGAAATGTTTGAAGAGATGAAAAGTGTTTTGGGTAAAAGTGCTCTATTATAGGCGACAAGCATCCAAAATAAACATCGCTTTAGACGCCCAAAAAGTGCTACAATAGCAGACGTGGTTGCCAAAATTCACGATATGGTGTTAAAAGATAGACGGCTGAAATTGAGCGAACTAGCTAATAGTGCAAACATCTCGGAAGACCGATTTCGCCTTACTTTAAATGAAAAATTGGGTATATAAAGCTATCGGCAAGATAGGTGCCGCGTCAATTATTGCACAGCCTGACACTAGTATTACAGCAACGCCTAAAATCAAGAAAAAGTACAATTTGCTTCCACACCCAACTTATTTGCCGATTTTGGTTCCATCTGATTCCCATTTATTCTTTAAGCTAAAAAAAAAACCTATCGTGATAGGATTAGTGTACTGGAACATCGTTTTTCATCCCGCGCCTGTAAATCACTAGTTAGAATAGATTATCTTCTATTTAATATTTTCAATTATAGCTCAATTATTGAATAAAATCGTATCAACATAATATATTTGTTAATATTTTAGATAATTTTATACTAAAACATGTTAAATCTCAATTTTTCGTTCGATTGCTGGTGTACATAAACTCTTACAGCCGAATTCTCGAAAGGGTATTAGCTTAACACCAAAATGAGTGTTAGCTAGCACCGCCTTAACACTGTATTAAAATTTAGCCTAAACCCGAATTCTCGAAACAAAAACGGTATTAGGCTAATCCAGTTCTAGCACAGTGCTAGCCTAACACCACATCATATCAAAATGGCGGCAGACATGACAGCTGATAAGGCAAACAGACGTCAACTGTAGCCAAAACCGAAATAAATATATTAATGAATGAGGTGAATATAAGAAATAATATTTTATTTGGTAAACCTTCACCACTTAATACTCCCTTGAAGAAGGTTTGTGCTTGGGAAGAAGTTTCTTTGGCTGTAAATGCTGTTACTTCCCAAGCACGAAGGCTTACGAAAGAAGAAAGTAAAAATAAAATCAATCCGTAAGTAAAATTTTATATAATTCGATCATTTATACAGTAGTTATTAATGGTATTTACTTTTTAGTTGCCAATATGATTAAAGAGGGGAGAAAGACAGGAGGTGGTCCGCTTATAACGGATACAATTTCATTTATTTTCATCCCATTCTAGTTCCATAACTATATAAATTTATTTTGAATTTAATTTTTATATTTCTTTTTAAATGAATTTAATATTACTACGATGTATTCAATCCAGGGTGTAGTCGTGTGTAAAAGAAAAATCGAAAAATAAAGGTTGGTAATAAATTTTATTTATTTATGTTTATGTTAATGCAGACGTTATATCTTATAGCTCTTCAGTTTATACAAAAAAAATTGATTACAACAATAAAATTATTGATTGCAACAAATAAAATTTGATTACAATAATGAAAATGACTAGTGAGTATATATATTTTAGTTTTAATTTTTGATGCGCTTCTTAATTTGCTGTCCTTAGGAAATGTCTAAGCTGGCTAATGCCTTGGTACTATTGTAATCATTCAATCTCAAACTGTTATGTAACGTTGCATTGTTCTAGTCACAACAGATTTTTTAATATGAGAATCAAAACTATCTATCCAATGGCGCAGGTTCTATGATGTTCAGGGAAACTATTTAGAAAATTAACCCTGTACCTATATGAATTACAAACATTTTAAATGAAATGAATAAGGTTTTAATAAAAACTGGTTTATATTTGATTGAACCTCGTACATTTTTGCAGTGCCGCTCCGTGGGTAAAAGTCGTCTACTGTGCGAAGTTATATTATATTTCAGCGCCCCCCAATAATGTATAATTTGCAAATTATCATACTTTTTAGACTATACTTTTGAATCTCCGAAAAATGCTAAATTCAAAATATTGATGAAATTTCCTTTGTTGGGTTCATTCTTACTAAAATCGTTCCTTGTAATCAATAATATAACATTGCCGTTTAACAGATTATTTCTTTTACTTTTTTCTACTAAATTTGAATAGTAAAACAGAGAAATTCAATTTCGACAGAAACGAAAAATTAAATTATTCATCTTTAAGTAAGATATAATATAATCAAAATATTCTTTGTTGTAAACAAAACTTTTCCAATTATTATTTCAATATAACAATACTACGAAAATATCCGTTTGGTAGGATAATTATTTTATGCGCAACTGCATTAAAATTGTTTACATCTTAGATACCATCGTTATTTGCCTCTCTTTCTCGATCATAAAGTAAAAATCGCCTCATTTTGTATTTTTAAATGATACTACGCAATACATTTTTTAGCTAAAACTACTGCCGACTAGTTATAAGTTTTGGTGCTAAATTTAACCTTTTTCAGGCGGTATTATTCTTTGGGAATAGGATTAGGTTATTTGTTTTATGTTGTCATGGATATGGCGAGTATTAGCGATGCTAGCACCGGTATTAGATGAGTGTTAAGAATTTGGTATTAAATTGTTTTGAGAATAGGGTTAGCGCTAACCCTGGTAACTAACACCGGTGTTAACGCTAATACTCTTTCGAGAATTCGGCTGTTAAAAACTCTTTCCACTTTTCCATCTTCCCAGTGTTAGATAGTCTGCAATTTTGTGCCACCAAACGCCAAATCTGTCACACCCAAACAAAATTCACAAAAAGAAAAATATTTTGAACTTACCCTCTTTCTCGAACGCATTCCAGCTGCTTTCCAGTTAATCTTCTCGGCTCTCCTTTACCATCTACAGCTACCGCGTCTAGTTCATCGAACGAAGGAGCGATGAACAGGTCTCGAAGATGATGTCTAGGTCTTCGGCCTAATGAACCGCCGTCCATGGAGATGACCATGGAGTCGACTTGCGATACTGGTGGCGGGAGAACTAGAAAAAGGAATATAAATGGGATATTCCGGCATTTTTTCCTCCCGCTACCCTTGGTAAGGGAGGTATAGGGATCGTGCTAAAAATCGCATATCGAGATTTTGGTAAATGACCACGTTTTAATGTCCCTAGAATCCAATTTTAACATTTTCACAATGATGTCTGTGTATATGTGTGTGTGGATCCTCCACTCTAACTCAAATACTATCATTCAGAAAATTTTGAAATCTTGTATTTCGAACTTTTTCTGTATTGGAAAAAGCCCATTAGATTTTGGTGAAAATCGGATAACCGGAAATGGTATTTTACTAGAAGCTCAAAATAGTTTTTCTTCGCAAAATACCTTTAAATGTTATTTTTTCTAGATTAATGTTATTATAAAAATTAAAGATTATTAAATTTTCTATAGATTTGCATTACTACTTTTTCTATATATTTTATGGATAAATTTATAAAATTATAATTTAAATCCCAGAGCCTACGCTTTAAACAAACAAAATGCAGTTATTCAAATGCATGTAACTGACAGATAAATGTCACTATCAAAGAACTAATCATTTCAAAATAATAGTAACGTTTTAACAAGAAAAAAGTAAATAGAACAATAGAAAAGGAATTCAATACAGTTTCCACCATAAGTAAATATGTAGGTATGTATTTAGATTAATACATAATAATTTAAGCTATTTTTCGGATTAGTGAATTCTATTCTATCCTGGTATTTAATATTTAATCTTCATTTTATTATAGCTCCGGCGGCTCAATGGTTAGAGCAACGCCTCATATCATGAGTGCCCTCGGGGCTCTGGGTTCGAATCCCACTAAGGCATGGATGTGTGTGAATGTGAACCCACTCTGTAATTGGGATTTAATCCTGTTGAGGGGTTTAAAAGAAAGGTAGTTAATTGAATTAGATTAGACTATATTTTAAGAAATAAACTGTCAAAATTAGAGTAAAATTCGCTAATCCAAAAAACTTAATCTTTTTTGTTACTCGGGCTGTAAATGGCGGGAGGTATTGTGTTGGCCACACCAGATTTTTTTTATTGTCTCAGAAGTTTAGGACTTTGAATATTTAATTTTGCGTAAAAAAAAACTATATATCAAGAGAGAAATGATTTTCTATTTTTTTTATCGAAAATTATGAATGAAAACTCTAATATACGAAGATGTAATCCATAGAAAAAAAGTTACTATTCTTGGAATAAATTTTAAAATTGTGCTTAAACATTAATTTAATTTATAATTTATTTTGCGTATTTTTTAATATCCGCTATACAAAACGATAAAATTTAAGTATCAATTAGCGAAAAATAATTCACTAAAATAGAATTTTATCACTTACTGATTGGAAATGTCTTCCAGTGATACAAAAACTGCTCGGCAACATGTTTGATGTTGTTGACAAGTTGTTCTACTTCTGGTGGAGCGCCTACTAAGTTCACATCGAAGTTTAAAGGCTCTCTTTCTGGTTGTAGAGGATCTGTGTATAAGCCTCCATCTCCTTGTTTTAACGGATAGAGGCTTGTTGGACGAGAGTAACATAGAGAAGTTTCTTGCGTGTTTCTTAACTCCAAACATCTCGGAACTAAAAAGAGAATAAATAATGTTGACTGGTATTCTGAGCACCCGACTATCATAATGTAATAATATATGTATACTTTAGTAGTGTCTAGCCAAGCTAGTCGCTTGTCTAGCTGAGTGATCTGTGGATAACTTCAGGCCAAATGGAAATTATATTTACAAAAATGAATAGAATGTTATAAACTATTATTCAAGAAAGATGACTACTCAAGGTCATTTGTTCGACGAAAGAATACACAACACTTTATAGCAGTAGTTTAGCAACATTTTGTATTATAAAGAGAGATTAGTTGACGTATGTCTATGTAATATATGCGGTGTGACAGATATACATAGATGGTGACATTACTCTCTAACACACTAAAAATAGCAGTGACGTATGTCGTAGAGGTACAAACATGTAATTATCTACTATATTGTCATCTGTACTAATGTTTATCCAGTGACGTTGATATTTAAAGATAAAAATTTGAGAAACACATTATTGAAAATGAAACAAAATTATCAAATAATAGTACATTAAGATACAAGTTTTATAAGACATGATTTTAGCGCACGCGTCATCCTTAGAAACGAGCGGCTTGCCGCGAGTTTTCTAAGGGGATAAGTGCGCTGAAATGTCTTATGAGACGTGTATTTTATACTATTTTTTCTATTTTGGTTATTTTTTCAAAAAATGTACGTTATTTCATGTCCAGGAATTTCAATTTCGGTTGTTTAATATGTACTTTATGAAACTTATTTATATGTCACAAAGAAGTACTTTATGACATCCAAATGGGTTTCATAAAGTACATATTAAAGAACCAAAATAGAAAAAGTACATTTATATTTTCAGTTAAAATCTATCCATAAATATTTTGCGTTGTACGCCTATGGGTATGAAATGTAGTGAAGTTATTTACAAGTAATATTATATAAGACGGTTCATAAATGACCTTGAATAGTCATCTTTCGTGAAGATCAGAACCATTCAGAACGTGATTCAGAACTGCTTAGAATCTATGCGCGAACTTATAGTTCTAGAACTAACTTGACTAGTGTTGGAACGATTTAGAACCGGTTGAGAATTTTGTTTGAATATCCTAACCTATAAAATTACACCTATCAGAAAGCATTGTGCTTTTGATGAGGTATAATATATTTAAACTGAAGAAATTGAAGTTAAGTTCATGATTAAAATATAATAGACGTATATAATTCGAAAATGTTCCAAAAAAACCTGATCACTGTATTGCGGCACTATCATCCGTAACTAATTTTCATTGTTTTGTCTTATTTCCATAATATCGTCCAAGAATAGACCTTTTCAATTTAAAGAGATAGAAGATATGCGCAATGGATATCTGCGCATAGTAAGAACAACTGAAATCCATGGCGTTTGTTTGTAAAAAATTTAGACGTAAAATGTGAGAAATATGTCAGATAACTTGAAAAAGTCTTATCGAAATAAGTTACAAAAGCTTTTATTGAAGTTAAAATGTGTAGCGATGCAAATTTTCACCGTTAATACAGGTATTTTAATGACTGCAATATTTTTGACCTTTCGTTTGACAGCCCAACTGGAAGTTGTTGTTCTTACTATTTGCAGCGATAGAAAAAGATAGCCGTTAAAATGAAAATCGGGCCTATTCTGTAATAAAGTGGTTAATTTTTAACAACTGGATAAAAATTTTATCCAATTGAAATTGATTTAACAATTGAAAATCGAAATTTTTGTTATATAACAACAAACTTGATTGGTTAAATTTTATAATTAGTTGTTAAAAATTAACCACTGAGTTAGAGAATAGTACCGAATGTCTATTCTCCATCACTTTCGCTAGAAAATTCGGACAATTCGGAAAAATCGCTGTCTTCTTCCGTTGCTAATTTCATTAATAAAAAAACAAAACACTGCACTATAAGTTCTGAATTTTAAATTCGACTTGTCGGAACGATAAAATGGCTTTGCGCAACCTCAGTAAAGTTTTTTAAATTTGGGCTACTTAAATTTGGGGCTGATGTAAGCGCCATCTGTTGAATGGACCTTTTCAATTTAACGGCTATCTCTTTCAATCGCTGCAAATAGTACGAAAATGGCGCGAACAACTGCCAGTTCGACTTGTCGGAACAGTAAAATGGCTTTTCGCAACCTCAGTAAAGTTCTGAACGGTTCTGAATTTTTGTTGGAACAAACCTTAATATATTATAGCATTCAAATATTTAGATATATAATTCTTAATTTATAGTCTATAAATTCTTTTCTTTCAGAAATTCTGTGTCGATATAATAAGTCTGTATGAAATGAGTCTGAACTTGCAGTCTGAACTTCTGACGTCACAACATGGCTGGTTTTTGCAACTTTTTAAAAATGTCATACTTTAAAACGGTTTTATAAAACAAAAATGTTCATAAAAATAATTTAATCATACAGAACGATAAATTAGACTATGCTTGTTCGATTTAAACAAAAAAGAGAAGTCAGCGATAGTCAGTGGAAACAAAACCGATTCCATTTCATCTGACAACAGGATCGCTGACTTCCTTGTATCTATCACATTGAAGTAAATAGTAAGTCAACGATATGAACCGAAGTCATGGATAATGCGTGACAAGTCAGAGATATTACTTCTAGTGTGAAAAGGCCTTTAGGCGACTAAATTATGGGTTCGTGGAAAATAACGAGAATTTATGTATACAAATAAACTACGTTCATCCATTAATATCGATTACTTTTAAGCTTCCAATACACAAATTGAAATTGGCAAGTTGATTGCCCCCTAATCTTCTCCGATCACGAAAAGAGTCAAGTCTACTTACTATTGCCAGCGCCAGGTTCGCTCTCAGTCCTCTGGTGACAATAACCCCCTCGTTGTCGGTCGGGGCGTTCGCACTCGACCCGGTGGTCGGAATCGGAGCGTTGGTGCCCTGTATGGAGGCGCTGCCCCCCGGATTCGCTGCGCCGGTGCAGCGCGGCCACCGGCCCGGCTTTTGCCCCCGTCCGGGACATTAGAAGCGCGGCCGACGTTTACGACCCATCCTCTAAAGAAAGAGACAGTCAATTAGTTACAAAAATTATGTAAATTTTAGGTTTAGTACAAAAGGAACGCCAACAGTTGGATACCGTCATTTTTACCTCCCGCTGCCCTTGGTAAGGGAGGTATAGGGATCGTGCTAAAAATCGCATATCGAGATTTTGGTAAATGACCACGTTTTAAGGTCCCTAGAATCCAATTTTAACATTTTCACGATAATGTCTGTGTGTATATGTGTGTGGATCCTCCACTCTAACTCAAATACTATCATTCAGAAAATTTTGAAACCTTGTATTTCGAACTTTTTCTGTAATGGAAAGTACCCATTAGATTTTGGTGAAAATCGGATAACCGGAAATGGCACTTTACTAGAAGCTCAAAACAGTTTTTCTTCGAAAAATCCCTTTAAATGTTATTTTTTCGAGATTAATGTTATTATAAAAATTAAAGATCATTAAATTTTCTACAGATTTACATTAATACTTTTTCTATATATTTTATGGATAAATTTATAAAATTATTTATGATTTAAATCCCAGAGCTTCCGCTTTAAACAAACAAAACGCAGTTATTCAAATGTATGTAATTGACAGATAAATGTCACTATCAAAGAACTAATCTTTTCAAAATAATATTAGTAACGTTTTAAAAAGAAAAAAGTAAATAGAACAATAGAAAAAGAATTCAATACAGTTTCCAGCATAAGTAAATATGTAGGTATGAATTTAGATAAATAAAATTAATGATTCACAAAAATGTTTAAGCTAATCCTTATTTTTGGATTAGTGAATTATATTCTATCCCAGTATTTAAAATTTAATCTTCATTTTATTATAGTTCCGGTGGCTCAATGGTTAGAGCAACGCCGCATGTCATGAGTGCCCTCGGGGCACGGATGTGTGTGAATGTGAACCCGCTCTGTAATTGGCATTTAATCCTATTGAGGGGTTTAAAAAAAAGGTAGTTACTTAGATTAGATTAGACTATATTTTAAGAAATAAACTGTAAATTTCGTTAATCCAAAAAAAGGATTAACTTAATCTTTTTTTGTGACTCGGGCTGTAAATGGCGGGAGGTATTGTGTTGACCACACCAGATTTTTTTGAATTTGGGCTACTTAAAATTGGCGCGGATGTAAGCGCCATCTGTTGAATTGGTTAAATGTAACAAAGTATATGTTTTAAGAGACGATAAATAGATGAATATTTTTGGCAACTAATTTGAATGTCCACCAAAAAATGTATTGAGGTATAACAGATAGATCTTAAAATATCCAGAAATTATAAACTGTAAAATTATTTTTTAAGGTGACATACTTGGCCTCATGTCAAACTTTATTAGAATATATGTTCAAAACATTAGACTGTATTAGTTCGATCGATGCGTGATATATTTAGAAATTTGGGTCCGGATATGATAATATTTTGAAAAACGAGTTTTTGGGCGATAATTTCCTGTATGTGGCATAAATTTTCTTATATCGATTTAACGTAGCTATGTTGCAGTCATTCTGTGCGTGAATAAATATAATTTGCATTTTTGAATAAAATAGTTGCGCTTGTTAAACTAAGTTGCAGCTGCAATAAGAGAACACATTTTCATTACGAAAGTCTCTAATGTACAAATGATTCTAATATATGTGGAGGAACTAATAATGAACTTCTAACTTTTTAATCAATAATTATTTGCATTTTGCGTTCAAGTTTATAGGAAATGGGGCATATAAATTATTATTCATACAAAAGGAATTAAAAACAATTAAAACAGAATAGTTTTGCGTTTGAAACAAGAATTAATCATCATATCTTAGACACATAACATGCTATAAATATTTACACTACACATTTTTACCTTCAGCCATAGGTAAGGGATGTAATTTTTTTGTCCGAAAATTCGGTAGTGATTTTTCAGTGAATTAATGATGTCTGTCTGTGTGTGACGATTTCTTCTTCCACAATAACACATATCAAACTACCAAAAATTTCTACTTTCCGTATTTAAGCTTTCTGCATTCATATAAAGAGTTGATTAGATTTTGGTTAAAATTAGACAACCGGAAGTGATACTTTACTTGAAGATCATAACAGTTTTTATAAAAACCCGCATTAAAATATAATCCAAAACTTTTCAATTTTAGTATTTAAGACTTTTATATCAATGGGAACAACATATTAGATTTTGGCTAAAATTGATAAACCGGAATTGATACTTTATTTAAAGTTCTGAACAGATTGTCGTGAAAAAATATATTTAAATATAATCCAAAACTTCTCAAATTTGGCATTTAAAACTCGTATACGATTGAGAACAACATATTAAATTTTGTCTATATACAGGGTGTAACAGATAAACGAGCTACCTCAAATAATTTCTATGTTATTAAAGATACAATAAAATACTATAAGGCAATCTTATAGATGACCAAGGGGGACATCCGAACACAGAAGAAAATATTTTTTAAACCAGTGGTTCTCAAATTACAACACAAAGCTATATTTTTTTAAATTGGATGATATACAATATATTTTTTAGGTCCATTTGATAGAATATTTTTTTCTGAGTTCAACCATGTAATCATTTTATATCCTAACATAACAAAAATATTGAGAAAAATTCAATTGAAATTTAAATAAATTTGATTGTTATAACTATTTTTCAGTAGGCTATGTTTGAAAAACAATAACTGTTATCTATCAATTTGAATTATTTTCGATAGAAAACAAATAGAACATTATTTATAGAGTTATTAACAAATATCTGTTTCATTTTAATTTAAGTTCAATTGTTTTTCATACATAGCCTACTGAAAAATAACTATAAAAATGAAATTTATTTAAATTTCAATTGAATTTTTCTCAATATTTTTGATATATTAGGATATAATATAAATACATATTGGAATTCATAAAAAAGACTCTATCGAATGGGGGTAAAAAATATATACCATCCCATTAAAAATAAATAACTTTGTGTTGTAATTTGAGTACTGGTTTAAAAAAATATTTTTTATATTTTGCGTTCATAATGAAGTCATTCCGATACGCAATTGCGTATCGTAATGACCTTCATTTCGATACGCAATTTTTTGTTTTAGACGGTTGGTACTAGATGACGTTTCTTTAACCCATTTTTACCTAATTTATTTTTAGTTAATTGACAATTCATTTTAATAATATAATGTCGAAATTATTATTATTTTTTTATTTAGGGAAGATTATTTACATGAAAATGTACAAATGGTTACAAATATAATCACAAATTGAGTAAGTAAATATTAATTGTAGAAGGCGCAAAATATGAAAAATAGTATAAAGAACTCATTTTATAAGACTTTCTTTCGCACTTGTCAATTAGAAAAGTCGATGGCGCTCGTTTTCTAAACTTTGACGCGTGCGAAAAAAACATGTCTTATAAAACACGTTCTTTAATATACTATTATTCTGTATTCGGATGTCCCTCTTGGCCTTCTATAAGATTGCCTTATAGTATTTTATTGTATCTTTAATAATACAGAAATTATTTGAGGTAGCTTATTTAGCTGTTATACAGGTATAATAAATCGGATGTGGTACTTAACTTGGAGCTTTTGGGAGAAAAAACAATAAAATATAATACAAAATTTCGTATTACACACTTTTCTATTTATTGGAACAACAAATTAGATTTTGTTTACTAACGAGCACCCGGAAGCGATATTTTACTTAAAATTCATTGCTATTTTAAACGGAATATTGCCATAATGAAACAATTTTTTTTTCTAACCCTATATCTTCGTGAAAAATCAATGAACAAGGACAACAATTCCAATCAATCAGCTGATAATCGGAGCATACATCCTCATAGACAGAGTGAAAAAATTCGTAAACCAAATCAAATCTCTGGAAAGAATGGGAGAGGACCTCCTTTGATGCTTTACAACTACCTAAAGCTAAAACAGCGCTAGTCGGAATTTTGTCAAGATTTGATTAGGTGGTCAGTCATTGGAAAATGACCTGAAAATTTAGGACACGCGGTAACTTTGTTACCTGATGTTTCCCTTTTAATAACATGGAAACAAATTTTGCAAATAAATAAATTGATGTACCATCTAGTTTTTTGATAAACAAATGATTGTTATAAGTTTTGTTCTAACGAAGAGAGAGTTTCTGAGTGAAAAGAATAATAATAGGGGATTCCACCATTTTTTAAATATAATTTCATGAGAAAGTATAAGTACAACTAAGATTTTTTGTCGAAAATTCGGTGTAAAATTCCTATTAATACGCGAGTTATGGTCCCCCGAAGTTTGAAAATATAGATGTGACGTCACGAATATAAGTAGTTGAATATATTATTTCATTTCAAAAACATTCCGTAAGGTTTCATACCTCGTTTCATACTTTAAAATTGGAGTAGTGAACAAAAAAGCACATTTTGTGACATTCAAATGTTTAACAGTTTATCTGTTAAGTTAGGTTAATTTATTTTTATTAGCTTTTATTTGTAATATCTGTTTAAGTGAACAATTTATATATTAATTTAAATAGTTAATTGTTCGCTTGTCGAACAGAAATTACAAATAATAAAAATAAATTAAACAAACTTGACAGATAAATTGTTGTTATTTTTTGTTTCAATTCCATGGCTATCTCTATTTTTGGGGTGACATTTTTACCTCCCGCTGCCCTTGGTAAGGGAGGTATAGGGATCGTGCTAAAAATCGCATATCGAGATGTTGGTAAATGACCACGTTTTAAGGTCCCTAGAATCCAATTTTAACATTTTCACGATGATGTCTGTGTGTGTGGATCCTCCACTCTAATTTAAATACTATCATTCAGAAAATTTTGAAACCTTGTTTTTCGAACTTTTTCTGTAATGGAAAGAGCTCATTAGATTTTGGTGAAAATCGGATAACCGGAAATGGCACTTTACTAGAAGCTCAAAATAGTTTTTATGTTGTTATAAAAATTAAAGATTAATAAATTTTCTACAGATTTGCATTAATACTTTTTCTATATATTTGATGGATAAATTTATAAAATATATGTAACTGACAGATAAATGTCACTATCAAAGAACAAATCATTTCAAAATAATATTAGTAACGTTTTAAAAAGAAAAATAAATAAATAGAACAATAGAAAAGGAATTCAGTATAGTTTCCAGCATAAATAAATATGTATTTAGAATAATAAAAATTAACGATTCACAAAAATGTTTAAGCTAATCCTCATTTTAGGATTAGCGAATTCATTTTATTATAGTTCAGGTGGCTCAATGGTTAGAACAACGCCTTATGTCATGAGTGCCCTCGGGGCTCTGGGTTCGAATCCCACTAAGGCATGAATGTGTGTGAATGTGAAACCACTCAGTAATTGGGATTTAATCCTGTTGAGGGGTTTAAAAAAAAGGTAGTTACTTGGATTAGATTAGACTATATTTTAAGAAATGAACTGTCAAAATTTGAGCAAAATTCGCTAATCCAAAAATAAGGATTAACTTAATCTTTTTTGTGACTCGGGCTGTAAATGGCGGGAGGTATTGTGTTGGCCACACCAGATTTTTATACCTGATTTCTGCCGATACAAAACATGCAAAATTAAATGTAATATTTTAAATTCTATAATTTTTATTTCATGCTCTTTTTACCTAAAATAATTAGGGAAACAGGAAATTATAAAAATGTTTTTACATCAAATTCATAGCTGTTGAGGAGAGAGCATTACTCAGTACAAAATATTCCTGGTTAAGAAGTTGTTTGATCTACAACCAGTCACTTAGTGAACTATTATTATTATTCCGATTATATCTTTCTAAAATTAGTTACGTCTCACTCGTTTTTCACGTTTCTCAAACTAAATTATTATCGATTCTTTTTTAAAAACTTTCTGTTTATAAGAATGAAGCACGATTTGGCAAATGCCAATAAACAAAACACAGAAATAATCGGATTATAATTTTGCACATTCGCATTCGAGATATTTGAAAGAAAAATAACAAATTCTTTTCATTTTCCATTAAGATCTCGCTTTATCAAGAAAGAAGATACATTCATTTATTTTATAAATTGTCTGTCGCTCTGTGTTTTTGCTGTTAAGATAAAAATACGAATGTTTTTTGTCCATTACAACACATGTTTGTAACAACAGCTTACAATGTGGAACCATCGATTTTTAATTATATTTTATCTTTATTTTAATGCACTCTTCAATTAGTTCTTTGAATGAAATCTAGGGCACTTTGAATATGTGACACAGTTTTTTGTGAATTAGAAATAGCTATCAGGAACTCTTTAAAAAGAAAAAAAAATGCTTTTCTAATTTTAAATTGTATATCATTAATTTTTAATCGAGGTTTTAATGACAAACTAGACTATAAAATTATAAACAATTTTTAATGAATTAACAATTTATTATTGTTTATTTTTATATTACATGTAATTAATTTAAATCATACAGAAAAACCTAAATTTTATTGTTTTTGTAAATCCTCGTGTAAATCTGTGTTTAGTGCCGTGTTGAAAACATTTATTTTTTTGTCGATTGAAAATTAATATCTATTTAGTGATTATTTTTAATACCTATTTTGAAAGTTATCGCCATCAATTATGTTGCTATGCGTTTGGGCAGTAAAAATATTTTTACTGGCCAGGCAGTAAAAGTGACATTTTACAGACTGTCAGGTGTCAAAAAAATCGCACTTTTAATGTCAATAGGAAAAATATTTTTTGGGTAGCATTAACAGTAGGTAACTGTTTAAACAAACTTAAATAATTAGTTGTGAGATTATAACAATCCGAGTTCGAATCTAGCCCAAATTATTGTACAAAAGTACTTAACTCTTATAGTGCACTCTCCACAATATATGAGTGCCCATAATACGACATCTGGTAAACGCCCTAAACCCTAAAAAGAAGGTATCTCGAGCAATATATTTGTCATTATCGAAATTTAAGTTAGTAGAAACACCAAACAATGAGTAAAAAATCTTGATAATATTATTATTATAATCAAAATGAGGTAGTAATTTATTTCTGAGAACAATATTAATAATTGCTACAATTTTAACAAGCTTAAGCAAAATAAATGTGTCCTTCCCAATTAGATGTCAAGTACAATCTCAAATTTTATTATCTTCCTTCGCGTTTAATTATTATGGAAGTTTTCATTAATGAGGTCTCAGCAAAAATTAAGAAAAATGCGGAATAAATAATAAAACATTTTTCTATCTCTTGGCTTCGTAAATTTTCCTAGAAACTTACTCATTTTTCATGTGTGGCTAGATAAAATAATACTAAAGTTTTCTGAAATAAAAAGGACATTACAATGCAATAAAAAACAAAAATTACATTTTGAGTGCATATGTTACAAAGACAACGATATGCCTTCCATGTGTTCAAAGAAAAACTATCAGACCTTGTCGATTATGATCACATTACAAGAACCGGATATTTTACATGGATCTTGAATGTAAAATAATAACAGGCTTTGTTGTAATACTAGATTTGGAATAATACTTCCTGTAACTGCTCACAAACTGTTAAAATTAATTTTCTACATTTATCTTATATTTTGCAATTAATTTTGCGGTAAAATATACAATATATGCAGTGTGCATGTAGTAGAATAAATTAATTACATCTCTGATGAATTATGAATAAATTTACATGTTCAAGTGCTCCAAATACTTACAAAGATGTACTATGTACTAAGATATTCTAAAGAATTTCAATGGTAATATAAAAATATGTGCCAGAAATTCAAAAATCTATTTTTGGCAGACGTACAGCCTCTTCAGCCACTCTTAGCAGGTGGTCAAATTTGATTTCCATTTCTCCCCAAGCATCTTGTTTAAAAAATATTTTATTTCATAAAAATATCACAGTTAGAAACATAAAGTAATGATATATTTAATAAAATGATTTAAAAATTAATTAAAACCTTTGTTGTGACCAATTTGGCAGATGACTTAACCTCGTACAAGAGTTATAAAGACGAATCATTTATTAAAACCTACATCAAATCACGTCAGGAATCCAATTTAACAATTTGACTAATTAAGAGCCTACAGATCTAATAAAAATTTGATATTTTGCCTACCAGAATACGAGCAGCTCCTGTCATTAATCCTTCAGTTGAAATATGCACAGACATTTTGCCATCGCGTTCTTTTCTCAATCACATTTCAAAAACTGATGTTTAAATAAGTCACAGAACAAATTTTTATCACACACACATTCATTTAAGACCCAAAATTAAAAAAATTACAAAGAATTAATATAGATCACCAACACACTCAAACGGCAAATCAGAAGTAAACGGAGTAGGAGTAGGGCAAACTCAGTGCTTCCAACATAGCGAAAAATCCCCTTTAAAAATTAATAAAAAACTCGCGCGGGGTTTGAAACTGTATTTATTTAAGGAACATTTAAGTTGATTTTAGCTACAGACATTTTATGATCATAAAAAGAACAAGCAGCAATAATAAATTCATTACAAGAATTTTTTTCATATTTCCAATCTACTCCATACGCAATATCCTCATGTTCGTAATAATTTGCAACAATCTCTGGACTTTCTAAACGATTATAATCTACTACATGAAATCCCTGTCTCATACATGCAGCTAATAAATAATTATAATTATTTAGATTCCATTTTATTCTCCAAACAGAATCAGGCATAGATACTTCCGATAAAGATGATTTCATTTTGCGAATATCCCATAACAATAACTGAGAATCGTAACTACGAAAAAAACAATTAAAAATAAACCTAAATAATTGATTGATACATACCTGCCCGTTGCTAAGATATATTCTTTTTGTTTGTTGCTATGTATAGAAGTAACACCTGCATTAAACGCACTAGATTTTAAAATTGGTTGAGTACCTATTCTTAAATCAAATTTACACAATTTTGAATCGTCTCCTCCTAAAATATTTATTTTTAATCAACACAACAATTATAAATCATAAGATTTATTAAAATATACCGCTAAAAATTATATTTGTATCCCAATAATAAAATGCGCAAATCCACGCCTCATATCCATGTGCATTCCATGATAATCTATTACTTAATTTATCATTTTTAAAGTCAAAAACTGCAATATTCCCTTTAGAATCGCTGGTAACAATTTGGGGTTCTTCCGAACCAATTTTACCAGTAGACCAATCCAATGAAAGCATCAATATTTCGCTATCCCCATTATTGATAAAAGTAACCAATTCTAGATCAATTAATTCAGGATTTAATCTGTATATTTCTAAAGTATTTCCTGCACTAACTACCCCTAAATATGAGTACCCATTTATTTTATTGTGACACCATTTTTGGTCCAAAACAGCTTCATTATCAATAACTTGATGAAGCTTTAGTTCATTCTCGTCATTTAAAGAAAATAAGCGGATTTTTCCAAATCTTTTATTATTATTAGATTGTATTTCGGACTCTACAATAAATATTTATTAATTTTTAATAACAAAATTATAAATATTTATATGTACCAGTCTTAAGTTGATAGTTTGCACATACAAAAATATGTTGAAAGGGTTCATTTGGACACCATTCAACAGAATCTGCAGTGTATATTGTATCAACAACATGTAGGACTGAAATATTTGACGATGATTTTAATTTTTCCATAGTTTTTCACAGATTTTCCAAAGTATGTAAACATAACCTGTACAATACATGTGTTTGTTTTACGAAATGACGAACATGTACAAAAAGTTAAAAATTATTAAAAATCTTTCATATTGTAAACTACATACTTGTGTGGTTAATTTAAACAAATATTCAGATACAGTATTCTTGCCCAAAACTAAATTTCCGCAGAAACTTGTGGGTAAAAAAGTTTCAGAGCAAAATAAACTTATATTTGAGGTTAGCTTTGATACGGTAGTAATATTATTGCAATAATTATTAATAAACATTGTAGAAAACTGGATTTAATGAATTGTACAATTGGCAAAGAGCAAATTCATGTGAAAATGAATTTATTTTGCATGACGGGCCACCGTACGCAAATGGACAACCTCATATGGGGCATGCAATTAATAAAGTATTCAATAATTCATATATTTACAATCCCATAGACATTGTACACTTTTTTGTAGATTTTGAAAGATATAATCATCCGCTACAATATTTTAAATGGCAAAAAAGTTCACTATGTACCTGGTTGGGACTGCCATGGACTACCCATAGAATTAAAAGCGTTAAGTAAAAATAAAAATGCTAATAAAACTCCGCTGTATATTCGATCAACTGCTAGAGATTTTGCGAAAAAAACTATAGAGGAACAGAAAGAAGTCTTTAAATCTTGGGGAGTTATAGGAGATTGGGAAAATTCTTACTTAACATACAGTGTTCCTTACGTGAAAAATCAACTGAAACAATTTTATAAATTGTATGATAAAAAGTTAATTTATAGAGATGTAAAACCTGTGTATTGGTCGCCATCTTCAAGGTATATTTTTTCTTAAACTTTCATATATTTGTATTATAAATCTAAAATTTTGAGATCTTTTTATTTAATTTGAGCGAGATTTGAATTTTTAAATATTAATTGAAAATTTCAATTTTACCGGATGTGACGTCGAGGAGCTGAGGACATTTAATAAATAGAAAACTTGTGAATATATAAAATGTAATAAAATTAACACGAACAAGACATTTGATATCGCACCAACGGCAGAAAAACTGTTTTGTGTTAACAGGACAGTTATATGTACAAAATTTGTTAGAAATGTCATCAGTCACTCGTACGTCACAAACCACGTGATGTTTTTCTACCGCCAAAATAAATTACAAGAAAATAGGTTGGAAAAGATATTCTTTTTATTTAATTCGGTTATTGTTTTGCATAATCCATGATGTTATAACATTTTTGACTTACATGTACAAAATTTGTTAGAAATGTCATCAGTCACTCGTACGTCACAAACCACGTGATGTCTTTTTACCGCCAAAATAAATTACAAGAAAACAGCTTAGAAAAGATATTTTTTTTAAATTTAATTCGATTATTGTTTCGCATAATTCACAATGTTATAACATTTTTGACTTTAAATTTGACTACATTAGAATTCCCCCCCCCCCCCCCCCATTATCAATGTTTTATTTTAATTATCTTTGATTTAGAACAGCTTTAGCGGAAGCCGAATTAGAATACAATGAAAAACACAAAAGTACTGCTACTGTAGTGCGATTTAAATTAAGTAAAATACCCGAAAAATTACAAAATGTCGTCGATTCTAAGTAAGTTATTCATACGAAAGTATTATTTAAAATTGATTCAATAAATTTTTGTATATAGTTCATCAATTTATGCATTAATATGGACCACTACACCATGGACTTTACTATCAAATCAAGCTATCTGTTACAATCCTGATCTGTCGTACAGTTTTGTTAAATCAGATGATTCTAATATTTATTTAATTGCAACAGATTTGCTTGGAAATGTGTCCAAATTATTGGGGAAAGAATTAGAAATTGTTGCGACATTTACTGGTATGAAATAATAAAGGATGTGGCTACAGTCCCGAACGCGGGATTGTTTTAATTATTATTTAAGTACAGAGGGGTGAAAGAAAATATTTACGCCTGCGGACGAAATTTAAAGCCCGACGCGTAACGTATTTCGGCGAGTTTACACTAAATATAGTCTTGTAATATTCAAGTCGTTTAGATGTGTATAATTCGCAATTTGGCGAATTTACACTAAATATAGTGTTTTATTAACATTCATGTCGTAACGGAGGGTGTAAACTTCTTTCGGCCTGGTGTACAACGTTTTACGTACTACTGCAATCAAATAAAATGTTTTTAAATGATTTTTTAAATAAAAAAGTTAGTGAACCTTTAGCGAAACTTATATAATTTTTTAAAAATAAGAGGTTTATTATATGTCCAATTGTATTTTTGACGTTTTGTTTACCAGTTGCCGGGCTTTTTTTATTTTACTGCCCGTAGTTTTAATGCAGTTGTGCGTGAAAAAAATACGATGAGGCGTGGTTTAGTACTAGAAACATTCGGGACATATGCAGAGTAATAGAAAACCGGAACGCGGAACGGATAGAAGAACGCCAACAGGGCAGTGCGCGATAGAATTTTAGCCCAAATTACGCAAGATAAAGCCGATAGAACTGCTAAATTCGGGCGTTCTCCACCACCCGCTCCAACTCTACCCGATACTTCACAACGTCCCCCTAGCATAGAATGGTCGAACTCAAACGCTACGCGGTTACAATTCCGCCTGCCAGATGGCAGCAGCGGGACTGAAAACTTCCAGAGTAACGACACCCTGCAAGGCGTTCGAGACTACGTGATGGAAAACATGAATCTCCCTTTTAAGAACTTCTCCATGTCCACTACTTTCCCTAAACGTGAATTCATTCCCGATGACCTTGAAACATCCTTGCGGGAGCTAAAGCTATGTCCTAATGAAGTCATTCTTATCCTCCCAGCCACTGCTGGAAGTACGGTTGTAACTACACAAACTTTTGTTAAATAACTTGCTTGTATATTTTTCAAAAGAGCATAGCAATATTCCAGGCCTGAGTTTTGTGCATTAGGTTAGGTAACGGTTACGTGTATTTAGAGAAATTGTGTAAACAACGCTTCATCAGGATTTAAATTTTTCTTAACGATCCCGCGTTCGGGACTGTAGACACTTTCAAGAATAATCTATATAAATATAAAATGTATTAAATTATAGGACAATATTTGGAAGGTTTAGTGTATATTTATCCATTTAAAAATAACGAAATTTTGCCATTTTTGCCTGGAAAACATGCAACAGCATCCAAAGGGACAGGATTGGTTCATACCGCACCTGCCCATGGTCCCGACGACTTTGTTTTAGCTTTGAATAACAAAATTCCAATTGTAAGTTGTAATGGGGTCATACCAAAAAGAAAAAAATGTTGATTTTTCTTTCATAAATGAAAAATTTACCTAATATTATGCATATATACATCAAAAATATTTAATATTATTATACTTTTCATTAATGATTTTCTTTATATTCTGATTTTGTGACGTCATAATTTTGTACACAAATATACGATAGTGAGGCACACACGTACTCGTGCCTGTACTATACATGAATCATCTGTCACTTTTTTCTAACAACCTTATATTACCAACATAAAATCAATTTTCAGATTTTTTTTTAAATTTTCTTCAAAATTAGTTTCCTTAATCAAATTAAATAATACACAATAAAAACAAAAGCATGAGTATAATACAACTTGTTGCTGTTGACGTTTGGTTTCAAGACAATAACATAAACGTCAAATGTAGTTCCATTTTTACTCAGTAGGGGACACTACGGTCGCAAAATTATGACGTTATTTGAAATTTTATTTAAACTTACTAGAAACTTATATGACATAAAATATATATTTTCGTAAGTAGTTTTAAGTGTACTTCTAGGAAAAAAATTGGAAAATGTGGTATGACCCCATTCTATTATCTTTTATGTATAAATATATTGCAAATGTTTAAAAATTATAGAAATGTATCGTAAACGAAGCAGGTTGTTATAATGAAGATGCAGAACAATTTAAAGGACTCTTTGTACTTAAAGAAGGCACTGAAGCTGTTATAAAATATTTAAAAGATGATGTACTAAATATACAAGATTATATTCATAGTTACCCCTACGATTGGAGAACGAAAAAACCTATAATTTTACGTGCTAGTCAACAATGGTTCATTGATACAAATTCTATTAAAGATAGGGCAATTGTACGTATAAAAATGTTATAATTTTTTTCATTTTGAATTTATTTTTCAGAAATTATTAGAAGGTATTAAAATATACCCTGAAAAAAGTAGCCAAATGTACAAAAATACGTTTATATCTCAATTAAAAAAACGTCCATATTGGTGTATATCTCGGCAAAGAGTTTGGGGAGTACCAATTCCAGTATTTTACAATAAACGAACAGAAGAGCCACTAATAACAGAGTAAGTTTAATTATATCGTACCTATGTAATAAAAGTTATGAGAAAAATCGTACGCTCCAAATTTTATTACTAAATAAGGTCTAATCTAGTTGTCACTGGACATAATAAATATATAATAGTTGCTTTATAATATAGCATGTTAAATTTATCTGAAAAAGTTTTGAAAGATCTTATACAAACTTGAAATACTCAAATCTATCTATAGGTTAGTTGTATTAATTTACCAAAAGTGGGCAACCCGAAATTATGTCCCCCATTTCTCAGCAGAAAAGTATAGAATAATATCCAGTCGTGAACTCGAGTTTTGAATACTTTAAAGATATTTTATTTTTCTTACCTATTTGAATTTCGCGCGTAGCTGTGAGTTACCGTCATGTGACCTACGAAACGGTCTGGGTCTGACGCTTGTCATACGCGCGCGAAAGACATGTAAGATGTAAGATTCAGTGTTTTAACAATATTCCTATTGTTTGGTTGTGTAAATTTCACATTTCGGCGAATTTACACTAAATATAAAAGTATTCATTTAATACTCAGTTCATTTGGTTGTGCAAATTTCGTATTTCGGCGAGTTTGCACTAAATATAGTCTTGTAATATTCAAGTAGTTTAGATGTGTATAATTCGCAATTCGGTGAATTTACACTAAATATAGTGTTTTATTAACATTTATGTTAACATTGTCGTATGTGTATACTTTGCACTTGGTTATTTAGGGTACAATAAGACAAAATACACAGATTTTTAGTGTATACAAGCTTTTGGATGCACTCCGTGGTGCACTCGCCAGCGCAGCTAGAGTGCCGATTTGAACTATGGAATTTACTGCAAAACATTCTAAAAACACGTAATTCGCATAGAAAACGCATTTTCAAGTGATGTGGAGACATGTTTTGAGAAACAGTTTTTACGTCATATTTGAGCGTTTCACGGTCTGAACGACGATTTTGTATGTAGACTTCGGAAACATATTCTACCTGTAGTTTCGATGGCACTTGGTTATTTAGGATTGGTAGGAGGGTGTTTTCTAAACAATTTATTTGTGGGATTCGCACTTCGGCGATCCATGTGTTTTTGGGTTCGTATTAGGCGACTCAGCGTGAAACAACTTTGCAATCATGACTACGTCGGTTGTACGACATTGTATGCAGCCACCGTTCACCAACTGGCCCGCCAACGATCCCGAGGAGCGAACATCATCTCCTAAGAAGTAAAACAGTTCACGTCCCGGCAGCTAACCAGGTCAGTTATTCAATTTATGACGGTATATATAAACTCACAGCTAGCGGCATAAGGCATGACCCCTATAATACAGTCCACTTTTGTCGTTCATTGTCGTTTAAGTTGAAGGAGGAAGCCTCGTTATACTTTGACGAGGCCCTCGTATAAACAGCTGAGAATACCAAAACGAACAACAGTTACAGACATTTGTGACGATCTTGGAAGTAGATATAACATCGTCCAGAGACATATGAGAGGTATCAAAAAACTGAGTCTCATTGAAAATATGGTCCCCTGTCAGTGTTGTCAAACTAGATATCTTATACCCTTAGTTTATATAGGAGGAACAATCCCTTATGTCAATGTTCCAATAAAAAAATCTGATGTGGCCAACACATGACCTCCCGTCAATTCCATGTTTGAAATAGCAATGAGCTTTAAGTAAAGTATCACTTCCGGTTGATCGTTCGTAAACAAAATCTAATTTGTTCCAATAAATAGAAAAGTCTGTAGTACCAAATTTTGGATATTTTATTATATTTTTCCTCGAAAATCTGTTAAGAGCTCCAAATTAAGTACCACTTCCGGTTTATCATATAGGTATAATCAAAATCTAATGTTGTTTCAAATTATACACATGTTTTAAATACCAAATTTGAGAAGTTTTGGATCATGATTTAATATATTTTTTCAAGAAAATCTGTTTATAGCTTCCTGTAAAGTAGTACTTCAGGTTAATCAATTTTAGAAAACATCTAATATGTCGTTCTCATTAATATAAAAGTCTTAAATACCAAATTTGAAAAGTTTTGGATTGTATCAATTTATTTTTCACAAAAATCTGCTCAGAGCTTCAAATAAAGTATCACTTTCGGTTTATCAATTTTAGCCAAAATCTAATATGTTGTTCCCCTTCATATGAAAGTCGTAAATACTAAATTTGACAAGTTTAGGGGTATATCAATATATTTTCATGTGAATCTATTCAGAGCTTCAAATAAAGTATCACTTCTGGTTGATTAATTTTAGCCAAAATCTAATATGTTGTTTCCCATGATATAAAAGTCTTAAATACTAAAATTGAAAAGTTTTGGATTATATTTTAATATAGTTTTTCATTAAAACTGTTATGGGCTTCAAGTAAAGTATCACTTCCATTTATCCAATTTTACGTAAAATCTAATCAACTCGCTATATGAATGCAGGAAGCTTAAATACGGAAAATAGATATATTTGGAAGTTTGTTATAAGTGTTATCGTGGACGAAAAAATCGTCACATACACACACACACACATACCGGGTGGCGCTCGAAATCCGTTACATAGGCATTTAACATGAGAAAACCGTTTTCCCTAGCGCGTTGCTCCCCAAATTATTTTAGAAAAAAAATCTTAAAATAAAAGTTGTAGAATATAAAATTCTGCATGTAAATCAGTAAACAAAATTCATTTCGTATGTTTAGTAACTCCACAAATTAAATAAGATTTTGAAAATTTCAGTTTAATAGTGCTAGCCATGGAATTAAGACAAAAAAGACAAACAAATGTGATGATTTAAATGCCAAATATTGTTATTTTTGTCAAGAAAAATGTATATTTGAACTGTATAGAGGAATTAAATTACTATTCTGCTTAAGAATTTTACGTTGTGATAATTTTATTAAATAATAAAAAGTAAAATAAATTTTATGACAGATAAACACATGTTTGTTTGTTAAGCTTTTTGTTAATTCCATGGCTATCACTACTTTTGAGTATATTTTCGACATTTTCAACCCTAATTTCTGCTGTTACAAAGCATGCAAAATTAGTTTTGCTTATTGATTCAAATGCAAAATTTTATGGTCTACAACTTTTATTTGAAGTTTTTTTTTCTAAAATAATTTTACATCGTAAAAATAGTGAAAACGTGTTGTGGGGACCCTAATTCGTGCTTATTTACTGAAAACACCATCGAATTTTTGGCGCGATTACATTACCTCCTTACCTACGGTATGACGGGAGGTAAAAATTCTATCGATTTGATGAAGAGTTCAAACATATTCTCATAACTTTTGTTACATACTTTGTTAATTTCTTTTTACATATTTTAACTGAAAATTCAAATAGGTCGTTGTTAATCCATTTATGCGAATTGTTAGAAAAATATGACACAGATTTTTGGTGGAATTTGCCAATAGAAGAATTAGTTCCAAAACAAATCTTAGAAGAATTTAATTTAACTATAAATGATGTTGAAAAAGGCGAAGATATTTTAGATATTTGGTTCGACAGTGGTATTTCATGGTCCAGCGTTTTGGACCAAAAAATTGCAGATTTGTATTTGGAAGGCGTGGATCAGTTTACAGGATGGTTTCAGTCGTCTTTACTAACATCTGTGGCTTTAAGAGATACTGCGCCATATAAATCAATTTATGTACATGGTTTTGTAGTAGATGAAAATGGACATAAAATGTCTAAATCTTTAGGAAATGTTGTTAATCCTCAAGATATTATTAATGGAGGGAAGAAACAACCTGCTTTGGGAATCGATACATTAAGGTAAGAAAATTATATGATTTGGGAGTGATTGTTTAAACGTATAAAGGGAGACTAAACAATAATAAGAATTATTTTCTGGTGGGTGGTAGTGTGGCGGGGCGCTAGTTCCGACTTTTCTCGCTAGGTGTCTTTAGTAGACACCCATTAGGATAAAATTGTAAAACTAATTATTATTAATGAATATCATGTTCTTTTATTTTCTGACACATTAAATTAAAATTTTAAATTAATTTTTATAAAAGAGTGTTTAATATGAACTGCTGGTTTCCTCAAATTTAGCGCGCCAAGAAATCTTTGTATGGCAGCCCTAATCACTATTTTTATAAAAAAAATATTTATGGATATATTTTAACTGAAAAAATTAATGTGCTTTATCTGAATATTTTGTTTCTTTTTAAATAATGCTTTTCTCAAAGTTTTTTCTTGCACCTAGCGGAAGAAGTCGGAACTAGCGCTCTACCACCCGCCAGAAAAATTTTATTTTTGGGTTCGAATCAACCAATTGGTAGGAAATTTATATAAAATACTGAATTATTTTAGATGGTGGGTTGCATGCCATGCAAGCCAAAATGCAACTGAATTTATTAGCCAAAATATATTAAAAACAAGTGCAGATGAAGTGCAAAAAATTCGTAATACATTAAGATTTGCAGTTGGGGCCTTAAGTGACTACAATAATCCGGTTCCGATTGAAAATTATTCATCGTTTAGAGTTATCGATAAATATATGTTACATCTATTACACGAATTTGAATTGCAGACTTTCGAATCATATAATGATTATCAATTTAATCGGTTGTGTAAATACATAACAAATTTTATAACAAATCCGGTATCTGCTCTATATTATAGTGTAATTAAAGACCGTCTATATTGTGATCAAATTGATGATGTGTCCAGAAAATCTGCTCAATTTGTTTTAAATGAAATTTTAACATATACTTCAAAAGCTATTGGCCCTTTAATGCCTCATTTGATAGAAGAATTGCACATGTACAAAATATTTAAAGATGAAACATTTTTCAAGTCATCAATTAAAAGAATACCCCAGGAATATAATCAACCAGAAATATCTAGAATTATGGATAATGTGTTGAATATAAAAAGAGATTTGAATAAAACTAGTGAGAAAACTTTGCAATTAGATGTGGATCTTGAAGTTTCTACACAACTTTTTAATGATTTACAGGTAAATAATATTAAGTATGAATTCATTTTGTGGTATTTAAATTTAAAAATGTAATTTTGTTGTAGGTTTTCAAGTCCAATGAAGAATTAGCTGAAATATTGCAAGTTTCTAACCTCGACATACAAGAAACTGAGATAGAAAATTATAAAATTAATTCAAAGAAAACCAGTCGTACAGTATGCCCTCGATGTCGTCTGTTTTCATCTAATAATGATACACTCTGTAGTCGTTGTTCAAATGTAATTAATTCTGTGAATAAAATTAAAGTTTCTGTATAATAAACTGAACAATTTTAAATTTCTGTAGAACTTAATGCTATTCAAAAACTTTATGTTGCACAACAGTAGCAATGGGGTACTATACCATAGTAAAATTTTAATCATCTTAGATAAAAAAGGGAAAATATACGTAAATTAATAAGTATTAGTGAAAATATATTAATTAGTTCGCAAATTACAAGCGATTGAAATCGATTAATAATTTGTATTACGTATCATGTCCTAAACAATTTGATTGGTTGCCTGATTTTAAAAGCGCGACTCGCGCGTTATTGCGCCCCCCCCCCTCACCGTGGAACTACCAATGGACAAACACTAGCGCCACCCGCCGCCCTAGTTTGTCACAATTATAATGGTCAAATTGTTTCTTTACGTTCAATGAATATAACGTATAATTTTATATGTAAAAATATTTTAGCTATGCGAATATGAAAAATGTGAACTCTCTAGATCTAGAACTAAAAGTTTGACGACCACTGGTGAGGACAGTCTACGTCACACGCCAAATTATGAACTTTAAAAATTCATATATCGCTTATTATGTAATATATTTTCGGTATGCACTAAAATTCATAGTTCGTTCTTTCAGAAAAAAATTGGTATAGAACCCCAATGATGCATTAAAAGTATGAATAATGTCAAAGAATCGTTTTTAATAAAAGTTAAATATTGGAAATAAATAATTAATTGTAATTTTTTGTCTTATAGCGAAAAAAAATGTGTGCAAATACTTCAAAATATTTAATGGGGCGGATTCCACTATGTTTTTTATATATAATTTTATTTGAAAGTATAAGTAAAACTAAGACTATTGAAAATTCGATGAAAAAATCATATTAAGAAGCGAGTTATAGTCCCCCAAACTTTAAAAATTGTTTTTTCGTGGACCGTAGACCTAAATGTTCTTGAAGTATAATACTATTTCTAAATTATTTTTATAAAAATGTTATTTATAGTCCGGATATTAGGGGAGTTCACCCTACATTTTGTGATGCAAGCAAGCCGTTTGCTTCATATGTTGTTGGGACCATACCCTAAGCCACGGGTTCCCAACCGGTGGGTCGCGACCCCCTTGGGGATCGCGTAGTGCTTTCGCGGGCGTCGCAAGCACGAGTTTGTTATACAACTTATTTTTCGTATAATAAATGAAATAAATAAATTTATTTTCTGTCTACCTAAACGAAAAGTGAAATTTTACGTACTTATTTTCCGACTTTTCGTCCGCAAAACCTTTTTCGTAAGCCGCTAAGCCATCATTTTTCGTCCGCTAAGCCTACTACGATTTAATATTATTGTAATTGTGTGTACTACCCTTCTAGATCTATTATTAGTAAGGTAGACAGAAAAACGTAATATGCACCTCGGCAAAAAATGCATATTGTAGTAGAGCTTGAGTTTGCAAACAAGCGAGGTACATAAATAACTATTTTAATAAACTGTATAAATGGTTTAACAATTTTAAAATTTTTAACGTGGCTAAGTTCAAGTCGCATTATTTCACATATAACGTCAAAACAGAAGTTTGAATTACCGTCTAGTGGATTTTGAACTCTTTTAAATACATATTTAAACAATATTGAGGTTGGCCACACACAAACTCAAATTGCCAAGCTGATTGCTTGAGCCGTAGGTATCGAATTAGCAGTGTTTTTAATTTTTATATTAGCGCAAAGCCAATTTTGTATTTGGCAAAATGTTTATTAATTTTTTTTATATAATATAAAAGTATATATTTCTTTAACTTGTATTTTTTGCAACAAATGTCTTTTAAGGCAAATGTGAAGAGGAGGGGGATATATATGGGGGTCGCAGGCTACTTGCTCATTAGAAAAACGGGTCGCGACTAAAAACAGGTTGGGAAACACTGTCCTAAGCGATATAGCCACACGGAAATGCCTCGCAACGCTCGCAAGCAGAAAAGTGTTTTAATGGTCAAACTTAGGCGCGAAATTCAAACTCAGTTCATAACGCTGAGAACATAATTTCAATCCCCGTGTATTTCTTACCAAGGAAATTTTTGCTCAACTTTAAAGGCCGAAAAATCTCATAAAAGTAAATTTCTTATGCAAAGCATTATATGTAGCATCTAGACCGATCCTTTATCTCCAGATTCGTACAATAATATTCACGTGAACTCTGCACAGTTTATAATTATTTAAATAATAAGTCAACACTACAAAATTCATTGAACGTATGTCTTAGTTTGATCGTGCATGCTTCATCTTCTATTGTGCTGTCCTATTTACTGGTGGGTCAACGACATACGGCATCCTTAATTGCACCAAGCATTCTAATTTCTAATAATTTTCTTACTTTACCTTTTCTACAGGTTTAAACTGTTGCAATCTATTACTGGATAAACAAACTATCGAATTCTTAGCAAGAGCTGTTTAATTTCTTTTACAAAATACCTATTTTTTGTGTGTAAAATTAAACTCCTATATGAAACCTATACTAGGGAATTCAAACTATGAACTCGCGCCAAAGGCAAATTCTAACCTAACTTTTCCGGTCTATTGTTGCTGCGGGTTGTATACCTCATTGGCGTGGTTTTCTTAAAGTCGCAGTGGTGCGCAAACCATTGGGTCTACAGGGCTGATTTTATTTTTATATTAATTGTAATTATAAAGTCTTTGATGCTGCAGTATAAAAAATGGAATTTGGTTACAGTAACATATCCATTTTCATCTTGAACAGAGCACTTTGTAGCTTTTGGAGAAAATTTTGAATTTTTTGGCCAATTGCGCAAGAACTCTACGTTATACCAGAAAATAACCCTAACAAAAATTGTAGCGCGTTCAAAGGGCTATCGATAAAGGACTCAGCGGTGTGTCTGTGGCTATCAGAGGCCCGACGACAGGGAAGTTTCTAAAGGGACGCGTAAGTGCGCAGAGTGGCCTTGTGCGCTGTGCAAGAGAAAACATTAGTTACGTCAATTCGAGCAGTCGATTTTTGAGGTTAGAGAAAAATATATGTATTATACCTGTAAAATTATAACCATTTCTGAAATGATTTGCACAATTTGGAGCAGAACCACTCGTCATTGTGGATAATTTCTATGATTAATAATACTGTAACACTGATATTTAATGATTGAAGTGGATCCAAAATGGCGGACGAGTCAGCTGTAACTTATCTAGTAGCTATAATTTTTTTGATGACGAAATAATTGTTAAGTAGAACCGAGTAGTTTCGATTCCAGAACCGAGAACCGGATAGTTTTGAAACCAGAGTAACGCTGTGAAAAAGTATGCCATTACGACGTCTATCTGTCGCTTAATTCACATAGTATGACGTCATATGGTGCCTGGGTGCATACATCCATTTCGGGTTTGCGCGAACCCACTTTGTGAGAGACGTAAATTTATACGTTTGCAAGAAGTCAGGTAAATGAAGTGAAATGTAATTGTTCATGGCAATGTTTTGATTGTTCCACCTACACATTCCCCTTTCCGTCGCATATGCCGGGCGTGCGCCGTCGTCGGCCCAGGCCTCCCAGGCGTCGGGACGGCAGCTTGATTCTTTCATTCCCGCTCCAGACACCAACATAGTGCGATGGCGCGACGGATGTACTCCGTGCTGCTGGCCGGCGTCGTCTGCTTGGCTACCGTCACGGCGCTTCCCGTCACGTTGTTGGAGGACGCCAAGGCTGCAGAGCCACGACAGGATAATAAAGGTGGGTGGGAGATTTCCATTTCTGTGGGGTTGGAGTATAATGGTGGAATATTTTATGTATAGAATGCGTCATAACATTCATAAAAAAATAGATACTTATTGTACAGGTGTCCCATTTTCGATGTTTTTTTTAAGGTATCTCGGGTAATATTAAAGATAAAGCAAAACAGTTTGCACATTCCAGGGTCAACCACATGGAATTTTATTTCTAAGCTGCAGGCAAAAACTCGTTTTTCGCTCATTTCGAAAATATCTCATATATTATTTATTATGAGAAAAATTGTTTTAACAAACTTTCAACTGTTTTTTAGGTAGAATAAAATGGCGTAACTAGATTTTTTGAAATTCTCGAGATATAACACAAACTTATGATTTTTTAAATGGGAACCTATATTGAAAATAGTCTCATCGTTTTGCGTATTTTATAAGCTTTTCAATGATATATAACAAGTCTACATTATTTTATTTTAAACATGAATTCAGTGATATAATATTTTTATACCCTTACATAATAGTATATTGTGTTATTAGGAGTAAAAGTGATACTTTGTGTGGCGAGCATGGAAGTTTGCACGATGAGCGAAGCGAGTCGGACAATTGCATGCGAGGCACACAAAAACACTTTTATTCCGAATGACACTTTAAATTTTTTTTTCAAACGCACTACTTTTCTTTTGTTCGCTAATTCTATGTAGTTTCTATGGATATTTATTTATTTTATTTCTACGCCGGCGGAGTAGAAATTTCCAGCGGCGAAGAAATAAAACTTCTACCTTGTGAAACAAATCATAAAAATGTCATTTCTACGCCGTTTGAAAAAAAGATTTTTTTGAGAAAAATGCATGTAAAGTTTTATACCAATTTGATTAAAATATGGCTATAAAAAGAGTGCCTTGAATGGAAAAAATGACTACATGTCATTTTTATTACATAGAATTAGAGTGCCCTGACTGAAAAAAGTGAATGTTTTGTTCTTGATCATAAATGTCAACATAAACAAAATATTCACGTATTCCTTTCATGGCATTCTAATTCTATGTAAAAAAAATTAACACGCATTTGTTTATTCCATTCATGACACTCTTATTATAGCCATATTTTAATCAAATTAATATGAAACTTTACATGCATTTTTCTCAAACAAATCGTTATGTAAGGGAATAAAAATATTATATCACTGAATTCAGAATTAAATTCTCTAACGAATGAGCAAATAAAAATATATGATCTCATTTAAAATTTAAAAGTTAGGTCCCGTATTTTGAGAACCACTGGTCGAAAAAATAATTTTTCTTTTCTTTAAACTTGTCTTGTGAAATAGAAATTGTTTGTCCATTTAACCGTCTTTGTAGCTCTTATAGTTCTCGAGATAGCAATGGTGGCCCATTTAAAATGAACATCCTGTATAGTAGGCAGAGTGATCCTTTCCTCTTAAATATAAATATGTAATAATAAGGATTGTTCCAATAATTTTTATATGACTTCTACGTACTAAATTTTAAAATATATTGTTCTTTTAAGAACTTCAAATTTGAAAATATCACGAAATATCCATTAGATATTTTACAATTAATTATCGAAATTTGTGTAAATTTTTTAGAGTTTAACATGTGACAAACTATCGCCTCCTTTTATTTATATAAATAACGTAAACTGTTCTTTGGTGTATAATAAATTATTTATTTAAATAGTATGCATGTCTTTATTACTACGGTGTGTTCATTATTCATTTCAAAAGTCAAGTTGTCAAAATTGATTTCGAAATATAATTTTAAGAAGAAAAGACAATAAAGAAGGATACAGTAATTGACATTCGTCGTTTTCTAATTTGTTTCCATTTCTAAAATAAGTTTCAAGAAGAAAAGCTTTGATTTCTTTAGATAACATTTTTGACAATATCTCATGCCCAATTGACATTTAATTAAATATTTATAAATTGACATACGTTTCTTTGTTCATAGCCTATTCCGAGTTAGGAATTTTTTTGAATACACTGTAGTTTATTAAATTTCCAGCATAATATAGCACATTTTATCTTTATTCTGTTCCATTTAAGCCATTCAGCAGATGGCGCTCACATCTGCGCCAGTTTTAAGCAGCCGAAATTACATTGGGTAAACTTGTTTCTTGTCTCCAATTTCAGCCAATCAGAGAGGTCAAAACTATTCCCTATTTTCTGCAATAATGAATGGCTTAAATGGAACAAGGTATAAGTTAATCAAACACGTATGTTATCAAATAAAAATACATAGTAATTTACGTAAAAGCCCCTAATTTGCGAAGGTCGTCGAAACTGGGCGAGAATATTAAACTTAGGATATATGTTGTATTTTTTATTGTATAAATTATTAATACAAAGGGGACATATTTTACACGAGATAGTACGATAAGCTCATATATAAAACAATTATATTGTTATCATTTCTGCATATCAAATAAAACAGCTGCTCTTTGCTTACATGGAGACTGAAATTGTGAAGAATAACTACGTTTATGATTAACATTAATTTTGAATTTATACAGAATTCTCATTTTTTTTTTACATTTGAAGAATTTAAATTCAAAGGGATTTAGGGAAATAGTAACCACTTCAATTTTTATTAATATTCTTATCCATTTGTTGAAATATGTACATGCCTTCTACATACTAAATACAAACACTGACGCGAGCCTTCGACGTATTAATCAAAACATTTTAATACCTGTATATGCTTATGTGAAGCCTCTTCTAGTATCAAAAGTATTTACTTTCGGTGAAAATGTTGTTCTCTCTAGTCCCTTCCCTACGATGTTTTTTCTGTACCTTATTTTCTTGTTGCTAATACTAGCACCTCCACTTTTATTTTTAAATTTATGAATTTATACATGTAACAAATGCTCGTAAATTCGTTGTATTTGTTGCTATTGATTAGAGCACTCTTAAAAATCCATATAACCAGGGCCCATTAAATAACATATGTAACATAAGTTTTCGGAAATTTTTTGAATGGTCGATACTGTGGTTTAAGGAAAGTATATTAAATCCTCCATATTAATACAATATTCATGTTTAACATATAGTGGTCCATTTTCTTCTATATGACCAAGTATAGTTCTGACTTGTCCCATTAGTATTTGGCGGGTTTTTTGAAAAATCCTTCTCGTTAATTGTTTTCATTTTTGGGGTTCCTATTCTCAATCGTAGATAAAATTTGCACTCTAGCGGATCAAATCGGTACTACGGAAAGTAATCGTATAGGCGCCATATTGAATAAGTGACAGCTGAGTGAGTAGTGTAAGTGTAATAATTAAAAAATAAATATTTAAATGTATCACCTTCATCTAAATAACTTTTTAAAACTCGGTTTGTATACACAGTCAACGAAACAAAGTGAACAATGTGAACTGTCATATGTCAAACCCATCGTATGGCGGCCATCTTGTTTCGAAAATCAGCGCCACCAACGTTAATTTCGATTTCAAATAGATTGTTGTATATCGCTCTTGTAAATAACACCCAAAAAGTTTTAATATAAGGAAAAGCAAACATTTGTGGATAAAATAATGGTGTGTGCTGCAAAATCGGAAGCATATTGGACGCGTTACGGTTAGATGCTTATACACAAAATTGCAGAATTTTTCAAAATGTATGCAAATAATTTTTAAAACCCGACAAAGACACATGGGGCAAGTCAGAACTAAACTTCGTCGCATAAAAGAAAATGGATCGCTAGCTCTATATTAAACATGAATGTTAAAGCTATGTTAATTGTTGTAGTAATAAGATTCAATATACTTTCTTTAAACCACAGTATGGTCTTTTCAAACATTTTCCGAAAACTTATGTTACATAATATGTTTTACTTGCCGTCCAAAAGTATGAACTGGAAATTTCTAAACTGTTGCCAATTCATATGGGCAATGTTGAAAATGTTAAGTTATGAAGAAGCGGCAACACCGCAGGCCAAGGGACAGATTGCGGAAAGGGGAAAAAGTTCATACTCATTTGACGGCGTGTATAGGCGATGTGCACAGTTTCGGCGTCAGCGCCTCTAACGGCTACATTTGCATTTTTGATTAGAGAATCAATTTTGACATTTCGAGAAAGTGATACAATTTACAATTTTATTTTGAGTTGTTGCTATTGTGTATGAATATTATACATCATAGTATATTGAAATGAATAAAGAAAATATTTAGAATGCTATATATGTGATGTGACAATCAAAAAAATCAAAATACCAGCGAAGTACTGTGGCAGAAAATATAATTTTTCTCATTATACGTGCGATTCCTGTAAACCATTTTATCATATTTAAATTTATATTATAATTTATAATATTAGTTAAATGTTACAAGATGCACAATACACGGAAATTGAGATTAAAAAGTTTGAAAACTTGAATGATTGGAAAGAAGAAAATTTCTACATCACGATATCAGTGTATGATGTTAGCATCTTTCTTTTATATTCGCAATAAATGAAAAAGATTCTTCATTGAAAATATACCAGGCTCTAAGTAGAATCAATTGCACTAGCTCGGAAAAGAAAATACACGAAAAATACGAACCATGTGAATTTCTATCTTTAACATTAACATTACATGTACAAAATCTATAATAAATAGACGAATTATGTTAAAAATAGACTTCTATTTCATACAACTGCAAGTATTATACAATTTTAAGACAATTTTCTGCTTTTTGTATTATATCTTGTTCAAATATTAACTTAAGAAACACATTTTTAATTAATTCATTATTGCAATCAGACGACCATTGTTGGAATTTTATTCATACGATAAGTATCTTTTACAATGAGAAAATATGTATACCTAAAAGAATTTTTCATGTTAGTAGAAGATATCTGTTGAAAAGTTATTTTCTTATACATCTGTTCCTCATATAATCTTCTAGGAAATTTATAAAATTTGATACTTCAATCGGTAATTTTATAAGAATTATTACATCCCCCACTGCATCACATAATATTTGACGTCCTATCATTCGCATTCATTGTAAATATTTTATAAAATAGAAATTGCAAAATTATTCTGACATAAAACATAACCTTGCTATGTTTCAATGAGTAACCATATTGTCATTTTTGTCCGCTGTCGGCGCTGACTACTTTTGTGCACACCGCCTATAGGGCGCGAGCAGACACGTGACTCGAGGGACCTTGACGTGCTTAGAATCAGCTGATTTGTGTGCGCATGTCATTTTGACAAGAACAATGTCATGTTGACAAGTCCAATGTTTTGACATGGTTTTGACTTATTTTGATTTTTAACTGCTAAAATGTTATTATTTTTAATTTCATGTGTTTTACTGCCTAAAAATTGTAAAATATGAACATTTTAACAATTCAAAATCAAAATAAGTCAAAACATTGGTCTTGTCAAATTGACAATGTTCTTGTCAAAATGATATGCGCACACAAATCAGCTGACTCTAAGCACGTCAAGGTCGCTCGAGTCACGTGTCGCGCCCTATAGTTGCTGCTAGAAATTAGTTAAAACAGTTTTTCTATGATTCTGAAAATTTTATTGAAGTGTATTTAAGGGGTTTTGATCGTAGAGGTTTCAAAGAATAAACTATAAGGGTTACTTTATGTTCGAGAAATAATTTGCAGGTAAATAATTACTTTCGAACGCAAAGCAACCAATCAGAACGCCAACGCAGTTGCTGTACGAGTATAAAATTAAAACTGCGAAATTAATTTGCAATTTCTATTTCAAACACTGAAACCTTTTCAATCGACGTTTATGACGAGAAACAAGTGCTGAAAATATTGATTTAATAACATCAAAGTTTGCGAACTCGTTGCGGACGTAAATTGCAATTAATGTGCGATGATGTTTTATTACTTTTACAAAATGTATTAAAATTTATTGCAAAAAGATTATGCGTCATTAAAATTATTAACTGAAATTGCATTTCAAATTTAATTATAAAGCAATAACGTTAAGAGTTTATATTAGATATTAAGGTGAATCAAATTTGTTAAAATTAGAAGATAACATGAAACAAATTTATTTGATACGCAGTTTATCACCGATTGATTTAATAATGTGCGCGTTAAATATTTACTACAGGGAATTAAATTGTAATCGGTTTTCCCTTTCACGTATCTCGTATCGTATGTCTAATTATTGGAATACATATTGGATACGTCCACCGTCCCTGAACAGTTATTCGCTTAAATACATACATATATGAATACACAGCATTTTGTAGCAGTAGCTTAACATTTTGTATTAAAAAGAAAAAGTTTATTTGACATATGTCTTTTTAATTTGTGCGGCATAACAGTTATACGTAAATAGTGTCATTACTTTCTAACACACTAAAAATAGCAGTGACGTATGTCGTAGAGTTATAGACATGTAATTATTGCTATACTGTCCTCTATACTAAGGTTTATCCAATGGCGTTGACATTCAAATCAAATTATTAATTTATGGTTCACGTCAAGTCTATATTTTTGTTTTATGCAAAATCGTAGGTGAAGAAGATAAAACTTTGAGAAAGCAGTATTTAAAAAGAAACAAAATTTTCAAATAAAATACTTTTTTTCAGATTAGTGTACCCATAAATATTTTGCATTGCCTGCCTATGCGTACGAAATGCAGTGAAGTTATCTGCAAGTAATATATCAGAGGGCTCATAAATGACCTTGAATAGTCATCTTTCGTGGTCTGTATAGTAAAATAATCTTTAACGTCCGACTGGAATGTTATTACTATCATTACCTGCTTTCAGGATTGTTATATACCAAATAACACCCTAGGGTGTTGTTAGTTGTTTCTATGGTAATGTCAAGAAATTGATATTGATACTGGGATAAAGCCTAAAAAACATGCAAAAGCATTCATAGCCTACCTACTCCGTACATATTGATCTGATCCATAATCCGTAGAATATTAAAAAATTATAGTCTGACATTAAACGTTGAACGCACTACAAGAGTTTAACGGACAAAAATACCTTCGGTCAACGTACACACCTTGGGCCAAAGGATAGTACACTGTTGATCTCAGGCGTTATTGTCAGTAATAATATAACAAGAGAGTGAGAATAAATTGAAAATAATTTGACAGATTTTTCGAAAACTTGTTGCCAGATGAAAGCACGTAGGGCTTGAGTGGTTATTGCCAAATGGCAACAAGTTTGAGAAAAATCTGGAAAGTTATTTTCTAATTTATCGAACTCTCGAATTATAGTTAATTAGATTATTTTTTGATCCACAAGCTTCGAACAACGGAATGAAACTGTCATGCTACTGTAGCGCTATCTACTAGCTTTATATACTTCCATGGCTCAGTTCAGTGGCGTAACAATGCAGCCATGGGCCTGTGTTCCCGAGTCATTCCGGGCCCCTTTGTAGATAAGAAAATAGTTTTACTGATCCCATAATAGGACTCTAATACTCTTTTAAATAAAATTTGATTAAAAAACAAAAAATATTCCAAAAATAAACATGGAACCAAGCAATATTGTACGTTTATGTCAACAGCTTTTACTGATTTCTTTTTTTGCCAAAAGTTTATATTAGCGTTTTCGGCTTACGAGGTGTCAGTGCGTACTCATTGTACTATGTGACGTAAATGCATGGAATCAGTTTCGACTCTTAACTATCCTAATGCAAGTTTAAGTTGAAAACGAGACCATAAATGAATGCAAGTCTGAGAGCCTGTTAGTTTTGGCGCGTTTTTCAAAATTATCTATAAATTTCAAGGAAGTACTCCTTTGTACCTGAAAAGTATATTTGAACTGAAAGCGAAAATAATTTTATTTCAAATACGCACATGAGTTTACATTCTTACTTTTTTATTTGTATATTTATGTACAAACAACATAAAGTTTTATTATTCGATTTAATAACTCTACATCACTAACTGACATTGAAGAACTTTCTAATAATTTCTGGCAATTGTCAATATGATTTTATTTTTAGAAGCCATATTATTTGAACTGATATTCGTGCACTTGCTCCTGTAGTAGGTGCACAAAAATGCGCACTCACTGCAAACTGAGTGCAATTTCACGACAAGCCGAAAACGCTACCACGAAGAAAATGTAAACATATAATTATGATGACAACAAAACAAGAACTCAGTGCACGTTAGTGCGCACTGAAGTCAGAAGCTGAAAAGGCTATATGTTAGATACATCTATTGTTCTGGCAATTTCGTATTCTATTAAAATAATAGATGTCTGATAATGATTATCGTTGTTGCCCTGTATATCCCTTAAATTTTTTTTACTAATTTTTGAAAAGGATCTTTCTGCTGAAAGATGTAAGATTTTTTAAATATATTTGGAACATTTGGCTCTATTAATATAAAAATATTGTTGACGTGTGTGCCGGGCCCCTTGAGGGCCACTGGCTCAGTTAGGTAAGTCTGTTTTGACAACCAGAACACCCTTTGCCAATGCAAAATAAATAATCAAAAGATATAATTAGTACTATATTGTACAGTGGCTTGCAATAAAATCGCGTACACCTTAAAAATCAAGTAACCCAGTTTTTACCTTTTTTTTTAGCTATTTAAATACAATTTTTCAATCAACTGTGAATGGAGTTGTCACTGTTGTCACTATCATGTCACAATTTTATCTATTGTAAAGTAAGTTCTTCATCTTGTTTGAGTTACTATTAAATTACATAAACATATATACTTGTATTCCAGAAAAATGAAAGAACAACCAAGTATGTATTTCTCGTTTTCTGTTAACTTTGGCATCTTAATTGACACTATTTAATGACATTGACAAGTTAAATTTCAAGACCGATTCAATACAGCAAAAAATAGGTGTACGCGATTTTTTTGCAAGCCAGTGTATATGGTTTAAGATTCCAGTGGTGCGAAGATAGCATCAGGTTAATCTAGTTTTCTGATTGGAAAATACCCCGATATTATCCAATCAAACAACAAATTCAAACTGCTCCTATTTTCACATCACTGTAATCTTAAACCAGATACGGTGTAATTATGGTATTTCTAGAAGTGGTTTCTATAATTTTTTTGTTTATTTCATGATCAGAAATGGCACAAAATTGGTCTTTCTACCTACGTGTTGATTACTATCTGACATGTAAACAAAAACAAAAGTTACAGAGATTATTCTCATTATTAATCTCTAGAGTTTTTATCTCAATATAATAATGACAGAATTAGTTAAAACGCAGTCTTCACTTAACACAAAATGAAACATTTCAATGGTTGTAAGAAATAATACTTATAACACCCTTGATACATTAATTACTATTACAGCACAAACATTACTTATTTATGTAAAGTTTTATTTTAGCTAGTATTTTGGTTAACTTCGCGGAGTATTATCATGTACATTAGTATCGATTTCGGAAAAACTTCATTTTTGTTTGGAGTAATAGTAAAGCTAGATTACCATAGAACTATGTCTTAAGCTAGCAGTTTTAGGTAACTGAACCAATACTAATTGTAATTTTTAACGTCTGTTTTGTTTGCAGTGAAGCGCTCGCATATGGGCGAATCTCTAGCCCTGAACTCCGAGGCCAGCGTCGGGGCGCCTGTTGCCTACTACAGCAACCCGACGGCAGCGAAACGAGGTTAGCAAAGCAAGAGTCATCACTGTTCGACCCTAATCTTTCTTGTTTTCCGCTTCGCTGGCACCACCATCCATTTTCATTTTCTCATTTCGCTTGCGGCTTATATGCATCTGAACAGGCTTCGTGTAAAAAGCATGAATTCAACAAATTCTATATGAAATTTCAGTGAAGCTGAAGTTAACGAGCAAAATTCATATGTTTCAATAACTTTATTCCAAAATAACTACATTTTACACAGTTAGAATAGTATATGGAAAAATATTTTTTTACATACATCTACATATTTACTTTTACCTGTTCTTCTAAGAAAAAAATCTGGTGTGGCCAACACAATACCTCCCGCTATTTACAGCCCGAGTCACAAAAAAGATTAAGTTAATCCTTATTTTTGGATTAGCGAATTTTACTCTAATTTTGACAGTTTATTTCTTCAAATATAGTCTAATCTAATCCAAGTAACTACCTTTTTTTTAAACCCCTCAATAGGATTAAATCCCAATTACAGAGTGGGTTCACATTCACACACATCCATGCCTTAATGGGATTCGAACCCAGAGTCACGAGGGCATTCATGACATGAGGCGTTGCTCTAACCATTAAGCCACCGGAGCTATAATAAAATGAAGATCAAATTTTAAATACTGGGATAAAATAGAATTGACTAATCCAAAAATGAGGATTAACTTAAACATTTTTATGAATCGTTAACTTATATTAATCTAAATACATACCTATATATTTACTTATACTGGAAACTGTATTGAATTCCTTTTCTATTGTTCTTATTTACTTTTTTCTTTTTAAAACGTTACTAATATTATTTTGAAATGATTAGTTCTTTGATAGTGATATTTATCTGTCAGTTACATACATTTGAATAACTGCGTTTTGTTTGCTTAAAGCGTAGGATCTGGGATTTAAATTATAGATAATTTTATAAATTTAACCATAAAATGTATAGAAAACGTATTAATGCAAATCTATAGAAAATTCAATAATCTTTCATTTTTATAATAACATTAATCTCGGAAAACTAACATTTAAAGGTATTTTTCGAAGAAAAATATTTTGAGCTTTTAGTAAAGTGCCATTTCCGGTTATTCGATTTTCACTAAAATCTAATGGGCTCTTTCCATAACAGAAAAACTTCGAATTATAAGGTTTCAAAATTTTCTGAATGATAGTATTTGAGTTAGAGTGGAGGATCCACACATACACACAGACATCATCGAGAAAATGTTAAAATTGGATTCTATGGACCTTAATTTACATTTACCCAAATCTCGATATGCTATTTTTAGCACGATTCTTATACCTCCCTTACCAAGGGTAGCGGAAGGTAAAATAAATCAAAATGTGAAATGACCCCATCGTATTATTATTACTTGTCAAACTGCCCTAGGGAAATAGTGTCCACATTTCTTCTCTAAAGGCAAAATGGTGTATCTATATACATACTTCTCTTAATTATGAGATCATAGAAATTGATTTGTATTGTCGGTCATGGAAAATAAGTTGTTTAATTCTTCTTAAGGAAGGCTCAAATGTCACGGAAAATTAATAAAACATTAAAATATCATAATTTTGAAAAATTAACAAAAGGTTATATTTTAATGAATGGAAAGTTAATTTAAAATATCTTAAAATAAAAAAAAATACGTATACCATTCCATTCACAAAAAATCAAAGCCGGAAGTAGAATTCGAGACCTTATCACACCAAAAAGTGGCATTTATTCGCCCCCAACTTTGTAATTTAAACTACGCGTCTTCGTCTTTAATTAAATAATAAAGAAAATAACTATTTGTCCTACTTTTTTCTATCACTCATCACACTAGAAGTAGTATCTCTGACTTGTCATGTATTATCCATGACTTCGGTTCGTATCGCTGACTTACTCCAGTATGATAGTTACAAGGAAGTCATGGATCCTGTTATCAAATGAAATGGAATCGGTTTCATTTCCTGTGACTATTTATCGCTGACTTCTTTACTGCGCTTGCGCAACTATCTCTGCTCTGAAGTACAGGAATGTAACTTTACGAAGTAAAATATAATTGCAGAAACGTCAGAAAGTGATATTTTTTTTGATGCGCATAAAATTATTATGCTTGCCCGCAATTTCATTATTTTTCCATCGTTTTCATTCGTTTTACTTGAAATAATTTGATATGTCAAACAAATTTGAAATATGTTGTTCCATTTTGTCATTTAAGAAATCATATCATAACCAACTTCAAGTATGAAAATCCACTAAAGTCAGAGAAAACGGTTGTTCGAAATTGCAGTGTGATAGATCGAGTTAGTCATACAAAATAAGTCAGCGAAAAAGAGTCAGAGATATGATTGTAGTGTGATAAGGCCTTTAGTAGATACACTTCTTCTTTTTCAGGCACTAATCTAAAACCCGAGGTTGAGGAAGTCGGTGAATGGGAGCAACAACCCTCCATGTTTGAGACAGCAAAGCAAGAAGCCCTGGCGAAGGAACTCTTCGGTGCAGATGACAGTCCCTTTGAAGATAAAACCATCGCGGAATACGAGAAGGGTTTCCATTACGGCACTAACAAAGCAAAATTGGACGAACAGATGGAGAACGCCATCCTCAAGTCAGAAATGTATGGAGATCCCGCATCTATTAATCAGTATCGTTACTATGGGGATGACAGAAGAAGGAAGAGAAGTAATGCAAAGAGGATTCGGTAAGTGGAAAGTTAAGTTTCTATATAAAAATCGGAATTTGATATTGATCTGTAATGGGGTATCTACTATATTTAAAAAAATCACAAATTTGTTTCAAATAACGGAATCAGACTGTCATACTATTGTAATACCATCTACTGTCGTAATTAAGTAGCTTCATTCATTTACATGGTCCAGTTGGTAAGTCTGTTTGACAACTAGAACATACATTGACAATGCAAAATAAATAATCAAAAGATATAATTACTAATTATGGTATTTATAGAAGTGGTTTCTATATTTTTTTGGTTTATTTCATGATCAGAAATGGCACAAAATTGGTCTTTTTCGTTCATTTTACTTATGTGTTGATCTGGCATATGTCAACAAAAACAAAAGCTTCAAAGATTATTCCCGGGAATAATTACTAGAGCTTTATTTTCAGTATAATAATAACAGGATTGGTTAAAACGCAGACACATGACACAAAATGGAACATTTCATTGGTTGTAAGAAATGTCAAAAAATAATCTGTTAAAATCACTGAACAAACAGGAACTTGCTTTAAGGTTCAATAGGGGTTTACAGCGCAATTTATTTAAGAGAAATTAGGAAAAAATATTGAAAGTATATGCTTAATAATAAATATTAATAAATATATAAAACGACATAATTTAAATACTTTGGAAATAAGGGGATTTTTGTTATAGCAGCTCGTCACTCATATGAAATCCATATACAGAGAATTTATTTTAAAATGCAACATATGGTTTATCACTTCCATGGTTACACACTACTGTCAAAAAATGAGAGCAATGTAATATTTGTCCATTTTAAAATGCAACATTATGAATAGTATTGCAGCACAGGAGATACCTCCAGAACACATCACAAATAGTGTCAATTCTTTCTACGAGCGACTAGGATATCGTATCAGTGTGAATGGAGGTATTTTTGAACATTTATTGCATTAAAATTTTGAATTTTTGTAAGACAAAGTTTGTTAAGATGTGCTACATTAAAATTTTGATTTTTTGTTAATAGCATGTAGGTTAATTTATTGGAAATTAGTATTGATAATACATAACTACAAATTTTTGTATGTTGCATTTTAAAATGGACAAATATTACATTGCTGTCATTTTTTGACAGTAGTGTGTAACCATGGAAGTGATTGACCATATGTTGCACGTTAAAATAAATTCTCTGTATATTATTTTGATTGGCGACTCAAAGACGGCCTATAAATATATAACGAATACCTACAGGGGCGGAGCCTACTACCAATGGAAGCAGAGAATTACAAATAGCAGAGGCGTGGCTATCAGTCCAGTAGTGCAATTCTCAAACAGTTTTTATTTTAATATAAATATTTTGCATTAAACTTAATAATTTAAATACATTTACAATTATAAATTATGTAGACTTGTACAGTATAATAATATTCATTTATTTTTTATAAATATAATTTAGAAATAGTATATATTTCAAGAACATTTAGGTCCACGAAGAAAATAGTTTGATTTAAAAACATATTCGTGACGTCACATCTAGGTATATTTTCAAATTTCGGAGGACTATAACTCGCTTATTAATAGGAATTTTTTCACCCGATTTTCACCGACAGTCTTAGTTTTACTTATACGTTCAGATGAAATTATATTTAGAAAATTGTGGAATCCCCTATTTGCGCGCATCATAGGAGACCGCCATACTGCTCTACCTCCGGGTTTTGAAAGCGCGAATTTTGAATTTTTATTTTGATTATACGAGTAATAGATTCCAAAATAAAAATAAAATGAATCGAAGGACAGTAAGAAACACATAAATATAATAAAAAAATATTAGTGTAAAGGAAAAATTAAAAAAAATAGGTCAATATTTAATAATCATTTATCATTGATGCATAAATAAAATAATTTATTAAGAATTGTTCTTATATTGGCTCCTTCCAAACATTGTCTGCTTCTTTGCTAAATTGTAAAAGCGAATTTTACAGTATGATCTTGCAATTAATTCAACTAATTGTTTTTCATTGCCATCTTCACCAACCAAGTGTTATGAACAGCTGATCATTATCATGAAACAAATTTGTCATTAAAAATTTCAGAAATATTACAAAACTAGGCGATCACAATAAATTATTAAGAAAAGTTTATAAATACCTCCTTCATTCACGTAAACAGGTTATTTAAAAATCTGGTGTGGCCAACACAATACCTCCCGCGATATACAGCCCAAGTCAAAAAAAAATTAAGTTAATCTTTATTTTTGGATTAGCGAATTTTACTATAATTTTGACAGTTTATTTCTTAAAATATAGTCTAATCCAAGTAACTACCTTTTTTAAACCCCTCAACAGGATTAAATCCCAATTACAGAGTAGGTTCACATTCACACGCATCCATACCTTAGTGGGATTCGAACCCAGAACCTCGAATGCACTCATGAAATGAGACGTTGCTCTAAGCATTGAGCCACCGGGGCTATAATAAAATGAAGATTAAATTTTAAATACCGGGATATAATAGAATTCACTAATTCCAAAAATGAGGATTAGCTTAAACATTTTTGTGAATCGTTAATTTTTATTATTACATACCTACATATTTACTTATGCTGGAAACTGTATTGAATTCCTTTTCTATTGTTCTATTTACATTTTTCTTTTTAAAACGTTACTAATATTACTTTGAAATGATTAGTTCTTTGATAGTGACATTTATCTGTCAGTTACTTACATTTGAATAACTGCGTTTTGTTTGTTTAAAGCATAGACTCTGGGATTTAAATTATAGATTTTATAAATTTATCCATAAAATATATAGAAAAAGTATTTATGCAAATCTATAGTATATTTAATAATCTTTAATTTTTATAATAACATTAATCTCGAAAAAATAATATTTAAAGGTATTTTTCGAAGAAAAACTATTTTGAGCTTCTAGTAAAGTGCCATTTCCGGTTATCCGATTTTCATCAAAATATAATGGGCTCTTTGAATTACAGAAAAAGTTTGAAATATAAGGTTTCAAAATTTTCTGAATGATAGTATTTGAGTTAGAGTGGAGGATCCACACATACATCATCGTGAAAATGTTAAAATTGGATTCTAGGGACCTTAAAACGTGCTCATTTACCAAAATCTCGATATGCGATTTTTAGCACGATCCCTGTACCTCCCTTACCAAGGGTAGCGGGAGGTAAAAATTAAAACAGATGAATATGGCAGTACAACAGTTTACAAGTGACATACCTTTAAAATATTCCTAAGTGCAAACCTGAAATAATAAAATACACTAGAAGTAGAGTAGTATGGCGGTCTCCTATCGAGCGCCGGAAATGCCTATGTTGTGATATATTTTGTTTTATATTTAGTTCAGTGGTTAAAATGTATCCACAAATATTTCATGTTGTACGCCTATGCACACGAAATGCAGTGAAGTTATCTGCAAGTAATATATCAGACTGCTTATAAATGACCTTGAATAGTCATCTTTCGTGAACCAAACTATAGCAGAAGGCTTGAATGTAATAAGAATTTGGAATAGGGCGCGAGCAGACACGTGACTCGAGCGATCTTGAAGTGCTTGGAATCAGCTGATTTGTGTGCGCGTGTCACTTTGACAAGAACAATGTAAATTTGACAAGTCCAATGTTTTGACTTATTTTGATTTTAACTACTAAATTGTTAATATTTTACAAATTTCAGGCAGTAAAACACATGAGCTTAAAAATAGTAACATTTTGACAGTTCAAAATTAAAATAAGTCAACACATTGGTTTCGTCAAATTGACATTGTCCTTGTCAAAATGACACGCGCACACACATCAGCTGATTCTAAGCACTTCAAGGCTGCTCGAGTCACGTGTCTGCTCGCGCCCTATAGAGTAGATGTGTGACGTAGATGTTAAGAGAATTAAAAACTGAACCAAAATCGATACATGAAATTGAAGCCATATAAAAAACCTAATTAATTTTCAATAAGAATGTAATTTAATTCCAATAATTTAAACTTCTCTCTAAAAATATCTGCAAATCAACTCAATTTTCACGATATATGAAGCCAGTGAAAATTTATTACGCATCTGGAGGTGACATGTCGACATGCGTCACAGCAAAAAGCTCTCCATGACATTTGACATTGAAAATTATTGTTATGAGGACGGTCATCAACATCACTGCCCAATCAACTACGCTTGATAAGCATTGTCGTTCGGGTGACTCTAATTGCTTGTTGTTGTTCGTATGCATTTTGTTTACAAATATATCTAGGCTAGCTCCACTGGGATGCAGGGAATTGGATGTCAAATACAAAAATAATCATTTTTGTGTTTGAAAAAACAGACATATCGATTTTGATCTCAGAGGAATTGGAAATAGAAAGAAATATTTCGATATAATGATGCTTTTCAAGTTTCAAACGGTGAAAAAGTTTTCTTTACGCAATTTGTACGATATTTCTTCAAAAAGCTAAGATTTCGTTTTGAATTTTTACCTTGTTTGGCGTATTTTTAAAGAACGAAAAAGAAAAGTTTTACTGGTTTATTAAAAAAAAATAATAATAATATTCTATACAATACTTCATTAACAGAATCTATTGTAGAATATTCGTTTTCTTTGCATAAAGGAAGCGGAATCGCGAATAGAATATATTAAACGTCTTTATTCAATAGATTATATATCAAATACGGAGAGATTGAATGATATAGGTTCCAGGAAAGTTCTGTAACTTCTGAAAGCCTTCGAATCTAGTCGAGGCCACACGAGAATACAGGCTTGAATGCTCAATTCGTGACGTCACAGCAAGCCTCTTGCTATCACGCTACGCCTCGAACTACAGCAGTGTAATCATAGGAAATATATGGAATTTTACACAAATTGGAAAATAAAATATAATTTATAAAAATATACAATTCGTGAATAACTATTCAAATATTATATAATAACTATTAAGGCCGGGAAACAACTTAAATTTTGTTTTAAAATCTTGTCAAAAACTCTAGTTCCAAAACCGGTGATGAGGGCGCGATTTATTTCTGCTGTCATTTAAATGTTATTTTTAGACTGCCAAAAAATCAATTTAGCGGCTATAAATTTTGAAAATATTTAATTGTTTGTCATTTTGATATCTGTCAAAAATGCTTATAACGTTTTTATACGGTTTAAAAAAAATATAAACGAATAAAAAATACAACAAATGCAAGTGTGAGTAATATTTGATTTATCTATATTTATATTATATTATAATATTATTTGTAATGCGTCAAAAATGACAGCGGGAATAAGTCACGCCAAAGCGGCGAATTTGGAACTAGAGTTTCTTTTTGACAGATATTGTGATGTTTCCCGGCCTTAACTAAACAAAGCCGATTTGAGTGCGCTTAACTGAGGTTTAAAAATCAGGCAAGATCATACAAGCCAAAAATCTGATGTGGACACCACACGACTTCCTTGTACGCAAAACTAACATGAAGTATAGACTCAATTATAAAATTGCACGTATTTGACGTAATTTGACATTAACATCTATTTTTTATTTTTTTGTTATTTTTTGTCCTAATCCATAGCAAGCTTCATTACAAAAACCAAAAAGTATATGTTTTAAATTTACATATATCGCTTATACAAAGGGCTAATTTAATAATACTTGACGTGCTAGACGCAGAATTTAATTCTCTAAAACTCTTATTTGAAGCATTTATTTCCAAAATCAAAATGAAACCAATTTATTCAAGAAAAACTGTTAACAACTTCAAGTAATATATCACTTGCTGTTAGCCTGTTGTAACCAAATTCTGCTATGTTATTCCAATTGATATAAAAGTCTTATATACTAAATTTGAAAAGTTTTGGATTATATTTTAATATAGTTTTTCATTAAAATCTATTATTGGCTTCAAATAAAGTACCTTTACTGGAAATTATGTAATGACCAAAAAGGGAGGTGCACAACTAGATGTTATAGAAGTCCTAAATACAAAATTTCAACTTTCTACGGCTTACCGTTTTTGAGTTATGCGCGATACGTACGTACGTACAGACGTCACGACGAAATTAGTCAGAATGCATTCAGGGATGGCCAAAATGGATATTTCCGTTGAAATCTGGAAACCGAAATTTTTCGCGAATACAATACTTCCTTTACTTTGTACAAGGAAGTAAAAAAGGCCAACATTTTCTGGTGATCATAAATTAATAAACATTATGTTTGTATTAAAATAATTTTGTAACCAGAATTTAGCGTTTCGTCTCTTTATTATACATAGTTATACGACTGCTAATATACGGAAGGCGGTGCCGAATGGTGCGAATTTGTCTCCGGTAGCGCTTATTTTTATAGTGAGACTCTCGTGCGAGAACGAGACGAGACCCAAAAAAATGAGCGAGGACGAGATTACAGATCCGAAAACGAGACGAGATCGATATTTTATATTTCTCGTTTAGTCTCGTCTCGTGTGCATCACTATACCCAGTGTTGCCAGGTGGGAAAAAAATATTTCCCTAGAAATTACATCGAAATTTCCCTAAAAATTCCCTATTTAGAAAAAATAAATAATATAAGACTGGTTGATAATAAACACGTTTCTTTTAAGGAAAAATTTATAATTTATAACAATAAATTTACACCAAAAATATATATTTTGTAATAATAAAACAAAATTTGTCCTAAAATTAACACGAGAATCGAACTTGATATAGATAGGTCTTTAACACAAGAAAGATTTTCTTAAATATCTGTCGCGTGAAACTTTAACACCCTCTTCTATACATAGAATTTTAGAGCATAAAATTATGAATTTTTTGTTGCCAATATTTTTGACTTTACGCTTTGGTCGCCGAGTATAAGTTTACTCGGCGATTTAAAATTATGGTAAAAGTAGATCCAGTACCTATGCCATTTAAAAAAATGAGCATCGGTTTAAGTGTTTTTTATAATCGCATACTACATCATATTTTACTGACTTTAAATGAAGTATACTCAAACACCAAAGGCATAAATTCCACAAATTTGGAATTAATGAATTAAGAATTTTATGTTTTGAGTTTACGGAACAGATAACATTTTAAAAAATACTGTTTGCCCAATAAAATACCTACGTTCATACCAAACAAAACAAGGAAGATATAAACGATAACATACCAGAAACGTATAAGCACAGTTCACATGATACCCAATTTACACCGATAATATGTAAAACTTATTTCCACATTTAAATTATTGTGGCGGAATATAAATTAGCTGTAAAAATTATTTCACAGGATAAGATTTTAAATATTAATTGAATAAAAACAGTAATTATTGAATATTTCCCTAAATATAAGAAAAATTCCCTTTTTCCCTCTACATATGAAATTTCCCTAAATTTAGGGAAATTTGCCTACCACCGGCAACACTGACTATACCTCGTATTAAAATTGGGTTATTTTAAAAATTAATACCGTTTTCTAAAATTTGATGTCCGTGTCATATACGAGTAGCTTTAAAATATAGTTTTAATATAAATGATCTATGTTTTAATTTGTTACTACGATGGAGGACCCCATTTTCGAAAATTTTTAACAATAAAGTCGGAAAATGAATATTTCAAATGAAAACGTTGTCTGTTAGTAGTGGCCTTCATAAGCAACAGGAAATTTTATTGATTACATTATATAATGTAATACTATATTCTGGGAAAGGAGAGAGACGAATATAAATGAGATATTTTCGTCATTATATTTCGAGAAAGTTTCTACAGTCAATCAAATGTTAATTACCACGATTCCGGACCGGAGTTAATTATCGTTTTTGAAACATGAAACCTATAAAGAGCTGTTTTTGCTTTTCATGTTACATATCCTAATTGCTCGCCTACTCTTTTGAAACTCATTACCGTTCAAAGTCCATATTATTCGCTCCAGATGTTATATCCTTTACTGTCTGCAATACAGCCGGAGTCGACTGATAATATTACATGGTTGACGTCCACAGAAGAGCTCAAGAAATGCGACAAGCACGCCATGATAGTGAAAATCGATGTGACGGAAAACACCTGTAACTTCAGCACAAATATCGTGCGACTGTGACTGTACACTGTTGCTATGGAAACAACTCTTCTGTATCACACTTCGGTCGATACCGACATTAGCGGGTCATGCGGTATCTGCAACGGAAGACATGGGCGGAGAATATGCGGTACACTCCATAAAGATGAAGCCACGGAATGAGAGTTTAGTCCCCTTTTCTTTAAAATAAATTGCACAAGTCTGTATCGCTAACTATTTTTGAGTTATGCCCCCCAAAACCCATAAACAACACCTTTTGGTAAATTTTTAAATAAATAAATATATCATCACGGCTTATTACCCATTGCTGATAATGATGAAATATTTGCACCGTGCGGGCGCTTACCAGGCGTCACCTCACGGGCACTCATTGCTGACGTGGAGAGTGCACCACAGGGATCAATTTTGTGCCATTTAAAATCCGAAATATTTGGCGTCGGTCGGGATTAAGCCCGGTTCCCCAGATTCGCGACCTGACACTCTGGCACGCGGCCACGAGACCCACATTTTTAAAAGTTTCACAAATCTATTTCTTATACTTTTAAATGCATTTCAAAACTCTGATTTTAATTTTTCAAACCGCAAATTAATTTTTTTTTTTTTTGTTTAACTCTAAAATGACTCAAAAGTTTTGGACCGAAGGTACAACATCAACGAGGTAGCGTCAAAGAATATCTGGAATTGTTGCCTAGAGCAAAGCCATAGACAAAATATATACTACTAGACTGAGTTTACAATGTTAAACGGTTGTGCCGAATTGAACCGGTGGACGCCATAACGAGACGCTAATTGAAAGGCGCGAAATTTAAACGTAGAAAAATATGTTTTCTGAAATTACAAATATAAACATTTTAAAAATAACAACCCACGATTCAACAATTCTCCCCATTTTATAAAACTTCAAGAAGAATTTGTTACCCCCAAATAAGTAAATAACATTTCCTTAGAAATAAGTCTAAGATAACTTTCTTCGAATGTCATTATAATTTACATTATTACTAAGATTATTTATAAAAAGTTTAATGAATTTGTTGGTATACTTCAAAACGAATGTTGGTTATACAATGTTTCTGTATGCGATCTAATACCACAATACCATTTTCAGAGCACGTGTATGCTACAACACTAGCGCCGTTATCGGTAGTTTTAGTCGCCAATACAGCTTGTATACATTGCCTGTGTTTCCAAATCAACATATGATCTGTGCCGTTTAAGCCATTCAATAGATGGCACTGTCAACACCGCAAATCTGAAGTAGCCGAAATTACATTGGGTAAACTTGTCTCTTGTCTCTAATTTCAGCCAATCAGAGAGGTCGAAATTATTCCCTATGCTCCGCAATACTGAATGGCTTAAATGGAACAATGTATAAGTGTAAAATTAATAAATAAAATTGTAAAACTAGTTATTATTAATGGACCTTTTCAATTTAACGGCTATCTCTTTCTATCGCTGCAAATAGTAAGAAAATGGCGCGAACAACTGCCAGTTGGGCTGTCCTACGAAACGTCAAAAATATTGCAGTCATTAAAAAACCTGTATTCTCAGTGAAAATTTGCTTCGTTAGACATTTTACCTTCAATAAACGCTTTTGTAACTTATTTCGATAAGATTTTTTAAAGTTATCCGAGATATTCTCACATTTTACGTCTAAATGTTTTAGAATCAAACGTCATAGATCTCAGCTGTTCTTACTATGCGCAGATCCCCATTGCGCATATCTTCTATCTCTTTAAATTGGAAAGGTCCATTAATATCATGTTGTTTTAATTTCTGATATAAACTTAATTTTTAAAATAAAGCGATTAGTGTTGCCATCTACGATACAAAGATTTCTTAGCGCGCTAAATTTGAGGAAATCATCAGTTCATATTAAACGCTCTATTTTTATAAAAATTAATTTAAAAATTAAGTTTAATGTGTCAGAAAATAAAACAACATGATATTGATTAATAATAACTAGTTTTACAATTTTATTTATTAATTTTACGCGTAAATTGATTTGGCAACACAAAGTACATAAGCTGTGTACTTGGCATCCTTGTGGGGCCCTACAAGCACTTGTCAAAGTCACGTGTTTACCCGTGCCACATTGTGACACAAATTATGGCGGTGGGCGGCGCTAGTGTTTGTACGTTGATAGTTTCATGGTAGGCGGCGTACAAGACGCGCGAGTCTCGATTTTAAAATCAGGCAAACAATCCAATTGCTTAAGAGATGTTAGGTCATCCTAATTATTAATCGACTTCAGTCTTTTGTAGTTTGCGAATTAATTCATATTTAAACAAAATTCTTTCACAAATACTCATTAATTTACCGATATTTTCGCATTCTTATCCAATATAGTTAAAATTTGACTATGATATTGCCCCATTAGGCAGACGGCAAAAATCTTATGGGGATTTAGAAGAAAGACTAGAATGAAATAGTTTTCTTTTTCCAAGCAATATTGTTCTGATTTTTGGGGCATCTGAGAAAATAGCCTAGAAGCGATTTTATGCTTAATCCGGCCCTGCGCTAATCATAAATAGAAGGCAGGTAAAAGTTGTGTATGCGATGTCGGTAGCTCTTAGTTTTCCAATTAAAGTTTACCACGAAATACTTTTATTTGTTCTGGTCGAGTCTATTTAATATAGCGATCCATTTTAGATAAAGTTTGTCGTAGTTTGTTCACGCAGTGTGCATTAGAACTTAATCAATTACTAACAACGGGAGCGCCGCTAGCAAATTGAATAAAAACAACGTTCATTTCAGTGCTTAATATCGTAAAAACCTTTAGCAAACTCAGCAAAAGCGCTCGTTTGTCCTAGAAAACAAATGACATTCTAGCAACAAGTTCACAGCTGCTGCGATGTAATCAACAGGTTCCTGTTTCCAACCACGCAGGAAAAATACAATATCGGAAGCAAGATAGGAAAGTAATGTGTATTCACACGACGTTTTATTGTTTGTTTGGAAAAGGACAGTAGCACGTCGTGTTCGTTGTTTACTAGAGTGGAAAGATTAACTTTCAAAAAACACACGAGAATTAGGTGTCGTATCACCAGAGATTTACCATTTACCCATGGCCTTGTTTAATAGTATTTTATGTACCAAGGGCGTTACGATGATGATAATGCCAGGAGGGCGACGCGGATCTAGCCCGTGGCCCTAGGGATTGATGTCCGATGGGCATTATCATCTAGAAACGCTCGTGGTGCATACAAGATTTTATGTCTCACTGGAATATGTCAAATAAGTTTTCATTTATAATAATTTTGATTACAATAATGCTTAAGCTTTGGCGTTGCTAAGGATATTTAATTGTTTTGTTTATTATCAACATTTATTTATTTTTATAACATCAACGTTCTATAACGTTGGAGATGATGGAATGAATGAATTTGATGTTTCGGAAGATATTTTCTCTAACACTACTATGGAATTCATACATTTTATAACTGAAAACTGTTACAGAATGAGGACATTCTGTCATACTGTTATGGAATAATATTCCGTAATAGGCAGTCACAGGCCACTAGTTTTTCAATTCACCCATTTAAAATACATGGGAAACGCAATTGTTTTCAAAATCAAGACGGTTTTGCTTGGCGCTTTGTTTCTTTTATTTTGTCACCTCAACTGCCTTAAATGTCAAATTATAAAAGAAATGATTACAAAATATTATTATACGCCTTGTTTTACGCATTTTGAAGCTTTTACATGGTAAGTTAAATAAAAATTATTGCTTTTATAACATACCAATAATATTTTATTATTTTTTACAAAAATGTCAAGTGTTGAGCAAAATATATTTTTTAAATAGTGTTAGATAAAGTATAGTCTAAAACTCGTATGGAACAGTATTTCCGCCACTCGCGAAACCGTAGACCTGGCCTACGGCTCGGCCTACAAACTTTTCGCTCGCGCGGAAATGATCTATTCCATACTAGTTATAGAATATACTGTTATCGAAACGGTGTAATGAAATTATTTTGAATGCTCCTGCATACTTTGAGGAAGAGAAACGCATAAATGTTCCCCTAATTATTTCATTCTCGTCTGTAGAAGATGTAAGTATTATATTTTGAGATTCGTTTTCACATGACAGATCTCAGTTCTTTATTTCTTATGCACTTACTTCTGAATATTATTACATTTTAGAGAGTTTATACTGCTTTAGATGTGTCACATGTGATGGTATAATATCAAAAATGAATTCACGCGTGGATAAATATTGTCCCCAAAAAAATTAGTGATCCGTCATCCGTCCAAAACAATGCGAAACGTTATAGTCTGCAATTGACGTAGTTACTATTTACATGTGTGGTGAAAGTAAAATGCTTTTTAAGGCCCTTTACATAATCAATTTTAAGTATTATAATTAAATTAAAATGATTTCTGTGTTGTGATGTCAAAGTTGTTTTCTTATATTAATTGCCGTAATCAATTAATGTATTAATTGTTGTAATTAATTCTTATTATTATTGGAATGAATTATAATTAAAAAGAAAATAATTTTCATTATATACCGTTCATATTATTTCTAATTTAAAGTCCATAAACGATGATAGGATTATAATGAGGGCATAATGAACTATTATGCCCTCATATAATGCCCCGGTTGTTATAAATATGCTTATACCGTGTGTCTGTCTTAAAAGTGTACATAGGAGATTAACATGGGCAATCAGTTTTTTGCAATTTCCTGCTCGCCTAATTATTGTAAGGAAAAACGCGTCAAATACAAGTTTTAGGGCATAAAATTCTGCATTTAAATCAATAAACAGAATTACCTTTACATGCATTGTAACGACAGAAATTAAATATGAAAATTTCGAAAATTACGTTGAAAATATCAACAGCCATGGAATTGAACAAAAAATAAATAAATGTCAAATAAATTAACTTACGTTGTGACAGATAAAACGTCAAGCATTTATTTATTTTTTGTTCAATTCCATGACTGTAGATATTTTCAATGTAATTTTCGACATTTTCATAATTAATTTCTGTCGTTACATAGCATGTAAAGGTAATTCTGTTTATTGATTTAAATGCAGAATTGTATGCCCTAAAACTTGTATTTGACGCGTTTTTGCTTAAAAAAATTAGGCGAGCAGGAATTGCAAAAAACTGATTTCCCATGTTAATCTCCTATGTACACCTTTAAGACAGACACACGGTATACACCGTATCCTACCAATAAACAGTTCATAATACTTTAGTGAGACATAAATTAATTTAGGGTATTGGACTAGAAGTTTGAAAACCTTTTTTTTTTGTTTTGTCTTAATTTCTTAAATGTTAGTCGAATGAGATTTCATAATTAACTGCTATTAGTGATTTTTATAGAACATGGGTTGTTTTTGTAATTTACTGCCTTATCTATGTCATGCATTTTCCAAGAGCTTTATTTGAATTTCAGATTTTATATCAGTTTATCTAGTGTGAGAGGGCGTAAGTCTATAAAAGAATGGCAAGGCGAGCTCATGAATTTTTTATGCTTCGTTTCACTTCGCACGGACACTTAAAAAGATTTATCTATCTGAAATTGTGCTTTATTTCCGTTCTACTGAAACGCAAAAAATTACTGAAAATTGCCTTCACTATAAAGTTATAAATTGCGCGGAACACAATTTTCAGCTTTTCTTTGATTTCAGAAGTGAATTCAGAATGGAATTTTCAGGTTTATGCTTTTACGTAGGTGACAAAAATCAAATAATAGGGGACTACTGCTCAATTGAATTAAGAGAAATTAGGAAAAAATATTGAAAGTATATGCTTAACAATGAATATTAATAAAGAAATAAAACGATATAATTGAAATACTTCGGAAATAAGTGGGTTTTTGTTATAGCAGCTTGTCACTCATATGAATTCTATATATATATATATTATTTTGATTGGCGACTTAAAGACGGCCTATAAATATATAACGAATACCCAGTTAGGGGGAGGAGCCTACTACCAATGGAAGTAGATAAATTCAAATGGCGGAGGCGTGGTTATCAGTCCAGTATTGCAATTCTCAAACAGTTTACAAGTTTATTAAATGATAAATAAATATTAAAAAGATAATAAATTTAACTAACACTATGATAAACAAATATTAACACTCATTTAAAGACTAAGAATATTATAAAACACTTAAACACGAAGATTATTTGTTTAAACAATTTTATTTATCTCACTTATTTATTTCATAGCCGTATTCCTTCGGGCTGTGATTATGATTTTGTGAATCCTAATTAATATAATCGTGATCCTTTTGAAACAGGATTTAAAAATTATATCAAGAAAACAACACAATCTAGTGTCAAATGTCAATGTCATATGCAGACTGTGATGCAGACTAATGCAAACTCTCCTATTTTATTTTATAAATAATTAATTGTCAAGTGTTAGTCAGAATTAAAAATGAATTATATTGAAGTAAAAAATAATGTTCTTGGTAAGGAATATGAAGTATATTTATTTCAAACAAATCTGTATGTGGTTCATTACACGCTTTTGTAGAAAAATCTTATTTCCTTTGATGCCACAAACCCCACATTCGTAAATTTCTACGCTCGAAATAGTATATTTTCAATTTGTTCTGAACTGAATCCATGTGAATCACTCAAAAAGGTTGATTTTGAAGGGTAGGGGGAAGGTTGTCTAGTGATCACAAAATGAGAAAATGGGGGATAACATTATTCTTCTTAATGATGATCACTTTTATCATTTAGATTGTGAATCACAGCCGAAGGAACACGGCTATATTACATTTATTTATGTTCACTACTCGTCGACCGCTTGTTTATTCAGAGTGTCCGGTTGCCCTCCCTGTAGAGTTTATATAGGTTCAGGCTTTCTTTTCTAGAATATTCGGAACGATAAAAACATTGAGTACAATAGATCACGTCACCCAAGTAATAAAACAGGTCTGAACAGGTCTGTTTACGCCGCCCATGGAGGTAGTATAAATATGGAGGGAGTATTTGCAATCGCTAGTGAAGCATGTTTCCCCTCTACAAGGTGTAGATATGGGCTTTACCTTAGACCCCTCTATTCCTGGTCTAAGGGCTTAACATTAGTTGAAGTTATAAGGTTGTTGCTGTCAACCCTTGAATTGCTACATGTAAGTTTTCTTGCAATCATATTAAATTCTTCATTTAACATAGGTAATTATTTACAAATTGTTTGAACAATGATGTTTTGTTGTGTTGTGGGGTGCTCAAATACGTCAGGGGCAAAAAGTAGTGGAGATAGAAAAAGAAATGAAAATTAGAAGAAAAATTTCATTTTATCGGTATAAGAAAACTTTTTATGATAATAAACATTTATCATGATTTAAATTTTTTATCAATTTATATTTTTCTAACTTGTCATTATCTTGTGTATTATGTAATAATAAATAATTGAAAAATCTAATACTTTGAATGTATTAAAACAATTTTAATTTCCTACAAATCTAGCCTCTTCCTAGCCTAGATCTATTGATTTAAATAAATAATGTAAAAGATAACCGCATCGATCACAGGTAGATGGAATTTTAATTATTTATAATAATTTTTCTATATTCTAATTTCTTCTAAGCACATATTTGCTTAAAAATATATACGTTTAACAATATTACTAGAAATAATTTTTTTTATTTCAAATATTTGATTTTATATTTGCCGCGCGAATCCCCACATCAATGTGTATTAGAAGGAGGAGCTACAGTACCTGCGTTCGCCCCCACAGGTCTTCACTCCCCTTACCCATAGTTCAAGTTTAGGTTCTCCATATTTATTCCTACCTCCATGACGCCGCCCGATCTCCCGTGGCTATTGCGTCATTATTAAAAAAACACTCGCTCATCGCTGAGGCAACGGACGCGAGGCTGCGACAGCGACGGCGGGCGCTCCACGTGTATTTTTTTATTAATTATTTTAATAAATTGATTATTTATGTATATTTCCAATACTTGATCTCAAATAGTTATTTATGATATAAGCGTTAAAAGTGACATTTTATTTTGTGAGAACCTTCGAACGAAATAAAAACACTTTTAACACGTATATCATACACTATTTTTTCTACAAACACTATTTTTTAATTTAAATTTGTATTTCTAATAATTTTTTGACATTCACTTTTAACACTAGTGCCAAAAGTAACAATGATCTGTCACTTTTAACACTGGTGCCATAAAATGACATTTTAACGCTAAAAACAAACATTAAAAAGCCCACTTTTAATAGATTTGTAGAAAAAGTTATTTTAAATATATGTTTTTATAAGTGTTGAAAAAAAAAAAACAATTTATGTGAGTACAAAACAATAATTAGCGAATTCCACCCTTCACTGTTTGAGAATAAAATGAGCTTAACGTCTACGTCAAAAAATATTTAAAAAATATATTACGGCTTAACCAATAAAATAACAATTAAACTTTCTAGAACGAAATATTTCTCTGTTGCTGATAAAATTGTTTTGTTTGTAGATTCTCCAATCGATTCAAACGCGAGCTAGAGCTAAGCCCCGAAGATATCCTAACCCTGCTATCCCTTTGGGATGAAGAACACGGACGACAAGCTTGGCCACGCTATGAAATGGAAGAACCAGAGCAGAATTCTTTAGACGAACCGGACGAGAGCTGGTTGGAGACGCCCGTCTACCCCGGAGTACGAAATCCGGTACCCATGGAGTTCCCACGCGTCAATCCGTATGATACGCCACCTGTCTTCGCTGCTAAGCGACAGTGGGGTGGTTTCGGCGATAGCAAGAGGAAGAGGTAAGTAAAAGATACATGAGAAGATATTTATTGTTGTTTGATGTTTGGCATTATTCTGTAACTCTACGCTAAAAATCAGTAGGGTACCTTTATAACCAGGGTATGGCCATGGGTCAAGATCTCCGCCATTGTCGGTCCCAAGTCAAACATACTGAGAATTCATTTCCCTATTTATTTGTAAGAAATGTGATACTATATTATAAAAGAATATTAAATAATCGCATTATGAATTTATAAAGGCAATAAAAAAAAATCTGATGTAGCCAGCACATTACCTTCCGTCAGTTCTATGTATTTTGTATAAATGTCATACAGAAAGTTCCTTGAAAAAGATTATATTTCTTGTACATTACCTTAAGACAGTTGTATGTATTGTAAACAAATTCCAAACAGAAAGTTTCTAACAAAAGATCCTATATTTCCAGTAAAATTATAACATAAACATACTGTCAACTGCACTTGACACTGACACCTTTCAATCAGAATTTTCTATTTTCTTAATGTAGCAGCTGTTTCCAGAGTTATAGCAAAGCTGACTAATATACATGATATTTAATGTCTTTATAATTTTTTAACTCTATGTCCATTTAATATGAAGTATAAAATGCATTCAAATCGTATAGACAATAAATAATTCTTTAATATTTATAATAACATTAAATGTGAAAAAATGATATTTAACATCGTTTTTTCAAGAAAAACTGTTAAAATCTTCAAATGAGGGTACTTCCGGTTGACCAATTATAACCAAAATCTAATCAGCTCTTCACATGGCTGTAACGAAGAGGAATACGAAAGAATTATAATTTTTGGAATTGTAGTATTAGAGTTATCGCATTAGAAAATTTTGTCACACACAGACACACACACACACACACACACACACACACACACACACACACACACACACACACACACACACACACACATACATACACACACACACACACATACAGACATCATCGTAAAAATAGTAAAATCGTATTCTAGGGACTCTAAAACGTGCTTATTCATCAAAAACTCACCACCGAATTTTTTGACCAAAGACAATACCTTCCTTACCTAAAGGTGACGGAAGGTAATAATTTATTTAAGAGATACACAATTATTATTATTATGACATACATTTAGAGGTTATGTAGAATATAGGATATGGGTTGTTATTATCACATCTAATTTACTATCTGTAGTTATTATTTACATAATAATTATATATTCTAAACTCCCCTGTTAAAAATTTAAATTTTTTGTTTTAATATTGGTAATTTTTAGTTGTTTTCAATATTGTCAATAATCGTGGTGAGTATCTTAACAAACTACACAAGTATATGAAATACAAATATTACATACACTTTAAATACATATTAAAATGATATATAATAGTTATTTGTATATCAAGGCCGCGAATCACTCTAGCGTGCCGAGAGAAAAATTGTCGCCGAGGCTGCTTGCGGCCGAGGCAAGACAATCTCGAGGGCGCTAAAGGATTTCGCGGACAAGGTGTACACAATATTTTTTGTGCAACCGTAAAAAATATCTAATTACAAATTTTATTAATTATAAACAGTTTCAATGTAAATAGAAAGTTAACTTTCAAGGTGGCTATGTGATTAACATTTGATGAACAAAACCATGCAATTCTCAAGTGTCAAAGTGGTTGTTTACCTAATTTCGCGGCCTGTATTACGGCTGCGAAATGCTTATTTCGCGTCCGGTTGCACAAAATAGCGCAAAATGGGACATTGTCGATTGAGAGGTTGTTGACGCGCGACGCATGAGCGCGGCATTCTCTCGAAATCGACAATGTCCATTTGCGCTCGAAACACACGATTTTTTCTACAGTCGTCCACCATAACAAAAAAATAATAAAATGTACACTTCGTACTTACAGTACAACTCAATAATTTTGCAGTGAAGATAGGAACGTACTTATTCAAATTAGACTTCAAGATATTGTTTTGGCTTTCGTTTTTACAAAAAAGTTAATGCCAATTTTGTAATGAATATTATAAGTTTTTGTATAATTTATTTGTTTTAAGTACATTAAACTAGTGCAGTGGAAAAGTGGATGTCCATTGGGAGCGTTCACGCCAGACTTTTGCAGGTGGCAGCACAACTGTTTACACAATTGATTTTATATTTAATCTTGATTTATCTTTATTTTCCATTCTCCTTGGGCTATTGCTTCAATCTAATCTAAGCATTTTATACTTTTGTTTTTGTAAATAAATGCCCTATTTTATTTTCACAGCAGTCCGGCATTTTGTTTGGTTATGTAATATACCGACAGAGCACTTATATGTCAGGTTGACTTGTGAAGGTGATAAATGTGTAACTACAGTGCCATTAGTTCCTGATTAAACGTCTCTATTAAGAATGTAGACAAGTGACATTTCTCAACATTGCATAGTTAGAAATTTGGATAGCGAGCGTTTTTCTACTTTGTCGCGCATGTGTTTTTCTACAGTCTATATACAAAGTAGCCATTTGCGCTCTCTTTTGTCAACGCAAAATGTCACTTTGCCGCTCTAGAGCGACAAAGTAGAAAAACGCTCGCTCCTCAAATTTCTAACTATACAATGTTGAGAAATGTTACTTGCCTACATTCTTAATGGAAACGTTTAGTCAGGAATTAATGACACTGTAGTTACACACTACCCACTTACATACCCAAACAAAATGCCGCACTGTTGTAAAAATAAAATAGGGCATTCATTTACAAAAACGAAAGTATAAAATGCTTAGATTAGATTGAAGCAATAGCTCAAGAAGAATGGAAAATACCGATAAGTAAAAATAAATAAAAAATAAATTTCTGTTATGGTGGAGGACCCCATTGTGGCGACTGCAGAAAAAATCTTCTGTGTGTTTCGAGCGCAAATGGACATTGTCGATTTCGAGAGAATGCCTCGCTCCTGCGTCGCGCGGCAACAACCTTTCAATCGACAATGTCCCATTTTGCGCTCTTAATACACAAATAGCTATTTTCAGTAAAATAAAACAAATAGCCACGAAAATATATAATAATTTGCACAAGAACACATATGTTAACAGGACCGAAAATGGCGGAAGAAACTCGAGCCTCGCCATGGCTATACCCTGGTTATAAAGGTACCCTAAAATTAAGTTGCCAATATGTAACGAGCTGAAAGTGTGAATCAAGTGTGAATATCTAATAACTATCTCATTAGTATTTATAAATAATGTGGTCCTGTTCATGTTTCAGGTTCATGGTATCCCGTAAACGATCAGACCCGACGCGGGAGCTTCGCTATCTAGCGGGGCCCGGTAATCGGGAGGATCTTTATTCGCTCACGCAGCTGTTGGGCCCCCCACCTAGAGATGTAGGGCTCCCAGTGTACCACCGTATGGTGTTGTAATTGTAATCATATCCACCCACTACAAAACACATATACAACGTTGTTTCATCAATATCTATATCAAATATTATGTATATTTTTGAAAATTGAACTAAAGTCTATACGAGTAGTTATAAATTATTTTCGATGTGTGTTGATGTTGATATGTAACAGAAATAATATAATAATTGTATCTAATAAAAATTGGCATCCTGCACGATCCATTATAATACTTTGTTGAATATGAGTTATTTTATTACCTTTAAACATTTTCATTTCATTTTCTAGATATGTACTCATAAATATTTACGATTTAAATAACACGATTGTTTTTAAATTGTAAAAAAATCTGGTGTGGCCAACACAATACCTCTCGCCATTTACAGCCCGAGTCACAAAAAAGATTAAGTTTTTTGGATTAGCGAATTTTGCTCTAATTTTGATAGTTTATTTCTTAAAATATAGTCTAATCTAATCCAAGTAACTACCTTTTTTTTAAACCCCTCAACAGGATTAAATCCCAATTACAGAGTGGGTTCATATTCACACACATCCATGCCTTAGTGGGATCGAACCCAGAGCCCTGAGAGCACTCATGACAGGAGGCGTTGCTCTAACCATTGAGCCACCGGAGCTATAATAAAATGAAGATTGAATTTTAAATACCGGGATAAAATAGAATTCACCCGTGGAATTCACTAATCCAAAAATAAGGATTAGCTTAAACATTTTTGTTAATTTTTATTAATCTAAATACATACCTACATATTTACTTATGCTGGAAACTGTATTGAATTCCTTTTCTATTGTTATATTTACTTTTTTCTTTTTAAAACGTTACTAATATTATTTTGAAATGATTAGTTCTTTGATAGTGACATTTATCTGTCAGTTACATACATTTGAATAACTGCGTTTTATTTGTTTAAAGCGGAGGCTCTGGGATTTAAATTATAGATAATTTTATAAATTTATCCATAAAATCTATTGAAAAAGTATTAATGCAAATCTATAGAAAATTTAATAATCTTTAATTTTTATAATAACATTAATGTCGAAAAAATAACATTAAAGGTATTTTTCGAAGAAAAACTATTTTGAGCTTCTGGTAAAGTGTCATTTCCGGTTATCCGATTTACACCAAAATGTAATGGGCTCTTTCCATTACAGAAAAAGTTCATTATACAAGGTTTCAAAATTTTCTGAATGATAGTATTTGAGTTAGAGTGGAGGATCCACACACACATAAGCACAGACATCATCGTAAAATGTTAAAATTGGATTCTGGGGACCCTAAAACGTGGTCATTTAGCAAAATCTCGATATGCGATTTTCAGCACGATCACTATACCTCCCTTACCAAGGGTAGCGGGAGGTAAAAAATAGGCCAATCTTATAAAAAAATCCATGTGAAGATTTTCCTTCGGTATTTTCTTTGTATCAGTATAAGGAACACTGTGTAAAAACTCCATTGCAAAATCGTGTCCTCATAAAAAAATATTCAAAGTCAAAGGTGGCGACAATCAGTTTTTCTCAAATATCTCGTGAAGTATTGCGTTTACGTGAATTTGAGTTATTATAAAATTTGTTTACTATCAAAATCTGCACAAAAAAGGTTCTATTGAAAATTTATGTGGGACCAATAGTTTTCGAGATATGAGGCAAAGATGGCAAGGCACATATTCTGGTGTATGCAGACAATATGACGAATTTATGCGCAGAAAAGTAATATTATAGACACATTAATATAAGTCTTCCGTTGGGGGGTATCACAAAATTTACGTGGGACCAATAGTTTTTGAGATATGAGAAGGGCTGAAACACATTCATTATTTCATATTTTTTAATAAAAATGCATCAAGAATTAAATTTGGTATAATTTTTATTGCTACAAAATTTTACTTTCCAATATTCATGAATAAATTGAATTTTACATAACTTGAAAGTTCATCTCTTATTTTTTTTAACTAAAAATTTTAATTTATTTTTATTTTATTTATTTTTGTTTAATAGACTTGAAATTAGGTTGATTGCGTTACTTCATAGGCAGCACGGCATTCCAAATCCAAACTTGTTTGCATTGGTCTGCGTCTGCGAAGTTCTCACTGTACCGCTCTCTCTCTCACTCGTATAGCAGCCGTCCTGAAGCAAAGATGTACGTGGTTTTGCTGTGAAAAATGCATTTGAAAGTGCATTTATTATGGTCATAATGCATTCATTGATAACTGTTTGTGTTGTGTGAATATATTATTGTTTTAATAGTGAAATATTATTAACTATTGTTGCTAATTAACAATCGTAAGTATGTAATTATTGATATAGAAATCACATGGTAAAATGTTTTAGTCAATCTTTGAGTTCAATATCATAAATTATTTTTATCTATCAATGTTCTTTCACATACATACAAATATGATTCAAAATATTAATTTTATTGTATACAGACAAATTATCAATGTTAAACATTCCATAGCAAACATATTGAATAATAAACGACAATAAACAATAACAATTGTTTTAAAGTAATTTATTTATTAGAAATCGATTTTAATGCATTCAATATCAATAGCAAACAATAATTTAATATTTACATATTTCTCAATTTTCAGGTGACAATCATACTTTGGCAGCAGTACATAACCTCCCGCGAATTTGGAATGGAGATTGCTGAGTTCCTGAGCAGCTGAGTACGAGGATGCAGAGATGCCAAGGAGCTGAGTCTTCTATTCTAATGTAAGTCATTTAAATGTTAAATCAATTTACTTTTCTTTCTTGAAAATATCGAAGACAATGATATGACGTAAGCGCAATTTTGATAATGGGGTTTTATATCATTGTAAGTTGTAAAGAAATTATTATAAGGCAGCATACTTTACTTTAAATGTTTAAATTGAGGGTTTTCGTAAAAAGAAAATTATGAAATATGACTTTGTTTTAATAAAAGTGTTATTTATTATAAACGCAATGGGTGTTAATTGAAAAGGTTATAGAATTATTATTATAAAATCAGGTAGGCAGTGGTAAAAAAAAATTGCATTTGTATAATTTTAAACCGTTATTTATCTGTCATTTAGAACTTATTTAAATATGTAATCAATTTATTAAAGTATCGCTGTGAGTGGGAGAAAATATGAAATTAATTACAGACAATTTTCGAACCATGATTTATTAGTTGACAGCTGACATTATGTAATCCGTTAACGACCGGCACTAAATACCATCTCTTTCTATAATGTAACTAAATGTAATATAATATCGTTTGATTTGAAAATGGCCATAACCATGCGCCGAAACATCGTCTATAATTGTATTTCCAACTGACCACAAATATACTAGACAAAAGGTTTGTTCGTTCCGCTATGCTGCGTTTTACCGCAAAACGCGGCTGTAATTGTCGCTGCGTTTTGCGATTCACTGCCAATCGCCGCGGTAATAATTTAAGTTACTAAAAATTATTTTTCTGTTCGATCCGTTTACGTTAAATTATTTTCGAATATACTTCAGACTATTATAATTATAAAGGATACTCAGTAATAGTATATTAAAGAACGTGTTTTATAAGACATGTTTATTTTCGCACGAAAGTCTTATAAAATTTCTTTATACTATTTTTTATATTTTGCGCCTTCTACAATAACATTCACTTAATCAAATTGTGATTATATTTGTAACCTTTTGTACATTTTCATGTTAATAATCTTCCCTAAATAAAAAATAATAATAATAATTTCGACATTATTATTAAAATGAAAATAATTATATACAATTCTTTTTACCTTTTCTTAATACTAATAACAATTTGTTTCATGCATTTTATAATTAGTTTTCGTTAATAATAATTCAAATGTTTCAAATATAGTATATTTCATTTTAATAAAACAAGCAGTGACATCTAGCGAATACTCCGTGAAGGGACTTTACATATACCTATCCTTAGTTGTCTCTTTCTGTTCAGCCGAAAACAAAACAAATGCTATGAAGTTACATCTAGAGTATTTGTGATCGTTGGTATTTCCAACAATAAACAAAGCGTATGAAGCTTCAATCCTATAAAATTCCTATCAAACATATCGTGTTTTGTTTTTCATGTTTTGTTTACCTTAATTAGAAATCGTAGATAATGTATAAATAATAAATTTATTGAAAAATATAATAAAATTAAAATATAAACAATATAAATATGTCTAGATGTATAAATATAATATAAAGTATAAAAATGGAAATAAAAAATAAATAAAATAATTGCAACTATTTTTATGGTGGAGTATAACCTGATTCTTCACTTAATGAAAGTGTATATTTAAAATATTGAAGATAAGCGAACATAGTTGTGTTCCCGTGCATGTAAGCAACATCCATGGGGGTCTTCATCAATTTGTCTTTGATATCATAAGAAGCTCCATTTGCTATTAGCGCTTGAGCCATAGGGAAGAATCCTGTCATAGCTACCATATGCATTGCTGTGCGTCCTGTCATTTTGTCCTGGATATTAACGTCACAGCCTTTATCCATGAAATCCAAAAGATAATCAAGGCGTTTCATATTGATGCATTGAAGCGCGCCCTCTGAAATTTTGAACAAACCAAGAAATAATGGAGTCCTGCACCATAACAAAAAATTATAAAATGTACACTTTATACTTAAAGTATTACTCAATAAATAGCGATTAAAACAATTTTTTAATAATTACTTCGCGAGATATTTATGTATAAAATGGCGAATATGGAAGTTATATTTAATAGGGTATTCTCTCACATTTTTTTTATTTATTTTTCTTAAAGAACAGTTATATCTAAGAGTATCTGTGAAAACCCGAGTAAAAAATTCCTTGTAATAAGCAAGATATTAATTTTTAAAATTTGATTTTCTTGTGTCACGTGATAGTGACGTACTAGGTCATCAATTTTTAATATTAGTAATCCTCGGAGAATACCCTATTATGAAAAATTGTTAAACTATTATTCACGAAAGATGACTATTCAAAGTCATTTGTGAGCCGTCTGATATAATATTACTTACAGATAACTTCATTGCATTTCGTATTCATAGGCGTGCAACATGAAATATTTATGGACACATTTTAACTGAAAAAATAAGAATAATTCATTTGAAAATTATGTTTCTTTCTACATAATGCCTTTCTGAAAGATTTATGTTCTTCAATTATGTTTTTGCAAAATACAAAAACATAGACAACTTATAAACTAAGGAATAATAATTTGATTTGAACGTCAACGCCACTGGGTAAATATTACCACAGAGGGCAGTGTAGTAGATAATTAGGTATGTGTAATTCTACGACATATGTCATTATTATTTATAGTGAGTTAGAAAGTAATGCCAGTATTTACGTATATCTATCACACTACATAAATTAAATAGACATAGGTCAAATAATCTTTCTCTTTCTAATACAAAATGTTGCTAAGCTACTGCTATAAAGTGATGTGTATTCTTTCTTCGAACAACCGACCTTGAATAGTCATCTTTCGTGAATAATAGTATAGTATATAAACTTATAAGAAATGCACTTTTATTTCATAATTTACTGCATTGATATTGGCACCAATATGGCGGACGAGTCAGCTATGAATTATCTAGTAGCTGTGGGTGTCGCCGTGACGTTATGTTGACATTAAAAATCAAATGCAGTTAAACTAAAAACTACGAATTGCTTCAAAATGAAAAGAACTTTCACTTAAAATAAAAATCTGATGTGGGCAACACAATACCTCCCGCCATGTACCGCCCGAGTCACAAAAAAGATTAAGCTAATCCCGAGGCTAATCCTTATTTTTCAATTAGCGTATTTTACTGTAATTTTGGCAGTTTATTTCTTAAAATATAGTCTAATCTAATCCAAGTAACTACCTTTCTTGATAATAAAATGAAGATTATATTATAATAGAATTCACTAATCCAAAAATGAGAATTAGAATGAACTTTTTTGCGCATCGTTAATTTTTATTAATCTAAATACATACTTACATATTTACATATGCTGTATTGATTTGCTTTCCTATTGTTCTATTTACTTTTTTCTTTTTAAAATGTTACTATTATTAATTTGAAACAATTAGTTCTTTGACATTTATCTGTCAGTTACATACATTTGAATAACTGCGCAACCAAGGAGTTTTGTTTGTTTAAAGCGTAAACTTCGGGATTTAAATTATAGATAATTTTATAAATTTATCCATAAAATATACTGTGTGTCTGTCTTAAAGGTGTACATACGAGATTAACATGGGAAATCAGTTTTTTGCAATTTCCTGCACGCCTAATTATTAGTAAAAACGTGTTAAATAAAAGTTTTAGGGCATAAAATTCTGCATCTAAATAGATAAACAGAATTACCTTTACATGCTTTGTAACGACAGAAATTAATTATGAAAATGTCGACAGCCATGGAATTGAACAAAAAATAAATAAATGCTTGACGTTTTATCTGTCACAACGTAAGTTAACTTATATGACGTTTCTGACAATTTGATGTAATGTCAAGCATTTATTTATTTTTTGTTCAATTCCATGGCTGTCGATATTTTCAACGTAATTTTCGAAATTTTCATATTCAATTTCTGTCCTTACAAAGCATGTAAAGGTAATTCTGTTTCTTGATTTAGATGCAGAATTTTATGCCCTAAAACTTTTATTTGAATGGAAAAGTTCGAAAAACAAGGTTTCAAAATTTTCTGAATATGAATATGAGTATTTGAGTTAGAGTGGAGGATCCACACATACATACATACATACATACAAACATCATCGTGAAAATGTTAAAATTGGATCTAGGGACCTTAAAACGTGGTCATTTAGCAAAATCTCGATATGCGATTTTTAGCACGATCCCTATACGTCCCTTACCAAGGGTAGCGGGAAGTAATAAAAAAATCAGAGTGCAGGACCCGTAGAGGCGGGATAGACAGGGCCCATACACAATTTAAAAAAATATTAAACTTCATAGCAAAACATATTATGTATAATTTTTGTTTAGATGAACAATTATCTGTTAATTTAAATACGTAACTATTCACTTGAACATAAATTTCAAAAAAAAAAAAAAATAATAATTAATCTAACTTAAATCTTTTAACATTTGTTAATAATTTGTCGTTAATTTAGGGATGATTTTCAACATTGTTATACTTAATTTCTGCCGTTACGATGCACTTAAAATTAATTGTTTTTATTGATTCCTAAACAGAACAGTATATTTTTACCTTCCGTCACCTTCAGGTAAGGAAGGTATTGTCTTTGGTCAAAAAATTCGGTGGTGAGTTTTTGATGAATAAGCACGTTTTAGGGTCCCTAGAATACGATTTTACTATTTTTACGATGATGTCTGTATGTATGTGTGTGTGTGTGTGTGTGTGTGTGTGTGTGTGCGTGTGCGTGTGCGTGTGTGTGTGTGTGTGTGTGTAACAAAATTTTCGTCTACGATAACTCTAATACTACAATTCCAAAAATTATAATTCTTTCGTATTCCTCTTCGTTGTATCCATATGAAGAGCTGATTAGATTTTGGTTATAATTGGTCAACCGGGAGTACCCTCATTTGCAGATTTTAACAGTTTTTCTTGAAAAAACGATGTTAAATATCATTTTTTCACATTTAATGTTATTATAAATATTAAAGAACATTGTATTCTTTATACGATTTGACTGCATTTTATACTTCATATTAAATGGATATAGAGTTATAAAATTATAAAGAAATTAAATTTCATAAATTAGCCAGCTATGCTAGAAACAGCTACTATAATAAGAAAATTCTGATTGAAAGATGTCAATGTCAAGTGCAATGACATATTCGTAGTATATTTGTGTTAGGATCTTTTTGCTCGAAATTTTCTGTATGAAATTTGTATAAAATACATACAACTGTCGAAAGGTAATGTACATACTAGAAATTTATAATATTTTGCAAAGAACTTTCTGTACTGATTTTATAGAAAATACATACGCATTTACGAAAATTCTACCGGGAGATACCGCATATACCGACTGCGTTCGAAAACACGAGTGGTAAAAAGTTACCGTGTTCGAAAATTGTTCAGTATCTAGCAAAATCCATCTACCGGATTCAAGAAGAATCTAATCTCAAAAAAAGGTAGTGATGCAAAGCGAAGCGTGCTCGGTAAAATTGGAAATGTGTTCAAAGTAGGACTTTGCTTATTTTGTTAACTACGTCAAATTTGTAACCTGTTTTAAATTTTCAAATTTTTTCGTAGGTTATGGATCTACCCTGTTTACCATTTGCGTTCTTAAAATATCGATACCGGTAGCTATAAACTGATAAAAGCTGTTTACCGGTAACAGTTCACCGGTAGAATTTTCGTAAATACCTCATATAACTGACGGAAGGTAATGTGCTGGCCACATCAGATTTTTTGAAGCTGTTTTTATCACGTCTAAATTAAGTTTACTTGGGCACTAAAGCAGTAAATTTGAAAATGTTGACAATAAAAAAATTCATATTTTAAACTTTGACATACCAACAATAATAGGCATAATTTTTCCATTATTCCTATCAGGATCAGCTCCATATTCAATCAACAGATTCATATTTCTGTGAGATGGATTGTCAAGAACTGCTAGATACAATGGTGTTTTCCCAAAAATATTTTCTGTGTCAGCGTTTGCACCATTTGTTAATAATAATTCCACAATAGATTGGTTTTTAAATTGTACAGCGGTATGCAATGGAGAATTTCCATATTTGTTGCGTTTGTTAACATCAGCTTGATGTTTGATAAGACGACGAACTGCCTCTACAAAATTTCTGAAAAAAATGATGCTATTGGGATTTAATTAAAGAGCTAAAATTCAATTCCGGAATTATATGACCGGAAATCGTAGTTACGAGATATTTGAAAAGACGACGAATTGCCTTTTCAAAATTTCTGAAAAAAATTATGGTATTGGGATTTAATTAAAGGAGCTAAAATGGGCCCGTCCAACTTTTTTGGAATTTTTTATGTTACGAAGAATTTAAAAATAGAAATTCCGTATTTTTTGTTTTCTTGAAATTACGCTTAATAACGCCTAAAATAATTATGAAAGTTTTGGCGTGAAAGTTCTGACGTTAGCGTCACTCCGTTATAAGTAGAGAGAACCGACATACGTTACCATTAATATGGCAATATACAATAAATGTTGCATGAATAAAAATACATATCCATTACAAACTGTGATCAAAAGTCTTTAGAGATATTGGTAATAGTGTTATTATATCATTTCAAAATATATATTTGTTTGATTTACGTATATGAATAGATATAGTAGTGTTAAATGTTAATTTATGTAAAACTACGGTAGTACATATTGTACATAAATAAAAATCAGGTAGGTAAGTAAAATTAATAATTTTTGCTTGTTTTCATAATCAAGTTAATTATTCGCTTTAATTAATGTGACTTTAAGACTTTCTTTAATATAATATTGTAGTTTTCATACTCACCTAGTGCCATTATTATAATTAAAATAGTATTTAAACTATTTTCTATTTATAATTAAATACAACAAAGACAGTATTGATTACAATAATCAAAGCATAGTTCATAATAAAAAGTAATCCACCATTTACATTATTATTTACTAAATGATTACAACAATGACAAGTATTAAGATTACAATAATTAAAACAAAAATTATAATATAAATTTATTTAATAAGTAAATGTTCATTTGATATTAATAAAAAATTACTCGGATATATTAAACATGTGTTTGTTAGAGTATGTGTAAAGCCAATCGCGAATTTATGAGCAAAATATGCATGGTCCACAGTATAGTGACATTTTCACATGGTAACTGGACGACTGTAATGACGCTGACGTCACAACATGGCGATCATTTTACGCTAAAAACTTTAATTACATTATTATAGGCATAAAAATACAAAATATATAGCATTTTTTATTTCGTTTTCATTTATTTATATTCAAAGTTCATATGCGACATGTAATTTTTAAAAAGTCGAAGACTTGGACGGGCCCATTCAATTCCGGAATTACAATTTTTATAAGTTATATGACCGGGAAACGTAGTTACAAGAGTTATCCGAAAAGTAAAGTTACAAGGCGCATAGCTCTCGGGGAGAAATTTTGTATTGTACCGTTTTTTATTTATTTATTTGAGTGAAGTGTAAATATTAGACATCTATTAATTAAAATTAAGAGTTTATTAAACTATAATGAAAGCTACTATTACTAATATTAAACAATTATTAAAAACTAATTAAGACTAAAACTATAATTAACTAGATAGCACTAACACTACTATTTATTTCCACGATATTACAAATTATTTATTTCACTACGCGTTCCAATCTTAGACTGCCGCTCTGTTGTAGACTTTTTACGCGATATTTATATCACTGTATATTTATAAAGTTCAACTGTCCGCCTACCGACCTCCACAACGTCTATTTACTCAACTAAAAGAGAGAAAGTTTCCGAGTGGGAAGAGAAGAAGAGCGTGTATGAATGCGATTATGAATGTGGCTGAGGCGAAAGAAGTGTGCTTAGACAGGAATGTGTGGCGAAGGATGATTGTTTCGTAACTATTATTGTGGCCCGGTTGCGGTATTTCGCTACCGAAAATCGGTCACTTTAATATGTTAAGAGAGGAATATATGTTGTACCTATGATGTCAAGTTAGTAAGAATGTTGTTGAAAGAGAGACTGATTATTTTTTGGATGATGTTATTTTTATTCTTTCGGGTTTGTGCTAACCCACTAAGTGGGAAATGCGTGATTCAGGCTACAGAAACCCATATTATGTAACATGCCGAGACCATGTAGTAGCCTATGGATAGTACTTTTCTTCCAAGCGCTAGATGGTGCCAGGTGCAATATGGCCGACGCGATAAAATTAAGAAATTGCATATTTCGAATTGATCTATAGAAAGCCGCGGAATTTCAATTTTGAAGACAAGTGTTTTAGTCATTTATGTCAAATTGTCAAATTTATATATGACTTAAAATCACCTTACAGTAAAAAAAGCGATTAAATTAATATTAAACGATTTTTTATACGACTATTGTTAATTTCTGTTCAGTAACGTAAAGTTAATGGTACGTAAAATGTTTATTGTATTTTAATAAAAATAATATACAAGATTTTAAATATTTCTTTTAGATATTTTACGGCTGTGCACTACACTACTAACATTCATGCCTGGGAGGGATTCAAACCCGGAACATTAGCTTTGCGATTACGTTGCTCCTACGCTATTTTGCTCGGCTATCAACATTATTCTTCACTCTTAATTATTCTGATCTAAAAACATTTCAAAAATGTATGCATTTATGATTATTACGAATCATTGCAATCATTATGTAACAAAAATTTGATGAAATCAGAAAATATACTTTTTTCCGCTAATTGTGGTTATATTTTATTTAAACGACTTTCTACTTTAAAAATTTATACTCTATCCGTTTTAACTATAGAGCGTTGGGTGAGATAGGGCCTAAGACTCTAGTTCTCTGATTGGTTCAAACGTGAACCGAGTTTACACAGGAAAATAATTGACTCGAAATTTAAATTTACTTGACAACTGAATCAATTATTTCGACGTCTGACATAAAATAAATAAAAGTCAACAAAGTCAATAGTACACGATTTATTACATATTATTAATTTCTGTTCAGTTCTGTTTGTTAAGTATATTATTGTTGTTTTCGTTTATATAATTTTCATAGTGTTTTGGCGTTATATTTCATATTACATAGTTTTCGTTGTGCGCGTTTTCTTAGTTTTTAGTTAGTAGTACGTTAATTTTGTTATTGTTCGTTAATATTATGGATAAAAATTGATAGATATGTACGTATAAGACAAAGTTACTGAAAAAATGTCAATTACAAAGAATTTTTTTAAATCCAGGAATGGCGCCAAAATTTGAATTTTTTATTTAATACATGTAAAAACGGCCGCGCTCGAAACGCCATCTAGTCTATAGTTAAAACGGATAGAGTATAGTATATTCCAAAGTATTGCGGGTCGCTGGTCCTCCTTGATATTGCCTATATGCACACCAGGTTGCCAACTTCACAATTAGTTTTTCGTCCAAGCGCCAGACGGCGATAGGTGCAACATTGTCTCAATTGTTATAGTGGTCGTCGGCCATGTATATACATTGACATATTACATAAATGGACCCAACGTAGAGAGAGAGGAATTGACGCTCACCTTAGAAAAGGTAAGATAGATAAGCGGGGCAACGTCAAACAAGAACATTGTTGTAGACTGTTGTTTTGTTTGCTGGTCTGACAGTAGTGACAGCTAGTAAAAGTGCAATATATTTCCTCAGAATATTAGTGAAAATAATATTCATATCTCTAACTAAGAGTTAGTTACAATACAAAGTGAGTAATTTTGATTTAATGTGAAATAAATATAATTTGAATGTAGTTTGCTGGTAATTCAGGTTATGTTCTGTCATTCATTCTATGCATATAAGTATGATTTCATTTATATTTCAGAATTCTTTTAAAATGGTAATGCCATGCAGTGCAAATGGATGCACAGTTCGTTATCATGTATTGTGAACAGACTGGCTTATTGCAGTTAGAAGACACAATTTCAAACCATCCAAACATTCTGTGATGCAGAAATCATTTTCAATCGACGGACTATACCTAAAATGTATATAAAAATAGTTTTAAATAAATAATATTAGCTAAAGGAAAAGTACTTTTCTATATTTGTTATTTTTACAAATAATTTAATATACGAATGAAATATTTTATGTTAAATTGAATATGAACTATATTTTACATTGTCATTTATTATGAATGAGATGAATATTCCTAAGCACTCTGTGTTATTTTTCATCTTTTGACTTTGCCCCTAACTTAGCTCTATCCTTTTCTAAGGTGTGCGTCAATGCTTATACAGTAAAGCAGTACCTACGTTGCGTCCATTTATATAATACGTCAATGTGTATATAGCACCTTTTATAATGGAATAATTGTCGGACGGATTGAAAACGACAGTAAAAATCCGTCATTGAAAGAGTTTTTTTTTAAATAAGATATGCCTACCTCAAAGTGGCTATATGCAAAGGAGTATTGCCCATATCATCTATCACATTGACTTTAGTTCTTGAATTTTCTAATAATAAACATAACAAGCCAAAATAATTGTAATCTGCTGCAATATGTAAAGCAGTAACATAGTCCCCTAAATGACAGTTAGGATCCATACCATATGTAAGAAATTTTCTAATATAAGTTAGATTGTCCTCCAATGCAGCTGTGATAAAATTTTCTACAGACGGTGTAGATGGTTCTGCAAATACAATATGATAATTTGATTTTCGTTTTATGATATTGTTTCCAAAACTTTTTCGTTTTTCTATTTGTAGCTGTTTGACTTTTTGAAACATCTCTTATGAAAATGGATTCATAGACTACTAAAATTAATTTGGGATTTTGGTTTTCTTTCCACATTACACCTAAAAAGCCTAAAAATCTGTTGTGGCGAGCACAACATTTTCCGACAATTACATTTTATTTTTCATAAGTATTTTATTTAATATTTCTTGCAAATGGATTTGTATATAATTCCATTAAATATTTTCTTACCGTGTTATGTTTCTTATTTCCAGCAAAATTATATAATGGACATAATATAGAAACTACTCTTGATTTTTGACACTGACACACAATGACATTTATGAAAGACATTTGAATTTCTCAAATGATTGTTGTACAGAGTGATCAAAAATAACTGATTCATTTGGCAATAAAAAAAATACTTGAAATTGGTAAGATTGATACAAAAATTTATTTCCTGTTTTTGATACTGTAACAGTTACATTTGAAAATTTAAATTTGAGTACATTCACAATTTTTTTAATTAAAAACATTAACCGCAGAGCAATAATCTAAAGTATTTCAATCACTCAAAATCCTATTATTCTGACATAACCTATTTGAATTTATTGTCAAAATGTCATGTCAAATAGTATTTCCGCCTAATACCTATAAAACTAATATACTGCTGATGGGAGTGAGATTTGTGAGACTAACATTGGACGAGTGCAGACATACACTATTATTCACGAAAGATGACTATTCAAGGTCATTCTTTCGAAGAAAGAATACACATCACTTTACAGCTGTAGCTTAGCAACATTTTGTATTAGAAAGAGAAAGATTATTTGTCCTATGTCTATTTAATTTATGTGGTGTGACAGACATACGAAAACGGAGGCATTACTTTCTAACACACTATAAATAATAATGACATATGTCGTAGACTTACAGATACCTAATTATCTATACTACACTGCCCTCTGTGCTAATATTTACCCAGTGGCGTTGACGTTTAAATCAAACGATTATTCTTTGGTTATAAGTTGAGTCTATGTTTTTGTATTTTGCAAAAAAATAAGTGAAGAACATAAATCTTTCAGAAAGGCATTATTTATAAAGAAACATAATTTTCAAATAAATTACTCTTATTTTTTCAGTTAAAATATGTCCATAAATATTTCATGTTGCCGGCATATGTATACGAAATGCAATGAAGTTATCTGCAAGTAATATTATATCAGACGGCTCACAAATGACCTTGAATAGTCATCTTTCGTGAATAATAGTTTACGTGCTATCGGTGTCAAAAACTATGGTTACATACAAAATTACATATTATTTGACATTGATGACGTAATGTGCTTATAAAAAATACGGTTTCCAATTTATCAAAAACAGCGTGAAAACAGTAATACAAAAAAAAAATTGTACAAATGTTTTTGGCGATTTTTTAAATTGTTAAGTTGGTAACTTTGTCTGTGTCTGAATAAAATACTTTCATTATATACTATTATTCACGAAAGATGACTTCAAGGTCATTTGTTCGAAGAAAGAATACACAGCATTTTATAACAGTAGCTTAACAACATTTTATATTAGAAAGAAAAAGATTATCTGAGAGTTTCGTCTCTTTATTATATTTATACTTATACGACTGCAAATATACGGAAGACGCATTGGTGCGAACTTGTCTCTTGTAGTTAAACTTATGTAAATACGTAGTGCGCAAGCGCTTATTTTTATAGCAAAACTCTCGCGAGACTCTCGTGCGAGAACGAGACGAGACCCAAAAAAATGTGCGAGAATGAGAGCGAGATTACAGATCCGAAAACGAGACGAAATCGATATTTTATATTTCTCGTCTCTTCTCGCCTCGCGTGCATCACTAGTATGGTCACCCTAGATTATTTGTGTTCCCTTAATTTTGCCAGTGTATGTTGGAATGGTATTCAAAAGAAAAAAATAAAACTTATTTTTATACAATAATTATAAGTATAGTCTTATTTTTATATCATACAAAACAGCATACATACATATATTTACAATAGATCTAAAATCACATATATTCTAAACATTTGTTCTTCGCTTAAAACCTATCCAAAATCCATTTTCGGCGTGAATATTGAATTGAAACTTTTTCATTTTCAAAGGAATTTGTGTTTTTTCTACTACCATTAAATCAAACTTAGAGAGTATGTGGAAATACACAATTTTTGTTTCCAATAATGCAAATCTTGCACCTAAAAACAAAAAAAATATAGAAATTATTTCCAAAAATTATTGTTTATGTTACCTATACAGTTTCTTGGGCCTAAACCAAACGGCAAATAAGAAAATTGTTTGATATTTTTCTTATTTTCATTGTTGAACCTTTCGGGATCAAATTTTTCTGGATCAGGGAAATATTTTGGGTCTCTATGAAGTCCGAAAATTGGAAACCAGACATTGTCACCAACTTCAAGTGTGACGGAATTTTCTACGGTGTTTATTGGATCAATTGTATATGTTTTTACGCATTTTCTGTCTACTACAGGTGTTACAGGCCATTTTCGAAGTGTTTCTAGAAATTTTTCGAATTATTATGTGTTATTTAAATATAAAAATCACATATTTTACCATTTATAACCATGTCCAAGTATTTCATTTCTAGTAATGTTTCGTAGGAGATTTTCGGGCCATGTTTTTCAATAACTTCATCAATTTCTTGCTGTAGTTTCTTTTGGATGTCGACGTTCAAAGCAAGTTCATTAGACATGTGACATAGTAAAGTTGATGTTGTTTCAAAACCAGCAAAAAAGAAAAATATTGCTTGGGCTGCTATGTCCTCGTCTGTAATATCTGAAACAAGGATTTAAAAAGATATAATCAAGAAAATTGAATGTCGTGTTCAGCAATAAAATTACAAATATCGCAATGAGGTGTTGCACGGTTTTTTATCTCTCGCTAAGAGAGGTATTGGATTCATGCTAAAAATCGCATATCCATATTTTAGTGAATAAGCACGTTTTAAGGTCCCTAGAATCCGATTATAACATTTTTACGATGATGTCCGTATGTGTGTGTGGATGTTGGATTCACAATTTCTCAAATACTATAAGACTGAAGACATTTTTAACTAAACTATTATTCACGAAAGATGACTATTCAAGGTCATTTGTGAGCCGTCTGATATAATATTACTTGCAGATAACTTCATTGCATTTCGTTTGCATAGGCGTGCAACATAAAATATTTATAGACACATTTTAACTGAAAAAATAAAAATAATTCATTTGAAAATTATGTTTCTTTCTAAATAATGCCTTTCTGAAAGAGTTATGTTCATCACTTATGTTTCTGCAAAATACAAAAACATAAACTTAACTTATAAACCAAGGAATAATAATTTGATTTAAACGTCAACGCCACTGGGTAAATATTTGCACAGAGGGCAGTGTAGTAGATAATTAGGTATCTGTAATTCTACGACATATGTCATTATTATTTATAGTGTGTTAGAAAGTAATGCCACTGTTTACGTATATCTGTCACACCACATAAATTAAATAGACACAGGTCAAATAATCTTTCTCTTTCTAATACAAAATGTTGCTAAGCTACTGCTATAAAGTGATGTGTATTCTTTCTTCGAATAAATGACCTTGAATAGTCATCTTTCGTGAATAATAGTGTATACGGATTCCTCAATCTAACAATAATGGGAAGAGTTGATTAAGTTTTGGTAACAATTGGACAACCGGAAGTAGTAGTTACAAAAAAAAATCATCTAAACATTATTTATCGAAAATTTATGTAAATACTTATATTAAAGAACGTTAAATTCTTTATTCGATAAATATAAATTCATTATTATATATTCTATAGATTTAGAGATAAAGAAATGCATATAAAATAAATTTGATGTAAAAAATCTCAGATCAAACTACTACAAGGCAAGAAATTCAAATGTTTGTAATTGGCACACAAATGTCACTGTCAAAAATATTGGTATGCCATTGTCAAAAATATTTGTACATCATTATGAAGATTATGAAAATAAAAAAAAAGTCAACGCAAAAGAATATACGTAAAAAAGAATATGGAATTTGCGAAAAAATGACGAATATAAAGAAAAAGAAAAGGAAAGTAGAAAAAGAAAATTTCAGGATATTGAATATAAAGAAAATGTATGTATTGTACATAATTTATATTAAAATATCCCGTAGATTTTGCAAATATAATTATGTGAGAATTATTTTGTAGTGAGACATGAATCTATGTATTTGTATTTAAAAATATTTTTTGTTTTATGAGTACAACCAGGCAAAATATCCGGCGAGAGGTTATGTGCTGGCCACATCAGATTTTTTAGAGTTAAAATACCGGTTTTGAAATTTAATTTACTTTATCTCAAAATGTTTTTGTAAAATTGAAAGATATAAGTAGATATAAAATTTCGATATATTACCTGTTATAGAGTCTCCTTTTTCATTGACTGCTTCTTTTCTTGCCTCCATCATTAAATGGATCATATCTGGTCGAATAATTCCCTTTTCTTTTCTAACTTTAATTGTAGACAAAACAATATGTCTGAAGAAATTCGATACTTTGGTGTCAAACAATTTACACGAAAAGAATCTCATTAAAGCTGGACTGAAAGTATACCCAAACATCTTCAAACTATGCAAAAATCCATCAAAAATAGTTCGTTGTCCCATCGTGTAGAATTCATTGTTTCTGTCCTTCAAAGAATCGCATTGGATCCCAAAAGCACTAGTGGCAATCACATCGTTGGCAAATCGGGTAAAGACATCTTTCATTTCTAAGGTAACGATGTTGCTAGTACCGATTCTTCTGGTTAAGTGGTTGATGAATTGATCACCCATGTCTGACATTAAAGTGAATACGTGACGCATTTTGCTGCTGCTGAAGGCTGGAGATAAAGTTGAGCGCATGTTTTTCCATTTTTGCCCTTAAAGATATTATAAAACCATTTTTATAATTTTTCAATATTGTACCGGGTGTCTCATTTTTTATGGTGTTTTTAGGGTATCTCGGGTAATATTAACAATAGATCAAAACCGTTTGTACATTGCAGGGTCAACTTTTTGAGAAAAGTTTAATAGTCACCACAGGAATTTTCGGTCTTTTGTTTCTGAGCTACAGGCAAAAACTCGTTTTTCACTCATTTTGAAAATGTATCATATCTTATTTATTATGATAGAGAAAAATTGTTTTTACAAAAATTTTACCGTTTTTTAGATAGAATAAAATGGCGTAATTAGATTTTTTGAAAACTTAATAATTCTCGAGATATAACACAAACTTATGATTTTTTTTTGCTTAATTTATAAGCTTTTCAATGATATATAACAAGTCTACATTCTTTTGTTTTAAACATAAATAAAAGACGAATTATTAATTTATTAGGGTGAAAATATTGGAAATTATTAAGAAACAAATGAAAAATCTCTTACAGATCATCATTTGCATATTTCTAATAGTATTTGTTCAGTTTTACTAATTTTTTCAATTTATTTACGTCAAAGGCATATTAAACCATTTTTTTCGGATTGTGTCAAAATTGTGTCAAAGCCAACTATAACGTAGATAAATAGTAATTTAACTAACCCGAAAATAATTGGTTAAGAATAATTTTGACAACACAATTAATAGAGATAGAATCAAAATAAACAAATGATGATCTGTAATAATTTTTTTCATTTGTTTCTTAATAATTCCCAATATTTTCACCCCAATAAATTAATAATTCGTCTTCTATTAATGTTTAAAACAAAAGAATGTAGACTTGTTATATATCATTGAAAACCTTATAAATTAACCAAAAAGACGAGACTATTTCCAACATAGGTTCCCACTTAAAAAATCATAAGTTTGTGTTATATCTCGAGAATTATTAAGTTTTCAAAAAATCTAATTACGCTATTTTATTCTATCTAAAAAACAGTAAAATTTTTGTAAAAACAATTTTTCTCTGACTATCATAATAAATAAGATATGATATATTTTCAAAATGAACGAAAAACGAGTTTTTGCCTGTAGCTCAGAAACAAAAGAAGATCGAAAATTCCTGTGGTGACTATTAAACTTATATTGGGGCCTATTCTGTAACTCAGTGGTTAATTTTTAACCAATCAAATATGTTGACATATAACAAAAAGAGGGATTTTTAGTTGTCAAATCAATATCTATTGGATAAAAATTTTAACCAGTGGTTAAAAATAACAACCGAGTTACAGAATAGGGCCCTATATACCTTAAAAAAACATCGAAAATGAGACACCTGTACACAATATTCTGGATATTTTCTATATCCACATGTTCCTCTAGTTATAGCTATTAACATACCTAGGATTGTTATGAGTATCATAACTGCCGCAGATGTCGGTTAAGACATTTAGAGCTTGTTATGATACATAATAACCGTGGTTTATTCAATTGGGACCCGCAGAATAACATGCGACATGAGCGGAATTTTGAACACATTTTAGGGAAGTAAAAAATGGCGGCCACTAAGACTGTCAAATATGTAAACGTCAAAAATCATCGTTTCGTTTAAAATAAAATGATGTTTTCACTCTTTGATATTACAATTTCATTTGAAAATGTGTGAAAAATAAGCGAATTAAAGAAAATAAACATAAGATACATCAAAAAATGCTGGGTTGAAAGTGAAAGGTGTACGAGTAGATACAACAAAAATTGAAGACCTATTCCATAATTTTTGGCAAAGAAAATAAAATTGATCAACTGAATGTATGGCAAAGAAATTTAAATATATTGCAAAACTTTAATCTGATAAATAAATATGTCTCCTCTGTGCATTTCACAAAAGGAGATTGTATTACAATTTTGCAGATATGTAGTTTTAATACAACTATTGTCAGTATTGATAAATAAAATTTGTACATTTGTCCCCGGAGACTGCAGTTCCAATTCAGAAATGCCACATGTCAAGTTACGCCACAAGTAATATTTAAACCCGAATTTTCGAATTATTGCCCCTCCACTATGTTTCTTGATGAAGATTTTGACTGAACAAACTAAAAAATCGTGTGGAATTGAACTGTTAACAATATTTTGGGTCAGAAAACTCTCATTCCGAATGTAAACAAATTTGATATGTCCTACTGGCGGCCATGACATGTGCGCTCACAGCGCCGCCAACGGATTCTGCGGTTCCCAATAGTTTATCGGTTTCAGAAAATTAAGACGTTATTAATAAATATTATTTTTTGACATTTTTTTATTAATGCTGCTTTCAGAATATGATGAACTGAACAATTATTTTGACATTATGCCAATGACAAATATTCAAGTTTTGTGCTTTATTCATCATGTTTATTATTTTAGAATAAAATATAAACTGTGTTAAGAAAGATACACTAACGTTATCTGTATGTATTAATGGACAATATACTTTTTTAAAATTTTATTTTCATTTTGTTGACAAGTTTGTACTGTAATAATATTACCGTACAGGTACAGTTATTACTTAGTTACCACGTACCAGCCTATGTAAACAAAAGGCGATTTCGGGCAACAACCGTTCACTTGCGGTATGTTGCGTTCAGGTACGTTCACACATTCGGGCGCTAGGAATAACATACCCGGTATGCTTGGATCAGTGCTCACAGCTGAACGGGTTTGCGAGTCGGGTCTGCTCTCTGTTCACTATTTCTATCTCTTTCTATCATGTCTTTTTTTGAAATGTCAAAAGTCAAAACAGTCGGAGTCATGGTCTTATGTCAAACAGGGTGATATTATTTTCGTTGACTCTTTTTTGGACAAATATGGAAAAAACTATCTTTCTCCGTTAATGCATTTTAATTACCAGACACTATTTTTGACAGTTTTAAAGTCGCAGAATATACACTGGCTTGCAATAAAATCGCGTACACCTTAAAAATCAAGTAACCGAGTTTTTACGCCATTTAAATACAATTTTTCAATCAACTGTCAATGGAGTTGTCACTGTCACTATCATGTCACAATTTTATCTATTGTGTAGTAAGTTCTTCATCTTGTTTGAGTTACTATTAAATTACATAAACATATATACTTATATGCCAGAAAAATGGGAGAGCACCTAAGTATGCGTTTCTCATTTTCTGTTAACTTTGGCATCTTAATTGACACTACTTAATGACATTGACAAGTTAAATTTCAAGACCGATTCAATACAGCAAAAAATCGGTGTACGCGATTTTTTTGCAAGCCAGTGTACATAACCACCAAGCACGGTGTCAACAAGTGAACTAACGATTTTTGGTGCCACCATTAACCATATCATACTGTAAGTAACCGTAAGTAATCCGAAGAAGTGAACGGGTATGTCGCCCGAAATCGCCTATTGGCTTAATTTCCTGAAACCGGTAAAGTAATAAAAAATAATTACCTCTTAAAGAAAACAAACTTTTGCCAAACAATGGATCAGAGTCTTCTGAGACAAAAGTCCTTCGATCAATAAAATGATCAAAATCTTTTATAGCTATTTGTTTAATGAGATCAACATCATTTATTATCAACACTGGTTCCAAAAACGAGTGTATCCCAACAAATCTAAAAATAAATATCAATTTTTCATATTCTAAATTAATTAATATGTGGTTTCAAAAAAATTTCGTTCAGATTAAGATTCTGTGATTGTTCGCGAGTTATGGACACAAATCGCCTCTTCTAATTTTTGTACCTATATAATCTAAACAAAATTGTAATAAATGAGGGGCGCATTTTACAATTTTCGCCTGGAGCGCTCAAAAGTCTCGGGCCGGCACTTGCGGTCAAGAACAGTCGAGAAAAAATCAACCTGGCTCGGATTCGAACCCACGATCTCTGCGTTCCGAAGTTAGCACTCTACCCTGTGCTATTCCGCCGTCTAGAAATAAGACACATGTATAATTTTTTTTTACTTACCGGCTATCTGGGTGTGATTTATAAAACTTCTGAATAAGTTCTGCAAGAGACAGCTTTCCAAATATAAATTCTCCAATATTTCCGACAATTAGACTAGGATTTAAACTAGGAACTTGTTTCCTTTTCCAAAAACTGTTCACATTTTGCAGAAAAACATATAGGGAAACTACACCACAAATTATTAATAGCTCTATCATCGTGTATATTTTGTATACAACTACTTTCTGGCTTACATTTATGATTTTGACCTCTGTATGTATATAGTCAGTGATATCTTATCTCTTGTTTATTTGTTGTTTTCGGAACTATTTGTATGCACTAAGGAAGCTATTTGTGTACATATTAGTATAAATAGTAATCTCTTGTAAATGTAAATAAATATATTTCACAATTAGTAAAATCATTAAAATATAATATTTATAAATTTATGTACAAATGTTTAAAAAGAATGAAATAAAACACCTTGCGAAATAGCGAGCAAAATAGTCACCAAGAAGAGTGTGATTTTGATAAATCTTATGTATAAACAAGATAAACATCAGGTCAAGTGAGTGTAAAGTGATCATCATGTACTAATGTCATGTTAAATGAAATTTAATCTGATTACGGATCCGATTCTCAACTATCACTTCATATTATATCCCGATGGTGATATAGTTATTTTCGTAACGAGTTATGAAAAATATCATGCGAATGCAAGGCAATGCACACAAGCTAAGATGTTTGAATTTCATGCAAGTTAACGAACATTATTTTTTTAGACGAGCATACATATTTTTTTGTGCAACCGGACACGAAATTAGCATTTCGCAGCCGCAATACAGGTTGCGAAATTAAATTTCGCGACTGTTGTTGTGGCAACGGCCGCAAAATTCATTTCGCGACCGTTGTCATGGTAGCCGCCGCGAAATTATGTAAACAACCACTTTGACACTTGAGAATTGCATGGTTTTGTTTATCAAATGTTAATCCCATAGCCACCTTGAAAGCTAACTTTCTATTTGTGTACACCTTGTCCGCGAAATCCTTAAGCGCCCTCGAGATTGTCTTGCCTCGGCCGCAAGCGGCCTCGGCGACAATTTTTCTCTCGGTACGCTAAAGGGTGATTTCGCGGCCTTGATATACAAATAGCTATTTTTGTTTATTTAATAAAATTATGTATCTATTTAATTAAATAACCTATATTTCAAAGTTAATTAATATATTTAAAGTAAAATAAAAAAATTGTTAATTTTGGATGACCTTATCTAGCTAGAAAATAATGACATAGTAACCTAGCAACCGTGTCAACTATTACGATATGAAATATATCGTAACACTAATGTCATACGTTCAACTTTCACTTGTCAATAGTTGATATTGTTGGTCAAACGGCGTCCAAAAAACTCCCGTCATACCGTAGATAAGGAAGGTCACCTCCGACTCCGAGGTAATGTTTTCGGTCCAAAAATTCGATAGTGAGTCTTTAGTGAATAAGCATGAATTAGAGACCCCACTACAAGTTTTTACTATTTTTACAATGATGTTTGTTTGTGTATAGTTGGCTGTGGCTGTTTATATTGACTTATAGCATTCAGGAGCGTTCCCAGGATTTTGGGAAGGGGTGGGGGGGTAATTGGGCGATGTAGAGGAAATTTATATATATAATTTTTGTGTATTTACTTTTCGCGAATTTATTTTAATATATACATTAGGGTGGACCTTAAAAAGGGTCAAGTCGAATTATATTCTTGCCGTCCCCTAAAGTGATTCCAAATAAATAAAAAAAATGCGCAGGCAATGATTCCGCTTAATATTAATATTTGACTGTACCTAAATGCACTTGATTTTCCTCCATTTAAATAACATTGGGTTTTAACACATTTTGGAACTGTATTTTTGTCAAAGGCAATAAGAGGTTTAAAAAATCCACTTAATATTGGAATATGTACTAAAGTGACCCGAAATATGTGGACAAAATTTAATGTCCCAAGTCCCAATCAATATTCTTAAGACAATAGGGGATTACAGCTCAATCGAATTAAGAGAAATTAGTAAAAAATAGTGAAAATATATGCTTAACAATGAATATTAGTAAAGAAAAAAATGAACTGAACAGTTTCATAAAATTTTTGTTTCATTCTCTCTGTTCAGTTAATAATATCCATATTATAAAACATATTGTTCTTTATTACAATTATAACGAGTGTATTTTCACATTAATTCACAAATGGTTAATATTGTGTACAAATATTTCTTAGTTTCACCTGACTTGATTTAACCCTGAGGATGATCATAGTATGATCGAAACGTCGGCATAATCAAATAAACATATTATCTTGACTGCATTTCCGAGAATTTTTCTTCTTTTTAAAAATAAAATTATAATTTTTTAATAATTTTAATAGCTAGATGGTCTATTTCGTTGTTGTATTTTCTTTAAAATGCTGTAGTTTATTCTAATCATTTTATGATCACGTTCTTCTCAAAACTTTCACAATTATCGATTTTACTGTTATATAGAAATAAAGAAATAGAAAAGTAAATAATGAATAGACATTGCTTATTTATTTATATTAAAAGTACCTACGTATGATTAGGGTTGCCGTATTTTGTGAGGAGCGCGATTTAATTAACATTTAATTATTATACATTTTATTTTGAGCAATTCAATAGAATAATTATATTGTTACTCAGTAATATAATATTTTAATGTAATGCAACATTGTATTTTCAGATTGTCTGTTTCTGTAGTTGTTGCTTATGCTCGCATCTCGCATCATAAAGCCTAGTAGAAGCGGCAATTCTACGCTTTTAGAGCGTACATACGCATTGTCGTCATATTTTTTTAAGAATTTGTTAAATTTGCTTCATTGTAACGAACTCTATATTATCTTACTTTGCATTAAAACACGTTTGACCTTGAAAATGATTAAAAAACAAAAATATTGACCCACCTTGTAAAAAAGTCTGCGGGCGCCCATGGTTAACGCCTCTGTTAGTACAGGAGCATTTGCAACCGATTTTCAAACAATATCCATTTCAAGTTAGAGTAAATAAGAATATTTACAACTATATTACAAAAAAAAAAATTATAACATTTTATTAACTATATGTGTTCTTTTCAGATGGTGCCATGTGAAAAGCCGAAATCCCTGGTGTTGCAGATTTCGCAAATTGGAGTCCCGACATTGGTGGTGCTGGAATACAACCAATTTAATATAATTGGGAGGTAAAGTAGTTCGCGTCCGTTGTAAAATACCACACGTGCCCTCTGGTTAATAAGAAATGAACAGCAAACGTCCGCCGCCAAATAATACGAAAGAAATTCGTTTTAAACAATTACAAGATACATCGAATCGAATTTAAAGTTTTTGTCGCTGATGTCTTCTTAATTAAATCAATTATTTTAAAAGTATAATACCTACAGACGCAATACTCAACGAAGAATTCAAATATTATGCAATAATCAACCGAGCAACATTTTGCGTTACAAATTCCGCACAATTCACAAGAATCAAATTTGACTTGGCGATTTTTCGAAAATTGTTCCACGGATGCGCATAGATGCTGCTACAAAGGCAATACAGCGGCGTGGGCAGTGGTTTTCGCAGCTGAAATCATATGAAAAATGTAAGTTAAACATTAATTTTGTTATATATTTTTAATTGTTAACAACTTTTGCGTTGTTTGTAATGATTTTTAAAAATGTACCTACGATAATAATTATGTAATGTGCGAGTAAAATGAAAGCTGCAAAAGCATGACTGAAGGATCTCATTTCTCTTTTTATTTTAGATTGTCTGCATGACCATGAGAGCTTTGGAGACATGAAAATGGCAGCAGAAAAGGGCAGAGCACCTATAGGAGAAACAGGAGACAACGTAGTTATTGCATTAGGGCCCCACAACCCAGAAATTCAACATGAGGGCTTCAGAAACCTGGAAATTTATCATATGGCAACAGAAAAGGGCAGAGCATCTTTAGGAGAAACAGGAAATAACGGAGTTGCTGCATTGGGTCCCAAAATTCAAGCGTGCTGTCTGTATGTATAAGGTAAGAATTTTACTAGATTTCATATTATTTACTTTACAATTTTGTGGCTTTATGGCAAAAGCAGATATGTCCCATTTAGAATATCTGCAAATTTTGTCTTGTGATTATAATTATTTTACTTTGTAAAGCCCTTAAATTGACATATCTCCTTTGGATGGCCTTCTCTGCAATATTTATTATTAAATGTGATTTCGAAACAACAAATTAAAGCAAATTTCAAATACATTTGAAACCATTAAAAGTGTTGGTTAACAATATCGCATGGTACACATGTATTCATCAAATAAATCAATGTCTTTTGTGAAATTTTATCCAATAGTTTTTTGAAATGGTTTAAAGAATATCACAAACTAATAATTATTATTTAATAGGCGGACGTTTCGGTTAGTCTGAGACCTCAAGAAACTTGGAGAATTTCGATGCAGCGTTCGAGCTTTGGATTTCAACACTGCAGATCTTCTAAAGCAGCTTTTCTAAAGAATTGCTGAGCACCAGATAATCTTCTACGGTGTAGACGAACACCGATGTATGAATTGGTAAGAAACTTTATTTTTTAATGAAATATTTGATCTCATGTTCAACCATGAGAACTTATAGTCGAACGAATATGACTGTAAAATATGTGTAAATATTATCTTGTATTCAAGTTCTATTTTGAGTACTACATTGAAAAATATATTTTTCAAGAATGACTGTATAATATTCAAACAATTTAAAGTTAAAGTATCGACTATTTATCAATAAAATCATTATCTGGGAACTTATGATTAGCATATATGTTGAGGCCATGACATTTTAAATAGTTGCGGGAAAACTATTAGACTTTAGACTAATTTAAATAATAGTGTTGTTGGTCTTTTTATTGTTGAATCTTGAAATAAAAATTAACTGGTTCAAATCTAGTTATTAACCAATAAGTTTCGAAATATCAAATTAAAGCAAATTTCCAATTACATTTGAAACCATTTAAAAACTGTTGGATAAAATATCGCATGGTACACGTGTATGAAGACACGTTAGCCATACGAAATTTTATCCAACAGTTTTTTGAAATGGTTTAAAGAATACCACAAACTAATAATTACTATTTAATAGGCGAACATTTGGTTGGTGTGACATCAAGAATCTTAAAGAATTTGGGTGCAAGTTCCAAGCTTTGGACATCAACACTGCAGATCTTCTAAGGCAGCTTTTCTAAAGGATTTTCGAGCTGCAGATAAATGTTCTACGGCGTAGACGACCACCAATAGATGGACTGGTACGAAACTTATTTTTTTATATATAAATTAAACATATTGTTCTTATGTTCAATCATGAGAACTGATAGTCCAAGGAATATGACTATAATATATGTCTAAATATTATCTTGTATTCAAATTCGATTTTGAGTATTACATTGAAATAAATATAACGTTCATGGATGTCTGTATAATATTGAAACAATTTAAAATTTAAATATCGACTGTTTATCAATAAAATCAATATCTGGGAACATATACTAATGTATATATCTTTCAGGAATCGGACATCAAGAAGACTAGATTAATATAGTAGATTTTAAGTTAGTCTTAAGTTCTTTTAAATGTATTTTCAGGTTTTAATTAAACTTTGGCTCATCGCGCCGTTGAGCAAACACGCGTTTTCTTTAAAAATGAAAATAAAATGATTCATTTGAAGTGCATTCCTTGGCGATTCGTCATAAAATCGTGCGTCTACGTTTGCCACCGTGGTACGCGTACTGCGCGGGTTGTCCAGACGACACCTAGGGAGAGTGTATGTGAAAAGAAAAACATATGTATCGGGGCATGAATGATGCGAATGAGTGAGAGAATCAGTGAGGGGGTCAGGAAGGTGGGAGAGATTCGAAACTTGACTTGGGTTCGGGTTTCCTTATTTAATATCACGGTCAGTGGGATGGGTAGGTAGGGTTCGTGCGCGTTTTTCCATAATTGAGCGGACTGATATGGTTAGCCATGCCATGTGAAACCAGTTGTTTATTCTGGGGGATCGCTTCGCACTTGTGCGAATGTTTCTAGGGACAGTTTAATTCTTTTTTAAAGTTGCTTGCTGACCATCGTCTTGGTCTACGCTCTAGATTGCTAGACTCGAATGAGAAAAGATTAAACAAACCTGAATGCTATCACAGGAAGCTTTCTTATGGCGTCTATGTGCTCTCCTCATCCGGAGGCAACGTATGTAATCATCATTTAATGTTAATGTCAACGAATAATTAAAGACAATAAAGTTTTTGTTTGATTTAACTTTGTTTGAGCACACGGGTTGATCGCGTTCGGGGTAGGTATCGCGTATAAGACCGGGCGATGTCTTCGGGAGTAGCTCGCTCAGGCATCCAAGCCGAGTAGATTACATGTAACTGTCTATCTTGTCCTTAGGGAGTTCGCGTTGTAGGCCGTACATGCAGTGCATCGTGTGGGGTCGGCTTAACCCCCTCGTAAACTACATGTGAGAACCACCCCGGTGTTCTCACTTTTTTGTCTTAGCTCGTATATCTCTCTCTCATACGTCGCCTTTAGCTTAGCATAGTCTAGATTATAAGATAGATTGCGTAGACATAAGTTAGCTTAGATATAAGATAGGCAAGGGTTGTTTTTGCTTTTTGAGAGAGAGAGAAAAAAATTAACGTAACTTCACATTTTTAGATTTGCTTTTCTTTGAACAATATATTAACGTAAGATAGGCTTAGATTTGCTATTCTTTGAACGAGATATTAACGTAAGATAGGCTATTTTGCGCACTTCACCAACTTAATTTGGGGGGTTCTACAATAGTTTTAGTTAGATAATAAAATATTATTGTATACGAAATTGTATTTATTTAATAAATGGTGTATATGGGGAGCGTGGGTTTGGTATTTGAGGGCGGTTGCTCCCTATATATATATATATATATATATATATATATATATATATATATATATATATATATATATATATATATATATATATATAATTTATTAAATAAAGAGTTTAGTTTTAAGGAAGATTTAAGTTGGAAGAAATCCCTATTGCCCTGTCACTGTCGTCGAGATTGCAGTGCCGATTGGTGACGCAGACCATGGCTTCCTCTTCATAAAGACCTGTTTAAAATGTATATGCACAATAAAAAATCTTTTGTATTCTGTTTATTTTATTTTAAACCCATCACATTAGTCGTACAGTAGGTAGTTTTAGTAAAAATTGTATTAATTATTAAGCATTCAGACGCGATCGGGGTAAAGTTAGATTTTAAGTATTTATTGTAAACGAAGCTTTGTATTAATAAATATATATTTTGGTAAATGGGCGGTTAGGTGGTAAAAATACATATATAATTAATGTAAAGGTTCGCAAACGGTCTTAAACTGAATAAGAATCTTGTACCTTTAACAATGGGAACAAGAAATCTTTTTTAGGGACCCCAAGATTTAATTTGTTAAATAGTCTATAAATTTGTTAACAATTTTTAACATACCAAACAGGATTTAGTTATAAAACAAAAATGTTAATTTCCAAGTAAAATTATTATATTGATTGTATTTTTCTATTAATCATTTTGCATCTTTATTTTGTAATAAAAGTTTTTTTTGATAAATTATAATTTAAAACCTGTTTGAAGCTAAAAAAATGTTTTCATATTTGTTAACAAAGTTAGTGAGAAATGAACAGAATTTTTAAACAAATATCTTACATTTCATTTTTGTTATAATTTTGTTCTTAATTGTTAATAAATCTAATGTATGATGGTGTCAAACATTGTGCTATAATAAATAATAATAAAATTTAAATATGTATTTATATAAAAGGCTTGTATTTTTATAGTAACAATATATATTTTTATTTTAAATAAATGATTTTTATTTTCAAGTCCCTATACGTATGTAGTTTTAAAAACGGCCACAAGGGGGCAGCACCTGTCGATGAACGTGTATACCTATTGGGAATTTAATCTCAGTAAACTTCCTAAAAGAAGCATCCATGCACCAATTTTTTTTTATTTTCGTGCATAGATGCTACTTTAAGGTAGCATCTATGCACCAAAAATGATTTATTTTCGTGTATAGATGCTACTTTAAGGTAGCATGTATACACCAAAAAAAATTTATTTGCGTGCATAGATGCTACTTTTTAAATTACTGGTTGCCTATATTTTAGGCGCTTTCCGATAGGTGCTGCCCCATAGCGGCTGTTTTAAGAACTATATACGTAATACCTTCGCGACTCTAAGAAACTATATACTTACGTGTGTTTGAGGGGTGTATTATAAAAATTAAAACTAAAGATTAGAAAATAAATACTTCATTTTTAAATCAATTTTAAAATTTATTAGCAATATATAATTACAAATATATTTAAAATATATACATTAACATTTTATTACAATTTTACAATATTTAATATTTCTCTTCTACTGCGTTTGGGGTTCTTGAAGTTCACATGTTGACAACCTGCACAGAAAAAATATAAAAATTAGACTATTAACATATATATACAATTACAAAAAAAAGAAGGTAAACCAAAAGGGGTGATTTTAATTGAAGATTTAAATTTTAATTTTCTATTAAAAATTAACCAAGAATTAATTTTTAATTTCTTATTAAATTTCATTAGTTTAATACATGGTTTTATAATGATAGTTTTCATTTATATACAGGCTGGTTGGATTATGGGCTACTGAGTATTTGAAGATATCATTTAACGTTGAATTTGTCACGAGGCATGAACTTATGAATTTTTTTGACAAATATGAATAAAAAATTTGACTTACACTTTCCAGATGAAACGCCTGTTTTCGTTGGACGTTGAAGCTGAAGTCCTAAGATACACCAGGTCCGAAGAGAAGTTTCAGGTTATTGTAGACGGCACCTACAACAAAAATCATATTTAAACTATTGAACTACTTTGTTACGATTTAAAATCAGTATTTTGATACATATGCGATCGCAAAATCTATCACTAATGAATGTACACTTAAAGATTTTTTGATCGGGGTGGGAAAGGGGCTATCATTTTAAGGTTTTAATTAAAAAACGATATTGATTTCATTGATAAATAGTCGACATTTTAACTTTACCCTCGAGACTATAATTTATTGTACATTAGCTCTTGTAAGTCTCAATTAAAAATAAAAATTTCTATTTTGAAAATGAAGGCCTAGGGATTTTTTTTATTATTTTTCCCGTAATCAGCGTGTTTGAATTAAGGGAAAATGATACTTTTCATTTATATAGAGGCTGGTTTAATTTTTAGTGAACTCGTGAATATTTGAAGATACCATTTTTGTTGTTTTTGCTTTGTTCTACTGTATCAACAGGTTTCGATAATTGAAAATTGGTATACATATGTAGAAAGGTCCATAGAATCGAATGGCAAATTCCCGAACCAGTAAAATTTACCGTACATTAGCTATAGTGCGCCAAAGTCAAAAAATCTTGTAAATCTCAATTAAAAATTAAAATTTCTATTTTGAAAATGAAGGCCTAGGGAATTTTTTAATTATTTTTCCCGTAATCAGCGTGGTTAATTTAAGGGAAAATGATACTTTTCATTAATATACAGGGTGGTTTAATTTTTAGTGGACTCGTGAATAATTTGAAGATATCATTTTTGTTGTTTTTGCTTTGTTTGACTGTACCAGCTGGTCGCGATAATTGAAAATTTGTATACATATGTAGAAAAGTCCATAGAATCGAATGGCAAATTCCCGAGCCTGTATAATTTACTGTACATTAGCTATAGTGCGCCAAAGTCAAAAAATCTTGTGAATCTCAATTAAAAATAAAAATTTCTATTTTGAAAATGAATGCCTAGGGAATTTTTTTCTTATTTTTCCCGTAATCAGCGTGGTTGATTTAAGGGAAAATGATACTTTTCATTAATATACAGGCTGGTTTAATTTTCAGTGGACTCGTGAATAATTTAAAGATATCAATTTTGTTGTTTTTGCTTTGTTTGACTGTACCAGCTGGTCGCGATAATTGAAAATTTGTATACATATGTAGAAAAGTCCATAGAGTCGAATGGCAAATTCCCGAGCCTGTATAATTTACTGTACATTAGCTATAGTGCGCCAAAGTCAAAAAATCTTGTAAATCTCAATTAAAAATAAAAATTTCTATTTTGAAAATGAAGGCCTAGGGAATTTTTTTCTTATTTTTCCCGTAATCAGCGTGGTTGATTTAAAGGAAAATGATACTTTTCATTAATATACAGGCTGGTTTAATTTTTAGTGGACTCGTGAATATTTGAAGATATCATTTTTGTTGTTTTTGCTTTGTTTGACTGTACCAGCTGGTCGCGATAATTGAAAATTTGTATACATATGTAGAAAAGTCCATAGAATCGAATGGCAAATTTCGGAGCCTGTATAATTTACTGTACATTAGCTATAGTGCGCCAAAGTCAAAAATTTTTTTGTAAATCTAAATTAAAAATAAAAATTACTATTTTGAAAATGAAGGCCTAGGGAATTCTTTTCTTATTTTTCCCGTAATCAGCGTGGTTGATTTAAGGGAAAATGATACTTTCCATTAATATACAGGGTGGTTTAATTTTTAGTGGACTCGAGAATATTTGAAGATATCAATTTTGTTGTTTTTGCTTTGTTTGACTGTACCAGCTGGTCGCGATAATTGAAAATTTGTATATATATGTAGAAAAGTCCATAGAGTCGAATGGCAAATTCCCGAGCCTGTATAATTTACTGTACATTAGCTATAGTGCGCCAGTCAAAAAATCTTGTAGAACTCAATAAAAATAAAAATTTCTATTTTAAAAATGAAGGCCTAGGGAATTTTTTTCTTATTTTTCCCGTAATCAGCGTGGTTGATTTAAGGGAAAATGATACTTTTCATTAATATACAGGCTGGTTTAATTTTTAGTGGACTCGTGAATATTTGAAGATATCATTTTTGTTGTTTTTGCTTTGTTTGACTGTACCAGCTGGTCGCGATAATTGAAAATTTGTATACATATGTAGAAAAGTCCATAGAATCGAATGGCAAATTCCCGAGCCTGTATAATTTACTGTAGATTGCTATAGTGCGCCAAAGTCAAAAAATCTTGTAAATCTCAATTAAAAATAAAAATTTCTATTTTGAAAATGAAGGCCTAGGGAATTTTTTTCTTATTTTTCCCGTAATCAGCGTGTTTGATTTAAGGGAAAATGATACTTTTCATTAATATACAGGCTGGTTTAATTTTTAGTGGACTCGTGAATATTTGAAGATATCATTTTTGTTGTTTTTGCTTTGTTTGACTGTACCAGCTGGTCGCGATAATTGAAAATTTGTATACATATGTAGAAAAGTCCATAGAATCGAATGGCAAATTCCCGAGCCTGTATAATTTACTGTACATTAGCTATAGTGCGCCAAAGTCAAAAAATCTTGTAAATCTCAATTAAAAATAAAAATTTCTATTTTGAAAATGAAGGCCTAGGGAATTTTTTTCTTATTTTTCCCGTAATCAGCGTGGTTGATTTAAAGGAAAATGATACTTTTCATTAATATACAGGCTGGTTTAATTTTTAGTGGACTCGTGAATATTTGAAGATATCATTTTTGTTGTTTTTGCTTTGTTTGACTGTACCAGCTGGTCGCGATAATTGAAAATTTGTATACATATGTAGAAAAGTCCATAGAATCGAATGGCAAATTTCGGAGCCTGTATAATTTACTGTACATTAGCTATAGTGCGCCAAAGTCAAAAAAAATTTTGTAAATCTAAATTAAAAATAAAAATTACTATTTTGAAAATGAAGGCCTAGGGAATTCTTTTCTTATTTTTCCCGTAATCAGCGTGGTTGATTTAAGGGAAAATGATACTTTCCATTAATATACAGGGTGGTTTAATTTTTAGTGGACTCGTGAATATTTGAAGATATCAATTTTGTTGTTTTTGCTTTGTTTGACTGTACCAGCTGGTCGCGATAATTGAAAATTTGTATATATATGTAGAAAAGTCCATAGAGTCGAATGGCAAATTCCCGAGCCTGTATAATTTACTGTACATTAGCTATAGTGCGCCAAAGTCAAAAAATCTTGTAAAACTCAATTAAAAATAAAAATTTCTATTTTAAAAATGAAGGCCTAGGGAATTTTTTTCTTATTTTTCCCGTAATCAGCGTGGTTGATTTAAGGGAAAATGATACTTTTCATTAATATACAGGCTGGTTTAATTTTTAGTGGACTCGTGAATATTTGAAGATATCATTTTTGTTGTTTTTGCTTTGTTTGACTGTACCAGCTGGTCGCGATAATTGAAAATTTGTATACATATGTAGAAAAGTCCATAGAATCGAATGGCAAATTCCCGAGCCTGTATAATTTACTGTACATTAGCTATAGTGCGCCAAAGTCAAAAAATCTTGTAAATCTCAATTAAAAATAAAAATTTCTATTTTGAAAATGAAGGCCTAGGGAATTTTTTTCTTATTTTTCCCGTAATCAGCGTGTTTGATTTAAGGGAAAATGATACTTTTCATTAATATACAGGCTGGTTTAATTTTTAGTGGACTCGTGAATATTTGAAGATATCATTTTTGTTGTTTTTGCTTTGTTTGACTGTACCAGCTGGTCGCGATAATTGAAAATTTGTATACATATGTAGAAAAGTCCATAGAATCGAATGGCAAATTCCGGAGCCTGTATAATTTACTGTACATTAGCTATAGTGCGCCAAAGTCAAAAAATCTTGTAAATCTCAATTAAAAATAAAAAAATTTATTTTGAAAATGAAGGCCTAGGGAAGTTTTTTATTATTTTTCCCGTAATCAGCGTGGTTGATTTAAGGGAAAATGATACTTTTCATTAATATACAGGGTGGTTTAATTTTCAGTGGACTCGTGAATAATTTAAAGATATCAATTTTGTTGTTTTTGCTTTGTTTGACTGTACCAGCTGGTCGCGATAATTGAAAATTTGTATACATATGTAGAAAAGTCCATAGAATCGAATGGCAAATTCCCGAGCCTGTATAATTTACTGTACATTAGCTATAGTGCGCCAAAGTCAAAAAATCTTGTAAATCTCAATTAAAAATAAAAATTTCTATTTTAAAAATGAAGGCCTAGGGAATTTTTTTCTTATTTTTCCCGTAATCAGCGTGGTTGATTTAAGGGAAAATGATACATTTCATTAATATACAGGCTGGTTTAATTTTCAGTGGACTCGTGAATAATTTAAAGATATCAATTTTGTTGTTTTTGCTTTGTTTGACTGTACCAGCTGGTCGCGATAATTGAAAATTTGTATACATATGTAGAAAAGTCCATAGAATCGAATGGCAAATTCCCGAGCCTGTATAATTTACTGTACATTAGCTATAGTGCGCCAAAGTCAAAAAAATCTTGTAAATCTCAATTAAAAATAAAAACTTCTATTTTGAAAATGAAGGCCTAGGGAATTTTTTTCTTATTTTTCCCGTAATCAGCGTGGTTGATTTAAGGGAAAATGATACTTTTCATTAATATACAGGGTGGTTTAATTTTTAGTGGACTCGTGAATAATTTAAAGATATCAATTTTTTTTTTAAATGAAGGCCGAAATAAATAAATAATTAAAATAAAAATCAAGTAAAATTCTTACCTGCTGCCATATCCGTTTCCGAAGCCCTCATGTTGAATTTCTGGATTATGGGGCCCTAATGCAATAACTACGTTGTTTCCTGTTTCTCCTATAGGTGCTCTGCCCTTTTCTGCTGCCATTTCCATGTCTCCGAAGCCCTCATGGTCATGCATGCAATCTAAAATAAAAAGAGAAACGAGTTCCTTAAGTCGTGCTTTTGCAGTGTTAATTTTGCTCGCGCATTACATAATTATTATCGTTGGTACATTTTTAATAACCATTACAAATAACGCAAAAGCTGTTAACAATTACAAATATATAACAAAATTGATGTTTAACTTGTAACGCTGTATTGCCTTTAAATATGATTTCTTTGTTACGCAAAATGTTGCTCGATTGATTATTCCACAATATTTGAATTCTTCGTTGCATATTGCGTCTGTGAGTTTATACTTTTAAAATAATTGATTTAGTTAAGAAGATATCAACGACAAAAACTTTAAATTCGATTCGATGTATCTTGTAATGGACCTATTCAATTTAAAGTGATAGAAGATATGCGCAATGGGGATCTGCGCATAGTACGAACAACTGAAATCAGTGAAATCTATAACGTTTGTTTCTAAAAAAATGTTATTATTTTTAATTTCATGTGTTTTACTGCCTAAAAATTATAAAATATTAACATTTTAGCAATTCAAAATCAAAATAAGTAAAACATTGGTCTTGTCAAAATGACATGCGCACAGAAATCAGCTGATCCCAAGCAAGTCAAGGTCGCTCAAGTCACGTGTCTGCTCGCGCCCTATATCCTGATATTTTCTTTTTCTACTTTTCTTTTCTTTTGCTTTGTATACGTCATTCTTTTTTTCCTTTTATATTCTTTTTTACGTATATTCTTTTGCGTTGTTGACTTTTTTTTATTTTCATAATCTTCATAATGATGTACAAATATTTTTGACAGTAGCATACAAATATTTTTGACAGTGACATTTATGTGTCAATTACAAACATTTGAATTTCTTGCCTTGAAGTAGTTTGATCTGAGAATTTTTACATCAAATTATTTTATATGCATTTCTTTATCTCTAAATCTATAGAAGATATAATAATGAATTTATATTTATCGAATAAAGAATTTAACGTTCTTTAATATAAGTATTTACATAAATTTTCGATAAATAATATTTAGATGATTTTTTTCTTGTAACTACTACTTCCGGTTGTCCAATTGTTACCAAAACTTAATCAACTCTTCCCATTATTGTTAGATTGAGGAATCCGTAGTTTAAAATGTCTTAAGTCTTATAGTATTTGAGAAATCGTGGATCCAACATCCACACACACACACATACAGACATCATCGTAAAAATGTTATAATCGGATTCCAGGGACCTTAAAACGTCCTTATTCACTAAAATCTGGATATGCGATTTTTAGCATGAATTCAATATTGGACGTTCACTTTTTTTCGTGAAATTTCACTTGTTTTTAAAACACACAGTACTTGTTGATTTGAGCATGCGTCGTAAATGTGTTGTGGTGACAAACGTGAGCAATGTGACAACTGACTGCACGTGGTAAAGAATTTTATTATACTTTCAGATTTGTATTTAATATAAGTAAAATATAATGATGAAGAAAGTTAAAAGAAGCGCTGAGAAAATCAGCACTGAAGAACCAGTCGCTAAAATTAAGAAAACTGTAAAATTCGAAGGTAACCTCAAAAATTCAGGTGAAGTAAAGAAGGTTAAAAAACAAAAAAGCTTCGAAAAAACTACAGACAAAAACAAAAGCCTTCCGAAAGGCCCTCAGAAGGACAAACCAGGTAAACCTTTCAATAAAAATTTCAAAAATAAACAACCAGGAAAGCCTTTTAACAAAAAATTCCAAAAACCGGATGAGTCGAAACCTCCAAATTGGAATGAATTTAAAAAGAAAAAGAAAGAAGTACAGCTTAAAAGAAAAGAAAGTAAGAATTCCTATGATGTAGTAGTTCAAGTAAAGAAAATTGGAGAAAATTTGAGGCGTAAAACACTAAAAGGTGGTGAAGAAGAACGAAAAAGAATGACTGCAGAAATTCACAACATTTTGAAAGGAAAAGAACATTATTCAAAGTTAGTTATGACCCATGATATGGCTAGAATAATTCAATATTTATTGAAATATGGTACAGAAGAAATTCAAAACGAAATTGCTGAGGTGAGACTTTTTTCACATTACTTAAATTTTGCACAGTAACAGTCTGTAAAATGTCACTTTTACTGCTAACTTTCAAAATAGGTATTAAAAATAATTGCTTAATTAATATTAATTCTAAAATCGGCAAAAAATGTGTTTAACACGGCACCAAACAAATTTACAGCTTCAGCAGCATCTGCTATAAATCTGGTATTTAATGATTAGTTGAACAAATTATTATTATTTCACATTACAGGAATTAAAATCGGTGGTAGTAGAAATGCTGCAATCAAAATACGCAAAATACTGCGTAAAACACATGCTAAAAAACGGCAAAGCCAAAATACATTCAGAAATAATCCAAGCTTGCTATGGCAATGCCGTAAAATTAGCAAGCCACGCAGTCTCTGCCCCAATTTTCAACGACGCGTACTCCACATACGCCACCCCTCTTCAAAAACAACATCTAGTCCAAGAATTCTACGGTGACATGTACAAACAATCGAAAGAAGATTCAGTAAAACATCTGAGAGAGGTCTACGAGAAGTCACCTGATATGAAAACAGCTGCATTGGGTGCGACAAAAGCGAATCTGCAGAGAATTATGAATAAACAATTGCTGGATTCACAATTAGTGCAAACTGTAGTGATGCAATTTTTGCAAGAATGCACTAAGGAAGATAGATCAGAAATGATTTCGCAGTTGGCGTCTCATGTAGTCATTTTATCCAATTCGAAGGATGGTGTAAGGGCGGTGATGAATTGTATATGGCATGGAACGAATAAAGATAGAAAGGTAAAAAAGCAAAATTAATTTAAATATATCAATTTACAGAAATCTAAAAACTATTTCCAAGTTTTAAAATTATTCGACTGTACTACAACTTCTTCATTTATTAATATTATCTATTTGTTTAAAAAAAAAACTACGTTCTAGGTGTTTTATAATTGCCCTTGTAAATTAGTTACATCTTAAGCTGTACATTTCAACTACATTGAGAACTTTATGACATCCATTTCTAAAATATTAAAACTCAGAACTTTTTCGTGTAAAATTTTATACGTGTCCGTTTTTCGCTCGATCTCAGAAACTCTAAGAGATACGTAGTCTGTTAAATTAGGGGAAAGTTGCCCATAGTATACCATTTTAAAAATGTGTTTGTTTTTCCCGAAAAATTCGTAGGCCACTAGATAAATACAAAATTTCATTTTTTTATTTTTACAAATAACTTCTAAATGTAAATTAATATGGAATTTTGGTTTGCACTTCTTTAGGGAACTTTTTTTTATTTTCTTTCAAACAAAGATGCTCAAATTTTTATCACTGTTAAATTTTGAGTTTTTGAAAAGAGGATTTTGTAGCTTTCCAGCGATGTATAACTTGTTCAAGTTCATTTGTTTCAAACAGCAAAAATAAGAATGCAACAATTATTAATTTTCAGAGTAAAAACAATGATTAAGCCATGATTTTCTTGATTTTCACTAATATTTTTAATTTATTCAACTCTGAAACACTTTTCGAATTTCGTTTTAATGTCATCGCCTACTTAGGAAATTAGCAATGAAAATAAACAAATTATAATTTATAATTATGTTTTCATTTATTTTATTGCTACAATCATTGTTTTTACCCTATAAAATTAAAAATTGTTGTATTTTTGCTGTTTGAAACAAATGAACATAATGTAACTTTCCAATATGGCGTCCATATAAAAATCTGATGTGGCCAGCACATAACCTCTCGCCAGATGCTTTTTCTTTTTATTCGTCATTTTTTCGCAAATTCCTTTTATATTCTTTTTTACGTATATTCTTTTGCGTTGTTGACTTTTTTTTTTCATAATGACGTACACATATTTTTGACAGTGGCATACAAATATTTTTGACTGTGACATTTATGTGTCAATTACAAACACTTGATTTCTTGCCTTGAAGTAGTTTGATCTGAGTTTTATTACATCAAATTATTTTATATGCATTTCTTTATCTCTATATCTATAGAAGATATAATAATGAATTTATATTTAACGATTAAAAAATTTAACGTTCTTTAATATAAGTATTTACATAAATTTTCGATAAATAATATTTAGATGATTTTTATCTTGTAACTACTACTTCCGGTTGTTCAATTGTTACCAAAACTTTATCAACTCGTCCCATTATTGTTACATTGAGGAATCCGTAGTTAAAAATGTTTTAAGTCTTATAGTATTTGAGAAATCGTGGATCCAACATACACACACACACACACGCACACACACACACACACACGCGGACCTCATCTAAAAATGTTATAATCGGATTCTAGGGACCTTAAAACGTGCTTATTCACTAAAATCTGGATTTGCGATTTTTAGCATGAGTTCAATACCTCTCTTAGCGAGAGGTAAAAATCATAACTTTGACCTCATAACTTAAAATCAAACAGTGATAAAAATTAAACACTGTCTTTTGAAAGAAAATTAAAAAGTGAATTATTTTTGTTTCGTTAAAATACTAAATATTTTTTTTAGGTAATAATCAAAACATTAAAGGAGCATGTATTACCTTTATCAAAACATGAACATGGCTATTGTTCATTAATAACATTAATTGATTCAACAGACGATACTTTACTAATAAACAAAGCGATTTTATCGGAAATTGTTAAAAATGCTGCAGAATTAGTTGCTGATGAATGGGGTCGAAAGGTAAATACACCAAATTATTTTAAATAAATAAATAAATCATATTTTTCCAGGTATTATTATGGCTCGTAGCTCCCCAAAATACAATATATTTCCACCCCGTTTTCATAAACGAACTAAAAGTCGGTAGAGAAAACTGCGGTAGCAAAAAAGACGCAGACATTCGATATAAAGAAATATTAAACTATGTTATAACTCCTCTTTTAAAGCAAATTTCAGAAGAACCACAAAAGTGGTTCGCAAATGGTGGTGTAGCCGTTGCTACAGCAGCAATTTTAAAAGCTGGAACTGGTGAGGAATTAGAAAAAGCTTTCGAAGCTTTAGCAACTTTAATCACAGACGAATCTTGGAAGATAAAAGAAGGAGAAAAAGAAAGTATAGGAATTGAAAATGCTGGATTTCATATGGTTTTGAAAAAAATCATCCAGAATGATAAATCAGAAGAGGATAAACCGAAATTTGGTGCTACGTTAGTGAAACATTTGAATGATGAAGTGGTATGTATAGTATCAAATTTTCTTTAATTGTTTACTAATCTTTTTTTTTATTTTCAGATCATAAATTGGATCCAGTATAACAGAGGATGTTTTCTTTTAATAAATATAATAGAATCTAATTCCGAAGAGGTGCAAGATGAAATTAAGAAATTAGTAAAGTCAAATAAAAAGTTATTAAAGAAATATGATTCGGCAGGAAGCAAATTACTTAAAAATAAAATAAAACATGTATAATTGTTACAAATAAAATTTTATTTCAATAAATTTTCTTTCTTAACTCTTGTCTACTGTACATTAAATATAAAATAATGTTAAATATTTTTGGTAATATAGAGCAAAAATTTTAAATCATTTTAAATGTTACGTAATTAAATTATAATTTAAACTAATTAATAGTTTTTATCTTGATTTGTCCCATTTATGTATTTATAGTTTGTCCCACAATAGACCTTTTCAATTTAACGGCTATCTCTTTTATCGCTGCAAATAGTAAGTAAAATGGCGCCAACAACTGCCAATTGGGCTGTCAAACAAAACGTCAAAAATATTGCAGTCATTAATATACCTGCATTCTCGATGAAAATTTGCATCGTTAGACATTTTAGCTTCAATAAAAGCTTTTGTAAATTCTTTCGATAAGTTTTTTAAAGTTATCTGAGACTTTCCTCACATTTTACGTCTGAATTTTTTAGAAACACGCCATGAATCTGTTGTTCTTACTATGCGCAGATCCCCATTGCGCATATTTTCTATTTCTTTAAATTAAAAAAGTCTATTAATAGTCACATTTGTAAATTTAACAAACTCATGAGAAACAAAAACATTTCTTGATGAACACTGTATATTATAATAATTAAATTAAGGAAGAAAATAAAAATTAATAATATTTAAAAATTCTTTTTGATGTTTCAATAGTGGCAATATGTTTTAATTTCTCACTTTTAGAACATATACCTTGTTCCATTTAAGCCATTCAGTATTGCAGAGCATAAATATCATAGTTAGTACACTTGTAACAACCTCGATTTTTATATAAATTGCGGTGGCTGGGGTCATTTCATATTGTGATATATTTTTTTTGTGCTTGAAAGAATAGGTAAAATTAAATATGTAGGTGTATGTTTCACACTTTACAAGTCTTTAGAATCAGAGATATGATTTTTAATAGTTACATTTAATTTAAAATATTTCAACGCTGACTGCACATCTTCACAGATACGGCAGTCGATCTCTACCGGTTTGGTATTTATTTTAATAAATGTTTTATTTACATACCTTCAACTGCACTAATGCTTTTAATTATTATACAATAATAATAAACATCTCTCTTGTATACTCCGCTGCCACCTGTCACAATTTTTGTTTGTGTTAACAACGGAGAAATGTCTGTGAGTATGAAGCTGTAACGTCACGAATTTAGTCCGTGTTTACAGACGCGAAAGTTTATTAGAAAATTTATGAATGCAAAGTCACATATTTCAAATCATTTTATATTACTGTATTTATTAAATGAGACGAATTTCAGGATTTTATAAAAAAAATCGACTAGATAATTTTAAATAGCCCCCAATTTTTTTTTATTCAACTAACCGCTAACGAGGTTACGTATGGTTAACCGAGCTGTATTGGGATTTTCAAATAAGAAAACGCTAACTAGCGGCAAATATTAGAACTGCAAACAGTGGTACACATTTGACATTTACATGAAACTACAACTATATGACTACAAAAACTCTACTATACGTACTTGAATTATAAATAAAAAATACTAATAAATGAGAAAATAATACGAAAACTAAAGAAATACAATTGACAGAAATGCTACGTTGACACACGTCAACAAAAAGTGTATCAGTGTTTAATGCGATCAGCGCCATCTCTTGATACTTGAAAATCCCAATCGGTGTGAATAAAATATGTGCGGTTACTACAGAGACGTTTCCTCGACGTTTCTGTCAAATTAATTATTTGATGTCATAAAAATCACAAAACAAAAACGTAAATATATGACTGTTTTGTGATGACATTGACAAATGTTTGATACTATAAGCTGTCAATAACAAAAATCACTTACATTTGTGTTAAACTTGTAGTTAATAATAAAATTTGCCAACACCTTCGGACACTAATTATTTACAGGTTTATTCTTTTATTACCAAACGGCGCACACGCACATTTACATTTCAATTCTTACCCCCACTTATTGGTTAAGTCTGCGCACAAGATATTCGCGCTCTTTTACCACTTACCAGTCCAGAAGATTTTAATGCCGGTTAATTTTGCTGTTGTTGCAAGTTTCTGTTTATTTACATCCATTTGTGTTTAGTTTAATATTCACAATGGTGGACACATACGATATCATTAAAATTTTGCTCAAAAGCAAGCAAATTAGCACTGATAATAATATATTTCAACTACATTATAAATTCACCGTTGTTGTTCTCCTCTTGTTTTCACTTCTTGTAACTTCTAAACAATATTTTGGTGATCCTATAGATTGTGACACTGGCACGAAAGACAAATATATAATGGATACGTATTGTTGGATTTACAGTACATTCACAGTGAAACGACATTTGAATGGTTTGCGTTTGAAAGTTTATTTTCTGTGATGAATATTTCAACTTTCATATTTGTAGGAGAATTGGGGAAAACACATATTTTCCCTGGAATAGGACCATCTGAACCACTTTTAAACATTAAATATACAGAACAAATAATTTCGCACAAGTATTATCAATGGGTTTGTATAGTTTTGTTTATTCAAGCAGCATTCTTCTACATTCCAAAACATTTATGGAGGATTTGGGAAGCTGGACGATTACAATTATTGGTCAAAGATTTTGGTAAGTTAAACGACCCCTAGAAGTTCAATATTATTACACAGTAATATTAATTAATATGAGAGTATTGCCAAATAATATTTACAGATTGACCACAAATATTTGTGGTTCTTTGCTAAAATTTCACATATTGTGCAAATAGTTTTACAAACATCGTACAAAAATTGGCAAAAAGCACATACTACTGTTTGCTCTCTAAATCGGCAACAGAATTTTGATTAAGAATCTATAAGGTCTTATTTTCCCTGAAAGTGTAACCGAAACGTTTTGTTTTTGTAAGAATAAATTTTATATGACTGAGATTTCCAGTGTTTGTTAACACCAAATTTACATCAATAATCTTACTCATCTTATAAAGTTCAATAAATTCAATTGAATTGTGCAGTATTTCAGTTTTTAATTCATTCTACCAACAGCACTAATTTCATGAAATTTACATTTTTTATCCAGCATCAAAATATTTTTAGTCGACCGTAACAAAAAATTGAATTTTTCATTCGCAAAAGCGGCCAAAAAATGACCGTTTTTCGGCCGCTTTCATTAGGTACGTTCTATTGGTGTCAGAAATATTCCTACTAGAATAAGAATATTCTTAAAGCAATAGAACGCTCAGTAGCAAATAACTGTCAAGTAAAAAATAAATACGATAGAAAAGTGGCAGTGGTTATGTGTTACTGTTAGTTAACAACTAAAGACAACTTTTTATATTAATTTTGGATCTTCAAAATGTAGTTATGGATTTTAATTATATAAAAATATATTAAATAATAAAAACGTAAAGGAGGTATTTTTGTTGAGCACAGTCTAACATGAAGATTCACAAATGTACCTAATAGAAAGGTACGCGCGACAGTCGGCTAGTAAAATTTTGAATTTATTTCCACTTTAAATATCTTCCTACCAGCGCTTCCAGCTCTGAAGTTGGAATGACTCGTAGGAATATTCAGATTTTTTTGACGCAAAAGAACGATCATTGAGGTTCTACTAGAAGAAGTAGGAAGATTTCTGACACCGATAGAACGTACCTATTATTATCCCATTTAAGGTAGCGTTTTCTATTATTTCGAGTGTTAATGAAAAGAAAGTAAACGTTTCTGAAGGAGTCACAAATATGTACAATGGGGTATGTGACCAAATTTTTATTTTTACATAATATGATACTGCATAAAAAAATAAAATACCCGTATTTTTTACATCGATTAATTATTCGTATTTTACTAGAAAATAATTATTAAAAATTTGGGGAAAGGATTTGTGACGTGACAATGGTAGAAGCGTGAAAAAAGACGGTTAGACTGGTAGGGAAAGAGATAGTTATAGCCAGATGTGATCATGCCACACCTACCACAACATAAACGCGACGCTGATAGGCTGATCTATAACTGTCTCTTTCCTTCCCGCAGTCTGTCTTTGTCCACGATTCTACATACTTACGGCATATATCCCTTCTCCAAAACATTAAATTGTTAATAACAAGATTATTACAATTAATGTTTAGTTATTATTATAATAATGTGACGATATAGTGGTTAGTTTTTATATTTTATGACATATATATTGAAATTCGAATATGGTCACATACCCCATTGTTCAGTTATAAATAATTATGTCAATCAAATAATAAATAAAAATCTAACAATTTGTAAATTTCATAAAGAAGGTCGACTAAAAAATTGTGTGTGCACCACTGCCAAAAAGTGTTATTTCGTCCACGTCTGCTTTCTTCAGATCAGACTTGGCCGAAAAAAATCCACTTTTTGGCCTTGGTACACAAATAACTATTGTACCGGGTGCGGCAGAATAACCTCCCTAGTTTTACTATTGCATTTTGAAGCAAATAAAGGTCGTAAAAGGGTGGGGGTTGTGTCCATGGAGGCAGGTGGATGGGAAGTTTCTGTTACATACAAAAAATTCAATCATAAACATAATGTGGACGAACGAGCATCGCGCTTTTAGTACTCGATGCAAAATACCCCCATGCCAAGTAGTTCTGGTCCGATAATCGATTACGTTTTTGGTAAAAAAACTTCAGGGAAACAGGAACTGTTGTCAGGTTAGGACTGGACAACCATGATCTGCTCGAACACCCGACAACATCGACCCAGGGAAATCGAGCAGTTACCAACAATTCTGACGGTGTGTGAGCCTGTTCCAGAATTTTTTTGCCCCAGTTCTTGAAGAACTTGGCTTGGAGAATGTCTGGTTTCAGCAGAATGGGACCACGGCCCACACAGTGCGAGCATCAACGAAGTTTTGAGAAAATATTCTCCGGACGATATTCCGTGGGATAGTCTTAAAACCTGCCAACCCTAAAGGACACAATCCGCACATAAATCCGCCGTATAGCCCAAGATATACTCGAAAGAGTTTTGCAAAATGTCATAAGTCGCTTGCAATAGTGTTTGGACACCACTTGGCCGATATTATTTTCAAAACTACATGGGATAAAACTTCCCATGTTGTAAGTTCAGGATGTGAAACTAATTTTATTTTAATGAATTTTAATTCACCTTCAAAACTAGGGAGGTTGTTCTGTCGCGAAGCGACGCCTATGATGTACTGGATAAAAACACGGTAACGTGAAATACTCTCCCTTACCGCACCGATCGTTTCATCTACTGTAATTTATATCATTAGTCGAGAAATTGCCCACATTTTCCCATAAAATTATAATACGAGGTCTGTTAGAAAAGTATCCGACCTTATTTTTTGCGAAAACCTGATGGATTTGAATCAAGCGCGCTTGCATGAGCCGACCTTGACCTTCGTGCGCATGCGTGAATTTTTTCCCGCCTATTGATAGCGTCTGTTGCTGGCAAGCAGCATTTGAGTGAGATAGTGTGTAGTGCTCTCGTCGGTTTTTCATTGCAAGGAAAATGACGGAACGACTGGAGCAGCGCTATTGCATCAAATTTTACCTGAAACTGGGCGACAGCTAGGTGGAAACCATTCGGAAGATTCAGACGGCTTTCGGTGACGATGATATGGGCATCACACAGATTAAAGGCCGTCGCGCACTTTGGCGAGGCAAAGCGAAGCGCAGCGAAGAGCCGTTTTTTCATTCAATATATTGTTATGTGTATACGCTCACTTTGGAGCAACGAAGAGCAGAGAAGCGAAGCGACTCGCCGGAATACTTCGGGGAGAATATTTGTATCTGCTTAGCGCAGCGCAGCGACCTAAATCAGAACGAATATACCCGAGACGCATCGGAAATAGCCGATGTAGAACTAAACTTCACACCTTTCACACATCATAGCAAAACAATACGTCTAGATTATTGTAAAATGTGAAAAATTAGTTATTTTGGTTTCAAAATATAAAGAAATGAATGTACAAAATATAAATTTGATTTAAAAGTGGAAACAGTTTATAAAACTAGTTCAGAAAATTCCTTACATATTAAACGATTTCTATTGTACAAAATAGTATTGCAGACTTAACAAAAAAGGAGATTAACTACTTGGTTACACAATGTAGTAGAATATATCAAAAAATTTAAACATTTTTTTGGCCTCTCTGTACCATGGCATTTTGCTACTGCACTGAACCTGGACGAAACAAAATAATTTATAAATTTGTCTCGTATAGATAGTGCCTGCGTTGTTGCGTTTCCTCCGAGCTGTCCATCTTTTGAAGCAAACGCGGCCGTTTCTCGTTGAAAACTGCTCGCAAGTGCGCGTTGGTTCTAAAAATGACTCTTCGCCGCTCTTCGCTTCGCCGCGCTGCGCCTCGCTCAAGTGCGCGACGGCCTTAAGGCCCACCAAGTGCGCAGCAACGTCAAAGTGATGCTGACTGCTTTCTTTGACTCCCGCGGTGTGGTACATCACGAGTACGCACCACAGGGTCAAACAATAACCAAAGAGTACTACAGGGATGTCCGTCGTCGCATACGTGATGCTGTGCGGCACAAGAGACCGGAGTTGTGGTCAACAGGAAATTGGCGCCTCCACAAGACTCCTGTGGTTCAACAGGCTCCTTACTCTCCTGATATGCCCCCCTGCGACTTCTGGCTGTTCCCCAAACTCAGGAGGTCATTTAGAGGATCGCGATTTCAGACAAGCAATGACATTATGGCTGCAACGACAGCCGAGCTAAACTCCATTCCGAAAGAGGCTTTCTCGGAATGCTTCCAACAATGGCGGCACCGCTTGGAGAAGTGTGTGGAGTCCCAAGGAGACTACTTTGAAGGTGATTAGGTTTTCAACGCTCCAGGCATATCAGTTTTTTCCCCGGCCAAAGGTCGGATACTTTTCTAACAGACCTCGTATAAGCAAATTATTGAACGTCTAGGGACCATATTACTTTTCTGATTTTAAAATAATTGAATTACATTTATAGGCTTACCTGTCGTGCAGTCAACTTGGAACCAAAGTTATAAAGAATATCTTACACAATATATGAGGAGTAACAGTTACATTCACAATATGTATGTAATAAGATATGCTATGTGCGAATTTCTAAATCTTATAAACGTGGTATGTATATTGTAAAGATTACATTTCAAATCTAATATACAGTAATATATTCTTTGTTAGACTGGCCAAATTTTCCTGATGGACTGGTTCCTAAACGGTCAGTTTACCGGATTTGGAATCGCACTTGCTTCGTTTACTTTCTCTCTCAATCCACATGAATCAAGCCCAATGTCTCACATTTTCCCAAAACTAGCTAAATGTAATTACCATAATTTTGGTCCAAGTGGAACCATGCAAAACTACGATGCGTTATGCGTACTGCCGTTAAATGTAGTAAACGAAAAGATTTACATAGTTTTGTGGATTTGGTTCTACTTTCTAGCTATTCTGTCGTTACTTGCTATAATTTTTCGATTGGTTACTTTCGCAAGTTCGACTGTTCGGGGCTATTTGCTACTAGGACAAGTTAGGCATTTAAATAAAAAGGTTGCCTTTGATATTGTTAATCAGATTAGCTTTGGAGATTGGTTTATGTTGACTCTAATTGGAAAAAATGTGAACCCTCTTATATTTAATGAATTCGTGGTTCATTTTGGAAACAAAATGATGGATAAGAAAAAATATGCTAATACTGTTTAAGTTTTTATGTTCCCTTTTTTATAGAATTGTTTTGTTGTTTATTATTTTATTAGAATATGACTTATTTGTTAGAAAAATTCTAACACATAAATATATTTATGTATAGTTTATAATTTAAAATATTTTATCATAATGATATTTTGTTCAAATTTAGTCTATACCTTTATCACTTCAATTTCTGAAAAATAATACAATGTATCAATTTTTCTGAAATTGAAGTTGAAGAGTTATAGTTCCACACTAAATAGAAAAATTCGTACAAAACAAAAACCAGAATTTAATTTCTTCATAATTATTTGAAAAAATACTCATTAAAATCTTTTTGATGTTCGTTTAGTAAATCAAAATTATTTTCAAATAGACCATATTCATAATTTTATTAAAAATTTGTTATCTATAGTTATTTGTTATAACTCAAAGACTGATTAAAATGTGTTCCTAAATACGAAATGTATGTACCTGAATGGTAGTTTATTTTATAATAAAATATTCAATTTGTTTCTATTACATTTATTTCAATAAAAATAATTACATTTTAAAAGGGTAAATATTAAATTAATTCTACAGTAAGTCTATCCTGAACATCCTCTGCATCCACAGTGGACACATTCTACGATTCGTCCCTGTAAAATCGTAAAAAAATCAGCCATCGAAATAAAAATTTAGACTAATAAAGGTATTGGGAGATGTGTTTTTGTTTTGCAAAAATTCTCATAGGTTACTAGATAATGGCGAAAAACTGAATTTGGTTGATATTTTCATTTTGAAATTACTTCTAAACTATCATGTTTCGAATAAAAAGGTATTTTTATTGTCTATCCAGTGGAGTACGAAAGTAATTTTTCTATCGGTAAATTTTCGATATAACACTTAAAAATACTTTTTTCATTGGTTTAAATGTTTTTGTAATTTAAATTTGTTGTACTCTTCAAATCTTAGATTTTTCAGTATTTTTCATGAATTGTTTACTTGGCATTAATATAGAATCGTGACGGTTGGAGAATAATGGAAGAGTCAATGAAATAGCCCGAATGTTGGAACATATAGAGAGGAGCTTCAGAAATCGGTTGCATCAGTGCATACAGAATGATAGCCATCACCTTCAAGATGTTTGGTTCAAACTGCCTGATTTAAAACTTTAAATTATGTTCTTTCATTATCCAAAATTAAAATTATTTTTTACTTTAAACGCCTTCAAAAAATGAAGTTTTTAAGCCCCATCTATATAATAACTAAAAATTTAAATTATGCGTCAATTTATGGAGTAATCTACTAAGTTTATCCCGACAGTTTCAACTCGGTTGAAATTCGACCCGATCGAATTCCAAGGTTAACTCTCTACCGTTTATCTCGCTATTGTCATAGCGGGTCGAGTGAACCCTATTTGAACCCGATCGAAAGCGTTGGCGAAATGTCAATATTTTGTTTGGTTATGTTTACTTGATTTTTGCGGACAAATATAATCGAAAATGGAACAAGAACAAGTAATGACATTACGCACATATTTTTAAAATAAAAGGTTACGAATGAAAAATAAAACACGAAGCTTAGACTGATGGGAAAACATTGTGCTACAATTTACAAACACAGACTGAATTGAAAATTTTAGAGCCTCTAAAAACAGTTTTAATTATATTTGCGAAATAATTGCGTAGGCTTCCACAGTCTGAGTCATGAGAAATATTCGTTTTCCGGGAATGGACTGTGTCATATTTTGAGTCAGAGCTCAACGTTTCGCCCGCAGTCATATGGGGCATCTTCAGGAGCAAGGGGGATAGTACTGTCTTAAACACGGTTACCCGACGTGTCAACCACGCTAGAGGCCGAGTTTAAGCAACAAGGAGGGAGACTCAGTTTACACGTCGGGTAACCTTGTAAACTGAGTCTCCCTCCTTGTTGCTTAAACTCGGCCTCTAGCGTGGTTGACACGTCGGGTAACCGTGTTTAAGACAGTACTATCCTCCTTGCTCCTGAAGATGCCCCATATGACTGCGGGCGAAACGTTGAGCTCTGACTCAAAATATGACACAGTCCATTCCCGGAAAACGAATATTTCTTATATTTGCGAGGTACTAAATACTAAATTGAAACCAAAATATTATGTTTTAAGCGATCCTTCTAAAATTGTAAGTTTTGAGAAAAAAATTGCTGTTACACTATATTGTCTCGCTAGCTGTTGAGAATATGGAGTATTCTAAGCTTTTTTCCGTGCATAAGAGCGAGAATTTTCATTTCCTTCATTAAGGAAAGAAAATACATTACTTCCTGATTCTACCAAATGTTTCTTTTTGACATAATTCAATTCTAATCACATATGATTTGACTGTTAAAATGCAGCTGACAGATAACCTCTAACGATAGTGAATCATACATGTATTTCGATCGGGTTGAGCGTTTATCCCGTAAAGTCAATCCGGTCGAATAAGCTCAACCCATTTGTATTTTAGTCGAGTTGAAAATTTCAATCCGGTTGAAAATGTGTTTATTCCGATCATTTCAACCCGCTAACTTTAATCGTGTCGATTCAACCCATTTTCAAGCGGATTGAAATTATCGGGATATACTAGGTATCGACTTCTCCAGCTTAATTTTCAAACAAGCAATCGTAATCTACAGTATTTTGTGAAAATATTTACACATCTGGTTGTACTACTATCCTATCTTTGTGATGACTATTTTTTTTTTACTGCAGATCATTTTATTAAAGTATAAATTATAGAAAATTTAAACTTACTTCTTCCAGTTTTCCCTTAGGTACTCGGCAAATGCAATTCGTTCCAAAATTAGTATCTCTGGTTTGAATGCATCGCAAGCAGCACAAATTTTCATATCCTACTTTCTTCCATTTGGCAATCAAATTTTTATCAGCTATGTTTTCTACTAAACAGTAGTCATATAATTCTCTGCTTATAGCTTTTCGCCTGTAGAATAAATCGTAAATGTACCGCGATTTTTGGTGATGTATTTTAAAAATTGGCCAGAGAGCTTCTTGTTTTCTTTTACCCTCGTGTGGTTCAGTTTCAGCTGTAAGATTTAATGTAAATATTCGATAAAAATTGTTTATGGTTCGATGATACCTTCGCGCATTTTTTGTTCCAATTCTTCTAAAGTTGGTTCAATCAACTCCCAGCCTTCTGGGGGTGGTTTCTTACTTCGTCGTACTTTCGGCATAATATTTTATTTGTAATTACTTACTTTCGAAAATAAATTATTCTAAAATGTCAGCAAAACGATGCTATGAAAGAGGTTATGTTTTACAACAGACGTCAAAAATATCCGTGTGAAGACAGCAATGGCAATGCTATAGATAGAGAATAGCTTTACCGTTCCACAAAATCGTGCGTAACAAATAACAGCAACGAAAAGATTTATTTAACACTCCTTGGATCTTGTGTTGGTATACTATTATTCACGAAAGATGACTATTCAAGGTCGTTTGTTCGAAGAAAGAATACACATCACTTTATAGCAGTAGCATAGCAACATTTTGTTTTAGAAAGAGAAAGATTATTTGAACTATGTCTATTTAATTTATGTGGTGAGACAGATATACGTAAATAGTGGCGTTACTTTCTAACACTCTATAAATAATGATGACATATGTCGTAGAATTGCAGGTACCTAATTATCTACTACACTGCTCTCTGTGCTAATATTTACCCAGTGGCGTTGACGTTTAAATCAAATTATTATTCCTTGGTTTATAAGTTAAGTCTATGTTTTGTATTTTGCAAAAACATAAGTGAAGCACATAAACCTTTCAGAAAGGCATTATTTAGAAAGAAACATAATTTTCAAATAAATTACTCTTAGTTTTTCAGTTAAAATGTGTCCATAAATATTTTGTTACACGCCTATGTATACAAAATATAATGAAGTTATCTGCAAGTAATATTATATCAGACGGATTACAAATGACTTTGAATAGTCATCTTTCGTGAATAATAGTTTACACTTTATATTTGATTAGTTATACGTACAATAATTATTTACGCATAATAGAGGGTCGAATGAAAAGGTTAATTATATTTGGTTATGTGATTTTTTTTTAAATGTCAAGCTTGGAGCCTAAAGAATTTCCTCAAGAAATTCTAATAAAAGCTAGTGTAGCTTTAGCGGAATTAAAAAAAAAAATAAGAGGGTTGTTTATATTTCCAAACATATTTTTGACGTTTTATTTACCAGTCGCCAGTCGCTGGGCTTTTCTTCAACTTTACTGCCCGCATGTGCTATACTTTTCGGCCCGCGGGATCTAATCTATCGGTTTCTGCCATAGTAACTATGATGTAAACAAATAATTTTAAAGCAGTTGTGCGTAAAATTGATTGTATAATTATTATCAGATTTTAGCTACTTTCAAAAAATAAATTAATTATCCCACCCCCTACGGCTCGTTACCCTATAAGGATGGATATGTATTATTACTTATGTATTGCTGAACAGCTGTGCCAATTTTTATGTTGGTACACTTTATATACTATTATTCACGAAAGATGACTATTCAAGGTCATTTGTTCGAAGAAATAATACACAGCATTAAATAGCAGTAGCTTAGCAACATTTTGTATTAGAAAGAGAAAGATCATTTGACGTATGTCTATTTAATTTGTGTGGTGTGTCAGATGTACGTAAATAGTGCCATTACTTTCTAACACACTAAAAATAGCAGTGACATATGTCGTAGAGTTACAGACATGTAATTATCAGAAGTAATATCACAAGACCTCCTGATTTTATCGATAAATTTTTATTTTGCACGATTTTTTTTTGCTTAGCAACAAACACGAAAGCAAACTGCGTGGTAAATCCCGACTCCGAAGGAGGAGGGGTTTTACCTAATGTCAGTTTGCTTGAGTGATTTTGCTTAAAAGCATAAAAAATGAGTGCAAAATAAAAATTTATCTGAGAAAATCTGAGAGGTCGTGTGGTATTTGGTGAGATAAATTCCAAAGACAAAGCAAAATGAAACAATTTAATTATTAATATTTTATTTTTAAACTTGAAATATTAATTAACTGTCACACTGACAGTTATAAACAATAACAATTGTTTATTTACTTGGTAGCGGAGAATTATCGGGGTAACGGGGTTTTATCAGTATAATACTGTTACCATTGGTTGAATTTTCAAGTGTTTTGCATCATGATGACATACAAATCAAATTATTATTTTATGGTTTACTTCAAGTCTATATTTTTGTTTTATGCAAAACATAGATGAAGAAGAGAAAACTTTGAGAAAAGAGTTATTTAAAACAAACAAAATTTTCAAATAAAATACATTTATTTTTTCAGTTAAAATATACCCATAAATATATCGCGTTGCACGCCTATGAGCACGAAATGCAGTGAAGTTATCTGCAAGTAATATATCAGACGGCTCGTCTGATATATTATTTATGATCCATAAATGACCTTGAATAATAATCTTTCGTTAATAATACTTTGATTGCGTATGCATTTCTTTGTAATTTTGTTTGAATTCCATGGCTATCGCTATAAATGAGCAGTATTTATAAATTTTCAAATTTCATTTTACAGGTTACCAAACATGCAAAATAAAATCTGTTTAGTAATTTAGGTGTAGAATTTAATTACCTATATACAAAGTTTATTTGAAACATTTTTTCTAAAATTAATTGGGAACTTTTGCGCAAGGACCCACTTTTAATTAACACGCTGTGTATATAAATAATACTGAAGCTAAGTTTTGTTTATAGTAATTTTACTTTATGTAGATCTTCTCTATTTAAAGAGAGAAAATATGCGCAATGGTATCTGCTTGCTATGTGAGATCCGGGGCATTTGTTTTATCAAAATTTAGATGTAAAATGTGAGAAAAGTCTTCGACAGCTTTAACAAACTTCTCAAAAGTTACAAAAGTTTTTATTGAAGCTAAAATGTCAAACGATGCAAATTTTCACCGAGTATTATAGTCACTGCAATATTTATGACGTTTCGTTTGACTCTTTGACAGCCCAGTTGGCAGTTGCAGGCGCCATTTTACTTACTATGCTTCATTTTACGTAAAATAGTGATGGGAAGATAGGTGCAGTCTGATCTTCGTACCACTATTTGCTTCATGAAATGAAATGTCTGTTGCGCTTGCGCACAACTTTGTCGAACGGTAGAGCTATATGAAAGCGTTGCCGTTGCTGTTTTCAGACAGTTAAACATATTACTTGATGTTGGTAAAACGACAAAAGATTTTTCATTGTTGGTACAAGAAAAATCCCCAAATCTATCATGGTGAATCGTGTGTGACACCGGAGATTTGTAGAAAATTTATTGTTGTAGCTATAAAATTTTATAGTACCTTGTATATAGATAATAAATCAGCCTATTACAATGCCGAGAGGTAAGACAAACATATTACTTACTTATTATACCTAAATTGCGCTTTTTGACGAAATATTGATAAAAATATGCACATGTATTGACCACCTTAACCCATAACAATGCAACATATTTCATCATTCTCAATAAATTTACAGGGAAGTTTACGAATCATAAGGGCCGTAACCGTAGGTTTACAAACCCTGAAGAATTAGAAGAGCAAAGAAGAAAAGAGGAACAAGAAAAAAGATGGAGAAAAAATAGGGGCGACGAATCGTCGGAAAGTGAAGAGGAAGAAAGCGGTCCGTCAACCAAGAAAAATCAAGATAGTAGTGCCTCAGGAAGCGGTTCAGACGACAGCAGTAGTAGTGATGGAGAAGTAAGACAAATTGTAAAATAACATGTTTATAGTACTGATAAATTTTCAATATTGCAGGAAGCTAAAGCTAAAGGCGTTTCAAAATTAATAGAAATAGAAAATCCAAATCGTGTTCAAAAGAAAACGAAAAAAGTATCTCAATTGAATTCTAACCTGGCTTCTTCGAAGCCCGAACTCTCTCGCCGCGAACGAGAAGAGATCGAGAAACAAAGAGCCCAGGCACATTATCAAAAGCTTCACGCGGAAGGCAAAACTGAGCAAGCTAGGGCTGATTTAGCTAGACTCGCTATCATCAAGCAGCAGAGAGAAGACGCGCAAAGGAGGCGAGAAATAGAGAAAAAAGGTAGGCGACACTAATCAATTCACACTTTGTTATGGTCAACGACCATTGTTTTTCAATTTATGGAATGAATTAAGATTAAAATTAATTTGGAAAATAGATCTTAGTGAGTCACACAATACGTAATAATTCTATATATAGGTTATATATCATAATGATCTTATAATAGAACACGTTTAACATTGCATTATAATTATTATTCTAATATGGTTCATGTTGTATATCAAAGTCCAAATGCTTGAAATTTTTATTGTATTTTAAATGCTAAAATAGTTTTTATGATAATATAATAATATACATTTTTATTTCTTTAGAAAATATTTACATTTTATAGGAAGCGTTAACGGCGATGGCGGCTCCGAGGGCTAAATGGTTCATTAGAACAACGGCTTTTGGTCATGAGTAGCTCGGGGTCCTGGGTTCGAATCCCGCTAAGGCATGGATGTTTGTATACGTGAACCCATTTTTTAATTGGGATTTAATCTTGTTGAGGGTTTAACAAAAAAATAAAAAGAAAAGGGGGTAAATACAGTGGATACAATATTTTTTCCCATAATCGTATTGGAAATGAATATTCTCAAACTAAATATGAAGTGCGGGAATTAAAACATACGATTTTTGTTTTGTTTTCACAAGAGCAATTGTTATGATTGCTTGCTTGTAATTTTTATACAGTGTGTCTCATTTATGCCCGGTGTCTCCACAGTAACTTAAGTTGTTGATTATTGAAGTGCTACTTAATTGTAAGTAGGTCTTATATTCCAATTGCGTTGCACCAGCAAATTTAAATGCGAACTTAACTCATGTCACAAATTACATTGGCAACAGTGTAAAATATGTCACATTGTGTTATGCTTGTATTCGTTTCACAATATTCGATATGGATTTCCCTAAATTTGACGACATTAACGTTGTGGATAATGTGGTCGAAGTTGATTTTGACGATATTGTCGAAAATGTTAGAATCTCGCGACAAATATATAACAGAATTGATTTGTTCCGATTATATGACGACAAATATTTTCTGTCTAATATTTTTTATAGGTGGACCACCGCCAGTTCTATAAACAAAAGCCTTTTCCTTCGCCGATGTCATCCTGGCATCAGCCGTCATATTCTCCCGTATTTTTCGTAGGCTTGCCACATTCCTGTATACATTTAATACATTTTTATTAAATGTTGCGACAATTAAATTTCAAGTATTGTCCTTTTGTATATTTGACACCGCATTAGTAATTTTTAAATTTTCGATGATCTCTTTATATTGATCCATAACTTCCAATATAAATTTTTTCTTCTTTGCTGTAATTTGTATGTTTCTTTCCATATCGCTGAAGACTTGCATCGTAACTCCACAAAATGAAACAAATTTATCGTGAACTGATATGACAACTGGCATATATGACACATAAGTCACCGTTTTTTTCGACTTACATTAAAGTGCTACTTACGTCTCACATTTTGACATTTCTGCGTGGTGCAACAACGGTGGACTTAGGAATAAGTCACGACTTAAGTCTTAAGTTGCTCTGGAGAAACCGGGCATTAGAGCTGCCACCATTGGGATCTCGAGAACTATAAGAAATACGTCGTTTAAATGAAACTTTTTGTGCATATACTAGGGGCTTGTTCAGATGTGTTTTTGTTTTTCCATAAATCTCATAGGGTACTAGATAATGACAAAAACTGAATTTGGTCGATTTTTTCATTTTGAAATTTAGATATTTACATTGTTTATCCAGTGGCGTACGAAAATAATTTTTTTATTGGTAAATTTTCGAGATATTACACAAACTTACATTTTTTAAATGGAACGCATATTTGATTTTTACTTTAAGAAAATACTTATTTTTTTTTATCTTTAGACGTAAAATAAAAAAATACTATTTTGAAAAACTAATGAAAATCTTGACAAAAAATATGATAAATTTCATGAAAATTAAAACAAATTTAAAATACAATAACTTTTATATCAATCGAAAGAGAAAAAAAATAAGTATTTTTTAAAGTAAAAATAAAATATGGGTTCTATTTAAAAAAAATAACTTTGTGTTATATCTCGGAAATTTACCGATAACATTTTTCTCGATTACTGATAGTTTAGAAGTAATTTCGAAATGAATATATCGACCAAATTCAGTTTTTCGTCATTATCTAGTGTCGTATGAGAACTTTTGGGAAAACAAAAGCACATCTGATGGCCCCCCTACAGTTGCACAAAAGGTTTTATTTACCCGACATCATATAGTTCTCGCGATCCCAATGGTGGCAGCTCCAAATGGGACATTCTGTGTATCCTTTCAGTTTTAAGTTTTTAAAAAATATTCGTTAAATAGCTTCAAATATGAAAATATAAAATATCTATTAAACCATTACATATTTTACAATTAATTATTCAAATTTGTATAAAAATCACGGGATCTGAAACAGTGAAATATGACTTCAAAGTTCATAAAGCTTAACATATGACAAACTGTCGCCTACTTTTAACTGTTTTCTTATTGGCTATAAATGGCGAGCTGTTTGTAATTTGACGTCACATAAGTGGGGGGTTGTTATTCACGACTATTTCTGGCGCTAATATTTTTATTTAATTATTTCTGAAAATAAGAAATTCTTATTATTTTTATTATTATTATTATGAAAAATATTGCATAAACTTTCATTTAAAATACTTGAAAAATGTGAAACCGGCTCATTATACAAAATAAATTCAACAATTTATTACCAAATAACCAATTTTAACTGGAACATTTTCTTTTGTATTGCTTCTTTTGTTTTGCAAATTCGGCAGCATATTTGTGTAAATTGAATATAATTATTATAATTAGAGTAATTGAAAAAATGTCACCGTTAAAAAATATTTAATTTAAACGAAATTTATTTATCAGTTTTTATGTGACTGTAAATACTCATAATTTTATACATTTTTTCCAGAGAAAGAAGAAGCAGCGAAACAGAAAACAGCGCAGACTCAAAAAGCCCTTGGAAAGAAAACATAAACATGGATAATGATCTAAGTGTTGCAATAATAAAATTTTAATTATGAAATCGTATATTGTATGATAATTAGTTTTTTAATATTTGTGTTTGTTTATTCACAATATTTACTATAATTCACGAAACTCAGTGATTTTTTTTCTAACTAAAATTCTTATTAGAGTCATATGAGCAGTTATGAGAGAGTGAACAGCTACAGTTAATTTATCTACTTGTTATGTAACTTTTGTAATTTTATGACCTAATAAAGAACACGACATTGTAATTTCACTGTTTTAGTATGACTTTTTTCTTCATTTTATTTCCCAAAGGATTTTTTTTACACTTGTACCAGATTAAACTTACGGGGTAAGTACATTTTTAAATATGCATTATTTTATTAATTATAGTTCAAATTTTCCGTAATAAATATATGATTTACAGTTTATTTATAATCCTTCAACAATTACTGGGATTTATTTTGTCATTAAGACCATAAATCTCGTTTTTTTAGTCGAATGGCTTGTGTGTCAAAATTTATCTGTAATAATTTAAATCACGATCAAGTTTAAATATTACAAAATTATATACTGGCTGTTAAAAAATTGAAAAATAGATATTGATGAGCAATTATATATGTATGTAATAATTAGACATTTTTATAGACTTTTTGTAGAAATGTTCAAACTTTTAAATGTAATAACTTTTAACTAAGATACTCTTTTCGAGAAAGAATTATAAAATTGTTTAGCGTCCTTGAAAGTACAGATGTCTCATTTTAGATATTTTGTTCTATGGTATTTCGGGTAATATTAAAGATAGAGCAAAACTGTTTGCACATTCCAGACTAAATTTTTCGAGAAAATTTAATAGTCATCAAAGGAATTTTCGATCTTTTTTGTTTCTGAGCGTCAGGCAAAATCTCATTTTTCTCTCATTTCGAAAATATTTCATATCTTATGCTAGTTTGAGAAAAATTGTTTTAACAAATTTGAAACGATTTTTAGGTAAGATAAAATGACGTAATGGACCTTTTCAATTTAAAAAAATAGAAGATATGCCCAATGGGGATCTGCGCATAGTGCGAACAATTGGCGGGAATAATAGATACGCGCTTGTCTTGACATCCAAGCGTTTGTTTTTAAAAAATTTTGACGTCAAATGTGAAAAAAGTCTCAGAAAAATCTAAAAAAAACTTGTCAAAAGATGTTAGAAAACATTTTAATTATACCTAAAATGTCTAACGATGCAAATTTTCATCGAGAATACAGCTATTTTAGTGACTGCAATAATTTTGACGTTTCGTTTGACAGCCTAACTGGCAGTTGTTGGCGCCATATTACTTACTATTTGCAGCGATAGAAAGAGTTAGCCATTAAATTTAAAAGGTCTATTAGATTTTTTTAAAACTTAATAATAGACCTTTTCAATTTAAAGAGAAGATATGCGCAATGAGGATCTGCTGATCTGCGCATAGTAAGAACAATTGAGATCTATGGCGTTTGTTTCTAAAAAATTTAGACGTATAATGTGAGAATATATCTCAGATAACTTTAAAAAATCTTATCGAAATAAGTTACAAAAGCTTTTATTGAAGTTAAAATGTCTAACGATGCAAACTGAGAAAACAGGCATTTTAATAACTGCAATATTTTTGACGTTTTGTTTGACAGCCCAACTGGCAGTTGTTCGCGCCATTTTACTCACTATTTGTAGCGATAGAAAGAGATAGCCATTAAATTGAAAAGGTCCATTCTCGAGATATATCACAAACTTACTATTTTTTAAATGGGAACGTATGTTGAAAATAGTCTCATCTTTAGCTTTTCAATGATATATAACAAATCTAGGTACATTCCGCACTCTTGTACAGTCCATGAGTCCAATAACAAATTGGATTCGTATAATTGTCATATCCAATAACGTCAACCCGATAATTAATGAACAGAAATAAGTTTAAAAAACTCGAGATTATTTTTGTTCAAGATATACAAGACCGCCCTATTTAATTGTAGATAAAAACGTGAACTGAAATATACGTATACATGTAAATTAAAATTCCTACCTTTAATGTTGATTCTGTTCTCTCTGGATAGCCTGGATCTCTGGAACCTGTAAATAAAACAAATATTAAATTTTATATTCCTATTAATAAATAAATAACAACTACTATCTTAATAATCGCATTAACAACGCAAAAATGTTAGAGTATTACATTTTGAAATACATTGTACATGAAAATAATGGATTATTACATTTAATTTTACTTAAAATATATACCCGTATGTCTTCCGCCAAATCTGCTACATCCTTGAAATGTAGTTGAAAATGAAAACGTTCACCACAATACATAACACTAACAAACTAACATTTTGTTTATTATTTACACTTTTCTTGCCACTTAAATATATAAATACTTCACTTCATATTACATTTTTTGTATGAAAAACACAATATCTACAACGGACGAACCGACACTGGCGAACTTGCGTAAACTGCAGCCATTCGAATCTGAATAGACTTGTCGCTCACCGAAACAAGTAGGTACAAATTATAAAAGAATATACAAAATACTATCTAATATGAAAATATTAAATTATGTAATTGTATTAGTCATTAAATAAAATAATAAAAAGTTGTAAATTTGTTTTAAAGAGAAACATAGCACATTTCAAAACATTTGAAAAGTAAAGCTGCGTCCACACCGAAAGTAAAGCTGCGTCCACACCGAAAGTAAAGATGCGTCCACACCGCATAGTTTATAGCGCTTTCCAACTTAGCATAATATTTCTCTCGATGGTTCGCTAGTCAATTAGTTACCTTCAAAAGACTTTGAAACTTTAAACGAGCGTCAAACATAACCATTCATTAAAATAAAAATAATAAATTTGCACTACGTATTTGTTATTATTGCACCTATTGTATATTATTCTATATTTTGTGTTTACATAATGTGCAACAACCATGAAAAGTCATGATTACACACAATTATATCTGTGTATTCTTACAAAAGTCGGTACATTGTAATACGTACTTAGGAGAATATCCGCCTGCTGCCATCTACGCTAAGCTTTGCTCTAAGGGTCTCATTGGCAACTGGGGTCTGATTTTGTAACTTTGAAATCTACTGTAGATTGAAATCTATCAGATTTCGATTAATAAGCAAACAAGAAAACACAGTGAACTTTTCGAGCGACGTTCGAAATTTATCTCTGTAGATTGTATTCGACTGGTCTCGGGCAGTCGATTTCAAATCTGTACCTACTGGTATATATAAATACATATTCCCTATGATAGATTTAAATTTGTACTTACTTCCACTAAAACCGGAAGTGATACAAAATTCCTACTATGATCATCTTATGAGCCCATATAGGCGCCGACTATGGAGCAAAGGGGGTGTTCCCCCCCCCTTGGGAAAATATAGAGGGGGCGAAACCCCTCTTCCCTTACGTAATTTTTAGCGCTTTTGATTCGATTTCATTAATTTAAAAATATTTCAATCATATTTGCATCATTGATCAAGTTTCATTAGATGATCACTAAATCCACAATTTTTATTTTATTTTCTCAATCGACAATGATACAATATAGGTTAAATCATGTCGCTTTCTTATTTTAAAAACATGTTTAAAATAATATAAATAGACATAAGATTCGTAGGTACTTAAACTGTATTTTATTTAATTAATTTTTCTGTATTTATTATTAATTGGATATACAGGTGTCCCAAAACGTACCACTATATTTCAAAGATCAATAGGGCTGTTGCAAGAATTTTTATATGCCTTCTAAGTATTAAATTTAAAAAGATATCATTATTTAAATAGCCTCAAATTTGAAAATATCAGTAAATATCCATTAGATATTTTACAATTAATTTTTGAAATTTGGATAATATTTTGAAAAAGTCACGTGATCTGAAACAGAATGAGACGTCACAACAAATACATCTTCATCGGTTCCAATTGGTCCCTTCATAGTGTCAATTATTTGTGTTTTGTTACAAGTGTCATGATAAGTACATTGTCAAAGTTGTCAAATAAGTGTCAATTTTTTTAGATTGTTCTTGTTAGATAATAAAAAATCCAATATAAAATACGTAATTTACAGTATCGTATTGTGCTTTCTTGCAAAATTGCTGCTAGGAGCAAACCTACTATTGAATTTATAAATATGCTAAAAGGTGCGAAGAAGAGAAAATTGTGCTTGGAAGAGTAGGTCGAAGAGCTGATAGTTGGGTATTTACATTTTACTTCACCTTAACTCTTTAACACCCCTTATTTCGGTAGCAGCAAAACAATCGTTTTCTGATATAAATTCAGCCACCATCCAGCTATCGACTTTCAGTAAACTGTTCGACTTAGCTTGAGTGTAGTTTGTATTAGCCATTATTACTTTATTACTCATTTATAATGAAAAATGTCAACGTCAACAGCAAATTAGAAGTTTGTTATTATGACAAACTAACGCCTACGTTTATTTATGTAAATAACAAAAATAAACGAAGGTGATGCAAAAACTGTTTTTCTATTTGCTGTGAATGACGTAATGTACTTCTACGACACAGAAGTTGGGGGGTTGTTTTTCATGACTATTTTTGGCGCCAAACTTTTAATTTAATTATTTACGAAAATAACAAATTATTAAAAAAATAATTATTAATAAGAAAAATATTGCATAAACTTTCATTTAAAATACTTTTTGAAAAATGTGAAACAGGCTCATTGTACAACTTATTTACAACGTAACCGTAAATGTAATGGAGTCAGGTCCGGCGAACGATGTTCAAATGTTACCAAACAAAAGACGTGATCATGGCAACTAGATCAGTATTTCAGAAATCAGTGTATCTCAAATTTTAGCCACATAAATTATGAAATAACAATAACTCGTTAAAGGTTACGTTTAGGACATATGTTTATATGAACTTTTCGACTCTAAATAAGTTCTGGAATTCATCCCTGAAATATTGCCGGTACGTTTTGGGATAGCCTATATACGAGTATTTCATGAAATAAAAAAAAACAAAAAAAAAAAAATGGCCCCCTCTGGGTAATAGAAAAGTCGGCGCCTATGTATGAGCCCCTTTATCTAGTTTATACTATTATTCACGAAAGATGGCTATTCAAGGTCTTTTGTTCGAAGAAAGAATACACATCATTTTACAGCAATAGCTTAGCAACATTTTGTATTAGAAAGAGAAAGATTATTTGACCTATGTCTATTTAATTTATGTGGTGTGACAGATATACGTAAATAGTGGCATTACTTTCTAACACACTATAAATAATAATGACATATGTCGTAGAATTACAGATATCTAATTATCTACTACACTGCCCTCTGTGCTAACATTTACCTAGTGGCGTTGTCGTTTTAATCAAATTATTATTCCTTGGTTAATAAGTTAAGTCTATGTTTTTTTATTTTGCTAAAATATAAGTGAAGAACATAAATCTTTCAGAAAGGCATTATTTAGAAAGAAACATAATTTTCAAATGAATTACTCTTATTTTTTCAGGTAAAATGTGTCCATAAATATTTCATGTTGCACGCCTATACATACGAAATGCAATGAAGTTATCTGCAAGTAATATTATATCACACGGCTCACAGATGATCTTGATGAGTCATCTTTCGTGAATAATAGTTTAAGTTTACTTATTAACATTTTCTTGTATCTCTCAAAATAAACGAAATATTCTTGGTGCCGGACTTACGCCCAACACCTGTATAAACAATGTGTAATAAATATTTAATAATAATAATAATAATTTATTTCCATAAAACTTTTGTATTTTCGTGAATTTGTATATAAATAAAAATTTTGTTTTTCTTTCTTAACAGTTTTCGTGTCTCTAGTATTTTTCACATCCCCACTAAATCCAGACGCATGTTATATTGCATAGCGTCGTTGTCATGGCTACGAAACGACGCCAAAGGAGGGGATAGACGCTTCTAACACAATTTAGAATCAGTCTGTGCGCGGACGTCGTGTACAGAGGGTGTATGTGTTTGTTTCACCCCCCAGCTCGTGTTTTGACGTTTTACAAGTAAAGTAAGATTCTCGTTGTTTGTGAAGTGTGAACTGATTTTTTGTGACATTTTGGGGTTGTCTGATGCTAATTGAAGATAAGGTAAGTTTGATTAATTTTATACTTTTTTCCCTAAAGTTCAATTTCGGAAGTGAAGTGATTTGTATGAAACTAAAATACTTATTTGTGTATTAAGAGCGTAAAGTGATACTTTGTAGCTTAAGAGAGGAGCGCGGCAAACTTTCGAAAGCGGCAATAACACATTATGCTGGTACTCGTTCGTAATACACATTACGTTTTATACAATCGTTCTATAAATCGATATTTATTTCATTTCTAAAAAAAATTTGACAAGGAGGAAGTAACGAAAAATTTATCTTTGAAAATATTTATTTTGCGAGAGAGCGAAAAAGTTCTTTTATGGTTGTTGCCATGGGAGATGCGCGAAAATAATTGTTTGTATATTAAGTGCTTTGTCAAAGCAAAGGCTGCAATCATTTGTGTTCGACAAAGGACTTTCAACACGTGTTATACACACTATTTTTTTTACTCCTGAAAGATAAAAAAATCTGATGTGGACACCACACGACTTCCTTGTACGCAAGACCAACATGAAATATAGACCCAATTATAAAATTGTACGTATTTGACGTAATTTGACATTAACATTTTTTTTCTACTTTTTTGTACTTTTTTGTCCGAATCCATAGCAAGCTTTATTACAAAAACCAAAAAGTATATAATTTTTAAATTTGCTTATACAAAGGGTTAATTTAATAATATTGGTTGTGCTAGACGCAGAATTTAATTCTCTAAAACTATTATTTGAAGCATTTATTTCTAAAATAAAATAAAACCATTTTATTCAAGAAAAAAAACCTATTATGTTATTCCCATTGACATAAAAGTCTTATAATTATACCAAATTTGAAAAGTTTTTATAGGCTTCAAGTAAAGTACCATTCCTAGAAATTATGTAATGACCAAAAAGGGAGGTGCACAACTAGATGTCAAAATAGTCCAAAATACAAAATTTCAACTATCTACGGCTTAACGCTTTTGAGTTATGCGAGATACGTACGTACAGACGTAACGACGAAGTTACTCAAAATGGATATTTCCGATTACAATACTTCCTTTACTATGTACAAGGAAGTAAAAATAAGGAAATATAGTTATTAACGTCATAAGGCATATGTAGCAAATAACAGATGGGGTTGAATGTTGTAAAATCGAGGCGACAGCCGAGATTTTATAATCAACCTTGTCTGTTATTTGTATATCAGCCGTGTGACGTTCAGTATTTTTCATAATAACATAAAATATCTTCTTAAAATTCTATTTTCTATGGCATATTGACAGGTGACAGCTCTTCATGACAATTTCATTTTTTTTAGGAACACATGATTTTTAATAATTGTACTGTTATAAAAAATAACGGCCGTGGCTGTTTTGATGCATATATCGGTTGAGCATACAGTACTGTTAAAGCACATTTAACAATATGGTATTATAAAAAAGAATTATTTTTTAAAAATAATTTGACATTTATTGTCAATTTTGTATTTGTGATACGTATCTATGACAAAAACAAACATTCTATACCTACAACATTCATAAGTAAAATTCGTTGCTAGGATACCGAAGTGTGCTACAAAGTTTTGCAACACTTATGCTGCAAAGAGGCGCTTTCAGCATGAAAAACAAACTAGAAACATCAATTTTACGATGACAAATGAGAGCGTAAATGTCTATTTTTCATAGCACTCGTATAAATATTTTTAAAAACCGTCCAGTTCTTTCTGTATAATTTCCAATTGTAATTAAAAACTATTAAATACCAATATTAGCATTGAAAAATATAAACATGTAACAATATTACAAATATGAATTCAATAAATTAATTAATTTACGCTTAATCAAAATGCATCAACCGTATGATCATTTTAAATATGGTAGAATTTCATATTTGATTTAAAAATATATATCCCTGCATTGCCTTAAGCGCTAAAATTTCATTGCAATTGATTATTTTCATTTTTAAGTGTTTGCAGAAATTCAACACATGCTTTTTTGTACTAGTAAAAAAATATAACAGGAATAATTAAATTTGAAATAAATATTTATTTAGTAGAGACAAATATTTATACAGGGTTTTACACTAACCGTTAAACGGGAATATTAATTTTATATACTGATTCAATTAAAAAAATATTTTTTTTTGTAATTCGCAGAAAAAAAGCAGCTTATTTGAAGAAAGCAGTAAACTGTACTGGATTTCATACTTGTCTAATATAGAAATATAATTCATATAATATACAGGGTGACCGACGCAGCCGAACATAACAGGACTTTAAAAAATCAGACATTTCCTGCTTCCTTAATTATTTTAGGTAAAAAAAATAAAAGTTGTAGAGCATAAAATTCTGAATTAATAAGCAAAATAGCTATTTGTGTATTAAGAGTGCAAAATGGGACGTTGTCGATGGAGAGATTGTTGCCGCGCGACGCAGGAGCGTGGCAATCTCTCGAAATCGACAATGTCCATTTGCGCTCGAAACATACACAAGATTATTTAAATATTAAATTAAACATATTTGAAAAGTAAAATGTTGTATTGTATGTTAATTATAGTATAATTAAATGTATTTTATGTTTATTTATTCCATTTATAGAGTAATTATTAAAATAAAAATTTAACCTTTCTAAATCTGAACTGTCAGAGGTGTCCTCCGTCATCCATATGACAAAGTTGGGTTTCGAAATTAGTTTGATAATTGATAATTATGACATGATAATGACAAAACAAAACTACACTGATACTGATGCAAGCACAAGCACAAAACAATGACAATATATTATTGCTGTCTAAGCGGCCAACGAATTGCTGACAGCTAATTTCAAATTGGCGCCAAAGCACAGTGACAACCTCACCCCAAACGTGGATTGGCTACAAACTAAAGGTCACGTGTGTGCCCGTAATATATTGTATTTTACACCTTCACAACTTATGGCAAGTTGCATCAACAAGGTTTAAATTTTAAGCGTTCCTTAAATTGACAATATTGCATCGAAATGAAATGTCAAATGAATTATTATGCATTGCTGTCACAATTTCGATTTGCATTTTCTTGTTTAAAGGTCACTTAAAGTTTAAGCCTTGTTGGTGCAACTGGGCATTAATGGGCTATATGACCATTGTCGAATTTAAGGAAATAAATTATGAAAATTAAAATTAACCATTGTGACTACCAATAGTAATGATAAAAACTATATATTATCTTATAATTTCACTGAAATTTGTATTTGAAATTAAAATTTTTCAACGGCGCCATAACTCTGACGTCACGTAGGAGAATGAGAGAGCAGTTTATAAAGCTAAATGTAAGAATTTAATGAACCGAATTTTATTACTTAATGATATCGAATAAATGTTGTCAATAATAAATTAGTTAAAATTATTAATAAAACAATGTATAAATTATCAATTTAGGCAATTCATACAATAAAATAAAAATATTTTTGTGCAACCGGACGCGAAATAAGCATTTCGCAGCCGTAATACAGCCCGCGAAATTAAATTTCGTGACCGTTGTTATGGTAACGGCCGCGAAATTAGGTAAACAATCACTTTGACACTTGAGAATTGCATGGATTTGTTTATCAAATGTTAATTCCATAGCCACCTTGAAAGCTAACTTTCTATTTACAATGAAACTGTTTAAAATTAATAAAATTTGTAATTACATATTTTTTACGGTTGCACAAAAAATATTGTGTACACCTTGTCCGCGAAATCCTTTAGCGCCCTCGAGATTGTCTTGCCTCGGCCGCAAGCGGCCTTGGCGACAATTTTTCTCTCAGTACGCTAAAGAGTGATTTCGCGGCCTTGATATACAAATAACTATTAATTTTACACAAAAGGTTGACCTCCAAACCATATAACTCATATGGTTTTCGAAGGCTGTTTACGTACATCATTTTCAAAATGTAACCTGAGTACTTATCGAATGAATTGTAATTCTCTTACGTGACGTCACATATCCCCTCTCCAAAACTTTATTATTGTTAATCTCGGGAATTAACAACAATTAAGCGATTTAAAAAAATATGGGTATTTTAATATTCTATAAATAATCATAAAATGGAAGAAGAAAAATGGTCATATAGTCCATTGTCGAAATAATATAAACACTCTAGGGTTTATTTTTTTTACATATTTTCTTCCTAAAGGCATACTTGTAGTACTATTCAAAATTTTAGTCAGCTAACTAATTCCCATGGCAGTTCTTTAAAAATACAGTGGTATGATTAAAAAACAATAGAATTTGTTATTTTATGCCCGGTTTCATAAACATCGAATAAACTGCTTTGAAAGTAAATTGAATCGACGAGTAAATAAAAATGTTTCTTTTATAATACAAGTTACAGAGTAAAATAACTACTTACAGAGTAAATATTTTACCCTAGTGATTTACCGATACAGAGATATGACATCTGTCATTATTTTGTGATTTTTGTATATAAATATTTTAATATTTTCTATAATTAAGTATATACATTTGATATTGTTTTTCACTATAATAAGAACCTACAGGCCAGAGTGGTATTAAAATAATTTTTTTTCTGAACTTGTAACTACAATTTTAACTGGGGATAAGGAAAAGAGCCTCCATGAAGAGTACACTCGGGCTACGGTTTCTTATACCGGCTAATCTCTCCACTACTGGAGCATAAGAGAGATTGATAAAACCAGGATATAACATTACTAGACGGTATCCCTTAAAACCACTACTGACGATAATGTTAATCTTCAACTGAAGAGGATCTATTCCAAGCAATGTTCCGCAGACTGTTTTCATAATATTGTATTCTGTATGTTCCTAACACGAAATAAATTCAAAAGTCAAAATAAAAAATAACGTGTGTCATAAAGGGCCAGGTGTCAACTAACATGGAAAAAAGAGAGAACGGGGAAAAAATTACACAGAAATAGACAAAGCAAATATATTGGATATAAATAAATAAATGTAATAAAAATGCAAGAGATGAAATTTATAATGAATTTAATTTAATTAATGTTGATGTGTCAAATTTATTCTACAGAATAAAATTTACTTCCTCGAAAATCGGTGGAGTAATTCATTCTGTAGATTTACTTAGCTAGTATTTTTATTCTTGCTTTATAAAACGAAAATCTCTGGAATAAACTATTTTACTTTAAGAGTAAATTTTACTTTGCTAGTAATTTACTTATCCATCTTTTATAAAACTGGGCATTAGACAAAGTTTAATCAATTCTGGAATAAATACTACCAGTCTTTTGTTTTATTTTGTTATGATTTTGACATCAGATATATGAATTTCTACTTTCTAGTTCCAGTGATGAAAAAATTAAATTTTATATTTATAAAAGTAACAAGTTCTGAAATTTGTGAGTGATGTCGCTCTTCTTTTATACTTTTTATATGTTATTTATTTGGAAACTATTTTTATTATAAGTTGTTGAAGTGTACTCGTAAAATATTGGTTTTAAAGTTAATCTCATGCCATATACTAAAATCTCTTTCATATTTCTATTCATTTGCTGAAGCTAAGAAAAACAAAACGCTGAAAAAGAGCTTACGTACGTTGGGCTTTACAATATGAAATATTTCATGAAAGCCACTTCTAGAATATGTTTTCGTTCCTTTTCTGATTGTATTGCAAGCCGAGTGAAGTTTATTTCAGTCTTTGCACACATGAAATCTGATTAAGCGCTTACTCTAAGCTTGTTTTATTTACTTTTATTCCTTTGCTACATATGCGTGAGTAAATATTACTTTAGACGATGACAAAGATGTATCCTATATCTTATTTATTTGATAACATTTTTATTATGAAATGATTGAAACATGTTTTCTTGATAAAATATTGGTTCTGTCTACTGTCTGGTAGGTACTACTAGCCTTAGGGTTAGAATTCAACTGTAAATTAAATAAACAATATTGAAGAATCAGATTATTGACATCAATGATCAACTTATCATTTGGCTTTAATTTTGTTTGGTTACCTGACAGTTAAAATTTTGCATATAGTAGAGAACTTCAAAAGTTTTTTGACGATTTTTTTTTTAGTTTACTTCAGTAGTCTTTCCGATAGCTGTTTCTATCCAATTTCTGCATTAAAATTAGTTTTTTAAATTATTGTATACTATATGGAAAATTCACATCGTAGTTATTTATTACGAAAATATTTATTCCCAATATTTCGGTCAGCATAATGATAAAAATCTGATTAAATAATTATTTGTTGTTAATTCTCCCAAGAACTGAATAAAATCTCGGACACTAATAAAGTATCATTCACAACATAAAAATTAAGGTAGCGGTAGAATTAATGGCAGTGGTAGTGGCCTGGCTAAAAGATTGAATGCGTTATAGCAAACGAATTCGTTCACATCTAAAAATTAAGAAAATTAGTAGTAGCGCAGTGGTAGGAGTTTGTAAACTCCAAATTTCTACGTTGTCACTACCGCTACCGCTTAATTTTTTTGACCTTTATTGACACCTAAATTCTGATTGCATCTGATAAAATGAGCAATAGAAAAGATCATTTTGTTTTGTGTATCAGTTGTTGCTGGTTGTTGCGTTATATAAACAAACAGACCTTAATAAACTTTGCACAATTATAAGTGAAAACATAACTCACCATTTTCGACCATTTCAGAGGCAATTTGTGCCCACACATTTTCTTTTTACTTCCTGTACAAAGTAAAGGAAGTATTGTAATCGCGAAAAATTTCGGTTTTCAGATTTGAACGGAAATATCCATTTTGACCAGCCTTGAATCCATTTTGACTAATTTCGTCGTGACGTTTGTACGTACGTACGTATCTCGCATAAGTCAAAAACGGTAAGCCGTAGAAAGTTGAAATTTTGTATTTAGGACTGCTATAACATCTAGTTGTGCATCTCCTTTTTGGTCATTCCATAATTTCCAGAAATGGTACTTTATTTGAAGCCTATAATAGATTTTAATGAAAAACTATTTTAAAATATAATTCAAAATTTTTCTAATTTGATATATACGACTTTTATGTCAATTGGAATAACATAGTAGATTTTGGTTAAAACAGGCTAACCGGAAGTGATATATTACCTGAAGTTGTTAACAGTTTTTCTTGAATGAAATGGTTTCATTTTGATTTTAGAAATAAATGCTTCAAATAATAGTTTTAGAGAATTAAATTCTGCGTCTAGCACATTAAGTATTATTAAATTAGCCTTTTGTATAAACGAGATATGTAAATTTAAAACATATATTTTTTGGTTTTTATAATAAAGCTTGCTATGGATTAGGACAAAAAATAACGAAAAAATAAAAAAATAGATGTTAATGTCAAATTACGTCAAATACGTGTAATTTTATAATTGGGTCGTGTGAGGTCCACATCAGTTTTTTTAAAATTAATTTTAAATTCTCTTATCTCACACAACGGTGTGCTTGTGGATAAGTGTTACTAATACTCATTATCCATGTCAACCTTGCACTCTAGTAATTTAAAATAAAAAATTCCTAGAAACTATAATTTCAATAATTTTTCATTGTGAACGGAAATAATTTTTACTATAAATATCTTACGCTACCGGTGCCACCAATTCTAGCACTGCCGTTAATTGTTTTTTTATTCTGAATGGGCCTTAATGAACGCGATGCGACGTTCACGAGCTACATAGACAGTACATGCAGACGCTCTCCAGTGGACATGGTTCTGACCCAGAACCATGTCCACAATTACTCTCAGATCTTCTGAGAGTAATTTGTGACAGGAACTCTCAGGCTGAACTGAACTGAACTGTTCGTGATAGTAAAACTCACGGAAAAATACACTCCCGTGAATAGTCATGAGAGTACTCTCGAGAGCAACACTCAGAATTTACTCTCACGTGGACAGGCATTTTAAGAATTGCACTATTGCAGCATCAATCTCTTCTTTAAACAAAAACCTTCTACCCCTAAGGGTATGTAAAGTTTTACTTTAGCTGCTATTTTGACTAATTTCGCCGAGTGCTATCTTGTACTTGAACACAATACCTCCCGCCATTTACAGCCCGAGTCACAAAATGGTAAAATTAATCCTTATTTTTGGATTAGCGAATTTTACTCTAATTTTGACAGTTTATTTCTTAAAATATAGTCTAATCTAATGCAAGTAACTCCCTTCTTTTTAAACCCCTCAACAGGATTAAATCGCAATTACAGAGTGGGTTCATATTCACACACATCTATTCCTTAGTGGGATTCGAACCCAGAGCCCCGAGGGGACTCATGACATGAGGCGTTGCTCTAACCATTGAGCCACCGGAGCTATAATAAAATGTAGACTAAATTTTAAATACCGGGATAGAATAGAATTCACTAATCCAAAAATGAGGAATAGCTTAAACATTTTTGTGAATCGTTAATTTTTATTAATCTAAATACATACCTACATATTTACTTACGCTGGAAACTGTATCGAATTCCTTTTCTATTGCTCTATTTACATTTTTCTTTTTAAAACGTTACTAATATTATTTAGAAATGATTAGTTCTTTGATAGCGACATTTATCTATCAGTTAAATACATTTGAATAACTCCGTTTTGTTTGTTTCAAGCGTGGGCTATAGGTTTTAAATTATAGATAATTTTATAAATATATCCATAAAATATATGGAAAAAGTATTAATACAAATCTATAGAAAATTTAATAATCTTTAATTTTTATAATATTAATCTCGAAAAAATAATATTTAGGCTTGATTTACATTAGCGGTACAATGACAGTACGATGACGGTACAATAACGGTATGTCAATTACACGAGGCATTTACATCAGACGGTACAACGACGGTACGAACATAATAAAATACCATGACAATATAGTTTTGCCTTTTATGTATTATGACAGTTTGTGGTGCATACATATGTCATATTTCTATCAAAAGTAGAAAATATCGTGCAATGTTTAAAAATTTCTTAAATGCCGACTTGGCTATAACTGTTCTTACTCTTGTCAAAAAAGAAAATGAAGAAACTCCAGAAAATTTTTACAAAACGATACTATTTTTTATGTACTTTCTGTAATAATCTGTAGTGTATATTCCACGTTTTTGTTATAAGCAGAGAACTTTTATTCAATAAATGTATATGTATAATCATTTCTCATTTCTAGCTCATTTTGACTACATTCTGGTTTAACTAAAAGACAAATATGAAAAAGTCAAAAACATGTCAAATGATTTTGGCATGAATGTTAACTTGAAGTGCACATACTCTTCAAACGCAACCTTCCACTCCCCCTTGCATGGAAATACTACGTTCTTACTATGATATACAATACTTTTTAAGAAAAACAAAACTATACCGTACCCTGGTCGTATCGCTAATGTAAATCAGTAAATATCACTGGATTGTCATCGTACCGCCATCGTACTGAGAACGTAGATGTAAATGGGTCCATTAAAATACATTGGACCAAGAAATACAGTACCGTTATTGTACCGTCGTTGTACCGCTAATGTAAATCAAGCCTTAAAGGTACCTTTCGAAGAAAAACTATTTTGAGCTTCTTGTAAAGTGCTATTTCCGGTTATCCGATTTTCACCAAAATCTAATGGGCTCTTTCCATTATAGAAAAAGTTCGAAATACAAGGTTTCAAAATTTTCCGAATGATAGTATTTGAGTTAGAGTGGGGGTCCACACATACATACATACACACACACACACACACACGCATACACACACACACACACACACACACACACACACAACACACACACACACACACATACATACACACAGACATCATCGTGAAAATGTTAAAATTAGATTCTAGGGACCTTAAAACGTGGTCATTTACCAAAATCTCGATAGGGTAGCGGGAGGTAAAAAAAAACTGTTTAAAATGATAGTTAATATTTATTTGTACACTTAGGCCTCGACCTAGGCACTAGAGTATAATTATATGTTCATCATTTTACCCTATTTTCCCCTATATAGTTTTGAAAACAATCATGTAGTTTATTGTTTATTTGGTAATGAATTAATTTGATAACTATCAACTTATGTACCGTACACATGAAACATAAATATTTGATTACTTTTCCCAACATAGGTTTGCCACAAACCACTCTAAACACAAACACAATTTCCCAAACATTCTCTGAAACCTTGGTACAAAACCTGCCGGTCATAAATAACATACAACATCAGCATCCGGCATACGTTTTCATTCCGCACGAATATTTTATAAATCAAATTTATATCAATTTCCCGCGCACATCAATCTATTGGAAATGGCTGCGGCGTTTGCTGTTTACACGTAGGAAATACATGCATGTTACATGCATGCGATATATCACACCGGTCTGCCTTAGATGGCACTGCGTTCGCGACGAGTGTCATTCTGCGATAATGGAATATTACATGTGAAATATTGCTTTGTTCTCCGATTTCAGAGATTGATGTGGAATTGTAAGATATGATATGAATGGAAAATGTTCTGCTGTTTTGTCAATTTCAAATTCTGTTTATAAATGGAATTCTCTTTTACATTACGTGATATATATGGAGCCTGCCAACGTCGAGAGAATATGTTTCCCTTCAGGCAAACCAATAAGTTTCTCAGATTATTATTATTGTTTTTATTATTATTATTATTATTATTATTATTATTATTATGAATGTATAACAAAATTTAAGTGTCTTTTTATATCCCGTCGCTACCACCAAAAATATGGAGTATGTGCCATTGCGTCTAAATGTCATAGTGCCCAAATTCTACAGCGTCTAAATAATTCCCCACAGTTTTCCGTATTACCAACACCACTTGTAGTGCAAGAATGTGTGGAATTTGTACAAAATACATAGAACTGACGACGGAAGGTAATGTGCTGGCCACATCAGATTTTTTTTATATTACTATGAAAAATATTGCATAAATTTTCATTTAAAATTGGCTAAACGTATCAACACCTATAGTAGATACATATTTTGTTCTTCCTTAGGACAAAATATAAAAACAATCGGTTCTTTCAGAACTACCTAATATATTAACTATTATTCACGAAAGATGACTATTCAAGGTCATTTGTGAGCCGTCTGATATAATATTACTTGCAAATAACTTCATTGCATTTCGTTTGCATAGGCGTGCAACATGAAATATTTATGGACACATTTTAACTGAAAAAATAAGAATAATTTATTTGAAAATTATGTTTCTTTCTAAATAATGCCTTTCTGAAAGATTTATGTTCTTCACTTATATATTTGCAAAATACAAAAACATAGACTTAACTTATAAACCAAGGTATAATAATTTGATTTAAACGTCAACGCCACTGGGTAAATATTAACACAGAGGGCAGTGTAGTAGATAATTAGGTATCTATAATGCTACGACATATGTCATTATTATTTATGTTGTGTTAGAAAGTAATGCCACTATTTACGTATATCTGTCACACCACATAAATTAAATAGACATAGGTCAAATAATCTTTCTCTTTCTAATACAAAATGTTGCTAAGCTACTGTTATAAAGTGATGTGTATTATTTCTTCGAACAAATGACCTTGAATAGTCATCTTTCGTGAATAATAGTGCAATATATAATTAGATTACCATGAAAGAAATACATTAATATTTTGTTTAAGTTGACATTTATGATCATTTACAAGAACAAAACATTTACTTCTTTAGGCCAGGGCACTCTAATTCTATGTAATAAAAATAACATGTAGTCATTTTTTCCATTCGTGGCACTCTTATTATAGCCGTATTTTAATCAAATTGGTATAAAACATTACATGCATTTTTCTCAAAAAAAATCGTTATGTAAGGGTATATATTTGTCGTATATGTTATGTTATGGTATGACTAGCGAATGAAAGTTGATGTTTAAATTATTTTATAGATGTGGTTTATTTTGAACTAGAGAAGAATAGAATTGTACAAAATATTCAGGTATGAAATTTTTGTATGAACCATTTAAATACTGGACTAGGAAAGCATAGAAATACATTACTACATCTGGCTGAAAATAGATGGGTAACTGAATATCCAAACAGGGCTGCGTTTAAAATATTTTAAACATTTTTCGTTTATGTTGATTATAACAAAATATTTTGACATTTAAACTATATAGTTTGACAATTCTATGAAATAGGATTACTTTTAATTTCCTATAACAGTAGGCTTGTTCCTACAGCCAGCCCGGACTGTCATATGTACTCGTATGTCAGACGCATGCGCATTTTAAAAATATCATTCCAACCGACTGTACAATCCATCGGACTGTTGATATGTTTGTTCCTACAGACTTCGGACGCATACATGAACGCATCCGCGGACTGTCAGATCCATCCACAGTAATTAGTTATATAATATGATAAATAATTAATATTTGTTTCTCGATAATTTATTGACCGATATTTTTTTTCTGCAGAGGAAACAATAATTAATTATGATGATGACAAGTCCGTTATCCGTTCCAACCATACGAAGTTTCTTACATATGCCTGAATGAGTACATGAACAAGTCATGTGCACAAAAGGGTTCATGAATGCGTACATGAACGCATCCAACAAGTCGTGTAGGAACAAACCTAATAATTCCGGCTCGAGGGTTGCTTACACATGAGACGAACGAACTTGAATTTGCGGTATTAAATTTTTTAAATACATCCTTGAATCCTGTGGCTGGCATTGTAAATGCCTCCTGGTATTGAATACAATTCTAATCTTCTGTAACGGAATACATAAGGGTCAGTCTCATTTCAAATCAAATATAGGGAAATGTTTTCAAAAGAAACCACATCTACTAAATAATCTAAACGTCAACTTTCATTCGCTAGTCATACTATACCTATGCCAAGTTATGAATGTATGTGTGCCTGTATGTTTGCATGCGGTTTGTCTGTATTAGATATGATGTGCTGTTAAAACTTTCTTTTGTGGAATGAAAATGAATGTGGAAATCTGAATGAAGATGATAAATTTGTTAGATTAAACTGGTTAGGTTTGTTCGTTCCGCTATGCTGCGTTTTACCGCAAAACGCGGAGGTAATTGTCGCTGCGTTTTGCGATTCACTGCCAATGGCCGCGGTAATAATTTAAGTTACTAAAAATAATTTTTCTGTTCGATCCGTTTGCGTTAAATTATTTTCAAAGATACTTCAGACTATTATAATTATAATCAGTAAAAATATATTATTCCATTTTCCATTATTTTAATTGTTTACTATTGTTATCATTTAAATTTACCTTGTTACAAATCATAATTCATATGACATTGACATTTATATATTTTACAAATGTATTTAAATTTCTAATACTGAAACATTACATAGCATACTTATTGAAAAATAACAATTTTTTCCTAATTTTTATTTGTCAAACACTGTCATACTGGCACTTCATATGTAGACGCGAACATTACCGCCGATTATTTTTTTACCACCGAGTCATGAGTCACTGTAAAAATTATCACCGCCAGCTGCCGCGGCGTTTTACCGCAAGTTACTAGAAAAACGGAAAGAACAGAATCTAGTGACTTTACAGTGAACCGCGAATCGAAAAGAACAGCAAATTTCACCGCCGCGGTTTGCGATAGACGCAGGGTGGCGGAACGAACAAACCTATTATAGAAATACAGAAAATTACACATGCTAACCACGTTCTATAACCATATAAACCACACAGATCTTATTTAAAAAACCGCCTATATTTCACTTTCTGATCACCCTATACAGTAATATTGCTTACGTAAGGGATACATCTTCATATCTTATTTTTTATTCGGAATAAAAGTTTTACGTTTGCGAATCATGTTGAGCACGTAAGCCTACAAATATGTAAATATAATAGGCCTTTTACTGCAGGGGGAGTAAACTGCACTATTCCCTACGACAAAATTCACATAATTTATGACTGGCAATATTCCTGATATATGCACAACCCCTCCCATCTGAAATTTGTTACTAGATTTACCAAGATGCTATCGAGAAGAGTTTTTCTACAGCTAGGGGTAGAAATGAAGTAAGGGTTGCTTGATATTTTGATATGTGGAGGGTAAATTGTATGGAAAATGAACTTTTTGTATGTCTACTTTCATACAAGTAGAATTTAAGTATAGTCATTTGAGTTTAGCAGAAATTTTAAATTTAAATTTTAAAACGGTGTCGTAAATCTCAGAAATTGTGTATTTTCAAAAGAGAATAAATTAAATACTATATTAAAACTACAAATGTTGTACAGACATTCTATACAGGCTGTACCACAACTTCACGTACAAACTCACGTACAGTACTGAACAAAATGAGTAAAAACATATTAATCAATATAGATCTGATCTTCAAATGTTTTCGACAAAGGGGTTATTTTGTAGAATCGGAGAAAAACTGAGAATGACAGTGATGGGACAAAATTTTGTATATGCAAATACTATAAAAGTACAATCAAATTTTATATGTAACATTTTTCTCAATTTGTATTAGTTAAGAAGTTATTTGAAAATTAAATAATATTGGCCAATTATGTGTGCACAGGTGTTCCCGTACAGCACGGTTATCCCTTTTCGTAATCATTGAAAAACGTCCAGTTTTAACGTTTGACTCAATATTTTCGGTATTTTTAAACTACAAATGCAAAATGATGTTTCTCGTCGTTCCTTGACGAATACTTAAGTTTTTTTGCAATTTTTTACCCAGAAAGCCCAGTTTTGTGCACAACAATAATAGAAATTTCTCATGTTAGTGGATTTCCGCGTACCTTTTAACAATCTTACTTAGTGATGCAAGATACTCAGGCATTTATTTTTCATGATAAATAGTAAAAATATGAGTATTCAATATCATTTGAAGTTACATAAAAGTATATTATTATATACTTTCTTTGTTAAATAAAATAAAAACAAAAAGAACCACAACAATAAACAATTTTTTATTCGACACATGTATTATGTGTTAAGACATGTTTCGGAGAAGTTTTACAATAGGGTCCTCCACTCGCTTAATTTTGAAGCAATTCGTAGTATTAAAAAGTCTGAATTGTTTTTAGTTTAACTGCTTTTGATTTTTAATGGCAATATGATGTCACCTATTGCTGTCTTTTTCTCGCACCAGACTTTATATGCGAGAGAAAGATGGCAACAGTGTGACGTCATAGTGATACTTATAGCTACTAGATAAATTACAGCTGACTCGACCGCTATTTTGGAGCCACTTAAATCATTCAATATCAGCGTTACAGTATTATTAATCATAGAAATTATCCATAATGACGGGTTGTTCTGCTCCAAATTGTGCAAATCATTTGAGAAATGGTTTTAATTTTTACAGGTACTTATGCAATACATATATTTATTTTATAAAAATATGGCAAATATAGAAGTTATAGTTAATTATGAAAAATAGTTACTACATAAACTTGTGAGAAATGCACTTTTATTTCATAATTTACTGCTTTCATTTTGGCACCAATATGGCGGACGGATAAGCTTATTATCTAGTAGCTGTAGTGATACTGCCAACAAATTTCAAATATGTAGCAAAATAATTGTTAATTTTTCCATTCCAGAAGAAGTTCGAAATACAAGGTTTCAAAATTTTCTGAATGATAGTATTTGAGTTAGAGCAAAAAGATCCACACACACATACATACACACAGACATCATCGGGAAAATGTTAAAATTGGATTCTAGGGACCTTAAAACGTGGTCATTTACCAAAATCTCGATATGCGATTTTTAGCACGATCCCTATACCTACCTCCCTTACCAAGGGTAGCGGGAGGTAAAAAATTACGCACCACTGTTTTGATCGAGATATAAACATATAACTCTGCGTTCGAGTTATAGTCCAACTGATATGCCCCAGGCATAATATTGTCTTTATTTTTTTTTATAATTGTTGTAATTGGAACACGTATTAAATATTGTTAATTAATTGCTGAAATCTGTAGTGTATTTAATATACATACTTATTTGTTTATCTATAAATAATTTGTATTTAATAAATAAAATAAATAACTGAACTCGTATAGCATATTATTTGTAACATAAAATGGATATGGCAAATGGCGATAGGTATTGTGCTGTCCACAACAGATTTATTGTTATTTATTGTTTATGGATGTTTGAATATTATAATTTTCCAGTATTTGTTTTGGTGATATTCCTAAGACCATCTTCTCCATATAACGGTAAAGATTCCTTAATCCTCATGAAGTTTCCCCATCTCCCCTTATTCATTTTCCGCAATAATGAACTTAATAACCAGAGCAAACGTACAAATAATTCGTACGAAGTGCAAATAATAAAATGAAACGTAAGTAAGTAAATTTACTTCCTGCAAAAATTTAACTCGTTCCAGACGAGTGCGTTTAGACAATTACCTTGGCTGCATTGCTGACTTCGCTGTCTGGGGTGCGTTCATATAGTCACGGAGCAGGATTAGCGAATTATATGCAGGAATTTGGGGGAGGTTCAGATGAATTATTTCAGTGTAATGAGAGGGTGAAGTATTGATTATTATAATTAGATTTCATCAATATTTGAATATTAATTATAAAAATGGATCGCGAGGCTGTGTAAGGTGACCGGTTGTGTTTTGGATGGACTGGGTTCGATTCTGGTTGATGTTAAATTTCTTCTTTTCTAACACGTAGACGAGTGTGGGATTTCCTTTTTACCTTCCGTCACCTTTAGGTAAGGAAGGTATTGTCTTTGGTTAAATAATTCGGTGGTGAGTTTTTGATGAATAAGAACGTTTTAGGGTCCCTAGAATACGATTTTACTATTTTTACGATGATGTCTGTATATATATATATATATATATATATATATATGTGTGTGTGTGTGTGTGTGTGTGTGTGTGTGTGTGTGTGCGTGCGTGCGTGCGTACGTGCGTGCGTGCGTGCGTACGTGCGTGCGTGCGCGTGTGTGTCTGTGTGTAACCAAATTTTCTAATGCGATAACTCTAATACTACTATTCCAAAAATTATAATTCTTTCGTATTCCTCTTCGTTACATCCATGTGAAGAGCTGATTAGATTTTGGTTAGAATTGGTCAACCGGAAGTACCCTCATTTGAAGATTTTAACAGTTTTTCTTGATAAAACGATGTTAAATATTATTTTTTTACATTTAATCTTATTATAAATATGAAAGAATATTTTATTCTCTATACGATTTGAATGCATTTTATACTTCATATTAAATGGATATAGAGTTAAAAAATTATAAAGAAATTAAATATCATATATTAGCCAGCTATGCTATAATTCTGGAAACAGCTGCTATATTAAGAAAATTTTGATTGAAAGGTGCCAGTGTCAAGTGCAGTTGACAGTATGTTTGTGTTATAATTTTATTGGAAATGTAGGATCTTTTGCTTGAAACTTTCTGTATGGAATTTGTATAAAGTACATATAACTGCCTTAAGGTAATGTACAAGAAACAGAATCTTTTGCAAGGGACTTTCTGTATGACATTTATACAAAATACATAGAATTGACGGAAGGTAATGTGCTGGCCACATCAGATTTTTTCAATATTAATTTTTAATCCATTTCTTTCACTTTGTTCTGTCTTTTGCCACCTTTTTCATGTCTTCTTCAATTAAAAGTTGTAGAGCATAAAATTCTACATCTGAATCAATAAGCAAAATTAATTTTACATGCTTTGTAACGGCAGAAATGGTGTCATTTAGTATATTTTTTTTTCTGAAAGTTCAACTTCATACGAAGTATTTAGTTTTTGTCCGATTTAAAAATTATTTGTAATAACTGAGAAATTAATTTTTAAAAATTGTATGTATTACTTGAATTCCTTTCTGATGACGTAGAATTCACGGAATGACATTAATGACGGAATTATCCCAGCAAACCCGAACCTGTATACTCTTAACAAGGTGTTTCAGATAACAGCTGCTGTCATTGTCAACCACATGGTATATGGTTATGAGGTTATGGTATCATTGTTTGTGATTGTTTGAGTTGAAAGTGTGTCGAAATGGACCCTGGTTATACCAATAACGAAATCTGGGACTCTTCCACTTGTTTTATAATTTTTTATGTTACCGCCAATCAATTTAAAATATGTCTAATTTTCAGTATCGGATTCCAACTGGAGAATGTACAGAAAGTTTGCTGTAAATGTTTATAATTGTTATTTTATAAACATACCTACATCAAAATGATCTTATCACAACATTACAATGTTCTGGTTTTGGTAATTTCATTGTCATCACATAGACCGTACACTGCCTCAAACCACACTTTACTAATTGTATGTTTACTTTGAACGTGAAAAAATATTTTCGTAGGCGTATCCTCAGAATTATTAAAACAACCAGGCAGTGGCGTAACTAAGAGTTCGGGGGCCCGCCCGCAAAAAGTTTTTGGGGCCCGTTTTTAATTGTAGCGTTTATCATGAAGAACTACATACCACAAGAACTTATGGAAATTGTGACTAAGCTCACTTTCATCTGAGTTGATATGTTAAGAAGCAAAATAACCAATATTGGAGGCCTGAAAATCCAAGATTAGGCACTCTTACATCCCACCAAAGTCATTGTATATTGTGGCATTTGCTATGAAAATGTGATTGACCAGTATTTTTTTTAATGAAATTGGTGGCACAGTCCACTGGTGAAAGTAACAGGGAATTGATTCATACATTTTTGGTATCACAAATGAAAGAACTTGGATGCGATAAAATATGGTATTAGCTAGGTGGATCAATATCATACAGTCTAAATAATAGCAATTTTGCGAAAATCATTCTCTTATCGTCATTCAATCCCACGTTTTGACAATATACATTGGCCGCCAGATCTTGATTTGACAGCCCCAAACTTTTTATAGGGTTATTTTATCAGTTGCATGAAAATATTTGCCAAGAAATCGAAATTCTACCGACCGAAATGTGATGGAAAATAAAGAGCTTGATGTTAAATAGCAGATAAGGGGCCTCTTAGCCAATATTATTTTTGAAAATTGATATTTAAAAAAATATAGGACTAAATAAATTTGTATGTTGCTACAAAAAAATGATTAAATTCAAAATTTCGCAATAGTAACAAAATTATAAATCATGTAAATTGGGGCCTCTTTAGAGCCGGGGGCCCGCCCGCAATGCGGGCTCTGCGGGCCCGTTAGTTACGCCACTGCAACCAGGTACAAAACAATTACGGATTGCAGACATTATAACTTTTTATTTTTTGTCCTAATTCATAGCAAGCTTTATTATTACAAAAATCAAAAAGTATAGAATTTTTAAATTTACATATCTCGCTTATAGAAAGGGCTAATTTAATAATACTTGATGTGCAGAATTTAATTCTCTAAAACTCTTATTTGAAGCATTTATTTATCAAAATAAAACCATTTATTCAAGAAAAACTGTTAACAACTTCAGGTAAATATCACTTTCGGTTAGCCTGTTTTAACCAAAATTTACTATTACTATGTTTACATGCAGTTTTGAAAATGGTTTCAGTTTTCAGTGAAAATTACGCGAAACTTTCAATTTTCAAAACAGGTTTACAGATTGATTTGAAAACAATTTCGGCGCATGCGCATTTGGCTGATGTGACAGATCCTCTTTACTTCAAGTTTTTGCAATCATTCCAATTATTTTTTATATTTTGTACACTACGCACTAAAACTACACAACTGTCAGTTTATTTGTAAGTTACTAACACAAAACGACAGAAACGTTATGCTATGTACGCATGCGCAATATCGAAACTGAATTTTAAGTGTTTATATGACTAGTTTTGAAATTAGTTTCCAAGTCTAACCTATGAATTTTAGTTTTGGTTTGAGATAAGTCAAAACCGTTTTAACGCTGTATACATGGCGTTTTCAAAACTAAAAACGTTTTGCAAACGGTTCGAAACCTGCATGTAAACTCAGTATATGTTATTCCCATGGACATAAGTCTTATATACCAAATTTGAAAAGTTTTGGATTATATTTTATAATAATTTTTCATTAAAATCTATTGTAGGCTTCAAGTAAAGTACCATTTCTAGAAATTATGTAATGATCAAAAAGGGAGGTGCACAATTAGATGTTATAGCATTCCTAAATACTAAATTTCAACTTTCTACGGCTTACCGTTTTTGAGTTATGTGAAATACGTGCGTACGTACAGACGTCACGACGAAATTAGTCAGAGTGGATTCAGGGATTGTCAAAATGGACATTTCCGTTGAAATCTGAAAACCAAAATTTTTCGCGATTACAATACTAACGATGTTGTCCGTACTTTCTACAATTTTCATAAAGAAAATATAGTCCCTAATTTGGGTATAAAGCAATTAAACAATAAATTCCAGCTTGTCTTCAATTTGAACATCCTTTCGTAATCCTTACTCCCGTCCTGGCATACTGCTGTTCGCATTCGGTTTCTATGGCCACCACCCTCTCTTGCTGAGTTATAGCGGATGTATATTTTTACCGGCCCTGCGGTATCTCTGGCGGGATTCGAACCCGGGTCCAAAACGGCACATTAGTGCCGACTAATTGATTTATACGCAGGCGTGTAACTAATGAAGATTAAAAGCAGCTTCGAGTTTGGAGCTTAGGGATTTTTAGTATACCGAAGAACACTGAATACTGAATCCAAGGATTTGAAGCAGGATTACTTACTTTATGATTATTAAATGTGGTTGAGTATTGTAAATCTCTGCTTAAACTTATTTTAATACAGGAGTTTGAATTTGAATTTAATAAAGGGGTGAATAGAATTGCACGGAAACTGGAAGAGGAAACTCATGAAATACGTATTTTAAATTAATTTTAACCAACTTTTCCGGGAATTATTTGAATAGGATAGATGGTACACATTTCAATATTTAATTTTAATGTTTTGAAATCACGTTTACTATAACTTTTATGTTTGTGAAATTTAACTACTTTTTCTAAAATATATGACTCATTATAGCAGTGGCGGCACAATATGGTGCGACTATTATATACGTTACATTACAATAAAAATGCTACACAGGTTATTTTTATGATCGATGTTCGAATGCAATGTGCACTTATGTTGTATTCTGTATCGTACCATGTTAATTTTTAGAGTCTGTTAAAATTTGTAGCCAGTAGAAACAAATGTATTATCTGTCATTTAATTTTTTTATTCACTGACCAATATTATTAGTAGTGAAAAATTTAAACAGGATGTTAAAATTAACATGACGAGTGTCATGTCAATAATACAAAATTAAAAAATGTGTTTTTTACCTCCCGCTACCCTTAGTAAGGGAGGTATAGGGATCGTGCTAAAAATAGCATATTGAGATTTTGGTAAATGACCATGTTTTAAGATCCCTGTATGAGTGTATGTGTGTGTATGTATGTATGTGTGGATCCTCCACTCTAACTCAAATACAACCATTCAAAAAAATTTGAAACCTTGTATTTCGAACTTTTTCTGTAATGGAAAGAGCTCATTAGATTTTGGTGAAAATCGGATAACCGGAAATGGCACTTTACTAAAAGCTCAAAATAGTTTTTCTTCGAAAAATACCTTCAAATGTTATTTTTTCGAGATTAACGTTATTATAAAAATTAAAGATTTATAATTTTCTATAGATTTGCATTAATACTTTTTCTATATATTTTATGGATAAATTTATAAAATAATGTATAATTTAAATCCCAGAGCCTACGCTTTAAACAAACAAAACGTAGTTATTCAAATGTATGTAACTAACAGATAAATGTCACTATCAAAGAACTAATCATTTTAAAATAATATTCGTAACGTTTTAAAAAGAAAAAAAGTAAATAGAACAATAGAAAAGTAATTCAATACAGTTTCCAGCATAAGTAAATATATATATATATATATATATATATATATATATATATATATATATATATATGTAGGAATGTATTTAGATTAATAAAAATTAACGTTTTGTTTAAGCTAATCCTCATTTTTGAATTAGTGAATTCTATTCTATCCCGGTATTTAAAATTAATCTTAATTTTATTACATCTCTGGTGGCTCAATGTTTAGAGCAACGCCTCATAAGTCATGAGTGCGCTCGGGGCTCTGGGTTCGAATCCCACTAAGGCATGGATGTGTGTGAATGTGAACCTACTGTGTAATTGGGATTTAATCCTGTTGAGAGGTTTAAAAAAAGGTAGTTACTTGGATTAGATTAGACCTTATTTTAAGAAATAAATTCTCAAAATTAGAGTAAAATTCGCTAATCTAAAAATAAGGATTAACTTAATCTTTTTTGTGAATCGGACTGTAAATGGCGGGAGGTATTGTGTTGGCCACACCAGATTTTTTAACTATATCCATTGTATATTAAGTATAAAATGTAATCAAATCGTATAGAGAATAAAATATTCTGAAATATTTATAATAATAAATAAATAAATCGTATTCTAGGGACCCTAAACGTGCTTATTCAGTAAAAACTCATCATCGAATTTTTTCACCAAAGACAATACCTTCCTTACCTAAAGGTGACGGAAGGCAAAAAACACTGGATATTTTAAAGCCCTGTATAACAGAACGAATGATGTATGTTTTACTGGTTTTAAATGAAGTGGGGATGTCAGAAGAAGCTACATAAAATATAATTAAAATCTAATATTTTAAAACACCCTCGTATTAAACTGGGTAAAATATAATTTACAAAAAATAATTTTTCATTTAGAAGCATATCGTCTTTTTAACAATATTCGTTTAAAAACAACTAAATTCATGAGAAAAGCGAATAAATTCATCACCTCTATCAAATTTCTACAATAAACCTTTCCCTTCTTTCAATTCGGAGAAATCACACACGTTAGACATCCCTGGCATCGAAGGCACATTTGCTGTAATTCAATTCACTGAAGAAATCCTGCTGAAAGACGCTTCGTGCCACGTCACTATTAGTTAACTTGGGTTGCGAGCTTTAAAGTTCCAGAGCTTCGCTGAGCTTCCTGTGCTCTGAGCTTTGCAAATGTTGCGTAAGCGAGTGAGTGTGCGTGTGAACGAATTTGCGAGAGGAGACGTGATAGGAACATTAAAGGCCTATATTTGCTTTATACGATCGGTTTTATTGATGTTACGAAGCAGTTAAGAGTTAATTTAAAGTTTTATTAGATTCGCTAAGCTTTTTCTCTATGGTAATCATGTTCTCAAAGATGTTTATTGATTTTGTTCTTTAAACTGTGGAATGCTTATTATTCTTAGAAATTTATATGCTTATAAAGGTTCATAATTCCATGCCTTCCAACATAAAAAAGCCATAATGAATATAAATATTGATTTTATTTTTGAATAAAAATAACTGAATGCAAGCAGAAGAGATAATAGATTATATAAAGTAAAATGAGAGTTGAAAACCCACTTTTCTTTACATGAGCATGCTTGAAGTTTTGTTGTTTTTTTACCTCCCGCTACCCTTGATAAGGACGGTATAGGGATCGTGCTAAAAGTTGCATATCGAAATTTTGGTAAATGACCACGTTTTAAGGTCCCTAGAATCCAATTTTAACATTTTCACGATGATGTATGTGTGTATGTGTGTGTGGATCCTCCACTCTAACTCAAATACTATCATTTAGAAAATTTTGAAACCTTGTATTTCGAACTTTTTCTGCACTGGAAAGAGTCCATTAGATTTTGGTGTAAATCGGGTAACCGGAAATGGCACTTTACTAGAAGCTCAAAATGGTTTTTCTTCGAAAAATACCTTTAAATATTATTTTTTCAACAATGGACCTTTTCAATTTAAAGAGATAGAAGATATACGCAATGGGGATCTGCGCATAGTAAGTACAACTGAGATTTATGACGTTTGTTTCTAAAAAATTTAGACGTAAAATGTAAGAATATCTCGGATAACTTTAAAAAATCTTATCGAAATAAGTTACAAAAGCTTTTATTGAAGTTAAAATGTCTAACGACGCAAATTTTAACTGAGAATACAGGCATTTTAATGACTGCAATATTTTTGACGTTTCGTTTGACAGCCCAACTGGCAGTTGTTCGCGCCATTTTCTTACTATTTGCAGCGATAGAAAGAGATAGCCGTTAAATTGAAAAGGTCCATTCCATGCCTTTCAACATAAAAAGCCATAATGAATATGAATATTGATTTTATTTTTGAATAAAAATAACTGAAGTAATCAGAAGAGATAATAGATTATATAAAGTAAAATGAAAGTTGGAAACCCACCTTTCTTTACACGAGCATGCTTGAAGTTTTGTTGTTTTTTACTTCCTTGTACAAAGTAACATCTAGTTGTGCACCTCCCTTTTTGGTCATTACATAATTTCCAGAAATGGTAGAGTAAAGTCGGTGAATGTGGAATAGTCATCTAATGTGGAATAGGCGCTTTTTGAAAAAATGGTACACGACATCTATGATCTATTGGCACAAATGCACGTGTTTAGGGGAGTTATTACCCACATAGAGACACCAACTTAACTGCATTGTGCATAACATCAAAAACCTTGAAAAATAGTATGAGTGCCTGCTGAGCTTTTTAAGCAAGTGTAAAGATATGTAGTTTTATTACTGATTGTGTAGTAGAAATTACGATTTTTTGCAACTGCAGTATGGATAGGGATTTGGGGATGTAGGCTAGATTTAAAAAATATTTTTCTAACTAATTCCTAAATGAAATTCGATGGCGAGAATTTAATGTCAACAAATCGGCTAATGTGGAATACCGAGGGGTATTCCAATGTGGAATATTCCAAATTAGCGAAAATGTTATAATATGACTAGATAACTGTTCTTGGTTTAGGAAAATGTACCAGAAAAGCATACCTAACAAGAAGCAAACATGCAGAAGGCAGTACGGGAACATCAAATGGGTTAAATGCGTTTAGTTGATTATGTAATATAGTTTATTTTGTTACATTCCAATAGCATACTCATTTTTTTTTTATATTTTTGATAAAAAGGAATAAATAATTTAAAGAACATATTTGCATTGTTTTCCGAATTTTCTTATACTGTGAAAGTAAGTATAGTTATGTGATATATATTCCACTATGGTATTCCACAATACCGTCCCTTTTTCAAGAGGTGTAAAAATTTCAATTTTGAGAAAATTGCTCTTATAAGTGAATTATTGTAGATAATCAACCTGAACGTGTTACTATTTTGTAAACTACATTTTAAATGACCTATATACAATATTTGATGATTAACCGCCATCTTTTCGCATGTTTTTTTCAATGAAATAAAAATGGTATTCCACATTCACCGACTTTACTCTACTTTATTTGAAGCCTGTAATAGATTTTAATGAAAAACTATTTTAAAATATAATCCAAAACTTTTCAAATTTGGTTTTCCAGACTTTTCTATTGATTGGAACAACAAATTAGATTTTGTTTACGAACGATCAACCGGAAGTGATACTTTACTTAAAGTTCATTGCTATTTCTAACATGGAATTGACGGGAGGTCATGTATTGGCCACATCAGATTTTTTTAAAAAGCAATAGCGTTACTACGGTGGAGCGTGGAGGATCAATTCTTGCGTACTTTTCCTTCCACGCACTCGTATATTATCCTTCCCCAAATCTTCCTGATAACTCATGACCATCCTACTTTCCATGCCATTGAACTCACGCGACTCTGGTTTGGGTCCAGTTGACCTACAGCGACTCTAGGCCTTCGGGCCTTAAGCTTTTAAGCTGACCACACTGATGACGCACACTGCACGAACAAGGAGAAAACTTCGTGGCAGTGATTTAATCGAAGGCTAGCAAGGGGATGAAAATAGTGGATTGAAGGATAAGAGCGGAACAGAATCGGATTTCGTCTGTGAAAGTGTGGAGTCTCCAAAAGGATGGATGTCGTTATTTGGTTTGACATATTACCCAACGTTCGGCTTTTGAAATAATTGTAGATTAATTGTCATTTTGCATTTTATTATGTTTTTCCTCGAAAATCTGTTAAGAGATCCAAATTAAGTACCACATCCGGTTTATTATCTAATGTTGTTTCAAATTATACTCGTGTTTTAAATACCAAATTTGAGAAGTTTTGGATCATGTTTTAATAAATTTTTTCAAGATAATCTGTTTATAGCTTCCTGTAAAGTAGTACTTCCGGTTTTTCAATTTTAGAAAACATTTAATATGTCGTTCTCATTAATATAAAAGTCTCAAATACCAAATTTGAAAAAAATTGGATTATACCAATTTCTTTTTCACGAAAATCTGTTCAGAGCTTCAAATAAAGTATCACTTCCGGTTTATCAATTTTAGCCAAAATCTAATATGTTGCATCCCGTTATATAAAAGTGTTAAATAATAAATTTGACAAGTTTTGGAATATATCATAATATATTTTTCACAAAAATCTGTTCAGAGCTTCAAGTAAAGTATCACTTTCGATTTATCAATTTTAGAAAAAATCTAACATGTCATTCTTATTAATATAAAAGCCTTAAATACGAAATTTGAAAAGTTTTCGATTGTATTATTTTATATATATTTTTCACGAAATTCTGTTCAGAGCTTCAAATAAAGTATCACTTCCGGTTTATCGATTGTATCCAAAAAACTAATATATTGTTCCCCTTTATATAAAAGTCGTAAATACTAAATTTGACAAGTTTTGGAGTATATCATAATATATTTTTCACGAGAATCTGTTCAGAGCTTTAAGTAAAGTATCACTTCTGGTTGATTAATTTTAGCCTAAATCTAACATGTTGTTTCCTATGATATAAAAGCCTTAAATACTAAAATTGAAAAGTTTTGGATTAAATTTTAATATAGTTTTTCATTAAAAACTTTTATGAGCTTCAAGTAAAGTTACTTCCATTTATCTAATTTTACCCAAAATTTAATCAACTTGTAACATGAATGCAGGAAGCTTAAATACGGAAAATAGATATATTTGGAAGTTTGTTATAAGAGTTATCGTGGACGAAAAAATCGTCACACACACAGACATCATCGTAAAAATAGTAAAAACGTGTTGTGGGGACCCTAATTCGTACTTATTTACTAAAAACCCACCATCGAATTTTTGGCACGATTACATTACCTCCCTTACCTACGGTATGACGTGAGGTAAAAATACGGAACATAAAGAAAATGTAATTATTTTTAATATTTAACATTTTTTATATAGTTGAACTTATAATAAAGATTTTTCTCTTCTGTATAAAAATAAACAAATATAAACAACTAAATACAAGAAAGCATCCTTACCAAAGGAGTAAAAATCTAGGGAAAAACAACAAATCTTGTATAATTTATCTAAGTCATCGTTCATCCTCCGTTTGTCAGTGGTGTCGGTGGCTGGAGAGTAAAACATACTTCCGGAACGATCTAAAACACTCAGCCCATTGCGCTATATCGCTTCGTATCAGCCTGAAAACAGCGCTGACGTCTTCACAGACACGGATTGCTGAATCCGGCTTCAGGAGGCCCTACGTCATTTATAACAAGATCGACGAATTCCATAAACGGGGAAGAATTCTTTTCTGGTAGGAGGATGCTTTGTAAATACAGAAATAGGCTACTTGCGTGGTACTGAAAATCTGATATCTATCACTAAATACGTAAAGTAAAGTTCAAAACGTATGTAAAAACATCAATTTTATTTAAAAAAATCTGATGTGGCCAAAACATTATCTTCCGTCAGTTATATAAGGTATTTACGAAAATTCTACCGGTAATCAGCTTTTTATCAGGTTATAGCTACCAGAATCGATATTTTAAGAACGCAAGTGGTAAACAGGGTAGATCCATAACCTATGAAAAAATTTGAAAATTTAAAACAGGTTAGAAATTTGACGTAGTTAACAAGCTAGTCCTACTTTGAACACATTTCCAGTTTTAACGTGCGCGCTTCACTTTGCATCACTACCTTTTTTTGAGAGTAGATGGATCTGGTAGATATTGAACAATTTTCGAACATGGTAACTTTTTACCACTCGTGTTTTCGAACACAGTCGATAGATGCGGTATCTACCGGTAGAATTTTCGTAAATGCATATGTATTTTCTATAAAATTCATACAGAAAGTTCCTTGCAAAAGATTCTAAATTTCTTGTATGTACATTACCTTTCGACAGTTGTATGTATTTTATACAAATTCCATACAGAAAGTTTCGAGCAAAAAGATCCTATATTTCGAGTAAAATTATAACAGAACTACGAATATGTCAATTGCACTTGACAGTGACATCTTTCAATCAGAATTTTCTTAATACAGTAGTTGTTTCTAGCATAGCTGGCTAATTTATGAAATTTAATTTCTTTATAATTTTATAACTCTATATCCATTTAATATGAAGTATAAAATGCAGTCAAATCGTATAGAGAATACAATGCTCTTTAATATTTATAATAACATTAAATGTGAAAAAATCATATTTAACATCGTTTTTTCAAGAAAAACTGTTAAAATCTTCAAATGAGGATACTTCCGGTTGACCAATTATAACCAAAATCTAATCAGCTCTTCATATGGATGCAACGAAGAGGAATACGAAAGAATTATAATTTTTGGAATAATTGTAGTATTAGAGTTATCATAGACGAAAATTTTGTTCACACACACACACACACACACATTTTTGTCACTGTCTCACTTTTTTATTATTTACAATTTGCGTGGTTTCTGTTACTTTTATTACGTATTTCGATTTGTTAAGCAGGATTTTGAAGGATTTTAACTTAGCTTATACTCGATTAAAATGACAAACGAAAATATTAAGCTCCAAACTATTATTCAAACGTCAAATAGATGACCTGTCTTGTTTAAATTAACCGCATATGCCGTTGCTATTGCATGTACCGATGTTATTGCTTTACGGCCATTCATTGGTTCGGCGTAATTCTACGTCATACACGGCGGTAATTTAAATATTAAAATTTCATTATTTTTTTTCTGGCCAATTAATGAAAATTTTGCCAAAACAAAAAATATGGGTAGCAAGTTTTTACCATCTCTTCAAAAATATTAAATAAAAAAATGCCACGAAAGTAGCCCATTATGGTATTTTCTACTTAAAATGTAATAAAAGTTATGACAAATAATTTACACTCTAAATTTCATTACTAAATAAGGTCTAATCTAGTTGTCACTGGACGTAATAAATAAATAATGCTATCTTAAAATTGCCAGAAAAAGTTTAGAGGGCGCGAGCAGACATGTGACTCGAGCGACCTTGACGTGCTTGGAATCAGCTGATTTGTGTGCGCATGCCATTTTGACTAGAACAATGAACAATGTCACGTTGACAGTACCAATATTTTGACTTATTCTGATTTTGAACTGCTTTAAATGTTATTATTTTACAATTTTTAGGCAGTAAAACATATGAAATTAAAAATAATAACATTTTTTGTACATATGTGTACAAAAAAAAACAAACCTAAAGCTCGCTCAATTTAATGTAAAGATTAAAGTAGTTGTTTGTAAATTGTAGATTGTCAACCTAGTCTATTAAGTGCAAAGGATATCGTCCTTTCCTCTAAAGAGGAGCTGTGGGCAGCGTTAATCTATTTAATGCTGCTTTGATAATACTAATAAGCTAATAGATACTCGAAGGCTACACGGAGATTGGTAAATTAATATTCTAATTGCATCTGTACCAATTATATTATACTCGTACAATATTTGGTATTCTGACCAATAAACTCTGCCTTTTTACGGAATGTTTCCTTAATTTTTTTCCCTTTATTAATCTATATCTACTAAAGTAAGATAAAAACTAAAAGAATTTATCAAGTACGTGTAGTATTAATATACACGTAGGTGTGAAACGATAAAATGAATCTGTTTAGTGAAAAAAATCATCAATCATTTTGAAATGTGTGTCGTCAATCGGCTGACTTTGACATGTCATTCTGCAAAGTTGGAAACATAATTGATATTGATGAAAAAAATGATATCGCTGTATTCATGCCAAGGGGGAGCATATATTCACAATATCATATTACATATTAATATTTATTGCGAGCCAAAATTAAAAATCTGATGTGGCCAGCACATAACCTCTCGCCAGATATTTTACCTGGTTGTACGCATAAATATTTTTAAATACAAATACATATTTTCATGTCCCACTACAAAATAATTCTCACATATATTTGCAAAATCTATGGTATATTTTAATATAAATTATGTACAATACATACATTTTCTTTATATTCAATATCCTGAATTTTTTTTCTACTTTCCTTTTCTTTTTCTTTATATTCGTCATTTTTTCGCAAATTCCTTTTATATTCTTTTTTGTGCAACCGGACGTGAAATAAGCATTTCGCAGCCGCAATACAGGTCGCGAAATTGGATTTCGTGACCGTTGTTATGGTAACGGCCGCGAAATTCATTTCGCGGCCTTTGGCATGGTAGCGGCCGCGAAATTAGGTAAACAATCATATTGACATTTGAAAATTGCATGGTTTTGTTTATCAAATGTTAATCACCTTGAAAGCTAACTTTCTATTTTCAATGAAACTGTTTAAAATTAATAAAAATTGTTATTACATATTTTTTACGGTTGCACAAAAAATATTGTGTACACCTTGTCCGCGAAATTCTTTACCGCCCTCGAGATTGTCTTGCCTCGGCCGCAAGCGGCCTCGGCGACAATTTTTCTCTCAGTACGATAAAGAGTGATTCCGCGGGCTTGATATACAAATAACTATTTTACGTATATTCTTTTGCGTTGTTGACTTTTTATTTATTTTCATAATCTTCATAATGATGTACAAATATTTTTGACAGTGGCATTCAAATATTTTTGACAGTGACATTTATGTGTCAATTACAAACATTTGAATTTCTTGCCTTGAAGTAGTTTGATCTGAGAATTTTTCCCTCAAATTATTTTATATGCATTTCTTTATCTCTAAATCTATAGAAGATATAATAATGAATTTATTTTTATCGAATAAAGAATTTAACGTTCTTTAATAAAAGTATTTACATAAATTTTCGATAAATAATATTTAGATGATTTTTTTCTTGTAACTACTACTTCCGGTTGTCCAATTGTTACCAAAACTTAATCAACTCTTCCCATTATTGTTAGATTGAGGAATCCGTAGTTAAAAATGTCTTAAGTCTTATAGTATTTGAGAAATCGTGGATCCAACATCCACACACACATACGGACATCATCGTAAAAATGTTATAATCGGATTCTAGGGACCTTAAAACGTGCTTATTCACTAAAATCTGGATATGCGATTTTTAGCATGAATTCAATACCTCTCTTAGCGAGAGGTAAAAAAGTATGAAGTCGGTTGATATGAAATACATTATTTATTGCATTAAAATAATATGTACACATCATTTTAGTGCGTGACAAAAGTTATACGCTTGGGAAACTCCGGCCAAGTTTTGTGCATTAGGTTGCCTTATTGTTGTTATATTTGGAGAAATATACCATATCTGTCGTCTCACGTTTATTTATATTTCTAGGTCATAAAGAGGATAGAGCACCAGTAATTATTATATTTTTCTTTGTTTCTATTCACAAACAAACCTTTTTCTACGATCAAACTTCATTTTTGAGGTGGGATAGTACATCGATATTTTCAGTTTTGATTTTATTTCCTATTACCTGTCAGTAAAATTATTCAAATTTGTTCACATAGCAACCCTACGCAAAATAAAATGATGACAACGACAATGGAAACGGAAATAATATTTTCAGGCATATCTGTCAAGTAAATGTTTAATTACTGGACATATTGAAACAGAGACGTAGCACATTATAGTCCTGCAAACATTTTATAAGACTACACGTAAAAACTTTGCCGGACTAGTCACGTAAATAATTAAAAATAATGCTATTGTAACGTTTTTATTTATTTGGGTGAAGTGTAAATATTAGACAATTATTATTAATTAAAATAAAGGTTTATTGAACTATAACTAAATATTAAAAAGGTATTAAATAATGACGATTACTAATATTAAACAATTATTAAAAACTAATTACGACTAAAACTATAATTAACTAGATAACACTAACACAATCTATTTATATAACCAATTAGCACTACTATTTATTTCCACGATATTACTAAGTATTTATTTCACTACGCGTTCCAATCTTAGACTGCCGGTCAGTTGCAGACTCTTGTAGCCTGTTTACGCGATATTTATATCACTTATATACTTATATCACGTTCAACTGTCCGCCTACCGACCTCCACAGCGTCTATATACTCAACTGACTCAACAGCGTCTGTATATTCAACTGCTCGGACAGAAGTCACACCTTTCACCTCACTGTCTTTCTATTTATTTAACTAACTTTCTCCTTCCACAGCCTCAGTATCACCAACTATCCGTATGCCACAATTCTTCAATACCAATGCCAAGTATCCACTCTTGCTGTTACTGTCCTTGTATACCTAGCTTCACTCCTAGTATACCAGTAACTTCCAGAGTACCTACTCCACTCGACACTTTATTGCATACGCTCACTATGATACTGCTGTGCTTCTCAAACTCACTAACACTCTATGTGAATACCTCTATGTCTCTAAATGTAACTATGTATGGAAATAAATAACTCTCGAGCATAGCTGCGTCCATTTTATACAGCTGCCATTACCTTCTAGAGAGCTCTAGAATGTTCGACTCCATAACAACAACGGACACAAAAGGTTCAGGCGACCGGAAGTAATTAAACACGTCGCGACTCGCTTGTTTACGTCGCCCAGCTGCTAGCGCGATTACGTCATCGCTATACTTTGACGCTTGTTCAGCGCAGCAGCGAGGCTCGCACGTTACACCATTTTTGTTCATTACTTTGGTGAAACAAACACTTATGTTTATATAGCAAATGTATCTAGTTACTTCTAGGACATGAAGTTACGTACAAACGTTACACACTTACTTTCCATCAGAGTGATGTGTTCTAGTGACAGACATTTAAAAAATCACACATAAAAAAAATGTGGTGAATATAATTAACAATTAACAAATAATATATAAAACGTACAATTAATTGCTTTAGAATTTCAAAAATAAGAGTCGCAACGTGAAACTTTGAGAAAAGTAGTACACGCACTTCGGCGAGTTCACTTTATATGAATCGACCAATATATAATGACTATGTTTACACGTATAGCAAAAAAGTACTTTGACTTGACTTTGACTTTCAAAAGGCGACTTTTGCCGTTGTGTAAACACTCTCGCCTATTACTTTTCTTCCTAAAGTCAAGTCCAAAATAAAATAGACTTGACTCATATAAGTGACTTTTAAAAAGCCGTGTGAACCAACGAACGAAACATACTTTACTTTACTAACAGTGATATCTAGTTTTCATCCACAAATTCCCACATATTTAATTACACAATTTTGTGTTTTATATCTGAATGAGAGCCTCAGCACAATATTTCTCCCGATAGATTCGCTACTGGGCTAGTTACTTTAACCTTCAAAAGACTTTAAAACGTCAAACGAGCGTCAAACATTACTATTAATAAAAATAATAAATTTAGACAACGTATTTGTTAAAAACGTTTGTTTTATTGCACCTATTGTATATTATTCTATATTTTGTGTTTATATAATGTGCCACAACCATGAAAAGTCACGGTTACACACAACAATATCTGTGTATTCTTACAAAAGTCTGTAAATTGTAATACGTACTTACGAGAATGTCCATATGCTGCCATCTACGCTAAGCTTTGCGCTAAGGGTCTCATTTAAAATATTCTCGAATTTTAAAATATTTTATGCGATTATTTTTTAATCTACTTCGCATCCAATATTGTTGCTGCATAGTTTTATTATTTAAAGATATCGCGCTTAAATTTAGTAACTGTAGTTTACTATCCGTTTTTTCTATAAATAATTTATTCTCTTTATGATTATATGATAATAGTTAAATATGTAACTTACATCAAACGTATTATAACCAAATTTTATTTTGCTGTCAAAGTCAAAGCTGAGTGAAGGACAAGTAACAAACGTAAAGTGAAGTATATTTGACGTTATGTGTAAACGCACCATTAAATTGACTTTTCATAAGTCGCCTTTTGAAAGTCAAGTCAAAGTAAATTTTTCTCTTACGTGTAAACGTAGTCAATATTCACTTTATAAAAAATCAAAAAGTATTTTACAAATCGTAAATCGATAAACTTGTGTTGAAAAATCTTTGCACGCCACTGAATTCTTTCTCGGCTGGTGTTGCCTCGTTCCGCCTACGTTTTTGTGCTGATGACCACGCGGTAAAGCTGGGAAAAACCCTTAAACTAATTTTCCGGGTTTTCACAACATTTCAACGCACGGGGAAATGTCAAACTCAGCCTATCGGCTCGCATCGACCACTGCGGAAATCGATTTATAAAGTGCGTCCGAGAAAGACACGCGTTCCACGCTCTTCAAGAAAGAAGCAAAAAGTTGAAGGAGGAATTTGTTTACCGCACAAAAAATAATTTGGATTGATACGGGCGGAGTTATTTAAAAAAAACTTATTAATATAAAATGCATCTTTTCTATACTTTCGTGTAGTGAAATCTTACATATTGTAACGTTTTACGTTTATCTGGGTGAAATGTAAATATTCGACAATTATTACTAATTAAAATTAAGTGTTTATTAAACTATAAAGAAAGTTACTATTAATTATATTAAACAATTATTAAAAACTAATTAAGATTAAAACTATAATTAACTATGTAACACTAACACTAACACTATTTATTTAACCAATTAACACTACTATTTATTTCCACGATATTACAAATTATTTATTTCACTACGCGTTCCAATCTTAGACTGCCGGTCTGTTGCAGATTCTTGTAGACTGGTTACGCGATATTTATATCACTATATACTTATATCATGTTCAACTGTCCGCCTACCGACCTCCACAGCGTCTTTATACTCAACTGACTCAACAGCGTCTGTATATTCAACTGCTCGGACAGAAGTCACACCTTTCACCTCACTGTCTGTCTATTTATGTAACTCTCTCTGTCTTCCACAGCCTCAGTATCACCGACTTTCCGTATGTCACAATTCTTCAACACCAATGCCGAGTATTACCATCCACTTGCCGTTACTGTCCCCATATACCTAGCTTCCCAATACTCTTCAACACTATCGAGTATTCTCTTTAACAGCTATCCCGATATACTAGTAACTTTCCGACTCGCCGTTACTGTTCTTGCACACCATAGCTTCCCAATACTCGTCAACACTACCGAGTATTTACATCCACAGCTATCCCAATATACCAGTAACTTCCCGAGTACCTACTCGACACCAACTGCATACGCTCACTACGATACTGCTGTGCTTCTCAAACTCACTAACACTCTATATGAACATCTCTATGTCTCTCCATGTAACTAACTGCAAGTCAACCCCCGATCACACAACTGATGTTGTGTGATCAGGGACTCAACTGAACTAACTGTCGAGCATAGCTACGTCCCTTATATACAGCTGCCATTATTTTCTAGAACAGTCTAGAATATTCGAACACTTAATAACAATGAACACAAAAGGTTCAGGCGACCGGAAGTAATTAAACACGTCGCGACCAATCTGTTTACATCGGCCGGCTACTAGCGCGATTACATCACCGCTATAAATAGACACTCGCTTACAGTGGTGGCGACGGCGGGCGTCCCATGTTACAATATCTAATAATTTTTGGGCATTAAATGTACATTTACTCGTATTTCAACTTAGATTTATACTGTTATTGTAAAGTATTTGTTCAATCCTGCTTTTGAAACTTGTTGTTTCTTACTTGGATATTGAACTTGAAACCTTCTGTTTTATCCACTCCAATAATTCCTATGGTAACGGGTGTGTGAAAGTAGTGGGCGAAAGTTCACTTGTCATTACCGAAAATAAGAATAAACTGCAACTGAATTCAAAACATTTATTTATTGACACGAAAATTACCGGAACAGTTATTTAAATCAGCATTTACTTAAACTAAACATGCCAGCAAATGACATTTTATCTATCTCAGTGTCTTCCACAATACCTTCTATTATTGTATGACTAGCGAATTAAAGTTGACGTTTAGATTATTTAAGTTTCTTTTGGAAACATTTCCCTATATTTGATTTGAAAGGAAACTGACCTTTATGTATTCCGTTATAGAAGATTAGAATTGTACTCAATACCAGGAGGCATTTAAAATGACCTTAGCAACAGGATTCAGGGATGTATTTAAAAAAATTAATAACGCAAATTCTAGTTCGTTCGTATCAGGTGTAAGCAACCCTCGAGTCGGAATTACTGCTAGAGGAAATTAAAAATAATCCTATTTCATAGAATTGCCAAACTAATAGTTTAAAGATCAAAATATTTTGTTATAATCAACATAAACGAAAAATGTTTAAAATATTTTAAACGCACCCCTGTTTTGATATTCAGTTACCCTAGTCGGCCATCTATTTTCAGCCAGACATAGTAATGTATTTCTGTGGTTTCCTAGTCCAGTATTTAAATGGGTTCATGCAAAAATTTCATTACCTAGGGTTTCAAAAGAAACCATATCTATAATAGTTATTTATGATATGTGTTAAAAGTGACATTTTATTTTGTGAGAAGGAAGTTTGGAACAAGACGCGAAGCGGAGTGATCCAAACCTTCAAAACAAAATAAAATCACTTTTAACACGTATATCATACACTATTTTTTCTACAAACACTATTTTTTAACTTAAATTTGTATTTCTAATAATTTTTTGACATTCACTTTTAACACTAGTGTCAAAAGTAACAATGATCTGTCACTTTTAACACTGGTGTCATAAAATGACATTTTTAACGCTAAAAACAAATATTAAAAAGCCCACTTTTAATAGATTTGTAGAAAAAATAATTTAAACATCAACTTTCATTCGCTAGTCATACCATACCCCTACCCATGCGAATTTTCTTACTGGTATAGGGCGCGAGCAGACACGTGACTCGAGCAACCTTGAAGTGCTTGGAATCAGCTGATATGTGTGCGCGTGTCACTTTGACAAGAACAATGTCACTTTGACAAGACCAATGTTTGGACTTATTTTAATTTTGAACTGTTAAAAAGGTATTATTTTTAATTTCATGTGTTTTGTTGCAAAAAATTGTAAAATAAAACCTTTTTTAGCGGTTCATAATCAAAATAAGTCAAAACATTGGTTTTGTCAAAGTGAAATTGTACAGTATTATTCACGAAAGATGACTATTCAAGGCCATTTGTTCGAAGAAAGAATACATATCACTTTACAGCAGTAGCTTAGCAACATTTTGTATTAGAAAGAGAAAGATTATATGACCTATGTCTATTTAATTTATATGGTGTGACAGATATACGTAAAAAGTGGCATTACTTTCTAACACACTATAAATTCTAATGACATATGTCGTAGAAATACAGATACCTAATTATCTACTACACTGCCCCCTGTGTTAATATTTACCCAGTGGCGTTGACGTTTAAATCAAATTATTGTTCCTTGGTTTACAAATTAAGTCTATGTTTTTGTATTTTGAAAAAACATAAGTGAAGAGCATATAATCTTTCAGAAAGGCATTATTTAGAAAGAAACATAATTTTCAAATATATAACTCTTTTTTTTTCATTTAAATGTGTCCATAAACATTTCATGTTGGACGCCTATGCATACAAAATGCAATGAAGTTATCTGCAAGTAATATTATATCAGATGGCTCACAAATGACCTTGAATAGTCATCTTTCGTGAATAATAGTTTACTTGTCAATCAGCAAATCAGCTGATTAAAAGCTCCTCAAGGTCACTCGAGTCACGTGTCTGCTCGCACTCTATAGGCCGCGACACGTGACTCGAGTGACCTTGAAGTGCTTGTAATCAGCTGATTTGTATGCGCGTGTCATTGTGACAACAACAATGTCACTTTGACAGGACCAATATTTTGACTTATTTTGAATTTGAACTGCTAAAATGTTATTATTTTAAAATCTTCAGATAGTAAAACACATGAAATTAAAAATAATAACTTCTTAACAGTTCAAAATTAAAATAAGTCAATACATTAGTCTTGTCAAAATGACATTGCTGTTGTCAAAATGACAAGCATACAAATCAGCTGATTTTAAGCACTTCAAGGTTGCTCGAGTCACGTGTTTGCTCGCGCCCTATTGACGCCCACTTCACATTTTAATAGGGTATTCCACCACTTTTTTTATATAATTTCATTTGAACGTATAAGTAAAACTAAGACTGATGGTGAAAATCCGGTGAAAAAATTCCTATTAATAAGCGAATTATAGTCCCCCGAAATTTGAAAATATAGATGTGACGTCACGAATATAAGTTTTTATATAAAACTGTTTTCTTCATGGACCTAAATGTTCTTGAAATATATGCTGTTTCTAAATTATATTTGTAAAAAATAAATGAATATTATTATACTGTACAAGTCTACATGATCTATAATTGGAAATGTATATAAATTATTAAGTTTAATGCAAAATATTTATATTCACATAAAAACTGTTTGAGAATTGCAGTACTGGACTGATAGCACCGCCTCCGCTATTTGAATTTCTCTACTTCCATTGGTAGTAGGCTCCTCCCCTAGCTTGGTATTCGTTATACAGGGTGTCTTGGAAATAGGGGGACATGGCTTAACCACAGATTCCTGGGACCAAAATAAGACGATTTAACTAAACTTACCTATATCCGACAGGGCACCGTTTAGCCAGTATTCTGCTTTAAAGTCCTACTAAAAAAAATTAATATTGCTTATAATAACGAAACGCTTTGTTCGATTTGAATGAAATTTAGTATGACAATCCATATGGATATAATTCATCTTTTAAGATGATACTTGTTATTGTTAGTGAACCACTAGTGTATGAAACTTGGGTGTCGCGATCATGATTAAACCATAACTTTTTAATGGCAACGCCAATAATGTAAATTTACTTTTTTTCAGAAAGATGCATTCAATAGTAAACTTTCGTGTCTCTGCGTAAGTTATGATATCTGTAACGATTTAGTCAGAAAGAAATAAAATGTAAGTGACTGCACCGTGTAATTTTTAAAATAAATTTTATCTAGCAGTCTATCCAAACGTCAAATTACAAATTTTTAATGACAGAAACAATTGTTTATCAGTTGTCAATCTTCTAAAGTTGATTCGGAGTGAGCTAACATTATTTAATCGTCTTATTATAATAATAGCAGTAAAATACTATAAGGCCGAACAAACGGATATGTTACTAGTTTTAAAATATGGGAAAGGAAATTTTTGACAATCCATAAACAATTGTTTCTGTCATTAAAAATTTGTAATTTGACGTTTGGATAGACTGCTAGATAAAATTTATTTTAAAAATTACACGGTGCAGCCACTTACATTTTATTTCTTTCTGACTAAATCGTTACAGATATCATAACTTACGCAGAGACACGAAAGTTTACTATTGAATGTATCTTTCTGAAAAAAAGTAAATTTACATTATTGGCGTTGCCATTAAAAAGTTATGGTTTAATCATGATCGCGACACCCAAGTTTCATACACTAGTGGTTCACTAACAATAACAAATATCATCTTAAAAGATGAATTATATCCATATGGATTGTCATACTAAATTTCATTCAAATCGAACAAAGCGTTTCGTTATTATAAGCAATATTAATTTTTTTTAGTAGGACTTTAAAGCAGAATACTGGCTAAACGGTGCCGTGTCGGATATAGGTAAGTTTAGTTAAATCGTCTTATTTTGGTCCCAGGAATCTGTGGTTAAGCCATGTCCCCCTATTTCCAAGACACCCTGTATATTTATAGAGGTTGACTTTGAGCCGCCAGTCAAAATAATATATATATATATATATATATATATATATATATATATATATATATATATATATATATATATATATATATATATATATATATATATATATATATATATGGAATTCATATGAGTGACGAGCTGCTATAACGAAAACCCCCTTATTTCCGAAGTATTTCAATGATATCGTTTTATTTCTTTATTAATATTCAGTATTAAGTACTTTCAATATTTTTTTCTAATTTCTCTTAATTCAATTGCTATTGTTTTTCTTGTAATTTCTACCTTATTGGTCGCCGACAATCGTCTTTATCTTCTATATGTTCAAAAATTTTATATAGGATTACAGAATGTGACAGCTATACAACATTCGCGAAGAAACGAATTTGCTCACGCCTCGTGTTCAAAACTGGCTCAGGCGTGGGCGAAATTATTAATTTCTTCAATCGTATTGTAATATACTATTACATACCTGTATGTTAGTTGAAATGATTTTTAAACATAGTCAAATAAACATACAATTAAACTTAGTTGAAACAATTGTTAAACATTAGTTAGATTCACTCAACGTATTTTATATAATAGGCATATATCTTTTTTCTTTCTTTTTCACAATGATGGATGTGGCTTTCCTTGCAATTTTTACCGCCGCACGACAAGTCAATAGAGTAATAAACTCTTCAATATTTGAAGCCTTGGTCCACAGGACCTATCACACTGTGAATGATGATGAAAACCTATCCCAACCTACTCCAACCTAACCATTTTCCCAGAATTGTCTCCCGAAAGTGTTTGCCTCGATCGTACTCTCTCAAAGTCTAAGACGTCGGCCGTCGAAAAGAAAATGGAGTATGTGTCACCGTGACACCCTTGCCAACACAAGATAAAATATTTTCCCAGGTTATTTATGTTTTGTTACACTTGAAACCGCTCTCCTCTGAGATTTACAAAGAATTACGTTTTTCATGCTTTGTTTTCCTTGATGCAGAGGCTGCTAGATGTGCAGTGTATGACAAGGTTCATGTTACGAAGTTATCAACATGTTGTCTTGCTTTTGTTATAAACAACGAGAATTTTGTTATCAAGTTTAAAGAAAAGAAAAGAAAGGATATTGTTCTTGTTCAGGGAAAATAAGTCTGTCAACGCTGTTTATGAACACATGCCGGAAAATGAAATACGTACGGAATATTACATATTTTCTTTGAAAAAGATATACGTACATTTCAAAAGGAAATATTCATATGAATATAGGCGGTGTTCACAAAAGTAGTCAGCGCCGACAGCGGACAAAAATGACAAAATGGTTACTCATTGAAACATAGCAAGGTTATGTTTTATGTCAGAATAATTTTACAATTTCTATTTTATAAAATTTCTCTGCTTATAACAAAAACCGTGAAATATACACTACAGATTATTATTAGAGAAAGTACATAAAAAATAGTATCGTTTTGTAAAATTTTCTGGTTTTTCTTCATTTTATCCTTCTTTGATAAGAAGAAGGATAGTTATAGCCAAGTCGGTATTTGAGAAATTTTTAAACATTGTATGATATTTTCTACTATTGATCGAAACATGACATATGCACCACAAACTGTCATAATACATAAAAGAGAAAAATATAGGCGGTGTGCATAAAAGTAATCAGCGCCGACAACGGACAAAAATGACAAAATGGTTACTCATTGAAACATAGCAAGGTTATGTTTTATGTCAGAATAATTTTACAATTTCTATTTTATAAAATATATATAATGAATGCGAATGATAAAACGTCAAATATTATGTGATGCAATGGGGGATGTAATAATTCTTACAAAATTACTGATTGAAGTATCAAATTTTATAAATTTCCTAGAAGATTATGTGAGGAACAGATGTATAAGGAAATAACTTTTCAACAGATATATTCCACTAACATGAAAAATTCTTTATGTATACATGTTTTCTCATTGTAAAAGATACTTATCGTATGAATAAAATTCCAATAATGGTCGTCTGATTGCAATAATGAATTATATAAAACAGTTTCTTAAGTTAATATTTGAACAAGATATAATACAAGAAGCAGAAAATTATCTTCAAATTGTATAATACTTGCAGTTGTATGGTATATAAGTCTATTTTTAACATAATTCGTCTATTTATTATAGATTTTATACATGTAATGTTAATGTTAAAGATAGAAATTCACATGGTTCGTAGTTTTCGTGTATTTTCTTTTCCGAGCTAGTGCAACTGATTCCACTTAGAGCCTGCTATATTTTCAATGAAGAATCTTCTTCACTTATTGCGAATATAAAAGAAAGATGCTAACATCATACACTGATATCGTGATATGTAGAAATTTTCTTCTTTCCAATCATTCAAGTTTTCCAACTTTTTAATCTTAATTTCCATGTACTGTGCATCTTGTAACATTCAACTAATATTATAAATTATAATATAAATTTAAATATGATAATATGGTTTACAGAAATCATACATATTACGAGAAAAAATATATTTTCTGCCACACTACCTTCGCTGATATTTTGACTTTTTTGATTGTTACATCACATATATAGAATTTTAAATATTTTCTTTATTCATTTCAATATACTATGATGTATAATATTCATGCACAACAGTAAAAACTCAAAATAAAATTGTAAATTGTATCACTTTCTTGAAATGTCAAAATTGATTCGGTAACCAAAAATGTCAATGTAGCCGTTAGAGGCGCTGACGCTCAAAATGTGCACATCGCCTATTCTTTGTAATATTATACTTTTAAAAATACTTTTACAACATGCAATAATTCTTAAAAAATGTCAAGAAACTAAACCCATCTCAAAATCTAACAAAGACTTTAACTTCGAGAAGCAATTTTAGGATCATACAAAAAAGAATAATTTACAAAGCATGAAAGTTCTGAACGTAAGATCCGTATCTAATTCTGACGTCCGGTTACAAATAATTTAAGCAAAGAGGCGTCGCTATGCAAACGTGTTACATATGTACACTGGCTCGCAAAAAAATCGCGTACACCTGTTTTTTGCTGTATTGAGTCGGTCTCGATTATTAACTTTGTTTGTCCAAACAATGTCATTAATGTCAATTAAGATGCCAAAACTATCAGAAAACGAGAAAGTTGTAATACTTTCTAAGTTAGAAGAGCAGTGGTCAATCAGAGCAATAGCAGAACATTTTAATATTAATAAAAGTACTGTTATGAGGGTGAAGAGTCGATGGAAAATTGAAGGAAGTATAAGAAGGAAAGAAGGTTCCGGACATCCAAAAATTTCCATCAATGAGCAAGATGAAGCGCTTGTAAATCATTTATGGAAAAATCCTTTTGGAACAGCAAAAGACGCTGCATTTGCAATAAATTTCTCAGGGCCAGGGTTAAAAATTTTGAATTGAAAAACTCAGCAAGTGCTAGAAAAGCTATTCTTACGGAGGAAAAAAACAAGCGAGAATTCTTTTTAGTTTAAATTATATTTACCGGCCTCTAAATTTTTGGAATGTAGTTTTTCTGATGAATTATGGGTGATTATAGAAAACACCTGAGAAACCTTGAGTCAGGATGAATTTTTTTTTAGAAATCTAATTTCCTCCATGCCTCAAAGATTAAACAAAGTAATGAAGGCTGATGGAACGATGATAAATTATTAATTTTACTTCGTTATATTTTTCAGAAATAATTTTTACATATTTATAATTCATTTTAAATAAATACTTGGTTGTTCTTTAATTTTTCTAGATTATATTTGTAATTTAGTAGTAAATTAAGCACAATGAACAACTTTCTCAACGATATATAAAATAGTGACATGACAGTGACAACTCCAATGACAGCTGATATATAACCTATTTTAAAAAATTCGTATTTACATAGCTAAAAACAGTAAAAACTCGGTTACTTGATTTTTAAGTTGTACGCGTTTTTTTTGCAAGCCAGTGTAACAATCTGTAAGATCTTACCACCCTGAAGAAGGTGCAAGTGTGCAATGTAACGTCGGTGTTGTAATAATAAATACCGTTTGACTGAGATTTCGAGTAATTGTTAACACCTTTAAAGAAATCTGATGTGGCCAGCACATTACCTTCCGTCAGTTCTATGTATTTTATACAAATTCCATACAGACAGTTTCTTGCGAAAGATTTTATATTTCCAGTACATTACCTTCCATAAGTTCTAAGTATTTTGCACAAATTCCATATAGAAAGTGCTCAACTTGCTGCCCTGAAGTCAACTTGTTCTTCTATATTCTGCAATAATTCTTGACAGAATTTTGGGCGCGCACTGAGTTTGTAACAATGTAGTTCACTAAGTTATTTTGACAAACATTTATATTACATTTGGATGGACAAATATTGTCCGAAACGTACTATTTAATAAATGACTTATAAATGATGTCATAAATAAAGAAGGAACATACGGCCTATTTATTTAACTCCAATGATTCTATATTTGCAATAAAATTATAACACAAACATACATGTCAACCGCACTTGACATTGACTTCTGTCTGCCATATTTTTAAAATTATATCAGCTGTTTCCAGTTTTATTGCTTAGCTGGCTGCTTTATGAAATTTAATTTCTTTATAATTTTTTAACTCAATATCCATTAAACCTGAAGTTTTTATTTTAAATTAAAGTGCTTCCCCGTTAAGTATTAGCACTTACAAATCGGGTTTATATTATACACATACGTACATACATAGTTATTTACATTTCATTTAATAAATTAGTTTCTTCTAGGCATTTATTATTCTGGAGGCGTTGTCGTTATCTAGTGCTTCTTTCAAGTTTTCAAGTATTTGCTGTTGTCGTCTGAGGGTTCTGTATTTCTGGAATTCGGTTATTATATGTTTTACCGAAATTATCGTTTTGCAGATGTCGCATCTTGTGGGCTCGGTTCTTCTAAATAGGTGGCTGTGGGTTAATCTTGTGTGTCCGATTTTTAGTCTTGTGATTATGATTTGTTCTCTTCTTTGCTTTGTTGTCGGTTTCCAAATGTTTATATTGTCTTGGACTTCTCTTAATTTGTTGTTTTCTGTTTTTTCCCATATTTTGTTTCTGTTCTCAACTTATTTTTGATCATAGTTTTGATATCTTCTGCAAGGTTTAGCTGGTAAATTTCTTCTAAGTTGGTTGCTTCCTTCGCTGCCTTATCTGCTTTCTCATTCCCATGGATACCAATGTGAGATGGGATCCAAGTAAAATTTACTTCTTTGTTCTGTTTGCTTATTTCGTAGAGGAGTTGGTGGATATGGATTTTTTGATTATAGGTTTGTAATTGCTTGGATTAAACTGAGGGAGTCGGTGCATATTATAAAGGTATGTCTCTGATTTTGGGTTATCAGTTGAAGGCTTTGGAGTATACTATAGATTTCTGCTGAAAATATGGTTGTATATTCAGGTAACCGGTATTTATATGTCTCGTTTTATATTATTACTGCTGATCCCACTTTGTTGTTTAATTTTAACGCGTCCGTGTAAATGAATGTGCAATTTTAATGTGTGTTTTTTATATCATTAAAAAGATTTTTGAATATGTCCGGGTTGGTGTCGGTTTTGTCGTACGCACTTAGTTTTAAGTTTGTTTGATATATTCCAATGACCCAAGGAGGGATGTCTGGTATTTTGTTTTTATCTATGTTTGAGAGATTATACCTTGTTCCATTTAAGCCATTCAGTATTGCAGAGCATAGGGAATAGTTTTGACCTCTCTGATTGGCTGAAATTGGAGACAAGAGACAAGTTTACCCAATGTAATTTCGGCTACTTCCAGTTTGCGCTGTTGCCAGCTCCATCTACTGAATGGCTTAAATGGAACAGAATATAGTTTATTTTGAGTAGGATATTTTTTATGTGTGTATGGATGGGAATTTGGTCTTTTAGTTTTATGGTGGGTGATAATGGGTCGAATATATATGGGAATACTGGATGGGTTGGTTGTGCTGCTAAGTTTATTAGGTATGTCAGGGTTAGCATAAAAATGAAGTTTAAAATGTAACCAAATCGTATAGAGAATAAAATATAGTATAATATTTATAATAACATTAAATGTGAAAAAATGATATTTAACAGCGTTTTTTTCAAGAAAAACTCTTAAAATCTTCAAATAAGGGTACTTCCGGTTGACCAATTATAACCAAAATCTAATCAGCTCTTCATATGGATGTAACGAAGAGTAATACGGAAGAATTAAAATTTTTAGAATTGTAGTGTTGGAGTTATCGACGGAGAAAAAATCGTCACACACACATACACACAGAGACATCATCGCAAAAATAGTAAAATCGTAATCTAGAGACTCCAAAACGTGCTTATTCATTAAAGTTCACCAAAAACAATACCTTCCTTACCTAAAGGTATGACGGAAGGTAAAAATAGGTCATACAACAATCAATTTTATTTTATTTTTTTTGTAAATATGTATAAGTTACAATACAAGAGTATTTTTAATGTAAAAATGCACATTTAATATGCCACTATAAAACTTTATACTTAGAATAAATGCAATACTTTTTATTGGCATTAAAAAAATTGTAAAAGTTTTGCTTTAATCGTAAAAATGAAGCAGGTATGAGGCAAATAATTTACGTTGGATAAATCTAATAAAACGAGCTCCAATAACAACTAAAATAAAAATATTGTAAGTGCTTTTTGTAATTTACTGCATATAATTGAAACCATCACGCGCAAGTTGCACGTAAAGTTCGGAATAAAATATCATGTAGGTTACTGTGCTATTTTATTAACTTTCATTTCCCTGTGGCATCGAGCTCGAAACTATTTTCTATGTGGGTAAAAATTTTCTGCTCTGGATGTGTTCATATACGAATATTAAATACTCAACTACTGCTGCTCTAATATTCTGAAAGGGTTCTGAAAATGGATATTCTTTGAGCTGCACAAATTACACCAAAATTAAATGCGCCATGAGTTCGAAAAGGAAGAACGGAAACGTGGTTTAATTATTACATTCAATACATAGATGTAGGTCGTTTATATAAAAAGAAAAGTAAAAGCAAATATGTAATTAAGTCTCTATGTCATCTGTAAGAGCTTTATGTCACTGATATAAAATTGATATACGAGTTAAAATCAACCAAAAAAGATAGTGTGTTAAAAAAAAAACCTAACTCGGAATAGGCTATGAACAAAGAAACGTGATAGTCAAAAGTGTTATCTAAAGAAATCAAAGCTTTTCTTCTTGAAATGGAAATAAATATACTGTATCCTTCTTTATTATATTTTCACCTTAAAATTACATTTCAAGATCAATTTTGACTACATGACTTTTGAACTGAATAATGATTAGGCATACTTTTCTTTGTTCATACTCCGAGTTAGGTTTTTTTGAACACATGTATGTTTCAAGCTTTTGAATTTAAGCTGAAATTCTGTCAATCTGAGATTAAGAATAATAATTTAAATAAAATAACCTTTATTTGAAATCATCGCTAAAGTATACAAAAATCGTCAGAAATCGGCAGTAAAGTAATTCATTTTGCGACGATTTCATGCAAATAAAGTGTTGCCAACTCTATGATAATTATTGTATATGTGAGATAATTTGGGCAGGTGTACGATGTACCTACAATAGTAAATTAGAACGAAAAATGGCAAAAATATTTGTAAGAAGAATGAATTAAAAAATGGGCCCGTCCAACTTTTTTTAATTTTTTATATGTTACGAAGAATTTAAAAATAGAAATTCCGTATTTTTTGTATTCTTCAAATTATGCTTAATAACGCCTACAATAATTATTAAAATTTGGCGCGAAAGTTGTGACGTTAGCGTCACTCCGCCATAAGTAGAGAGAATCGACATTCGTTACTTTTAAAATGGTAATTTACAATAATTGTTACTTGAATAAAAATACGTGTACATTACAAACTGAAAAAAATCTTTAAAGTTAATGGTAATAAAGGAAGCCAGATAGTTATATCATTTCAAAAAATATATTTTTTTGATTTACTTACATGAATAGTGTTAAATGTTAATCTATGTAAATAAATAAAAATCAGGTAAGTAAAGTTAATAACTTTTGTTCGCTTTCAAAAGCAGGTTAATTATTCGCTTTAATTAATGTGCCTTTAATTTTTTTTTTAATATACTATTGAATATTTAAATTATTTCTATTTATAATTAAATACAACAATGATAGTATTGATTACAATAATCAAAAAACATAGTTCATAATAAAAAATAATCCAGCATTTCATTCCTATTTACTAAATGATTACAACAATGACAAGTATTGTGATTACAATAATTAAAACATAAATTATAATATAAATTTATTTAATAAGTAATTTTTTTTGATATTAGTAAAAAATTACTCTGATAAATTAAATATGTGTATGTTAGAATATGTGTAAAGCCAATCGCGAATTTATAAGCAAAATATGAATAGTCCACATTTCCGCAGGGTAACTGGACGACTGTAGTAAGGGTGACAACATGGCGACCATTTTACGATAAAAACTTTAATTACATTATTATCGGTATAAAAATACAAAATATATAGCAATTTTTATTTCGTTTTCATTTATTTATATTCAAAATTCATATGCGACATGCAATTTCTAAAAAGCAGAAGACTTGGACGGGCCCATTCTGATGAAGAAGTTTGATATAACACATATAATTTTGAGTGTTCTTTACAACAACATCAATGTCAGAGATTAGTATCATACGCAAACATAACCTGTAAAAATAAATATTCTTTTCATTTCCACAATTTTTGGATTTCAAATATGTAAAATTCATATATACACCTTGGCACTGAAGTTCCTTTTTTATCACTCATATTGTTAATTTCCTTCATTCGTGCCTTGATACATAAAAATAAAAAAAAACTATTGTTAGTACAAACATAGAGTTTACATTAACTGAAAACTACTTTTAAAAATATGAATTTTTCTCTGTCTGATGCATTACTACACATTTCTTTATGACAAACGAATATCTAGACAGTTACAAAGAAAATATTTGAAAAGCAAACATACGTTGAAAGTCGTTCTGCTTAGTTTTCAATATCAAAGATGCATATATTATATGTGCATAAGATTTGCAGTATGTTCCATTGCAATCAATGCATTCAAATACTATTCTTAAAAATACATGAAGTTCAAGTTTATACAGATTATTTTGAATACTATGATAATGGATGAAAGATGAAACAATAATATTTTATTTGGATATTTCCACATATTTTTTTAGAAGCTAATTATTGTACCGAATATTTAAATAATATACATTAAATTGCACATTTTCACACAATAACAACAAAAAAATCTGTTGTGGCCAACACAATACCTCCCGCCATTTACAGCCCGAGTAACAAGAAAGTTAATCCTTATTTTTGGATTAGCAAATTTTACTATAATTTTAATAGTTTATTTTTTAAAATATAGTCTATTCTAATACAAGTAACTACCTTTTTTTAAACAGGATTAAATCCCAATAACAGAGTGGGTTCACATTCACACATACATCCGTAACTTACTGGTATTCGAACCCAGAGCCCCGAGGGCACTCATGACATGAGGCGTTGCTTCAACCCTTGAGCCACCGGAACTATAATAAAATGAAGATTAAATTTTAAATACCGGGATAGAATACAATTCACTAATCCAAAATGAGGATTAGCTTAAACATTTTTGTAAATCGTTAATTTTTATTAATCTAAATATATACCTACATATTTATTTAACCTGGAAACTATTGAATTCTTTTCTATTATTCTATTTACTATTTTATTGGGTTATTTAAAACAAGAATTCCTTACTGGGACTGCCGTATCGTCTATCGATCGCATGATGTAAAATTGACGTCATCTGATCGCCAAGCGATACGAGAAGCTGTACCTAGATGTTAGAATGCGTCATTTTTACGTCATGCGATCGCCAGGCGATACGGCAAAGTCCCAGTACTGTAGTTAGGTAATATAAACATATGTATGTATATGCAGTATGCCAAAAAAATTGTATATATATCTTTACTTTGATATTATCGCTGAAAATATATTTATTATTGAAATTCACATAATAGGATACTATACCATAGTCAATGTTTAACTATCTTGAATAAGAAGACGAAAATATACATAAATTAATGAGTATTAGTGAAAAAATTTTGTTTGAAAATTGATTAGGTCGCAAACTACAAACGATTAACGTTGATTACTAATTAGGTATGACGCTTTAGGTCCTAAGAATTTGATTGGTCGCCTGATTTTAAAAACGAAATTCGCTCGTTAGCTGCGGTCACCTTTGAAAGATTATGAACTGTCACGTAGTTGTATAACCTAACAAAAAAATTACAATTTTATGTTTCATGAATTTGTTTAATTATAAAATCTAGTAATATTAACAATAATAATGTATTTATAATTAAATCAATTTATAATATGTATTAATTAAATTAATAATAATAACTAATCAAAACAAAAAAACACTAGCGCCATCCGCCGTCATACTTTGTGTCATAATATTGTCAAACTGTTTAAACGTTCTATAATTTATTAAGAAAAAAATGCTTATTATTTATGTTATTTATGCTTAATAATAATTTCTTCGTGAATATAACGTATAAGTTTTTATATAAAAATATTTCAGCTATGCAAACATGAAAAAATCTCTTCTCTCTAAAACTAACAGTTTGTCGACCACTGGAAGTACCAGCTGCGTCACGCAAGAAATTCTTACCTTAAAAAATTCATATCTCGCTTATTACGTAAAATTTTGAAGTAGCGTTCACACTAAAATTCTTATTTCATGCTATTCTTACAGAAAAAAAAATTAAAACAAAAATGGTATAGGACCCTATTATGTACTACAGGAATAACACCACATTACTGCAAAAGAATTATTCATCGAACTTCAAGTATATTTAAAGTAATTCAAATACATTTAAAATACTTCAAGTACATTTAAAATATTTCAAGCACATTTAAAGTACTTCAAGTATTTAAAAATACTTTAAGTATTTTACATTGTACTTCAAGTATTTTTTCAAGTATTAAGTACCAAGTACATCTGAATAGACTTACTTTGTTAAGTACAAAGTACTGTAAATAGAAAGTACTTCAAGTACAGTACTTGAAGTACAGAAAGTACTTGCAAGCCTAATAAAGTACTTTTCTTGCAAGTATTGCCCAGCTCTGTGTACACATCGCTTACCCTATATGATCCCTATTTAATATTTAAGTTCTCTCCAAATCTGAACAATATTAGAATACACAATTCTATCCTAAATTTAACATTGCAGCACGATTCAGCCATAATGAATAGCCTCTAATATTCCACAATAATTCAATTATGCAGTCCCCATCTTGTAGGCGAGTTACAAAAGAAGATTAATAACAAAGTCTGCGCGCAATCATTCACAATTTAGAAGGGTGGGTGCAGTTCGCCGCATTAACCAGGGTAGGGTAGGTTAGGTAGGGCTGGGGCAGGAAGGACTATGAACTCCAAACGAAGCTCCCTGTCCCAGCCGCAAATATGCAATTATCAGGCCACACGACATGTTACCCCTTCAATCTAGATGATGCCAAAAATTGCATCAAAAGTACAGACACGCAATGAAATTCGATTATAATTATAACGACCCTATGCAATCAAAAATATTAGAAATAATTTTTAAACAAATATTATAGGTGGCTATGTGAAAATAAACAAAACGTAACAGTGCTATACAACAGCCGTGTTCCTTCGGGTTGTGATTGTGATTTTGTGAATCCTGATTAATTTAATCGTGATCCTTTTGAAACAGGATTTTAAAATTATAGCAAGAAAACAACACATTCTAGTGTCAAATGTCAATGTCATATGCAGACTAATGCAAACTATCCTACTTTATTTTATAAATAACCAACTGTCTAGTGTTATATTCAGAATTAAAAATGGATTATATTGAAGTAAAAATTAATGTTCTTGGTAAGGAATATAAAGTAGGTTTATTTCAAACAAATCTTTATATGGTTCATTACACGCTTTTATAGAAAAATATTATTTCCCTTAATGCCACAAACACCACATTCGTAAATTTCTACGCTCGAAATAGTATATTTTCAATTTGTTCTGAACTGAATCCATGGGAATCACTCAAAAAGGTTGATTCTGAAGGGAAGGGGGAAGGTTGTCTAGTGATCACAAAATGAGAAAGTGGGGATAACGAATAAGAAACGTAAAAACATTATTCTTCTTAATCATGATCACTTTTATCATTTAGATTGCGAATCACAGCCCGAAGGAACACGGCTAACTTAGTAAACTAAAACAACAAATTTAGTAACAAAAATAACCGCTCCCGGTAAATTATTTTTGCTCCTATGATTTCAGTCGATTCACCAATTATTAAAATTATATGAATTAATTCGTTCTTCGTAAACATTTCAAAATGTTTTTTTTTGTTTACAAAATAAGTTAAATTAAGTATCAAACAAATGTATACTTTTTGACATTAATTTAATTGTTTTACATCGTTACGTTTTGTTTATTTTCACATAGCCACCTATAATACTTGTTTAAAAATTATTTCTAATATTTCTAAATTATCAAATACATTAATAAAAAATATTCGTTGAAAAGAGAAAAAAATGGCGGTTTCTATTTTATTAAAATAATTATAGGTTGCCATTTGAAAAATAAAAGTTGATAGTCGTATCTTGTAAACCTGACTTTATAAAAAATATCTACATCTGCCATCAAATAGTATATATAAAATAATAAAACTTTTATATGAGCCATTTTTTTCTATTACTTATAATAAAAAGTTAAAGGGGGGCGGGCGTCTTCCCAGACTCGCCCTATAAATATATAAATAACAACACACTTTGATAATGTATAATAAATGCAAGTAGTATTAAAAATATCAGTTTTTTATTGGGCTTGTTTTTTTTTTAATTTTTACCGGTATTGACGTCATCTGTCTCACTAGGAGTCAGAAAGCTGAACAAAGTGTTCTTAATTTTTAGGCTGTAGTTCTTCGGTCTGTCACGTTTTTGTGGCATACTCGACAAGATAACAAAAGAAATGAGTTACAGCTTTTTACAACAACTTTTTTAGCTTGCTGTTACTGGCATATAATTCTAGCACCATCTGTTCTATTTCCTGTTAAACTAAAGGGTTTCCCAATAGGAACGATATGTTTTCAAAATTAATAAAATGCAAAATATCTGAGACAAAGTAAAACTTTTTCTTTATTTTATAGTAAAACTTATGACAATTATGTTTTGAATAACACATTATTCAAATGTCCACCTCGGCTTCGTTTGCAGGATTGAATTCGATGAATCCAATTTTTGGTAACTTTTTGCAATAAATCAGGTGTAATTTCATCAATGCAGCGTTCGATGTTCAATTTCAAAGCGTCAATAGTTCGAGGTTTGTTGGCATAGACCAACGATTTTAAATAACCCCACAAGAAGAAGTCGAAAGGTGTTAAATCACAACTTTTTGGAGGCTAATTAACAGTTCCATTTTTGGAGATGACTCACCAAACTTTTCTCTCAATAACTTCATAGTGCCATGAGCAATATGTGATGTTGCATCATCTTGTTGGAAGAACATGTGTTGCAAATTCATTTCATCCAATTTTGGTCACAAAAAATCCGTAACATTGATCGATAACGCTCACCAGTCACTGCAACTCCATTTACATCTTCAAAAAAATATGGTCCGATGATGCCACCATGCCATAAACCACACCAAACAGTAACTCTTCCTGGATGCAAAGACTAGTGGATTATTTTCACACCAAAAACAACAATTGTGTTTGTTAACAAAATCAATTAACCAAAAATGGGCTTCATCTGAAACGATAAGTTTTTTGGAAATCAGGATCAACTTCAAGTTGCTCTAGAGCCCAATCAGCAAACACACGACACATAATTGTCAAGTGGCTTCAGTTCTTGGGTCAACACAATCTAATACGGATGCAAACCCAAATCTTTTCTCAAAATACGCCAAGTTGTCATCCTTAAAAGACCAAGTTCTTGAGAACGTCGATTAATGGACCGATTTGTATCTTCTGTAACAATGGCACTTACAGCAGCAATATTCTCTTGCTTTCTTTCGTTTCGTTGTCTTACAGGTGTTCTGGTATCGTGTAAAGTGAAATTTGTATCGAATTTTTGAACGATTCGACGAATAGCAAGCACAGAAGGGCGATTATGTGGACCAAAATCTTCACGAAGATCACGTTGAGTTTGAATAAAAGAACGATTATTTTTATAAAAATTTTGAGTAATAACCAAATGTTGTTGAAGCGTGTATTTTGTCATGATGAATTGGCAAACTATACTAAAAACCAACGACAGCTAGTGAGATTTCAACAATTTTAGATATGGTTGCTATTGATATTTTCAAAACATGTCATTGGGAAACTGTATATGTAGAAACAGCGAATGACGGAATGGAACGCAATCTTTAGATATAAAAAGTCTTTTCTTATTCGTTAAGCACTAATAATTTTTTTAAATTATATTTTCAAACATTGGAATTCGCTAATAATTACAGTAAGTTAAATTGATCTTTTTTAACCTTTATAAAATATATTAATAACTTTAAGATGAGGTAACTTTCTTGATAAATAATAGGACTCTTGCGAGAATTTTTATATGCTTTCCAAATATTAAATTTTTAAAAAATATTATTTTTTAAAAGGCCTTAAATTTGAAAATATCACGTAATAACCATTAGATATTTCACAATTAATTATTGAAATTTGTGTAATAATTAAAAAAAGTCAAATGATCTTTGAAATAGAATGTAACGTCGAAGTTCATACAACCCCTCATCACATAACTAACATTTACGTAAGTATTGGAACCCGCAGAATTAATGGTGGCCAGTAGGTCATGTCAAATATATAAACGTCAAAAAACATCGTTTCGTTTAACAAAAAAAGAGGTTCTCACGCTTAGATTTTATAAGTTCATTTGAAAATTTGTGCAATATAAGAGAATTAAAGAAAATTGACATAATACACACCAAAAAGTGCCGTATTAAAAGGTGTACTAGTACAACAAAAATTCAAGACATGTTCCATAATTAGATATAATATAATAGACTGAACAATATGGAAAAGAAATTTAAATATATCGCAAAACTTTAATCTGATATAGATAAATATGTCTTCTCTGTCCTACTGGCCGCCATGACACAGGTGCGTTTATAGCGCCATTAACGGATTCTTCGAGTTCCAATATCTATTCAATGATAACAATGAGCCTGTTTCACATTTTTCAAAAAGTATTTTAAATGAAACTTTATGCAATATTTTTCTTATTAATAATTATTTTTTAAATAATTTGCTGTTATTTTCGTAAATAATTAAATAAAAAGATTGCCGCCAAAAATAGTCATGCAAAATAACCCCCCACTCCTGTGTCGTAGAAGCACATACTTTACGTCATTCACAGCCAATAGAAAAAACAGTTTTTCGATTACTTTCGTTCATTTTTGTCACATGTTATAATAACAAACTTCTAATTTGACATATGACGCTGACATTTTCCATTATAAATGACTAATAAAGTAATAATGGATAATAGACTACATTCAAGATCGGACAGTTTCCCGAAAGTCGATAGCTGGATGGTGGCTAAATTTATATTAGAAAATGATTGTTTGTTCCAGCCACAATTTTCTTTTCTTCGCATCTTTTGGCATATTTGGGCATATTTATAATTCCATAGTAGGTTTGTCCTAGCTGCATTTTTGCTAGAAGGCACAATACTATACTGTAAATTACTCATTTTATATTGATTTTTTTATTATCTCACACGAAATTTGACACATGTTTGACAACTTTGACAATATATTTATCATAATACTTGTAACAAAACGCAAAGAATTGACAATTAGAGCCGATGAAGGTGTATGTATTGTGACGTCACATTCTGTTTCAGATCACGTGACTTTATCAAAATATTATCCAAATTTCAAAAATTAATTGTAAAATATCTAATAGATATTTGGTGATATTTTCAAATTTGGGGCCATTTAAATATTGATATCTTTTAAATTTAATACTTAGAAAGCATATTAAAATTCTTGCAGCAGCCCAATTTAACATGTGACAAACTGTCGCCTACGTTTATTTATATAAATAACGTAGGTGACAAACTATTTTCCTATTGTTACGAATGACGAAGTGTATGTAATTTGACCTCACAACAGTGGGGGGTTGTTTTTCTTGACTATTTCTGGCGCCAAACAATTTAATTACCTAATTACGAAAATAACAAATTATTATTATTTCTTTTATTACTATGAAATGCTCAAATTTTTCTAAACATATCTTAACATAACTATAATTTGACGTAACGCATCATTTTGTAATTCTATACTCGTACATCTATTATTTTATCGCCCAGGTGTTCGGCGCCCACTTGACTAACGACCAGTGGCCCTCCGCAAGTTAAGCGTATCTAATCTTACTTTACCTTAGGTACATTTTACATAATTAATTAGTATCATTATACGTATTTCTCACTGAATCATAAGTATTCATTAAAAAAATATGAACAAAACCTCAAATGACAATTCGTTAACCATATTCTTTCTTTTTCTTTGTATTTTCTTCCACTTTGTCTGCTTCTGTAATGCTTGCGCAAAGACCCGGTGATCACGGAACTTATTTCCCTGGGATTATTAGATTTTATTTTTATATCGGGAATAAATTGGGCACGTAGATGAGGCATTTTGTACACAAGAATGAACGACAATTTGCTCCCATACCTCTGTGGAGCCCCACAGCACGACAGGCGGTTTTGTGCTCGTTTTACTTCATTAAATTTCATATTTTTCCAATTTAAATTTCGGTCTGCCCGTAGAAGTTTAGTTGTAGCAATTTTGTGTAATTTGAGTGATCTCGTTAGGTTAGGCAGGTAATCGCGTTGAGAGAAATTTGTAACGAATTGAATTGTCATAGAAAAAATCTGGTGTGGCCAACACAATACCTCCCGCCATTTAAAGCCCGAGTCACAAAAAAGATTAAGTTAATCCTTATTTTTGGATTAACAAGTTTTACTCTAATTTTGACAGTTTACTTCTTAAAATATAGTATGATCTAATCCAAGTAACTACATTTTTTCCAACCTCTCAACAGGATTAAATCCCAATTACAGAGTGGATTCACATCCACACACATTCATGCCTTAGTTGGATTCGAACACAGAGCCCCGAGGGCCCTCATGACATTGCTCTAACCATTGTGCTACCGGAGCTATAATAAAATGAAGATTAAATTTTAAATACCGGGAAAGAATCGAATTCACTAATCCAAAAATGAGGATTAGCTTAAATATTTTTGTGAATCGTTAATTTTTATTAATCTAAATACATACCTACATATTTACTTATGCAGGAAACTGTATTGAATTCCTTTTCTATTGTTCTATTTACCTTTTTCTGTTTAAAACGTTATTATTTTGAAATGATTAGTTCTTTGATAGTGGTATTAATCTGTCAGTTATACATACAATTGAATAACTGCGTTTTGTTTGTTTAAAGCGTAAACTCTGGGATTTAAATTATAGATAATTTTATGAATTTATCCATAAAATATATAGAAAAAGTATTAATGCAAATCTATAGAAAATGTAATAATCTTTAATTTTTATAAACATTAATCTCGAAAAAATAACATTTAAAGGTATTTTTCGAAGAAAAACTATTTTGAGCTTCTAGTAAAGTGCCATTTCCGGTTATCCGATTTACACCAAAATCTAATGGGCTCTTTCCATTACAGAAAAAGTTCGAAATACAAGGTTTCAAAATTTTCTGAATGATAGTATTTGAGTTAGAGTGGAGGATCCACACACACATACACACAGACATCATCGTGAAAATGTTAAAATTAGATTCTAGGGACCTTAAAACGTGGTCATTTACCAAAATCTCGAAATGCGATTTTTAGCACGATCCCTATACCTCCCTTACCAAGGGTAGCGGGAGGTAAAAAACTCATTAATTAAACTATTAATTTTTTTGTAACTCACCAAGTAAATAACGAAATACACTAATAAGAGCCTTGAAGAAGACTGTGTTGGTTTTAATCACTTTATATTTGCCTTCTATACAGGGTGTTTTATAAGTAATGTAGTAGATAGTTCATGGAAAGATAAAGAGAATTTAACAAAGATATAATCTGAAATATATTTTGCACAATCTGTCAAGTTGCAAAAGTTATAGGACTGTACCAAGTCGTTGCCTTGGTTCTACCTAACACCGGTGTTAGAACCACGCTCGTGCTACAAGCAATGTGTATGAATGTTTTCATTAAATTTTAAATTATTTCTGATACAAACATAAACAGTTCTGATGGTTGTTGTTGTTTTTGAAAACGTGACCAGCATTACATCCATGCGATTAGATCCATATGGCAACATAAATTAAGGAACATAATATTTCTTTTTCCAAAACTTTTTAGCGTGTGTCAAAAAACATACAATTAACACCGCCCTCCCTCCCTCGCAATATTAGTAATAATTGATACAATTAATCACTTCCTTTTCCCTTTCACGAAATCTGTAACAAACAAGCGGTTGACTAACGTAAAAAGTTGAAGTTTCTTGAACTTCTACATGAATTGGATAAAGCACAACAGAGAGTGAAATTAGTTAGGAAAGTTTTTAGCCCATTTTTCAAGTTGGATACATTCTTAAAATACTTCCTAACCAGGTACTTACAGCCATTGACTTCTCGCTTTCTTATAAGAGGGGATGATTGATTGTGTTTTGTTTTATGGACGGGTGGTTGTGACAGCTGTGATTAACACGAAGGCTTTTCGTGGTTTGATTTAATATTGGGCCAGAATCGTGGAAATTGTTTTACTGAGCTGTATTTTATTCTAGATACTTATTGTTATGTGTTACGTATAAATTATATTTATTGTTTTCAGTATTATTTCTTTTTTTCTTCTATTTCACGAATTTTGTCTCATCCATATTTATAATTGCATTCATACGTGACCTATTGCTAGCTACGAAAACTTTTTCTTCCGTTTAGTAAAAAGTTGAGATGTGGAAGAGACATGTCAAGTTTAATTCGTTTACATACATCTTCTAAATTTCCCAAGTGGTACACTTTCAATTTCTTTGTGCGATATGACCTAGTAACCTAGTAAAGTGTAACCATAGAATACTCTTCAAAAATTTATATTAAAAATAGTTACCCCGCAAAAATATAAATAGATAATATATTTTAATTATCCTTCAGATAAATAATTTTGTTGTCTTTTCACTTGTAAATAAATTTATTCGAAAGAATAACATCTGTTATTCGCGGAATAAATTATTCGGTAATTAGATAGTGAATAAGCATATATTCGTAAGTTCGTTATATTTCCATATAGTGCAGATTTATTAACAAAATGGATATATAAAATATTTTGTATGTATGTGTGGATCTTCCAGTCTAGCTCAAATACCATCATTCAGAAAATTTTGAAACCTTGTATTTCGACCTTTTTCTATTATGGAAAGAGTCCATTAGATTTTGGTGTAAATCGGATAAGAGGAAATGCCACTTTACTTGAAGCTCAAAATAGTTTTTTTTTTCGAAAAATACATTTAAATATTATTTTTTTGAGAATAATGTTATTATAAAAATTAAAGATTACTTAATTTTCTACAGATTTACATTAATACTTTTTCTACATATATTATGCATAAAGTTATAAAATTATCTATATTTTAAATCCCGGATCCTACGCTTTAAACAGACAAAACTCCTTGGTTACGCAGTTATTCAAATGTCACTGTCAAAGAACTAATCATTTCAAATTAATAATAGTAACGTTTTAAAAAGAAAAAAGTAAATAGAACAATAAGAAAGGAAATACAGTTTCCAGCGTAAGTAAAAGTTTAAGCTAATCCTCATTTTTACCTCTCGCTAAGAGAGGTATTGAATTCATGCTAAAAATCGCATATCCAGATTTTTGTGAATAAGCACGTTTTAAGGTCCCTAGAATCCGATTATAACATTTTTACGATGTCCGTGCGCGCGCGCGCTTTGTGTGTGTGTGTGTGTGTGTGTGTGTGTGTGTGTGTGTGTGTGTGCGTGCGTGTGTGTGTGGATATGTGTGTGGATGTTGGATCCACGATTTCTCAAATATTATAAAACTTAAGACATTTTTAACTACGGATTCCTCAATCTAACAATAATGGGAAGAGTGGATTAAGTTTTGGTAACAATTATGCTCGGTTGCAGAAACGTTAATCAACGCGTTGTTCGGTTAGCGGTTCATCAAAACGAACAAATGCAACGCGATTTTTTGACAGCAATGATTTAAATGTCATAAGAATAAAGAAACTGATTCGAATTTGTTCGATTTGATGAACCGTTAATCGAACAATGCGTTGATGAACGTTTGTGCAACCGGGCATTAGACAACCAGAAGTAGAAGTTACATGAAAAAAATCATCTAAATATTATTTATCGAAAATTTATGTAAGTACTTATATTAAAGAACGTTGAATTCTTTATTCGATAAATATAAATTCATTATTATATCTTCTATATATTTAGAGATAAAGAAATGCATATAAAATATTTAAAATTTAATCTTCATTTTATTATCAAAAAAGGTAGTTACTTGGTTTAGAATCGACAATATTTTAAGAAATAAACTGCCAAAATTATAGTAAAATTCGCTAATCCAAAAATAAGGATTAGCTTAATCTTTTTTGTGACTCGGGTGGCAAATGGCGGGAGGTATTGTGTTGGTCTGTTGGCCACACCAGATTTTTTGATCTGCAACAGTGAATAGGTAAATCATTATAAAGAACCTGTCATTTGACGCTGGCAAAATATTTTCAAATTTTGGATACTTTTGTTGAATGACAAACATTTACTTGGAACTGAAAGAAATATACAAAAAGTACAAGGACAATTTTACAATATACATATCTCGTTTAACACGTATGATTGCCACGTGTCTATTGTATTACACCAAACGTGTTTTTATATTCGCCTGGATATAATTTAAAATAAATAAAATACATAAATATATCATCACGGCATATTACCCATTGCTGGGTGTGCCAATCTGCTTTGTACGCAGATTTCGGTAATGATGATGACTACAAATTATATTCCCGTTTAATCACCATTAGCTTAACAAAATTTATAACAATTATTTCATCCAGCGCATCTTTCTTCCGTATTTTCATACGGAATTTCACTCTTCCGACACATAGTCGCTAATTTCATTCCTTGATTCCATTATCCAATTACCGAAGTCGCATATCTTGGAGTAAATTCCTGTTAATTTCTTGTGTGTTGTGTGCCATTCATATTTGCCATTAGGCAGGAAAATGAAGAGACGGCCGGAAGCAGAAATACAACAGGCAGGAGTAGGACATACACGTTCGCACAATGTACGTTTTAATCGAGACGCAAGCAGGAAGCAGGAACAAGATGAGACAGGCTCGAAGCAGGAAGCAGCAGGAGTGTATCAGGAAAATGTTTTAGGGATAATGTAGAACATAGGTACATAATTTGTTTCAATTAATATATAATATTTCACAAAATATTATTTATCCTACTGTATGTATGTAGGTACGGTATGTATTGTATTTCTGGATTTGAACCTCTTTGGGCAGCGTTTCTTAATCTTTTCAAGGCACGACCCAAATTTATCAATTGTACCTATTGGTTTCGCGACCCAGAAAATTATTTAATAATAAACACGTCTTATAAATAATTTTTTTATGACTATTTCACTCATAAATATATAAACCAATCCAAATTCAGGATTCTACCTAGATATAGTAAAAAAATTTAGGCAGAGGAGTCACGTCATCAAACTTTGTAACTAGATAATGACGTATAATGACGTCACGAAAATAGTAGATTTACATGGTACACTAATTTAATTTTAGAAAATAATTGTATGTACCTGCGATGCTATTTATGTGATCAAGTTAATTTATTTAATAGTCGAATAATAATTGAATATTATTGTAAAATTTAATATATTTCCAATTTATGGTATTGAAAATTCGGTGTAGGGCACACCGAGTCGGAGGATAATGCTTTCGGCATTGTAAAATGACAAAACAACACCAATAAAATGAAAGAGACAAAACGAAAATCACAACTGAACACAGAAAGAAATGAACAGTCAGTACAGTAGTGTACAGAGGTTATGAATAAATAAAATAACAAAGAAACACAACTCGAAAAACAGTTACTGTTTGTATTGAAAAATACAGATTTGATACGCAACAAGGCAACAGTAATGGAATTCTGAGAAAACACAACAAACAAAGTAGACAAAAATGTTAATTATACGAAAAAGTAACGAATAACTAATGACAGTCGACGGTTGACAATTCCGGGAGAAACATGTCATGTAAACGTTTAAATATTGAAATCCAATAGTACCAACATGTGGTGAAAAAATGAACTACAATTATTTTAAATAAATTAAAACTCATTCAAAACATTATGTTCGACTTTAAAATAATTGTAAATTTAATTAAAATGTACTTTACTTATAGTATGCAAAAAATAGTATTTATTTTCTTCGTTTTCCTAAACATATACATCACTCGGCCAATACTACAGTGATTTTTCATTTTGTAATGAAATGATGACGTGACTCCTCTGCCTAAAAATTTTCCCTATACCAAGTTTCATTTCGACAAAATACCGTCACAAATTTTTTTTCGCATGCTTGAAGCCAGGTGTTTCCAAAATTTTTCTTAGGCAAGCCAATTTAATATTACCGAATTTTTGGCGGGCCAAAAAAAAAACGCAATAAAATCAAAACAATAACCACGATTTTTTTTGTTTTAAATATATTTAACTATTTCTTATTTTAGCACATGTAAACACTACTGCATTGTCGTCTCAAATAGAAATAGAACTGCGCGAAAGACGCATTTCGTTCATAATTTGAGCAACCAATAAGAAAAGACGATCTGTTTGTGCTTGCACGTTTTCCTATTTTTCGTCTCACCTCTAGTGAGTTGGAGCAGTGCATTTTTGAATATTCGTTAATATGGCATAGGCCTCTATTGCTCAGGGCAACTGGGTAGGCAGGATAAGGTCTGGTGGTATAGTTGTAGTGTGCGGCACAGCGCACATCATTGAAAAAACGATAAATTCGTTACTGACTCCTTGAAATTGTGTGTTGCATTAGATGCGCCAGAAATGATTAACAGTTCTGTATCTATTTGAGACTACTATATTATATTTCTGTACAAATGTGTAATAACTAGACTAGACATACTACAATAATTTTTTAAATATAAACTAAAAACTATTTTATTAATACAAAAAAAAATATTAAAGTATTTTATTGTATCTTATTTGTAATATTTATTATTTATTTTACTATTTACTTTTCTTAAATGAAAATATAATATATCGTATCGATATCGCGGGCCGAATTCACAGGCTTTGCGGCCCGCATTTGGCCCGCGGGCCGCACTTTGGGAACCCCTGCTTTAAGCCAATAAGATGTATTTTTACAAGTAAGTTTTGATAAGTGAATTTTTTTTGACGTTTTAGAAACCTATTGTTTACATACCTGTCAAAGTCTGTATATTTTTGGTGTTATCAGTTTTTATTTAAAAAGCGTCGATTCGGACAGGAATCTATTTAAAACGTTGAAAAACCAAACTGAAACATAATACCTCTAAGCACAATCAAAATTACAAAATTTTTGTTAAGAAAAAAATTATATAAATAATAATTTTTTAACTCTATATTCGTTTAATATTAAGTATAAAATGCAGTCAAATCATATAGAGAATAAAATATTCTTTAATATTTATAATAACATTAAATGTGAAAAAATGATATTTAACATAGAATTTTCAAGAAAAACTGTTAAAATCTTGAAATGAGGGTACTTCCGGTTGATCAATTGTAACCAACAGCTCTTCATATTGATGTAACGAAGAAGAATACGAAAGAATTATAATTTTTGAACTTGTAGTATTAGAGTTAACACACACAGACATCATCGTAAAATAGTAAAAACGAATTCTAGGGACCCTAAAACGTGCTTATTGATTAAAAACTCATCATCAATTTTTTTGACCAAAGACAATACCTTCCTTACCAAAAGTTGAAGGAAAGTAAAAATGGATTTGTATTAAAAATAAAATTGTGAAAATTTGTGGAATATACGTTGTACTAATTAGGAATAATATATTTAATTATTTAAATTACATTGTCACGTACAAAATTTACTAAGAAGCTTTTAATTAATTGTAATTAATTATCTTTGGGAATTACCGCTACGAAATCCGGTTTATACCCCTTAATACGGGCCAGAGAAGTGAACGGCAAGGATCTGCTTAGGAAGAGATAAGCTTTATATGTGAAATGAATTTTGTGTTTTGTAATATGTTTTAAATTAAATGTTGAAGATGACATGTATTAAATCAAAGCATGAACATGATTCTACTTTTGGTTTTATATTTTCTGTGACAAAGATATATTGTTATGATAATACAGTCGTTATTACGTTTTGCTTTTCAGATGAAATAAATAAGGATCATATTTCATATAAATAACATTATTTTCTTTTCGATATAAATATGGATGAGAAAATAACGTGAATATAAGAAACATAAGAATTGATATTTACGAAATGAAGTAAAATATATATACCATCACGGCATATTACCCATTGCTGTGTATTCCAATCTGCTTTGTACGCATATATCAGTAATGATGACGTACGAGTATTCGTATTACGTGGGCGTTTACTACGCGTTACGTCACGGGCATTTATTGGTGGCGTGGAGAGTGCTCCACAGGGGTAACTTTTGTGCCATTTAAAATTGGAAATAATTTTGGCATCGGTTGGGCTCGAATCTGGGCACGCGTACACAATTCTTCAATTCGCCAAACATATTTTGTTTATTATTATACTCTTAAATTATACAGGGTGTTTACTAAACATGCTGCACAAATTAAGAGGATTTTTCAATATACCAAAATGTGTAAAAAATGCTTAATCAACATAGGTCTGATCTTCAACTGTTTTCGAGAGAGAGGCCTATTTGTATTATAATCGAAGAAAAACTAAGATATAGTGATCGAATAAAATTTTGTCTATACCATAGATTATAAATATACTATAAAATTTTATATGAAATATTTTTCTCAATTTGTAAAGGTGCATTCACAAATGAAAATTAGGTTTAGATTATTGTTTATACTTTAGATTTAAAGACTTTGGCCGTATATTATGTAATGACTCCATTCACACTTCAGAATTTAGGGTGCGTAAATCCAAATCATAAAGCTAAACATTGCAAGGTCCAAACTTTAGGTTTATGATTTAGTTTGACGTCACAAACTTCATCAATGAGAACGAGTCTGAAATGATATAGATATATACACCCATCTTTATTTAGTATCCACTTGGTGAATTCGGCTTTTTAAACAAATGCGAGAACATGGAGACTGTCATAACTTAATTGCTGAAATATAATCAATAATGCCAAGCGAATGACAGTTTCACGGCGCACAGGTGTCTTGTTGATTACTGCTCTACCGATATTTTAATCTTGTTTTTGAAGCATTTACACATGTCTGTACTTATCAAAACTAATTTTCAGGTAATTTAAACTTACATTTATGAATGACTTACTTAAACCTAAACAAAAACCATAAACCTAATTTTCATATGTGAATGCACGTTTACTTTAACCTAAATAAAAACCATAAACCTAATTTTCATTTGTGAATGCACCTTAATACAGAGTGTTCAATAAAATTCCTAACTCGGAGTAGGCTATGAACAGAGAAACGTATGTCTGATCATTATTCAATTCAAAAGTCAAGATGTCAAAATTGATTTTGAATTGTAATTTTAAGGAGAAAAGACGATAAAGACGGATACAAAATATTGACATTCGCCAGTTTCTAATTTGTTTCATTTCTAAAATAAGATTCAAGAAGAAAACTTTGATTTCTGTAGATAATATTTTTGACAATATCTCATGTGAAATTGACATTTAATTAAATATTTTGAAATTGACATACATTTTTTTGTTCATAGCCTACTCCGAGTTAGTTTTCTTGAACACAATGTAGTTAAGAAGTTATTTGAAAATTAAATATTGGTCAAGGTCGCTACATTTTACTTAAAATTATTTGATTTTTTCAAACAAAATTCATCTAAAGTAACCAAAAAGTCTCATTTAATCGAAGTCGTTTCGTTATAGTTATCGAGATAGCAGAGGTAAACCCCGTAAAAATTCATTTTTCATAAAAAAATAATATAAAATATATCATCACGGCATATTACCCATTGCTGGGTGTGCCAGTCTGCTTTGTACGCAGATATCGGTAATAATGATGACATATTTGTACCGTGCGGGCGTTTACCAGGCGTCACCTCACGGGCACTCATTGCTGGCGTGGAGAGTGCACCACAGGGGTCAATTTTGTGCAATTTAAAATTCGAAATATTTGGCGTCGGTCGGGACCGAACCCGGTTCCCTAGATTAGCGACCAGACATTCAGGCACGCAGCCTTATATTTCGGAAACTATCAAAGATCGGATCCATGGTGATTTATAGGCCAATTCTGAACAAATTTGTTAGTCTTACGTAAATATGTAAATAACTGACAAAAACGCATCTATTTTTACCTTCCGTCACCTTTAGGTAAGGAAGGTATTGTCTTTGGTCAAAAAATTCGATGATGAGTTTTTAATCAATAAGCACGTTTTAGGGTCCCTAGAATACGAATTTACTATTTTTACGATGATGTCTGTATGTGTGTGTGTGTGTGTGTGTGTGTGTGTGTGTGTGTGTGTGTGTGTGTGTGTGTGTGTGTGTGTGTGTGTGTGTGTGTGTGTGTGTGTGTGTGTGTGTGTGTGTGTGTGTGTGTGTGTGTGTGTGTGTGTGTGTGTGTGTGTGTGTGTGTGTGTGTGTGTGTGTGTGTGTGTGTGTGTGTGTGTGTGTGTGTGTGTGTGTGTGTGTGTGTGTGTGTGTGTGTGTGTGTGTGTGTGTGTGTGTGTGTGTGTGTGTGTGTGTGTGTGTGTGTGTGTGTGTGTGTGTGTGTGTGTGTGTGTGTGTGTGTGTGTGTGTGTGTGTGTGTGTGTGTGTGTGTGTGTGTGTGTGTGTGTGTGTGTGTGTGTGTGTGTGTGTGTGTGTGTGTGTGTGTGTGTGTGTGTGTGTGTGTGTGTGTGTGTGTGTGTGTGTGTGTGTGTGTGTGTGTGTGTGTGTGTGTGTGTGTGTGTGTGTGTGTGTGTGTGTGTGTGTGTGTGTGTGTGTGTGTGTGTGTGTGTGTGTGTGTGTGTGTGTGTGTGTGTGTGTGTGTGTGTGTGTGTGTGTGTGTGTGTGTGTGTGTGTGTGTGTGTGTGTGTGTGTGTGTGTGTGTGTGTGTGTGTGTGTGTGTGTGTGTGTGTGTGTGTGTGTGTGGATGTGTGTGTGTGTGGATGTGTGTGTGTGTGTAACAAAATTTTCGTCTGCGATAACTCTAATACTACAGTTACAAAAATTATAATTTTTACGTATACTTCTTCGTTACATCCATATGAAGAGCTGATTAGATTTTGGTTACAATTGGTCAACCGGAAGTAACATTATTTGAAGATTTTAACAGTTTTTCTTGAAAAAACTATGTTAAATATAATTTTTTCACATTTGATGTTATTATAAATATTAAAGAATATTTTATTCTCTATACGATTTGACTGCATTTTATACTTAATATTAAATGGATATAGAGTTAAAAAATTATAAAGAAATTAAATTTCATAAAGTAGCCATAGCTTTGGAAACAGCTACTATACAGGGTGTAAATGAAATAAGTGCATTAAATTTGACCAGTAGTATAACTCATCGAGAGCAACAATATTTCTTAATAACTTTTTCTCGAAATCGCATATTTTTTTAGCATTTTTACCACCCCGTAAATTGACGAGTCGTTCCAAATATTTTTGTGATAATTGAATGCAGCAGCAATAGCTATGAAAAATTTTGTTTTAGCAATTGACAGTCCTGTCAATTGTTGCAATTAAATTTTGACAGTAATAAACTTGTTTATAAGGTAAAATTCTGTCAAAATGCGAGTACACGGACATTGTAATTACTTACCTATGGTTTATTTATTTATTTTTTACTCGTATCTGTACTACATGTTACTTGACATCATGGTTCTCATAAAGGCAGTGTCATGGAGTTGCCAACGCATTTACACGGAGCGTTTCCAAATCATCACCAAATCATTCTGTTCTTAATATTCGCACATTTGTTAATCTTGTACATCTGTATCCATACCATGTGCAAAAAGTTCAATGTTTTCAGCACATAACAGACTTCAATTTTGGGAATGGCTCATAATGTTCATTCACGAGACTGAATTTACTTGGGAAGGTGTATTTATTATGCACAATACACATCTTGACAGACGAAAATGCTGTAAAAATTTTCATTAAAAAATGTTTGGGGAACAATAAATGGAGGACTAATTATTGGTACTCATGTACCTCTTTTAAATGGACAAAAGTTTGTACTTACATTTTTTGAATAACGTATTTAAACTATTATGATTTATCGACGATAAATAATCATCTCATAACCTAATAACTATGCTTTTTCTCTTCCTCTAGTTACCCCGTCACTCCTTGTCTTCCTCTATTCACATTATTCACAGGTAAAGATAAAAAGCCTGTTTCAATACACAACTTTATAATTTTGTTATCCAAAATTTAAATTTATTTATTTTAAAAATTGTATTATTACGTATTAATTAATAATAATGTTATTTCCCTTGATTCGTTTATTAATTACTGTGACTGTAAGTGTAACCGATAACCAACAATTTTTGAGCTGCTTGTATCCCACTTGAATGGCAGCTGCTCATTTGTTCTCCATGAGCGGGTAACGAAATATGCAGCAAATCTTTAAAGAATTTTAACTCAAAATCTAAAAGACTTAGAAAAAAAAGTTATTAAGAAATATTGTTGCTCTCATCGAGTTACATTACTGGTTAAAATTAATGCACTTATTTCATTTACACCCTGTATTAAGAAAATTCTGATTGAAAGATGTCAGTGTCAAGTGAAATTGAGATAGTGTGTTTGTCTTATAATTTTACGAGCAATATAGGATATTTTGCTTTCTGTATGGAATTTGTATAAAATACATACAACTGCTTTAAGGTAATGTACAAGAAATAATAATAATATTAAATCTTTTATTTCTGCAGATACATTACACTGTATATAGAAAACGTCACAAAATAATAATTTTCTGTATGAAATTTGCATAAAATACATGCAACTGCCGGAAGGTAATGTACAAGAAATAGAATATTTAATTTAGCAAGGAACTTTCTGTATGAAATTTGTACAAAATACATAGAACTGACGGAAGGTAATGTGCTGGCCACATCAGATTTTTGTTGATTAATATAAAATTATACATAAGAGTATAGTAGCTTTCGTTGCGATTTTGTTCATTATTTATAGATTTAAAGATCTGTAAAATTTACAGATACAATAAGAAATTATCGAATAGCTGGTGCTGGTATAATACCTTATGCTAATGAAATATAAATATATAATTATCCAGGCTTTTTGAATTGGAAATGATATTCTTCTTTTAAAGAAAACGTTTTTATTCTGTCCTTTTAAGTAAATAGAGTCCCCTTATTAGCCTTTTGAGTTTATTTGTCTTATTCTTTCCTGCTTGAAAAAACTCAATTATCATGTATAAACACTTTTCCCCCTAATAAGCACTGTGTGTATCCCTGCATCCAGTACCAGCATCCTGCAAGCTCCTGCTTTGGTAGGGTCCGTTCGGCTCGATAAAGCGCGTTGGCGTTCCGCAGGAGTCACTTACACTCCTGCTAATCTACTTGTTTCCTGCAGACAGCCTCTTACTTTTATTACATCCGCCTCCCTCCATTTCCGGGTAATGTCTCCTGCTAACGACCATTCCTGCATCTCATGCGGCAGGAGCAAAAGATAGTGAGAATGGAGAATGTCTTTTTGCTTTTCCATGCTCGTGATAATTATGACAACGGAGGCATCAATCTATTTTTTATTGAAAAAACTTAATATGCTCGTGTCATTTGACCCAATAATAGGGACTAAAGCGCAATTGAATTAAGAGAAATTAGGAAAAAATATTGAAAGTATATGCTTAATAATGAATATTAATAAAAAAATAAAACAGTACAATTGAAATACTTCGGAAATAAAGGGGTTTTTGTTATAGCAGCTCGTCACTCATATGAATTCCATATATATTATTTTCATTGGCGACTCAAAGACGGCCTATAAATATATAACGACTACCCAGTTAGGGGGAGGACCCTACTACCAATGGAAGTAGAGAAGTTCAAATAGCGGAGGTGTGGCTATCAGTCCAGTACTGCAATTCACAAACAGTTTTTATTTGAATATAAATGTTTTGCATTAAACTTAATAATTTAAATACACTTACAATTATAAATGTAGACTTGTACAGTTTAATAATATTCATTTATTCTTCTTATATATACATACATAAATGAAATAAGTGCAATAAATTTAACCAGTAATGTAATTCGACGAGAGCAACAATATTTCTTAATAACTTTTAGATTATAAATTAAAAGTCTCTAAAGATTTGCTGCATATTTCGTTACCCGCCCATGGAGGACAAATGGCTGCTGCCGTATTCAAGTGGGATACAAACAGCTCAAAAATTGTCGATTATCGGTTACACTTGCAGTCACAGTAATTAATAAACGAATCAACGGAAATAACATTTATTATTATTTAATTCGTAATGGTACAATTTATAAAATAAAGAAATTTAAATTTTGGATAACAAAATTATAAAGTTGTGTATTAAACCAGGCTTTTAATCACCTGTGAATAAGACAAGGAGGAACGAGGTAACGAGGCAGAGCAAAAGGAAGAAAAGCACAGTTATTAGGTTATGAGATAATAATTTATCGTCTACAAATCATAATAGTTTAAATCCGTTATTCAAAAAATGTAAGTACAGACTCTTGTTTTTACAGCATTTTCGTCTGTCGAGATGTGTATTGTGCATAATAAATACACCTTCCCAAGTAAATTCAGTCTCATTAATGACCATTATGAGCCATTCCCAAAATTTAAGTCTGTTATGTGTTGAAAACATTGAACTTTTTGCACATGGTATGGATACAACTGTTGCTTTTTTAAAAATTGTCATATGTGACACTGCGTATTGTGAGAAAGATGTACAAGATTAACAAATGTGCGAATATTAGGAACAGTATGATTTGGAAACGCTCCGTCTAAATGCGTTGGCAACTCTATAACACTGTCTTTATATCAATCACAAATTAAAATGTAGTAAAGATACGAATAAATAAATAGACCATAAGTAAGTAATTACACTGTCTGTGTACTCGCTATTTGTAAACGTACTACTAATGTAAAAATTTAATTGCAACAACTGACAGGACTGTCAATTGCTAAAACAAAATTTTTCAGAGCTATTTCTACAGCATTCAATTATTAGAAAAATACTTGGAACGACTCGTCAATTTGCGGGGATGTAAAAATGCTAAAAAATATGCGATTTCGAGAAAAAGTTATTAAGAAATATTGTTGCTCTCGACGAGTTATATTACTGGATAAATTTAATTTACTTATTTCAATAACACCTTATATGTATATACGAGTATATATATATAATTTAGAAATAGCATATATTTCAAGAACATTTAGGTCCACGAAGAACAGTTTGATATAAAAACTTTTATTCGTGACGTCACATCTATATTTTCAATCTTCGGGGGAGTATAACTCGCTTATTAATAGGATTTTTTTCACCGGATTTTAACCGACAGTCTTAATTTTACTTATACGTTTAGATCAAATTATATTTAAAAAATCTGATGTGGCCAGCACATTACCTTCCGTCAGTTCTATGCATTTTGTATAAATGTCATACAGAAAGTTTCTTGCAAAAGATTATATTTCTTGTACATTACCTTAAAGGCAGTTGTATGTATTTTATACAAATTCCATACAGAAAGTTTCTAACAAAAGATCCTATATTTCCAGTAAAATTATAACATAAACATACTGTCAACTGCACTTGGCACTGACACCTTTCAATCAGAATTTTCTTAATGTAGCAGCTGTTTCCAGAGTTATAGCAAAGCTGACTAATATATATGATATTTAATTTCTTTATAATTTTTTAACTCTATGTCCATTTAATATGAAGTACAAAATGCATTTAAATCGTATAGAGAATACATAATTCTTTAATATTTATAATAACATTAAATGTGAAAAAATGATATTTAACATCGTTTTTTCAAGAAAAACTGTTAAAATCTTCAAATGAGAGTACTTCCGGTTGACTAATTATAACCAAAATCTAATCAGCTCTTCACATGGATGTAACGAAGAGAAATACGAAAGAATTATAATTTTTGGAATTGTAGTATTAGAGTTATCGCATTAGAAAATTTTGTCACACACAGACACACACACACACACACACACATACATACACACACACACACATACAGACATCATCGTAAAAATAGTAAAATCGTATTGTAGGGACCCTAAAACGTGCTTATTCATCAAAAACTAACCACCGAATTTTTTGACCAAAGACAATACCTTCCTTACCTAAAGGTGACGGAAGGTAAAAAGGGTGAAATGCTCTATTACTTCCTGTTCAGTTTTCACAATAATTGCAAATGTATCCTACTAATCTATCTTCCTGCAGTCCTTCGGGAGTGACTCAGCAGGAGTGCTTCTATGCTCGCTGTCTTTTTGCTTTTCTTCACTTCGTTTTTGTGTTAATCGCTACACTTTAGCTCGGTGGATTTATTGTATAGTAGTAAAAGTTTGATACCTGAAACTTGGGCAATTATAAGATTTTATTGTCGGTTCTACTGGTAGATAATGACATTACCGTGATATAGTAGCTATTTACAGTGAGACAGTAATTAAAGATATACCGGGTTTGTGTTAATGGCGCTGTTAAATTTACCGCACAAAATTGTTAAATACCGGCTATTAAGAATTTAAATTTGTATTAAATAATTCCACGTCTTGTTGTAATTAAATTTTGTAGACTATTCTCTTTTTATTAGGAGTAGAATACTATCTAGCCCAGAGATTTATTACTACTAATTGTTCTTGCAAATTGAGTACGGAGATCTCGATTTGAATCTATACTGCTGGCAGATAAACTTATTTAAACTCCAAGCTAATCCTATAAAAATATATAGATGTAAATTTCTTGTCAGAATAGGTTTTCTCTTTATTTTCTACTTATGTATTCTGCAGACCAAAAACTTCGGATGTACTAAAATTAATTATGAAATTTAAGTGTATTTTAATAGGATGAATTGGGGTAAATGCGAGTGCCATAGCTAAACTTCAATAAAGTTCAGCTTCATATCTAACGGGATAAATGTAATTACAGACCACCGTTTTCTTATAAATTTATTCTTTCGGGAACAGGGGTTATTGCAATAAAAAGAACAACTGGAATTAAACTTTGGTTATAATTTCAATGAAATCAGAGAAAAACTTACAACAAGACTATTTTTACCTCCCGCTACCCTTGGTAAGGGAGGTATGGGGATCGTGCTAAAAATAGCATATCGAGATTTTGGTAAATGACCACGTTTTAAGGTCCCTAGAATTCAATTTAACATTTTCACGATGATGTCTGTGTGTATGTGTGTATATGTCTGTATGTGTATGTATGTGTGGATCCTCCAACTCCTCCAACTCAAATACTATCATTCAGAAAATTTTGAAACCTTGTATTTCGAACTTTTTCTGTAATGGAAAGAGCCCATTAGATTTTGGTGAAAATCGGATAACCGGAAATGGAACTTTACTAAAAGCTCAAAATAGTTTTTCTTCGAAAAATACCATTAAATGTTATAGATTTGCATTAATACTTTTTCTATATATTTTATGGATATATTTATAAAATTATTTATAATTTAAATCACAGAGCCTATGCTTTGAACTAACAAAATACAGTTATTCAAATGTATGAAACTGACAGATAAATGTCACTATCAAAGAACTAATCATTTCAAAATAATATTAGTAACGTTTTAAAAAGAAAAAAGTAAATAGAACAATATAAAAGGAATTCAGTTCAATTTCCAGCATAAGTAAATATGTAGGTATGTATTTAGATTAATAAAAATTAACGATTCACAATAGATATTAAGGATACAAGTTTGATATAGCGTTCATAATGAAACGCGTGTGATGTTAAATCACGAGGCGGTGAGCCGAGTGTTTTAATCACGCAAGTTTCATTATTAGGCTATATCAAACGTGTATTCTTCAATATTTTATCTACGACAGTTTAAATTGATCTTAAAATACATTTTTCATTTAAATTTTGACATAATGAGAAACATTGAAATGTTCATTCGTAGCCTACGTTATTAATACGTATTTACGGTAGGCCACGGTTCATTTTATTCATTGTTATGGTTACAATTTTTGTTTGTTTGAAGAAAAAAAACCAATTTATAGTTGTCAAATTCTTTCATATACGGGTACATTTTATCTAAGTTTCCAAGATAAAATGTACGATTTCGAATCAGATTCTGTTCCATCGGACATTGAAGCCGGTGCCGAAAATGTTGTGGCTTCTCTTATTCCTGAAAAATCAAAATAAATAATTCATAATGACACTCAGTGCCATTATGAAACTCATAATGACATACAAGTTAGTGTACCAATTACGTATTAGCGCACTGTCGTAGATAAAAATGTTTAAGCTAATCCTCATTTTTGGATTAGTGAATTTTATTCTTTCCCGGTATTTAAAATTTAATCTTCATTTTATTATAGATCCGGTGGCTCAATGGTTAGAGCAACGCTCATGTCATGAGTGCCCTCGAGGCTCTGGGTTCGAATTCCACTAAGGCATGGATGTGTGTGAATGTGAACCCACTCTGTAATTAGGATTTAATCCTGTTGAGGGGTTTAAAAAAAAGGTAGTTACTTGGATTAGATTAGACTGTATTTTAAGAAATAAACTGTCAAAATTAGAGTAAAATTCGCTAATCCAAAAATAAGGATTAACTTAATCTTTTTTGTGCCTCGGGCTGTAAATGGCGGGAGGTATTAAGTTGGCCACACCAGACTTTTTTTATACGAAACCACAAGGCTAGATAAATCTTGTTAATATTAATTACGGAATAATTTATTTTTACATGCTATAATTGAAAGAATAGTGCTACTTTTATTTATAACAGGATTTAGCAATATTTCAAGCACAGAATCGGTATTAATGAAATCAACATTTTTAATTTTCAGGCCACCCAAATACATAAAAGTAGGTATTTGTTGGAAACATTTAAAGAATGATTTACACATGATGAATGTGTTTTGGTTACATTGTTACATTTTTAATGGAAATTTAAGTCCGTCTTTGTGAGAAGTTATTAATTTCCCTAGCGCGTTTATATTACGTTCTTGGTTTGATAGTTTAATTTAGTAAAGTGTTTTTAATTAAAATTTCATATTCATGAATTTCTATTTTCTGTTTTAATGTAAAAGAAACTTAAAAGACCTGAGAATTTAATATTAATTTTTACGCTTTTCATTAAAATGTTTCGCAACTTTTGTTTCATTAAAATGTACAATTAAAAAAAAAAACAGGCACTTGGTGTCTTGCTTTAATAATAGCAATGTTGATAATAAGTTTTCTTGCTTCTTATACAAAATGTCAAGTATACCTATATTCTAGTGTATTTCATTCATTATTAAAGTTTAATTTTAAAAATTTCATTGATTTGTTATTACTTTATTTGACAGTAAATGGTATACATTATTTATTATTATTAGTCTTTAACGCTGAAAAAGGATTTAAACTGATACTGAATAATTAATAATTTGTTTATACGTATAAACTAATCATACATCTTCATACAACAAATGTTCCTCACTCATATTTAAAGTGAATTTTTTTGTACCAGTAACTACATTTAAACTTAGTTGAAATAATTTCCTTCTATTATTATCTATACTCGATGAGACATTCTTTTATTATTGACAGATTAACTAATAATAATAATCTGTAGAAGAATTATAAAATAAAATAAATGTTGAACCAACCTCGCCTACTATCAGACCAATTTGACCAACAGAGGCATCGCAGATCTCAGCATCTCATGAAATCAGCTACCACTGCTACCAGGAACGTTTTCTGGAACAAAATTTTAGTTATATCACTATTAAGTCCACTGAAAACCATCACACATTAAAAATTCATATCATAAAAGTGAGTTGCCACTAAAAGAACAAATATACTCTATTTTAACTGGCACTTAGGCAATTAGTGCCCGTGAGGTGACGCCTGGTAAGCGCCCGCACGGTACAAATATTTCATTATTACTGATATATGTGTACAAAGCAGATTGGCACGCCCAGCAATGGGTAATAAGCCGTGATGATATATTTATTTATTATTTATTTAACTCCCCCAACAAAAGTTTTTTTTTACGAGAATTGCACATGTAACAAATGTACTGACAAGACAGCAATAATAAACAAGAAAACACCAGTCTTACTATGTAGCTAGAACTTGTCTATTAGCCGATCTGTAGTTTCATTGGTCGACACAAAATTTAAATAAAAATAATATCGATTTATTTTTTCACTCAACTAATGTAAAATAACAAATATATTATTGTTATTAAAAACTGTCATCAATATATCATATTTTTTTTTCTAAAGCATTATTATTATTATTAAGGATATTGAGAATCTCCTGGTCACTACATTCGTCACAATAGTAAAGACGCAGCAATTTCAATAGTACCTTCCGGTAATTCAAGAAGAGGAAAATAAGATATAGCTATAGACCTCGATGATCCAATTGCTACAAGATCCAATTACAACTGCAGCCTCGTCCAACAATATTTTTACATTTGATTGTTAATACCTACATTTAAATTTTATGTGACGATTGCATTTATAGCCATACGCTAAAATAAAATAATAATAATAATAATAATAATAATAATAATAATAATAATAATAATAATAATAATAATAATAATAATAATAGTAATAATAATAATAATAGTAATAATAATAATAATAATAATAATAATAATAATAATTATTATTATTATTATTATTATTATTATTATTATTATTATTATTATTATTATTATTATTATTGTCTCGTGGCCGCGTGCCAAATATTTCCAATTTTAAATGGCACAAAATTGACTCCTGCATGCACAAATATGTCATTATCATTACCGATATCTGCGTACAAAACAATTTGGCACACCCAGCAATGGGTAATATGCCGTGATGATGGTTATTATTATTATTATTATTATTATTATTATTATTATTATTATTATTATTATTATTATTATTATTATTATTATTATTATTATTATTATTGTTTAGAGTTTTACAAAACACAATGGCTGGTAGCATAATTGAACAACTGATTCAGGGTGATTAGAGAGCAACTGACTAACAATGTTTGGGTGTTTTATCTATCAATCGTTCATAGATTATTTTGAAAAAAATACTTCTAATAAAAGTTACGTACAATTAAATATTCTATAACTATTCAGCGTACGTTGTAAGTGTTTATGGTATCTACGCTCATTCAAAATTTGTGAAAAACTTTGAAAAGCTCTCCTAAAAAACTATTAAAAATTAGTTACGACAATTCATCTTATTGACAACGATTTCTGTATTTTTAGTGTGTTAGTAAGTAATGTCAGTATTTATGTATATCTCTCGTATATACATGAACATGAATTAAATAGACCTATAACAAATAATCTTTCTCTTTCTAATACGAAATGTTGCAAAGCTATCATATTGCTATATAAAGTCTCTGCATTCTTTCTTCGAACAAGTGACCTTGAATAGTCATCTTTTGTGAACCAAACATGTCTTGTAATTTTTATTATTAGTATATGACGGAAACGAAGTTATTTTTATAAATCTTGATAAGTACAGAAAGTATACGAAAATTCATGAACTCATCATTTGGAAAGTTATCATTTCATAAAATATTTTTAATGCATTATCATAAAACCAAATAAAAACAACCCCTGCTTAGAATTCTACACATGTTGGTTGAACTCATTTCTTCCTCCATTTAGTATTTGGTGCATTCCATCGCTAATACTTTAATCTCTCCATGTAAACTCGCTCCGTTTTGGCAAGTGAATACCGCGTCCTGGGCACGAGCTGTTCTATTCAATTTGCACGTCGGGTTGGTGCTGCTGAAAACGTAAAAACCTCTCTCAGCGTTTCTTTCTCGCTCGTTCGTTTCCAAATCCGCACGCTCTACAATTCCCTGGCCCAGGTCGAGGTAATTTCAGCGTCAGGATTGTTTTCCGTGGATTGAGGACGGTAGTGAAGCCTGAACATTGAGGTTAGGAGGAAAGAGTGAAGTGTGAAAGAAATTAAAATTATGCATATTGTAGTCAGAATTAAATGGATTAGGAAAATCCTTGACAAACACATACGAAGGAAAGTTAAAAAGTAAAGGAACATTTTTGTTTTCATGGTTAGATGGTTAGCATCATAATAATAAAGTAACTTTTTGTGTTTTAAATAGTAGTTTTTTTTTGTATAGGTACTCGTAGCTATGCTTTGTCCTAATTTTATGTCAATTTAATTTGAGTGTTCCTTTGTCCAAGACAGAAATGAGAGCAATGAAACGTTTTCTTCACTCAGACGAAGTGAAACCTGCAGGGCCGGATCTAGGGTGTGGCGAGCGAGGCACTTGCCTCAGGTTTAAAGTTTAAATGGGCGCCAACCAAAAGACCCAAAGAACATTTTTACTACCTATTTATAAAAGCGCCTCACTCAATAATGAAGATTATTTATTTGCAATATGTAATAATAAAAATTACATTAAATGAATTTATGTTTAGCACAGACCGCGCAGGTGAATTTAAATAATGCAATCAGCATTTAGGGCAGGGCGCATTCATGCTGCGCACGCGCCTATGTAAGTTGATCTTACAGAAATAATTGGCATAAAATCGAAAATTAACTACAATTATTGTGTACGCTACCAATTTGAGATAATATTTTAACTCAAGTATATAAAGTAGTACAGTCAAAAAATATAACTGTGCTTAAGGCAAAGGCATCTCAACTTATTAAAGGACTGGTAATGTGAAACTTTTTGTAATTGAAATAAATCAGTCATTGAATGCTCTTATATTTCATTTAAACTGGATGTATGGAAAACTTAACAACGTAGCAACAGATTTTGGATTTCTTTCTGGTGAGAAACTAGCCGCTATGAGTGTGATTTGCAACAATCAACTGCTAATTTTAGCTCTAAAATATAAGTGAATTAAATGGTATAGAAATGGCAGGTACAATTTTGAGTTTTAATATGTACACTTTATCCATTCTTCCCAATGTAACTATAGCTTCTAGTTTAGACCTTTAAAAATTATACATGTATATAGATTAACAGACTCGTACCCCAACCTCGAAGTAGCTTTAAGAATTTTTTTATCGATTCCCGTTACGGTTGCTTCGTGCGAAAGATCTTTTAGTAAACTTAAGTTGATTCAAAATTATCTAAGATCAATATATATTTTCTAAAACACAAATATATATATATATATATATATATATATATATATATATATATATATATGTGTGTGTGTGTGTGTGTTCAGGGGGAGGGGGGGGGCGCAATTTTTTTTTGCGTCAGGTGCTTGAATATCTAGATCCGGCTCTGGAAACCTGTGGATATTATTCACAGAATGCAGGAGTAATAAGCCGATCCATTGCTGTAGGTTGTCAAATATAACCAATTAAAAAAATTCCAATCAATAACACTGACCAGTGGAGGTACCTTCATTAGGTTATTTGGTCATTGGTCAATGACCTCCCTAATTTATTAAAGCAGAAAAGAAAAAGCGAAAGAATAACAACAATAAAACATTTTGAATTTAATAATTTTTAATAAAGTCAGTCAATCGTGTAGTTAGCGTTGCTTGAATACATCATTGTCTTGAAAGCTCGCTGGTATGAGTAGCGAATGAAAGTTGACCTTTAAATTATTTTATAGATATGATTTCTTTTAAAACCCTAGAGAGATAGAAGATATGCGCAATGGGGATCTGCGCATAGTAAGAACAACTGAGATCTATGACGTTTGATTCTAAAACATTTAGACGTAAAATGTGAGAATATTTCGGATAACTTTAAAAAATCTTATCGAAATAAGTTACAAAAGTTGTTATTGAAGGTAAAATGTCTAACGATGCAAATTTTCACTGAGAATACAGATATTTTAATGACTGCAATATTTTTGTCGTTTCGTTTGACAGCCCAACTGGCAGTTGTTCACGCCATTTTCTTACTATTTGCAGCGATAGAAAGAGATAGCCCTTAAATTGGAAAGGTCCATTGTACAAAATATTGAGGTAAGAAATTTTTGCATGAACCCATTTAAAGAAATACTATGTCTGGCTGAAAATAGATGGCCGACTAGAGAAAATGAATATCAGAACAGGGGTGCGTTTAAAATATTTTAAACAGATTTCGTTTATGTTGCTTATATAACAAAATATTTTGATCTTTAAACTATTTAGTTTGGCGATTCTATGAAATAGGATTATTTTTAATTTCCTCTAACAGTAATTTCGACGCGAGGGTTGCTTACACCTGTGACGAGCGAACTAGAATTTGCGGTATTAATTTTTTTAAATACATCCCGGAAAATAGATATATTTGGAAGTTTGTTTTAAGAGTTATCGTGGATGAAAAAGTCGTTTCACACAGATATCATCGTAAACATAGTAAAAACGAGTTGTGGGGACCCTAATTCGTGCTTATTTGCTGAAAACTTACCATCGAATTTTTGGCACGATTACATTACCTCCCTTACCTACGGTATGACGGGAGGTAAAAAGCATATCTCGTCCACGACGGAAAGTTGGTTATTTATTATCTTTGCGAATTCTATATTCTTCATTGTGATAAAGAATCTGATGATTGCAATAGCGCGACGGTTCTTTTAACTATAAAACTTTCCATATCTGTTAACTGTCAGTTGATAGGGTTAGGAGATTCAACGCACTTTTCAGCAATCCGTTTTTTTAGTCGGTTGCAGCGGCTATCCATCGGATCCATCAACTATTCATCGTGACGTCATTTTCAATTCCTGGTGCAGGGCCGCTCCGTGCTCCGTGGGTATTAGGCGCATTTGTGCTATGTTACATTTTAGCGCCCTTTTCCCTCACGATGTAAAATTTGCAAATTAAAGTTTAAACTATACTTTTTGTTCTTCAAAAATGCTAGATTTATTATATTGACGAAATTTTCCTAGATACATTCTTATAATCAATAGGTTATAATCAAAATCGTTTGTTGTAATCAACATTTTACAACAGATTTCAGAATTGTATATGCATTGCAAAATGATAATAGGGATTTAAATATTGGATTCTTTGGAGGATTCATTCTTGTAATCAATATTCTAGTGTTATAATCAATATATTCATTGTTGTAATCAACATTTTTGTAAGATAATCAACGATAACAACAAATATATTATTATTAATTTCTATATTTTTCATATGATATCTGTCATTACATTTCTGTCATTGCATTCTAATAATAATTGTTTTTATAGCCAACCCTACATCCCCCTTCTTTTATTTGTTGGCAACGCTTTCAAGAATCTTCGGTTTCTTCTAAGATCTTGTTTTTGTGTCTGTACTACGTACGATCTTGGTTCTTCAGATTCCTTTTTGATTATACCTTCTTACATCTTATCTGTTATCCACACCTTCTCCCTTTTCCTAATTTGATCAATGGTTTTGCTTTATGTCTTCTGTCGAAATTAGGTTTCTGTTTTAACTGTTCTGCTTCTATGTTCTCTTTAATTTTCTGATGATCTGGCGATTTAGCTTCTAAATAGGATTTTGTGATCGGTAAATTATCTCTCAAATTTCTATTCATTGACAACGGAGTGTTTCTATATATTAACAGTCCTAAATAAAAATCTCCTTGGTTCTTTTTTAATAAATTTTTTATCGTCTCCACACATCTTTCAATTTTCCCATTCGACTGAGGATAATGTGGACTGCTCGTTGTTAATTTTACAAAATTTCCTGAATTCTTCACAATCAAATTGTCATCCATTGTCGCTTCTGATTTGTTCTGGAATTCCGAACCTCGCAAATGTCTCTTTTAATTTGTGTATGATTTCTTGGCTTTTCATAGTTATTATTTCAATATAACAATACTAGAATAATAACGAACCGACTGATACGTTAATTATTTTATTTGAAATCGTCACCAAAGTGCACAAAAATCGGCATTAAAAGCTCAGAAATCGGCACTAAAGTAATCCATTATAGGACGATTTCTGAAAATACAGTGTTGCCAACGATATAGTAATTATTGTATACGTAAAATTGTTTCAAAGTTGAAATTTTGCATTTTTAATCAATTTCTTCGTTTTAAATAAAATTTAGTTGCGTGTTCTTAATAATAAATTTAATGTCTGAGATTAGAAATATTGAATGGCAGACAAGGCAGACAGGTATGTAAACATAACCTATAAAAATAAGTATTCCTTTCATTTTCACAAATTTTCGATTTCAAATAAAATTTAATATGCACCTCGGCACTGAAGCTCCTTTTTATCACTCATGTGGTTTATTTTTCTCGGCCCTAAAGGGCCTCTGAAAATAAACTCCACATTCGTGATAAAAAATAGAACTTCAGTGCCTTGATACATAAATAACTATTACTTATAACTAGAGCTCTAATTCAAACAAATTAAAAATATATTGTTCACTTCTATCACGTTAATTTGTAAGTTTTATAGTAATTTTGTCTTTACGAATAACATTTTATAAAAATTTACTATTATTTACTTTACTGTCTTGAAACGGCGCCCCTCAAAGTCAGGCGCCTTTGTGCGGGGCACAACCTGCCCACTCGCACGGCGCGGCCCTGCCTGGTGGAGTGAATAGTTGTTGAATAAAGAAACTCGCCTTTACTATCGAACTATGAATATTCAAGCGATGACAGTACATAATTTTACTGAGGATTACCCCAAGAAAATTCTATTCTTTTCCTTAGAGTCTATCGGCAATAAAATGAGCATTGAAGTCATTATTAGCATAATTTACAAGTTTTCAGGAAAATGTAGAAAACGCATTAAAACAATTAAAAAGTAAATCCGGAAGTACAACTTTATCTGGTGATGGCAACAAATCAGACGCTAAGAAAGCAACACAAATTACGTCTAATTACGATTATAAACACAACGAAAAGCCTTGGAGACAATTAAAAAAAGCACTAAACAGTTAATTAAGATAAAACATTTCGCTCCCGAATAGAGCACTTAATTGAATTCAAGTTGAGAAGAAGAAGAAGATACCCAAAGAGGCGCGGACAAGTTTAAAAACTCCCTGAAGTTTCCGCGACGAGGACGAACTTTGCTAAACATTTACAACCTAAATTAATTTAAAGTAGAAATCTAAAACTAGTAAATATTCTCGACAAGAAGGTATTGTTCGTGTGGCTATGAATAGCAGATGCAGCAAGGAGAAAATCATAATGTGGTTACAAACTTTTCAATACAGATAACTTTTACTTTGTTGCTTATTTAGACTGAATCTCTTCGTATATAATCACAGTTTATTGTGCGTGAAAAACTTTCATATTTCCTCCTGTAATGCATTATTGCACTAGGGATACATCTTTTATTATTTTTGAAATTTATAGGTTACGGTCGATATAAACTAAACACAAAATATGAGATATTTTACTTTGTTGTGCACTAATTTTTATTTGTTTCTCCAGAAATGGGTTTCTGGTTCAACTTTGTATAACATGATATTTTGCAATGTGATGTCGATATAATATAACTAGCGATACACTCTTCGAGATTTCTGGATGCTGGCATGGTTCATTCGATTATTTTTGAAGAAATAACTGCGAAGAGATGGGCGCGTGAGTAACTTTTTGTTCACGATCACGCACGCTCACGAAACTAAAAATGTAATCACGACCAATCACGCACGACTTTTTATGTTTGATTCACGATCACTCACGCTCACGATTTTATTTTGGCACTCACGCCCGATCACGCCCGGCGGGTCACGTTCGTGTCACGTAATTGTTTCTATGTACATTTAAGCCTGTTTAACACAGTCATAAGTTGTTATCAAATTTGTTAACAAATTGGTAATAAGTTACGTAACAGATTGGTTTCATTGGAAACATGGAAACGAATGTTTATGGACAAATAGGTTGTTCTATTCCATCACATATATCATTATAAATTTAGTAACAAATTTGTTAATTAAATTATGATCGTGTCAAAGGAACTTAAAGATTTGTATATCTTTAGTAAAATCGGAGCAACTGTGTATACAATTTTGGGTACAACAATAACACTATTTTTATGCAAAAAATACTGTTGATGACATATTTGGACATAATAATAATAACAAGAATATAAAGTAAAAGATGAAAATTGACAATTTTTTAAATAAAAAATAGAAGAAAACTTGTACTCACGCCCGATTAAATTTCAATCACGCCTGATCACGCACGATAATTTTTTAGTGCCTCACGCTCACCTCTAACTGCGATATCCTGGCGAATATAGTATATTATGTATTAAGAACGGTAATGCCAGGTTACCGATCGAAAACAAGGTTGTCTAAGATCGGTAATTCCTTAACAAAGATCAAAGCTTACTTTAAAAATTAAAACAATTTTTATAATTCTTTTGACATATTAAAAAAATCTGCTGTATCCAGCACATTACCTTCCGTCAGTTATATGAGGTATTTACGAAACTTCTACCGGTAAACTGTTACCGGTAAACAGCTTTTTATCAGGTTATAGCTACCAGAATTGATACTTTAAGAACGCAAGTGGTAAACAGGATAGATCCATAACCTATGAAAAAATTTGAAACAGGTTAGAAATTTGACGTAGTTAACAAACTGAGCAGAGTCCTACTTTGAACACATTTCCACTTTTAACGCGCGCGCTTCACTTTGTATCACTACCTTTTTTTGAGATTCGTGAATTCGGTAGATAGATCTGGTAGATATTGAACAATTTTCGAACACGGTAATTATTTACCACTCGTGTTTTCGAACACAGTCGGTAGATGCGGTATCTACCGGTAGAATTTTCGTAAATGCGTATGTATTTTCTATAAAATCCACACAGAAAGTTCCTTGCAAAAGATATTAAATTTCTTGTATGTACATTACCTTTCGACATTTGTATGTATTTTATACAAATTCCATACAGAAAGTTTCGAGCAAAAATCCTATTTTTTATGTACTTTTTGTAATAATCTATAGAGTATTTTTCACATTTTTGTTATAAGCAGAGAACTTTTGTTCAATAAATGTGTATGTATAATCATTTCTCATTTCTAGCTAATTTTAACTACATTTTGGTTTAACTAAAAGACAAATATGAAAAAGTCAAAAACATATCAAATGTCAATCACAGACTAGCATATGTTTACTTTCACTCGGCTGATTTTGGCATGAACGTCAATTTGAAGTGCACGTACTCTTCAAACGCAACCTTCCACTCCCCCTTGCATGGAAATACTACGCTGTTACTATGATATACAATATTTTTTTAATAGAAACAAAACTATACTGTATCCTGGTCGTATCGCTAATTTTAATCAGTAAATATCATTGAGCCGTCATCGTAGTGAGAACGTAGATGTAAATGGATCCATTAAAATACATTGGACCAAGAAGTATCGTACCGTTATTGTACAGCTAATGTAAATTAAGCCTAAATTGATAATACTTGCGAAAGGCAACAGAAATTTGTTGACACTTTAATTGTTTGACAGCAAAAACTTGTTGACAGTTGTTTGAAAATTATGCTTTCAATGATTATAATTTAGAATCGCAAGAAATAGCTGATGCTGCAGATGCGGCAGTTTTGAACTTGATAATCAAGTAAAGGAATGTAATTTAGAAAGTAAAATATTTGTTAAAACTATTTTGAATAGTGTAATTTACTATTCTATTTACTCCGATGAATACACAAACATTGTAATTCCAATTTCCCAATTTCTAAACAAATAGGTAGTCAATCTTACTAAAGCACGTGATATTTTCCAGCAAATCCAAATACAATTAAATCACTCAACAACAATAAACCAGTGGTTAATTGCACAGGCTAATCCTGTAGAAATCAACAAATGAACGCTTGTTGTTTACTCCGGTAGCTATGAGCACGTAGTGTGCTGCCGGACGTAGATATATTTACCTAGTGTTAGTGCATAGTGTAATTTATAATAAACTAATGTAGATTTACGTTACAATGAGGTGAATATCCGAGTTTATTAAGTTGTTTATAACCCCCATGAAAGTACAGGTAGTTTGAGTTTGTTTACAAAATTATATAAATGTACTTGTATATTAAAGTTTCTCTCAACTACTGTACAGAGCATGAGGCAGAAATTTCAACAATTTCACCAACAATTTACTTGCATAATATTTTAGAACGGACGCATATTTATGCGTTTTACTTATAGGGGACTACAGCGTAATTGATTTAAGAGAAATTAGGAAAACATATTGAAAGTATATGCTTAATAATGAATATTAATAAAGAAATAAAGCGATATATGTAATTGAAATACTTCGGAAATAAGGGGGTGTTTGTTATAGCAGCTCATCACTCATATGAATTCCATAAAATTATTTTGATTGGCAACTCAAAGACGGCCTGTAAATATACCGAATACTGAGTTAGGGGGGGGGGCTACTACGAACGGAAGCAGAGAAATTCAAATAGCGGCGGCTGCAATTCTCAAGCAGTTTTTATTTGAATATAAATATTTTGCATTAAAGTACATTCACAAATGAAAATTAGGTATATGGTTTTTGTTTAGGTTTAAGAAAGTCATTCATAAATGTAAGTTTAAATTACCTGAAAATTAGTTTTCATATGTACAGACATCTGTGTAAATGCTTCAAAAACAAGATTAAAATATCGGTAGAGCAGTACTTAACAAGACACCTGTGCGCCGTGAAACTGTCATTTGCTTGGCATTATTGGTTATATTTCAGCAATTATGTTATGCAAGTCTCCATGTTCTTCTCGCATTTGTTTAAAAAGCCGAATCCACCAAGTAGATACTAAATAAAGATGGGTGTATATATCATTTCAGACTCGTTCTCATTGGTGAAGTTTGTGGGGTCAAACTAAATCATGAACTTAAAGTTTGGACCTTGCAATGTTTAGCTTTATGATTTGGATTTAGAGACCCTAAATTCTAAAGTGCGAATGGAGTCATTACATAATATGCAGCCAAAGTCTTTAAATCTAAAGTATACACCATAAATCTACACCAAATTTTCATTTGTGAATGCACCTTAAATGAAAATCAGGTTTAGATTTATGGTTTATACTTTAGATTTAAAGACTTTGGCCGCATATTATGTAATGACTCCATTCATACCTCAGAATTTAGGGTCTCTAAATCAAAATCATAAAGCTAAACATTGCAAGGTCCAAACATTAAGTTTATGATTTAGACTTATTTTACTATTTATTCAAAAACAAGGACATGGTAACAATGTATTAATAATATGTAACTTGAATTAATCTTAGACGTTAGATTGTAGTTGCAGATGCATTTGTTTTATATTTGTCGTCGGAGCAAATCAGTTTCAAAATGTCGGGTCTAGTTTTCAAGAAAGAATGGAGCTCATTACATGATTTGTTGATGTTAGTCTTGGTAATCAAAATAAATCAAAAATTAAGGTATAATAAATTATTGAAATAATTGCGTAGGCTTCCACAGTCTGAGTCATGAGAAATATTTGTTTTCCGGGAATGGACTGTGTCATATTTTGAGTCAGAGCTCAACGTTTCGTCCGCAGACGTATGGGGCATCTTCAGGAGCAAGGGGGATAGTACTGTCTTATACAAGGTTACCCGACGTGTCAACCACGCTAGAGGCCGAGTCTAAGCAATAACAGAGACTCAGTTTACAAGGTTACCCGACGTGTAAACCACGATAAAGGCCAAATAAACCAAGTGACGAAAGGAGGGCCGAGAAGACAGTTATATACTAATCTAAAGATACGGTAGATGAGCAAAGCTAATGAGCACCAATGGGAATCGAGTTCGTAATGGTAGATTGGGCGTGTCATGTTCCGCGAATCGCCGGGTTCCACATGTGGCTCAAGAAATAGCCATCATCCCGATTGATAATATTAGGATGTTTCCATATTTCTAAAGTTTCCCTGTATTTACGTCTGTAAAACTCAGGGACAGGAGCTAAAATGCGGGAATTTTCAAATAAGATGTTATGTCCTGTGTTGTGTTGGTGTTCTGCGACCGCAGATGTTAATATCATACCATTACGCAGACAGCGTTTGTGTTCTGACAATCTAGTGTGAACACTCCTTGCTGTTTCACCTATGTATACTGTGCCGCTAGAACAAGGAATACTATAAACACCGGGTGACGACAAGGGTTCGCATTTATCTTTAGTTTGGGGGAGTATTTCTGAGATTTTTTGTGGAGGTTCAAAAAAGACCTTAATATTGTTTTTATTAAGAATTCTACCTATTTTATCCGAGAATCCTTTAATGTAAGGGATAGATGCAAATGTTTCGAATGAGGTATCCACGGGTTTTTTGGGTAAAGGGTTTAATAGTCTATGAATTACATTATTGATTAATTTTACGTCATAGTTGTTCTGGATTAAACTATGTCTGATGTGGTCAAGCTCCTGCTGTAGGATATCAGGTTCAGAGATTTTGATGGCACGGTGTACGAGAGCGTTGACTACTGAGAGTTTCTGCGAGGGATGGTGGTGAGAATTAAAATTGAGATACCTATCAGTGTGGGTGGGTTTTCTATAAACAGCGTGCCCTAACTGTCCGTTGGGTTTACGTTTGCGGGCGAAACCTTGAGCTCTGACTCAAAATATGACACAGTCCATTCCCGGAAAACGAACATTTCTCATAATAAATTATTGTTTGGTCCGTTTGCAAAAGCGGGATATTTTTGTTCTCGCTGGGGCCAACGAGACAGACAGCCTGGAAGCGGGACTGTCCGGAGCCTCCGAGATACTACGAGCCTACAACTGGCGCACGTGACGTCACACTAGTGGCCCAACTTTTGTACAGTGTTTAATGGGAAATACACAGTTTTTTCAAAGTATTGCGAAAACTGTGGCAGATATGAAAAAATGTATATAAACAATATTATAGATCATAAAATTATTTATCAAAATGCGTTAACAGAACATATTTATGTTCTGTAGTTTAGCTGTAGGAAGCGTATAAAATAACAAGGTCAGATGACACATCTTAACTTTTTTCAAAATTTTGCGAAAACTGTGACAGATATAAAAAAATGTATATAAACAATATTATAGAACATAAAATTCTCTAACAAAGTGTGTTAATATAAAATATTTATGTTAAGTCATTTAACCGTAGGAAGCGCATAAAATAATATATGTAAAGATACATATTGACTCTTTGTTTTCCCACTTAGAAATTTGTAAAAATTCTGCATGTTTCGGTGCTAGAATGTAATTACAAAATAACAATAAACGTAAATAATTGAAAAACATTTATTTTTACCAAAATAAGCCACAGGGAACTTTGAAAATAAGAAATAAGTTACAATTTTGACTTGATTAAAATATAATGCATAATTATATAAAATAAAACACTAATATTAAACTAGAAAACAAAATAAATGTATGTTCTAAACAATGATAATTACAAACATTAAACATTTAAATAAATACAAATAAAATGGCATTTTTTAGAAATATTACCTACTTAATAATAGAAAACTGCGAGAAACAGTAAAAAATAGAAAAGTTTATAAATATAAAACTGGTACAATACATAATTAAATTTAAAATACATAGAAAATATATCATCATATAGACTAGGAAATAATTAAGGAAAGCACCGAAACAGGCAGAATTTTTACAAATTTCTAAGTGGGAAAACAAAGAGTCAATATGTATCTTTACATATATTATTTTATGCGCTTCCTACGGCTAAATGACTCAACATAAATATTTTATATTAACACACTTTGTTAGAGAATTTTATGTTCTATAGTATTGTTTATATACATTTTTTTATATCTGTCACAGTTTTCGCAAAATTTAAAAAAAATTAAGATGTGTCATCTGACCTTGTTTTTTTATACGCTTCCTACAGCTAAACTACAGAACATAAATATGTTCTGTTAACGCATTTTGATAAATAATTTTATGATCTATAATATTGTTTATATACATATTTTCATATCTGCCACAGTTTTCGCAATACTTTGAAAAAACTGTGTATCTCCCATTAAACACTGTACAAAAGTTGGGCCACTAGTGTGACGTCACGCGCGCCAATTGTAGGCTCGTAGTATCTCGGAGGCTCCGGACTGTCCCGCCCAAAGTGGGACGTATGGTCACGTTAGATACGTTTGTCGGTCGAGTCGCGGAACTCTGTATAAATTCTTAATGCAGTATTGCATAATTTGCAGTCTGCATTATTTGATTATTTGATATGGTTCAAACAACAAATAAACTGCGTAAAGAGAAAACATATTATTGGCCTCCCCCACAACACGTAAATGATCAGCCAGCGAGTTTACATAGCCTGCAGCCATGCATAAAACAACAAGAATATTTCCGAGATACGTACATACCTGGCTGCCCTGTGCGAGAAGTGCAAATATCCTCGATTCCGTCCCGTCTCATCTATAAATAATGTATGTATGTAAATCACGACGTATAAAATAAACAAAGACCTTCTGAATAAATATCAGTTTCCGAATCAGCCGGTGGAGGAAAAAACCAATTTGTTTGTGCAGAGAGTACTCGTCAGTTATTATGTGCTGTCATTATTACGGAAAAGAGAATGAGGGATTAAAATTATGTATTAAACGCAAACACTCCATGAAATTATGAGACAGGAAGTAAAGATAAATAAGATTTGTTTCTTTAAGATGGTTCTATCATTAAAAGCATTTACAACAGTTTTTAATGAAATTTGAGTACAACTGCCCAACCAGTATAACGCAAGGATGTTAATATTATAAAATATTTTTTTTTGCATTAAATTATAACTGTTGTATATTTTTCTTAAATATACTTTTATTGTTTTTTTTTATTTTAATATATTTATTTATTTATTAACATCCACTCAATAGGATACCGAAAAGTATCCCAATTACTGACGGCTGGAAAAATATATACAAAAAACAAAGAAAATATAGTTTCAGATGTAAGTGTACAATAGAAAAAAAAACAAATTAATATAACAATTTTAAGCCTAAGAAAAATACGCAGGTATTTACAACAATTTAATTTTCGGAATAATCATAAATAACAGAATTTAGAATATCTATTTTTATGAATCCTTTTTTTACCTCCCGCTACCCTTGGTAAGGAAGGTATAGGGATCGTGCTAAAAATCGCATATCGTGATTTTGTTAAATGAGCACGTTTTAAGGTCCTTAGAATTCAATTTTAACATTTTTACGATGCTGTCTGTGTATAATGTATGCATGTGTGTGGATCCTCCACTCTAACTCAAATTCTATCATTCAGAATATTTTGAAATCTTGTATTACGAACTTTTTCTGTATTGGAAAGAGCTCTTTAGATTTTGGTGATAATCGGATAACCCGATATGGCACTTTACTAGAAGCTCAAAATAGATTTCTTCGAAAAATACCTTTAAATGATATTTTTTCGAGATTAATGTTATTATAAAAATTAAAGATTATTAAGTTTTCTATAGATTTGCATTAATACTTTTTCTATATATTTTATAAATAAATTTATAAAATTATCTATAATTTAAATCCCAGAGCCTGCGCTTTAAACAAACGCAGTTATTCAAATGGTTCAAATGTATATAACTGACAGATAAATGTCACTATCAAAGAACTAATCATTTCAAAATAATATTAGTAACGTTTTAAATAGGAAAAAGTAAATAGAACAATAGAAAAGGAATTCAATACAGTTTCCAGCATAAGTAAATATGTAGGTATATGTATCTAGATTAATAAAAATTAACGATTCACAAAAATATTTAAACTAATCCTCATTTTTGGATTAGTGAATTTTATTCTATCCGGTATTTAAAATTTAATCTTCATTTTATTATAGTTCCGGTGGCTCAATGGTTGAAGCAACGCCTTATGTCATGAGTGCCCTCGGGGCTCTGGGTTCGAATCCCACTAAGGTATGGATGTGTGTGAATGTAAACCCCCTCTGTAATTGGGATTTAATCCTGTTGAGGGGTTTAAAAAAAGGTAGTTACTTGGATTAGATTAGACTATATTTTAAGAAATAAACAGTCAAAATTAGAGTAAAATTCGCTAATCCAAAAAACTTAATCTTTTTTGTGACTCGGGCTGTAAATGGCGGGAGGTATTGTGTTGGCCGCACCAGATTTTTTTGGTAAAACTTTTGTATGAGATTGGCATGACACAACCACCTTAAAAGATGAACTAATTACGAAAATACGGATTTAATAAATTATTGTTGTTTGTTGTGACAATATCATTTAATACATATGTAATATTCATGTACTAATTTACGAATGACTGTTTTGACAAATCATTAATGAAAATGATAATTAATTGTTTAAGGTAATTACCGAAAGCTAGGATTGGAATCAATGTCCGTTTTTGTATCTAAAATATTTATTAAGTACATATTGCGATTGCGGCAAATAGAAATAAATAATTCTATCACATACAGGGTGTAAATGAAATAAGTACATTAAATTTAACCAGTAATATAAATCGTCGAGAGCAACAATATTTCTTAATAACTTTTCCTCGAAATCGCATATTTTTTTAGCATTTTTACAACCCCGTAAATTGATGAGTCCTTCCAAGTATTTTTCTAATAATGAATGCAGTAGCAATAGCTCTGAAATTTTTTTTTTATTAATTGACAGTTCTGTCATTTGTTGAAATTAAATTTTGACATTAGTAATAAACTTGTTTATAAGGTAAAATTCTGTCAAAATGCTTACGTTTACAAATAGCGAGTACACAGACATTGTAATTACTTACCTATGGTTTATTTTTTTCTATTGTTCTATTTACTTTTTTCTTTTTAAAACGTTACTAATATTATTTTGAAATGATTAGTTCTTTGATAGTGACATTTATCTGTCAGTTACATACATTTGAACAACTGCGTTTCGTTTGTTTAAAGCGTAGGCTCTGGGATTTAAATTATAGGTAATTTTATAAATTTATCCATAAAATATATAGAAAAAGTATTATTGCAAATCTATAGGAAATTTAATAATCTTTAATTTTTATAATAGCATTAATCTCGAAAAAATAACATTTAAAGGTATTTTTCGAAGAAAAACTATTTTGAGCTTCTAGTAAAGTGCCATTTCCGGTTATCCGATTTTCACCAAAATCTAATGGGCTCTTTCCATTACAGAAAAGGTTTCAAAATTTTTTGAATGATAGTATTTGAGTTAGAGTGGAGGATCCACACACACATACACACAGACATCATCGTGAAAATGTTAAAATTGGATTCTAGGGACCTTAAAACGTGGGCATTTACCAAAATTTCGATATGCGATTTTTAGCACGATCCCTATACCTCCCTTATCAAGAATAGCGGGAGGTAAAAAGCTAAAACTGAGAATGCCGGTCGAGTTATTATCACCCATCATTTGGTTCACAGATTTTCTAAAAAAAGTTTTTAGTCCATATTTAAAGTAGCCGAAAGAAGGTATTATATTTGGCTGGAAATAAAAACCGGGCGAACTATTATGAATTTGGCGCGTAGGTAAATCGTTACTCTATTATTTTTCACAGGACATAATGTTAAAAATAATGTTATTATTTGATCCACAAAAACTATGATAAAATCTATGTACAATGCCAATATGAAAGTAAATAGTAGCCTATATTTAATAGCATACAATTACACAGCGTAAAACAACGCGAACACAAAATTTAAACAGGGAATTTAATTGAAATTTAAATGTATCGACGTAGTGTAATAATTAACAATAACGCACATGCACAGTAGCTTGCATTGCGCTGCACATGTATGTATATATGAGATAGGTACGAGTACAATAGAATGCAATATATACGAGTGCGATGGGGCATCTACATAAATTTCAATGTAAAATTCAGAGATATGTACCTTATGGAGATATTGTATCATAATTGAGTTAATTATGTGCTTTGATAGGGTTAATTAATATTCATTAGCTTTAGGAATGAAATTTAGGGGGTGAGATTTGTTGCAATTAACTAAATGGAAATTTCAGCAAGATATGATTATGGAATTGAATTAAAAAAAAAATCTGATGTGGCCAGCAGATTACCTTCCGTCAGTTCTATGTATTTTGTATAAATGTCATACAGAAAGTTCTTTGCAAAAGATTCTATTTCATCCTAACTCGGAGTACGCTATGAACAACGAAACGTGTGTCTTAATTTAAAAGTTTTTAATTAAATGTCAATTTGACACGAGATATTGTCGAAAATGTTATCTAAAGAAAACAAAGCTTTTCTTCTTTAATCTTATTTTTGAAATGGAAATAAATTTGAAATTGTACTTTTTACCATATCCAGATTTTAGTGAATAAGCACATTTTAAGGTCTCTAGAATCCGATTATAATTTTTTTTACAATGATGTCCGTATGTGTGTGTGTGTGTGTGTGTGTGTGTGTGTGTGTGTGTGTGTGTGTGTGTGTGTGTGTATGTATGTGTGTGTGTGTGTGTGTGTGTGTGTGTGTGTGTGTGTGTGTGTGTGTGCGTGCGTGCGTGCGTGCGTGCGTGTATGTGTGTGTTGGATTCACGCTATCTCAAATACTATAAGACTTAAGACATTTTTAACTACGGATTCTTCAATCTAACAATAATGGGAAGAGTTGATTAAATTTTGGTAACAATTGGACAACCGGAAGTAGTAGTTACAAGAAAAAAATCATCTAAATATTTTTATATTTTGCGTTCATAATGAAGTCATTATGATACGCAATTGCGTATCGTAATGACCTTCATTTCGATACGCAAAATATAAAAAATAGTATAAAGAACTCATTTTATAAGACTTTCTTTCAAAAAACATGTCGTATAAAACACGTTCTTTAATATTATACTATTATCGAAAATTTGTGTAAATACTTATATTAAAAAACGTTAAATTCTTTATTCGATAAATATAAATTCATTATTATATCTTGTATAGATTTAGAGATAAAGAAATGCATATAAAATAATTTGATGTAAAAAATCTCAGATCAAACTACTTCAAGGCAAGAAATTCAAATGTTTGTAATTGACACATAAATGTCACTGTCAAAAATATTTGTATGCCACTGTCAAAAATATTTGTACATTATTATGAAGATTATGAAAATAAAAAAAGTCAACAACGCAAAAGAATATACGTAAAAAAGAATATAAAAGGAATTTGCGAAAAAATGACGAATATAAAGAAAAAGAAAAGGAAAGTAGAAAAAGAAAATTTCAGGATATTGAATATAAAGAAAATATATGTATTGTACACAATTTATATTAAAATATCCCATAGATTTTGCAAATATATGTGAGCATTATTTTGCAGTGAGACATGAATATATGTATTTGTATTTAAAAATATTTTTCGTTTTATGCTTACAACCAGGTAAAATATCTGGCGAGAGGTTATGTGCTGGCCACATCAGATTTTTTATCATCTAAATATTTTTATATTTTGCGTTCATAATGAAGTCATTATGATACGCAATTGCGTATCGTAATGACCTTCATTTCGATACGCAAAATATAAAAAATAGTATAAAGAACTCATTTTATAAGACTTTCTTTCAAAAAACATGTATAAAACACGTTCTTTAATATTATACTATTATCGAAAATTTGTGTAAATACTTATATTAAAAAACGTTAAATTCTTTATTCGATAAATATAAATTCATTATTATATCTTGTATAGATTTAGAGATAAAGAAATGCATATAAAATAATTTGATGTAAAAAATCTCAGATCAAACTACTTCAAGGCAAGAAATTCAAATGTTTGTAATTGACACATAAATGTCACTGTCAAAAATATTTGTATGCCACTGTCAAAAATATTTGTACATTATTATGAAGATTATGAAAATAAAAAAAGTCAACAACGCAAAAGAATATACGTAAAAAAGAATATAAAAGGAATTTGCGAAAAAATGACGAATATAAAGAAAAAGAAAAGGAAAGTAGAAAAAGAAAATTTCAGGATATTGAATATAAAGAAAATGTATGTATTGTACACAATTTATATTAAAATATCCCATAGATTTTGCAAATATATGTGAGCATTATTTTGCAGTGAGACATGAATATATGTATTTGTATTTAAAAATATTTTTCGTTTTATGCTTACAACCAGGTAAAATATCTGGCGAGAGGTTATGTGCTGGCCACATCAGATTTTTACCTTCCGTCACCTTTAGGTAAGGAAGGTATTGTCTTTGGTCAAAAAATTCGATGATGAGTTTTTAATCAATAAGCATGTTTTAGGGTCCCTAGAATACGAATTTACTATTTTTACGATGATGTCTGTATGTGTGTGTGTGCGTGTGTGTGTGTGGATGTGTGTGTGTGGATGTGTGTGTGTGTAACAAAATTTTCGTCTGCGATAACTCTAATACTACAGTTACAAAAATTATAATTTTTTCGTACACTTCTTCGTTACATCCATATGAAGAGCTGATTAGATTTTGGTTACAATTGGTCAACCGGAAGTACACTGTAAAGTTTTGAGGTAGAAACAGGGAAGATGAATCTACAAACAAGTCGCTGAACCTTCTTTTGGGTCGGTTTAGGGTAGAGAGGTAGAAAAATGGGAAGAAAAGGGTAGGAAATTTTGGCCAGGCAGATCAAGGTCCCTTACAGGTATCTGAGTTGCACTGTAAGTAAGTCAGGTAGACGCTTCCACCCGTTTTGCATCTTTAGACCTTTAGAGTTGATTCTGCGAATATGAAATACAGTCATACCAAAAATATGGGTACGCAATCCACCGTTTCGAATAACAATAGCTTTTTTTGCTATTTGTCGCAAGCTATTGACTTTGTACTGAAAATAATATTTTGTGATAAATTTCTTTTCTTGGTGCCATTTTATTTAGGTATTTAGTTTCTACAATTAGTAATAGATGCCGTACTATCAATAATTCCATAATGAGAATAAATATTTTGTTAATCAAAAAATTGATATTGGAATAACGAATAAATTCAACTTAACATTAATAACACAACAATGTAATATATCTTGAGAAGAAAATTGTAATAGTGGGTACTGACGGTAAACTAATGTGTTGTGATTATGTAAAATTTTAAATGAAGTAAAGGGAAAAGTGGCAAATAAGATTTATGTTTTATTATTTTTATTAAAACACAACACATACTGCATATTGTTAATATAAATAAATTAAATTTCTCAATTAATACTAGCATATTTTATAATTCCGGAATGCATACATTGTTGTCCATGTTAAAAAAAAATTAGTAATAAACTCTTGAATAAGATAGAACGTTACAGCATTAACAAATGTGTGAAATAGAAAACTTGAATATAACAAATTACAATAGAAATTAAGTATAAATCACACGTAGGTATTCAACAAATTATATGAATGATTAAAATTTGTTTGAAACAAAATTGAGGATGTCGGTGTGTAAGACATAATATAAACAAATAGCAAATGATATTAGTCATCTGTAACATTTTGGAAATGAAAAGTGGTTGAAATAAATGATGTTTAGCATTTCTCAGAAATTGTGATAGCATTGCACGTGCATTGCAAGGTCAAAGCACCCGAATGGGTTTTTCGGCTAGCTCGGAATAACCGAATATTTCTTGGGTAAGGGTAGGGGGTGTCAAGGAGATGCGAACTTGTTGTTTTACGTATAATTCTATCATATTGTCGACAGTGAAACTGATCAGTTGTTCTATAGTGGAATTGTGCATTATTTATCTGGTAAGTTTTCAAATGTTATTTTGCTTAATTTCGTAGTATTTGTTCATTTTTCAATACTTCAATAATATAACGTATATTTTAGAAAATTCAATATGGCTGTTTTTAAGTGCAGTATTATATCCAACATCAGCTGAGTACAATTTGGTGTGCTCAAAATTAATTTATGTCTATCCAGGATTGACGGATAAACAATATTTATGTACTAACTATAGAATATAACACGTACCAATATTGTTATAGGACACTTGGTTAGCAAGCTTAAAAACCAAATTTAAGACAGAAAGAGGCAAACTGCAAGATGACGAAGAAGTTTTTGAAATGAGAAAAAAATTTGCAACACAAAGGAAAAAAGACGTTGTCGCTACAGAAGACAGTTCCAAACAATACAGAGGGAACAATATTGAAATTCCAGTCGTAATTGGGGAAGACAACAACACAATTAAAACACATATAAATAATATGAAATTAGAATTAAACAATCCGACACCCGACTTACTTATAATATCTGATCGTATGGAGCGTACTAAAGGACACAGATTTGGGATGTTTCGTGAAAATACAGTGAAAGAAATTTTGGAAATGTATCCTGTCTTAAGACTTGAGAATCAGGTAAAAATATGTTTTATAAATTAAGTATATGAAAACTAATATTCTACTGTTTTTAGCTCCATCTTGATTTAGAGAGGTATTACAAATGTAATAATATTACATATTATGAAAGAATTGTTACTACAATATTTCTCACAACCAAGTATAAAGAAGATGGTATCTATATCCGAAAAACGTGGACATTTTGAGAAACTGCGTTTTACATATAAGAATAATAACTTTCAAGGTAATTTTTCTTTATTTTATATTTCTACATATTATTTCATTTTCTTTTTATTTATAGATTTTCATTTATTCCATTCGTAATTGTATAATATCGAAATTATAGAATTTTATCTTTCCGCACACAGTGACTATTTAATGTTTATTTTTCATTTAACAATATATTTTTATTATATATTTATATATGTATATGAAAAGCTTGTATTAAGTATAACTACTTTTGAAAAGAAATCTAATAATCTTTTTTGTTTACAGATCTTTCGTTAGACACGGCCATGATAATTTTACCGTGCCTGCTGCAAGAAGATACGCAGAAGATCATTTTAGTTACTGATAATGTTCCCCCAGGACCTGCAATCGTTGGAGCAGTACCCAGCAACAATGATCTTTTTCTAAACAATTTGTTTTACGTTTGCATAGATAAAATGAAAAATTTCGAAAGTAAAACCATTACTGATGCGGTCATCGATTTGATGGCCGCAATATATATTTTCAATTTAAAATATCCTCCCGCTTTTAAAAAAACACTTACGTTTTTTAAGTGATTTTGTCATAAAATTAATAAACCCTTGTAAAAATATCACAATCCAGAGATTGTTTAATACCTTATCTGATTAAGACTATGAATACCATGTATATATTTTCTTATTATGTAAAGTTATTTTTCAGTTATGTGTTTTTTTTTTTATATATGATATAGTGACAAGAACTCCCGAACATAGGACTTTAACATGTAAAATCATACTTACATCTGAATCAATAAGCAAAATTAATTTTGCATGCCTTCTAATGACAAATTTGAAACGTCGAAAATCACCCCAAAAATAGCGTTAGCCATGAAAATGAAACAAATAAATTAACAAATTATCTATCAAGTTAGGTTAATTTATTTTTATTAGGTCTTTTTTTCTAATTTCTGTTTAAGTGAAAAATGATCTATAATTTAAATATATAATTGTTCACTCGAACAGAAATTACAAGTAATAATATAAATAAACTAAACAAAGCTTGACCAATAAATCATTAATATTTGTTATTTTTGGGGCGATTTTCGACATTCTTACAAAATATGCAAAATTAATTTTGCTTATTGATTCAGATGAAGACTTTTATTTAAATCTCTTTTGCCTAAAGGAAAAGAAAGCAGGAAGTACGGAAGTATGATTTTACATGTTCTATATTTGGGTTTTTTTTAAATAATATGTACCAACTTTATTTATTTATAATATGTGTTTTTTTGTAATGTGTACTTATTTTATTTGTGTTTTTTATAATATGTGGCTTTAATATGTTTTTTGTTTATTATGTTTTTTGTTTTTTTATTAATAATAATTTTTATTATTATAAACATTTTATTATTTTTCCTAAATCCTAATATTTTTAAAGGAATTTGCAACTTCCTTATGTTGGGGATCATATAAATCACTATAAAGCATTTCTAACAACCATACAGATATTTCCAAGTACCTTGTGTTACGTTATTTACAAATCACTATAAAGCATTTTCAACGACCATATAGATATTTGCAAGTACCTTGTGCTATGATATTTATAAATCACTTACAAGCATTTGCATAAACCTCTGTAGGTATTTCCATCCCACTATATGAAGGGTCGCATCGTGTCTACCTGGGTGTGAGGTAGGTTTTCCTACCCTAAGCAGAGATTGGTGCATCGACCTTTTAATAAGGAAGGATAGTTCTACCTTGGGGTTGCATATAGTTTCAACCCAAAAAGGTAGGTCCAGCTACGCCAAAACTTTACAGTGTACCATCATTTGAAGATTTTATCAGTTTTTCCTGAAAAAACTATGTTAAATATAATTTTTTCACATTTGATGTTATTATAAATATTAAAGAATATTTTATTCTCTATACGATTTGACTGCATTTTATACTTAATATTAAATGGATATAGAGTTAAAAAATTATAAAGAAATTAAATTTCATAAAGTAGCCATAGCTATGGAAACAGTTACTATATTAAGAAAATTCTGATTGAAAGATGTCAGTGTCAAGAGAAATTGACATAGTTTGTTTCTCTTATAATTTTACTGGAAATATAGGATCTTTTGCTTTATGTATGCAATTTGTATAAAATACATACAACTGCTTTAAGGTAATGTACAAGAAATAATAATAATAATAATAAATCTTTTATTTCTGCAGATACATTACACTGTATATAGAAAACGTCACAAAATAATAATTTTCTGTATGAAATTTGCATAAAATACATGCAACTGCGGGAAGGTAATGTACAAGAAATAGAATATTTAATTTAACAAGGAACTTTCCGTATGAAATTTGCACAAAATACATAGAAATGACGGAAGGTAATGTGCTGGCCACATCAGATTTTTTATTATATTTTCTCCTTAAAAGTACATTTGAAGATCAATTTTGACAATTTGACTTTTGAATTGAATAATAAGATATACGTTCGTCTGTTCATAGCCTACTCCGAGTTAGGAATTTTTTTGAACACACTGTACTTTTGCTCTACAATGAACATGAGAGTCACATCACACCCTGTATAAGTATCATCAATAAATCTATATTTATCCATCTACGCATCTTGAACCCCCCTATCAGCCCTTCGTCAACTACGCTATAAATTTCCCTCGCACAATGTCTCCATTACGTCTCTTGGAGATGCCTGGAGACGCTTGGATATTTTTCTCCAAGACCCAGGTGCATTTCCTGCTCGTCCCCTCTTAATACAGCGACAGTCTGTACGGAACAAATGTCATTCACTCAGGGAGTAACCCACATTAAAGTAATTCAGTTAAGCGAAGTCAACATGAATAATGTAGGGGTAATTTTATTTAAGTTAGGCGTGCAGGATGTAGTTGTAATTTAATATGCATAGCTACCTATAACAGAAGTGTGTTTAAATTAAATGTAAAATGTATTTTGTGAATAAAAAGCTGGGTATCGTGCATTTAACTTCATTTTCCTAGCTTTTCAACGTCCCTAATTTATATACAGTCGAACTTCGATAACTCAAACCATGACTTGCCACAAAAAAAGTTCGAGTTATCAAGACTTCGGGTTATTAAATAAAATGCATTTGTATAATGGTATATTAAAGAACGTGTTTTATAAGACATGTTTTTTTCGCACGCGTCAAAATTTAGAAAACGAGCGTTAGCGAGTTTTCTAATTGACAAGGGCGAAAAAAAGTCTTATAAAATGAATTCTTTATACTATTTTTTTATATTTTGCGCCTTTTACAATAACATTTACTTACTCAATTTGTGTTTATATTTGCAACCATTTGTACATTTTCATGTAAATAAACTTCCCTAAATAAGAAAATAATAATAAAATAATATCTCGGACACGAAAAGAGATATCGACCTGTGGTTTTAAAATCTTAAATCTACACCCTTTAAACTATTTAAATACAAATTTTCAGAATTTTTAATTTTTTAAAAATTTCCACCCTTTTTTAAACCACACCATCCTCATACCCAAAAATGGGTGTGCGGTACACCTTCAACGACCTCACCAGTAAACTTCTCGTACCAAAAAACATAAGTATACCAATTTTCATCAAAATATTCCAACGGATACATTAATTATTAAGCATTCCTTAAAATTGTCAAAAACTGAAAAAATCGCAAAAGGTACACCTTAGATTTTTTGCGATTTTTGGTCATTTTCAGACTTTTCCTTCTGGAGATTGTAATAGTTGTTCAAAAATTATGAAAATTGGTATGCTTATGTAATTTTGCTCGTAGAATCTAATGCTGATATCGCCAGCGGTGTATAATTGACCATTTTTGGGATATGACCCAAAAATGGGCATTTTTGAGCAAAGTTTTGAGGCCGAATATCTCGGACACGAAAAGAGATATCGACCTGTGGTTTTAAAATCTAAAATTTACACCCTTCAAACTACTTAAATACAAATTTTCAGAAATTTTAATTTTTTAAAAATTTCCACCCTTTTTTAAACCACACCATCTTTATACTCAAAAATGGGTGTGTGGTACACCTTCAACGACTTAACCAGTAAATTCTTCGTACCAAAAAACATAAGTATACCAATTTTCATCAAAATATTCCAACGGATACATTAATTATTAAATATTCCTTAAAATTGTCCCTAAATAAAAAAAATAATAATTTCGACATTATATTATTAAAATGAATTGTCAATTAACTAAAAATAAATTAAGTAAAAATGGGTTAAAGAAACGTCATCTAGTACCAACTGTCTAAAACAAAAAATTGTGTATCGAAAAGTAGGTCATTACGATATGCAATTGCGTATCGTAATGACTTCATTATGAACGCAAAATATAAAAATATTATTTATGTATTGTGGCGCCAAAATTCAAAATTGTGCCTTTGCCCTGGTCCGATAGGTGGCAGCACCAGCTGACACGATTATGATTCCCGCGCTGTGTTCCCGCGCAATGTAACCTAACCATATATATTTTTGTGAATGCTGATGTAACAGCGTGTAAATAAAAGTGGGTAAGAAAACATTTTCACTCGTATATTAATAACCAGTGTTATGAGGACAGATCAGAAAACCCCCGGGAAAATAAATAACTCGTAACAGTGGCGCAACAACGTGTGACCGGTTCAGTTTTTGTTGTGAACATTTGTAGATAATACAAAAAGTCTTTAATTCACGACAAAGTAACAATAAGCAATCGTTTGCAAAGTAAGTGTGTTGTTGAACCACTACTTAAACATTCGCGGAAGCTGTTGAATGTGTTCGTGTTGATCACCGAATTAAAGAAGTAGTGAAAAGTATTAAAAACAAGTGAAAATGTCGTCAGACGAAGAACAAGTAAAAGAAAATGTTACTACTCAACCAGTTCCAGTAGTAATGATGTCTAATGACCAAATCGCTCAACTCTTAAATGGAATTCAAGTACAAATGATGAATCTTCAGCGTGCAACAACTCCTGCATCAAATACAAGTGATGTAAGTAATTCGAATAAAGGTAGCTTTGCAAGTGTACTGCTCGTTTTGGAGGACAAGACGAAGACGTGGATGCTTTCGTTGTTTCAATCGAAACGTATAAAGAGTGCACAGGAATTTCAGACGAAAATGCTTTGCGAGGTTTAACAATGCTTCTAGTAAATCATGCAGCAACTTGGTGGCAAGGGATAAAGGCTGGTGTAAGTGACTAGAATGAAGCTATAAAACTAATCAAGAATGCGTACGCACCAAGGAAATCGAATTATATGATTTACCGAGAACTTTTTGAGAAAGAACAAGATGATAACACTATCACTGAGTTTTTCGTAAGTAATGCAAGAGCTCTTATCTCAAAATTGACAGAAGTTCCATCCGAGTGTATCCAGGGTACAGGGATCTTCAAAGAAAACAGAAGTAACGAATAAACAGATCAAAAAACCCCCGGGAAAATAAATAACAAAAGCTGCAAAATCAACTCAGAAAATATTATTAATGAGGCGTTTTATTTATAATTAAAAAAATTGCTTCGAGGTATGCTTATTGCTAATATATTTATTTTTTATTTTTCAGGTAAGGAGGCGACTTCAAGGTTTTATTCCTGTTCATTATATTCATATTTGACATAATTTGATGGTAAGTCAATACAAACAATACAAGAAAATGTGAATACGTCTTTATTAGTGAAATAAGAGTTTATTTTATTAAAAAAATAATAATTTGTACAAAGATCAAAGAATATTTTTTAAGTATGACTAGTACAAATACAGTAATTTTTTTAAAGACGTCCCATGTAGGTCATTTATGGACAGTGGCGTTCCCAGGATTTTGGTCTGGGGGGGGGGGGGGCGATATAGAGGAAATTTATATATAATTTTTGTGTATTTACTTTTCGCAAATTTTTTAACTATACACATTAAGATGGACTTTAAAAGGGGTCAAGTCGAATTTTATTCTGGCCCCTAAAGCGGTTCCAAATAAATAAATTTATCAAAATAGGCAGGCAATAATTCCGCTTAATATTAATATTTCACCGTATCTAAATACACTTTTTCCCATTGAAATAACTTTGGGTTTTGACACATTTTGGAATTGTATTTTTGTCAAAGGCAATAAGAGGTTTAAAAAAATCCACTTAATATTGGAATATATGCTACAGTGACCCGAAAATTTGTGGACAAAATTTAAAGACCCCATCAATATTCTTAAGACAATTGTAGATAGCTTTTTTGAGCTTTTGGGCGATAGTTTAACCATCTATAATAGGGGATTCCACCATTTTTTTAAAAATAATTTTATCTGAACGTATAAGTAAAACTAAGACTGTCGGTGAAAATCCGGTGAAAAAATCCTATTAATAAGCGAGTTATAGTCCTCCGAAATTTCAAAATATAGATGTGACGTCACGTATATACGTTTTTATATCAAACTATTTTCTTCGTGGACCTAAATGTTTTTGAAATATATGCTATTTCTAAATTATATTTATAAAAAATAAATGAATATTATTATACTGTACAAGTCGACATGATTTATAATTGGAAATGTATTTAAATTATTAAGTTTAAGGCAAAATATTATATTCAAACAAAAACTGTTTGAGAATTGCACTACTGGACTGATAGCCACGCCTCCGCTATTTGAATTTCTCTACTTCCACTGGTAGTAGGCTCCGTCCCTAACTCGGTATTCGTTATATATTTATAGGTGGTCTTTGAGTCGCCAATCAAAATAATATATATGGATTTCATATGAGTGACGAGCTGCTAAAACAAAAAACCCACTTATTTCCGAAGTATTTCAATTATATCATTTTATTTCTTTATTAATATTCATTATTAAACATATACTTTCACTATTTTTTACTAATTTCTCTTAATTCGATTGAGCTGTAATCCCCTATTATCTTAAGAATATGATTGGGACTTCAAATTTTGCCCACATATTCTCGGGTCATTATTCCAATATTGAGTGGATTTTTGAAACCTCCTATTGGCTAGAAAAAAATAAAGTTCCAAACTGTGTCAAGCCCCAATGTTATTTAAATAGAGAAAACCAAGGGCATTTTGGCACGGTCAAATATAAATATTAAGCGAAATCATTGCCAGCACAATTTTTATTTATTTATTTGGAACAGTTTAGGGGGCGTCCCGGTTAAAATTCGACTTGACTTCTTAAAAAAATGGATTTTAGTGATATAAAAAATTAAGCATTTCTTTCCTTTGATATAATATACAATTATTAGCCATTTTTTTTATTCTTTGAAAACTACAATACCAAAACATCTCTCAAACTAAATAATCCTATTTGGTACTCGTATATAATTTTCTTTGATCTCCTCTTCAACAATCTATTGAATCAATCAATACCTCTATGTTTCCGTGATTGAGGGCGGAATGGGTACCATCTATATCTATATGATCCCTTCGTATTGTACAATGCTTGCCATTATGGCAGACAGTGGATCAGGAGTACAGCAGGAGTTGGAGTGTGGTGTATGGGAAATACGCCTCCTAATTGAATTTCACTGAAACCCCTGTCAGTGCTGTTTTACTATAAATTGCTTCCGTATCAGATTGATGTGAATACTTGGAAACGAAGGATGTTTGCTGCTTGATTGGGTTAGGATGAAATTAAATACTAGCTTGTATGTGAGGTATATTCATTAAGTATTACATTTTTTGATTGGTTAAGCATATTTATAAAGTGTTGTCTATACAGGTGTTCCAGAACGTACCGGAAATATTTCAGGGATAAATTTCAGAACTTATTTAGAGTCGTAAAGTTCATACAAACATATATCCTAAACGTAACCTTTAATGAGTTATTGTTATTTCATAATTTATGTGGCTAAAATTTGAGGTTAACGGATTTGTGAAATACTGAACTAGTTGCCATGATCACGTCTTTTGTTTGGTAACATTTGAACATCCTTCGCCGGTGTGACAAAGCGAGGGTAAGAGCAATAATAGATAAATAACTTTTTATAAACTTTTCTAAATTATAGTTTCAATATTTATGTTTTAACTCTGTTTATCTATTTAAGTCAAAATTCAGTTTAGAAATTCTTATTGAATTATGATACTCACGACATTTATTTGTTTATCATTAGTCTAGAAATTATTATGTGTACGTGCGTGACTTTGAATGCCCTCGCCTATGCACCCTGTACTCCTAAGATAATCCTGTCCTGAAGATAGCGCTATGTTTTAAGATAGTTGACATTAGATAGTCATGGGGTAAAGATGAAAGAGTCGAAATTAGATTGTCGCGTCGGGCAGACGTGTCTTGTTTTTAGACATGTAGTGTCTTTTAGTTTTGGGGCGACGCCCGCCCGCTGGGTTACAGAATGTAACTTATTAGTTGTGTTAGTTATAGTTGTATTAGTTTAAATGTAAATAAAGTTTAGTTTTTAAATAACAAGTATTTGTTCATGTCCGTAGTGTTCATGAGTGTAAAGTGTAAAAGTGAAGTACATGTGTGTTCTTCCTTCTCACGAAGTCCTTTAACAGCAGTCAGTCAGTTAGTGTGTCATCGCTGAAGTAAATAGTAAGAAAAAAGAGTAATCATCAGTATCAATAAGAAGCAGTAGTAGCAGTCATCTTCCGCACCCCCCTCGTGTTACACCGGACCTGACTCCATTAGATTTTTATCTTTGGGGCTTTGGGGTCACATGAAACAGATTTTTTATGCAACTGAAATGCACACGGTTTTTACCTTCCGTCACCTTTAGGTAAGGAAGGTATTGTTTTTTGGTCAAAAAATTCGGTGGTGGGTTTTTGATGAATAAGCACGTTTTAGGGTCCCTAGTATACGATTTTACTACTTTTACGATGATGTCTGTATGTGCGTGTGCGTGTGTGCGTGCGTGCGTGTGTGTGTGTGTGTGTGTGTGTGTGTGTGTGTGTGTGTGTGTGTGTGTGACAAAATTAATACTAAAATTCCAAAAATTATAATTCTTTCATATTCCTCTTCCCTACATCCATGTGAAGAGATGATTAGATTTTGATTATAATTGGTCAACCGGAAGTACGCTCATTTGAAGATTTTTCTTGAAAAAACCATATTAAATACATTTTTTCACATTTAATGTTACTATAAATATTAAAGAATATTTTATTCTCTATACGATTTGAATGCATTTTATATTTCATATTAAATTGATATAGAGTTAAAAAATTATAAAGAAATTAAAATTCTAATTGAAAGGTGTCAGGGTCAAGTGCAGTTGATAGTATGTTTGTGTTATAATTTTCCAGGAAATATAGGATCTTTTGCTCGAAACTTTTTGTATGGAATTTGTATAAAATACATTCAACTGCCTTAAAGTAATGTACAAGAAACAGAATCTTTTGCAAGGAACTTTCTGTATGACATTTATACAAAATACATAGAACTGACGGAAGGTAATGTGCTGGCCACATCAGATTTTTTATTATACCATAGAATACAGCAGGCTGCCGATATTATTAGGAATAACCAGGAAACCATATTAAGAACGCAGCGATTTCTTCTGCGACGTGTATCGAGCACAATGGAGATAATTTTTCACATCTCAATAGGTACGTTCTATTGGTATCCGAAATCTTCCTACTTCTTCTAGTAGAACATAAATGGTCGTCCTTTTGCGTCAAAAAAGTCTGAATATTCCTACGAATCATTCCAACTTCAGAGCTGGAAGCGTTGGTAGGAAGATATATAGTGTGGAGATAATACAAAATTTTACTAGCCGACTGTCGCGAGTACCTTTCTGTCACATTTGTGAATGTTTAGAATAGACTGTGTTCAACAAAAATACTTACTTTACGTTTTTATTATTTAATATATTTTTATATAATTATAATCTCTGTAATATTTGCATAACAATATTTAGAGATCCAAAATTAACATACAAAGTTATCTTTAGTTGTTAACTAACAATAACACATAACTGTAATAAGACGAGGGTAAGCGCAGATAAATAATTTTTTATAAACTCTTCTAAATTATAGTTTCAATAATCATATTTTAACTCTGTTTATCTGTTTAAGTTATAAATGTCAAAATTCATATTGTATTATGATAGTCACGACATTTATTTGTTTATCATTAGTCTAGAAATTATTATGTATACGTGCGTGACTTTGGAATGCCTTAGCCTATGCACCCTGTACCCCTAAGATAATCCTGTCCTGAAGATAGCGTTTTGTTTTTAAAGATAGTTGAGTTTAATTTAAATAGTTATGGGGTAAAGATGTAAGAGTCGAAATTAGTTTTCGCGTCGGGCAGACGTGTCTTGTTTTTGAACATGTAGTGTGTTTTAGTTTTGGGGCGATGCCCGCCCGCTGGGTTACAAAATGTAACAGTTTAGTATCTGCTTAGTTGTGTTAGTTATGTTTAGTTTAATCCATAGTTAATAATAAGTTATAATAATCATGTAAATAAAGTCTAGTTAGTTATTAAAAACAAGTATTTGTTCAAGTCCGTAGTGTTCATCAGTGTAAAGTGTAAGTGAAGTATATGTAATGTTCTTCCTTCTCAAGTGATTCCTTCTCAACAAGTTGTGGACGCCAACCACCGAGGCGTCCACCACCAGTCAGTAGTATCATCTCCCAGACAGGAGACCCCCCTCGTGTTACATAACCAGTGCCACTCTTCTATCGTATTTATTTTTTCCTTGACAGCACTTGAGAGTTATTTGCTACTGAGCGTTCTATTGCTTTAAGAATATTCTTATTCTAGTAGGATTATTTCTGACACCGATAGAACGTATCCTCAGACTAAACATAATGTTTAGTCTGAGGAACGTATCTAATATTACCTTTATACAGATCATTTGATATTAGGTTTAACGTGGATCTATCTTTGATTGTTCGCTATTGACAAGTCCTATGATGGTTTTATTGTAATTATAATGAACGTTGAATGCACAATCAATGAGTGATCAGAGCTTGACCTATTGGTGGCCTCAATGCATATTAAACAGAACTAATATTCGAGTATTCTCTTGGTATTCCATATTGCACAATACGGACACAAAACGATATTAAATGGACAGCAGACTTAGCGTAATCTCATTTGCATTTCTGCTATACAGACGCTCTATTTTTGTCGCACTTACATCTGAACGCAAATATCTATTTACTAGGTTTTATGAATTTGTCATCTGTACATTACCTATACGAGGTCTGTCAGAAAAAAAGGGGGGGATTTTTTATTAACGCCTACGGAGTCGTTTTATTTACATATAACAAAGCCAAAGGAAAAACAAAATTTAACCTAACTTTGAAGGTTCGTAACAGCGCAGTAAGTCACAATGTGCTGACATGCAGTACATTTAGTTGTGTGTACTGAGGCCGCGTATGGCGAAATTATTTCTTGATAACGTATTCCAGTAGGCGTGTCTTGTGCTAGTGTTAAGTATATTTAGTAGTGATGCACGACGAGGCGAAAGTACTCTCGCATGTCGTCTCGTTGCATTATGCGAGACGAGAACGAGAGCGAAATTGCAGTTTAAAATTCGAGGCGAGATCGATATAACAACTGCGAGAAATCTCGCGAGATTCTCACGAGAAACTCGCAATAAGAAGTATTTCTAACTTTATAGCTATGATTCATAAATTCAATGAAAAATGCACCGTACAAGGAGTAGAATCAACGCTAATTCATGCATAGAACACGTAAATGTGAAAATTATATGAATTCACTATATTTTTTGAGTCTATCTAAATCTAATAAAGACAAAATCGGTATTGAATCCAAGAGAACTAGTTTTCTCTAATATTTCAGCCCCTAATTCACCCCAGTTAAAACCACGGTTAATAAAACTCTTGTCGCCACTGAAAAGTAAAGGATGTTATATTAAGCGTCGATGGGAGCCCACAGGGAGAGAAGCGGAGTGATTGGTTGCCAGCGAGTTACCAGTGTAGCGGTTTTTTATGACTTAATCTTACTTAAATAGTAAAAATTAATAATAGATGGAGTGTAAGGTTAAATTTAACTAAAACTATAATAATTACCCCTTAACCTTAAAATTTTAATAATTATTATAGTTTAATACCCGGTTGCAGAAACGTTAATCAACGCGTTGTTCGGTTAGCGGTTCATCAAAACGAACAAATGCAACGCGATTTTTTGACAGCAATGATTTAAATGTCATTAGAACAAGGAAACTGATTTGAATTTGTTCGATTTGACGAACCGTTAATCGAACAATGCGTTGATGAACGTTTGTGCAACCGGGCATTAGTTACTTAAATAGTGGCATATATTTAACGAAAAAGTGTAGATACTTTTAGTTAAAAAAATAATTTATTCGTTTTACTGATGACAGAATGTGTTCTTATTGAAATAGTTTAGAGATCACAATTTGATGATAAATTGGATATTTTAGAGGTAAATTAAATTATTTACTAATTTATCACATTTTCTGGTGACCGTAAATGAATAAACATTATGTTCGTATTGAAATAATTTGGTGACCAGAATTTAGTGTTTCGTTTCTTTATTATACAGGGTGGGGCAGAAAAACCTATCCGATTTCAAATCCCTTTTTCCCAGAAGAGGGAGCAGGTAGAGTAGTGGGGTAAAAACCGTTAGAAAGCCGGTTTTATGCCATTTGTCAGTAGTCAACATGCCTTGGTCTGGTGAACATCGTGCTTTTGTTATTGAGCGGTTTATCGAATGCGGCGGTTCGATAATTGCTACACAACGTGCTTTTCGAATTCATTTCGGACTCGGGCGTCATGATCCTGTTCCACATCACGCTACGATTAAAGTGTGGGTGTCAAATTTTAGACAGACGAGTTCAGCATTGAAAAAGAAGTCGCCTGGACGTCCCAGGACAGCAACAGGACCTGAAAACGTGGCCAATGTGAGAGCCGCGATTGAACGTTCCCCGCGTCGTTCGGCGCGAAAACATTCGCTCGCTTTGGCGATTTCCAACCGCAGTATTCGGCGCATTTTGCACCGGGACCTCAAAATGCATCCCTACAAAATGGTTGTTGCACAGGAATTAAGTGAAAGGGATTTTGAAACCCGTACGAACCTGTGTCGCGATCTCCGAGAACTCCCAAACGACGATGTTGTGCTCTTCACGGACGAAGCCCATTTTCACCTTTGTGGTGCCGTTAACAGGCAGAATTTTCGATATTGGAGTGACGAAAATCCTCGAGAAATCCATCAGGAACCCCTCCATAGCCCAAAAGTGACTGTGTGGTGTGCTCTTTCCCGCCTAGGCGTCTGGGGGCCTTACTTTTTTGAAGAAAATGTGCAAACCGTAACGGTCAACAGCGAGCGCTATTGTTTCATGCTGGAAAATTTTCTTAGACCCAAAATGGAAGAAAATGGCGTGGAAAATGTGTGGTTTTAACAGGATGGTGCAACCGCCCACACATCGCGACGATCAATGGACATTCTCAGGGAACTGTTTCCCGGTCGCCTCATTTCCCTGAGAGGTGATCTTGGCTGGCCGCCGCACTCACCGGATCTCACTCCATGTGACTTCTTCCTTTGGGGTTACCTCAAATCGAAGGTTTACCAGCATCGACCAAGGACCCTTCTTGCTTTACGAAGGGAAATTGCTCGGGCAATTGAAGAAATTCCTGTGGAAATGACGGTGAAAGTCATGGAAAGCTACCGCGAGCGCCTAAATCAGTGTATCCGCTCCCAAGGACGACATTTGAGTGATGTGCTTTTCAAAACTTAAATTTAAAAATGGCATAAAATTTGCGATATGTTAATAAAAAAATTTTTTGACAAGTTGAGTGGTTTTAATTTTATAACGTTTTGAAATCGGATAGGTTTTTCTGCCCCACCCTGTAGTTATACGACTGCAAATACATGGAAGACGGTGCGATTTGTGCGAAGTTGTCTATACTGTTACGTAAATACGTAGTGCGCAAGCGCTTATTTTTGTAGCGAGACTCTCGCGAGACTCGTGCGAGAACGAGACGAGACCCAAAAAAATGTGCGAGAACGAGAGCGAGATCGAGATTACCCATCCGAAAACGAGACGAGATCGATATTTTATATTTCTCGTCTCGTCTCGTCTCGCGTGCATCACTAATATTTTGTAAAACGGCAACCTGGTTAGCTGAGTAAAAACGCCTTTTATTTATACCATATATCTTTCGCAAGTTGCCCCTCTAATTGTACTTGTATCTGTTAACGTAACATTAAGAGAAATCTGTAACATCTCAAACACATTACATCAATTACTGCTGTGATTAAATTGAAGTTATAACTGCCCAGAACAATTAGCCTTTTGATGTGGCTTCTCCAATTCAATTCCAATTCCTAATAGCATTACCCTCATTACTTGACCATTTCATCTTCCATAAACCAAGCCCACCACAATTCTCCCCAATGTTCCATATTTCACAATTATCTTTCCATTAGCACATGAAAGCCGTGGAAGCTATTAGAAAATCAGTTAACACATAAAAAAATCCTTAGCCAGTTGTCCGCACGTGAACAATGTACTTGTAAGCAGGCGCAGGGAAACTGTCCATAAATACAGGGGTCTCCTGCTAGCAGGAATGAAAGTGAGGGTAGCCACGCGAGAAGGACATGAAATGTTTATCACTAGGTCCTGCTGGACGAAATGAAACAGGGAAAAGGATAGGGAGTATTGACCCCTCGTTTTTTGAAAGTGAATTGCATGAATAAAACAAGATATTAATTTTCGTTTTAGTTTTGTATACAGGTGTTTCACAATTTTAGGAACAAACTTTTGAGAGCAAATGCAGAGCCAGGGGTTTATTTAGCCTCTAGCGTGCTTTACACTTTGGGTAACCTTGTAAACTGAGTCTCCCCCGCTTGTTGCTTAAACTCGGCCTCTAGCGTGGTTGACACGTCGGGTAACCTTGCTTAAGACAGTACTATCCCCCTTGCTCCTGAAGATGCCCCATACGACTGCGGGCGAAACGTTGAGCTCTGACTCAAAATATGACACAGTCCATTCCCGGAAAACGAATATTTCTAAAAAGGATGAATGTTTATATTCTAGCAAGATTATTGGACTTACTTATAGAATGAAGGTGGGGGACACTAAAAAACAGACCACTCAAAATAACTTTTTTATTTTTCATTGTTTTTGAATTTTTTTTGATATATTTGTAAACTAGTCTAAGGGTCTCATAAATCATGATATTTGGCATAATGGTAGCGCCTCCTGTTTAACCGAAACTGACATTAACTTACATATTTCAAATGGGACACCCAATATATTTTTATATATTTGGAATCTACACTGGCTTGCAAAAAAAAATCGCGTGCACCTCAAAAATCAAGTAACCGAGATTTTAACTTTTTCTAGCTATGTAAATACGATTTTTTAAAAATAACTGTGAATTAAAAGTATTTTTTGCACGATCGAATTATTTTTTATGTTTAACAATAGTGTTTCCAAGACAGTAGGTCTTATTTACAAATTACTGAACGGTAAATGATGTGACTCACGTCGATAAGTGATGTGCTTCACTTACCGTTCAGGAGGCGAGACGCTAAATAAATAAAAACAAAAATCAAAGCTTACTTAAAAAATCTGATGTGGCCAGTACATAACCTCTCGCCAGATATTTTACCCGGTTGTAACGAAAAATATTATTTTTAAATACAAATACATATATTCATGTCTCACTACAAAATAATTCTCACATATATTTGCAAAATCTCTGGGATATTTTAATATAAATTATGTACAATACATACATTTTCTTTATATTCAATATCCTGAAATTTTCTTTTTCTACTTTCCTTTTCTTTTTCTTTATATTCGTCATTTTTTCGCAAATTCCTCTTATATTCTTTTTACGTTGTTGACTTTTTCCTTATTTTCATAATCTTCATAATAATGTACAAATATTTTTGACAGCGGCATACAAATATTTTTGACAGTGACATTTATGTGTCAATTACAAACATTTGAATTTCTTGCCTTGAAGTAGTTTGATTTGAGAATTTTTAAATCAAATTTTTTTTATATGCAATTCTTTATCTCTAAATATATGGAAGATATAATAATGAATTTATATTTATCGAATAAAGAATTTAACATTCTTTAATATAAGTATTTACATAAATTTTTGATAAATAATATTTACATGATTTTTTTCTTGTAACTACTACTTCCGGTTGTCCAACTGTTACCAAAACTTAATCAACTCTTCCCATTATTGTTAGATTGAGGAATCCGTAGTTAAAAATGTCTTAAGTCTTATAGTATTTGAGAAATCGTGAATCCAACATCCACACACACATCCACATACATACACATTCACACATACATACACATTCACACACACATACGGACATCATCGTAAAAATGTTATAATCGAATTCTAGGAACCTTAAAACGTGCTTATTCACTAAAATCTGGATATGCGATTTTTAGCATGAATACAACACCTCTCTTAGCGAGAGGTAAAAATGACATCTAATTTTTTTTAATATGTCAAAATAATTTTCAAATCTTATTTTTCTTTTAAATATTGTGCGTCGATTGTACAAAAAATAGTATAAGCATCACGAACGTTAAGGAATTATTGATCTCAGACAAAATTGTTTTCGATCGGTAAACTTTCCTTACCGTTCTTAATACTTTATATACTATTCCGTAACGCAACCGGTTCGAGCAGGTTTACCGTTTTGTGTTCCGTAAGCCGTGAAATAATTTACCGGTTTCTATTTGAGTAACATTGAGAAATGTTACGAAATACAGAAAGACGTCATTCAAGGTGAGACGTAAAGAGATGAGTTTTAGTCAAGTCAGCATTAATCGCTTAGGAACTCTCTCGCCGATGTCTGAAGCTTTAGTACGCATTTATGTTCGTTGTCATAATCGCCAAACAGTATTTGAATGTTTAACCAAATTGTAATTGTATTTCAACATGTTTAGTTATTTTAATATATTTAATCATTAAATTATATGGTGTTGGTATTAATTAAAACGAACCCTAAATAACAGTGAAAACTAATGGAGTCCAATGTAGTGACTAAAGGGCCGGTTGTACATTTCACAGTTTAAACTATGTTTATTGCAAAACCATGGTAACGCGCAAACATCTTGTACATCAACGGTTTACTGTTTATACAGGGTGGGGCAGAAAAACCTATCCGATTTCAAATCCCTTTTTCCCAGAAGAGGGAGCAGGTAGAGTAGTGGGGTAAAAACCGTTAGAAAGCCGGTTTTATGCCATTTGTCAGTAGTCAACATGCCTTGGTCTGGTGAACATCGTGCTTTTGTTATTGAGCGGTTTATCGAATGCGGCGGTTCGATAATTGCTACACAACGTGCTTTTCGAATTCATTTCGGACTCGGGCGTCATGATCCTGTTCCACATCACGCTACGATTAAAGTGTGGGTGTCAAATTTTAGACAGACGAGTTCAGCATTGAAAAAGAAGTCGCCTGGACGTCCCAGGACAGCAACAGGACCTGAAAACGTGGCCAATGTGAGAGCCGCGATTGAACGTTCCCCGCGTCGTTCGGCGCGAAAACATTCGCTCGCTTTGGCGATTTCCAACCGCAGTATTCGGCGCATTTTGCACCGGGACCTCAAAATGCATCCCTACAAAATGGTTGTTGCACAGGAATTAAGTGAAAGAGATTTTGAAACCCGTACGAACCTGTGTCGCGATCTCCGAGAACTCCCAAACGACGATGTTGTGCTCTTCACGGACGAAGCCCATTTTCACCTTTGTGGTGCCGTTAACAGGCAGAATTTTCGATATTGGAGTGACGAAAATCCTCGAGAAATCCATCAGGAACCCCTCCATAGCCCAAAAGTGACTGTGTGGTGTGCTCTTTCCCGCCTAGGCGTCTGGGGGCCTTACTTTTTTGAAGAAAATGGGCAAACCGTAACGGTCAACAGCGAGCGCTATTGTTTCATGCTGGAAAATTTTCTTAGACCCAAAATGGCAGAAAATGGCGTGGAAAATGTGTGGTTTCAACAGGATGGTGCAACCGCCCACACATCGCGACGATCAATGGACATTCTCAGGGAACTGTTTCCCGGTCGCCTCATTTCCCTGAGAGGTGATCTTGGCTGGCCGCCGCGCTCACCGGATCTCACTCCATGTGACTTCTTCCTTTGGGGTTACCTCAAATCGAAGGTTTACCAGCATCGACCAAGGACCCTTCTTGCTTTACGAAGGGAAATTGCTCGGGCAATTGAAGAAATTCCTGTGGAAATGACGGTGAAAGACATGGAAAGCTACCGCGAGCGCCTAAATCAGTGTATCCGCTCCCAAGGACATTTGAGTGATGTGCTTTTCAAAACTTAAATTTAAAAATGGCATAAAATTTACGATATGTTAATAAAAATTTTTTTTGACAAGTTGAGTGGTTTTAATTTTATAACGTTTTGAAATCGGATAGGTTTTTCTGCCCCACCCTGTACTTAGTTTAAACCATTGCACTTTTGTTAAACGCTCGTGATCGACCGTTTAAACTACAGGTAAACTTAGTTTAACTTTAAACTGCCGATATCTTAAGCTACAGTTTAAACTGTATTTATTTATTTTTTGTTCAATTCCATGGCTGTCGATATTTTCAACGTAATTTTCGATATTTTCATATTTGATTTCTGTCGTTACGATGCATGGAAAGGTAATTCTCTTTATAGATTTAGATGCAGAATTTTATGCTCTAAAACTTTTATTTGAAGTATTTTCGCTTAAAATAATTAGGCGAGTAGGAAATTGCAAAAAACTGATTTCCCATGTTAATCTTCTATGTACACCTTTAAGACAGAAACACGGTATAAATAAACGGTTAGTAGCCCGCCGAGAGGTATTGACAGTCGGTAGAAAACGGTGATAATAAAAGTATGAATTAGCTAAACGAAAACAGGCCGTAAACGTAAACGAAATTTAGATTCGAAACCATACGTGTTACATTTGGAACGCGGTTCCTGAAAAAAGTTAGTAAAAAGTCGGACCACGGCAACCACGAAATAATCCTGGTTTCTATGGTATTTTTACCCCCACTACCGCTACTTTCAAACATCATCATAACAAAATCAATCGATAGACGTCAGTGTCAAATTTCTAAACCGCATTAGTGGTATTACAATAAAAAAATACTCTTCTATTCGCTGATAGTAGTTTACGAAACGAGGAATTTTAAAAATAACCCCCTGTTGTAAAAAATGTTTGTGCTATAAATGGCCTAAATATATACGAGCACGAATGCGAATGAAAATTTATATCATATGTGATGTATGTTCACTTCAGAGGATAACAGTCTCATAAGGTGTTATATCCACGTATTTTTTCCAAGAAATATTGAGAGAGAAGTTTTATGTTTACTCTGAAGATGTATTTCTCTGAATTATGTGGCATGGCGCATAAAATAAAGTACAATCATATAAAATTTCACAAGATAAATTTCTTTCAAGTTCCGTTTTGAAATACAACAAAAGTTTTACATCAACAGCACAACTAACGCCTAGATCACTAGTAATCGTTTCATGATCGATTCACGAAGTAAACGAAAAGCGATTATTTTTTGCTGCCAAATTACTTTAACATTTTTTCGACTTATTTACCAGTTATCAAGTTTGTTCAAATTGAAACGGTTTCATATTAGGTTTGTTCGTTCCGCTATGCTGCGTTTTACCGCAAAACGCGGCGGTAATTGTCGCTGCGTTTTGCGATTCACTGCCAATCGCCGCGGTAATAATTTAAGTGACTAAATATTATTTTTCTGTTCGATCCGTTTGCGTTAAATTATTTTTGAAGATACTTCAGACTATTATAATTATAAAGGATACTTAGTAAAAATATATTATTCCATTTTCCATTATTTTAATTATTTACTATTGTTATCATTTAAATTTGCCTTATTACAAATCATAATTCATATGACACTGACATTTATATATTTTACAAATGTATTTCAATTTCTAAAACTGAAACATTACATAGCATACTTATTGAAAAATAACATTTTTTTCCTAATATTTATTTGTCAAACACTGTTATACTGGCACTTCATATGTAGACGCGAACATTACCGCCGATTATTTTTTTACCACCGAGTCATGATTCACTGTAAAAATTATCACCGCCAGCTGCCGCGGCGTTTTACCGCAAGTTACTAGAAAAACGGAACGAACAGAATCTAGTGACTTTACAGTGAACCACGAATCGAAAAGAACAGCAAATTTCACCGCCGCGGTTTGCGGTAGACGCAGGGTGGCGGAACGAACAAACCTATTGTCTGCAAGGTTTTGAGTATACTTCATTACTTTTTGTCAGCCATGTTGTCTTATTCCTCGCCTGATTCCTACTAAATACCGTATTCATGAGACCAGTTGAATACGTATTCAGTCGGAATAAGACAACATAGCTGACAAAAAGTAGTGGGGATTAGCTTACTTATTCAGTATGAATTGTCTTCGCTATCGATTTATAATTACAAAATTGGCTCCCTGGATCGAATGTTTCAGTTCTTAATTATTTTTGCGAGATTAGCTGAAGAAATCTTATATTGAAATAAATATGAATTTTTATAAATAACTTTTATTTGAAATTGTCGCTAAAGTGCACAGAAATCGTTACGCTTTTCCAAACGAATGAAAAGAGGCTCTATGCTCTGTTCCATTTAAGCCATTCAGTAGATGGCACTGGCAACAGCACAAATCTGAAGTAGCCGAAATTACATTGGGTAAATTTGTCTTTTGTCTCTAATTTCAGCCAATCAGAAAGATCAAAACTATTCCCTATGCTCCGCAATACTGAATGGCTTAAATGGAACAAGGTATACATTTTTACCAATGGGGCTTTTGCAAGAATTTTTATATGCCTTCTAAGTATTAAATTTAAAAAGATATCATTATTTAAATAGCCTCAAATTTGAAAATATCAGCAAATATCCATTAGATATTTTATAATTAATTTTTGAAATTTGGATATTTTGAAAAAGGCATGTGATCTGAAACAGAATGTGACGTCACAACACATGCACCTTCATCGGCTCCAGTTGGTCCCTTTATAAGGCGATTTCGGGCGACAACCGTTCACTTGCGGTATGTTGCGTTCAGGTACGTTCACACATTCGGGCGCTAGGACATACCAGGTATGCTTGGATCAGTGCTCACAGCTGAACGGGTTTGCGAGTCGGGTCAGCTCTGTGTTCACTATTTCTATCTCTTTTTATCATGTCTTTTTTTGAAATGTCAAAAGTCAAAACAGTCGGAGTCGTGGTCTTATGTCAAACAGGATGACTTTATTTTCGTTGACTCTTTTTTGGACAAATATGGTAAAAACTATCTTTCTCCGTTAATGCATTTTAATTGTCAGACACTATTTTTGACAGTTTTAAATGTCGCAGAATATACATAACCACCAAGCACGGTGTCAACAAGTGAACCAACGATTTTTGGCGCCACCATTAATCATATCATACCGTAACTAACCGTAAGTAATCCGAAGAAGTGAACGGGTATGTCGCCCGAAATCGCCTAAAGTGTCAATTCTTTGTGTTTTGTTACACGTATTATGATAAGTATATTGTCAAAGTTGTCAAACAAGTGTCAAATTTTTTAGTTTGGTTCGTGTTAGATAATAAAAAATCCAATATAAAATACGGAATTTACAGTATCGTATTGTGCTTTTTTGCAGAATTGCTGCTAGGAGCAAACCTACTATTGAATTTATAAATATGCCAAAAGATGTGAAGAAAAGAAAATTGTGGCTGGAAGTAGTAGATCGAAGAGCTGATAGTTGGGTTTTTACATTTAATTTTACCTTAACATTTTAACACCCCTTATTTTGGCAGCAGTAAAACAATCGTTTTCTGATATAAATTCAGCCACCATCCAGCTATCGACTTTCAGGAAACTGTCCGACTTAGCTTGAGTGTAGTCTGTATTAGCCATCATTACTTTATTACTCATTTATAATGGAAAATGTCATCTTCAAATTAGATGTTTGTTATTAGTGACAAACTAACGCCTACGTTTATTTATCTAAATAACAAAAATAAACGAAGGTGATGGAAAAACTGTTTTTCTATTCGCTGTGAATGACGTAATGTATGTGCTTCTACGACACAGGAGTGGGGGGTTGTTTTTCATGACTATTTTTGGCGCCAAATTTTTTATTTTATTATTTACGAAAATAACAAATTATTAAAAAAATAATTATTAGTATTCTATTAAAATAATAAATGTCTGATAATTATAATCGTTGATGCCCTGTATATCCCTTAATATTTTATTACTAATTTTTATTTTGAAAAGGATATTTCTGCTGAAAGATGTAAGGTCATTTAATATATTTAGAACATGTGGCTCTATTAAAATAAAAATATTTTTTGACGTGTGTTCCAGGCCACTTGAGGCACCGGGCCCGTGTTCCGTGGAACATCGGTAGTTACGCCACTGATGTAACCCAATATTAAATGAATAACAAATTCAGTTTTTGTAAGTTTAAAATCTATATTTTAAACTAGTCGAAAGAATTTTATAGAAATTTCTCACCGTTTGCGTAGGTTTTAAGTATAATATGAGTTTGGGCTCGTATTTGTAGATAACATAAATACATAAATAGATCTCTCTGAAAACTTGTATCAACGCCTATGTATAACTTCAAAAGGATTATCGAAACGTTTATGAGATCTTTCTATAGTTGGAGAAGTAAATGTGTCAGATATAAAACGGACAGCATTCTATGACTAAAGATAAATATATCCAATTTTTCTGGTGGGTATATTTGCCGCATACCTGACAAAACTGGGGTTGGGGATGTCAGAAGCAACTATATAAAATATTGTTTTACTTTCAACTGTTCTTCTTCAGGCTATGTAGACAAGATAAAACACCTTCGTACTTCTTATGCAGATCATATTTCCCTTACGACCTGTACCTCTGTTTTATAATTTTGCTTCTTTGCTAGCGTTAAATTTATTTATGTTTTTACATAGAAGCAGCTTCTCTCCGTACATTTTCTTGAAAAACTAGGAATAAATTGTACAAAGCAGACACCGCGTTGCATGCTACTTGTCATGAGTTCTTGAAATCTGTCGCTGTTCAAAACATGTGCACTATGCACCGCTATTAATTTAACACTCCAAAAAACTAGGGGCGTAAGGAAAATATATGTACGGCATAGCGTGCGAAATGTACATTTCCGGGGCAGCGGATATAATTCTTCTGTTGCGAGCTTTTTATATTATTTACCCTGTCGGATTCTGCACACTGCCGGTATTTATTTTTATTAAAACAAAAACACTTTCACAGCAAGAAGGCTCTGAGTTTTTACAATCATGGAAAGTAAAAAATTACGGCAAAAACGGAATTACGGGAGTTATATTTATAATCTGGTTTGCTGGTGTCAGGAAATGAATAGGTGGATGTGCTAATCCTTAATATTTTGCGGTAAAATTTTATTGAAATAAATTTTAAACTTTACATACAGGGTGTAAATGAAATAAGTGCATTAAATTTAAACAGTAATGTAACTCGACGAGAGCAACAATATTTATTAATAACTTTTTTTCTAAGTCTTTTAGTTTTTGAGTTAAAATTCTTTAGATTTGGTGCATATTTCGTTACTCGCCCATAGAGAACAAATGGCTGCTGCCGTATTCAAGTGGGATACAAACAGCTCAAAAATTGTCGGTTATCGGTTACACTTGCAGTCCCAGTAATTAATAAACGAATCAACGGAAATAACATTTATTATTAATTAATTCGTAATAGCACAATTTTTAAAATAAAGAAATGTAAATTCTGGATAACAAAATTATAAAGTTGTGTATTAAACCAGGCTTTTACTCACCTGTGTATAGAGGAAGACAAGGAGAAACGAGGAGCAAGAGCAAAAGGATAGTTGTTAGGTTATGAGATGATTATTTATCGTTGACAAATCATAATAGTTTAAACAAGTTATTCAAAAAATGTAAGTACCTACAAACTTTTGTCTATTTAAAAGAGGTAGATGAGTACCAATAATTAGTTGTCCATTTATTGTTCCCGCTCAAAGATTTTTAATAAAAATTTTTACAGCATTTTCGTCCGTCGAGATGTGTATTGTGCATAATAAATACACCTTCCCAAGTAAATTCGGTCTCATTAATGAACATCATGAGCCATTCCCAACATTGAAGTCTGTTATGTGCTGAAAACATTGAACTTTTTGCACATGGTATGGATAGAACTGTTGCTTTTTTTAAAATTGTCATATGTGACACTCCGTATTGTGATAAAAATGTACAAGATTGACAAATGTGCGAATAGGAACGTATGATTTGGAAACGCTCCGTCTAAATACGTTGGCAACTCTATAAAACTGTCTTTTATATCAGCCACAAATTGAAATGTACGAATAAATAAATAAACCATAGGTAAGTAATTACAATGTCTGTGTACTCGCTATTTGTAAACGTAAGCATTTTGACAGAATTTTACCTTATAAACAAGTTTATTACTAATGTTAAAATTTAATTGCAATAACTGACAAGACTGTCAATTGCTAAAACAAAATTTTTCAGAGCTATTGCTACTGCATTCAATTATTAGAAAAATACTTGGAACGACTCGTCAATTTACGGGGTTGTAAAAATGCTAAAAAAATATGCGAATTCGAGAAAAAGTTATTAAGAAATATTGTTGCTCTCGACGAGTTATATTACTGGTTAAATTTAATGCACTTATTTCATTTACACCCTGTATATACTATTATTCATGAAAGATGACTATTCAAGGCCATGTGTTCGAAGAAAGAATACACATCACTTTATTGTAGTAGTTTAGCAACATTTTGTATTAGAAAGAGAAAGATTATTTGACCTGTCTTTTTCCTTTATGTGGTGTGACAGATATACGTAAATAGTGGCATTACTTTCTAACACACTGTAAATATCTACCTAATTTTATTTTATAAGTTTAGTAAAATTCTTGCTCAAGAGTCTATAATTTTGACTAAGCTCTATCAACTATATCAATCGACTTCACTACCTGGCCCATATACATATAAATGAACTAAATGACATACGAGGGTCACATTATAGAATGATTAAGAATAAGAAAATCAAGTACATCGAGAAAAACAAAACTTGTTTTGAAAAATACTATTAAAAAATATATTTTAAGAGTAGTATCCAATATGCAGAGTCTTCCGTAAACACACCATTCCTAATTCTTCTTATTTCTTCTCGGTAATCCCTGTGTGGAAAAAGTTAATGTTTAAATTATCGGAAAACTGCTATCCTTGTCTAGTTGCATGCAGTCGTGTAGTTACGTGACTAGTAGCGAGAGGGGGTGAACAAAGGAAATTACCGGTACAGGTACCGATTGTGCATTCCCGAACCGTGCACCCGTTACCGGTTGATAAGCCCTGTGCTGATTTGCTTGATAAGTGACTGCTGCTGAATGCAAAAGGTGAGAATGAAGTTATGCTAATTCTGCATACTTACAAGAAAAAAAAAACAATATTGTTATTGTATTTTTACTTTCCGCCAACTTTTCAGTAAATAAGTACGAATTAGGGTCCCAACAACAAGTTTTTCTATTTTTACAATAATGTCTGTCTGTTTGTGTGTGATGATTTTCAAAAATTTCTATTTTCCGTATTTAAACTTTCTGTATTCATATAAAACTATAGATATTGGGTAAAATTCATAAACCGGAAGTGATACTTTCATTGAAACTCTGAACAGATTTTCTTGAAAAAATATTTTAAAATATTATTATTAACTTTCTTATTTTAAATAGAATGCTATATTTTTTATTCTAATTAAATTCAGCAGAAAATTTTACTTATAAAACAATAAAAACATTTTACTCATGATCAACCGTTTCCGGCGTAATTTAACTTTTTTGTTTTTTCGCTAAAAACCAGGGCTTCGAACCGTTAATGGGCTCCTTGCGTGTCATATTTTTATTTAATATTTTTGAAGAGACAATAAAAAATTTTTCTTTTGGCAAAATTTTCATTAATTGGCCAACAAAAAAATTAATGAAATTTTAATATTTAAATTACCGCCATGTATGACGTAGAATTATGCCGAAGCAATTAATGGCAATAACATCGGTACGTCCAATAGCAACGGCATTCCATACGTAGAGAGAACCGCTACCCTTGGTAAGGGAGGTATAGGGATCGTGCTAAAAATCGCATATCGAGATTTTGGTAAATGACCAAGTTTTAAAGGTCCCTAGAGTCCAATTTTAACATTTTCACGATGATGTCTGTGTGTATGTGTGTAGATCCTCCACTCTAACTCAAGTACTATTATTCAGAAAATTTTGAAACCTTGTATTTCCAACTTTTTCTGTAATGGAAAATCGGATAACTGGATATGGCACTTTACTAGAAGCTCAAAATAGTTTTTCTTCGAACAATACCTTTAAATGTTATTTTTTCGAGGTTAATGTTATTATAAAAATTAAAGATTATTAAATGTTCTATAGATTTGCATTAATACTTTTTCTATATATTTTATGGATAAATTTATAAAATTATCTATAATTTAAATCCCAGAATCTCCGCTTTAAACAAACAAAACTCAGTTATTCAAATGTATGTAACTGACAGATAAATGTCACTGTCAAAGTGATCATTTCAAAATAATATTAGTAACGTTTTAAAAAGAAAAAAGTAAATAGAACAATAGAAAAGGAATTCAATACAGTTTCCAGCATAAGTATATATATATATATATATATATATATATATATATATATATATATATATATATATATATATATATATATATATATATATAATATATATATATATATATATATATATATATATATATATATATATATATATATATATATATATATATATATATATATATATATGTAGGTATGTATTTAGATTAATAAAAATTAACGATTCAGTGAATTCTATTCTATCCCGGTATTTAAAATTGAATCTTCATTTTATTGTATCTCCGGTGCCTCAATGTTTAGAGCAACGCCTCAGAAGTCATGAGTGCGCTCGGGGCTCTGGGTTCGAATCCCACTAAGGGTTGGATGTGTGTGAATGTGAACCTACTGTGTAATTGGGATTTAATCCTGTTGAGGTGTTTAAAAAAAGGTGGTTACTTGGATTAGATTAGACTTTAAGAAATAAACTGCTAAAATTAGAGTAAAATTCGCTAATCTAAAAAAAAAGGATTAACTTAATCTTTTTTGTGACTCGGGCTGTAAATGGCGGGAGGTTTGTGTTGGCCACACCAGATTTTTTAAATAAAAGAAGTAAATGTTAATTTTAAAAAGAAATGTTGTCGTGGCCGCGTGCCTGAGTGTCAGGTCGCGAATCTGGGGAACCGGGTTCGATTCCGACCGACGCCAAATATTTCGAATTTGAAATGGCACAAAATTGACCCCTGTGGTGCACTCTCCACGCCAGCAATGAGTGCCCGTGAGGTGACGCCTGGTAAACGCCCGCACGGTGCAAATATGTCATCATCATTACCGATATCTGTATACAAAGCAGATTGGCACACCCAGCAATGGGTAATATGCCGTGATGATATATTTTTATATTTATTTCCACAGCATTAATATTTTTATACTTATGAATCTCATCTCCGACTACGTTTAAGCAACTAATAAATCACCCCTATTTATTGCCCCTGCGTACAAATCACCCTACTGCAACCTCCATCTCACATGCAACTAATTACGTTTGTTTAATTAATATTGTCGACTGTACTGGTGAGCTGTCTTTCCACTCGTTTAATTCCACGTCGTGTTTGTTTTTCCTGCTCGTTTTCGTGCCTGCTGTCCTAGTCCTGCTGTTCACTAACTCTGCAGGATCAGACCGGTGCATCCTAGCTAATCGCAGGATTAAAATTTAATAAGTGTGTCGCAGAGTTGCAGAGTGAAATATGATAAAGGATTGCAGGATGCAGTTTTTAAAGTTTTAAAGGGATTAACAGTTTGGTTTTGTTTAGATTAGTTACATGAAAACTTGATAAATATTATTTGATCCATAGTAGTTAGGAGTAAGTGAAAAGTTACGGCTTGTAGTAACTAATTTTTATTGTTTAAAAGTTGGTAGTATGATGTACTTTTTATAATAACATAATGTTCTCGAACAAAAGTTTGAATAGGCGTACTTTGCAGTATATTATATAATTAACATTTGAGTTGTATGTATCACATTTCACAAGTCTATTTGTTAAATATTCCGCATATTTCCTATGATAACAATGCAGTCGTTCGCCTCACCTTGTGACGTGTTACGCATAGAGAGAGGATAAGCATTCAAGCCTGTATTCTCGTGTGGCCTCGTACCAGCCATATTAATTGTTATTTATCTATATAAAATGCATAGATCACTAGATAATGGCGACAAACTGATTTCGGTTATTTTTACCTTCCGTCACCTTAAGGAATGTATTGTCTTTGGTCAAAAAATTCGGTGGTGAGTTTTTAATGAATAAGCCCATTTTAAGGTCCCTAGAATACGACTATTTTTACGATGATGTCTGTATTTGTGTGTGTAACAAAATTTTCGTCTACGATAACTCTAATACTACAATTCTAAAAATTATAATTTTTTCGTATTTCTCTTTGTTGCATCCATATGAGGAGCTGATTAGATTTTGGTTATAAGTGGTCAACCGGAAGTACTCTCATTTAAATATTTTAACAGTTTTTCTTGAAAAAAAAAAAATGTTAAATATAATTTTTTCACATTTAATGTTATTGTAAATATTAAAGAACATTGTATTCACTATACGATTTGACTGCATTTTATTCTTCATATTAAATGGATATAGAGTTATATAAAGAAATTAAATTTCATAACTTAGCTAGCTATGCCAGAAACAGCTACTATATTAAGAAAATTCTGATTGAAAGATGTTAATGTCAATTGACATATTCGTAGTATATTTGCATTATAATTTTACTCGAAATATAGGATATTTTTGCTCGAAACTTTCTGTATGGAATTTGTATAAAATACATACAATTGTCGAAAGGTAATGTACATACAAGAAATTTAGAATCTTTTGCAAGGAACTTTCTGTGTAGATTTTATAGAAAATACATAGGCATTTACGAAAATTCTACCGGTAGATACCGCATCTACCGACTATGTTCGAAAACACGAGTGGTAAAAATTTACCGTGTTCGAAAATTGTTCAATATCTACCAGATCCATCTACCGGATTCATGAAGAATTTAATCTCAAAAAAAGGTAGTGATGCAAAGCGAAGCGTGCGCGGTAAAAGTGGAGTTAACTACGTCAAATTTCTAACCTGTTTTAAATTTTCAAATTTTTTCATAGGTTATGGATCTACCCTGTTTACCACTTGCGTTCTTAAAATATCGATTCCGGTAGCTAAAACCTGATAAAAAGCTGTTTACCGGTAACAGTTCACCGGTAGAATTTTCGTAAATACCTCATGTAACTGACGGATGGTAATGTGCTGGCCACACCAGATTTTTTTTTATTGTTTAAGAGTTAGTAGTATGATGTACTTTTTATAATAGCATAAAGTTCTCGAACAAAAGTTTGAATAGGCGTACTTTGCAGTATATTATATAATTAACATTTGAGTTGTATGTATGTATGTTGTATGTATCACATTTCACAAGCCTATTTGTTAAATATTCAATAACAATGCAGTCGTTCGCCTAACGCTGTGACGTGTCACGCATAGAGAGAGGATAAGCATTCAAGCCTGTATTCTCGTCTCGTGTGGCCTCGTACCAGCCATAGTTATTGTTATTTATCTATATAAAATGCATAGGTCACTAGATAATGCCGAAAAACTGATTTTGGTTATTTTTACTTCCTTGTACGAAGTAAAGGAAGTATTGTAATCGCGAAAAATTTCGGTTTTGAGATTTCAACGGAAATATCCATTTTGACCATCCCTGAATCCATTCTGACTAATTTCGTCGTGACGTCTGTAAACGGTAAGCCGCAGAAAGTTGAAATTTTGTATTTAGGACTTCTATAACATCTAGTTGTGCACCTCCCTTTTTGGTCATTACATAATTTCCAGAAATGGTACTTTATTTGAAGCCTATAATAGATTTTAATGAAAAACTATATTAAAATGTAATCCAAAACTTTAAAATTTGGTAAATAAGACTTTTATATCAATTAGAATAACATAGCAGATTTTGGTTAAAACAGACTAACCGGAAGTGATATATATCCTGAAGTTGTTAACAGTTTTTCTTGAATAAAATGGTTTCATTTTGATTTTAGAAATAAATGCTTCTAATAAGAGGTTTAGAGAATTAAATTCTGCGTCTAGCACATCAAGTATTATTAAATTAGCCCTTTTTATAAGCGAGATATGTAAATTTAAAACTTATATACTTTTTGGTTTTTGTAATGAAGCTTGCTATGGATTAGGACAAAAAATAACAAAAAAATAAAAAATAGATGTTAATGTCAAATTACGTCAAACACGTGCAATTTTATAATTGGGTCTATACTTCATCTTCATATTGGTCTTGCGTACAAGGAAGTCGTGTGGTGTCCACATCAGATTTTTTCCTTTTTAATATAACTCGTAAACTTCAGTTACCGAGAAAGATGTTTCAAATGAAAATGTTACAATATTATATTGTGTATCCAGTGACGTACAAAAATATATTTTCTTTTGGTAAATTTTCAAGATATAGTACAAACTACAATTTTTACCTCCCGCTACCCTCGGTAAGGGAGGTATAGGGATCGTGCTAAAAATCGCATATCGAGATTTTGGTAAATGACCACGTTTTAAGGTCCCTAGAATCCAATTTTAACATTTTCACGATGATGTCTATGTGTATGTCTGTGTGTATGTGTGTGTGGATCCTCCACTCTAACTCAAATACTATCATTCAGAAAATTTTGAAACCTTGTATTTCGAACTTTTTCTGTACTAGAAAGAGCCCATTAGATTTTGTTGTAAATCGGATAACCGGAAATGGCACTTTACTAGAAGCTCAAAATAGTTTTTCTTCGAAATGTTAATATAAAAATTAAAGATTATTAAATTTTCTATAGATTTGCATTAATACTTTCTCTATATATTTACTGGATAAATATATAAAATTATATATAATTTAAATCCCAGAGCGTACGCTTTAAACAAACAAAATGCAGTTATTCAAATGTATATAACTGACAATCATTTCAAAATAATATTATTAACGTTTTAAAAAGGAAAAGTAAATAGAACAATAGAAAAGGAATTCATTACAGTAAATAAGTAAATATGTAGGTATGTATTTATATTAATAAAAATTAACGATTCACAAAAATATTTGAGCAAATCCTCATTTTTGGATTAGTGAATTCTATTCTATCCCGGTATTTAAAATTTAATCTTCATTTTATTATAGCTCCGGTGGCTCAATGGTTAGAGCAACGCCTCATGTCGTGAGTGCCCTCGGGGCTCTGGGTTCGAATACCACTAAAGAATGCATGTGTGTGAATGTGAACCCACTCTGTAATTGGGATTTAATCCTGTTGAGGGGGAGGAGGGATTAGACTATATTTTAAGAAATAAACTGTCAAAATTAGAGTAAAATTCGCTAATCCAAAAATAAGGATTAACTTAATCTTTTTTTGTGACTCGGGCTGTAAATGGCGGGAGGTATTGTGTTGGCCACACCAGATTTTTTTAAATGGAATGCATGTTTGATTTTTACCCTATAAATGTTCTCATTTTTTTCTCTTTTAATATAATGTTATGCTATAATACTCCAAATAAAAAATGCGTAGAATTAATTTTTGTATAACTGTTATTTGAAATATTTTACTCTAAAATAATCTATAAACGATTGACAGAACTAAAACAACGCTAGTCACTAGCGAGGACTATCAAGTTAGACTGGTAGGGCTGTACACTAACGCCCACTTTCAAAATTTCTTCGTATAGAACTTTATCTAAATTAAAAGAACTAATTGTTATTATTATAATCCCCTGTTTGATTACAACAAATTCAACTCCAACACTATTTCTCTATCTTAACGACATCTTTGCAATATTCTACCGATCGTTATCAATACTACGTGTAATCAGTGTTGGGTTAGAGAACATAGATTTCGATCCTTAATGTCTAATTCCTGGCGCTTTAACCTGAACACTGTTATCATGCGATCCTCGAAAGATAGGCTGTAATTAGACAAGTCAGGACTTAGGACATCTGCTGGTACCGACCGAGATACCAGTAGATGAATTGGAAGGAACAGGATACCAGGATACGAGTAGATGAGCAGAGTTTATAAATTCAATACGAGATGAATGATATAGTTATTGTAGTCCTAAAAGAGAATAACAGGGAGTATGGATAACCTAGATTTAAATTTTGGGGTAACTTTCTAAAATTATATGGACCAGTTTACAAATCAGATATAATTAAATTTTAACATGTTCATATTCACAAAACCAAAGTAACATTTGTTAGATAAATACTTCTATAAAACTCAATTTAAATTAACAAAGGCAGTTGGTAAATACGAATAACTGTTTCCGAAGATATTTTATGGATTTGCATACAATGGGGTCATTTCACATTTTCTGATTTATTTTTTTCTTGAAAGAATAGGTCAAATTAAATATATAGATGTATGTCAGACACGTTACAAGTCTTTTGAGTCAAATATAAGACTAACGATACGACAGTCGAGCTCTACCGGTTTGGTTTGAAACTATAATTGTTTGGTTTGATATTTATTTAAATACATGGTTTATTTATATACCTTACATTGCACTAGTACTTTTCCAAACATTCTTTTTGGCCACTTTATCCTTGAATAAAATATCTGTTTTATGGGGGGATATTTTTGAATTAAATCTTATAATATACAATCTTGTGCTTTACTGATTTTTCGTTTGCATAACCTAAAACCTACACACAAAAACAAATACACAACATGCTGACGTTTGTGAAGTGGAGCTCATGCGCAGTTGTGATATTCTTTTACTTTAACGGTCTTAAGTTGAATGTTGATCAACTTAAGGTCTTAAAGTAAAATTAAAAGTGTGCATATATATATATATATATATATATATATATATATATATATATATATATATATATATATATATATATATATATAAACACACACTTAACTTTTATAAAGTAGAAGAAAAAGTAAAATAAAAAGTAGGCTGCATAAATCCACCTTAAAGCGTAATCATTTGAACAAAAATTATGTTGTAAATATTTGTCCAATAAAAGTTCAATTTATTTGATCGTCTAAAGCCACCTTAACATGAGTTGTTAAAAGTGGGACGCTTCTGGTGTACGCTTGTTAAAATGTTAAAAAGACATTTTTCCTCATAAAAATTACTTACGAAGTATAGAACATCTTGTTTACCGGAGATGTTTTAAATTTTATACTACTTTTTTTAACCAATCTTGTGCGATCTTTTAAGGGTTTATTTTATCCATAATTTTAACTTTCTGTGAAGTAAAATAACTTGATACTCTTTTATTTTTCTTTTCTTTTTTTCAATCCGAAAAGATCGATTTCTCGGGCCTGACTAAGCTCAAATTTTCCTTACAAGCGGCTAGACTCGGTCCGTAAATAAATAAATTCGGCGTGTCTCGGAATCTGGCTTCAAGTGTCTCCTAATGATTTTAGCAACATTTATTGTTTAGAATGTTCGGAATCATGTTGACTTTTCATTTAATTCTATCATATCAACTAAACTATTATTCACGAAAGATGACTAATCAAGGTCATTTATTCGAAAAAAGAATACACATTACTTTATAGCAATAGCTTAGCAACATTTTGTATTAGAAAGAGAAAGATTATTTGACCTACGTCTGTTTAATTTATGTGGTGTGACAGTTATACGTAAATAGTGGCATTACTTTCTAATACACTATAAATAATAATGACATATGTCGTAGAATTACGGATACCTAATTATCTATTACACTGTCCTCTGTGCTAATATTTACCCAGTGGCGTTGACGTTTAAATCAAATTATTATTCCTTGGTTTATAAGTTAAGTGTATGTTTTTGTATATTGTAAAAACATAAGTGAAGAAAATAAATCTATCAGAAAGGCATTATTTAGAAAGAAACATAATTTTCAGGTGAATTACTCTTATTTTTTCAGTTAAAACGTGTCCATAAACATTTCATGTTGCACGCCTATGCATTCGAAATGTAGTGAAGTTATCTGCAAGTAATATTATATCAGACGGCTCTCAAATGACCTTGAATAGTCATCTTTCGTGAATAATAGTTTATACACTTTTTGGTTTTTGTAATGAAGCTTGCTATGGATTAGGACAAAAAATAACAAAAAATAAAATAAAAAATAGATGCTAATGTCAAATTACGTCAAATACGTGCAATTTTATACTTGGGTCTATACTTCATATTGGTCTTGTGTACAAGGAAGTCGTGTGGTGTCCACATCAGATTTTTTTAACTAATCTTGTGCGATCTTTTAAGGGTTTATTTTATCCATAATTTTAACTTTCTGTGAAGTAAAATAACTTGATACTCTTTTGTTTTTCTTTTCTTTTTTCCAAACCGAAAAGATCGATTTCTCGGGCCTGACTAAGCTCAACATTTCCCTACAATCGGCTAGACTCGGTCCGAAAATAAATAAATTCGGCGCGTCTCGGAATCTGGCTTCAAGTGTCTCCTAATGCTTTTAGCAACATTTATTGTTTAGAATGTTCGGAATCATGTTGACTTTTCATTTAATTCTATCATATCAACTAAACTATTATTCACGAAAGATGACTATTCAAGGTCATTTATTCGAAGAAAGAATACACATCACTTTATAGCAGTAGCTTAGCAACATTTTGTATTAGAAAGAGAAAGATTATTTGACCTACGTCTGTTTTATTTATGTGGTATGACAGTTATACGTAAATAGTAGCATTACTTTCTAACACACTATAAATAATAATGACATATATCATAGAATTACGGGTACCTAATTATCTATTACACTGCCCTCTGTGCTAATATATACCCAGTGTCGTTGACGTTTAAATAAAATTATTATTCCTTGGTTTGTAAGTTAAATCTATGTTTTTGTATTTTGCAAAAACATAAATGAAGAACATAAATCTTTCAGAAAGGCATTATTTAGAAATAAACATAATTTTCAAATGAATTATTCTTATTTTTTCAGTTAAAATGTGTCCATAAATATTTCAGGTTGTACGCCTATGCATACGAAATGTAATGAACTTATCTGCAAGCAATATTATATCAGACGGCTCACAAATGACCTTGAATAGTCATCTTTCGTCAATAATAGTTTAGTAATACGATTGTTAATAAATTCATTATCCTTCTCATCACAATATGGCACCGAGTGTGTCCAATATTCCCGATATGATTGCGGAAGGGGAACCAGAAGTGGTGGTTCCTGCCGCTATGGCAGTCCCGTGACGTCATCAGGCGGGAATTAGTTCTATCAGCATGGGCCACGAGGTGATAACGGCCATACAGGAGATTATTATAGCAAGGAACACAAACTGACACGTTCCTGGAATGGAATTAGTTCAAGAGGCGTAAATGGATGTTATAAAAGGATTGTATATTTGCAAGAAAGAATAGAATGTTCGAGAGGCGTAAATGGACATTATCTGAGATAATGTCTATTAATTTATTTGGTTGAAAGACAGAATAGAGTGAAGGATTTGTTGAAAAAAAATCTGGTGTCGCCAACACAGAACCTCCCGCCATTTACAGCCCGAGTCACAAAAAAGATTAAGTTAATCCTTATTTTGGGATTAGCGAATTTTACTCTAATTTTGACAGTTTATTTCTTAAAATATAGTCTAATCTAATTCAAGTAATTACCTTTTTTTAAACCCCCCAAACAGAATTAAATCCCAATTACAGAGTGGGTTCACATTCACACATACCCATGCCTTAGTGGCATTCGAACCCAGAGCCCCGAGGGCACTCATGACATGAGGCGTTGCTCTAACCATTGAGCCACCGGAGCTATAATAAAATGAAGATTAAATTTTAAATACCGGGATAGAATAGAATTCACTAATCCAAAAATGAGGGATTTGCTTAAACATTTTTGTGAATCGTTAATTTTTATTAATATAAATACGTACCTACATATTTACTTATGCTCGAAACTGTATTGAATTCGTTTTCTATTGTTCTATTTACTTTTTTCTTTTTAAAACGTTACTAATATTATTTTGAAATGATTAGTTCTTTGATAGTGGCATTTATCTGTCAGTTACATACATTTGAATAACTGTGTTTTGTTTGTTTAAAACGCCGGGTCTGGGATTTAAATTATAGATAACCAACTCATCCAGTTTGTCTTGTCTCCCGATTTAATCCTATCTTTTTCCACAATCCGGGAGGATTTCCTGATTTACTCAGCATCAGTAGTTGTCATTAAAGGAAGGAAATGGGTTGAAAGTGCTGATACCGAACTACTAAACGATCACACGAGCACGAGCGCTCATCCAAATGTCGATATGTCCGCAGCCTCAGCTCCCTCGGCATATGTGACACTTATGGCGTTATGGCAAATGTGCGGAAAACCACTGACACCTGCAACTTTTTATATTGATCGTATAATGGTTGGTTCAGATTAGGGATTCACCAAGCCAAGCTACTTGGCTTGAAATTTCAAGCTTTTTTTAATGTTAGGCTTGGCTTGGCTTGGGCTTGATGAACACAGAGCTTGGCTTGGCTTGAAAACTTCAAGCTTTAAATATTTTAGGCTTGGCTTGATTTTCAAGCTTTATCAAGCTTTTTCAAGCCTTTTCAAGCTATTTCAAGCTTTTTCAAGCTTTCAAGCTTTATAAATGCTCATGCGCACAGTAGGTATATAGGTCTTGAAAACCATTAGTACTTGTTCGGTATCAAGATTTTAATATAAATATTCGATGTGAATTAAAATAAATATATCGATATACCGATAAATCCGATATATCGATGTATTGGAATATTGATGTATCAATATATCGATATGTTATGTCGATGTTTCATTGTATCGTAACAATGTATAAATCACGTTTTGTTTTACATAAATTTATTGTGGTACAATTGAAAAATATCTTCTTATGCGTAAAGATTAACAAAACGATACAATAAAATCTATGAAACTTACACGAAGTGTTTTTTCTTTGTAATTATTAAAATATAAAAATATTGAAATGTATATTTTATTCATTTATTTTATTTTTAAGAGTAAACAATCAACATAAATTTATTATCTTTTATTAAATATTTACCCTTCAATTTTTATGTGTCTTTTATTATTTTAGTTGACTGCATCTATTCAAGTAAGCATATGAATTAGTTGGACTTTATTTATTTTAATAAGTAAAATGAATAGGACTTAAGTTCATTTTTACTCGAAATGACCTCCCAACAAACTGTTTGTCATACTATACAGTTCATATTCATCCTGTATAAATAAAAAAAAAAAAATCTGATGTGGCCAACACATAACCTCTCGCCAGATATTTTACCTGGTTGTACGCATAAAACGAAAAATATTTTTAATACAAATACATATATTCATGTCTCACTACAAAATAATTCTCACATATATTTGCAAAATCTATGGGATATTTTAAAATAAATTGTGTACAATACTTACATTTTCTTTATATTCAATATCCTGAAATTTTCTTTTTCTACTTTCCTTTTCTTTTTCTTTATATTCGTCATTTTTTCGCAAATTCCTTTTATATTCTTTTTTACGTATATCTTTTGCGTTGTTGACTTTTTTTTATTTTCATAATCTTCATAATAATATACAAATATTTTTGACAGAGGCATACAAATATTTTTGACAGTGACATTTATATGTCAATTACAAACATTTGAATTTCTTGCCTTGTAGTAGTTTGATCTGAGATTTTTTACATCAAATTATTTTATATGCCTTTCTTTATCTCTAAATCTATAGAAGATATAATAATGAATTTACATTTATCGAATAATGAATTTAACGTTCTTTAATATAAGTATTTACATAAATTTTCGATAAATAATATGTAGACGATTTTTTTCTTGTAACTACTACTTCCGGTTGTCCAATTGTTACCAAAACTGACTGGACTCTTCCCATTATTGTTAGATTGAGGAATCCGTAGTTAAAAATGTCTTAAGTCTCATAGTATTTGAGATATAGTGAATCCAACATCCACACACACACACACACACACACACATCCCCACACACACACACACACACACACACACACACACACACACACACACACACACACACACACACATACGGACATCATCGTAAAAATGTTATAATCGGATACTAGGGACCTTAAAACGTGCTTATTCATTAAAATCTGGATATGCGATTTTTAGCATGAATACAATACCTCTCTTAGCGAGAGGTAAAAAACTCAAGACTCCAAACACACAACAACAGTGTTCAAATAAATACACAAATATTTTGGAATGTACAATGGGATGAAAATAACCTGAGACTTTTATACCTACTTCAAATACATCTGGAAATCATAAAACCCTATAGACGGAAATTTCCCCGAAATTTTGTTTGTTCGTGACAAATACCTACTCGCCTCTTATGAAATTTCTATTGATTTTTGAGTACTAAGTTAAATACATAAATATAATTACAGTAATCATGTGCAAATTCAAATAATACACAAGGAAATACCCTCAACGATACGAATATGTCGTTATTACCGAAATTTGTGAAACTTTTTCAACATCTTATAAATTTATTTTGTATACTTGATTGTGTGCGCGTTCTACAATGTGCGACAAGTTGGTTCAGATTGAGAAAATAAGTGGTCTTTGCATAATAAGAATGATGAAGAGTATAGTTTCCTATTTACAAAGTTTTGTAGCTTACTAGACTGGCAGGTAATGAAGGCTGGTCCTTTTGGAAACTTCAATTCTTAGAAGTTCGCAAAAATGTGCCGAAGCAATGAGAAAGTACGTTACCACCATAAAATTACGGATTTGTCGGCTTCGACAACATTTCTGAAGAAAAGCTTGAAAAAGCTTGTTTTCAACCAAGCTACTTGACAGTCGAAGGCTTGGTTTGGCTTGAAAATTCAAGCTTTTTTAAATGTTAGGCTTGGTTTGGCTTGGGCTTGGTGGAACAGAAGCTTGGCTTGGCTTGAAAAGTCAAGCTTTTTTGAACGGCAGGCTTGGCTTGATTTTCAAGCTTTTTCAAACCAAGCCAAGCCAAGCTTTCAAGCTTCAAGCCAAGCCCGTGAAACCCTAGTTCAGATACGTTTGAAATGGATATTCTTTCAAATTTGAATAGTTTTAACCTAAATTAATTTATTAATAGTTTAATTGTTGCCATATTCTAAAAAAAAATTAGCTAAATTTACGTGCATAGAAATCGACAACTTTGCAGTTTTGAATTTAATTGTTTCCATTTTTCGGAAACTAAGTGCAAATTAAGTTGTTATTTGTTTATAAGGCATTAAAGTATTAGATTTAGAGCAGAGGCTGACAGCCGAGGCTATGCATGCTGCCGAAGCTCTATTTCTGTGTTAAGTGACGTGAACTTTAAACAGATTATTTTTTTGGTGATTAAAAATTAATATCAATTTAGTGTTTATTGTTAATACCTATTTTGAAAGTTATCGCCAGCAAATTATGTTGCTATGTGTTGGTTGAAATAAAAAAAAAAAATTGTGCAACCGGACGCGAAGTAAGCATTTTGCAGCCGCAATACAGGCCGCGGTATTGAATTTCGCGACCGTTAATTTCGCGGCCGTTGTCATGGTAGCGGCCGCGAAATTCGGTAAACAATCACTTTCACACTTGAGAATTGCATGGTTTTGTTTATCAAATGTTAATCCCATAACCACCTTGAAAGCTAACTTTCTATTTATAATGAAACTGTTGAAAATTAATAAAATTTGTAATTACATATTTTTTACGGTTACACAAAAAATATTGTGTATACCTTGTCCACGAAATCCTTTAGCGCCCTCGAGATTGTCTTACCTCGGCTGCAAGCGGCCTCGGTGACAATTTTTTCTCTCGGTACGCTAAAGAGTGATTTCGCTGCCTTGATATACAAATTACTATTTACTGCCTAGGCCCATTTTACAGACTGTTAGCTGTCAAGAAAATCGCAGTTTCAATGTCAATCGGAAAAAAATCTGATGTGGCCAGCACATTACCTTCCGCCAGTTATGAGGCATTTACGAAAATTCTACCGGTGAACTGTTACCGGTAAACAGCTGTTTATCAGGTTATAGCTACTGGACTTGATATTTTAAGAACGCAAGTGGTAAACAGGGGTAGATCCATAACCTATTAAAAAATTTGAAAATTTGAAACAGGTTAGAAATTAAATGTAGTTAACAAACTGAGCAGAGTGCTACATTGAAAACATTTTCAATTTTAACGCGCGCGCTTAGCTTTGCGTCACTACCTTTTTTTGAGATTAGATTTTGCATGAATCCGGTAGATGAATCTGGTAGATATTGTACAATTTTAGAACACGGTAACATTTTACCACTCGTGTTTTCGAACACAGTCGGTAGATGCAGTATCTTCTGGTAGAAATTTCGTAAATGCCTATGTATTTTCTATAAAATCCATACAGAAAATTCCATGCAAAAGATTCTAAATTTCTTGTATGTACATTACCTTTTGACAGTTGTATGTATTTTATACAAATTCCATACAGAAAGTTTCGAGCAAAAAGATCCTATATTTCGAGTAAAATTATAACAGAAATATTCTATGAATATGTCAATTGACACTGACATTTTTCAGTCAGAATTTTCTTATTGTTGTAGCTGTTTCTAGCATAGCTACCTAATTTATGAAATTTAATTTCTTTATAATTTTATAACTCTATATCCATTTAATATGAAGTATAAAATGTAGTCAAATCGTATAGAGAATACAAAGTTCCTAAATATTTATAATAACATTAAATGTGAAAAAATGATATTTAACATCGTTTTTTCAAGAAAAACTGTTAAAATCTTCAAATGAGTGTACTTCCGGTTTACCAATTATAATCAAAATCTAATCAGCTCTTCATATGGATGCAACGAAGAGGAATAGGAAAGAATTATAAATTTTTGGAATTGTAGTTTTAGAGTTATCGTAGACGAAAATTTTGTTACACGCACACAAACGCACACACGCACACGCACACACACGCACGCACGCACACACACACATACATCATGTAAAAGTAGTAAAATCGTATTCTAGGGACATTAAAACGTGCTTATTCATTAAAAACTTACCACCGAATATTTTGACCAAAGACAATACCTTCCTTACCTAAAGGTGACGGAAGGTAAAAATTTATGTTCTTTAAAGATTTAATACGCTTTTTTGCACGATTATTTTTTTAATGTTTACCGATAGGTTTCCAAGGCAGTAAGGTTTATTTATAAATTAGGTGGAGGCTGTAATTAAATAAAAACAATGATCAAAGGATTCGATCTTACTATAAAAATGACAACCAAGAATTTTTAATATCTCAAAATAATTTTCAAATCTTATTTATTTTTTTAATTTTGTGCGTCGGTCGTTCAAAAATCGTAAACAGTTAGGATGCACTTACTGCTCTTAATAAATAACTATAACATGAGCATAAATTAATTGGAATTCCTTCGTATTCTCAAATGTCTACGGCCCGCTTTTTAATTAACACCCCGTATGTAATCAACGACAACAAAAAAAAAATATCTGATGTGGCCAACACATAACCTCTCGCCAGATATTTTACCTGGTTGTACGCATAAAACGAAAAATATTTTTTTGTGCAACCGGACGCGAAATAAGCATTTCGCAGCCGCAATATAGGCCGCGAAATTGGATTTCGCGGCCGTTGTCATGGTAGCGGCCGCGAAATTAGGTAAACAATCACTTTGACACTTGAGAATTGCATGGTTTTGTTTATCAAATGTTAATCCCATAGCCACCGTGAAAGCTAACTTTCTATTTATATTGAAACTGTTTAAAATTAATAAAATTTGTAATTACCTATTTTTTTACGGTCGCACAAAAAATATTGTGTACACCTTGTCCGCGAAATCCTTTAGCGCCCTCGAGATTGTCTTGCCTCGGCCGCGAGCGGCCTCGGCGACAATTTTTCTCTCGGTACGCTAAAGAGTCATTTCGCGGCCTTGATATACAAATAACTATTAAATACAAATACAAATATTCATGTCTCACTACAAAATAATTATTTTAATATAAATTATGTACAATACATACATTTTCTTTATATTCAATATCCTGAATTTTTTTTCTACTTTCCTTTTCTTTTTCTTTTATTCGTCATTTTTTCGCAAATTCCTTTTATATTCTTTTGTAGGTATATTCTTTTGCGTTGTTGACTTTTTATTTATTTTCATAATCTTCATAATGATGTACGAATATTTTTGACAGTGGCATACAAATATTTTTGACAGTGACATTTATGTGTGAATTACAAACATTTGAATTTCTTGCCTTGAAGTACTTTGATCTAAGAATTTTTACATCAAATTATTTTATATGCATTTCTTTATCTCTGAATCTATAGCAGATATAATAATGAATTTATATTTATCGAATAAAGAATTTAACGTTCTTTAATATAAGTATTTACATAAATTTTCGATAAATAATATTTAGATGATTTTTTTCTTGTAACTACTACTTCCGGTTGTCCAATTGTTACCAAAACTGACTCGACTCTTCCCATTATTGTTAGATTGAGGAATCCGTAGTTAAAAATGTCTTAAGTCTTATAGTATTTGAGATATATAGTGAATCCAACATCCACACACATACACACACACACACACACACACACACACACTCACACACACGCGCACGCACACATACACACACAAACACAAACACACATACACACACATACGGACATCATCGTAAAAATGTTATAATCGGATTCTAGGGACCTTAAAACGTGCTTATTCATTAAAATCTGAATATGCGATTTTTAGCATGAATACAATACCTCTCTTAGCTACTAAAACCTTGTATCTTTCCATCACTATGTTCAATAATTTCTCGCTACATTTACCCCCTCGACTCTCCGCCATCCACCCACAAACTTGTAACGAAGGGCAGTAATCCACCCTTGCTAGGGCGTTTATCTGCATGTTTGCGTGATGCGGTTTCCTTTCACCTCCCTTGTCATCTGGCATGTGTGTCGTACGACACACGTGTTTGTGTATGTGGGTTTGGCACCGCTTACGCGATGAGTAATGTGCGCAGTGTTTATATTTACAGAAGAATTCGACTACAACACTCTTGCTTAATGAGACTGCATAGTTTCCTTACTAGTGTTTGTGTTGTAGCGATATAATGCCAATTTCAAAGATGAAGTTTCTTGGACTATTTGGGAGTCATTTCAACATTATTATTCAAGAAGTTTATTATTTATTAAACACCAAAACTGAAGATGAATAAAGAACATAAATGGAGGGGTGGTTCAATAAGTTATAACAAATTCGACATTAAGCGATATACAGGCTGACACTCAAATCGAGCCACTCAAAAAACATTTTTATATATAATTATTTTTTTATTTTTTTTAATATACTGGGTGTCTACTTTTTTTTGTTGACCATAGGAAATACATTGGTAAAATTTTCATATTGTTACAAATTCTGCCCTATTAATTTTAGAACAAATGTATACATACAAAAATTGTTCAGAAATAAAATCTTCATCTAGAAAGTCCAAAATTATTGTTTGCATGCGTTTCGTTTGTGAAAGAGAGACAAAATAAAAGTAATAATAGGGGATTCCACAATATTTTTTTTAATAATTTCATTTGAGCGTATAAGTAAAAGTAAAAGTAAGACTGTCGGTGAAAATCCGTAATCAATAATAATTCCTCCGTGACTTCTAAAATATTCTCTCACGGAGTGACTAATGTTGTACATTAGTTATTTCAAATAACCATAGTAACAAGTATATTATGAGTCAGTGTTGAATAAAAATATAGAATCTTAAAAAATAACTTATTATTTAAACAATTGATTAAAATATTTCTCAATATTATATCTACTGTGTGCACGACGTGTCTGATATCATGGCTTACGGGCCTATTCTGTAACTGAGTTGTTAATTTTTAACAACTGGTTAAAAATTTTATCCAATAGATATTAAGATTTTCAAGTATTCTATTAAACGGTGGCTACGATCTTCAAGATGTTTTGTTTAAAACTGCATTATGAAATTATGTTCTTTCATTATTAAAAAATAAACTTTATCTATTAGCAATACTTTTTATTTTATTTGCCTCCAAAAAAGGAAGTTTCTAAACCCAACATGTACAACAAATAATGAACTTGGAAATAAGAACTAGGTTTCAATTTGATAGATTTGAGAAAAACGGTACGATATTAATAATACTTTTTCATCTTAGATAGGAAATAATATTCCAGCTTCCATCAAACATTTATCCTGCACTCTCCTTTAGTCTTATTATGATTCCTGCAGAGTTTGGTCACCCCGTCTAGACACCGAAGGTGTTTTAATTATTCCTTACTACCTCAGGGCATTGGCATTGACTAGAGACTAGACCATAATGTTTTTTGTCCCTCTCTGTCTATTAATGAGCGTGCCAAGTATAGATGACTCATTCGTTTTGATTCGCATCTATATGCACCCTTACCAACCCCTATAGGCTGATACGTTTGCATTGTAATTATATTATTATCAGCCGTAAATCAATAGAGGTGATAAAGCAGAAATCTTATACGGAGATTATACTGAAAGTTGGGAGTGGGTAATGGATAGACTGAGTAATAAATGGCATGTGATATAGGATAAATAAATGTTGTATTTGGAAAAGATTTTGGGATTACAGCCAGATGGTTACGATAATGTAAGCTATACGCTAACCTTATATATATATATATATATATATATATATATATATATATATATATATATATATATATATGTAAGTTTCTAACTTTATTCTAGTTTGAAACTATAACTATGGTTGATAGGAATTATGTTAAATAATTCAGGTCCAGACACAAGTTGATGTAGTAAAGAACTGTAATTAATAACAATAACTATAGATTTACAAAACTATAATATTAAGTCTAAAATAACATTCAATATATAATTACCTGAATCAACAATTATGTCGGCTTAGGGATCTATGATCCAATATAACAATTATAACATAATAAACATATTTACATTGATAATTTAAGTCTTTCGTATTACATGCGGATGTCTTTCTTCAGCGCTTGTAGCTGACTGACTCCAATGCGGACGAGCGGGCAGCGGGCGAGGCATGGCAAAAGTAGTCATGACGGTTTGCTCCGACTCCGTAGCGGCGTGTTTGAGTACGAGTCGTACAGGCGGCTAAGTTTGTGTGAAGACAGCGACAAACTTACATACATATATATATATATATATATATATATATATATATATATATATATATATATATATATATATATATATATACAGGATGTTCCGCGACTCAACCGACAAACTTATACCATATATTCCGGGGGTCATTACGATCAAAAAATGTTGTATGATCTATAGGTGAATTCCTCTTTCTTTCGGAGATATCGAAGGAATTAAAGAAAATGATAAAAGAAAATTTATTCATCAGTGGATAGCTAATTAACACAAAATTACAGCAACTGTTCAAAATGAGAACCGCCATTTTCTAAACATACAGCTATCCTTCGAGTCATAGAATGTTACCAGTTAATTACTGCCAATTAATTCTTTGGAGAATTAGTAGCTTCATCTATACGGTCAGTCAACTCTTCGCGTGTATCTGGTTTACCATTACTATACACACGAGATTTGAGGCAACCTTACAGAAAAAATCTAAAGGCGACAAGTCAGGTGACCGAGCTGGTCAATGTACAGGATCACCTCGTCCTATCCACCTTTCCGGAAAATTTTTATTGAGAAACACCGTCACTTGTCTCCCAAAATGTGGTGGTGCCCCCTTCGATATCTCCGAAATAAAGAGGAATTCACCTATAGGTCATATAACATTTTATGATCGTAATGACCCCCGGAATATAAGGTATAAGTTTGTCGGTCGAGTTGCGGAACATCCTATATATATATATATATATATATATATATATATATATATATATATATATATATATATATATATATACAGGATATCTTAGGCCGACCGACACATGAGAGATTAAGATGTGAAATTGTGAATAGTATCTCCCCAGTATAAGATTTCGAATGACGAGATTGGTGCGCTACGCACACCTTTGCTAGTTTGCGTTTTCAAACTTTATTTATGGAATTATTAATTTGAAGACTTGATTTCCTTGTTATAAAAGCCTTGAGGAATGGCGCTTAACCAAAATTAAATCCATTTACTTCTTTATAACAAACATTTTCAGTGTTAAAAAGTTGGAAAAAATGCAATTTTTCATCATGATAAAAAATTATTTAATTTATATTTTTTTAACAAATTTTCGACAAAGTATGAACCTTTATCTTTCAAATGTATTTAGAAAAAATACTTAATGTTTAGAATTAAACTTAAAAAAAGCTAACCAATAAGCATCTATAATCACAGATTTGTTACATTGAAATGTGGTGCCACCACTCGGCAATCCCTTGCAATCAACAAGTTCCGCCCATAAGCCTCTGGGAGCATGACATTTAGATAGATTTCTTAGATTTTCAATTCCTAGACCACGTTTAAAAAATTATAAAATATTTTTCCCATTTCGATTTTTTATATTTATAATTAAATATTAGATTTCAGTAAATAAATAAACACAATTTATTTTTTTCATTTTTTTTTTTGAAATTTTGAATTTAGTATACTTATTGTAGGATATTAATTCTACGAATTACAGTCCAAATTAGTAAATTTAAATGTGTAATATTAGAAAAAATTAAGAAAATTTGTAGAATTTCCTGGATTACTGTTCGTATACTGGACAAAATGGTTACTAAGTAACAGTACAAATAGCATAATGGTAGCGTTTGCGCTTGGTAATAAACAAAACGCGTAGAAAATGGATTCGGAACCAGCCAACAGCAAAATTTAATTTTTTTATTTTTACTTTTCAAAATAATTTTTATTATTAATATGTTTTTAATCTTTTATTAATTTTTAATAAAATATAAACATTATTTAAAGAACAAATTATGCGTATTTTATAAAATCTAAATCACATTGATTACAATATAGTTAAATAATTACAATAAATATTTATAATAAAAAATAACGTATCCAGGTCGCGAATCTGGGGAACCGGGTTCGATCCCGATCGACGCCTAATATTTATAATTTTAAATGGCAAAAAATTGACCTCTGCACTCTCTACGCCAGCAATGAGTGCCCGTGAGGTGACGCCTAGTAAGCGCCCGCATGGTGAAAATATTTCATCATTGCCGATATACAAAGTATATTTTATGTTTGAAGCTGTCATCGGCCTTCTTAAGGGATGGTTATTAAGGAATTGATGACAAATGACCAAGATGTTTGTTAACAAAATTATGTAAAATTAAAATTTGAACATCTCGTCCAACACAGCCATTGATGGGGGCCACGCATCGACAAAGTGTTACCTTTGATTATATACTACTATATAATCAAAGGTGTTACTAAACATTGTGATCCAATAAGGGTGTTACTCGCAAACATCACGTTACCAATGATTTTACACAAGTACGAAGGGATGTGTGTCCCAGATTTTCTAAATATTCTCTGTTCGGTGTGTTATGAGCAAAACAATCCCATATAGAATTAAAAATATGTAAGCAGACCAATAGGTTTTTTAAAATAATTTAATGCTGAAGATGGGAGAAATTGTTCCCCGAAACGTCCAAATAAACTGTATGTGTTAACTATACATAAATTCCTTAATAACCATCCCTTAAGAAGGCCGATGACAGCTTCAAACATAAATTATAAAGCACGAAGGATCTCCAGTTCTCATCTATAAAATAGATATACAAAGTAGATTGGCACACCCAGCAGTGGGCAATAAGCCGTGATGATTTATTTATTTATTTAACAATAAAAATTATTTTGAAAAGTAAAAAATAAATTTTGCTGCTGGCTGGTTCCGAACCCAGTCTCTCAGAGTTTTGTTTATTACCAGGCGCATATCTACAAATTTCTTTATTTTTTCTGATATTATATGTTTAAATTTACTATTTGGACTGTAATTCGTAGAATTAGTATTCCCCAATAAGTACACGAATTTTCAACTTATATTTTCCACTGGGGAGATACTATACCTCCTATGTCTCGATCGGCTAAGATACCCGATATATATATATATATATATATATATATATATATATATATATATATATATATATATATATATATATATATAACAAATCTTCTACAAAGTTGTCTAATTTATTGTTAATTAATTCAATTTAACATATGGAAAATAAATTCTGTATCCTTTTGTAACTATTTCCATCATAATATTCATTTAGATAGGCTCCTCATTCGAATAAACATTTATTATTTAATTTATTTCTTTTTCATAAGCCAAATTGACGTTTGACGTTTAAAAATAATTAAGGAAAACCAGAAAAAAGAAAACAAGTGTCAGGGCCATAGCTACTAATAAACCGAAATATTAAAATTTCTTTTTAAAATTGTGAAGAAACTAGAAACATAATAAAATAAATAACTTCGCGGTCTAGAGTTTTTGCCGTAAAATAGACAGGAGAGCAGGAAATTGCAAAAAAAAAATTAAAATCCCATATTAATCCCTATGTTCGCACCTTGGCGTCAACACCGATGTATATTTGAAACTAGCCGAAAGAAATTTGTAGAAATGTCTCACCATTTGCGTTGATTTTATAATTTGTTAGTTGAAAATGTTAACCGGCCGAAATATTATGGGTCTAAGCTCTTATTTATTTATTTAAAAAAAAATTAAATAAATATAATAATAAATAAATGTATCGCATTTTGTAATGGCGAAAAGTTATAATGCTGGCTATATTTTTATTACTATGGACATATCGCTTTAGACATACAACCCAGGCTGGTGGCGAATTATTAATGGCAATATAAATCAAAATTTTTAAAATTATTTTGGCGGTACGTGAATGAATCATTTTGGCTAGTTAAATTTTCAAGCCTGCCAAAATTAACAAAACATAATCGCTGTTTTGACAGGGCTGTAAATTCTCTATTGCACCTGTTATTCCAAACTGTTATTATTTTATAAAATGATGTTTTCTCTTTAAAATATACTAGTGCATATAAAACATAGCTGTTTTATGCCTAGAGTAAATATATACTAACATGCTAAAATAAAATAAACGAAATGCAAATTGTATTATTCTCGCTCGCTATGTTTGTGAAAATGCAAGGTAGAAAAAATTACATCATTGTTGGCATATTTTATGGATGTAATTACATTTTGCTTTATATTACTTTAATTAATTGGATGAAATGTGAAGTATGCAATGAATAACAAACTTTTTTTATTATTCTGCCTACAAAATACATAAATATTAATTTCGAGGATAAATGAAAAGAACTAAATTGAAATTGAAGACCGGTTCAAAGAGGAAGCTGCTCCATTTTTACAAATTTCTGAGGAGGAGCTAAAAACTGTATTGATAATTTTTTAGATTTTCTGAAAATTGTCTAGTGTAGTTAAGCAAACAATATGTTACATATCAAAGTTTCACTTTTTAATAATTAAATTGTTAAAGTTCAGCATTTAAAAAAATCTGATGTGGCCAGTACATAACCTCTCGCCAGATATTTTACCTGGTTGTACGCATAAAACGAAAAATATTTTTAAATACAAATACATATATTCATGTCTCACTACAAAATAATTCTCACATATATTTGCAAAATCTAAGGGCTATTTTAATATAAATTATGTACAATACATACATTTTCTTCATATTCAATGTCCTGAAATTTTCTTTTTCTACTTTCCTTTTCTTTTTCTTTATATTCGTCATTTTTTCGCAAATTCCTTTTATATTCTTTTTTACGTATATTCTTTTACGTTCTTGATTTTTTTTATTTTTATAATCTTCATAATGATGTACAAATATTTTTGACAGTGGCATACAAATATTTTTGACAGTGACATTTATGTGTCAATTACAAACATTTGAATTTCTTGCCTTCAAGTAGTTTGATCTGAGAATTTTTACATCAAATTATTTTATATGCATTTTTTTATCTCTAAATCTATAGAAGATATAATAATGAATTTATATTTATCGAATAAAGAATTTAACGTTCTTTAATATAAGTATCAACATAAATTTTCGATAAATAATATTTAGATGATTTTTTTATTGTAACTACTACTTCCGGTTGTCCAATTGTTACCAAAACTTAATCAACTCTTTCCATTATTGTTAGACTGAGGAATCCGTAGTTAAAAATGTCTTTAGTCTTATAGTATTTGTGAAATCGTGGATCCAACATCGACACACACATATCCACAGTGTGTGTGTACTAGGGCTGTGCGATCTTAGAAATTTGAAATCGATTTTCGATCGATTTGATCGATCAACAGCGAAATATCAATATTTTTTAATATGAAATCAAAATAATATATCAAAAAAATCGATCTTAATAAATGATCAAAAATCGATTTTAATAAAGAATCAAAACATCGATTTTAATAATAGATCAAAAAACAATCGTAAGATCGATTTTTATTGATATGAAATTTCTACTACGAATATGCACATTAAATTACTAAAAAATACACCTAATGTGCGTGAAACGCCCATCTATTTTGGAATATGTTTTTAAAAATCCAATTTTTCAAAATCCAGAATATCGATATCTTTTAGATAGATTGATTTTCCGGGATTAGGAAGAATGTTTTTTACTTGATCGATCTTTTTGAGAATTTTTTTTTCAATTGATCAATCTATTTTAAAAAATCGATTTTTCAATTAATCGATCTTTTCGATAAATCGATTTTTTCGATTAATCGATCTTTTCAAAATAAAAGATCAATCCGATTTTTACAAATAAAGATCGTTCAAGATCGATCAATCGATCTTTTTCGCAGCCCTAGTGTGTACACATACACGGACATCATCGTAAAAATGTTATAATCGGATTCTAGGGACCTTAAAACGTGTTTATTCACTAAAATCTGGATATTCGATTTTTAGCATGAATTCAATACCTCTCTTAGCGAGAGGTAAAAAATAAACAAGTTTTTCCTCTTTGGAACTCGATTCGTGGACATACTGTATATTTCATTTAAAATTATAATTTGATTTTACGAAATAAAGTTCTTAACTTGCTCTAAGGTTATTATTTTTTAAAATGTGTTACTAAATACGAATATGAAGATGACGATTATCGTTAAGTAGCATACCGAATTTCATAATAACGATTTTGTTATGATAACGATTCGTTAAGCGAATATTTTACAGAATCGGCCTATAAGTACAATAATTTTAAACAGTTATTGACCTTTCATTTGAAATTAGTTGCAAAACTTAAATTATTTGAAACTTGTAAATCTTTAAATTTAAAAGATCGTTGTAAGTAAAAAAAGAATTTAACAATAGAGCATTTTCAGTTTTAAATATAAAAGTAACAGAACACCCATCACATTCACCTGATTAGGCATTGTGCGACTAAGGTAAAAGTGTGTTATTGATGAACGCAACTATTTTGACCATTTTTAAAATAAAATTAGAAAACATAACGTATGAACCAATAACTCTTGCGTGACCGTCGAATTACAATTTTTTTCCTGATTGTGTGATAAAAGCTCGAATAAAAGGTTCTGAAACTGTTTACTGCCGCGCCCAAACACTTTACACTGACGTAGCAGTAAACCGTAAACGCAAAATAGCGAAACAAAACAGTCCTAAACGCCTACGTCACAGTCACAGAACCTCGTATTTACCCTGTTTAATTAAATATATGTTAAATTTCATAACCAAATATTAATTTATTTAATGTATTCTAAGTTTATTTTCCCAACGTCACGATTCTTCCGCGAATGAAATATTCTCCGAAGTAGATATCTAATTTGTGAAACGAAATTATTAAATCAATTTTCCTAAATGAAATTTCTGAAGTAGCAGTCCTCAAAAAGAGCAAGAGGTAATATATTTGCGACGTTGTCACTTCTATAGCCGTAACGACCCATAAATTATGAATTCAATGATCTCTTGTATTATGTTTTCTCACGATAAAGCTTCTATTAAATCTCAAGAAAATCCATTTAACACATTCCAGATAAAGCGAAATGAAATTATTATCGCATTTTAATATTTAAAATTTTTTAAATACCTTCACCGCTTTTTAAATTTAAAATAAGCGTAAAATTAAATTACGCTGAATGAAAAAATGATATTTAGCGTGGAGTTATATTTGGTTCGCGTAAATATTTTCATATTTGTTTCATGTTTCATTCCATTAGTTGGCTAGACACTGCTGCAGTTGAAGTTTGATTTTACAATCATTCATTTGTTGTACTTTTGCAGATATACAATTTGTTTTTGACACATTAGTCATTTCCCTCTGTTTGCATTTTAAAATAATAATATTATTGATTTTGTTTAAAACGATATCCAACAATACAAATTGAAAGTTGTAAATATATTACCGTAGAAGTTATAGATATTACTGAAGGACGTGGCTTAACGGTTAGAACCAATCTGAATGTCTTTTTGACCGACTTTCTAACGGCCTACAGAGCTGAAATTTTCTTCATTTTTACATATTTTCACTTGTGCCAAGTAAAAGATTGCAACTTGTTCTTTGATGTTTCAATTTCAGACCACGTTCATATATAATTATTCACATTCGGAGCGTAATTTGTCGTTTGAAATTCATGTGTTCATAATCCAAAATTATTCAAAATTTAACCTAAATTTAATAACTACTACTCCATTTTACGATTATTCTTAAGATTATATTTATCTAAGAACGAAAATCATTGTAAGAAAGGGTAAATATCACCAATAAATTATAAAAATAACAATGACATTGACAAATATGTGCTTCTAAAATGTCAAACCTACATTTGATGTATTTCGCTATTTTTTGCCTAAAATGAAATTCATACTTCTTGAATTTCACGCACTTAACGTAGACAGAGTGAGCCATAAGATTAACATTATATATATATATATATATATATATATATATATATATATATATATATATATATATATATATATATATATATATATATATATATATATATATATATATATTACATTATTTAATTTTGAAAACATTTCCCTATATTTGATTTGAAAGGAAACTGACCCTTATGTGTACCGTTATAGAAGTTTAGAAATGTACTCAATACCAGGAGGCATTTGAAATGACCTTAGCAAGAGAATTCAGGGAGGTATTTAAAAAAATTGGTACCGCAAATTCGTTTGTTCGTCTTAGGTGTAAGCAACCCTCAAGTCGGAATTACTGTTAGAGGAAATTAAAAATAATCCTATTTCATAGAATTGCCAAACTAAATAGTTTAAAGATCAAAATATTTTGTTATAATCAACATGAACGAAAAATGTTTAAAATATTTTAAACGTACCCCTGTTTTGATAATTCAGATACCCTAGTCGGCCATCTATTTTCATCCAGACATAGTAATGTATTTCTGTGCTTCCTAGTCCAGTATTTAAATGAGTTCATGCAAAATTTCATACCAGAATATTTCGTACAATTCTATCCTTCTTTAGGGTTTCAAAAGAAACCACATCTATTCGTTTCAATGTGGTCTCGGCTTCGCTTAAGTAATTCGGATATTATGGATATTATTACGTAAAATTTTTCTATTTATCTCATCGAATACATAAAATTTAGTGTTCATTTCTATTTCGGCAAGAATAATTGATTTTCCTACCTTATCTGCAGCTGCAGTCTGCTTTACCCGAAAATTTTATTGATTTCCAAGTTCAGTTCACCATAAAGCACTGTAAATATAAAATAAAAATATGTTAAACAATAAAAAATTACACTTTTTATGTTCAATTATTTATGAATGTTTTATATGAATATACCTCACTCATATGTTTCTCCGCCCCCGATGCTACTTATTTGATTATAAATCAAAAACACTAACACTTTTCTTATGTGAAATTTATATCACTACACACGGAATTAAATTCTAAACATGATGTATTATATTGTGCAGTAAATTTTCACATATTTATAACGAATATTTGATAAAAATCCTCACACAAACAACGACATCCGTTTATTGTAAAAACAAAATAAAGACTGAATGACTGGCCACAACCCGCTGTAAATATTCGTTACGAAATACGAGAATCAACAAGCCTACTGCAAGAAAATAATTTTATTTTCTACATATACATATGTACACCTATAATTTTAATATTGGCAATGATTTTAAATATTATAAATAAATAGAATCGATAAATGTAATTGAAAATTGATCGAAATATATTTGTATATTCTACGAGTATAATGTTTTACCTGAAAATTTATTTATAAACAAAGAACCTTTTAGTTTTAGTTGTATAATATGCATATTAATTTAATAACTAAAGCCGAATATCCACACCACTTTTTTTGAAGGGGGGGGGGCTAGTGTTTCGGATTGGTTCTTGATTATAGAATAGTCGAATAAGAGAAGGCAGGAGAAGGCGAATATTTTTTTTATTGTAAAAAAGGGGCGTGGTCGAATTTTATGCTATTTTATTATCACAAATACTATAAATATTGGTATAATATATAAATACTCAAATAGGTGCATTTACAAAACAGATATAGGAAAAAATATACTGGATTTGAACAAAAAAGATAAATGCATAGAAAATTTAATAAAAAAATTCCAGACCCGGACCTTTACTGCAAAAAATCTGATGTGGACACCACACGACTTCCTTGTACGCAAGACCAACATGAAATATAGACTCAATTATAAAATTGCACGTATTTGACGTAATTTGACATTAACATTAATTTTTACCTCCCGCTACCCTTGATAAGGGAGGTATAGGGATCGTGCTAAAAATCGCATATCGACATTTTGGTAAATGGCCACGTTTTAAGGTCCCAAGAATCCAATTGCGTTAAATAAATTCGCGTGTCTATCCACACCACAGCGTCAATTCTGGTTTTGGATTTGCGACAATGTACTCCACATCAGATGATGAAGAGGCAATTTTATTGATTGCTTTAGACTTTTTAGACTAAGTTTCTATTTGTATACCGCTTTAAATCACATACTTATTAATTATTAGGAGAAAGAAAAGAATAGTGGATAAAGTCAAAGAATAAGGATTTCGGAAAATTTCATACACTGATGCCATAACTTCGACAAGATATAACAACGGTTTTATATTTAAATTACAAAAATGTACATATATTCAGTATTCTATTACCACTTCCATCTATTTTTCTGTAAATGTCATAAAGTAATCACTAGCGAATATCTAGCGACGGCGTCAAAAACCGTGCATACAGCGAAAGTTAATAAATCGCTACATTTTCGCGGACGTTTGCGCGATAAATTCGCACCATTCTGGGGTCTGTTATTTGTCGCAGTGTCACAGTATAAGGAAGAGACAGTAGCGACACTTCGAGGCGGCACCTTTGATGTTGTTGTATCAAAATAAATATGGGCGGCCATATTGTATGGGGTGAGCGAAGCCGGCAAATTTGAAATACTGATACAAATACAAGAAATGAGTAGTGCGATGTGGCGATAGTGTTTAGGCAATGCAGAGTTGCTGTCAATAGTTAAGGAATCGGGTAGGTTTTATTTAGATGAAACATTTTACTGTTTATCATAAATTTTTATTAATTGTGCAATAAAATATTTTTTCTTTATTATTTTTTTCAGATTTAACATTTCTGTTTATAAATTTTAAAGAATACAATAACCGCATCCTAAAATACAAATTTACCAAATAATGTTTAGGAAAGTGTTCACATGGATGGTCAAATATTATTCTATTCACATTTGAAACAAAACGTTGAATAATGTTATTTTGCGTAGAAAATGTTTGAAAGTTTTGAATAAAAAAATTTCTAACTTAAATACAAAACTTATAAATAATTCATTTGGCATATATAAACTTCCGAATATCTTTTCCTCAAAAGGCACATCTTCATATTTCTTAAAATAGGAATATAATGAGGTATTGTCCAATTCTTCATGTGCTTTAGCAAATTTATTGCACGTGTCACATGAATGTACATTTAAACATTTTCTCATAGCACATTTACTTCCACCTCTTCTCCTAGCTGTATTTGTTTCCATTTTTAAAAGTGCACAAGTCAAAAAGAAAAAACAAAGTTTGATGGAAATCAAGCAAGGTTATGTTCTCAAACGAAAACAAAACACGCTTCAGTAGCGTAAATAGGAGGGATTAGCCAGGTCCCTTCATCCACCTAGCAAAATTAATATAATACATAGGAGACATTTGAAATTTAACTTTTTGCTAATTTCATTTATTGTTATGTTGAGTAAAAACTTAATTCATTGCTATTATTGATCTAAATATTATATTATTATAAATCTTAAATTTGTTACGCCACTGCTAAGCAAACTAAAAGTTTCCACCCATGTTTTCAGAGGTGAATTTTCGCACATGCGCATAGAAATTTCTGACATGAAATTTAGCAGAGTGTCCCTACTGCCTCTTCCTTATACTGTGGCAGTGTTCTTTCAGTCGACAACAATTTGGAGAAGAGAAAGTTTCGCTACCGCAGCGAATATTTCGCGTTTATTTGCGAGAGCTTTAACATTTAAATATTTTATAAACTAATAAAATATGTACTCCCATGTACTTCCAAAAACATTTCCATTTAATCCAGCACCGTTCTTCTTGTTATACACAACTTAACATAAATATGCAACAGTCCACACATTAAAATGATAAAGTCAGAAGTTTTAGAGGATTTAGCAAGTCAATGAATATTACAATAGTTGATGATTTGCATAAAAATTACCGTGCGGGATGCGACATTACATGGCCAGAGTGCAGTGAGACTTATCTATTACTGGGGAGTGGAGCAGACAGCTCTGATGAGATCGTAACGAAGTCTCATTAAAATATTGCGTGATTTTATGAAAGTTGCAATTGGAGAGGGCTGGCTGACGCGTTGGCTGTGACCGAGGGTTGGACGCGCATGACGCAGACTGAAAGCGTTCAAAGAAAGAATACTTTTTGTGGGATTTTTTAGTGTTTGATCTATGAGAGCTGAGAGCTGAGAGAATTACTGGAACATTCAAAATAATACCACGAATTGACATTTACCATATTTAATACGTAATGTGAAACTTTCCCTTTTAAATAACACGATTGTTTTGAAAACTATGTACGTTTTTCAATATCCCTTGTATTTATTTTTACAAATAATAAAACTTTACATCTACACTTCAAGAAGTATATTTATTTAAACCCAGATTTGCAGCATAAGAAAAACCAGAAAAAATGTTTTCTTTAACACCGGGATAAATAGCTATTTGTGTATTAAGAGCACAAAATGGGATATTGTCGATTGAGAGGTTGTTGCCGCGCGGCATTCTCTCGAAATCGACAAAGTCCATTTGCGCTCGAAACACACAAAAAAAAATGTACACTTTTTACTTACAGTACTACTCAATAGTTTTGCAGTAAAGATAGGAGCATATTCAAATATGACTTGAAGATATTGTTTTTTCAAATAATTAATGCCAATTTTTAAAGGCCCATTCAGAATAAAAAAAAAAATAGCGGTAGTGTAAGAATTAGTGGCATCGTTAGCATAAGAAATTTATAGTTAAAATTATTTCCGTACACAATGAAAAATTATTGAAATTATAGTGCCTAGGAATTTTTAATTATAAATTTGTTTATATAGCGCAACGTCTGAGGCACACCACAAAATGATCCTTATTCTATTGCTCATTTTATCCGATGAAGTCAGAAATCAGATGTCAATAAACGTCAAAACTGTCAAAAATATTATGCGGTAGCGTAGTGGCAACGTAGAAGTTTGGAGTTTGCAAACTCCTACCGCTGCCATTGCCACTGTGCTACTACTAATTTTCTTAATTTTTGGATGTGAACGAATACATTTGCTATAACGCATTCAATATTTTACCCACTGCCACTAATTCTACCGCTACGTTATTTTTACCTTCCGTCACCTTTAGGTAAGGAAGGTATTGTCTTTGGTCAAAAAATTCGGTGGTGAGTTTTTGATGAATAAGCACGTTTTAGGGTCCCTAGAATACGATTTTACTATTTTTACGATGATGTCTGTATGTGTGTGTGTATGTATGTGTGTCCGTGTGTGTGTGTAACAAAATTTTCGTCTACGATAACTTCCATACTACAATTCTAAAAATTATAATTCTTTCGTATTTCTCTTCGTTACATCCATGCGAAGAGCTGATTAGATTTTGGTTAGAATTGGACAACCGGAAGTACCCTCATTTGAAGATTTTAACAGTTTTTCTTGAAAAAACTATGTTAAATATCATTTTTTCACATTTAATGTTATTATAAATATTAAAGAATATTTTATTTTCTATACGATTTGATTGCATTTTATACCTAATATTAAATGGATATAGAGTTAAAAAATTATAAAGAAATTAAATTTCATAAAGTAGCCATAGCTGTGGAAACAGCTACTATATTAAGAAAATTTTGATTGAAAGATGTCAGTGTCAAGGTCAAGTGAAATTGACATAGTGTGTTTGTCTTATAATTTTACTGGAAATAGGTATAGGATCTTTTGCTTTCTGTATGGAACTTGTATAAAATACATACAACTGCTTTAAGGTAATGTACAAGAAATAATAATAATAATAATAATAATAATAATAATAATAATAATAATAAATCTTTTATTTCTGCAGATACATTACACTGTATATAGAAAACGTCACAAAATAATAATTTTCTGTATGAAATTTGCGTACAATACATGCAACTGCCGGAAGGTAATGTACAAGAAATAGAATATTTAATTTAGCAAGGAACTTTCCGTATGAAATTTGTACAAAATACATAGAACTGACGGAAGGTAATGTGCTGGCCACATCAGATTTTTTTTTTGTTGTTAATGATACTTAATGAATATTATATGCTTTTTTGTATAATTTGTTTCAAGTACATTAAACTAGTGCAGTGAAAAAGTGGATGTCCATTAGAAGCGTTCACGCCAAACTTTTGCAGGTGGCAGCACAACTATTCACACAATTTATTTTATATTTAAATTTAATTTGTCGTTATTTTCCATTCTTCTTGAGTTTTTGTAAATAAATGCTCTATTTTATTTTCACAGTAGTGCGGCATTTTGTTTGGTTATGTAATATACCGACAGAACAGTTATATGTCAGATAGACTTGTGAAGGTGGTAAATGTGTAAGTACAGGGCCATTAGTTCCTGACTAAACGTTTCTATTAAGAATGTAGACAAGTGACATTTCTCAACATTGTATAATAGAAATTTGGACAGCGAGCGTTTTTACTACGTTGTCGCGCATGAGCGTCAAAGTGATATTTTGCGTTGACAAAAGAGAATGCAAATGGCTCTAATTTGTTAAGCTTTTCATTTTTAAAATTTTGTTGATTTTTCTACTCCTGGTGATGAAAAAAAAATAGTATATGTGTTACAATAAATGTACATAGTGCGATGATGTGCACATTGCCCGGTAAATATAGAGATTCGCTTAAAATAAAAATAGAAGAAAATTTTTAACTCACGCATGGTTAAATTTCAATTATTTTTGGTTACGCACGCTAATTTTTTTAGTGACTCACGCTCTCGACCAATCACTACGCAAAATTTAAATTATTTTCACGATCACGCGGGTCACGTCGTGACCCATCGTTACCTGACAAAATCACGGCCCGCGCTCACCCCTAGTTAGTTCTTCTCTAATGTCACTGAATATGCAAATATAACTACTTATAATAAAGAGATATTTTGTCGTATTATATTATTAGTTTTCTATGTAAACAAATGCTCTGTGGGAACATGCGCTTCGCAAATTTGCATCCGGTTAGTATGTAGTTCATTCCAGTCGCAGTGAGCTGTGGACAGCGCGATGAAATCTCATATAACTCCCAAAACGCAGCGGCGCCTGTTGAATATTAATGCCTGAAAAATATGAAACGCAGCGCAAAAAGAATATTGACCAGCTCCAACTGCAATTAACATTCTCAACACGCTCTACAACGGGAATAAAGTCATGCCACTTCACTCGGTTACACTCTGCGAGTACTCCAGCTGCAATTTATCGCCACAGATTTTTTTTATTGTTCAACAGTCATATGTCATTTTGGATATATTACTCGTCCCTTATGCGGAATTATTAATTGCAGGATAAATCATTTGTACCACCCGCTTACCTTCGAAATGTATTTTTTTAATTCTCTGAACCTTTTTTGTTTTGTGGTTTTCTGTATTATTATCTTAATGGTACGAATTAAAAAGTTAAAGAAATGATCGCGAACTGCACTCACTCTACAAGATGTCGAGATGAATATCTGAGAAAAATTCAAGACCTACGAGGGTCATTCAATAAGTAAAGAGGCAAATGGCTATAGCTCAAAAACGGTTTATTTCAATCTTTCAAAATTAAGGCTATTTTTCAACGTAATCACCCCCCACAGTTATGCACTTGTCCCATCTTTCTTGCAGCTTCCTAATTCCCTTGGCGAAGAATTCTTTCGATTTACCCCGAAGCCACTTTTGCACCGCTTCCTTAACTTCCTCATTGTTAGCAAATCTTTTTCCACGTAGGGCCTCTTTGAGTGGTCCAAACAGGTAAAAATCAGATGGGGCGAGGTCGGGACTGTAGGCAGGATGAGGTAAGACCTCCCAACCCAATTCTTAAAGCTTATCACGGGTCAGCTGGGCTGTATGAGGGCGGGCGTTATCGTGCTGAAGAATGACTCCTTTTGACAAGAGTCCACGGCGTTTGCTCCTGATAGCTGGTCTAACTTTGTGTTCTAGCATCTCAGAGTAGTATTGGCTATTGACAGTTCGCTGATCTTCAAGGAAATCGCAATAGACTGGATCCTGTGAGTCCCAAAAGATGGTCAGCATCACTTTACCAGCGGAAGGTTGAACCTTGAATTTTTTGCGAACTGGAGAGCTAGTGTATTTCCACTCCATAGTCTGCCTTTTGGTCTCAGGGTCGTAGTGATGGATCCAGACCTCGTCGCAGGTCACTATTCTTTTTAAAAAAGCATCTCCTTCAATCAAACTTCGTTGCTTTAAGTCTTGACTAATGGAAAGCCTTGATTCTTTATGAGCGTCAGTAAGCTGCCTGGAAACCCATCTGGCACACGTTTTTCTGTACTTTAAATTGTTCTGAATGACATTGTGAACAGTTCCAACACTTACTTGAACTTCCTCAGCTATCATTTCAACAGTAATTCTTCTGTTATCACGAATAAGTCCGTCAATCCTCGATTTTAACGAGGGACCAGAAACTTCCACTGGACGTCCACATCGGGGTTCATCACCTACACTTGTTCGGCCACTCTTAAACCGATCAACCCACTTGTAAAAATTCGCACGGTTCATATAATTTTTACCGTACTGTATCAACATTCTAGAAAAAATTTCACTTGGTTTTACACCTTCTGCGACTAAAAATCTAATGACTGAGCACTGCTCTTCTAAGGTGCAATCTTCTAGTGGACTTGCGATGGTGAACTGAAAATTTTGAGGTTATGTTGCCATAAAATGATGAAACAGCTGATCAGAGCATATCCCAAGGTTGCCAACTAACACACCTGAAAAGATTGTACACATTCATTGAATAGTTTTAAAATTATAGAATTTGTGTCTTTACTTATTGAATGACCAACTAAAATAAACAGAATAAGATATTAAACAAGAATTACTAAATTTTGTAACGAATAAGGGCAGCTTGTTTGTTCAGCCAATTGATAAACAATACAAGCAAGAGAAGATAAAGAAGATATAATTACTGCAAGCAGCTAATCTTTTCTTTATTGACATTATTCACAGTTTCAACCACGCCCGCATACGACTGCCAGTCATCGACCTTCTAAACTATAGACACCGGTCATCCTATTTTGCCCATATTACAAAAATGTTCCAAGATAACGGTGCAGAAATATATCTCCATCCTTCAAGAGAACGGAAGTATGTGTAAATGTATACTGCGCATGCGTTGTGTACTATGGTATCTCTTTCTTTCATGCGTAAAGCCGTATATATCTTTCTCTATCACAAAACTGTACATTTTCATAAGTTATTATTCATTGTTATGTATCATTATCTTTATAAATAAATATATTTTTTATATTTTGCGTTCATAATGAAGTCATTACGATACGCAATTTTTTGTTTTAGACAGTTGGTTCTAGATGACGTTTCTTTAACCCATTTTAACCTAATTTATTTTTAGTTAATTGACAATTTATTTTAATAAATAATGTCACAATTATTATTATTTTTTTTTATTTAGGGAAGTTTATTTACATGAAAATGTACAAATGGTTACAAATATAATCACAAATTGAGTAAGTAAATGTTATTGTAGAAGGCGCAAAATATAAAAAATAGTATAAAGAACTCATTTTATAAGACTTTCTTTCGCACTTGTCAATTAGAAAACGCGATAACGCTCGTTTTCTAAATTTTGACGCGTGCGAAAAAAACGTGTTATAAAACACGTTCTTTAATATACTATTTTCAGGCTTCCCAAAGATTGTATAACAAGAACTAGGTGGCTTCATGCTTTGCGTATGTCGCAATTTTCATTAAAAATGAATCTGTTGCTTGTTCCAATCATTTTTCTGCAACTGATTTCTTTGCAAATAGAGAATGTTGGAAAAAATGCCTTAACAAAAACGCTATTCTAACACTAACTTTAGAGAATACTATATTGTGTAAAAGGTATAGAAAAATGTTATGTAAGACATAAATTGACAAAAGATATACAATTTAAAAACCAATAAAATTTAAATAGTCATTGTTTTCTTTCTTTCCATCTTTCCTCTATGGGAAATCAGTTTTCCTTCCGCAAAAGTTACTAAATTATTTTAGGTAAAAATATTTCAAATAATTTTTTGTTAGAAGGTCGATGCTGCCAGCACACAATAAGTAAAACTAGCCCTAACCATCCAAGGGTGGGGTAGTTGTTATTGTGTATAGGAATGTCAAGTGTTTTTGCCTGGCATGGCATGCGACCGAAAAGTGAATCTTACACAAAGTGTCTTAATGAGTACATAAACAAGACATGCGCACAAAAGGGTTGATGGATGCGTACATGAACACATCCAAAGAGTCGTGTAGAAACAAACCTAATTACACTGCAGTGAACGCTTATCAGGCGTCACGTCACAGGTTCTCAAAGCTGTCGTGAACCAGAACTGGGCAATACTTGCAAGAAAAGTACTTTATTAAGCTTGCAAGTACTTTGAGTACTTCAAGTACTGTACTTGAAGTACTTTCTATTTATAGTAATTTGTACTTGACAAAGTAAATCTATTCACATGTACTTGGTACTTAGTACTTGGAAAAATACTTGAAGTACAATGAAAAATACTTGAAGTACTTTAAATGTACTTGAAGTATTTTAAATGTACTTGAAGTATTTTAAATGTACTTGAATTACTTTACGGGGTCTCGTGGCCGCGTGCCTGAGTGTCAGGTCGAGAATCTGGGGAATCGGGTTCGATCCCGACCGACGCCAATTATTTCCAATTTTAAATGGCACAAAATTGACCCCTGTCGTGCACTCTACACGCCAGCAATGAGTGCCCGAGAGGTGACGCCTGGTAAGCGCCCGCATGGTGCTAATATATCATCTTTACCGATATCTGCTTACAAAGCAGATTGGCACACCCAGCAATGGGTAATAAGCCGTGATGATATATTTATTTGTCTTCAGTGTTTCTTTTGCTATGTGAATTTCATTAATAAATATATTTTCAGCGATAATATGAAAGTAAAAATATATTTGCAAATTTTTTGGCATAAATAAATTATTCTAATCTGCGCATATTGCATATACATAAATATTTGTATTACCTAACTACAGTGCTAGGACTTTGCGTATCGCCTGGCGATCGCATAACGTAAAAATGACGTCATTCTAACATCTCGGTACAGCTTCTCGCATCGCATGGCGATCATATGACGTCAATTTTACGTCATGAGATCGCTAAGTGATACGGCAGTCCCAGCGAGGAACGCTTGTTTTAAATAACCAAATAAATATCGCATATTTAAATTTTTCTCAACAATCACCTTTTATAATCCATATAATCAGAAAAATATCAATTATCTGAAAAAGTACTTGCACCCAAATTTACAAGTACTTTTTTAAGTACTTGGTACTTTCAAGTACTTTAGAAACTAAAAAAGTACTTGTACTTCAAGTACTTTTAAAAACATCAAGATACTTGGTACTTGTACTTCAAGTACTACTTTCCGGTACTTTGCCCAGCTCTGTCGTGAAGACAGCATATCAGGGATTAATTTTATGTGATATGAAAATTGGAAATAATTTTTAAGTTGATTTGGACTGAATTCGAATCAGAATCAGAACCGATCGCATAACGCATTCAGCTATTCCATGCCATGAAAATCTAACAAATAATAAACACTTCGTAGATAAATGGCTAGGAATCCAAATAAAATAAATCAGATAATAAAAACAAGATATTTAGTTGTTAGCACTTAAAACTTCCAAACTGAAATATTTCACATTCGTAGTTGATTTTATTATGGGCTATAGATCAATACAAACATTCCTCGTAAGCAGTAAATTTTATTTATTTGAAGAGACCGTAGAAATTAATCAGCGTCACATCAAGGTCACTGGAAGTTTTCAACGCAACGAGACTCATTTGGCTTTGGCCGCCCTCCAAAGCAAAGCCTACTGCAGGTTTAATCTAATTTCACCTCACGTTGGGCTTTTTAAATCAACAACGTGTAAAAATAAAATTAGATTAATACGATCTTTACGTCAATCGCGAGGGATTGGTCTGTTAGGCTGCAGAATAAATTAACAAGCACGTAAGTGATACCTGCGGATGTTTTTACTCGATAAATATTTTATCGATGATGATAAAACGATATTGAGGTTGAGGTATCAAGTGACGGATAAAGTTTGTTTATCTTTTGCATTAAGGAAAATTGGAAGTTTAATGAAAAAATGAAAATAACAAGGTGTGATGTTTTTCGAAAATATCTAAGCAAGGATCATCATACAGTACACCATTGTTTTTCCATTTTTAGGAATTAGATTTTCTTAAGAGCAGAATGAAGATAACATGTGAGAAAGTATAATTATAAAAAAAAATTAAGAAACACGCTGTGCCATTTTACTCGTACTATAATATAATAAATCATTAATATATTGTTAGAGCTACGTGATGATAAATTTAATAAATAAAACAGTACTCTTTTCTTCACAAATAAATGTACATTTAGTGTTGCAATAAACTTTTATTTGTGAAGAAAAGAATACTGTTTTATTTATAATAAATCATTATGAATTTACATTGTTCAAGGTAATGATTTTTAACCCTTCATTAGTGACTTGGTGCCGTTAATGACACCACCAAACTAAAACTTTCGAGTAACATGCAACTTGCATTTTAAATTCAATCATTTTTTACCTCCCGCTACCCTTGGTAAGGGAGGTATAGGGATTGTGCTAAAAATCGCATATCGAGATTTTGGTAAATGACCACGTTTTAAGGTCCCTAGAATCCAATTTTAACATTTTCACGATGATGTCTGTGTGTATGTGTGTGTGGATCCTCCACTCTAACTCAAATACTATCATTCAGAAAATTTTGAAACCTTGTATTTCGAACTTTTTCTGTAATAGAAAGAGCCCATTAGATTTTGGTGAAAATTAGATTTTGGTGAAAATTAGATAACCGGAAATGGCACTTTACTAGAAGCTTAAAATAGTTTTTCTTCGAAAAATATCTTTAAATGTTATTTTCTCGGGATTAATATTATTATAAAAATTAAAGATTATTAAATTTTCTATAGCTTTGCATTAATACTTTTTCTATATATTTTATGGATAAATTTATAAAATTATCTATAATTTAAATCCCAGAGCCTACGCTTTAAACAAACAAGACGCAGTTATTCAAATGTATGTAACTGACAGATAAATGTCACTATCAAAGAACTAATCATTTCAAAATAATATTAGTAACGTTTTAAAAAGAAAAAAGTAAATAGAACAATAGAAAGGAATTCAATACAGTTTCCAGCATAAGTATATATATATATATATATATATATATATATATATATATATATATATATATATATATATATATATATATATATATATATATATATATATTGTAGGTATGTATTTAGATTAATAAAATTTTAAAAAAATAATTAAAGAACTGATCATTTCAAAATAATATTAGTAACGTTTTAAAAAGGAAAAAGTAAATAGAACAATAGAAAAGAAATTCAATACAGTTTCCAGCATAAGTAAATAGTAGGTATGTATTTAGATTAATAAAAATTAACGATTCACAAAAATAATCCTCATTTTTGGATTATTAATTAATTCTATTCTATCCCGGTATTTAAAATGTAATCTTCATTTTATTATAGTTCCGGTGGGCCAATGGTTAGAACAACGCCTCATGTCATAAGTGCCCTCGGGGCTCTGGGTTCGAATCCCACTAAGGCATAGATGTGTGTGAATGTGAACTCACTCTGTAATTGGGATTTAATCCTGTTGAGGGGTTTAAAAAAGGTAGTTACTTGGATTAGATTAAACTATATTTAAAGAAATAAACTGTCAAAATTAAAGTAAAATTCACTAATCCAAAAATAAGGATTAACTTAATCTTTTTTGTGACTCGGACTGTAAATGGTGAGAGGTATTGTGGTGGCCACACTAGATTTTTTTATTTTTTTGTTATTTTTTGTCCTAATCCATAGCAAACTTCATTACAAAAACCAAAAAGTATATACATTTTAAATTTACATATCTCGCTTATACAAAGGGCTAATTTAATAATACTTGATGTGCTAGACGCAGAATTTAATTTTCTAAAACTCTTATATATATAGCATATACACTAAATACCACATTTTCACTCTACAACCTAATTTTGAAGCAAATGGCTTATCCAAGGGTGAAATCAACGGGGCCCTTGAGAGACCTCAGGTCACCAATATCTGGACCCATAAACATAATTCGGTAACATCAGTAAGCACCTAAAATAGTTATTCTGCTACGGTCTGTTTAAAACATGATTGGAGATAACAATTCTTGTATTAATTTACACACATGCCAATAACTGTAATAATAACAACAATAAAACATTCTTATCGTATATGGCAAAAACTCGCTCATTTGGTATAATAATCTCGTTTACAAGTTTCCAGTTAAAATTACCCATTGAGCGAATTAAAACGGCATTAACAAAAGCTAACAATCCCACAAAATTGAAACGTAACACGCTCCATACAATTAACTGAAACACGTGGAGAATCTTCCTCGTCTGTCGGTAATGCAGATCACTACATACCGACTCCGACACGCCAACTTCACTGCACTTCAGCTGCACTCTGCCGCTGCATTCTCGCTCGAGAGCGAGAGCTGACGATTACCAGCGTCAAAGTACACAGCTAAAATGGCAATGGCTAATCGTTGCAAATTCGCACTAATTCACAAGGTAATTGGTTTAATTAACAGCTACCTAACGCAAATTACCGAATCAAGTGAGCTGACAGCGGAAATGTTGTGGACAGATCAAAAATTGAACTTGTCACAAGTCAGTTTCATGCAGTTTCGCTGTGGGAAACCGATGGAATGGATAAATTGAGGGGTGGCGCTTTTTATGATAATTTACTGCAATGGAAATGCAAAATAATTTACTTTTGAATTTGATTTAGTTTTATTGTTACGGTTTATTAAATTTTTACAAGTGGTGATGTTTACCCTATTCTTTGATATTCAAAACTAATGAAATATAATCCACTACCCTATATAATATAAAATTCTTTTCTCTATAAAGTTTTTTGTACAAAGCGATAACAGGCATACTGGCTTATTCTGTAAGAATGTCGTTGTACCATAACTTATCGTTATGATGAAAAAGTTGTTAAATAACGATAATTTTCAAAAAGCGTATTCTGTAAAACCATTGTCGTTATATTGAAATCGTATTGTCGTTATCTTAAGTAGTTCGTGAACGATAAGGATTCACTTGTCGTTATTCAGTCCGTTAATGTCAAATGCTAGCAAATGGAAGGGTTAATTAATATATTATTTATATTTGTGTAGGAAGAAATAGAAAATAGGTAAAAAAACATATATTCATGCATCAAATATATAATTGAAACCATAATTACATTTTAGAAGAAATGTTTGTGGTCGTGAAAGTCTTTTATGGGATAATATTAATCCATTTGATAATCGTTTTTTACAAAAAAATTTTTACTCAATAAAGAAATAATAATTAAAATAATAATGTTGATATGTTTTTGCAAAATGACATTACAATGTCAATTTAATTTTAAATAATAGCTACTAACTTTTCTAAAAAAATTGGCTAAAATCGTTATGCCAAACGGTATGAGGACGTTTCTAACGATATTACTTAGTGAATACAATTTTTACAAAATGTCGTTCAAGATCACATCGTTACATTTATAAATAACGATAGTTGTTATATAACGATATTTTTACAGAATAAGCCAGTTATGTAATAATTTATTATTTACTTAACGTTTCGATCCTACCAGGATTATCCTGATGTATCTACTCGGTAATTGTACAAAATTAATTATTTCTTTTTAAGCTAATCATTATTTATGGATTCGCGAATTTTACTCTAATTTTGGCAGTTTATTTCTCAAAATATAGTATAATCTAAACCAAGTAACTACCTTTTTTGATAATAAAATAAAGATTAAATTTGAAATACCGGGATAGAATATAATTCACTAATCCAAAAATGAGGATTAGCTTAAACTTTTTTGGTGAATCGTTAATTATTATTAATCTAAACACATACTACATATTTACTTATGCTGGAAACTGTATTGATTTCCTTTCCTATTTACTTTTTCTTTTGAAAATGTTACTGTTATTAATTTAAAATTATATATATCTTTGACAGTGATTGTTGTAACTTCGAAGGATGATAGGTATACGTTTAAATAATAAATACGTGTATTTAGATGATTATATTTATTGATTAACAATGTTACACCAGATTGTTTCGGTCTGATCGTTTTTACAAGACTGTGTGACAAGACTGTTAATAACAACGATGGTTTGAGAAAGACTGACCACCCTTAGCATGATAAGGGTGGGGGTGCAAAGAATAAGTAGAAGTGGTAAACTCTACCCCGTAGATACATAAAGTTGTTTAAATAGATATATAAAGAAATTGTACAGTGATATTTATCTCTCAGTTACATACATTTGAATAATTGCGTAACCAAGGAGTTTTGTTTGTTTAAAGCGTAAGTCCGGGATTTAAATTATAAATAATTTTATAAATTTATCCATAAAAAATGTAGAAAAAGTATTAATGCAAATCTGTAGAAAAACTATTTAGAGTTTCAAGTAAAGTGCCATTTCCGGTTATCCGATTTACACCAAAATCTAATGGGCTCTTTCCATAATAGAAAAAGGTCGAAATACAAGGTTTCAAAATTTTCCGAATGATAATAACAGCCAAAATTAGAGTAAAATTCGCTAATCCAAAAATAAAGATTAGCTTAATCTATTTTGTGATTCGGGCTGCAAATGACGGGAGGTACTATGTTGGCCACACAATATTTTTCAGCCCAGTGCCGGTAACATTGTAACTGCGGTTAAATCGTAACCGTTTCAGTGGTTACCGTGGTTCAAATGGTACACTTTTGGATATATATATATATATATATATATATATATATATATATATATATATATATATATATATATATATATATATATATATAATGTGGTCATTAATGAATTGTGGAAGAATACTTTATTACTGAGGATCCTCGAATCATTTTGTTACAAAAGGGATAAATTTTATTTGCCTGTGCGTTTTTTCATCAATTATCATGCTTTTACACAATTGAAACAATTTCCTCATAATCCTTTCTCCTCGTACCGGTTTTTTAATCGTGAAATGAAAATTGATTAGAGCGTAATTGCATATGGAATATGGAAAGCCCTTTGTGCTTTGAAAAACGTACATCGCAGATGAGTGATAGCAAGTCAGAAGGAGCTTTTTTCTTCTCACTTCGGTCGCTAATGATGGATTGTGATTCGCCGTGAACGCATAGAACGCTAATTTGTCCGCGATGATGGATGGATGGTTTGTTATTTCAGAAAAGGTTGCTGAAAAACTTTATTCAAACAACAATGAAGTGACGTTGAGGTTTCAGGTTTTCAAGTTTTGTTTTTAAAGAAACAATTGTCAGAAGCAAATAAGATAAATATTAATTGACGACGTACCTAAATGTAATATGGGGGTAATGCAAGATGTTACAGTAAATTGACAGTATTTCAAAGAAAGATCATCACTTTTATTTAAAACTCTCGCGTAGGTAAGAGACTTCCTTGCAGAAGCTGTTGACAGTGTCCAATAGACGATATGTGTCACTGGAAGAGAATTAAATTATAAGCTTTTAAAATTCATCAAAGAATGTTGGAACTATAATATGGAGTTGGCCGTATTGATGAGAGAAGAGTGTACGAGCATGTATAGATTTTATATCGATTACAAGATACAAAAATGTACAATTGCGGTTAACGGCGAATCCAAATACAGCTTTCTGTGATAAATAAAGATATTGGTGGATGAGAGAGAAGAAAATAAAATTATCGCACAATCTGGGCTATTCTGTAACTCAATCATTATCATTTATCGATCATTATCGAGGTAATGATCGACAATTCAAATTGGGATTCTGTAAGTCACTTGATCATTAAAATTGGTTAATGATAGTTGATAACATATTGAAATTTATCGATCAGTAATATACTGTCATCATATTAATGATCGATAACAAATGTCAAAATCAGATAAAAGTAGCAGTTAGAATATTACATCGCCTGTACTTCAATGCAATATACATAATTGAAAGAATATACTCGTACAAGTAAGCATTTTATATCATATAATATAATTCGTACTATTTATTTATGTTGTTTTTCTTCTAAAATTGCTATTATTAAAATATTCATGAAATTTCCTTTGTTGGATTCATTCTTGTAATCAATAAAATATTATTTGTTCTAATCAATCATTTTACAGTTATAGTTTTCAATATAACAATGCCACAAAAATATGCGTTTGGAAGGATATTTCTATTACTTTTTTCTATTAAATTTTAATAGTACATCAGGAGAATATCGGTAGAAAAGAAAAAAAAAACATAAAATCACTCAGCTTTCCACCGTAGTTTTTAAATGAATAAAATATGTATGATAGTAAATAATAATTAGTCTTCGCAAAACACTACATAATAATCCTTTTGTAGGATTAATTTGTGGAATGAGTATTCTTGAGCAATAATCAAAAATCATTTGTTGTAATCAATAAAAAATAACAGTATTCAGGGGCTCAATAGAACAATGTGCCTATATAATTATTTATAACTAAAACATATTTTATAATATTCTTCTTAAATCAGGTAGTTTTTTCTTTTTTGAAAAATTTTAGGTACGTACATTTTATATTGTTAAAACTATTTTTTTTCGAAATTCTGTGAGTGAACAATTAAAAAATTGAAATACTTATTGGTAAATAACTGCTAACTTCATATGAGCGCGAAATGCGTAAAATTGTCAAATAAATGACAAAGAAAATGATTGTAGTTATAGAATACGAAAATTGAGACAATCGATATCATGATCATTAAAATTAAACGATTATCATTAATTTAACGATCGATAACATATAATGATAAAATTACAGAATAGCACCGAATGTTATTTTTTACATTTGATAGTATTTTTGCTTTATTTTCTACGACTGCACAATTATTAACATTAAGGCCCGGTTTTTCCATCTGTGGATAGAGTGTCAGTTAACTTAATTGCCAGATAAAAGAAAAATATCGTAACATATAATTGACATGTGTATAATTTTGTCAATTGACGCTCTAATATTGATGCGATATTTTCATTTTATCTGGCAATTAAATTAAATGACACTTTATCCACAGATGAAAAAATCGGGCCTAAATGCGAAGGATCAATAGCACACGGTACAAATATGTACTACATATGTGTGCTTACCGATTAGTGACTAAATAAATAGCTATTTGTGTATTAAGAGTGCAAAATTGGACATTGTCGACAATGTCCAATTGCGCCTGGAACACACACACAAGATTTTTTCTACAGTCGCCATAATGGGGTTCTCTACCATAACAATAATTTCTTTGTTTCAAGTACATTAAACTAGTGCAGTGAAAAAGTGTATCTCCATTGGGAGCGTTCACGCTAAACTTTTGCAGGTGGCAGCACAACTGTTCACACAAATTATTTTATATTTAATTTAAATTTATCGTTATTATCCATTCTTCCTGATCTATTGCTTCAATCTAATCTAAACATTTCATACTTTCGTTTTTGTAAATAATTGCTCTATTCTATTTTTGCAGCTGTGCGTCATTTTGATTGGTTATGTGATTTACCGACAGAGTAGTTATATGTCAGATTGATTCTTGAAAGCGGTAAATGTGTAACTACCGTGCCATTAGTTCCTAACTAAACATTTCTATTAAGAACGTAGACAAGTGACATTTCTCAACATTAGAAATTTGGACAGCGAGCGTTTTTTCTACTTTGTCGCACATGAGTGACATTTTGCGTTGACAATAGAGTGCGCAAATAGCTAGTTTGTACATAGACAAACCCGGTTTCAAAAATTGTATATTTGTAGGCTAAAAATCCCAGGTTAAAAATCGGTCAATATCTCGGTTTCGGTTAAAGATAGTGTTAATTATTGCAAAAACTCTGGAATGTCGATTTGATATTTTAATATTTTAAAAGTGTCAAAAAAACCTTAGGGATTGCGAAAAATAGGATCGAAATATTGGAAAAAATTGGGAAAAATTTACAAGAAACAAATGCATTTTATTTTGCTCTCAACTCCTCAACGGTTTAAATTATTTTTAAATGAACACTAGATTCGTGTTTTACGGGTTTACAATATAAATTAACTCAATTCCAAATCATAAAACCGTCTGGACAAAGTTTTATTTAAATATTTCTAAAATGACACCCGTTACGAATTTTTTGCTATTCTTCCAAAACATCAAAACTATTATTTGGTCAATTGGCTGAAATTTACAGGAAACATAAAATTAACTGAAAATCATTTATTTGTACTGAAAATTTGTTGAAAATGTTGATTTTTTAATGAAAGTATTTGATTAGCAGCAGAACATTTTGACTCTGTCGGCAAGGCCGCTCTCGAAACTAATGTCAATGTTATTCTTATGTAACATTTGAAGATTAATTATAATGAAACTATGCAATATTTTGAACTCTAACAACTTCAACGACACGTCCTGAAGCTGAAAAAAAAATCTCTACAAAATTTGGCGTCGATATGTAAAACGATGTACTCGTAGATTTGCCCAGCAAATTCTTTCACTATACATATATATGATGATTTAAAAAAAAATAGTTTTGATGTGCATATTCTACACGTAGGGGCCAATAATTTATTGATACGTTCTATAACTATCTGTATCTAAGTACTTTTACTTAAATCTTTTTACTATTTAAAAAAGAGATAAATTGATCTGTTTTTGCGCAAAATATTTTACGCCAACTTTATTCACTAGTGTGTTGTGTAGTACGCCCTAATAATATCTGCAAACTCCCTGCGTATAACTTCATAATAGGTCTGTAAGCCAACGCTTTATTCAAATGCTAAACAACATCATGTATTGTACAAAGTTGAGCTTTTTCTCTTGAAAAACTGCTGCTATAAAAAGAAAAATCTCAAAATATAAATTTGCTGAATCTGGATATCCCCAAGTAATTGGAGTTCTAAAAAAAAAAATCGTACAAATAATACGAAAAAGTTCAATATTCCTGCTATATTTCAAAACGAGAACATTTATGAAATACTTGAGACACGGAGCTGTATTTCAAACAGTAATATCGTTTATATTACTTGTTTTCGCTTTAATACACTCTTTTGATATCATCTTCTACATTTCATAACTTCACAAATAAAACAAGAAAATAAGACAACCTCAACCTCTAATTTGTCGTATTTACAGAGTATTTTACAGGTACAGCAACCTGGCCTCAAGCAGGGTTGGTATCAAAGAAGCAAATTCATTCTAAATCTGAATTCACCAGAAAGTATGGCTGTAAGACTATGATTTCAAGAGAGACGTAGGGCTTCAGAATATGATGGAATCATAAACCAAAAGTTTCACTCAAGATAGAGACGCAGAGATATTCCAGTGACGGAGAAACGGCATGGGATTTGGGGGTATAAAGATAAAGAAGTATAGCGGAATAAATTTTATTTTAAGCTGCAGTTAAGAGTTTGGTGTAACTACTTAAATTATAATATGAGATATGAAAGTATACTACCGAACTTTGTTATGCTTGTTTAATAGTATAGGCCTGCAACGCGTGACGTCACTAAGGTTTCCAAACAAGGAAATGGCGTTTTCCTTGCTAAGGCGGTTGCTATGCGATAGCAGGATTTGAAGTTTGGCGATTATAACCTATAAGTTTATTTGGTATTGAAATGTCTCAGAAACACGTTATAAAGTTTTCTTCTATTGTAAATAAATACTAACCTGACTAAGTTCATCCACGTATTCTTAATATTTGGGACTTTTGGAAATAGGGGACTACAGCGCAATAGGCCACTTGCGTGGTACTGAAAACCTGATATCTATCACTAAATACCTAAAGTAAAGTTGAATATAAATATAAATATTATTTTTAAAAAATATTTGTTTTTTAATAAATTAAGAAAGAAGATTTTCTTTGACGTCATTATTTTGAACTGGAGAAAGGGATGCATATTTAAGAATGTAACCTGTAGATGGCGAGCGAGTGCGAGTTTTAATTTGATTTTGACATTAGTTCATTTTTCTGTCACTGTCTCTCTTCTTTATTATTTACAATTTGCGTGGTTTCTGTTACTTTTATTACGTATTTCGATTTGTTAAACAAGATTTTGAAGGAATTTAACTTAGCTTATACTCGCACAAAATTAAAATGACATACGAAAATATTAACCTCCAAACTATTATTCAAACTTCAAACAGATGATCTATGTTTATTGCTTTACGGCCATTCATTGGTTCAGCGTAATTCTACTTCATACATGGCGGTAATTTAAATATTAAAATTTCATTATTTTTTTCTGGCCAATTAATGAAAATTTTGCCAAAAGATAAAAATCTTTGAAAGTATACGGTTAATAATGAATATTGATAAAGAAATAAAACGATATAATTGAAATAAATCCGAAATAAAGGGGTTTTATTATAGCAGCTCGTCACTCATATGAATTCCATATATATTATTTTGATTGGCTACTCAAAGACGGCCTAAAATATATAAGGAATACTTAGTTACGAGGAGGAGCGTACTACCAATGAAATTAGATAAATTCAAATGGCGGAGGCGTGGTTATCAGTCCAGTATTGCAATTCTCAAACAGTTTTTATTTGAATATAAATGTTTTGCATTAAACTTAATAATTTAAATACACTTCCAATCATAAATCATGTAGACTTGTACAGTATAATAATATTCATTTATTTTTTATAAATATAATTTAAAAATTGCATATTTTTCAAAAACATTTAGGTCCACGAAGAAAAGAATTTGATATAAAAACTTATATTCGTGACGTCACATCTATATTTTCAAACTTCGGGGGACTATAATTCGCTTATTAATAGGAATTTTTTCAGCGGATTTTAACCGACAGCCTTAGTTTTACTGATACGTTCAGATGAAATTATATTAAAAAGAGGCAGTGATTTTAAAAGAGTGTTTAGAAAACCAAGAAAGCTTCTGGTAAAAATTAATGTAATAGCTTATATATTTACAAAATTAGTGAAAATTTTTTACACTGTATAGAAAATCCTAGAAAGGAAAGGAAACTGACTCTTATGCATTCCGTTACAGAAGATTAGAATTGTACTCAATACCAGGAGGCTTTTAAAATGACCTTAGCAACAGGATTCGTCTCTAGTGTAAGCAACCCTCGAATCGGAATTACTTTTAGAGGAACACTATTTCATATAATTGCCAAACTAAATAGTTTAAAGATCAGTATATTTTGTTATAATCAACATAAACGAAAAATGTTTAAAATATTTTAAACGCACCCCTGTTTTCATATTCATTTACCCTAGTCGGCCATCTATTTTCAGCCAGACATAGTAATGTATTTCTGTGCTTTCCTAGTCCAGTATTTAAATGGGTTCATGCAAAAATGTCATACCTGAATATTTCGTACAATTCTATTCTTCTCTAGGGTTTCAAAAGAAACCACATCTATAAAATAATTTAAACGTCAACTTTCATTCGCTAGTCATACCATATGTATATTCACTAGCAATAACAACGTAAACCGAATTTAATTTTAACTTGTCACAAACAGTATGTAATATTTATACTTTGACAAATTCTCCATATGTTTGTGAAATAAAATATAAAACGATGGAATTCCACTAAACATTTTCAACAATTTTTAATTAACTTTGCATCCCTACAAATTTAATTGCAAATATTTGTTTGTAAACTACAAGCAAATTTTAAAACTCAGTAAATAAATACTTTTAAAAAACTAGTTGCAAACGTGTGGACCTAATCACTTTAAAACAAATACATGTAAATTAAAAATGTAAATGTGAAAAATTAAGCAAAACATATTAATTATTCAATGCAGACCAAATGCAAATAAATCTACAAAAATACGTTGTTGTTAATTTTGAAATAAAATATTCAATAAGTTAGTATTTAATCTGTCAAAGGTAATATTTAACAAGACAAGCTTTCTTGTCTTGCTAGGCTACTCCTTGTCTTGTCTTGCAAAACAAGATAAGACATTTAAATAACTCTTTTCTTGCGTTACTCTTGCAAACACAAATCTTGTCTTGCTTACAAGCTTCTTGCATATCTCTTGTCTTGTATGTTTTTTCCTAGGGTTACAAATAGAGTGCGTACACGTTAACAAACCAGCTTTACAAAAAAAATGTTTATTCTGAATCTACACATACTCCTAAATCCATTCCTGTTGGTATCGGTTCACAATTTAATTTCAGGGTAGAATGTATAAAATGTAAAATAAATAAAAACCCACTGTTCGGATGTAATTGATACAGTGAATTAGGTTTTTAAATCGATTGAATTTTTCGGTTGTCTAAGCTCTCATACCGGGCTATATTGGATTTCATTACCTTGTTACATTGTTGATTAGATTTTTATTTATTTTTTTAAACGTACTCGGTTTTTGGTTACAAATCGAGCAATTAATAATATTAATCAGTTTATTGTTTGCGCATATTTTAAATTACAGCGATTTAATCAATGATATATTAGTTATTATTTAATAGTGAATATTGTCTTTGATATGTATTATATATTTGCAATGTGTTGAGACAAAAAAGAAGAAGAATTTAATTAACTTATTCTTTACTAATTAAAACGAACATAACTAAATCCTAAAGTTTCCGTTGCATCCTTGTTTACTATCTGAATATAGACGTCTTTTCGACGTGACAAACTAATACAGACTATGTAAAACAAAGCGCTATCTTCAGGACAGGATTGTTTTATGGGTACAGGGTGCATAGGCTAGGGCATTTAAAGTCACGAACGTATGCATAATAATTTTTAGACTTAATGATCAACAACTAAATGTCGTGACTATAGATACAGAGACAACGTTGGATACCAATTACCAGTGATATAGTATAACATGGGTGAACCCAGGCGCGACTATCATAATATGATAAAAATTTCTAAACTGAATTTTGACATTTATAACTTAATTAGGTAAACAGAGTTAAAATATGAATATTGAAACTATAATTTAGAAAAGTTTATAAAAAGTTATTTATCTGTTATTGCTCTTACCCTCGTCTTATCACAAAGGAGTTGTGTTTGCTGTTTGTTTAAAGCGTAGGCTCCTGGATTTAAATTATAGATAATTTTATAAATTTATCCATAAAATATATAGAAAAAGTATTAATGAAAACCTGTAGAAAATTTCATAATCTTAATTTTTATAATATGAATCTCGAAAAATAACATTTAAAGATATTTTTCGGAGAAAAACTATTTTGAGCTTCAAGTACAGTGCCATTTCCGGTTATCTGATTTATACCAAAATCTAATAGCTTCTTTCCATATTAGAATAACGTATAAATACAAGGTTTCAAAATTTTATGGATGATAGTATTTGAGTTAGGATCCACACACATAAACAAGCACACGCACACACGCGCACACGCGCACACACACACAGCACACACGCGCACACACACACACACACACACACACATAAACACGCACTCACGCACACACACACACAAACACACGCGCACACACGCACACACACACACGCACGCACACACACACGCACGCACGCACACACACACACACACACACACACACATACATACACATACATACACATACACACACACACATCATCATCATCATGAAAATGTTAAAATTGGATTCTAGGGACCTTAAAACGTGATCATTTACCAAAATCTCTACAGGGTGGTGACTTAGAAGACGCAGCATAGGGGTTTCAATGGTAAAATCATAATGTGGGGTTATTTGCTCCACTAATTATTTTAGAGCAAAATTGTATTGAAGTTCTTGCTACAGAAAAAAATACTGCATCCGAATATGATATTGTTTATAATTTTTCAATTTCCGGAACTATAAAAATAGTGGAAAACAATAATAACATTTTTGCAAAAATCATTGATGCCATGGAATAAAGATTTTAACAAATATCACATAAACAATTAGTAAATGTCAGACAAGAATTTTACAACAGATTGGGGCATTGTTTAATAATAAATGGTGGTTTGTGATATGTTATTTTATATTATAAATCCATATGTTTGTGATAGTAAAATAAAAATTATATTTCCCAATACATTTTATGTCTTTTAATTTAAATAAATTAAGGGTCGTATTTATAGTCACTTCTTAAAGAAATCTTAAATTTCGTTCTCGTCAAATTACATTGTTGTAATCAAAAGTTCCATTGTTGTCATCAACTGCAATAAAGGTGTTTTCATTTTCCTCATTTTGAAAATAAGTTTAAACGTCAAGAATCTGTGACAGATGTTTGCGCTTTTTTTTAAATTTTTGTTTCATGGCACCAATGATTTTTGCAAAAATATTATTGTTTTCGATTTTTTTTATGGTTCCGGAAATTGAAAAATTATAAACAATAGCATATTCGGATGCAATATTTTTTCTGTAGCAAAAATCTAAATACAATTTTGCTCTAAAATAATTAGGGGAGCAAATAACTGTACATTATGATTTTACCATTGAAACCCCTATGCTGCGTCATCCAAGTCACCAGCCTGTATATGCGATTTTTAGTACGATCCCTATACCTCCCTTATCAAGGGTAGCGGGAGGTAATAAAGGATTTGAAAATTATTTAGCATATTAAAAATTGTTAGTTGTCATTTTTAAAGTAAGTTTGATCGTTGTTTTTTTTTAACCACCACCGCCTCTTGAAAGGTAATTGATACACATCGTTTTCCGATCTGTAATTTGTAAATAAAACGTACAGCCTTGGAAACCCTATCGATAAACATTTAAAAAGACCGATCTTGCAATTTATTTTTAGACATATATACGTAGTCCTTTATACTGACTGAAGTCATCATACCCCCATCCTGTTTTCTTTGTTGGTAACAACAACATAAATCAAGTTGGCGTGTTTACTTTCCCTGGAAACAAAAACTCCGGAATTACATTACAAAAATAATAACCATGCGGCCGAGGTAAAACAATTCCACACCGGAAACTAAATAACGCAATGCTGCTTATTAAATTATACAGGGTGGGCGTAATTATAATGCAGGATACAGGAGGCAAGCTCAAGCTCTCGGATGGAACATTTTTAACGCGACCCAACAGCCTCTGCGAGCTAAACAAAACATATTTCAGGAAGACGGCTGCGTTTTTCAACGCCGCGGAAAGTGAGCGTAGGTTTCAGTTTGGTATGGCGCGATCCGACACTGAAGGATTTGTTACAGGAATTAGGATAGCGTTGTTTAATTCCGAAATACGGTACACTGTTAATTGGTAGGCTAAATCAAGGGTTTTATTTTGCTCACATTGTGTTAAGACGAGGGTAAGAGCAATAACAAATAAATAACTATTTATAAAGTTTTATATATAATTCAGGAATAATATTTTAACTTTTTACCTCTCGCTAAGAGAGGTATTGAATTCATGCTAAAAATCGCATATCCCGATTTTAGTGAATAAGCTCGTTTTAAGGTCCCTAGAATCCGATTATAACATTTTTACGATGATGTCCGTGTGCGTGCGTGCGTGCGTGTGTGCGTGTGTGTGTGTGTGTGTGTGTGTGTGTGTGTGTGCGTGCGTGCGTGCGTGCGTGCGTGCGTGCGTGCGTACGTGCGTGCGTGTGTGTGTGTGTGTGTGTGTGTGTGTGTGTGTGTGTGTGTGTGTGTTTTCCTCGAAAATCTGTTAAGAGCTACAAATTAAGTAATCGAGTTTTAAATATCAAATTTGATAAGTTCTGGATCATGTTTTAATATATTTTTTCAAAAAATCTGTTTATGGCTTTCTGTAAAGTTCTACTTCCGGTTTATCTATTTTAGTAGGAAAAAATCTAATACGTGGTTCTCATTAATATAATAGTCTTAAATACCAAATTTGAAAAGTTTTGGATTGTATCAAAATATTTTTCACGAAAATATGCTCAGAACTTCAAATAAAGTATCACTTCCGGTTTATCAATTTTAGCCAAAATATAATATGTTGCTCCCTTCATGTCGAAAATCTGTTCAGAGCTTCAAGTAAAGTCTCACTTCCGGTTTATCAATTTAAACCAAAATCTAATATGTTATTCCCTGTCATATAAAAGTTTTAAATACTAAATTTATATAGTTTTTGATTATATCATAATATATTTTTCACGAAAATCTGTTCAGAGCTTCAAGTAAAGGGTCACTTTCGGTTAATTAATTTTAGCCAAAATCTAATATGTTAGTCTCCTTGTTATGAAAGTCTTAAATACTAAAATTGAAAAGTTTTGGATTATATTTTAATATATTTTTTATTAAAAACTGTTATGGGCTTCAAATAAAGTATCAGTTCCGGTTGTCCAATTTTACCCAAAATCTAATCAACTCTTTATATGAATGTAGAAAGCTTAAATAGAAATTTTCGTAAGATTGTTGTAAGAGTTATTGTGGACGAAAAAATCGTCACGCACACACATACACACACAGACATCATCGTAAAAATAGTAAAAACGTGTTGTGGGGACCCTAATTCTTGCTTATTTACTGAAAACTCACCATCGAATTTTTGGCATGATTACATTACCTCCCTTACCTACGGTATGTCGGGAGGTAAAAATGATGACCCGGTTTGATTTTTGCATAGCACAAAATTGATCCTTGTAGTGCACTCTCCACGCCAGAAATGAGTGCCCGTCAAGTGACGCTCGCACGGTACGAATATGTCATCATCATTACCGAAATTTGCAAATAAAAAGCAAATTGGCACACCCAACAATGGGTAATGCCGTGATTATATATTTATTTTTATTTAAATAGGTATATGTTTAATTAATTATATTTTTTTCAGACTGCATCGAATCCAGATAACGTAGATATTTACAACTTCAGAAGGATACAAGGTAAGAATAAGAATAACAATAATTTATTTTGCTGTAATTCTAGGTTATCGATAACTTACTCATTTCAAAGTGAAGTGAATTTAGCATTTAGAATGGATATATTTTTTTCACGATTTAAATTCAGAAACTCTATCGATAAACTTTTTTATTTTCCTCTTATTATTTCTGATCAAACTGTCCCACGCCAAAATAACTGACACCACCCTTATTGCGTCAATGTGATACGCAGGGCAGTGACGTAGGAATAATGCGGGCATAACTTACACGTAACGAGGTTGGTGACGTTACGTGACACGGACGCTGGCGTGTCGTCGTTGATTAAACCGGGCTTTAGCTGCGTGAACATGGCTCCGCAGGAAAAATATGCACTGCAGGCGATTCATTGTCTTGTCGACAGAACGCAAACATTTTGGCGTTTTTTTTAGAGAACGATTTAAAAAAATACTCATTGCTTAAGATGATTTTTTTATCATGAAAGCATGAAGTAAAATAAATAAAATGGGGGGGGGGGCATTTTTATATAAGAACAAAAGCGGCTGATAGGTTAGGATCGGCCCTGCATAAATTACCGGTAAAATTCTAGTCACGAATGGTATACGGCATGACAATTCCTCGAAATATATACGTTTAGTATCATTTCTTTTATAAATAATATTTGAAATTACTGAAATACGTCACTCAAAAATGTTTGACAAACGTTGTATCTAAGCTCTAAGCAACGCCTAGTCGTGAAATTACAGCGGCAATTTACACTAGTGAAAACTGTCAGAAGTAATATCACAAGACCTCCTGATTTTATCGATAAATAGCGGATTCCATCATTTTGACTTCCTTGTACGAAGTAAAGGAAGTATTGTATTCGCGAAAAATTTCGGTTTCCAGATTTGAACGGAAATATCCATTTTGGCCATCCCTGAATCCATTTTGACTAATTTCGTCGTGACGTCTGTACGTACGTATCTCGCATAACTCAAAAACGGTAAGCCGTAGAAAGTTGAAATTTTGTATTTAGGACTTCTATAACATATAGTTGTGCACCTCCCTTTTTGGTCATTACATAATTTCCAGAAATGGTACTTTATATGAAGCCTATAATAGATTTTAATGAAAAACTATATTAAAATATAATCCAAAACGTTTCAAATTTGGTATATAAGACTTTTATGTCAATTAGAATAACATAGTAGATTTTGCTTAAAACTGGCTAACCGAAAGTAATATATTACCTGAAGTTGTTAACAGTTTTTCTTGAATAAAATGGTTTTATTTTGATTTTAGCAATAAATGCTTCAAATAAGAGTTTTAGAGAATTAAAAATTCTGCGTCTAGCACATCAAGTATTATTAAATTAGCCCTTTGTATAAGCGAAATATGTAAATTTAAAACATATACTTTTTGGTTTTTGTAATGAAGCTTGCTATGAATTAGGACAAGAAATAATAAAAAAAGAAATAAATAGATGTTAATGTCAAATTACGTCAAATACGTGCAATTTTATAATTGGGTTTATACTTCATATTGGTCTTGCGTACAAGGAAGTCGTATGATGTCCACATCAGATTTTTTTAAATGATTTTATCAGAAAGTATAAGTAAAACTAAGACTATTAGTGAAAATCTGGTGAGAAATTCCTATTAATAAGCGAGTTATGGTCCCCCGAAGTTTAAAAATATAGATGTGACGACACAAATATAAGTTTTTATATAAAACTGTTTTCTTCGTGGATTTAATATGTTCTTGAAATATATGCTATTTTAAAATTATATTTATAAAAAATAAATTAATATTATAACACTGCACAAGTCTACATGCTTTATAATTGCAAGTGTATCAAAATTATTAAGTTTAATGCAAGAAATATATATTCAAATAAAAACTGTTTGAGAATTGCAGTACTGGATTGGTAGCCACCTGTTCGCTATTTGAATTTGTCTACTTCCATTGGTAGTAGACTCCACCCCCTAAATCGGTATTCGTTATATATTTATATATGGTCTTTGAGCCGCCAATTAAAATAATATATATGGATTTCAAATGAGTGACGAGCTAATAAAACAAAAATATTTCCGAAGTATTTCAATAATTATATCATTTTATTTCTTTATTAATATTCAGTATTTATGAAACATATACTTTCACTATTTTTTACTAATTTCTCTTAATTCGATTGAGCTGTAATCCCCTATTTTTATTTGCACGGATTTTTGTGCTTAACAACAAACACGAAAGCAAACTGCATGATAAATCCCGACTCCGAAGAAGGAGGGGTTTTACCTAATATCAGTTTGCTTGAGTGATTTTGCTTAAAAGCAAAAAGAATGAGTGTTTAAAAATAAAAGTTTATCTGAGAAAATCGGAGAGGTCGTGTGGTATTTGGTGAGATAAATTCCAAAGACAACGCAAAATGAAACAATTTAATTATTATTATTTTATTTTTAAACTTAAAATATTGTCACACTGACAGTTATAAACAATAACAATTGTTTATTTACTTGGTAGCGGAAATTTATCGGGATAACGGAGTTTTATATAAAATTTTTCTCAGACTTGACCGAAACGTTATCATTTAATCAAATAAAATTCTTTCAATAAAGAAATTATCGTCGATGAAGCTTTTGTTTATTCAAGAATCATCACAATAACATTAACATATTATTCATATTTTTATCAATAACTTGAAAACGAAGGCCAATCAAAAATAAAAAAATCCGATATTTTCGGTTTGTTTTAGCTGTCTGAATTAAATCCCACAAGCTCGGATGTCACTTTTGTGTTACAATGCATATAAAAAACTGCTTGAAATAACAGAACAAACATTTTTCAAACACATGTAGGCCATTATGTTCAAAACATCTCCCCTTTGACCATTTCGTCCCATCCTCCTCCCGTAATTCACACACCGCTAATTTTTCGATTTGCTAATCTAATCTGCCATTAGCAGCAACAGCAACCCATCTCGTAACAGCAACAGAGCCCTTTGCAAACTCACAAACGCAAAACCTCCCACAAATATTGACACGCCTGATATTTGCACATCGACGTGAACTTCAGCTCATGCCATTTGATGTGGAGAGCCGACGAGACGAGTGCGGAGTGCCTGTGTTGTGCACTCTCTCTGAGCTGTCACATTGCCACCGGCACTATTATCGCATTATAACTGCTAAACGTGTCTGCAAGTGTGATACGAATTTACGCAACAGAAACTTTGTATATGGAATTTATATACCTACCATATGTAGGAATATGGAATTGGTGGGCTGATGGCCACATCAGATTTTTACCTTCCGTCACCTTTAGGTAAGGAAGGTATTGTTTTTGGTCAAAAAATTCGGTGATGAGTTTTTGATGAATAAGCACGTTTTAGGGTCCCTACAATACGATTTTACTATTTTTACGATGATGTCTGTATGTGTGTGTGTGTGTGTGCGTGTGTGTGCATGTATGTGTGTCCGTGTGTGTGTATGTAACAAAATTTTCGTCTGCGATAACTTCCATACTACAATTCTAAAAATTATAATTCTTTCGTATTTCTTTTCGTTACATTCATGTGAAGAGCTGATTAGATTTTGGTTAGAATTGGACAACCGGAAGTACCTTCATTTGAAGATTTTAACAGTTTTTCTTGAAAAAACTATGTTAAATATCATTTTTTCACGTTTAATGTTATTATAAATATTAAATAATATTTTATTCTCTATACGATTTGACTACATTTTATACTTAATATTAAATGGATATAGAGTTAAAAAATTATAAAGAAATTAAATTTCATAAAGTAGCCATAGCTATGAAAACAGCTACTATATTAAGAAAATTTTGATTGAAAGATGTCAGTGTCAAGTGAAATTGACATAGTGTGTCGTATAATTTTACTGGAAATATAGGATCTTTTGCTATAAATTTTCTGTATGGAATTTGCATAAAATACATGCAACTGCCGGAAGGTAAAGTACAAGAAATATAATCTTTAGCAAGGAACTTTCTGTATGAAATTTGTACAAAATACATAGAACTGACGGAAGGTAATGTGCTGGCCACATCAGATTTTTTAAATAGGTATTCCATTTTATACCTGTGAAATTTGATATACTTTAATCTACTCAGTCAAGAACTACTTACATACCGGGTGTATACTTAAAACTTAAAACCCGAACATAGCCCATGGGAAAATCGTTTTTCTCAGACTATTGATCGCCGTTTCAGATGACAACAATGGTTGTGGTACCAAGAGAAAGATAAAAAAATTCTGCATCAAATATCCCCACATTTGTAATATTTTAAACCTATAAATTAATTATTAAATTTATTCAATTAATATCAATAACCATGATGGCATTTATACAAAATGACAAACAAATGTTTGACATTTACTGTCACAATTCGTTAATTATATTTTTGCCTCCCGAGATTTTGGTAAATGATCACGTTTTAAGGTCCCTAGAATCCAATTTTAACATTTTCACGATGTGTGTGTGTGTGTGTGTGTGTGTGTGTGTGTGTGTGTGTGTGTGTGTGTGTGTGTGTGTGTGTGTGTGTGTGTGTGTGTGTGTGTGTGTGTGTGTGTGTGTGTGTGTGTGTGTGTGTGTGTGTGAGTGTAACAAAATTTTCGTCTAAGATAACTCTAAAACTACAATTCCAAAAATTATAATTCTTTCGTATTCCTCTTCGTTGCATCCATATGAAGAGCTGATTAGATTTTGGTTATAATTTGTCAAGTGCCCTCAGTTGAAGATTTTAACAGTTTTTCTTGGAAAAACAATAATTGTAAATATCATTTTTCACATTTAATGTTATTATAATTATTAAAGAACATTGTATTCTGTATACGATTTGACTGCATTTTATACTTCATATTAAGTGGATATAGAGTTATAAAATTATAAAGAAATTAAATTTCATAAATTAGCTAGTTATGCTAGAAACAGCTACTATATTAAAAAAAATCTGATTGTCATTTGACATATTCGTAGTATTTTTTACTCGAAATATAAGATTTTTTTGCTATATAAAAATGTATAAAATACATACAACTGTCGAAAGCTAATGTACATGCAAGAAATTTAGAATCTTTTACAAGGAACTTTCTGTATGGATTTTTATAGAAAATACATAGGCATTTACGAAAATTCTACCGGTAGATACCGCATCTACCGACTGTGTTCGTAAACACGAGTGGTAAAAAGTTACCGTGTTCGAAAATTGTACAATATCTACCAGATTCATGAAGAATCTAATTTCAAAAAAAGGTAGTGATGCAAAGCGAAGCGCGCGCGTTAAAATTGTAAATGTGTTCAAAGTAGGACTTTGATTAGTTTGTTAACTACTTTAAATTTCTAACCTGTTTCAAATTTTCAATTTTTTTTGTAGGTTATGAATCTACCCCTGTTTACCACTTGCGTTCTTAAAATATCGATTCCGGTAGCTATAACTTGATAAACAGCTGTTTATCGGTAACAGTTCACCGGTAGAATTTTTCGTAAATGCCTTATATATCTGATGGAAGGTAATGTGCTGCCCACATCAGATTTTTTTAAAATTCCTTCGATGCCTGCGAAACAAAGAGAAATTCACCTATAGGTCAGACAACATTTTTTGATCGTAATGACCCTCGGAATATATGGTATAAGTTTATCGGTCAAATCGCGAAACAGCCTGTATATTATTCTTCATGTAAAAACGGCATTGCGTGATATTAATTCGTTTATAGGTAGTTCAATTCGTTTTGTAATCTGTGCTGACTCCTACTAGGAAACTATATTTTTCTGCATACTTATTTGCTTTTGTCCTTTCACTTGTTTCCCTGGAGAAAGCGGCAGTTTATACTACCGAAACGTTGATTTTTAATAAATAGAACAGAACTATTACTAAAAGTTGCTTATTTAATTTATACTCGTATACCTATACAGTATTCACGTTACATACCTATTCAATGTAATATTTTAGTTGTAATCAAATTCAGAAGTTGCTTTGTATAGTTCTATAGAAAGGTAGTAAATAGCAAAAAGGCCATAAACAAAATTTAGGTTCTTGTTTTGAGTGCTCAGGTAATTAAACTTCAAATAATAACAGCACTTAGTTTCTGTCATTAATAACAACATAAATCCAGCAATAAATACCAGCAAAACAAGGACATAAAACACAAATATCCTTTGATTATCCTGCTAATACGAAAAGGCAATAACCATCACGATATGGACGAGAAAATAAAATAAAAAGGCAATGATAAAATATAACTGACAACACAAAACGTATCGTCCGAATAAAACTGTTTTCGAGAATAACAACTCCATTACACAAAACTGTATTTATTATCGACAAAAACCACATTTTTCTATCGGCCGATCATGAGTTACGAATCTTCGGCTTCTCCCATTGGTCCACCCCTCCATAACTCATTGGAGTGGGAGGGAGTGGTAACGCGGTTCGCCGCTGTGTGGAGCCACTGCGGGAAATAGGCCCGCGAAAGATTTTTCTTTCTTTCGCCGTGATGAAAGTGTAAATTAAGTTAACAGCGCCGGAAAAATCATAAAGAAAACGAATGTGTTTCACTATTAAATCGTAAAATACGGCAGGATTTTTTTCTCCAACAAGTTTTCAATTTGGCACGAGGAGTTGAATTGTAGGGTTTAATTAAATTTCAAATTGAGGAGTTTTATACAGTTGGTTTTCAATTTCGTGGTAAATAGAAATATTCACAAAACTTCTGAACTCAAATTTTGCAAAAAAATATTTCCTCTTGCAACATGTTCACACATGTAAGAATGTAGTAATGGTTTGCATTGACACATTATTTTCCATAAAATTGGTTGACACAAAATACGAACACTTTCTAACAAAAAGTAAATGACAGGGGACCATTATGTTCAATGTGACGCAGTTTTTTTAATACATTTAGTAGATTAAGATGAATGTAAGTGCTATTTTTTATTTGATTTTAAATCAAGGAAAGAAAGAAAAGAATGCCAGCGGGCGGGATTTGAACCCAAGATTTCAGCATTTGTACTGCTGCCAACTATACCACGGCTGGGCTGCAAATCCGCCAGTCTATACAATCTTTTCTTAAGTCATATTCTCATAGCCTTATGTATGAGACTCGCATCACATGTTAGGTCTGGGGTATATCTAAATTACCACAACGTTTGCAGCCCAGCCGTGGTGTAGTTGATAACACGCAGCAATAGAAATGCTGAGATCGTGGGTTCAAATCCCGCCGGCTAGCATTCTTTTCTTTCTTTCCTTGATTTTAAATCAAATAAAAAATAGCACTTACATTCATCTTAATCTACTATTTGCATTACATTCCTGATAAGGTTGTGCGAATGTTTGACAATTCACAGGTATTTAAACGTAGTGGTAGTTTAGATATACCCCAGGCCTAACATGTGATGCGGTTCTCATACATAAGGCTATGAGAATATAACTTAAGAAAAGATTGTATAGACTGGCGGATTTGCAGCCCAGCCGTGGTGTAATTGGTAACACGCAGCAGTACAAATGCTGAGATCGTGGGTTCAAATCCCGCCGGCTAGCATTCTTTTCTTTCTTTCCTTGATTTTAATACATTGTCTAATTTTCTCTGTACGATGTTAAATCTACTTCCCGGATCGTCAGAAATATTCTTGTTTGTTACTGTTGTTCTTTTGGTATTCCCTGCCATTATTGTATACTTTTCTACTAAGAAATACCCAAAAATCTTTAGTTAATTGCTCTCTCTCTCTCTCTCTCTCTCTCTCTCTCTCTCTGTTTTCTATAAAATGTTGACTGCTTAACCATAGTACGGTTACCAGGTATTCACAACACAACCGGTTACATTGTGTCCGCTGGACACGTGTGTTATTTGTACTGTATTAAAAACATAAATTAGGGAAAGTATAAATAATAAAAATTCTATCTTTTTACCAACCAAAATATGTTTATTGCAGTAAACCTATGTTTCGTCACCTCTAACACAGATTATATACATGACTAACGTCAACAGAAACGACACTGGTGTATGTATTGCCGTCCGTGTGCTCATGGCTATGTGTGCGTGAACTTGGACCAGGGAGGGGTAACGTAAGGAGGTTGGGCGTACTCAGGTACGCCTGGCGATATCAGGGACGGAGTGACGGCGTTCGTGTGCAGGGCGGTTCAGCGCAAGAATATTACGACTACCAGACTAGTCGGATGGTATTAATATATTGTTGCGTAAAAGGCTTTCCAAATAATAATAATAAGGTTAAAATCATTCTTAAAAGCTTTTTTATATTACTGGCTGACCCAGAAAAGAATTATATTTACATATTTATCAACCACCTCAGTATATTATGGCTACACTAAATTTTATATGAAATTGTTAAGGAATTTTATTAATTTAGAACAATTCTTATTTTTATCAAATGGACATTTAAATTTGAATTAGGATTTACGTATTTTCTGTATGTTTACATATTAATTTAAACTGGAAAAGGTTTTAAACGAATGCAATTTCAAAACTACTATCTACAATAGCTGTATTCTTTTTGATCCAATTGAAACTCAGCTCAGTACATAACTGAGTTGAGATGAAATGAGTTGTATTGTATGCAAAAAGAACAAGTTTAATTCCATTTTATCACTTCCTTCTTTACCGATAGTTTTTGCTGTAACAGTTGCCAAATTATTGACTTATTGGGGCCTATTCTGTAACTCAGTAGTTTATTTTTAACCATTGGTTAAATTTTTTAACCTATCAAGTATGTTGACATATAACAAAAAGAGGAATTTTTAGTTGTCAAATCAATATCTATTGGATAAACATTTTAACCAGTGGTTAAAAATTAACCACCGAGTTACAGAATAGAGCCCATTATGTATTTATTATGTCCAGTGACAACTAGATTAGACCTCATTTAGTAATAAAATTTGGAGAGTAAAATTTTCCAGAAAACTTTTGTTACATTATTAATAATGAGAGATTGGCCCAATTTTACAAACCATTGTATGATTTCAAGTATGGATGCTTGATATCATTAGGTAGTTATATATACATACAGACACTCTACTTGATATCACGTTAGAAGGGTTGTAAACAAGAGACTATGCGTATCTGATTTCAAAAGCTCCTTTCAGTCAAACCCTTCATGTTGAATGCTCTTCATATTATTAACCGCAGTAAACAATACATAATATTTGATGCGCTATAGGTTTTGTTCATAATTGTATTCTCCTCTAAAGAGCTTACCGAGATGCCTTTGTCATGTACTTACTTACATATTACATATCAGTACATTGATATCGAGATTGATATAATAAATTATATAGGTTTTGTGATAAGGCGAGGGTAAGAGCAATAACAGATAATTTTTTATAAACTTTTCTAAATTATAGTTTCAGGAATCATATTTGAACTCCGTTTATCTATTTTAGTTATAAATGTCAAAATTCAGTTTAGAAATTCTTTTTGTATTATGATAGTCACGACATTTATTTGTTGATCATTAGGTTTAGAAATTATTATGCATACGTGCGTGACTTTGAATGCGGTACCTCCTATACGTAATATGTAAAACCATTCATGAAATACAATACAATAATAGGGTCTCGTGGCCGCGTGCCTGAGAGTCAGTTCGCGAATCTGGGGAACCGGGTTCGATCCCGACCGACACCAAATATTTCTCATTTTAAATATCACAAAATGGACCCCTGTGGTGCACTCCCCACGCCAGCAATGAGTGCCCGTGAGGTGGCGCCTGGTAAACACCTTCACGGTACAAATATGTCATCATCATTACCGAAATCTATATAAGGCAGATTGACACACCCAGCAATAGGTAATATGCCGTGATGATATATTTATTTATTTTAAATACAACCTGCATCGGCTCTTCTATTGTTGTCATGCGGCTGACGATGATATATTTCAATAATAAAGTCTCATTTTCTAAGTTTTCTTTTTGAAAATTATTTTCTATAACAATATTGATGTGCATCGATAATAGATTTTCTCTTCCGTAGTCTATTGACGTTACAGTACATAATAATAAAGAAACTTATTGATTTCTCATTAGTTGTGTTTATGTTGCATTATTGAGGCTCTGCGTTAATAGTTTGGAAACTGCTGGTGTACACGACTACCCCAAGTAAACATCCCTTAAATTTGATTAATATTTTACATTGGGAAACTTGGATCGATGATGTTCGAACACATACAAAGGTAACTGGTTCCTTTAGTTTTCTTGGATTGCGTTACGTGTCATTGGTGTACGAGGATTTATTTTTTTGAAGAGGCTATCAATCTGGATAAAACTACTTAGTTGTTTGAGGCACAATATAACTGATACAGGCAGATATCACTGTTTTTGAGTATACGTTACTACTTAATAAATAAGCTTGGAATGAATCGTAATCTGCAATAATTTATTTTCTAATGTGGTTGTAGCAATAGGCAACTTGAGTGGTACTAAAAATCTGATATCTATCACTAAATACCTAAAGTATTGTTGAAAACGTATCGTTGCTCTCGACAAGTTTTCCATTTATAGTTTGTTCCGTAACGCAACTGGTTTGATCAGGTTTACGGTTTAGTGTTCCGTAACTCCTGATATTATTTACCGGTTTCTATTCGGAACGCGGTTCCTGAAAAATCATAATAAAATCAAACGATATACGTCAATGTCAAATTTCTAAACAGCATTAGTCACTAGTATGTAAAAATATAAATTTGGTCACATAACCCATTGTATTATACGAAGAGTAAAGGTGTTCGAAAATATTTGGCGATTGACTCCATTAGCTTTTCTCAACAGGTATAACGATAAGAGGATTAAAGAAATTTATGACAGGTTTTACCGTTAAACATACCAGGGCAGTATTTGAAAATATACTTTCACTTGATTTTTTCACAAACCGATACAAATTACCTATATTAAAAATGAAATAATTAATTAAGTCATGGTTAATAAGTGCAACATTAAGAAATTAAAAATATCAATAAAATTATATGTTTATTTATATTAGTTATTTTCATCCATGAAATTTTTTTTTATTAAATGCCTAAGTACAATTATATATTGTTTATATATTTTACTGTGACATAAGAGTACAAAAATAAGGTATAAAGAAAAATTATATTGTATATATATATATATATATATATATATATATATATATATATATATATATATATATATATATATATATATATATATATATATATATATATATATTTCAAGGTGTACATAGGAGATTCACATGGGAAATCAGTTTTTTGCAAATCGTTGCCCCCAGTTTTAACTTATGACAATGATTGTGATATTATTTCAAAGATAATAAATTTCTACATCAGAAAATACCAAATACGTGGAATTATCCAATATTTTAAGCCCATAAATTAATTTTAACATTTATTCTTTTTCCCATTAATAGCAATAGCCATGCCAAATTTGAACTCTCCATCAAAACTTGACGTTTATCAATTTTCTTGTATTTAAAACCCGTGTTCCGAAGAACACTGTGAAGAGTACTAATTGAACAAGAAATATCGCAGTCATTTTTAAATTTTTCAAGCAAAACTCGAAGCGAAGGAAATATATTTTCATTGTAAAGTGAATATATTTTCCTACGGATGATATCTTTTTCGAAATCATTGAAAATTCGCGAATTTCCTGCACCAGTTTTTTGTTTTTTTATCCGGTACATCTTCATGAATAATTCTTCGTACTGTAGTGTACGGCACTTGTGTCATTTTAGCATTTTTCGATCCTGGCGCAGTCTCGTCACTATCACTTTTTAAAAAGTTGAAAACATTCAGAACTATCTGTTTCGCATCGTCGGATAGATGCTTGCGTTTTTGATTCCCCACTGTGATAATCTCCTCAAATTTGTCGTTCTCATCTTGCAACATTTTGAACGTTCACTAAAGTACTGATGAACATCTGACTTTAAAATATCCCTTACCGCATTTTATATATATATATATATATATATATATATATATATATATATATATATATATATATATATATATAATATTTACTTAACTGTAAATGTACTTATAAAATTTTCTTAAGTAATAGTTTTCGCAGAAAAAAGTGTTGAAAATATTAGTATAAAAAATGTAAATAATTTGGGGTTTTTATAATTGGATAAAGTAATTCGTAAGATTTCTTATAATCCGTGCCTGTACGCCAAACAACCTTACTCCCCGCTGAGAAGGGCCATAGGCTTGATTCTCAAAATTTATCGTATGCGCTTTTATACTTTTGACGCATACGAACTTCCCTATGGTATTCTTGAGTGCGAAAAGAGTGGGGAGGCATGAAAATTTCGCATGCGCTAACATAGAGTGGGTCGAAACCATTCGAAGGAGATATCGCATATGTTATACCTATACCAGGAGTTATATGTGCTAATATAAATTATTATTATAAAATTAAAGTTAGAAAAGGTGTGCAGAAGGTATTTTAAATTTTTTTACATCTATGACTTTAATACATTCATTATTATGCATTATAGGTTATGGCTAAAGTAGAAGTATTAAATCTACTAAACCTTATATTAGGATCAGCGAATGGTTCTTGAATTTACGTAAATTGAATACATAATATGAAACGTACTTTTCGCTACAACTTTCAATTTTTAAAAATTGGGGATTGAGTTTAATAATATTGGTTATTTCTTCCCACAATATTTGGCTATGTTTATAATAATTCAAATTGCTGCTAAATTTCCTTGATTTAGCTTCGGATTAAAAAAAATCATTTAACTTAATCATCTGCTCACCATTTACATCATTTGTTTCTTTTTTATATAATAAATATTGTATTAAACTAAAATAAGTGCGAGCTACGAGGCCCGAACACCTAACCTAAAGTAATATTGTGACAGTCGAACATATTATAATAACATCACATGATACTTGTGAAAGCATATTATTGGTTCGTAGAAAGTTCGTTCGTTTATGCTCATCCATTTGCATGCGCACAACTTCACCAATATCGCACACTAATCGAGAATACCTATTTTGTAAATGGTTTGGGCGCACACGATATAGGACCGTGCGATGTTGTTCGAGTGCGTTGAGTTTCGCACGGTTTCAAGAATCAAGCCCCTGCCTTCTGGTTACCGAGTCAAGTCAATCGCCAAATATTTTCGAACACTCTATACCTAGTTTATGTTCTATAGTTGATAGATTTTTAGCAAAAATAGAAAATATGTCTGCCAGTCAGTATATCAGGTTTGTCTGCAATATTATAAACTTTATGTTCCTCTTGAAAATCACCCTCCTCTGCCACTGGTTCGCGTGACAGTGCCCCAAGTTCGAAGTTTTGGCCCCCAGGGGCGTCACACCCCTAGCGTTACGCCCCACACTGCAGTTCAGCTGTTCCGCTGAACTGCGTGCATGTGCAGACTTGCACACTGATTTCACTCCCGCTATAATTTACTGCTTTGCTTCAGCCGAGGGTGTGAGCATCAGGAGCAACTGCATACTACATTGAATTCTGAACAGGATTCTTTCTATGCACTATTAAAGGGATACAACTCTAAGGGTGGAAATTGTAAATGGAGTGTTGGGACAGTTTTTACTTTGTAAGAATTGGGATTGGGAAATCGAAGAATGAAAATACGGGTGCGGCAAAACAACATCTCTAGTTTTGAAGCTGAATTAAAAAATCTGATGTGGCTAGCACATTACCTTCCGTCAGTTCTATGTATTTTATACAATTTCCATACCGACAGTTTCTTGCGAAAGATTCTATATTTGCAATACATTACCTTCTCTCAGTTATATGTATTTTGTACAAATTACATACAGAAAGATTCTTAGAATTGATTCTATATTTGTAGTAAAATTACATACATACTATGTCAATCGCACTTGACATTGACATCTGTCCACATCTGTCTATCAGATTTTTTAAATTATTAACTGTTTCCAGTGTTATTGCATAGCTGGCTGCTTTATAAAATTTAATTTCTTTATAATTTTTACCTCTCGCTAAGAAAGGTATTGTATTCATGATAAAAATCGCATATCCAGATTTTAGTGAATAAGCACATTTTAAAGTCCCTAGAATCCGATTATAACATTTTTACGAGGATGTCCTTATGTGTGTGTGGATGTGTGTGTGGATGTTGGATTCACGATTTCTCAAATTCTATAATGCTTAATGCATTTTTAACTACGAATTCCTCAATCTAACAATAATGGGAAGCGTTGAATAAGTTTTGGTAACAATTTGACAACCGGAAGTAGTAGTTACAAGAAAAAAATCATCTAAATATTATTTATCGAAAATTTATGTAAATAATTATATTAAAGAACGTTAAATTCTTTATTCGATAAATAGAAATTCATTATTATATCTTTTATAGATTTAGAGATAAAGAAATGGATATAAAATAATTTGATATAAAAAATCTCAGATCAAACTACTACAGGGCAAGAAATTCAAATGTTTGTAATTGACACATAAATGTCACTGTCAAAAATATTTATATGCCACTGTCAAAAATATTTGTACATTATTATGAAGATTATGAAAATAAAAAAAAGTCAACAACGCAAAAGAATATACGTAAATAAGAATATAAAAGGAATTTGCGAAAAAATGACGAATATGAAGAAAAAGAAAAGAAAAGTAGAAAAAGAAAATTTCAGGATATTGAATATAAAGAAAATGTAAGTATTGTACATAATTATAAGAATTATAATTTTTTGAATTGTACTATTCGAGTGAGAAAATTACATTGACGTATTATATAAATGGACGCAACGTAGGTACTGCTTTACTGTATAAACATTGACGCACACCTTAGAAAAGGATAGAGCTAAGTTAGGGGCAAAGTCAAAAGATGAAAAATAACACAGAGTGCTTAGAAATATTCATCTCATTCGTAATAAATGACAATGTAAAATATAGTTCATATTCGATTTAACATAAAATATTTCATTCGTATATTTAATTATTTGTAAAAATAATAAATATAGAAAAGTACTTTTGCTTTAGCGAATATTATTTATTTAAAACTATTTTTATATACATTTTAGATTGCAACGAAACATCACAGAATGTTTAGATGGCTTGAAATTGTGTCTTCTAACTGCAATAAGCAGTCTGTTCACAGTTCATCTTTCGGAAATCTACTCGAAAAACATTCATATAAGATATGACAGTTTAGTTTACGACGAATAAGAAAGACTTGTGAAATGTTATGTCTTTTTGATAAAGAACTGTTCCATTTGCACTGCATGACATTACCATTTTGAAAGAATTCTGAAATATAAATGAAATCACACTTATATGCATAGCACGAATGACAGAACATAACTTGAATTACCAGCAAACTACATTCAAATTATTCCTATTTCACATTAAATCAAAATTACTCACTTTGTATTGTAACTAACTCTTATTTAGAGATGTGAATATTTTTTTTACTAATATTCTGAGGAAATATATTACACTTTTACTAGCTGTCACTACTGTCAGAGCAAACAAAACAACAGACCGCAACAATGTTCTTGTTTGACGTTGCCCCGCTTATCTATCTATCCTTTTCTAAGGTGAGCGTCAATTCCTCTCTCTCTCTACGTTGGGTCCATTTATGTAATATGTCAATGGAAAATTATAACAAACATACTGTCAATTGCACTTGACACTGACACCTTTCAATCAGAATTTTCTTAATATAGCAGAGTTATAGTATAGCTGGCATATGATGTTTAATTTCTTTATAATTTTTTAACTCTATATCCATTTAATATTAAGTATAAAATGCACTCAAATCGTATAGAGAATAAAATATACTTTAATATTTACAATAACATTAAATGCGAAAAAATGATATTTAACCTAATTTTTTCAAGAAAAACTGTTAAAATCTTCAAATGAGGGTACGTCCGGTTGACCAGTTATTGTAACCAAAATCTAATCAGCTCTTCATATGGATGTAACGAAGAAGAATTATAATTTTTGAAATTGTTGTAGGTATTAGAGTTATCAGACGAAATTTTTGTTACACACACACACACACACACACACACACACACACACACACACACGCATGCACGCACGCACACACACACACACACACACACACACACACACACACACACACGCACGCGCGACCCTAAAACGTGCTTATTGATTAAAAACTTATCGAATTTTTTGACCAAAGACAATACCTTCCTTACCTAAAGGTGACGGAAGGTAAAAAGTTTATCTCCATCCGAGGAATCGATTGGTGTCAAAATTAAAGCACAATTTGACTTTCTTCAGCGAAAAACGAAATGAAATATAATATTCACACCGCGAGACATTATTCCATTAAAACATTACCATAAACTCAAGTACAATTACAAGTAAAGCAATTTGAAAAGTGTTCTAAAAAATTCCCTAACCTTATTAACATCGAGGTTATGTTCATTAATATTAAAATATGTCTTAATAAAAGTTGAGACAACGGGTAAAAGTTTTAAAGACTTGGTAAGCGTGATATGATTGCCGAGCATAGTAATTACAAATTTACATGTCTGCTGAAAGAACAAAGTGTGAGACATAATTAGAAAAATAACTTACTCGCAATTTCTCGGGCTATATTTAGCATCGGTTAATTTTTCAGCGTGCTTTAAATTTAGCTTCGCGCTTCACGCGATATCAAATTTTGTATCGTTAAATTTATCACGAGATGATATTCATAATTACGGACGAAGTGCGTGATATAAGTTTATCACCGCACCTTTTAATTAAGGCGAGGAAAGTTGGAAGAAATTATAATGTTAAAGTTAAAGGTACATTCACAAATGAAAATTAGGTTTGGATTTATGGTTTATACTTTAGATTTAAAGACCTTGGCCGCATATTATGTTATGACTCCATTCACACTTCAGAATTTAGGGTCTCTAAATACAAATCATAAAGCTAAACATTGCAAGGTTCAAACTTTAGGTTTATAATTTAGTTTGACGTCACAAACGTCACCAATGAGAACGAGCCTGAAATGATATAGATATATACACCCATCTTTATTTCGTATCTACGTGGTGGATTCGGCTTTTTAAACAAATGCGAGAAGAACATGGAGACTGTCATAACTTAATTGCTGAAATATAACCAATAATGCTAAGGGAATGACAGTTTCACGGCGCACATGTGTCTTGTTGAGTACTGCTCTACCGAAATTTTAATCTTGTTTTTGAAGCATTTACACAGATGTCTGTACATATCAAAACTAATTTTCAGGTAATTTAAACTTACATTTATGAATGACTAAAGGTACATTCACAAATGAAAATTAGGTTTATGGTTTTTGTTTAGGTTTAAGTATGTCATTCGTAAATGTAAGTTTAAATTAACTTTAATATAGTTTTGGTATGTACAGACATCTATGATGCTTCAAAAACAAGATTAAAATATCGGTAGAGAAGTACTTAACAGATACCCGTGCGCCGTGAAACTGTCATTCGCTTGGCATTATTGTTTATATTTCAGCATTTAAGTTTTGACAGTCTCCATGTTCTTCTCGCATTTGTTTAAAAAGCCGAATCCACCAAATGGATATTAAATAAAGATGGGTATATATACCTATATCGTTCCAGACTCGTTTTCATTGGTGAAGTTTGTGACGTTAAACTAAATCATAAACCTAAAGTTTGGACCTTGCAATGTTTAGCTTTATGATTTGGATTTAGAGGCACCAAATTCCAAAGTGTGAATGGAGTCATTACATAATATGCGGCCAAACTCTTTAAATCTAAAGTATAAACCATAAATCTAAACCTAATTTTCATTTGTGAATGTACCTTTACTTAAACCTAAACAAAAACCATAATCCTACTTTTCATTAGTGAATGCACCTTAAAAGTTTGAATTTCCATATTTTAATTTATTTTTCCCACTCCTAATATCGTAAATAGGCTATTAGGACATTGTTTGTAGGAATGTATGTTTATTTTACGGTTAAGATATCGGTTTCTATTAGCGACGAGAAATAATGATTGTTCTTACTTCCCTACAGCTGAACTTACCTCCCTCTTTGTGAAATACCAACAGTTAGATATTTTAAACTTGTGTTAAATATTTATTCTTTTTATAATTTATAATTTTGAATTTAATTTCTATCAAATTGTCCTTATTTCATAAATATTTCCACTGAAAAGATACCGTTGACGAGACAAATGTGACAGATGACAATGTTTTTCTTCTTAAATTTTCCATGGAATACTTAGATCATTTTTTTTAATGTATCAGTATTCAATAGGCTACTTCCGTGGTACTGAAAATCTGATATCTATCACTAAATACCTAAAGTAAAGTTGAAAACGTACGTAAAAAAATAAATTTTATTTAAAAAAAAATTATTTGTTTTTTAATATATTAAGAAAGAAGATTTTCTTTGACGTTATTATTTTGAACTGGAGAAAGGAATGCATATTTAAGAATGTAACCTGTAGATGACGAGCGAGTGCGAGTTTTAATTTGATTTTAACATCAGTTCATATTTCTGTCACTGTCTCTCTTCTTTATTATTTGCAATTTGCATGGTTTCTGTTACTTTTATTATTTATTTCGATTTGTTAAGCAGGATTTTGAAGGATTTTAACTTAGCTTATACTCGTACAAGATTAAAATGACAAACGAAAATATTAACCTCCAAACATTATTCAAACGTCAACAGTTTAAATTACCCGCACACGCCGTTGCTATTGGACCTACTGATGTTATTGCTTTACGACCATTCATTGGTTCGGCGTAATTCTACGTCATACATGGCGGTAATTTAAATATTAAAATTTCATTATTTTTTTTCTGGCCAATTAATGAAAATTTTGGCAAAAGAAAAAATATGTGTAGCAAGTTTTTATTGTCTCTTCAAAAATATTAAATAAAAAATGGCACGCAAGTAGCCCATTGTACATTTGACCACTCTCGAACTTATTAAAAATGAGAAAGCCTATACAGTATTATATTCTTAAGGTACATTCACAAATGAAAATTATGTTCAGATTTATGGTTTATACTTTAAATTTAAACACTTTGGCCGCATATTATATAATGACTCTATTCACACTTCAGAATTAAGGATCTCTAAATCCAAATCATATAGCTAAACATTGCAAGGTTCAAACTTTAAGTTTATGATTTAGTTTGACGTCACAAACTTCACCAATGAGAACGAGTCTGAAATGATATAGATATATACACCCATCTTTTTTAGAATCCACTTGGTGGATTCGGCTTTTTAAACAAATGCGAGAAGAACATGGAGATTATCATAACTTAATTGCTGAAATATAACCAATAATGCCAAGCGAATGACAGTTTCACGGCGCACAAGTGTCTTGTTGAGTTCTGCTCTACCGATATTTTTATCTTGTTTTTGAAACATTTACATAGATATCTGTATATATCAAAACTAATTTTCAGGTAATTTAAACTCACATTTATGAATGACTTACTAAAACCTAAACGGAAACTATATACCTAATTTTCATTTGTGAATACATCTTTAGTCTTAAATTAGTATTTAATATTTGTTTAACCATGGTAATAGTCATTATTATTATCTTTTAATATTAATTTATCGTTTAATAATCATCTATTTTAATTATAATAATTAACATTACAATAAGTTTAAAATGGCATTTAAAATAAATTTCTGATTTCCTTTTCCGGAAATGGCTTTATTAGTAAAAGTTAGTCTATTTTGAAACCCCTACATACCATCTGTACCTAACACGTACTCATATTTTATTAGCATATTTCTTTTCGAATTTACCGTAAAATATAAAAATATCGAACATTCCCAATCATGTGCATGTACTTGACCGTCGGATAATAAATCACTTCTTATTCAAAATCCACTAACGTCATCTCTTTATTATTCATTCCACCCCGTGCATTTTTATTCAACCCGAGTATTACATCGCGATTTGAAAATCATTTCCCCGTCTCGAAGCTCATGAAGCGAGTTGTATCCGAGCACGAATATATCACAAACTTTTAACACCTTTTTTCTAATGTGACACCGCGAGCCCGAATATGAAAAATAACGAGGGCTCGTATATATCTCCGACCATGTTTTCAGTGATATATCTAAAGGATTTGAAATTCAAATGCGCTGGCAGCAGTACATTAGCTTCCTGAAGGTTAGGGCGCGACTTTTACTTTTGAAAATCACAGATTTTGGGATTTGAAAATCATAATGGTATGAAGTATTTAAATAACTACCAGTAACTATTTCAGTCTATCACATAATATTCTGCATTTAACAAGTAAAATGTCATTGTTTAATAGTGAATGTGCATATATTTATCAATTTAGTGAATTAATTTCTCTTTGGTTATATTTCTTTTGATTATTGAAAACAAAGCTTTCAGATTACAACAAACACGATTACAATAATGAAAGTGATTAATCAATATTATTAAAGGACCAAAATAAGTAAAATTAGATGATTCAACTCCATAAATGCAGAGAAATCAAAACACAGTCCCTTCATCCTTCTGTAAACTTAAGTGGGACAAAGATAAATTGTAGTTCAAATGTCAAGTCGCTTGGTTTATATCAGTGGTTCTCAACCTTTTTTTGGTCAGGGACCACTTTGATTTCTTTGGTGTTATCAGGGACCACAAGATTAAAGAAAAATAAACTGAGTCAATTAAAAAAAACTTTATTCAAAACGTTTAACGTAAGTATTTATTAAACTCAAAAGTAACATGCGTAAAAGAATTGTAATAGAAAACAACACGTAATATTATGTTTTTGAAAATATTTAGTTATTAGGTTCATGACGTCGTTTCCAGTTGCCGCGAAATCAATAATTCTTCTTTGATTATGTTGTCGTCGTCTAAAAAGCGGACAAACACGAGTAAATGAGAACAATTAGAAATGTCAATCGTTTCATGGCAAAGCGAAACATGGCGATTTTTTAATTCTTGAAATAAGTTGCTCCTCTATATCATTTGACATTAGTTCAATTCGAGCTTTAACCGTGTTGTTCGATAGAGGTATATCTTATATTTTCTTTTTGGCTTCTAACCCTAAAATTTCTTCGACAGCTTTGATCAAACAAGGTTTCGCGAGTGTTTTTCCTACTGTGTGAGGCTTTTTTGATTGCGCTATCAATTTCAGTATCTCAAACGACGCTACTAATGTTTTCTCCGATGACGCAAATCTTGTACCACTAGGCCCGAGTTTAATTTTTTTTAAATTCTCCAATTTTCCTTCAAATAATTTTGGTGGTCGGTCAGAAAAATTACGATGGACCGTTTCTAAGTGGCATTTTAATATCGCTTGTTTCAAGGCATCGTTCGCAAGAACGGTTACGCATATAACGCACTGTGGTTTTATTTCTCCTTTACTTTCTATCCAAGTAAATCCGAATTTAATGTAACTTTTGTCGTATTTTCTCTTAGTAAGGTGCATTGTTGGCTTTACAATACGTAGCAAGCACTCGTACCGATGCTACACCACCGCCTAACAGATAGATAAAAATTTGAAATCTTTCACGGACCATATTTATAGATCTTGAGGACCACTGGTGGTCCGCGGACCACTGGTTGGCACCCACTGGTTTATATGGATAAAGATTTGAAATTTAATGAACACACCAAGAATAAGTTAATTGCGGTAAGACTTAAACTTAAACAACTGTATCAATATACACACATTCTGTCATCTGCTCTAAAGTTAAAATTAGTTAATACCCTTATCATGCCCATATTACAATATTGTGCCTGTGTTTACGTTCCCAACAGGGCCGTCTTAACCCGGGGGTGCAAGGGGTGCGAAAAACCCGGGCGCATGGTCTTGGAGGGCGCAAGCCGGCCGCCTAAATTTTATCTAAAATTCAAGTTGACTTTCATAGTGTTAATACAAGCACTAATTATATTAAAAAATACACATTTTAAACGGTTTTCATCAAACAAATTGTAAGCGAGGCTCGGAATTTTGCGGCTCGATTCACTCACAACCACATCTACAGAGATGTAGAGGTGGTTGTGGTAACTATTCCTTTATCCACGCTGAATGTGTTGGGGGCGCACCGGCGCACGCGTAATACGCTGGCCAATGCACGGCGCACGGCCGATGTTTACCAAATCGGATATATGACGAACAAGTTCCATCTACGCCTCAATTTTCAGGAGCACGTCAGTACATGTGTGTTATGAAAAACGTTAACAAGTGTATAAACATTTAACGAAAAGGTAAGTAAGTCTCAAATTTATCGGTAAAACAACTAACAAAGAATATGATAGCTGAAGCATCGCCGGAACACAAGTTAGATTTTTATTTCTTTGTAGATGGCCGAATTAGCAAATAGTAAAAAAAAATTATCGGGTGCTCAAAATAGAAAAAGGAAACTGGAAAAAGAAGAAAAAGTAAAAAAGTTAACTGTTCCGATTGAAAGCTTTTTTCGAGCCGGTAAGTTTATTTTAGTAAACAATAATAACAATAATGTAACATACTTTACCTAGCCTCTTACTACGGATTTTTTAAAATTTTAACTATTTTAATCGGTTTTATTTTAATGTATTTTCATAGTTTTTTTCCTAATCATTTAGTTTTCACCCATATTGTAGTAAACTATTGAGTTGAAATTTTGCACACATCACACATAATATAATAATATAACATTAAAAATACCCTTTATTTATTATTATGAGTAGTTTCATTGTCAATGTTCAATATTGTATAACATGAAATTGAACTTACACAGAGCAAAAGACGTTAAATTTTGACATATTCCTGATATTTAATAGTTGACCAATGGAATTTAAATTTTCAGGTACATCTTCATCATCTGCTGGACATTTAGAAGAGACACAGACTTTAGACACCGTGTCTATTTTAGAAGTCACTAGTCATGTCAGTACTTCGTCTGCACCTGAATTAAACTCGACGGCGACGTCTGAAATCCCATCACAATCAAAATTTGCTGAAAATGTTGCGGATGATCCTGCTGTCTGGCCTCAAATAATTCTAGATAAGTTAAGACTATTTTTAACAGAACATGGACCAGTTCAGATTAAAAAATCTACCTATCCTTCAGATAGCAACAATAGATCGTTTGCAGATATCTATTACACTAAAAAGTTAAAAAACAACGAAATTATTCCTAGAGATTGGCTTGTATATTCTACCTCTAGTGACTGTGTATTTTGTTTTTACTGCAAGCTCTTCAATTCTAATATCACTGCTTTTAATGCTCAGGCTGGTTTTAAAGATTGGAGGCATTTATCGAGAAATTTAGAAAGACATGAAAAAAGTTCAGGTCACATATTTGCTATAAAAAAATATCTAGATCTAAAAAATGACAGTAAAAGAGCAAACAGTAGACTCTATTAATCAATCTAATATTGAACGCGAAAAAAAAAGATGGGCGGCAGTTTTGGAGAGGATAGTTGAGATAATTAAATTTTTAGCTCGTCAAAATTTAGCTTTTAGAGGAACCACTGAACAGTTGTATGAATCAAATAACGGAAATTTTTTGAAGTTAGTAGAATGCATTTCTAATTTTGATAATACACTATCAGAACACATTGCTCGAATTCAAAGTGCTCAGCATCGCATGCCCCATTACCTTGGGCATAATATTCAAAATGAATTGATTTCTATCATTTCAATCCAAATATTATTCTGTAATTTTAGATTGCACACCTGATATTTCGCACAAAGAACAGCTTACAATTATTGTGAGGTTTGTTTATCTCAATCCCTCCAAAAAGGTTGCTGAGGTACGAGAGCATTTTTTAGGTTTTTTATCCATTACTGACACTACGGGACAAGGGTTAGCAAATTATTTATTAATTTTCTTAAAATCATTAAACATTGAAATAGATGATCTGCGAGGCCAAGGTTATGATAATGGGGCAAATATGCGAGGAAAAAATATCGGCCTCCAAAAAAAAATTTTAGACATTAATCCCCGCGCTTTTTATGTTCCTTGTGCGGCCCATAGCCTTAATTTAGTGGTGAATGATGCTGCCAAAAGCTCATTGGAAATAACAAACTTTTTTTCAATTGTCCAGGAATTATATGTGTTTTTTTCGGCATCAACATCACGTTGGGATGTTCTTATGAATCAGATACCCACTTTAACATTAAAACCCCTGTCAAATACGCGGTGGGAAAGTAGAGTTGATGCTCTGAAAGCACTTCGTTTCAATATAGAAAAAATTTATGATGCATTATATTGCATTTATTCAAACGACAAGAACGACAGCGATGCAAGGAACATAGCAAGCTCATTAATGTTAAAATTAAAGACTTTTAAGTTTATATGTTCAGTTGTTACATGGTACAACATTTTATGTAAAATTAATATTGTTAGTAAAAGTTTACAAAAATCAGATATCATTCTTTTAGAAGCCGTCAAAATGATAGATCAGGTGAGAAAAGACTTAGTCACAAACCGCACAGACGATGCGTTTGAGCGGTTGTTACTTGACTCAACATTAATTGCTGAGAAATTAGAATGTGAAACCGAATTCACTCAATCTGCTCGTCCACGTCCCCGAAAAAGGCATTTTAATTATGAGACTGCAGATGAGCCCATTTTGGACCCAAAACTAAATTTTAAAATAAATTTTTATTATTATTTATTCGACACAGCCATCGTAAAATTAAATGAAAGGTTCGATTTGTTAACGGAGCACAATAGCAAATTGGAACCCGATAAAAAAAAGCACAGTGTTTCAATTTGCAACAGAAATTAACTTGTGGAAATAGATCCGACATAGATGGCGAAGATCTATTCCATGAGTTAGAATTGTTGCCCATAATTTGTATCAATAAAGATACATGTCCACTCGATATTTTGAATTATATATATTTAAATAATTTAATGACCGTATTTCCTAATCTTTCAACATCTTTACGTATATATTTGACGCTTCCAGTCACAGTAGCAGAAGGCGAAAGATCATTTTCCAAACTGAAATTAATAAAAAACTACCTGCGGTCAACTATGACCCAAGATAGATTAACAAGCCTGGCCATTATTAGCATTGAAACAAATATTGAAATTTCAGTTTCTGAAATAATTAAAAATTTTGCCAACATGAAAGCTCGAAAAATTGACTTACATCTAAGTACTTGAAAACTACTTTTATGTATGTCAAATTTGTTAATGATATGTACCTATTATAGAATAATTATTATAGAATAATTAATAATTTACTTTCATGTAATTAAAAAATTACTGTGCAATATTTTATATGATTAAATATGTAGTTGAATTTCCTACCTATGTACCTGCTCTATATGATAAATAATTTTTTTTATTATTTATTATTTAAAATATTTCGAGCCGTCCAAGTTGATGGTATATTCAAGAGGTTCGAGTGACGACCCCGTCCACTGGAGAATAGAGTATGTAGTCGCATCCTAAAAAACCTAATACATATGTTACCGATGCGAATTGTAATTTCTAAAAAATTCGAGTTATAAAATTTTAGGGGGGGGGGGCGCAGGACTGATTTCCGCACCCCGGCGCAGAATATGCTTAAGACGGCCCTGGTTCCCAATCTTACTAAGCAAGACATGCATAGAATTACTCTTTTTCAAAATTCTTGCCTTCGCTTCGTTTATAATGAGCGTAAATTTGACCATATATCATTATACAGACAAGAAGCTGAAATGAAACTTATTGATCGAAGAACGAATTTTCTTTATTCGTTTCTCGGCCATAAAATATATACAACAAACATACCACCTTACTTATACAGTAAGTTCCATATTAAAGAAAGTAATTATAATCTTCGTGGTACGGATTTATTTGTGGTTCCTTCTTTTAAAAAAAGTAAATTTAGAGGTTCATTTTCGTATCAAGCATCTAAATTATATAATGATATTCCAAATTCCTTAAAAACTCTATCGCTAAATAACTTTCAAACTCATCTTAAACAACTGTTAAACTGGTGCATCGTTTGAATTGTTATTTACGCATATGTCTGTTCATTATTACATATGCATTCTTTACAGTTTTTCAAAAACATTTGATATTGTATTCTGGGTTAGGTGGAAGAACAGCCTTTGGCTGAATGTCGCCTTTGAGTTATTATTATTATTTCAAATGACAGTTATGCGTCCGGAATGCAACAGCTAGGCGACGAACAACGGACAACTACGCGAGGCACATTGGGCGATGGACACCTGGCATTGCGAAATAACAATTCGTTCATAGGTATAGTTTAGTTCAAGATCATTTCTTTGACCTCTATAATCCCTGCAATTTCGACTACAATAGCGAAAACCGCATATGGTAAACTTATAGAAAATAGGTTTTACTTACAATCTCTTTCGGTTCATAACGATTATTAATATTATTATAGCCCTTTTTGATAGGTTTTTTTATAATATTATTGATAAACTGGTACTTCACATTTTATTTAACGAGTAAATTAGTTCCTAAGCAATATAATTATACGCTACGAAGAAAAGATTTGTTCATATTAGCATCCTACAGAAAATCTAAATTCAAGGCAGCTTTTTCATATCTGACACCATCTTTATATAATGCTTTACCTGAAAATATATACGATCTGTGCCTTTTTCTTTTTTCTTTTTCAATGCGTTTTATTTTTTGCTAATCTTTGTTTAAATTTATTTTTTTGTAAACAAAATACTTTGTTGACTTATAAATATGTGTTATAATCTTTATATGGGTTAGGTAGAAGAACAGCCCTTGGCTGAACCTCGCCTTTGACGTTCGTATTATTATTTTATTATAAAACATGTAAATCAAAACAAGGCACAAAAATGCTAAAATACACGTAAATGTCTATAAAAAGTTCCAAATTCTTTCCTAAACAGAGCTACGACATACGTCACCTTATGAACAGATTCTAAAACCTGTATGGCAAAAAAAAAACTACTTTTACCGGTTTCAGGATATTATTTCATTGTTTTCATGTATAAAAGTAGGCTGTTAACTAAGTAATAACTGTATCTGTATGGTGATATTATTACCATACTTACTTGTCAACAACGGTCTACAGAATGAGAATAAAATAAAATGAAAATATAATGCTCTTCATTAGTACATACAGATAACGTTAGCATATCGTTCTAAATAGGTCTACTTTATTCTAAAGTAATAAACCTGAGGAATAAAGCACATAATTTGAATATTTGTCATATTGACATATGTCAAAATAATAGTTGTGTTAACCATAGCAATCTGAAAGAAGCATTAATGAGATAATTTCAAAAATTATATTTATCAATAATGTCTTAAATTTCTGAAACCGATAAACTATTGAACAAACCACGGATGTTATTAATCATAACAAGCCTTAGATGTCTTAAAATCTGACATCTGCGGCAGTTATGATGTGCATAACATTCCTTGGTATGTTAATATCCATAGTTTCGTATGTCTCCAACAATCACACACTTTTTATTGGGCAATGCCGTTTTTATGTGAAGAATACTACAAATTAAAATACTCTAACTGCATTTTTATGTACGAATCGATAATGAAACGAGCATCTACGTTACTTGAAATCAAAGGTACAAGATCTATCGTCCCACAGAGGCTAATGATAACTATCACTCCTTCATTTGTATTTTATATTCAGAATAGAATATCTATAAAAATTCCAAACTACCACTTACTAAATTCAAATTCGCAGAATGACCCCATCTCCCTAAATATTCTCCCTCTTCCATGAATACATCTCACAATCGTTCCTATATAGAAAAACTCCTCGTTCGTGGAACCTGCCTTACATTCCCTTTCCGAGTGACAGACATCCGACATTTGAAATTCAGATTCATGTCATTACCCTGCTGGTATTATCTACGCGAAGCCCCGGGTTAAATATTATATGATGGTGATACAACCGTCCAGAACGCCGGAGATTTCACGAGATTTTATAAGGTTTGTTTGTGTAATTAAATATTTACGTGCAACTAAAGGTATAGCAGTTAATGAACTGGAAAGTATAGATTTCAGATTAATTGCAGGAAGATATGGGATATTTATTTGATGATTTTAGTTTGAAATGTGCGCATAAATTTTATGAACTTTGATATTTATAGGAGTTATGGTCAATAAATTATTTACTGCGCTATTATTATTAATTGAATTTGCGTTATGAAATTTTATATTTGAAGCTATTAGAAGATAATAAGCCATTATTGACATCATAGGTATAAGGTGTATGTATATGAACTTCATAATCATAAATAATACCACATAGAGCGGGGGCTATTGCTAAAAGAAAAATGTATCATAGTATCCCAAATACTGACCCTTGGTGCTCACTTTAAATACCCTATGGAGAACCATTTGCTGTCTTTCCCGGAAAAAAGATGATCAATCCAGCTGTGGATCATCGTGGGCCATGACACAAATTTGTTTACAAAAATGATATTAACGTCCGACCAGGCCCGATCCTAGCGGGTGTTCATTTTGTTCCCAGAACAAAGGCGGCCAAGCATGGGGGCGGCAAAATCATCCTAACTTTTTATAGAAAAAAATATTTAAGAATTTTAAAAATATCAACAGTTATGAAATAAACATATTAATAAAGCATTATTCTTTTAAATACTTGGTTTGGTAACATATCTAACTAAGGGTCACTTTTACAATCATTACATAAACCTCGTATAACGCTATACCAGGTATAAAATAGAAAATTGTATTTTACAAACCTCGGATAAACCTCAAATAGAATAAACACCAAGGGGGTCTATTCTAATTCATAGCCACATGTGCTATCCGCTATATAAGTTCCACTACTAGTCAACAGATGGATTCAAGTCGGATAGCCACATGTGCTATCCGCTATATAAGTTCCACTACTAGCCAATAGATGGATTCAAGTCGGATACCCACATGTGCTATCCGCTATAATGACAGATGTCAAACGTGCTGGTAGCTTTCACTCGTTTGACTGTGGATGATCGTGGCTTTGTTCTTATAGTACCTATTTGTGTTTAATTTATGTTAGTTCTTGGTGTGGCAATTTATTTAGGTTTGTTGTAGGATTAATTTAGTAGTGTCGTTATAGTTCTTAATTTTTTATTAGTACTATTACTATTATTATTATTAGATTACTTAGTTTAGTTAATAGTTTTATTTATATATTACATTTTTAAATTTTCGATAGATTTAGATTCTACTATAGCAATTTTAGTTAGTTTAATTTAAAATAAATTTCCTTTCAATGAAACTGAATGGATCTTGCGCATCCCTAATCGTTCGTCTATTCAATCGAATTTCTTCCCGTCTTTCCTCTTCTTCAAGCACATCTGCGGCTAATAAAGCCCTATAAATATATGCCATGATCTAAAATTATTTTTAAACAAAGGTTGTTAGAATTATAAATAATTATTATAATTTAAATATATACTTACAATATATAGATATAAATCAAATATTATTATGACACACACATGTATTTTAACACAAAATTGAAAAGCCGAAATGCTTGTCAACTTGTCATTCAGAGCAAGGAGGATAGAAATGGAGTAAGCATTCAATGCTAGGATACGACGACCGTTCTAGCAGCCATGGTAACAGAGATTCGTTTCGACCGATTCCGCAGTACCCTTTCAGAGCGCTGTTGTTCATATTTTATACTTATAAAATATAAAATTAAATTTTTAAAATGAATACAAAATATGTAAGAATTGACAGTATATTTATATAAACTATAATACAGTACATACAGAAATATTCTAATATTTGTAAATCCAAATAATGCGATTATATTCAATTCGTAGTGTCTTATAGGTAAATTAAGATGAACACATGGCCGCTCCGTGTGGGTGGGCAGGTTGTGCCCTGCACAAAGGCGCCTGACTTTGAGGGGCCCCGTTTCAAGACAGTAAAGTAAATAATAGTAAATTTTTATAAAATACTCTTATTCGCAAAGACAAAATTACTATAAAACTTACAAATTAACGTAAGTGAACAATATATTTTTTAATTTGTTTGCATTAGAGCTCCTGTTATAGGTAAAATAATTATCGTATCAATCGGTTTGTTATTATTCTAACATTGTTATATTGAAATAATAACTGTGGAAATGTTGATTACAACAAAGAATATAATGATTAACTCAAAAATATTGATTACAAGAATGAATCGCACAAAGAATCCAATATTAAATACCTACTAGCATTTTGCGAAGAATCAAATGCTTTATGATTTACATTCAATTCTGAAATCTGTTGTAAAATTGTTGATTACTACAAACAATTTTGATTATAATCTATTGATTACAAGAATGAATCTAAGAAAATTTCATCAATATATTAAATCTAACATTTTTGAAGAGCAAATGTATATTTTAAACTTTCATTTGTAAATTTTACGAGGGGAATGGGCACTAAAATGTAGCATAGCACAAAGACGCCTTATACCCACGGAGCGGCCCTGGATGAACCTGTTCATCAATTTTTCTCAATTCTCTTTTCAAGGAGTTAATTAGAATTTTCATAGAAAAACACAACAATACATGTCTGCAGTTGATTTTCACACTATCTTGGGTTCGAAAGGCAAAAAGGCATGATTTCAAACAGCATTTGTATGACATCTACAAACGAATAAATAAATGTTAGATACATGTTAGTAATTAATAAGTAAATTAGACTTCACAGAATTTTAAATTAATAACTTACCTCCGGGAGTTACAAAAATCGAAAGAAATTAGAAAAGATTTTTTTCAAAATGATTCTTCACTGACAACTGACAAGTTATGATCCGAACATATCACCCTTGTAGATGACTGTGATCAAAACGCGCGCATAAATTGAATAAAGGGTTATTTCGAATTCTACCTAACCGATAGTGTCACAAATTAGTATCGACCGATTCCGTTTTTTTGGCGCTGCACTGTATCATGGCTGGGTATATAAGTGATTTCTCCTGGTGCTCCTTGATTCAGAGTTATCAGTCACTGTCAAAACAAACATTCAAATTATAGCGTGACACTTTGCTCGTAGCGGTACCACTGGAGCTCTCGCTACGGATAGCCACATGTGGCTAAATTAATAAAAATTCCACTACTGTCCAACAGATGGAGTCGGAGTCGGATAGCGGGATTGGGCTAAGTTAGCCTCACGCTACATGAATTAGAATAGACCCCCAGTATTTCTTATCCCATGGAAATCGGTCGTATAAACCTCGGATATCTCCCTGGTTCTTATGGTTACCACGTAAACACAGACGATGTGTTGTTATTCATACGGTTCATACGTTTGACAGATGTCAATAAAGTATTTCATCATCACTGTCAGAATCAAAAATAACATTCATATCATCTAACATCGTAAAAAATGCAAATTAAAAGGCAGAAATAATAACAATATTGAAGAAAAATACTGTAACAAGAAGGAAATTTTATTTTGTCAATACCAACCTATAGTGATTTAACATAATTCCTATCTGATAGATAAAAATGCATTGTAAAAGACAGCCTTGTTTATCGAAGGTATAGTTTCTAGGATAAAGTTATACCTCTGATAGCTATAGTTTATCTATCAATTGTAAAAGTGGGCCTAATATGTATATAGTTTATTTTATTAAAAGACTGAGTATACTTACCTAAGGAATACAATCAGAGTAACATATTTTCATTACATTACCCAACTTTTAATACAGATATACATAGGTACAGGGTGTTAATCAAAAAGCGGGCCATAGGCGTTTAACATTGGAAATCAGTTTTCCTTTGCGTAAAAGTTCCCAATTAATTTTAGACAAAAATGTTTCAAATATAGATAATTAAATTATACGCCTAATTCAGTAAACTTGTTTTTTAACATAGTATTAGGTGAATGATTTTATTTCTAATTAATTGTGTTTAAAACTATTCTCTGTTCCATTTAAGCCATTCAGCAGATGCTGCTCGCATCAGCGCCAATTTTAAGTCAACTCTCTTGTCTCCAATTTCAGCCAATCACTCAATCAGAGAGGTCGAAACAATTCCCTATTCTCTGCAATATGAATGGCTTAAATACTGGAAAAAATAAAATGGGGGGGGGGGCTTAAATGGAACAGAGTATACAATGTCATAAGTCATGGCTATTGCTACTAATTAAAGGAACTTTTGAATTTTTTTAAAAAATTAATATAACGTGAGAGTCTAGGTACCTATGACATTTGGTCCGCGAGTCCCGACAAGCGCGTGCGAACCGACGAGTATGAATACAGTGTTCTGGAGAAATAGGCGAAATGGGAGATAGAGTTAGTCCGTCAGAAGGACAGTTACATAAATAGACAGACAGAGAGTTAGTGAGTATGAAGGAGTAAATTCTGTCCGGGCAGTTGAATATACAGGCGCTGTTGAGTCAGTTGAGTATAAGGAAACTGTGGAGGTTGGTAGGTCGGACAGTTAAACAGTGATATAAATAAATAGTGACATAAATAGTGTGAAAATAAATAATAATAATAATAATAATAATAATAATAATAATAATATACTTTATTGATTCCAATAATCAAAGGCGAGATTCAGCCATAGGCTGTTCTTCCACCTAACCTAACCATACAAAAATATGCCAAAATGAACAATTTGTAAATCACAAACATACCAAAAAAATAAAAAAACATACAAAATATTTGAAAATAACGCAGGTCACAAATTATAGTAACAAACATTGAAATTTACAGTAAGATAATATTAACTAGACTGTTAAAGTTTTAACCCGGGTTTTAAAAGAACTTATACATAATAATTTTAAATTACCAGGTACGAGTATACTGTTATATAAAGTTGGCGCCAGATACGAGATTGAGGCCTTGAATTTAGATTTTCTATAAGCTGGGACGATGTCTGTTATTCTCAGAGTATAATTGTATTGCTTCTGTATTAGTTTATCAAGCAAATAATATGAAGTACCAGTACTTATGATTTTATGCACTAAACAAAGATACATAGTCTTAACACGATTTGCTACTGTGGGCATATTCGCAAGTTGACGGTATTTAGTTATATGTTCGTATTTGCGGACACCATACGCAAAACGCAAACAGGAGTTCTGTACTAGGGTAATTCTATTCTTATCCGAATCAGTTAAATTAGGGATGTAAGTACAAGCACAGTAGTCAAAAAGTGGTAGGATAAGTGAATTAACAAGTTGTAATTTTAAAAATGTACTAAGGTCATATCTAAATTGATACAGATGACGTAGTCTAAGTCTTGCTGCAATAAGTTTTTTATTCAAATGGTTTTTAAAAGATAAATTCTCCTCCAACAAGAGGCCTGAAATATTAATACAACTGCTTTGTTGCAGTACTGAACCGTCTAGAATTATATTAGGTTGTAAGTCAATTTTACCAACAAGGAAAGAAGATTTTGTAGCATTTAATTTGAGACCGTTATTTTTATCCAAAGAGATAGTTTTTCTAAATCACTATTTAACATGGGGAGTTGTTCATTTAGATTTGAAGGGTTTAAAGTTGTAGGAAGTGTTGTGTCGTCTGCATATGAATGAGCGGAAGGAAAACTTAAATCAGATTGCATGTCTGCAACGTATAAAAGAGATAATAATGGTCCCAAAATTGAACCCTGTGGGACACCGCATTGGAGATTAAAATTTGATGATGTGTTCTGTAACATGGACACCTGAAACTGTCTATTATTATATAATATATAATAAATAGTCGTGTTCATTGTTTAAACAAATAAATAGTGTTAGTGTTTAACTAGTTAATTATATTCTTAGTCTTAATTAATATTAATAATCGTCATTGTTATTATCTTTGAAATATTTATTTATCATTTTAATAAAAATCTAATTTAATGAATACAAATTCTTTGATTTTTACACTTCACCCAAATAAATAGAAACGCTACATTAAGAAGAAAAACCGTTTCATATATAACATTTAATTCAGTATAACTGTGGACTCTTCAGTTTTTTTCCGTAAAATGAATAAGAGACCAAGAAATTGCATAAAAAACCCCATGTTAAATCCCTATGTTTGTACTTGACCGTCAACACCCTGTATAATTTTTCCCCATTTCGAATTCCCCCCATATTTCCCGTTTTGTGGTAGAATCGAACAGTGGCATTCCTCTGTTTTCCATTTTGTTCCGTTGTTCCTGTTCCTGATAGAACTCGGTCATTCCTCGCGTGAAGCCGGAAGCCAGGAGGGATTTGCGATTGGGATATAATGATGTGAGGAATTCCAGAGGGACAATGCTAATATAATGGCCGAATTGCGGGAATTTTATACCTCACGCTTCACTCTCACTTTCGTTCAGCTGACCATCGTGTTGATCGATTTACAGGTGGATAGGTTTCTATTGATTCATTGGAATTGTATTTGGTGAAAGTTTTTTAAAGATATTAAGGCGAGGAGGGTGTTTTCTACATAGTTATGAAAAATAGTATAGGCATGCATCAAGGGTGCGAAATGCATAATTTTTCTCGAGGTACAAATTAAAACACCAAAATAGCATTCTAAGGCTTGGGTGCTATAATATTGTTACGTTTTGTTTATTTTCACATAGCCACCTATAATATTTGGTTAAAAATTATTTCTAATATATCTAAATTATCTCATTTTTCTCGAAATTTTTCAAATACATTAATAAAAAATAATGCATCGTTGAAAAAAGAAAAAAATGGCGGTTTCTATTTTATTAAAATAATTACAGATTGCTATTTGAAAAATAAATGTTGATAGTCGTATCTTGTAAACCTGACTTTATAAAAAATATCTACATCTGCCATCAAATAGTATATGTAAAATAATAAAACTTTTATATGAGCCACTTTTTTCTATTACTTATAATAAAAAAGTTAAAGGGGGGGGGGGCGTCTTCCCAGACTCACCCTGTATAATATACTATTATTAATGAAATTCACATAATTATGTACTATAGGAATAACACTACATCACTGCAGTTTCGGCGCCAGGACGTAAATGTTGGGTGGGCACAATCAAAAAATGAGTAGGCACTAAGAGGGGGGGGGATGTGGTAAATCGTAATAGGTCATGCAAATGTAACCGAAGAAAAAGGCGCCGCAGGCAATTTTTTTTTTCGTTCAAGGTCAAATGCCTTATAAATGAAAGTTACATTTTATTAAGAGAAGTGAAGCTGATAAACTGTTTAACCTATGAAAATTGAATAAGAACATTAATATTTCAAAAACAAGCCATAAATATTAACTGTGTAAAATACAATAAGTATTTAATTTTATTCTTTATCTTAAATTATAATATTTGGATTGAGGGGAGTAGGTACCCCCATTACCCCGCGGCCCTTGTATTCGCGCATGGTGGGCACCCATTTATTTTAATAATAAAAATACCTATATAGCATTTTTCCATATACACACATGAATCAAAACAGATACAGGTATCCATATTAAAATAATTACATATACCGAGTGTTTACTTTTTTATGAATTACAGGAAATACTGTGGTGAAATTTTCATAGAGCTGTAATTTCTGCCCTATTAATTTTAGAACAAAAGTATAAATATAAATAATGTTCAGAATTAAAAATATAATTTTATTCACAACTATTTTATATACCAAAATTATTATTTGTATATATGGGTGGGCACTTGGGTGGGCACAAGTCTTTTTAGGGTGGGCACGTGCCCACTCTGGCCCCCCCTTAGCGCCGCCACTGCATCACTGCACAAGAAACACTGATAGCCAAGCAAGTCTTATAACATTGTTAACTTTTAAATTATTCATCGCACTTTAAGTACATTTAAAATACTTCAAGTACATATAAAGTACTTCAAGTATTTTTCCAAGTATTAAGTACCAAGTACTTGTGAATAAACTTTGTCCAGTACAAAGTACTATAATAGAAAGTACTTGCGAGCCTAATATAGTAGTTTGTACAACAAGAGTTTTTATTGCCAAATCGAAAGGATAACCTTGACTTGTCAATGTGACATTTCATACCGTTCTGATTCCCATTTTTTATAAGTTCTTTTTCAATACTTACAACCAATTCATAATATAATTCAGTTAATTGTTATGAAATTATTCAAATCTCTTTTTATACCGAAAATATTTCCATCTAAATGACAACATTGAAATGTCAAATGTGACATTTGTATCGTTCTTCTTCTTAATCTTGTAATAAATGAATAGACAGTTGCCTAGTTTACACGACTTACGAGATTTGTGATTCGTGGATTTCATATCCATCCTAGAATGGATATGAAATTATATCCGTTCAGTTAAATAGTATTGCATATATATCCATTCAACAGATTGTGAAGAAATGAGTTTTTCAAGTGGGAGTAGAAAAAAGTACGTTTCGTGCAAGTATAGACCAGGAAAGTGTAACGGTCAAATTTAGGCGCCATATTCATACTCAGTTCGTAACGCTGAGAACAGGATTTTAATCGCCGTGTATATCTTACCAAGGAAATTTTACCTCAACTTTAAAAGCCGAGAAATCTCGTAAAAGTAAATCTCTTATGCAAAACATTATATGTACCACCTAGAATGATCCTTTATCTCCAGATTCGTATGATAATATTCACATGAACTGTGCACAGTTTATAATTATTTAAATAAAAATACAACACTACAAAATTCAATGAACGTATATCTCGATTGGTCCTACAACTTCGGTACGCAGCCAATCGCAGCATAGCTTGTGTTGCACATGACCTATTTATGGGCGGGTGAGGTACTATCCACGACATACGGAATTTTAACTTACACGCAACATTTTATTTTCTAATAATTTTCTTACTCTACCTTTTCAAGGATTTTAAACAGTTGCAATCTATTACTGAATAAACAAACTATCAAATCCTTAACAAGAGCTGCTTAATTTCTTTTACAAAATATCCTTTTTTGCATTAAAATCACACTTCTATAATAAATGTATACTAGGGAATTCAAACTATGAACTCGTGCCAAAAGCAAAATCTAACCTTACTTTTCTGGTCTATTGCCCAGCTCTGGTTATTTAGTTTTAAGGTGTATTGGTTTACATGTCAAGTATACTCCAATAGACACAATACTACATAATTCTTTGACTCGCAAACTTATTTTTAGTTAATTATAAAAACTTTACGAAGACTGCAAATAACATTTTAAACTTTCACCAAACAAAAAATGAAAAATCTCTCATCTGGATAAACTGTCTGTCTGGAATCCCTCGCATTTTGCAAGACGTCAACGATTCATTACAACCCAATTAAAAAATTAACAACCCCGTCAATTTACCCTGCTAATCCGGCATAATGCTTCACCCTTCACCCTCGATGTGGGTGGGGGAGAATTATCACCCTCCCGCGATTTTAAAACTGGAAACGGCGCCGCAATTTCATCTGCTGCCAACCGTATAACTTTTAAATCCCTACAAACCGCTGGATGTCACGGGGCGACACGGGTAGTAACGTCACAGGGTGTGTAAAGCGTTTAACGAGGGCATTATACGATAGGAGACGGAAAGTTTAGACAGAGATATGGTTGGTTATATCTAGGGAGGTAGATAGGGATAATAGGGCAAGTTTTAAGGCTGTAGTTTCGAAGATAGATTGAAGGATTGTTACAAATAGAATGGGGTCATACAATAAAATATATTGGTTTTTATTTCATAAATAAAAAAATCTGATGTGGTCAACACATGACCTCCCGTCAATTCCATGTTTGAAATAGCAAGGAGCTTTAAGTAAAGTATCACTTCCGGTTGATCGTTTGTAAACAAAATCTAATTTGTTGTTCCAATAAATAGAAAAGTCTGTAATACGAAATTTTGGATTATATTTTATTGTCTTTTCTCGAAAATCTGTTAAGAGCTCCAAATTAAGTTCCATGGTTTATCATATAGGATATAGGTATAGTCAAAATATAATGTTTCAAATTATACACGAGTTTTAAATACCAAATTAGAGAAGTTTTGAATCATGTTTTAATATATTTTTTGAAGAAAATCTATTTATAGCTTCCTGTAAAGTAGTACTTCTAGTTTATCAATTTTAGAAAACATCTAGTATGTCATCCTTATTAATATAAAAGTCTTAAATATCAAATTTGAAAAGTTTTGGATTGTATCAATTTATTTTTCATGAGAATCTGTCCAGAGCTTCAAATAAAGTATCACTTCCGGTTTATCAATTGTATCCAAAATCTAATATGTTGCTTCCCTTCATGCAAAAGTCTTAAATACTAAATTTGACAAGTTTTGGTATATATCCTATTATATTTTTCACGAAAATCTGTTCAGAAGTAAAGTATCACTTCCGGATTATCAATTTTAACCAAAATTTAATATGTTGTTCCTTTGTATATAAAAGTCTTAAGTACTAAATTTGACAAGTTTTGGAGTATATCATAATATATTTTTTACGAAAATCTGTTCAAATCGAGTTTTAAATACCAAATTTGATAAGTTTTGGATCATGTTTTACTATATTTTTCAAAAAAATCTGTTTATAGCTTTCTGTAAAATACTACTTCCGGTTTATCAATGTTAGAAAAAAATCTAATATGTCGTTCGTATTAATATAAAATACCAAATTTGAAAAGTTTTCGATTGTATCAATATATTTTTCACCAAAATCTGTCTCTTTATATAAAAGTCTTAAATACCAAATTTAATAAGTTTTGGAATATATCATATATTTTTCACAAAAATCTGTTCAGAGCTTCAAATAAAGTATCACTTCCGGTTTATCAATTGTATCCAAAGTCTAATATATTGCTCCCCTTCATGCAAAGTCTTAAATACTAAATTTGACAAGTTTTGGAATATATCATATACTTTTCACGAAAATCTGCTCACAGTATCACTTCCAGTTTATCAATTTTAGAACATGTCGTTCTTATTACTGTAAAAATCTTAAATATTAAATTTGAAAAATTTTGGAATATATCACAATATATTTTTCACGAAAATCTGTTGAGAAAGAGTAAAGTATCACTTCTGGTTTATTAATTTTAGTCAAAATCTAATATGTTGTTCCCCTTGATATAAAAGTCTTGAATTGAAAAGTTTTGGATTATATATAATATAGTTTTTTCATTAAAAACTGTTATGGGCTTCATGTAAAGTATCACTTCCGGTTATCCATCTAATCTACTCTTTATATGAATGCAGAAAGCTTAAATACGGGAAATAGAAATATTTGGAAGTTTGTTATAAGAGTTATCGTGGACGAAAAAATCGTCATACACACACACACACACGCGCACGCACGCACGCACGCACTCACGCACGCACGCACTCACGCACGCACGCACATACACACACGCACATACACACACGCACGCACGCACGCTCGCACGCACAGACATCGTAAAAATAGTAAAAACGTGTTGTGGGGACCCTAATTCGTACTTATTCACTGAAAACTCACCATCGAATTTTTGGACCGATAACATTACCTCCCTTACCTACGGTATGACGGGAGGTAAAAATTACCTAATATTAATACCCCGATAATATCCAATCAGACAACAAGATCAAACTGCTTCTATTTTCACACCACTGCACAATTAAATCGGATACAGTATAGAATGTGTCATAACCATAATTCATCTCAAAATTTGTTAAACAATGCTTAGATGAATACATTAACAGTTTTCTTATTGTATGTAACACCTTGTCTGCACTAATAATGTTATTATTACCAAAACGTCTTCCTGGTGTAAGAGGAATATGTTTCCTTGCATGTGCTCTGACATCGTTATTAAATCAGAGTAAACCCGTAATTCCATTGTACCCTTATCACACACGATAGCATATGAAAAAGAGCGAACAATGAGCGTTTGAGTTTGGCCAAGATCAACATTATCGTCGGAGCAGCAGGAGCATAAGCTGGATTCAGGCTTCAGGATAACAGGAAGCAATTAATGTCACACACACCACACGCAGACCTGAGAGGTATTAGAATTATTACACGGCCCTTATCATATCTGAGATGCCGACGGCTTTAGATCAGAGATTCTCAATATAGATTGAAATAAAAAATCTGGTGTGGCCAACACAATACCTCCCCCCATTTACAGCCCGAGTCACAAAAAAGATTAAGTTAATACTTATTTTTTGATTAATGAATTTTACTCTAATTTTGACAGTTTATTTCTTAAAATATAGTCTAATCTAATCCAAGTAAACTATTATTCACGAAAGATGACTATTCAAGGTCATTTGTGAGCCGTTTGATATAATATTACTTGCAGATAACTTCATTGCATTTCGTATGCATAGGCGTGCAACATGAAATATTTATGGACACATTTTTACTAAAAAAATTAGAGTAATTTAATTGAAAATTATGTTTCTTTCTAAATAATGCCTTCTGAAAGATTTATGTTCGTCACTTATGTTTTTGCAACATGCACAAACATAGACTTAACTATAAACCAAGGAATAATAATTTGATTTAAACCGCAACGCCACTGGGTAAAAATTAGCACAGAGGGCAGTGTAGTACATAATTAGGTATCTGTAATTCTACGACATACATCATTATTATTTATAGTGTGTTAGAAAGTAATGGCACTATTTACATATATCTGTCACACCATATAAATTAAATAGACATAGGTCAAATAATCTTTCTCTTAATAATACAAAATGTTGCTAAGCTACTGCTGTAAAGTGATGTGTATTCTTTCTTCGAACAAATGACCTTGAATAGTCATCTTTCGTGAATAATAGTATAACTACCTTTTTTTAAACCCCACAACAGGATTAAATCCCAATTACAGAGTGGGTTCACATTCACACACATCCATGCCTTAGTTGGATTCGAACCCAGAGCTCCGAGGGCACTCGACATAAGACGTAGCTCTAACCATTGAGCCACCGGAGCTATAAATAAAATGAAGATTAAATTTTAAATATCGGGATAGAATAGAAATCACTAATACAAAAATTAGGATTAGCTTAAACATTTTGGTGAATCGTTAATTTTTATTCATCTAAATACATTCCTATATATTTACTTATGCTGGAAACTGTATTGAATTCCTTTTCTATTGTCCTATTTACTTTTTTCTTTTTAAAACGTTGCTAATATTATTTTGAAATGATTAGTTCTTTGATAGTGACATTTATCTGTCAGTTACATACATTTGAATAACTGCGTTTTGTTTGTTTAAAACGTAGGCTCTGGGATTTAAATGATAGATAATTGTATAATTCTCGAAAAAATAACATTTATAGGTATTTTTTGAAGAAAAACTTTGAGCTTCTAGTAAAGTGCCATTTTCGATTATCCGATTTTCACCAAAATGTAATGGACTCTTTCCATTACAGAAAAAGTTCGAAATACAATACAAGGTTTCAAAATTTTCTGAATGGTAGTATTTGAGTTAGAGTGGAGGATCATACACACACATACACATCGTGAAAATGTTAAAATTGGATTCTAGGGACCTTAAAACGTGATCATTTACCAAAATCTCGATATGCGATTTTTAGTACGATCCCTATGTGGCCAGCACATTACCTTCCGTCAGTTCTATGTATGTATTTTGTACAAATTCCATACAGAAAATTTCTTATAAGATTCTACATTTCCAATAAAATTATAACTCAAACATAATATGTAAATTGCACTCTGACACTGACATTTGTCAATCAGAATTTTCTTAATGTAGTAGATGTTTCCATGTTTATAGTACAGCTGGCTGTTTTGTGAAATTTAATTTCTTTATCATTTTTTAACTCTATATCCACTGAATATGAAGTATACAATGTAATCAAATCGTATATATAATTCATAAACTGTCAGTTTGATTTCTAACCTGAAATATTGATTTCTTTCTTTTGATCACTTGTGTTATTCACAATTTTATTCCATTCTTTTATCATATAAATTGTAAAGATGCTTTGTTTATATGTACGCATTGATTTATCTCTAAAAAAATGGTATTTATCAATAATGTCTTAATTTTCTGAAACCGATGAACTATTGAACAAATCACGGATGTTATTAATCATAGCAAGCCTTAGATGTCTTAAAATCCTCGCTCTACGATTTCAAACCGGCATCTTCGGCAGTTATATGATATACATAACATTCCTATACTCTATCCGTTTTAACTATAGAGCGTTGGGTGAGATAGGGCCAAAGATTCTAGCTCTCTGATTGGTTCAAACGTGAACCGAGTTTACACAGCAAAATAATTGACGCGAAATTTAAATTTACTTGACAACTGTATCAATTATTTTGATTTATGTTATGCCGTCTGACATAAAATAAATAAAAGTCAACAAAACCAATAGTAAACGATTTATTACTTATTAATTTCTGTTAAGTTCTATTTGTTAATTATATTATTGTTCGTTTCGTTTATATAATTTACATAGTGTTTTGGCGTTATATTTCATATTACATAGTTTTCGTTGTGTGCGTTTTCTTACTTTTTCGTTAGTTTTGTTATTGTTCTCTTTGTTAATATTATGGAAAAAAATCCGGAACCTGGTTCTGCCAATGTTTTACAACATCTAAAAGGAAAGGCCCTCCGAAGCGGGCAAAAAATGGCGTATAATTTATACTGCACATATCGTGCACGAATCCATATTCCAAACTAGAATGTGTCCAAATTCTGGCATCAGAACTGACCATAGGACGATGTAGTATTTGGAAAGCTATAAAAGAACATGAGGATAAAGGGTCATAAAGGTGAATTATATTTTTATTTTACGTTGTTTTCTTTAAAACTTATTTGAATAATGTGGTTTTCATTTATGCATGCCCATTTCGCCGACATGTAGAGAAAGGTACGGAGATTGTAAGTGTATGCATAAAAACAATGTCAAAGTAGATTAGAAAGAATTTTTTTTAAATCCAGGAATGGCGCCAAAATTTGAATTATTTATTTAATACATGTAAAAACGGCCGCGCTCGAAACGCCATCTAGTCTATAGTTAAAACGGATAGAGTATAGGTATGTTAATAGCTATTGGGATTTTTAAGTATCAAGAGATGGCGCTGATCGCATTAAACAATGGTACACTTTTTGTTGACATTTGTCAGCCTGGCATTGCTGTCAATTGCGTTTCTTTAGTTTTCGTATTATTTTCTCATTTATTAGTATTTTTTATTTATAATTCAAGTATGTATAATAGAGTTTTTGTAGTCATATAGTTGCAGTTTCATGTAAATGTCAAATGTGTACCACTGTTTGTAGTTCTAATATTCGCCGCTAATTAGAGCTTTTTTAATTGAAAATCCCAATAATTTTATTAATGTTTTTGACAGCTCGCTTAAAATTTGTTTAGCCTATTGGGATTTTCAAGTATCAAGAGATGGCGCTGATCGCATTAAACACTGGTACACTTTTTGTTGACGTGTGTCAGCGTAGCATTTCTGTCAATTGTATTTCTTTAGTTTTCGTATCATTTTCTCATTTATTAGTATTTTTTATTTATAATTCAAGTATGTATAATAAAGTTTTTGTAGTCAAATAGTTGTAGTTTCATGTAAATGTCAAATATGTACCACTGTTTGTAGTTCTAATAGTCGCCGCTAGTTAGCGTTTTCTTATTTGAAAATCCCAATACCTTGTTCCATTTAAGCCATTCAGCATTGCGGAGCATAGGGAATAGTTTTGACCTCTCTGATTGGCTGAAATTAGAGACAAGAGACAAGTTTACCCCATGTAATTTCGGCTACTTCAGATTTGCGCTGTTGCCAGTGCCAGCTACTGAATGGCTTAAATGGAACAGAGCATAATTAATTATAGGGATCTATGGCAATGTTACTAGGCAACTCCTACATAAATATTTCCAACCTGTAGGGGTGGGTGCAAGCGTTTTCAGTCATCACATCCTCGCGTTTTATCTCACCACGAGGCTTCGCCTCTCGGTAATGTACATAAGCCCTCGACTGAAATGAAACATATTCCACCTCGGATGTAATATACTATAACACAATTTCCAGTGTTTTTATTGCACTGTTGAATACTTTACTCTCCTCATCCAATTCTATCAGCTGAAAGACACCTCACTACAGCAAACTCCATTCCAAACAATACCATCGCCCTCCTGGCTAACATTTTGCTATCCTCCGCTTATTCTACATCCCCAGTGACTCTCAATTAGCGAACGGCATCACAGAACACCCTCACGGAGCTCAGCGAGAGAACCACCAGGCCTCGCGCAGTCCTCACTCAAGTCCGTAACGAAATTTAATTAAATTACAAGGCAGGCATTTGCACACGGTACACGTGTTAGAACTAGATAGCGGTTCCACCAACTGGATTCTAGATGCAGAGAGAGGACAAAGATGCTGCTGCAATGTAATGGATATGTTTGAAAGGTGGATATTGTAGATTGTGTAGTTGTTTGCTAAATACTACCTAAGCAAACTGGATGAAGGGTAGTGATACTTAGTAGGAGATGAAATATCTGATATATATTATTACAATATACATAGTATACATAGGCGCTGAAAGCATGGGTGCTCTGGGTCCGCAAGTACCCATACCAAATTTGTAATACAAATTACTCAGTTATTGATGTTTTTTTATTCAAAATTACTGGTATCTAAAGCAATTTCTGAGTTACCGAGTTAAAGATGAAAAAATATGATGTGGCCAGCACATTACCTTCTGTCAGTTATATGAGGTATTTACGAAAATTTTACTGGTGAACTGTTACCGGTAAACAGTTGTTTATCAGATTATAGCAACCGGAATCGATATTTTAAGAACGCAAGTGGTAAACAGTGGGATCCATAACCTATAAAAAAATTGAAAATTTGAAACAGGTTAGAAATTATAGTAGTTAACAAACTGAGTCCTACTTTGAACACATTTCCAATTTAAACGCGCGCGCTTTGCTTTGCATCACTAGCTTTTTTGAGATTAGATTCTTCGTGAATCCGGCAGATGAATCTGGTAGATATTGTACAATTTTCGAACACGGTAACTTTTTACCACTCATGTTTTCGAACACAGTCGGTAGATGCGGTATCTACACGGAGAAAAATGTATACTTACGATAAAGATAATTATGTATATAATAACAATAAAATATCGTACGTATAGTGACAGCGCTTTTATTACTTGCGATTACAATACAAATATTGCTAAAACTTGACAATTTATTATATATGCGACAACTATACATATTGCTGTCAAATCAATTAAAAATGTTTGCTGTAATAGCAAAATTAACTTGTATACGATAGCAGCAATATATTTTCACTTTAACAATACAAGTTGGATGTTGCTGGTAGTTCATATATTTAGGGTAGCAATTATTATGCTTATTTTATGTATTAAAAATTGTTACCTTTAGCATTTTGAGAATGTTATTATAGGTATTATGATGTTTACTCTAACAATATATGTTATTTGTAGTTAATAATTTATATATTTATGGTACCAATCTTTTATTTGTATTTCTGCAATATTAATATACTTAATTAAATATTTACCTAGGGAGGTAATAAAAGACCAGAGTTTAAATAATCATTTATAATTAAAAATAAATAACATTATGTTTAACATTATACAAATTTAACAAAAAATATATATCTCACCCCACATTTTTTTTAAATCAATTAACACTGTACTTTCCTGGCATGGACTGGGGAATTTTAAGTGTAAAAAAAGATTGTCTACCTTGTGGTTATGTACGTACAAATTGTGTGAAGTAGGTACATTTGTATATAACATATTACTCGTATTTTCTGTCTTCTTTTGCAAAGATCACATTGTCCGTTTATTTATTTTTTTCATAATATTTTTAAGCCCTGAAAAGAAGGAAAAGTAAAAAAATTGAAATATATTTACTCCTTGAAATAACATATATCATTATTTATAAAACTTACATTCAAATACGCCGATGGACACTTCGAATCCCCATTCATTCCTTTAAAATATATTTTACGTAGACATCAGCCATGGGCTATGGCGATAGAAAATATATACAAAATATCACGTCGTATTATTGTATTAGTTTTAATTCCAAAAGGATTGCAAAGAAAGGTAGTGTTAACTGTTATCACAACGAAAACACCAGAAAGAACGTCCTCGTCTTGTTGTAGCGCAAGTCGTGTTTGCCGTACACGTTTATACTAAAATGGACGTTACTAGTAGGAACCCGCAGCAATACAGATTGATGTGCTCTAGCAATACCAGATAACGATAACAGATATAAATATGATTGTAATACATATCTGTATACACCTCGAATTTAAAACAATAATAGATACTTGATTTTATAATATTATATTGCTATAATATTTTTAGCAATATATATTCCAAAAATAACAATACAAAATATTTAAACATTGCGGATACGTACGAAAATAACAATATTTATATTGTAAATTTACGTATCAAAAATAATATCAGATTGTTATTGTAATTTTCTATATTGTTAGTACAAATATAATTTACTTAGCAATAAATTTTTAACAATCCATTTTTCTCCGTGTACCGGTAGAATTTTCGTAAATGCGTATGTATTTTCTATAAAATCCATACAGAAAGTTTCTGGCAAAAGATTCTAAATTTCTTGTATGTACATTACCTTTCGACAGTTGTATGTATTTTATACAAATTCTATACCTACAGAAAGTTTAGAGCAAAAAGATCCTATATTCGAGTAAAATTATAACAAATATACTACGAATATGACAATTGCACTTGACACTGACATCTTTCAATCAGAATTTTCTTAATATAGTAGTTGTTTCTAACAGCTGGCAAATTTATGAAATTTAATTTCTTTATAATTTTATAACTCTATATCCATTTAACATAGTTTTTTCAAGAAAAACTGTTAAAATCTTCAAAGGAGGGTACTTCCGGTTGACCAATTATAACCAAAATCTAATTAGCTCTTCATATGAATGCAAACAAAGCGAACAGAAGTTTTTTCATTCATTGTATTCTCATGTGAATAGTCGCCTCGTTGCTCTGCTTTTTGCTGCTCCAAAGTGCGCATATACACATAATAATACATTGAATGAAAAAACTTCTCCTCGCCGCGCTTCGCTTCGGTCGCTGAAGTGCGCGTTGGCCTTTAGAGTTATCGTAGACGAAAATTTTGTTACACATAAACACACACGCACACACATACATACAGACATCATCGTAAAAATAGTATAATCGTATTCTAGGGACCTTAAAACGTGCTTATTCATTAAAAACTCACCACCGAAATTTTTGACCAAATACAATAACTTCCTTACCTAAAGGTGACGGAAGGTAAAAAAGTCAAATACCAATTGTTATTGTTAAACCTTACAATGACCATGTGCATTATTTGTTACGAATTTGCAATAAACCCCTATTTAGTCGCAGCTTGTGCCTATACCTATCTATTACCACGCGTTGCGCCGCGTTAGCGGAACTCAGTTTATTATTAAAATGATTGACGTTTGGACATAGCGATTTAGTTGTACCATTGAATAAGTAATAACATAGAGTCACAATCACTCAATTTCCTTTAACCACCAAATAAGAAGCGAGGAACAAAACAAACCAAAATTACCGAAATGCGCAAAAAGAGTTGCTAATCGTCACTGTCACAATTATTCAAAATATGATGGCAAAGTAAAATTTTTAAGTTCAAGTTAGCGCTGTTGCGGGAAAGTATAAAAAGTAAGAAGGGAGTTGGTAGACCGTAGACGAATTGTGAGGCGTTTTGGAGTTCGGGGATTCCCAGAGTTTGTTAATTTATTACAAGGGTTGCAATTGGCGAAACTGATATTGTACTAACATTATAAATAAAATTGTACTAAAATCACTTGAATATTTTTTACATGTTCCATCAAAAAAAAAAAGAAATAATTTATATTATACATATAAAATATACAAAAAATAAACGATTCGGAATTTCTGTTAGAGGAAATTGAAAATAATCCCATTTCATAGAATTGCCAAACTAACAAGTCTATTCTAAAGCACACCGTTAAACGTTAAAATTTCAACGGAACTCGTTTAAAAATTGTATTTTAACGGATCCGTTTAAATTTCATATTCCAAAGAAATGAATAAACGGATACGTTAAAATTTAACTCCAAAACGGACTCCATTACATACATAAGTGAAGATAGATACACATAATGCTCGTATCTTAAAAATGTCACACAAATCTGACAATAATAAATTGTTATCGTTCGTCTTTTGTTTAATGGCTAGGTAGTTTCTTTGTAAACTGTCCTCGTATGTATTTGTAGTTTCCAACTACATAAAGAAAATATGAAGACAGGTATGATACAAGTTTGCATTTACAAAAACAATGGGCAATGGGTCTGAAAGACCCCTCCACGTGGCAATCACTCTGTATCTTCAAAATAGTAGTACGTAATAGGTATGATATTATTTATGTCTAAAGTACTACTGCTGCCACCTATTGTTTATATTATTATTTATTCTTGTTTTATATTTTGTATTTATTATACTGCTAACGACATTATGTTTCAATTATTGTAATTATAGTATGTTTGGTAATTAAAAGGTTTTTGCGAGTTTAAATTCAGTCGGGCTGTAGTAGTCGAAAAATAAAGATGTACTGAAGGCAAAGTGTTGACTTATTTATTTTAAATACACATCAAGTAGTAGCGACAATATTTTGATGTAACACTATAATGAGTAATACATTGTAGAAAAGTAGCTAAAATTCACAAACATAAAAATTTACAAGATTCAAATATAATAACAAGCACTATAAATTTTCAGTCATACTAAATGAAAATATTGAAATATTGGAATTGCATCAAATTTTTGCAGTGTTGTCTCATAAATTACGAGCTTTACTGTAATAAAAGTAATAAATTATTTTTTATATGATTGACGTATGTAATGTACATAAATCTATCATGCATCACAAAAATATCCCTGTTATGCACGTTATTTTTAAAGTAGTTTTTTTGAAAAAAGTAAAATAGTATATCCTGTATTGAATTGCCCAATGCAATATTAGAAATTGACGAATTTTCAAAACCCACTGAAGCTCGGCACTTTTAATCTCAACAGCAGGCCCGGATTACCCATAAGGCCAGCCTAGGCCATGGCCTTATGGGATAAAAGTGGTAATCTTTAGCTAGTTATAAAAAGATGATAAATGTAGCTTTGATGACTGATATTAGTAGGTATATTGTAAACAAATTTCTTAAGAAAATCTGTTAACCCATGAGTCCAACTTTGAAAACGAAACGCTTCGCGGTGAGTTTTATAAAGGACGAGTGCGATCACAGTTCTTATGAAACATGTTTTTATATATATTTTTTTTATTGGGGTAATTTTATAATTCTATTAGATTTTTAATAAATGCGACTAGTAAAATCAGTTACGTTGGCATCATTTCCCTCTAACAAATTGAACTTCAGGGATAAAAATTCTTTGTTGACTGTCAGCAATTTGATGTTAATATGTCATTTATGTATCAGTTTTAAAAGCAGTAAGTCATAGAAAACGAAAAGCTCCAAAAACAGTACGTTTATAGATCTTCTTAATATGTTTTCAGTGCGATTATAGACTCATAAAGGCACCGATATAGAATAAGAATTTAAGGAAATTAAGCATTATTAAAACTCGGTATATATTGAGAGGGAAAGGGGGGGTGCAGTAATGAATTTTGGCCTAGGGCGTAAAGAAATGTTAATCCGGGCCTGCTCACCAGACAGAAAAAACAGAGCTTTCCGTATACAACATTAGCTGGTTGATTGTTATCAGGTAAAATGGCATCGTAAAATGTGCTTTTAGCTGTTTTTTTAAATTTTGCAATCTGGTTTCCTTTATTCTCTGATGTTTAAATTAGAGTTGAATAGTGTATCTATGATTAAACTTTACCAGAAGCAAAATAATCAAAAGTTCATTGTATACCCGTACTATCACCACACAATGCAAAAAATTGTATTGTACTTCATTGCTGTAAAATGAACAGGATTGTAGAAAATTCCCTTATTATATACAATTTTAAACAAAAATAGAAAGAATTTAAAATACTCATTGCGATTATTATTTTTTCAATAAAAATATTCCTACCTTTATTGTTGACTTGGCTGTCTTTGGAACCTACAAACAAAAAACAAATTGTATTAGTTAATTTTATTCAAAAAACAAAACAGAAAATCAATAACAATAACTTAGTAATCATATTAATAACAAATATTTCACTATTACATTTTATAATACAATGTACACACAAATAAAACTTTATTATACATTTATTTTTCTTTAAATTATATACCTGAACTGCAAATTCCCTCGTCAACACCGCGACATTCATGGAATATGTTTAAAAATGTTCATTACAAAACACAGCACTAATATTTTGTTCAATCAGTAACTTTAACACATTTTTTACCACTTGAATATATGAGTAATCCATTTTATATTAACATTTTTCAATGAAAAACACTTAAACACAACATTAACAATGAAGAATGTCTGTAAACTGCACGCACTTTTAGTGGTTTGAATTTGAACAGACTTGTCGCTCGCAGAAAATGTATTAACAAGTATAAATTATAAAAGAATTTATAAAATACTAACTAATACGAAAATATTGGCTTCATTTAAATTTTTTTTTTCAATTTTAAAGAAAAGAGTTTCTTTTATTCTTATTTGATAAAATACATCTTGTTTTATATGCTTTCTATAACTGGAGCCTCTTAAAACTACCCAATTTTATCAGAGATCAAAATTTCGTAAAACAATAAAAATCAATGGGTTCTCTCGAAAAAATGTCACACCTTTCATAACTGACATAAGATTATAGACTATTTTGTAATACCCCGCGATAAACCAAATGCATGGCTGATTGGTGAAGGTAATTGGCATTTTGAGAATATCACATAAACAGAATATAAATTGTACACATATGTAATAAACGTTTATACCTATTTTCTTACGTGAAATGATTTACAGGGTGTTAATACTAAGTTATCACACCCGAAATTGATAGTTAGAACTCTTTAGAACAAACAACTTTTCTTAGTTCCAATTTTTGATTTGGTGCCCCGGGTCGTAGTTATTGGAGTTCTTTTGTTTTTCGAAAAATCTTCATATCTCCCTTATTTTAAGGGATATTGAAAAAAAAAAATTCTTTCCAAATTACCTTAGACCCTGTAAAACGTTTGCATTTACAATTATTTTTTATTTTCTCAAATGACAAAATGGCGATCGATCAAACATTTCAAAACAAGATTTTTTGATAACCACTCCATCGATTTTGTCCAAAAAAGTCTTTATTCAAATTTAAATACATTAAAGTTAATCATTTGTGTGCGTATTTTGCATGCTGCCGGGCTTGCATTGTAATTGAAGTAAATGAATAAAGACTTTTTTTGGATACATTGAAAAAACTGTTTAAGACAAGTAGTAGATAGGATTTTATAAATGTGTAATTTGGAAAGAAATATATTTTTTAATAGTCCTTAAAATACGGGAGATATGATTTTTCGAAAAACAACTCCAATAACTACGAATCGGGGCACCAAATCAAAAATTGGAACTACGGAAAGTTGTTTGTTTTAATGAGTTTTAACTACCATTTTCGGGTGTGACGACTTAGTCACCCTGTATAGTAAGTTTTGACAAACATTTTTTCCACAGAACATATTGATTTTGATTTTTTATACAAATTTTGAACTATGACATAATTGGTCAGTTTAATAGGGCTCCAGTTCTTATAAAATCATGTAAAACACAACTTATTGACAGATTTATGGGATTCTACTATCGGTTAAGTGTTGTACGCTTACTTAAATAACACCCAGTATTTTGCGGTCATATTAACGATTTTTTTATGAAGAAGTAGTGGATAGAGGTAGCGGACTACGCTCGAAGCGACCGTCACCGCTCGACCTTGAGGTTGTGGGTTCGATTCCCACCAGGGTCAAGGATGTTTGTATGTGTCCTTTCATTATTTTCTCCTGTATCAATATATACGAAAAAGTTATATGAATATTAGCAGAAACGAATCTCTCCCATTATATCAATTATAAGAAGTTAGTAAAACTTAAATACAATAAAGAATTTATTTATTTACTCTTATTTGTTACCAAAATAGAAGTAGTCAAAATTAATTGTTATTTTATAAAACTTGGATCAAATCTGTAGCCATCTATTTGATCTCTATCACTACAATTTATCATATACGATATTTTCCTTTTAGTTTATTTTCTATCCACTCTTTGGAATCTATTCTACAATTAGTTTTTCGTAGAGGCTGATATGTCATGCGCTGATTTCTGGAAGGTGACACCTTGTGTCAGAGTGTCAGGTAAGCCGCAGGAAGCTAAGAGCGGCATACCGCAATGACAGGAATGCCTGCCACAAGATCGACGCCGTAACGTACCCTTACAAGCACATACCAGCAAGCGAAAGTAAATTGCCAATAGAGATGTCACTAGTGGAAAATCATAAATCTTTTGCCCTTAAATAACACTAAATTTTCCCACCAATTTATTAAAATCTAAAGGTGCATTCACAAATGAAAATTAGGTTTAGATTTATGGTTTTTTACTTTAGATTTAAAGACTTTGGCCGCATATTATGTAAAGACTCCATTCACACTTCAGAATTTAGGGTCTCTAAATCCAAATCTTAAAGCTAAACATTGCAAGGTCCAAACTTTAGGTTTATGATTTAGTTTGACGTCACACATCCACATCCATCTTTATTTAGTATCTATTTGGTGGTTTCGGCTTTTTAAACAAATGCGAGAAGAACATGGAGACTGTCATAACTTAATTGCTGAAATATAACCAATAATGCTAAGCGAATGATAGTTTCACGGCGCACAGGTGTCTTGTTGAGTACTGCTCTACCGATATTTTAATCTTGTTTTTGAAGCATTTACACAGATGTTTGTACATATCAAAATTATTTTTCAGGTAATTTAAACTTACATTAAGAATGACTTACTTAAACCTAAATAAAATCCTTAAACCTAATTTTCATTTGCGAATGCACCTTAAGGCTGATTTAATTTTAGTTAAATGTTGGTTTGTCTAAAGTAAAGATAGTGTTTAGAAACTTTTAGAAAGTATTAATGTAAATCTGTGGAAAATTTAATAATCTTCAATTTTTACAACAACATTAAAAGGTATTTTTCGAAGAAAATCTATTTTGAGCCTCTAGTAAAGTGCCATTTTCGGTTTTCTGATTTACACCAAAATCTAATGGGCTCTTTCCATTACAGAAAAAAATCGAAATACAAGGTTTTAAAATTTTCTGAATGTTAGTATTTGAGTTAGAGTGGAGGATCCACACATACATACATACACATACACACACACACGCACACGCACACGCACGCACACACACACACACACACACACACACACACATACATACATACATACATACATACATACATACATACATACATACATACATACATACATACATACATACATACATACATACACACAGACATCATCGTGAAAATGTTAAAATTGTATTCTTGGGACCTTAAACGTGGTCATTTGCCAAAATCTCGATATGCGATTTTTAGCACAAGCCCTATACCTTCCTTACCAAGGGTAGCGGAAGGTAAAAATGAAATTAAAGGAACAATGTTTTGTTAATCCATCAAAGGTGATGGAAAATTCGACTAGGCAGCTAAAGGCTCTTTCAGAAAATGGTTTCTAGAAGTGTTTTGAACTGTTGTGTAAATTCAGAAAGGTTGTAGGTACTTTAAAGGAAATTAAAGTAATAATTTTTGTACCTTTTTCCAATAAAATTTTATTCACCAATACCGGGAATATTTTGACGCTACCTCATACAAAAAAACATGGTTCAGGATTTTTAACAATTACAGTCCAAGTAACAAGATTTTCCATTTTCATCTCCTTTTGGGAAGGAGAGTTTGGGGAAATTCGTGGCTGTGGCTGGCACCTGTCAGTGTGGTTTAGTGCCCCTAGCTGCGGCTTTCCTGACACCCTCATATGACCGCTCACTTCTCACCTGAGGGATGAGGGTTCAACAGGGGGTGCAGAAGTAATTAACGCTATGATGTTGCAGGCCTCGCCAAAATATCGATATCCAACGTCGCTGCATACTAAATTTATTTGAAGATACATGTAGTGGCTTTTTGAATTATGAAGTAACGTGTAATATAAACCTGTGGCTTAATGCTTGATATAAGAATAGAACAATCAATTAGTAATAAAAATAACAACTTACCAAAAAAATATGTTTCAATTCCCAACGTTGATATTTTAGCGCGAAATTTAAAAAAGATACTTGAAATAAATCTACCTATATATATTGTGCTAAAACCGATCAAAGCAACAAAATAAACTGCAATAACTGTACAAATACATACACAAGTCAGACAAAAAGACACTTAAAACCGAGAATAACATAACATAAGAGAAACTCTGTAAAACAAAATAAAAATGTGAATTGTGCCCTTACACAACACTGCATCGAAACTCAACATACTTTTGACTTCAATGGAGTCCGAGTCATAGATAGAGAACCGAATTTAAATAAACGGCTAATTCTGGAAATGTTACACATTAAAAAAGACCCTAATAATATAAATTTCAGAACAGACATTGAGAATCTAAGCTCAACATATACTCGTATTATAATATGCAAATTATTTCAGCAGCCACCATAGGATTTTTTTTGTTTTGTTTGTTTTTGTCTTGTTTTTTAAGGATCTCTCTTGCTCCTTAAACAAGTAACATCTACTTATTAAAGAAAAAAATTGTTACACATCGCTATTTTTTAATAAAATAAAAAGAAGCTATTTTAAGTCTTCTGAATGATGATTGTTCATATTTTCATACAATTTTTATTTTTCAACGGTAACACTTTTGAACAAATATATATATATATATATATATATATATATATATATATATATATATATATATATATATATATATATATATATATATTATTTTTTAACGCCTTAGTCTGTAAGTATAAATAATTTTCAATGCTAATCACACAACACGTGATCATATTTTTATATTTGTTTTTCACCAGTTTGCCCTGATGAAGCTGCAAGTGACAGCGAAACGTTGGCCTCAGATTAAATAATAAACAAATTTAGATTGCATTCCTGCTATTATTCCTCCCATCAACAACATTAGTCGTTTATTCCATTTTACAAGAACAAGTCAACATTTCATAATTTTGGAAATAAGTTATTAAAAAGCAATAAACTTACGTTGTTATACCGATAGCACCTTACTGTGAAATTTACCAATCCGCACTAATAGTGTTGATTACAAATATCACTAGTTCTGAGATTTATAATTTAAGCTAAGTTATTCAAGATTTTACTGACATGGTTATTAACAATAATAGACAGGAATGTGTAGCGAAGGACTTGGTGAAAAGGACGGACCACATACACTTCCACTTTCACTCTCATAAAAAAATAAATAAATAAATAAAACTAGTGAGGGATGCTGATGAACACTCAGATTTATGCAATTGCTATTTATAACATACATGTCTTGATGACAATAAAACCCCGACTTCTTCATGTTTACCCCGTGAGTGATTAATACAGACTATCTCAAAAACAAAGCGTTATCTTTCCTGAGCAGATATCTCGAGGGATGCAGAGTACAGGGTAAGGCATCCATAATAAATAATCAACTCAGCAAGTAAGATTGTAATAACTTAAATACTTAATTGTCAACACATAACTGTCAAAGACTTCTAACAGCTAGACTCAACAAAACTGCTGTGGGAAAAATGATAAGTATTTCTAAACAGAATTTTGACTAACAAAGATAACAAGTATTATTCCTGAACTATAATTTAGAAATGTTTCCAGGAGGGAGTAGTGGATTAGAACATCGTCGGACTAAATGCATTGCACTGTTAGGAGACTGTATTGAAATATTAATGTCATTTTAAAAACATATAATAACTTTCTTATTATTAGGTTAACTACTTTTCATCCCGCCCTTGTATAAGGGTTATTAAACTCCTGCTAGAGAAGTATCTCATATCTCTAATATGCAGAGTTTCAGCTCTAATGGGCTTTAAGTACCGCACCAGCTATGAATAGGAAATAGTTTAAAACAATACGCTATTCAATCTACCACCAAAATCGTATTTGGCATTCCTTTCAACAAATTCCTTAGAAAACTGATTATACAACATCGAAATAAGTTAATCCAAACAAAGTAAACCTGTTGCCACAAAATCCAATCTAATCCAATCGCATTTCAAAACTATTCCATTGAACTACAATTTCAACTAATTCCTTTACAGATAAACCACTCGGCCTGTGATAAAAAGCTACGGACTCTTTGCTCGCAGGACTATAAAACGAGAAGACTAACCCGTCCACTTCTTAAGGAGATTACCTTTTTCGTTTTTCCCCAGCAAGCCACTACACTATTCGGAAGCGAGGAGCCTGTTTCACTTCAAACTTAAAAGCAACTTACGCTATAGAAGAAAAAGTATCATCGACCTATTTAAAGGGGTTTTCTTTATTTTGGCTGCAAATACATTACAGACTCTTCTAATTTTATTCTTATTTTAATCCTTACTTTATTTTTTCCTTTTACGCTTCTCCGGTTGACTCGTAAAAGACACGTAGAAAGTTAGTTCTAGGGGATGTACAGACAATACTATTTTACTGAGGAAATACATATTAAACAAAAGTGATTTAAATGTTATTTACTTAGTCATAAAACAACAGACAAGCGATTGTAATTTTTACCTGTCAAGTTAGTGTAGTGTGAAAGAATACAAGACTTTTTTGGATTCATTGAAAAAAATATTTAGGACAAACGTTGTAGTATATAGTTTAAGGATTTTATAAATGTTTTACTATCGAAAATCGATGGAGTGGTTATCAAAAAAAAAATTTTGATCGTTCGCCATTTTGTCATTTGAAGAAATAAAAAATAATTGTAAATGCAAATGTTTTCCAGGGGCCTAAAAGTAATTTGGAAAGAATTTCTATTATTTCAATATCCCTTAAAATAAGGGAGATATGACGATTTTTCGAAAAACTAAAGAACTCCAATAACTACGAACTGGGACACCAAATCAAAAATTAGAACTAAGAAAAGTTGTTTGTTTTAATCATCTGATTCCAAGCACTTCAAGGTTGCTCGAGTCACGTGTCTGCTAGGGATCGTGCTAAAAATCGCATATCGAGATTTTGGTAAATGACCACGTTTTAAGGTCCCTAGAATCCAATTTTAACATTTTCACGATGATGTCTGTGTGTATGTATGTGTGTATGTGTGTGTGTGGATCCTTTTCTCTAACTCAAATACTATCATTCAGAAAATTTTGGAACCTTTTATTTCGAACTTTTTCTGTATTGGAAAGAGCCCATTTTGGTGTAAATCGGATAACCGGAAATGGCACTTTACTAGAAGCTCAAAATAGTTTTTCTTCGAAAAATACCTACCAATGATATTTTTTCGAGATTAATATTATTATAAAAATTAAAGATTATTAAATTTTATACAGTTTTGCATTAATACATTTTCTACATATTTTATGGATAAATTTATAAAATTATTTACAATTAGAATCCCGGATCCTACGCTTTAAACAAGTAAAACTCCTTGGTTGCGCACTTATTCAAATGTATGTAACTGATAGATAAATGTCACTGTCAAAGAACTAACCATTTCAAATTAATAACAGTAACGTATTTAAAAGAAAAAAGTAAATAGAACAACAGAAAAGGAATTCAATACAATTAACGATTCAAAAAAATGTTTAAGCTAATCCTCATTTTTGGATTAGTGAATTCAATTCTATCCCGGTATTTAAAATTTAATCTTCATTTTATTACAGCTCCGGTGACTCAATGGTTAGCGTTAGAACAACACCTCATGTCATGAGTGCCCTCGGGGCTCTGGGTTCGAATCCCACTAAGGCATGGATATGTGTGAATGTGAACCCACTCTGTAATTGGGATTTAATCTTAAAAAAAGGTAGTAACTTGGATTAGATTAGAATATATTTTAAGATATGAACTGTCAAAATTAGAGTAAAATTCGCTAATCCAAAAAAGGATTGACTTAATCTTTTTTGTGACAAGGGCTGTAATGGTGGGAGGTATTGTGTTGGCCACAGCAGATTATTATATAAAATATGTATAGGTATGTACATAATTATATTTATTTACAAATAAACATTTAAAGCCAAATTACCTTTCGTAAAAAATATGCGTCAGAGAATGTCATGTTGTCCGATGGCTTAATCAAATTTTTTTATAATAGTTTAAATATTTACCATCCAATTACATTTTTAATTAACGCATAAATACACGTGAACCATTTTTGTTCAAACATGTCACTGTTAAAATATTTATCCCTTATCCTTGGTGATCCCATAACCAGTAGCTAGACGCCCGGGCTCATTAAAATTATAAATTCAATATTCGCATGCTGTAGGCATGGTGAACGTTCGCCCTATACACAAGGGCAGCCATTATTCCAAATATTTGATCGTACATAACTGCATATTAACAAATTTATTAAATTAACGGGTATTCAGGGCATGATCTCCAGGACGGATCATCAATAATGAATATTAAATATTAGGGGTGGCCATGCTAAGCGCCCCCAAGTGATCGATTATGCCCGCGGAGACAGCCCTAAAGGGGATGCCTAACAATGTAGGATAGAGTAGGGAAACTACTCGAATATAGTTCAGCAGAAAAAAAAACAAGCTGTTTTATTTATGAGATCTTATTTATGGTAATCGTTTTCGTAAAAAAGTTAGTATCGGTTTAGTAAACTTGCAAATAATTCTTTAAGATTGTAAAAAACAAAACATTTCCAAGTTGTATATTTTACATAATAGTTATTTATGTACCAAGTGAGTAAAGTATATATTTGACTATAATTTACTCACGCGTGGCATACAATTTTTTTTAATGTCTGCGATGGGAGCGTGAAAAAAAGTGCCGTAGCGTTTCATTATTTCACTCCGCAGCGTTAAAAAAGTACACTCTTTTTCACCCTTTCATGTATTGAAAAAATCTGATGTGGACACCACACGACTTCCTTGTACGCAAGACCAACATGAAGTATAGACTCAATTATAAAATTGCACGTATTTGACGTAATTTGACATTGACATCTATTTTTTATTTTTTTGTTATTTTATGTCCTAATCCATAGCAAGCTTCATTACAAAAACCAAAAAAGTATATAAGTTTTAAATTTACATATCTCGCTTATACAAAGGGCTAATTTAATAATACTTGATGTGCTAGACGCAGAATTTAATTCTCTAAAATTCTTATTTGAAGCATTTATTTCTAAAATCAAAATGAAACCATTTTATTCAAGAAAAACTGTTAACAACTTCAGGTAATATATCACTTCCGGTTAGTCTGTTTTAACCAAAATCTGCTATGTTATTCCAATTGATATAAAAGTCTTATATACCAAATTTGAAAAGTTTTGGATTATATTTTAATATAGTTTTTCATTAAAATCTGTTATAGGCTTCAAATAAAGTGCCATTTCTGGATATTATGTAATGACCAAAAAGGGAGGTGCACAACTAGATGTTATAGAAGTCCTAAATACAAAATTTCAACTTTCTACGGCTTACCGTTTTTGAGTTATGCGAGATACGTACGTACGTACATACGTAATACGTACGTACGTACGTACAGACGTCACGACGAAATTAGTCAGAATGGATTCAGGGATGGCTAAAATGAATATTTCCGTTGAAATCTGGAAACCGAAATTTTTCGCGAATACAATACTTCCTTTACTTTGTACAAGGAAGTAAAAAGGTATACTTTATAAATAAAATAAATAAATAAATATATCATCACGGTATATTACCCATTGCTAGGTGTGCCAATCTGCTTTGTATGCAGGTATCGGTAATGATAATCATATTTGTACAGTGCGGGCGTTTACTAGGCATCACCTCACGAGCATTCATTGCTGGCGTGGAGAGTGCACCATAGGGGTCATTTTTGTGCCATTTAAAATTGGAAATCCCCAGATTCACGATCTGACACTCAGGCACGCGGCCACGAGATCCCATACTTTATAAACCCATTTTAATGAAAAATGGGGACTTTTTTTAACAGGCGTAAAAAAAATTTATGAATATTTTATATACAGGTGTCCCACGACGAGCTTACGTTATCGTAAATTTAAAAACTATTCAATATTATTTTACAAAATTTGGTACGTAGGGACTTTCCGACATGCTCGTTTCAGCTAAGGCTTTTCAAAACAGTTACACTTCCGGTTTTACCGGAAGTATACCCTAATTTTCTTATTTTAAATGGAATGCTACATTTTTTATTTTACCATTGAATTCAGCAGAAATTTTTTTATATGAAATCATAAAAAAGTTTTACTCATGATCAACCACTTCCGACGTAATTAAATTTTTTTCATTTTTTCACTAATAACGGCCACTTTTTATCACTCTATATCTTGATATTGGAAACAAATTTCTATAATCTGTAAAAATAGTTTTATAAAAAAAGCTTTTTTTATAATAATATAAATTTATAATCGACAATTTTTGAAAATTGTAATTTCTATATGAACGTAAAGTTGAAGTTCACAAAATTCAAAAATATATTTTGAATGGAACACCCCATTTTTACCTTCCGTCACCTTTAGGTAAGGAAGGTATTGTCTTTGGTCAAAAAATGCGATGGTGAGTTTTTAATGAATAAGCACGTTTTAGGGTCCTTACGATTTTGCTATTTTTACGATGATGTCTGTATGTACGTGTGTGTATGGATGGATGTATGTATGTTTGTGTGTGTGACGATTTTTTCGGATCGCATAACTCCACGTATCACCTTCCAAGTTATAATTTTTGCGTATTCCTTTTCTTTAGATCCATATGAAGAGCTGATTAGATTTTGGTTATAATTGGTCGATCGGAAGTACCCTAATTTGAAGATTTTAACAGTTTTTCTTAAAAAATGCTGTTAAACATTACTTTTTCACATTTAATGTTATTATAAATATTTAATAATATTTTATTCTCTGATTTGATTACATTTTATATTTCATATTCAATGGATATAGAGTTAAAAAAATCTGATGTGGCCAGCACGTTACCTTCTGTCAGTTCTATGAATTTTGTTCAAATTTCATACAGAAAGTTTGTTGCTAAAGATTCTATTTCTTGTACTTTACCTTCCGGCAGTTGCATGTATTTTATGCAAATTCCATACAGAAAATTTATAGCAAAAGATCCTATATGTCAATATGTCAAAAATATTAAAATCGTATTCTAGGGACCTTAAAACGTGCTTATTCATTAAAAACTCACCATCGAATTTTTTTACCAAAAACAATACCTTCCTTACCTAAAGGTGACGGAAGGTAAAAATTACAAAGAAATTATATTTCACAAAGGAGCCAGCTGTGCTATAAACATGGAAGCATCTACTACATTAAGAAAATTCTGATTGACAAATGTCCGTGTCAAAGTGCAATTTACATAATATGTTTGAGTTATAATTTTACTAGAAATATATAAAATCTTACAAGAAACTTTCTGTTTGGAATTTGTACAAAATACATAGAACTGACTGAAGGTAATGTACTGGAAATATGGAATCGTTTGCAAAAAAACCTTTCTGTGTGGAATTTGTACAAAATACATAGAAATGACGGAACGATGGAAGGTAATGTGCTGGCCACATCCGATTTTTTATTATGTAAATGAATTATATATCACTATATGTAAATATATAAACTATATTTACCGTTGCTGTGACGGCAAACTCGCTAAATCTTTCTTGGCACTTCTTGCAAGTAAATAAATAATATCCACGTCATAACCATGATTTGGTTTTGTGAATGAGGCCCTAGCTACCGTGGCTGTAATAACAATATCATTATTCCTGTTCATTGCGCGTTACGATGCCCATGTCCTGGCGTTCGGCTGCACCGCCTGCAGATTACGTCGCTAAATGAATTCCGGAGACAATTTCCTCCCGTCGTTACGTACATTTTTCATAACCGCACGGTGTTTTCCCGCAAACCAAATTGAAATTTGTAATATTTTAAAGGTTTTACACCTGAGACTCGTATGGTTTTATGGGAGGTTGGATGGAAATAAGTTTTATTTTTGTTATGTGGATAGTTTTATATAGAAAGTAAAGTTTTTTAATACGAAACTTGAATGAAAGGAAAAAAGTTATGAATATTTACGTAAAGTGGATGAAATTTATAATATTACAAATTAAAAATATAAATAAAATTGCCGGAGGTAGCTGTTGGCTCTCGGTGAAACATGATAAACTAATGTAAAAGGCATTGATAAAAATCTGGTGTGGCCAACACAATACCTCCCGCCATTTACAGCCCTAGTCACAAAAAAAGATTAATTTTGACAGTTTATTTCTTAAAATATAGTCTAATCTAACCTAAGTAACTACCTTTTTTTAAACCCCTCAACAGGATTAAATCCCAGTTACAGAGTGGGTTCACATTCCCACACATCCATGCCTTAGTTGGATTTGAACCCAGAGCCCCGGGGCACTCATGACATCAGGCGTTGCTCTAACCATTGAGCCACCGGAGCTATAATAAAATGAAGACTAAATTTTAAATACCAAAATAGAATAGAATTCACTAATTGAAAAATGAGAATTAGCTCTAAACATTTTTGTGAATCGTTAATTTTTATTCATCTAAATACATACCTACATATTTACTTATGCTGGAAACTGTATTGAATTCCTTTTCTATTATTCTATTTACTTTTTTCTTTTTAAAACGTTACTAATATTATTACATACATTTGAATAACTGCGTTTTGTTTGTTTAAAGCGTATACTCTGGGATTTAAATTATAGATAACTTTATAAATTTATCCATAAAATACATAGAAAAAGTATTAATGCAAATCTATAGAAGATTTAATAAGCTTTAACTTTTATAACATTAATCTCGAAAAAATTACATTAAAGGTATTTTTCGAAAACTATTTTGAGCTTCTAGTAAAGTGCTATTTCCGGTTATCCAATTTTCACCAAAATCTAATGGGCTCTTTCAATTATAGAAAAAGTTTCAAAATGTTCTGAATGATAGTATTTGTTATAGTGGAGAATCCACACATACATACATACACGCACCCACATTGATCATTTACCAAAATCTCGATATCGCGATTTTTAGCACGATCCCTATTCCTCCCTTACCAAGGGTAGCGGGAAGTAAAAATACAGATGTAAATAAAATTTTATTGACAGCTGCAAATCGCAAAAGAAATATAAATTTAAAAATGTTTTCTTTTATATTTAAGACTGACAATGTTACTTTTGTTATAGAATTTTTCTTAATTTTATGTTAATATTTTATCTTAATGTATTATTTATGTAACTGTGTTCTTACAATAAATAATAATAATAATAATAATAAAAATCTTTATTGACCGTACGTCAAAGGCGAGGTTCAGCCAAGGGCTGTTCTTCCACCTAACCCGTATGAAATGATATATTAGTTTCTAACTTCTATCTGACTTTAAATTTTTAAGAATTTGTTAAATTTGCTTCATTGAAAAGAACTCTATATTATTTTATTTTGCATTAAAACACGTTTGACCTTGAAAATTTTCAAAAAATCTTCTGAGGCGCATTTTTTTCTCACAAATTTTGAATTCATCGATATATGTCCCGTATTGTAAAATTATAAATCTGGCAACCCTATACCACCATAAATTTCTCAAACTCTACTTACACTCTTATCCCTCTCATCCCGCCCTCAAAATAAAAAAATCAAGTTCAAATGAATAAAAATCAAAGTTAACAGTTTCATAGATTTGAAATATTTCCTGACTTCATATCTCGGGTAAGTGAATCTGCGGCAAGAAGTAGGGTTTCGACCAACCCTAATAAACCATGAAGTTCAATATAGTAGGACAGCAGGGCTTAACTCCTGCTGTTATATGCGCAGGAATGCAGCAAAGGGCCACCAGCGGTCGCAGGAAAATATATAATCCTAAAGGTTTTGCTATAAATTGGAAAGGGGAATTTATGAAAGAGATTCTGGATAAATTTTTTAGGCTGGATACATTTTTTTGGGAAGGGTAGATTCCAATGTAAATTATTTTGGAGGCAATAGTATTTTCCATTATTTTTGATTTCTTTTGACAAATTCAATTTAAACATTCACCCAAACGATTCATTATAAATATTTTGGCACTTATGTTACAAAATAAACAAACCAGGTATTGTCATGGTTTCGGTGAATATACGTACTTATACTCAGTTTCTAAGCAAAATAATAATTATTTATTATACATGTGTGGAATGTAACATATTAGTCAAGTGACTAATATACAGGCTGTCTCACAACTCGCGCCCCAGAGCGAATGAGGAAACACAAGACTGCACTCGGATGTGTAATTTCGAAGAAAAAAAATCTAGCTTAAAAGATATTCGAGAAAAGACGTCTTAAAATTGACCAATCAGAGACCTACACCTTTAACGTGTGTTTGCCGTAATTTTACGTTACTAGGGTTTTATACAAATCAGATCTTCTTTAAAATGTGTGGGCGACTGTAGTTTTCGAAAAATGTTAGTGTCAAATTAAATTTGACAAGGTGAACAAAAAAGGCAAATTCTTACCATGTATTCAGCCGCTGATTACTTAGAAATGATTATAATTTTCGGAGAATGTTGACGTAACGCTAGAGACGCAGCACGAGTCTATTCGGAACGTTTTCCGGATAGAAATCTGAATTTGTTGACAGTGAAAAGTCAGCTCTAAAGTGTCAAAATTACAGTAAGTCAAACATATTTTGTAACTCACTAGTAGTATTTTTAAAACCGAGCAACCAGTTTTATTTTGTAATAATATCATCACACCTCAAGATATCCTTCCGGGATTGGTGGATTAAAAAGTCTTGTAACTCCGTTATGCAAGAAGTCGCAAATTATTTTCTTCTATTTGTTGGCAACCTATTGTCGTCGACAAGTGTCAGTTTCGTCTGGGGCGCGAGTTGTGAGACAGCCTGTATATTCCACACAAGTGTAATACAACGTTTTATCCAACACTTTTTTTAAACTTCTGAAATCATTGTTTGACACTGACAAGTCATTTGATATACTATTTTAAATTACAAAGTAGCCATTGTATTGGGACTTGCAGAATTCGTTAGTGGCGCTGTAAACGCACCTGTAATGGCGGCCAGTAGGATATGTCAGATTTGTTTACATCTTGAATGAGCGCTTTCTGACCCAAAATATTGTTAACAGTTCGAATCAACACAATTTTTAAGTTTGTTTAGCCGAATCAACCATTAAAACACATAGGAACACTTTAGAAAAGGAGGTATAACATTTTTCTCTAAAGTTAATAGTTCGCAAATAAATTATTGATAGTTTTAAAGGAAACTGTATAGTTGTTTTATTTGATTTGTAAATATTTTTTAGTATATATTAATCAGTGATCGAATATTTTGAAATACAAACACATTTATATTGTACAAAACTAAACAAAAATATATTTTACATACACATACAAATACAATTATTATATCGAATATTTAAATTTTTAATATGCAAATACAGTTTTATTTTTATCTGCGTTATATTTTGTCATGAAAAATAAATGTATTTTTAAATGAAATATTTAACATTAAAGCAAATATATCTTTGTTAAAATAAATAAATATTTTGACAATAATAACAATAAAGGCAAATTTACAAATCAGCATTTTATAAAAAAAATCATATTTTGTCACAATGAGATCGTGATTAATGATTTGTATTCTTGTTTATAATATCCAGAAATGAACACATAAATATTATAATATCATAACAGTATGACCTCATTTTTTATATTTGGTGCTTTTAAAAAATACGCAATTTTAAGTAATTAATGACAAAACTCTGGAAAAATGAAAATTGTCGATGGTACATGAAATAAAATTCTGGATGGATTTTTTCTGAAAGCATCATTAAGCTTAATGTGTCATTTACTTTCCTCATTAATTTTCCTATAAAAGCTCCACAAGGGGGAGAAGGCCCATTTTCATACTCTGCTTTGATTCAATCTCCCGAAAGCGTCTGTTAAGCTGCAGTAACTATTTTATTAAAAAGAAAATTAATAATTCAGAATTTAATGCACTAATTTTTACTTCATGTATATTAGTTATTTATGATTCTTTTGTAATGGAATATATTATGTAGATATTATTATTTTTAAATGAATGACACAAAATGTATTTTTTTCGGTACGCGAATTTGAAAGTTTCAAACACCATGGAATGTTTTGAAGAACAGTGCATTCTATCAGTCCAAACCATATGCTGGATTTATACAGCGTAAGCCGTAACGTTACGTACCGGGCCGTAACGTAACGTAAAGAATAAATCAATGCATACATATGTGATAATTTAAACTTTTATCTTTCTACATTACGGCACGTTACGGTAAGTTGCGATATTACGAAAATTACTATTGCCCTGCGCTATAGTCTGTTTTTTGTGTGGTTAATTATGTCAAAGTTGAGATTAATAAATTAAATGGAAATAAATATAGAAAATACTACATTACGAATAGTCTGTCTTGTGTGACTTTGGCTGACAAAAGTGACATGTGTCATGTGTCAAAGTTTAGATTAATATAAGGCGCGAGCAGACACGTGACTCGAGCGACCTTGAAGTGCTTAAAATCAGCTGATGTGTGTGCGCTTATCATTTTGACATGAACAATGTCACTTTGACAAAGACCAATGTTTTGACTAATTTAAATTTTGAATTGTTGAAAAGTTATTATTTTTAATTTCATGTGTTTTACTGCCTGAAAATTGTATAATAATACCATTTTAGCAGACCATATACTTTTATTTCCAATATTTAAATTTGAGTGACAAACAGTAGGGTAAGAGTAATACATTATTTTTGATCTTTATGTACACTTAATTAAATACTTTCTGTTTCATATTTGAACTGAATATTTAGGAGACCACACACTTTTATTTCCAATATATAAATTTGAGCTAACCAACGAATATAGTTTTTTGGAACAACTTGAATTTTTTATTTTAATTTATCAAGTAGCTAGTTCGTAATTGGTCGGCTTTAAAGTCCCATAACTTTTACAATTTTACACATTGTGCAGAATATGTTTCAGATTATAACTTCTTTAAATTCTTTTTACTATACCATGAACTATGGCATATTACTTACATAACACCCCATATAATGTAATTTTCCCCTCTGGCTACGGGTCTGTGTTGATAGAACATTTCAAATGTTTACAATTTCATGGATTTGCAGTCTGAGCTTTTTCGCATCAGACACTCGCCCAAACATTTTGTGTCGTTTGGTGGTTTTATTAATGCTACCCATATCTAATAGATATTATCATCTTAACTTAATAAATCTCGTACTGAACAAAAATCATCTGACCTTGCTATTGCTTGAGCTTATCGATGTACGAATCCAATGAACATTCATCATTTTATATTCTGACGCTTGGACCCCCATGCTTTTTACCTCCCGCTACCCTTGGTAAGGGAGGTATAGGGATCGTGCTAAAAATCGCATATCGAGATATTGGTAAATGACCACGTTTTAAGGTTCCTAGAATTCAATTTTAACATTTTCTCGATGATGTCTGCGTGTATGTGTGTATGTGTGTGTGGATCCTCCACTCTTACTCAAATACTAACATTAAGAAAATTTTGAAACCTTGTATTTCGAACTTTTTCTATAATGGAAAGAGTCCATTAGATTTTGGTGTAAATCGGATAACCGGAAATGGCACTTTACTAGAAGCTCAAAATAGTTTTTCTTCGAAAAATACCTTTAAATGTTATTTTTTCGACATTAATGTTATTATAAAAATTAAAGATTATTAAATTTTCTACAGATTTGCATTAATACTTTTCTACATATAATATGTGGATAAGTTTATAAAATTATCTATAATTTAAATCCCGGAGCCTACGCTTTAAACAAACAATACTCCTTGCCAGATATTCAAATGTAGGTAACTGACAGATAAATGTCACTATCAAAGAAAAAGAAAAAAGTAGATAGAACAATAGAAAAGGAATTGAATACAGTTTTCAGCATATGTAAATATGTAGGTATGTATGTAGATTAATAAAAATTAACGATTCACCAAAAAGTTTAAGCTAATTCTCATTTTTGGATTAGTGAATTCTATTTTATCCAGGTATTTAAAATTTAATCTCCATTTTATTATCAAAAATGTAATTACTTGGATTAGATTAGACTATATTTTAAGAAATAAACTGCCAAAATTAGAGTAAAATTCGCTAATCCAAAAATAAGTAAGTAAATAAATATATCATCAAGGCTTATTACCCATTGCTGGCTGTGCCAATCTGCTTTGTACAAAGATATGATGAAATATTTGCACCGAGGAGAGTGCACCACAGGGGTCAATTCTGTGCCATTTAAAATTGGAAATATTTGGCGTTGGTCGGGATTAAACCCGATTCCTCAGATTCACGACTTGGGGCCTCAAAAATAAAGATTAGCGTAATCTTTTTTGACTCGAGCGTTACATGGCGGGAGGTATTGTGTTGGCCACACCAGATTTTTAGTTCTTGCATTGCAATTTATAAAGTTTGTACCTTAGAACTGGTACCGTTTTTTCCTCCTTTAACTATACCTTTTGAAAGCCATCACCTATCTATTGGACTAATCATGTCATTTTGCTAGAAATTTCAAAGCTTCAAATGCTTGGAATTTGATTAAATGTTCTTGGTTTTTAATATTTTATTATATTCTACAGTTTTTGTGTATTCATTTACGCTTTTTATGAAATTATAAACTACAAAGTTTTACACAGTGAAAACTCTCTTGGGCGGACTCTGATGATCGCTAATATTTTGCCAAGTCTTTGTAAGAAACCAACATTGTATATTATTTGAAGCATCAAACTTTTATTTAAGCACTATTTAAACATAATCATTTGCTTGACCTATTTCTGTTTCTAATGAACCATAAAGAAAAACTTTTATACGTGAATGTGGAAGTTTAAAGTCAGTTTTGTTGACGTCAGACGCATCATAAATCTGAAGTAAGTGAAGTGAGGCAAGACCCAGGCTTGGGCCTTCATTGTTATTTCATTTTTACGCCATTTATGCTTTTAAAAGAGTTCAAAGAAACATTACTAAAACATTTCAAGTTAAAAGAGAAACGTAATTTCCATAAATAAATAATCAAGAGTCACTTGCCTTGTTTTAGCGCACATCCCACGGAAAGAAAGAGAAGGACAGTCTTCAAAGAAGGACAAAAAATAAAAAAATGGAAAATAGGGATATAGCGTTATTTAGATTAAATCGATATTGCAGTGCTACCTACTTAAAATTTTAATGTTCTTAGACTTTCTCACAAAAGGATCTGATAAAACGAAACTTAAGAAGGAAATAGTTTATAAAATAAAATAATTTAAATTTTGAATAACTAAAATGGCTTCTATGTGCATTCTAATAATATGGACGAGGTGAAAATATTTTTGTTATTAAAATTTTTTGTTGTGGACAGCACATTACCTTCCGTCAGTTCCATGTATTTTGCACAAATTTCGTACAGAAAGTTCCTTGCAAAAGATTCCATTCCTTGTACATTACCTGCCGGCAGTTGTATGTGTTTTATACAAATTCTGTACAGAAAGTTCCTATATTTCCAGAAAAATTATTACATAATCATACTCTGTCAATTGAACTTGACACTGGCATCTTTCAATTAGAATTTTAGAGTACGTACACGTCACGTTGATAACCGTGTCAAAAGCAGCGGAGTGGAAGTAAACATATGCTACTATGTAATTAGGCGATTTCGGGCGACAACCGTTCACTTGCGGTATGTTGCGTTCAGGTAGGTTCACACATTCGGGCGCTAGGAACAACTTACCCGGTATCCTTGGATCAGTGCTCACAGCTGAACGGGTTTGCGAGTCGGGTCAGCTCTCTATTCACTATTTCTATCTCTTTTTACCATGTCTTTTTTTGAAATGTCAAAAGTCAAAACAGTCTGTGTCGTGGTCTTTATGTCAAACAGGGTGACATTATTTTCGTTGCCTCTTTTTTGACAAATATGAATAAACTATCTTTCTTTGTTAATGCATTTTAATTGTCAGACACTAATTTTGACAGTTTTAAATGTCGAAGAATGTACATAACCACCAAGCACGGTGTCAACAAGTGAACCAACGATTTTTGGCGCCACCATTGACCATATCATACCGTAACTGATCCTAAGAAGTGAACGGGTATGTCGCCCGAAATCGCCTATTGACATGTGACATGGTTTTGACTTTTTGATAATTGAAGTATTTTTTATATTATATTGAGTTCATTTTAGGTACTACATGATTTTAATTCAGTAGATTTGTTATTTAATGTATTAGTCACACAAAAAGGGTTTTATAACGAAACGTCAGATACAGACCCGGCAGATGCACCTAGTTGCCAAAAATTGAAATTATTACTTACTAGCAGATGTTTACTTCCATTCAGCTGATTTTGACAAGGTTGTCAACGTGACGTGCACGTACTCTATAGTAGCTGTTTCTGTAGTTATATCATAGCTGGCTAATTTATGAAATTTAATTTCTTTATAATTTTTAACTCTATATCCATTTAATATGAAGTATAAAATGCAGTCAAATCGTATAGAGAATAAAATATTCTTTAATATTTATAATAACATTAAAGGTGAAAAAATGTTATTTATCATTGTTTTTTCAAGAAAACCCTATAAATGTATGTACACACACAGACATCATCGTAAAAATAGTAAAAACGTGTTGTGGTTGTGGGGACCCTAATTCGTGCTTATTTACTAAAAACTCACCATGTAATTTTTAGACCGATAACATTACCTCCCTTACCTACAGTATGACGGGAGGTAACAAATGTGACATCTTTCCATTGATTATAGTAACTTTACAGAAACTGGATAAAGAGAACTAGGTGAAACTCCAGCAAATAAACATTTTTTCTGTCAAATTCTTAAAGTTTTAAATTAATTACATAGTTCATCAACTGAGAAAGTTATAGTTTAATGAAATTAGTTTTTATAAAAAAATCATCTCTTTTTATTTGTTCCAGATACGACGTATTCCCGATCCTGTGGACGAGTAAGTAAATAAAATCAAATTACACTTTAATATATAAATTTAATTTACGATCCAATTATTTATCAAGATAAACAGACTTAAAGTAAGAAGAAATTAAGTAATTCGAAACTTAATCACTAAAATAGTAAAGTGCCTATAGCAAGGTTTAAACGAGAGGCTGCTTTCTATGAGATTCAATGCGTAATGAAATTATTTATCCCAACATGAAGCTTTTGTACTAAGTGTACTAAAGGTCAGAAATACCCAGAATATAGGCTTTATTCAATTTAAAAATAATGCAGGTGATGATGATAGAACTGATATATACGCAGGTTGTTCATTTTAAGTGGTACACTATTGCTATCTTGAGAACTACTAGAGCTACGAGGTCGGTTAAATTAGCAAACAATTTCTATTTTACTAGACTACATATTTTAATGAGCGTAAAATAATATTTTTTCAACCAGTAATTTTCAAACTGTGGGGACCAACTTTGTTAATTTAAATGGGATCATATATTTTTTATTTACGTATTAGATTGAGAATTTTGTTCTGAATTCAGTTCATATACCGATTTTTTTGAGAAATTTGCATATAAAATTTTGTAATAATATGATTCAAATACGATGTCTAAAATGAGAGTGCCACGAATGGAAAAAATGAATCCATGTTAATTTTTTTATAAAGTATTAGAGTGCCCTGGCAGAAACGAGTGAATATTTTTTTGTGTCAATTGATCATAAATGTCAACCGAGATGTCAACGCACATAAAATATTCACGTATTTCTGTCATGGCATTCTTATTCTATGTAAGAAAAATAACATGTATTCATTTTTTCCATTCGTGGCACTCTTATTATAGTCATATTTTAATCATATTAATACAAATCATTATATGCATATTTCTCAAAAAAACCTTTGGACTCTGAAACCAATAATGCTGCTGCAATTTACGAATAATCTCTCTACGTTGTCCCCTTTGAGGTTGTGTCGGAAGTTATTTATTTATTTATTGTAAATTCACTCTACAGGATATCCCAATTACAGAGGAATTGTTTCACTGAATGTACAGAAATTTCGTCGCGTGACGCGCGAGTAGTGACACCTTACAATAAAAATAGAAAAAGTAAAAAAAAAATACGTATATATTTACAAATAAACTATTATTAAATTTAAATTATAAATTATCGGTTCTTGCAAGAAGTATAGCAGACAGTACTTTCTTGAATCTGGAAATGCTGTTAGAAAATATATCTAGTTCTAATAATTCAATTACAATTTTGTTGTAAATAATACACATCTGTCTGACAGGTGACCGTAGTTCGTAGTTTGTCCTTGGAGTCGGGTAAGCAAATGTCAATTTAGTTCGAGATCGAGGAACAAGAAGATTTATTTTACAGTGGATAGCCGAATCATCTACCGAATTATTGACCAATTTGTATAGATATAAACATGATTGCATTTTTCTACAGTCGTCCAAGGACAGAACTCCGAATTCGATTAGACATTGTAATTAAATTCATTAGTAGGGTAAACATGATATCGTTTAAAGTAAATATACCTAACAAATTTTCTTTGTAAAACTTCAATAGAATCTATATGTTTATTGTAAGTTGGGCTCCATATTTGTGAACAATATTCCAGCTTAGATTTAACGAAAGAATAATATAAAGTCTTTAAAGTATGCTGGTTGTGAAATGAGCGTGTATTTCTAATAATGAAACCTAGGTTTCTATGCGAGCTTTTAAGCATACTAGTGATGTGTGGAACAAAACAGCATTTATTATCAAAAAGTATGCCCAAATCAGTAACTTGTGTGACACGTTCTAATATATTATTACACATACGATACTGTTAGTGAACAGGATTCTTTTTTACAGTGTACGTCATAATCTTACATTCATTGTAATTTAACAAAAGTTTGGAGGTAGAAGACCAAGCTAGAATTTTATTTGTTAGATTGAAGTTTCATACAGTCATCAATTGAGTTTATGACGCGGTAAAGTTTAATGTCATCTGCATATAACAAGATATTGGAGTCATGGATGTGATTAACAATGTCATTGATAAATAGAAGAAATAATAAAGGGCCAAGGTTCGATCCCTGAGGAATTCCGGAGCTGGCAATGTATACTTTCATCACCCAAATGTCAGAATCCTAAATTTATATGCATCATTTTCAATAATGATGCATTCAATGCTGCTGAATACCAAATCGGAAAAACAAAAATATCTCTTTACATTTTGATATTTTGACCCTCCCTCTTGTATGTGGAAACAATCTTTTTCAAATTGTTTCTATTCCACTCGCACACAAACATATCCTATTATCATCTCTTATTCTCTTCTTATCATCCATTCCTTCTCCATCTTCATTACCAACAACAACCTCTTCATGTACATCCTTAACTTTACATCCCACCGGATGTTGTGCAGTAATAAATGTGATGAATTGGCCCGGGGGGCTTCCGTTTTCCGCTTTCCGTTTCTTGGATCGATAGGATAATTCCGAGATATAGCGACAAATCGGATAAGTTGGTACATTAGCGCCGACGTGCGATACCAACGCAATCTGGTGGCCAACATGCCAACTAGCCACGTTCTAATTAGAAGCAAGGGTTGAGGGTTCGACACGTGCGGATTTGAGGGGGTTGTTTATAGGGAAAATCGGATTGGGAGAATTTTTGGATGTGCAGGATATAGGAATTTATTTAGGGTCAAATTGGTAGGATTGGATTTGCAGATCTAGGGTTAATTGGAAGTTAAAATTGTTGTTCGCATTGCTTCTAACCTTCAGTTTAATTCTTAACTAATGGTTAATAAATTGTCACTTTAACTAGAGGTATAGTTCGTCTAGGGATCATTTTCCGAAGACTCGTTATCGTTTTATTATGGGTGCACAATAGCTAAAACCGCAATGCCAAAATATTTCGGTCCGTACAGTCGACCAGTTCAGTATTTGCAATGCTGGTATATATTTTAGGCCCAGTATTCGACTGTAGACCAAGACTGCACTTTCCAGATTTTAATGCGTTAATCTTTTGAACTTAGAATTTCCCTAATTTTCTGATAGCTTATTATACGGTCTGTGAACTTGTCTCCAAAGGATTATAAAACCGTTATTTGTGGCTATGTGGGTGTATAAATAAGTGGTGAGTTTAATTATTTTCACTTGTCATTTGTACCTCCTAACTAGTGTACGAAGGCTGAAAGTGTTTTTTGTTTTGTTAAATTAAATTCAACAGTCAACAACGTTAACAATGTTTCGCCCGTGGGAAGAAAACGAAGAATTAGAAAGTGCTAGTGAAAGTGTATTACCATCGCCTAATATATTTAAACCTTTTTTGCACGAACATGGACAACAAATCGTGTTGAATGTTTACAATGGACTTTTGGAGGAATATGAAGAATCAGTTGCTCTTAAGAAAACTTGCCAATTAACAAAGGTATGTGATAAAACTGTTAAAAAATTATCAGAATGGGTGGTCCGGTACCTAATTTGGAGCCAACTAAAAAACAATGTTAGATCAAAAAATGTATCACCACAATTAAATTCTAGTGTAGTTCAATTAATCAGGGAAGAAGTTGAAAATTCTGAAGACGAGGACGAGTGCACTATGTCCAAATAAATATTCATATATTTTTTTAAATGACATATGGTTCTAGGTCTCTTGGGGAAATCGCCACTATGAACAAAGATTAACGGTCCGCAATCAGTACGTCCTGGGTGGTCACGGAAATCTGATTATACATATATTTTTTAAAACAGTTTAATATTAAACAATTTTTTTGTTACTATTTTGGAAAGTAAAATGTGTGTAATGAAATATTTCAAACCCCTACTCATATTTTTCATTACAGCCCTGGCAGTCTTCGGAAAATGAACCCTAGACGAACTATAATAGGATCAGGCCTTAAGTGCATTCACAAATGAAAATTAGGTTTAGATTTATGGTTTATACTTTAGATTTAAAGACTTTGGTCGCATATTATATAATGACTCCATTGTCACTTCCGAATTTAGGGTCTCTAAATCCAAATCATAAAGCTAATCATTGCAAGGTCCAAACTTTAGGTTTATGATTTAGTTTGACGTCACAAACTTCACCAATGAGAACGAGTCTGAAATGATATAGATATACAGGCTGTCTCACAACTCGCGCCCCAGAGCGAATGAGGAAACACGAGACTGTACTTGGATGTGTAATTTCGAAGAAAAAAAATCTAGCTTAAAAGATATTCGAGAAAAGACGTCTTAAAATTGACCAATCACAGATCTACACCTTTAACGTGTGTTTGCCGTAATTTTACGTTACTAGGGTTTTATACAAATCAAATCTTCTTTAAAATGTGTGGGGGACTGTAGTTTTCGAAAAATGTCAGTGTCAAATTAAATTTAACAAGGTGAATAAAAAAAGGCAAATTCTTACCATGTATTCAGCCGCTGATTACTTAGAACACATTTTACACAGCTGCTACAACACGTTGCACTGTACGATATAAATGATGATCTCGGATGACACCTTCGCTAACCTAAATTTGTTGACAGTGAAAAGTCAACTCTAAAGTGTCGAAATTACATTAAGTCAAACAAATTTTGTAACTCACTAGTAGTATTTTTAAAACCTAACAACCAGTTTTATTTTGTAATAATATCATCACACCTCAAGATATCCTTCCGGGATTGGTGGATTAAAAAGTCTTGTAACTCCGTTATGCAAGCAGCCGCAAATTATTTTCTTCTATTTGTTGGCAACCTATTGTCGTCGGCAAGTGTCAGTTTCGTCTGGGGTGTGAGTTGTGAGACACCTGTGTACACCCATCTTTATTTAGTATCCACTTGGTGGATTCGGCTTTTTAAAAAATGCGAGAAGAACATGGAAACTGTCATAATTAAATTGCTGAAATATAACCAATAATGACAAGCGAATGGCAGTTTCACGGCGCACAGGTGTCTTATTGAGTACTGCTCTGCCGATATTTTAATCTTGTTTTTGAAGCATTTACACAAATGTCTGTACATATCAAAACTAATTTTCAGGTAATTTAAACTTACATTTATGAATGACTTACTTAAACCTAAACAAAAACCATAAACCTAATTTTCATTTGTGAATGCACCTTTAGAGAAAGATAATAAATATAATGAACACTATGATTAAACAAATATGAAAGCTAATTTAAGACTAAGAATATTTCTTAAACACTTAAAAACTACAATTATTTATTTATTTAAACAATTAACACAACGCACTATTTATTTACACTATATTTATTTCACTATGTATTTATATCACTATTTATTTCGACTCGACTGACTGAACTCCCTAACTGAACTGAACTGCTCGCACAGAGCTGCGTTGCCTTATCAGTAAAACTCGGCATTATTCTAGAAAACTTCCTTACCTAAAGGTGACGGAAGGTAAAAACAAGTATAAGGACTCGAGTTTTGTGCGTTAACTATTGTTTTTATCAGGATTTAACTCTAAAAATGAGTCTAATTTTCCACTCGAAAGACATCGTGTATCTTCGGTGGCCCTGCCGCCTTGATGGCTCTAGTATTTTTTAGTTGCCCCAGGGTGTGCCCTCTGATTTTTAAAATATTTAATTCTACACTGTTAAACATGAACACCACCAACATTTTAACAAAAAATTACAGAATTTCAAAGAAAGTTTCCCATAAAGCCCCAATATTTTTAAATTCTGAGCCTTTTTCTTAAAATAAATATTTTTGAAAAGTCTCTAGTTTAGCCGAAAATGAAAATTTTGCAAATTTTACTAAATTATGAGACCCGCACTGCAATCTACAGATAAAATTCAATACTGCATATCTGGAAATTTTTATAAAATATTAATAATTATTTTTATGTTTCATAACACATTCAGATAGATTAAATATATTGTAGTTTAAAGTATTTTTTGGATATTTAATTTAGTTATTGAGCAAAACCAATAAATCGATTGATTTTACTTTGGATGATCAAAAATCAATACATGTTCTGGCATCTGTATGGAATATCCTGAACTAATTTCTTTATAATAAATTATTTAAACAAATGATTTTCACTTATAAAATTATTTTTCAAATATGTTTTTCAATTTTATGCTTTAAAAATGAATTACAATTAATCTAACCTAGCGTGTACCCTCTGATTTTTAAAATATTTAATTCTACACTGTGAAACAGGAGCACCACCAACATTTTAACAAAAAATTACAGAATTTCAAAGAAAGTTTCCCATAAAGCCCCAATATTTTTAAATTCTGAGCCTTTTTCTTAAAATAAATATTTTTGAAAAGTTTCTAGTTTAGCCGGAAAATGAAAATTTTGCAAATTTTAATAAAATATGAGACCCTCACTGCAATCTACAGACAAAAATCAATACTACATACCTGGAAATTTTTATAAAATATTAATAATTATTTTTATGTTTCATAACACATTCAGGTAGATTAAATATATTGTAGTTTAAAGTATTTTTTGGATATTTAATTTTGCTATTGAGTAAAACCAATAAATCGATAGATGATCAAAAATCAATACATGTTCTGGCATCTGTATGGAATATTCTGAACTAATTTGTTTATAATAAATTATTTAAACAAATCATTTTCATTCATAAAATTATTTTTTAAATATGTTTTTCAATTTTATGCTTTAAAAATGAATAACAATTAATCTTCTGTAAATTGTTAATAACAATATTTATAACCTCAAATATCAAATGACAGCTGACGGCAATTGTTAAACAATTGTACCTACAGTGATTAGAACAGAAAACAAAACAAATTTAGGAAATTTTTACTTGATTTCAAGGTGGTATTTGGTAAGAAAACATTTGTTTAAACAGCAGATATGCAAATAAGTTATATTTCAGGTGCTATAAACCGGTTTTCAAAATGTTGTGGATAATAAAATAAATCAGTTTGTGTTTGGAGTACCTACTAAAATTGAAAAACTGTTTTGTGGAAGTGAACTCGTTATAAAAACAATATTTTATGTATTATAATAATAGGGTATGTATATTTGTAAATAATAATCATTATATATGGCATTGTTATTACTAAATATGCGTTGTTTATAGAATTGCAAATCAGCTGATTACAAGATTCACCTAAATGCAAACATTACAAATGTTTGGAGTTATCTTGGCGAAGAATATTGTTGTCTAAGGGATAAAATATCGTAGGACTAAACTTCAGGGGTTGTTTATAAGTTCAAGCTACTTAATTCAGTTTTGGATTACAGCCAAATAAGAATGCAGGCCAGTACAGATATCAAATAAATGAAATAATTCAGCAGTATTAAGATATTTTTCATGTTGTAGGTACTTGGGGACCGTACAAAACGACCTGTAGGTATCTCAAAAGTACTATGCGATGCAGAAAATTTTGCAAAAAGTTGCCAAATAGTATTCGAAGACTCTACTAAGCATAACAGAAGTCAGAACTCAAAGAAATGACGTGAAAGAACAAAATATTGGGAAGAATTTCTTTAACATAGCCTAGAAGACAATAATTTTATTGTAAATTTAGTATTTTTTGTGCTAGAATTTAGTATCATTGTAAACTGAATCTGCTGATGTATAATTGATTTACTTTTGATGAAAATAAGTATGTCAAATGAAATGTATAAGATTTTAACGATATATTATAACTATAGTTTATAAATTTGATACTTTTATACTCAGAATTTCGTGCTGAGTCTTTTGATATATAACATAACTTTTAACGGAAATTTATTGCAAAAAAATGTCATTGTGATAGGTATAATATTTTTAAATTTATTTCGTATTATTTATTTCTGCAAACTACATTATAAGTACAATATTTACAATAAGTTATTATTAACAATTAATGTTTATAACATTCATAAACAATTAAAAAGTTCTTTTTTGTACACTTTTGTAATGGACATAACCAAATATAATATTTATTCATATAAAAATTGGATAATATGTGTAATATTTTATTTATTAACCTCCTAGAGTACATATAATAACAATAATTAATATGAAAATCATAATACATTGTCAAAATTTGAAGAAATTCCAACGTTTTTTTTTTGGTATTTAAGCGCCGGCGCTTCTCATATTTCACATACCACAAATAATTTGTTAATATAACACAAGACGTATTCAGCAATTTTTTTGCTAACCAATTCTCCAGTATATCTTCTCTGAAAATAAAGTTCAATCATTTATTTTCTACTTTTTATAAACTATTGTGTTATATTTGTTGATTTACATATAAACAATAGCCAAAAAAATATTGAATGTTCTCTGAAAATAATTATTATTAACTACGGTACTGGATTTGATGAAGGTCAGATATTTGTTGAGAATAGGTGGAGACATCATGTGCAAGGGTGGTTGCAATTAGTACTAACGACAAAAAGCAACAAATTCATATTTTAAAACAATTAATACGAAATGGTTTATTTTAAAATATAGCTGTATCAAATAATAAAATCCGAAAAAATAGTGCTTGTATATTTCCCCAACGCCCATTGTAAGTAAATTTGTTTATTGTTACTGTCATTTGACATTTAATATGATAATTATTGTTTATATTAATTAACAAGTAATTATTTGTTATTTTTTTGAGGCGAAATGTAAATAAACTCATAAAACATATTACTTAAAACTCATTATTTATAAATTGTTTATAAAATCATAGTTCATGTTATTGCCGAAAGATGCCTCAACTGGTATTGATTTTTGCTAATCCAATGCAAAATCAAACGATTTTCTGGCTAAACTAGAGACTTTTCAAAAATATTTATTTAAAAAAAAGGCTCTAAGGGCTTTATGGGAAACTTTCTTTGAAATTCTGTAATTTTTTGCTAAAATGTTGGTGGTGTTCATGTTTAACAGTGTAGAATTAAATATTTAAAAAATCAGAGGGTACACGCTAGATTAGTTGTTATTCATTTTTAAAGCATAAAATTGAAAAACATATTTAAAAAATTATTTTATAAGTGAAGATCATTTGTTAAAATTATTTATTATAAACAAATTCGTTCCGGATATTCCATACAGATGCCAGAACATGTATTGATTTTTGATCATCCAATGTAAAATCTATCGATTTATTGGTTTTGCTGAATTATTTCATTTATTTGATATATGTACTGGCCTACATTCTTATTTGGCTGTCTGTAATCCAAAACTGAAGTAAGTAGCTAGAACTTATAAACAACCCCTGAAGTTTAGTCCTACGATATTTTATCCCTTAAACAACAATATTCTTCGCCAAGATAACTCCAAACATTTGTAATGTTTGCATTTAGATTAATCTTGTAATCAGCTGATTTGCAATTCTATAAACAACGCATATTTAGTAATAACAATGCCATATAATGATTATTATTTACAAATATACATACCCTATTATTATAATACATAAAATATTGTTTTTATAACGAGTTCACTTCGACAAACCAGTTTTTCAAGTTTAGTAGGTACTCCAAACACAAACTGATTTATTTTATTATCCACAACATTTTGAAAACCGGTTTAAAGCACCTGAAATATAACTTATTTGCATATCTGCTGTTTAAACAAATGTTTTCTTACCAAATACCACCTTGAAATCAAGTAAAAATTTCCTAAATTTGTTTCGTTTTCTGTTCTAATCATTGTAGGTACAATTGTTTAACAATTACCGTCAGCTGTCATTTGATATTTGAGGTTATAAATATTGTTATTAACAATTTACAAAAGATTGGTTGTTATTCATTTTTAAAGCATAAAATTGAAAAACATAATTAAAAAATAATTTTATGAATGAAAATCATTTGTTTAAATAATTTATTATAAACAAATTAGTTCAGAATATTCCATACAGATGCCAGAACATGTATTGATTTTTGATCATCTATCGATTTATTGGTTTTACTCAATAGCAAAATTAAATATCCAAAAAATACTTTAAACTACAATATATTTAATCTATCTGAATGTGTTATGAAACATAAAAATAATTATTAATATTTCATAAAAATTTCCAGATATATAGTATTGATTTTTGTCTGTAGATTGCAGTGAGGGTCTCATATTTTATTAAAATTTGCAAAATTTTCATTTTCCGGCTAAACTAGTGACTTTTCAAAAACATTTATTTTAAGAAAAAGGCTCAGAATTTAAAAATATTGGGGCTTTATGGGAAGCTTTCTTTGAAATTCTGTAATTTTTTGTTAAAATGTTGGTGGTGTTCATGTTTAACAGTGTAGAATTAAATATTTAAAAAATCAGAGGGTACACGCTAGATTAGATTAGTTGTTATTCATTTTTAAAGCATAAAATTGAAAAACATATTTAAAAAATAATTTTATAAGTGAAGATCATTTGATAAAATAATTTATTATAAACAAATTAGTTCAGGATATTCCATACAGATGCCAGAACATGTATTGATTTTTGATCATCAATGCAAAATCTATCGATTTATTAGTTTTGCTCAATAACAAAATTAAATATCCAAAAAATATTTTAAACTACAATATATTTAATCTGTCTGAATAGCTTATGAAACATAAAAATAATTATTAATATTTTATCAAAATTTTCAGGTATGTAGTATAGATATTTACCTGTAGATTGCAGTGGGGGTCTCATATTTCATTAAATTTTTTAAAAAAATCATTTTCCTGCTAAATTAGGCACTTTTAAAAAATATTTATTTGAAGAAAAATATTTAGAATTTAAAATAAGTGAGATATTATTTGAAACTTTTTTTGATATTCTTTAATTTTTTGATCTGACATTCCGTTAATCAGTCAGATGATTTTGTTGATATATATTAACAATAACAATACGTGGTGTAAAGAGTATAAAAAAGTAAAGACTCAATTTAAGGGTGAAAAGGGAATCTAAAAAAACAGAAGGAAGCATTTTGCAGAATTACAATTGTTTGGTAAGCATATCTTTTAAATTAAACAATCTTTTAGTTAAATTGATTAAGCTTTTTTACTCATTTTGGTCAATATATGTCCTTAAGCTATGGCCATTGAGTCCCGGGACACCTCTATATAAACAGAATAATTATCAAAGTATGACTTTAATCGTGCACTTGATTTGAGGTGTTAATCAAAATTCTAGATTAAAATTAAATAGAGTCTATTCAAAATATGTGATGCACGACGGGGCGAGAGTATTCTCGCATCTCGTCTCGTCTCGTTGCATTATGCGAGACCAGAACGATAGCGAGATTGCAATTTAAAATTCCAGGCGAGATCGATATAACAACTGCGAGAAGCGAGAAATCTCGCGAGATTCTCGCGAGAGTCTCGCAATAAAAAGTATTTGTAACTTTATAGTTTTGATTCATAAATTCAATGAAAAATGCACCGTAGAAGGAGTGGAGTCAACGGTAATTCGTGCATAGAACGGTGAATGTGAAAATTATATGAATTGACTATATTTTTTTGAGTCTATCTAGAGTTGAATGATATCGGTCGCAGAGCAAGGAAATGCAAAAAAGACTACAATCGGTTTTGCGTCTAATAGAACTAGTTTTTCTCCAACATTTCAGCCCCTAATTCATCCCAGTTAAGACTACGGTTAATAAAATTCTTGTCGTCCCTGAAAAGTAAAGGATCTTATATTAAGCGTCGATAGAAGCCAACAAGGAGTGAAACGGAGTGATTGGTTGCCAGAGAGTTCCCAGTGTAGCGCTTTTTACCTCTCGCTAAGAGAGGTATTGTAATCATGCTAAAAATCGCATATCCAGATTTAATGAATAAGCACGTTTTAAGGTCCTAGAATCTGATTATAACATTTTTACGATGATGTCCGTATGTGTGTGTGAATGTGTGTGTGTGTGTGTGTGTGTGTGTGTGTGTGTGTGGATGTGTGTGCGTGTGTGTGGATGTTGGATTCATTACATCTCAAATACTATAAGACTTAAGACATTTTTAACTACGGATTCCTCAATCTAACAATAATGGGAAGAGTCGAGTCAGTTTTGGTAACAATTGGACAACCGGAAGTAGTAGTTACAAGAAAAAAATCATCTAAATATTATTTATCGATAATTTATGTAAATACTTACATTAAAGAACGTTAAATTCTTTATTCGATAAATATAAATTCATTATTATATCTTCTATAGATTTAGAGATAAAGAAAGGCATATAAAATAATTTGATGTAAAAAATCTCAGATCAAACTACTACACGGCAAGAAATTCAAATGTTTGTAATTGACACATAAATGTCATTGTCAAAAATATTTGTATGTCTCTGTCAAAAATATTTGTACATTATTATGAAGATTATGAAAATAAAAAAAAGTCAACAACGCAAAAGAATATACGTAAAAAAGAATATAAAAGGAATTTGCAAAAAAATGACGAATATAAAGAAAAACTAAAGGAAAGTAGAAAAAGAAAATTTCAGGATATTAAATATAAAGAAAATGTATGTATTGTAAATAAATAAAATAAATAAATATATCATCACGGCATATTACCCATTGCTGGGTGTGCCAATCTGCTTTGTTCGCAGATATCGGTAATATTGATGACATATTTGTACCGTGCGGGCGTTTACCAGGCGTCACCTCACGGGCACTCATTATGTATTGTACATAATTTATTTTAAAATATCCTATTGATTTTGCAAATATATGTGAGAATTATATTGTAGTGAGACATGAATATATGTATTTGTATTTAAAAATATCTGGCGAGAGGTTATGTGTTGGCCACATCAGATTTTTTATGAGTAAATCTTACTTAAATAGTGGCATATAGTTAATGATAAAGTGTAGAAACTTTTAGTTACAATTTTTTTTAATGTTTAGTTAGTTTTACTGATTGAAATAATTTAGTAACTAGAATTTAGTGTTTCGTCTCGTTATTATAGTTATACGACTGTAAATACACGGAAGACGGAACGATTGGTGCGGACTTGTCTTTTGTAGTTCAACTGATACGTAAATACCGAGGTAAATACGTAGTATTTTTACAGCGAGACTCTCGCGCGAGAACGAGACGAGACCCAAAAAAATGTGCGAGAACGAGAGCGAGATTGCAGATCCGAAAACGAGACGAGATCGATATTTTACATTTCTCGTCTCGTCTCGCCTCGCGTGCATCACTATTCAAAATCCAAGTAACCTTTCTCCGTAACCCTGTATAAAATGGCGGACCTACACCCTAAACCTTGCAGGAGAAGACATATTAGGATAATTATACGTTACTCATATATCTTTTTTTAAAGTCTTCCTTGGTTGACAAAACAGCATATCGCAAATTAAATTCGCATATTCCTCGTCCTTGTTTGCTACCGTCCTCTACTTTGGTGTAATCCAGGATATTCCAGTATTAGTCTGACTGGTGTAATCGAGCGGGACATAGTTTGCTTTGGACATTCGTGCTTTGGACTGAATTAGTTAGTTACTCGGGCCAGTAATGACTATTTCATACTCTGTCGATTTACTAAGGATTCAACGGATTAAACGTTTTTAAATTATGAATCAAATTCACATCACCAACGAATGCTTTTGATTTATAGGCTATTGGTTTTGTTTTTATGAATTTGAGGGATTTAAAATGGGTTTGGAAAGTACAAGAGAAACAAGGCACGAGAAAAAATTCTTTTGTGTATTTTTACACTTTTCTATAAAATTTGATAAAATTACGCAGTGCCGGCCCGAGACTTTCGAGCGCCCCAGGCGAAAATTGTAAATTGCGCCCCTCATTTATTACAATTTTGTTTAGATTATATAGGTACAAAAATTAGAAAAGAGGCGACTGTCCATAACTCGCGAACAATCACAGAATCTTAATTTGGATGAAATTTTTTTGAAAATATTTTTATATTTAAAATGGAGATTTTTTTTCTTTCGGTTTCTACATAGAGTCACTTTATTTTTGTCTAATACCATATATAGGATTAGTCACGGGAGAGTTACTTTCAAAGCCCGTTTGTGTACAACCCGAAATACAATTTACAACAGCGTCTAGCTTCCTTTCTTAAAAAAATAGAAAATTTAATTCACGATTGCTTTGCCTGTCTAGTGATGGTTCTGTCATTTTGACATTAAAAAATTAAATATGGTCTGTTGTCATTAGTATTTTGGGTTGCAAACAAACGGACTATCAAAATAACTCTTCCGTAACTAACCTGTATATGGGGAAAGAAAAAATATTTCTCAGTGTAAGTCTCGGTATAAATACTTTCGTTATTTTGCAATTCGGAAAATCTAATTTAACTCTTTATCGGTTCATCCTAGGTAATAGACTTGTTTTGTATAAAATTTCGATATGGATCATCGTTTTCAAGAAAAATGTCAAAAAGCAAAATATGTCGTCTTTTTCCAAATTGGCGAGGGGCTGTTGCATCAGTGTATTTTTCTGTACCTACAGGATTTCGTATAAAAACTTTTTTGCAATTTTTTTTATGCTGGGGGTATTTTTCAGTATATTTCTTGAACAACAATGGCTTCTTCAGTATTTGATATGACAATGTTTTTAATTGATATAATCGCCAAAGAATTTAACCTTTCTTCTGTCGTAGTATAACGTAAAAAAATATAAATAGGATTTAACTAATATAAGATTGCTGCATTATGATTAATGCTGCATACTGGACGAGTCAATAAACTTATAATTTGATTTATAATTTATTTTACAAAAAATAGTCTCAAAAAATGTCGCCCTAAAACCAATTTCGCCCTAGGCGGTTGCCTGGCTTGCCTGTAGCTTGGGCCGGCCCTGAAATTACGAGTAAAATTATAAGAATTGATTGTATTGATATTATATTGTAAGCATTAAAATTAAACTTCAAAGAAATTAAGCCAATTTGTATACTTTTGAACCAATTTTGTGCAATGTTAATAACGAATAATGTATTCAGAATAAAGTAATAAAAAAATTCTATTGTCCTATAAATTTAATGAGACTGTTATTGAGATTGTTAGTTAGAAAAGAAAAATTGCTATATTGATTTTTTATGATTATTAAAATTTAAATAATACAATGCAATAATAAAATTCTTTTTTCTATTGTAACTAGTTAAAATTAACGTGGAACTAATTATAAAATTCAAATAGTAGTTCATTAAATTGTACGGTATAAAAAATTCCAGGAAAGAAATTGTTTGTTGTTAATAAATTCGCATTCGTATGCTTTTCAAATTTAATCTTATTTATTCTATAAATTGTTTCCATAAATGCTAATATCTTAAATTGGTAGAGATTTTCTCCAGCACTATTTTAGCAATTACACATTCCACAACTAAAAATTATGTTGGAATCAATATTCCGCACGCCGTTTGGAATAATTCCACACGGTTTTCGACAAATCAGCATCTGTTCAGCCGCATGGTAGTGCGGTACTTACGAGTATTTCGAATATCTTGGTTCGGTTGCTATGGTTTGGTCTCTTTGTTTTATATTTATTTAGTTCTGAATTTGCTTTTGACGTTTTGGAGGTTTCTATTACAGGTTTTTTGAGATCTTCAGACCAGTAAGTTTAGCTAAATAATAATATATTACTTATGCCCGGTTTTATAAACATCGAATAAACAGCTGAGTTATTACTTTGAAAGTAAATTTAATCGCTAAGTAAATACAAATGTATATTTTATAAAACAAGTTACAGAGTAAAATAACTACTTGCAGAGTAAATATTTTATCCTATTAATTTACCGACAGAGTCGTGACATCTGTCACATTTGAAGCCTATGGCACACTTGTCGATGAGCATCAAGAAGCATCGATGAGCTCATCGATGAAACAACAGTACGCACCCGTCATCGATGGATTTCAATTTCATCGATGACAAATACAGCGATTTTTTCTGTGACGTAAAAAAGTTATGTTGGTAATAATAGCAGCGAAATGTTACTATGTTGTTAAATAGATATTTCCCGTTTATTGTTGCTGTTTAAGGCGCTTTCTTTTTAGAGGGAAAATGAACTGATCTTACCTCGTACTGAACTGAACTGAACTACTCCTAAAAAGAACAGTATATTTTTTAAAATAAGAAGTAGAAGATAAAAACATATATAGCATTACATTTATAATATAATAATACGCTGAATTTGCTTGTGGTTATAGTCTGTTGTATATGTGATTTGATTTTGACATATTAAATTTTTTACCTTTGAGTATTTAAATATGGATGTATTTCTTATAGTAATTAAACATGATATAACGTTTAAAACTAATTAATTTCTTCTACTCATGTCATTTTAATATCAAATACTCACAAAAAAGACAAAATACATTGCAGTCAGTCATATTGACGTGACATTGACATTCGGGATCAGTTTAGGATCTATGTGATCGATCCTGTTTCAAAGGTGGTGCTTCGCGGGGGCGGGGACGAAGAAAATGGCTAGTACAAGATCATTTATCCCCTTTTAAAAGTAATTATTTAGGGTAGATGTGTGCTACTCGGAGTTGATCTTCTTGGTAAAAAGAAAGCGGCTTTTTCAAAACACTGTTTTTTATTTGACACCTGACACTTTATTATCTATTTTGACGTTAACGTGAAATGAGACTCAAAAGATACATCTGAAATTAGATACGTTCGTTTCATCGATGCTCTTCGATGAAAATAGCGGCGCCGTATTTTTCATCGATGACGGGTGCGTACTGTTATTTCATCGATGAGCTCATCGATGCTCCTTGATGCTCATAGACAAGTGTGCCATAGGCTTAATATTGTTTTTCAGTATATTAAAAACCTGTACGCCAGAATGGTAATAAAATTTTAATTTTTCATGCATTTTGCAACTACACTTTTAACTGAGGTCAAGGATAAGAGCCTCCATGAAGAGTGTGTGAATACCGCAGTAGATTCAGGCAGCGGTTTCTTATGCCGGCTAATCTTTCCACTACTGGAGCATAAGAGAGATTGATAAATCTAGAATAAAACATTGCTATACTGTATCTGTTTTCAGATTGCAGCAGTGTAAAATTAGGAGCAGTCTGATCTTGTTTTTTGATTGGACCACAAACTTTTTGCTCGTGTGGATTATGCCATTCCAAACGTGTTACAGACTATAGGGCGCGAGCAGACACGTGACTCGAGCGTCCTTGACGTGCATGGAATCAGCTGGTTTGTGTGCGCATGTTATTTTGACAACAACAATGCCACTTTGACAAGACCAATGTTTTGATTTTGAACTGTTAAAATGTTAATCGGGCCTATTCTGTAACTCAGTTGTTAATTTTTAACAGCTTGTTAAAAATATTAACCAATCAAGAATGTTAATACATAACAAAAATTAGGATTTTTAGTTGTTAAATCAGTAGCTATTGGATAACAGTTTTAATCAGTTGTTAAAAATTAACCACTGAGTTACAGAATAGGTCTGATTATCGAGGTTAGTCAAAACATTAGTCTTGTCAAAGTGAGATAGTTCTTGTTAAAATGACAAGCGCACATAAATCAGCTGATTCCAAGCACTTCAAGGTCGCTCGAGTCACGTGTCTGCTCGCGCCCTATACATTCTCCAACAAGATTTTAAAAATTATACAAAAAATGTTGATTGATTATAACAATTATCATATACAATCAAAAAATTTTTTGACGCCAGTCCATAAATTGCTCCTAATAACAGCGTAATAACTGGCCCAGCGTATCATAAGCAAGTCCCCTTATTTCTGATGACGTACATTCCATATCTATATCTTCATTGCCACTTGACATTTTTCTCTACAAAATGTTATTTAGTTAATTTTCTAAGTAATATATTATTATTTAGATAACTTACTGCTGTAGAGATCTCCAGAAATCTGTAAAAGTTAATAGAAAACTCCAAAACTTCAAAAGGTCAAACGCGAATTCAGAAATAAATAAATGTAAAACAAAAAGTCATAACTATAGCAACCGAATCAAGATATTTGATATTCCGCGCTAATAGGTGGCTAAACAAATTCTGATTTGTCGAAAGCCATGTGGAATTATTCCAAACGGCATATGGAATTATACCACACGGTTTGTTGGAATAATATTGATTCCAACATAATTTTTAGTTGTGGAATGTGTAGTTTCCAAAATAGTGTTGGAGAAACAAAATTTTTGAAACAAACTATACAATTATAAGAAATTTTAGTATATTTTTTTGTCAGGGATAGTCATGAAAATGTTAGGGAATTTCAATCTTTGAAATTGTTTATCACTCATAAGCTCTTTTTAAAGCTAAAATTATTTTATATGTAATGATTACTAGCAAATTTATTTGAAAGCAATTATCTAAACACTTCAAAAACTGTAGAGATTTGATTGACAGCAGTTATATTCTGGTAGTCACAAAAGATTTTCTTTGTCTTACTACCATTAGCTCATAATTTCTTCAACAGTTTTCTTTTCGCTGATTTCTTGCGTGAACCACTTGGCTTGTTTTAATTTAGTGACGATTTCCTTCATTCTTCGCTTAGGAACTTTTTATTTCCGAATAATTTGTTTGGGGCAGTAATAAAGACAACTCATCTGGCCTGCCATCTTGCGGTCAGTTTTATCTGCAGCAATTGGCAGAGTTTTTTCTGTGGTGTTTCATGACTTACATTTTCTTTTATGTTCTTTCTAATAGCTGTTTTCGGATGTTCTTGGTCTAGGACCTATTGTTCGGCAGGTTTTGTTATACTTACTCGTTGTCTTTTTTATCTTTCGTGTTCTCAACACTGTGGCTTTATTAAATATAAAACTTGCCTTTTGTGGATTTTTTTTATTTTCTCATGAACAAGAGTTATAAATTGTAGAAGAAGAAGTAATTGTAAAACATAAACTATATTTTGTATTGTTTTATTTTTTGTTTTTAAGATATCTTACAAGAAAGGAGACAATTATTATTATTTAGTGTTTATTAAACTATAATGAAAATTACTATTACTATTATTAAACAACTATTAAAAACTAATTAAGACTAAAACTATAATTTACTAGATAACCCTAACACTATTTATTTATTTATTTAACCAATTAACACTACTATTTATTTCCACTATTTATATCACTTTTTTACCTCTCGCTGAGAGGTATTGAATTCATGCTAAAAATCGCATATCCAGATTTTAGTGAATAAGCACGTTTTAAGGTCCCTAGAATCCGACTATAACATTTTTACGATGATGTCCGTATGTGTGTGTGGATGTGTGTGTGGATGTTGTATCCACGATTTCTCAAATACTATAAGGCTTAAGATATTTTTAACTACGGATTCCTCAATCTAACAATAATGGAAATAGTTGATTAAGTTTTGGTAACAATTGGACACCCGGAAGTAGTAGTTACAAGAAAAAAATCATCTAAATATTATTTATCGAAAATTTATGTAAATACTTATATTAAAGAACGTTAAATTCTTTATTCGATAAATATAAATTCATTATTATATCTTCTATAAATTTAGAGATAAAGAAATGCATATAAAATAATTTGATGTAAAAATTCTCAGATCAAACTACTTCAAGGCAAGAAATTCAAATGTTTGTAATTGTCACATAAATGTCACTGTCAAAAATATTTGTATGCCACTGTCAAAAATATTTGTACATCATTATGAAGATTATGAAAATAAATAAAAGTCAACAACGCAAAAGAATATACGTAAAAAGAATATAAAGGAATTTGCGAAAAAATGACGAATATAAAGAAAAAGAAAGGGAAAGTAGAAAAAGAGAATTTCAGGATATTGAATATAAAGAAAATGTATGTATTGTACATAATTTATATTAAAATATGCCATAGACTTTGCAAATATATGTGAGAATTATTTTGTAGTGAGACATGAATATATGTATTTGTATTTAAAAATATTTTTCGTTTAATGCGTACAACCAGGTAAAATATCTGGCGAGAGGTTATGTGCTGGCCACATCAGATTTTTATATCACGTTCCACTGTCTGCCTACCGACCTCCACAGCGTCTATATACTCTACTGACTCAACAGTGTCTGTATATTCAACTGCTCGGTCAGAAGTCACACTTTTCACCTCACTATCTGTCTATTTATGTAACTCTCTCTCTTCCACAGACTCAGTATCACCGATTGTCTGTATGCCACAATTCTTCAACACCACTGCCGAGTATCCACTTCCACTTGCTGTTACTGTCCACGTATACCTAGCTTCCCAATACTCTTCAATACTACCGAGTATTCTCTTTAACAGCTATCCCGGTATACCAGTAACTTTCCGACTCGCCGTTGCTGTCCTTGTATACTATATCTTCCCAATATTCATCAACACCACCGAGTATTCACATCCACAGCTATCCCAGTTAACCAGTAACTTCCCGAATCCTCCACTCAACACTATACTGCATACGCCATACGCTCACCACGATACTGCTGTGCTTCACTAACACTCTATGTGAATGTCTCTATATGTCTTTCCATGTAACTAACTCCCGAGCATAGCTGCGTTTCTTTTATACAGCTGCCAGTAACTTCCAGAGAGCTCTAGAATGTTCGACCGCATAATAACAATGAACACAAAGGCTGGTATCACGACCGTGGTTCTAACACCGGCGTTAGCTAGAACCAAGACAAAGACTTGGAATATATTTCAGGGTTGTTAACAAAATCAGTGTTGCCAATATACTGATTAAACCGAAAATGTTCTGACAGCCATATTCATTAAATTTGACTGCATTATTTAAAATTGTTTATTATGATTTGCTTCTTGACTTGTTTGTAGTATAAACAATTTAAAATAATGAAGCCAAATTTATTGAATATGGCTGTCAGCACATTTTCGGCTTATTTAGTTTATTGGCAACATTGATTTTGTTAACAATCCTGAAGTATGTACCAAGTCGTTGCCTTGGTTCTAGCTAACCACGCTTGTGCTACTAGCTAAAAGGTACAGGCGACCGGAAGTAATTAAATACGTCGCGGCTTGTTTGTTTACGTAGCCCGGCTGCTAGAGCGATTGCGTCATCGCTATACTTAGACGCTTGTTCACCGTAGAAGCGGGGCTTACACGTTACAATAGTAATAATAAAATGATGAATACTAACTACTAAAGCCTCGTTGTGCATAGTCCACAGGTGCATATAATAGTGCTTTTATCCCACTAGTTACATAAACAACTATTAATTTATTTAGCAGTAATAAATACGAATAGTTCGAAAAACCACTGGGACCTTTGGACGCGCTGAGTCTGAAGTGGCTACACCCCACCGTCCTGGCTATAATATTCTATAAATAATTCACCCTGTGCAAACTTTTGATCCAGCTGTACAGGTGTCTCATTTTCGATGTTTTTTTTAAGGTATCTCCGGTAATATTAATGATAGAGCAAATCCGTTTGCACATTCCAGGGCCAACTTTTCGAGAACAGTTAAATAGTCACCACAGGAATTTTCGATCTTCTTTTGTTTCTGAGCTACAGGCAAAAACTCGTTTTTCGCTTATTTTGCAAATATATCATATCTAATTTATTATGATAGTTAGAGAAAAAATGTTTTTACAATAATTTTACCGTTTTTTAAATAGAATAAAATGGCGTAATTAGATTTTTTGAAAATTTTCGATATAACACAAACTTATGATTTTTTAAATGGGATCCTATGTTGAAAATAGTCTCGTATTTTTGCTTATTTTATAAGCTTTTCAATGACATATAACAAGTCTACATTCTTTTGTTTTAAACATTAATAAAAGACGAATTATTAATTTATTGAGGTGAAAATATTGGAAATTATTAAGAAACAAATGAAAAAATTTATTACAAATCATCATTTATTTATTTTCATTCAATATCTATTAATTATGTTCCCAAAATTATTCTTAACCAATTATTTTCGGGATAGTTAAATTATTAGTTATTGACGTTACAGTTGGCTTTGACACAATCCGAAAAAGATGGTTTAATATGCTTTTGAAGTAAATAAGTTGAAAAAATGAGTAAAACTGAAACAAATACTATTAGAAATATGCAAATGATGATCTGTAATAGATTTTTTCATTTGTTTCTTAATAATTTTAATGTTTTTAAACCCAATAAATTAATAATTATTTCTTATTTGAGTTTAAAACAAAAGAATGTAGACTTGTTATACATCATTGAAAAGCTTATGAAATAAGCAAAAAAACGAGACTATTTTCATCATAGTTTCCCATTTAATAAATCATAAGTTTATGTTATATCTCGAAAATCATTAAGTTTTCAAAAAATCTAATTACGCCATTTTATTCTATTTAAAAAAGGTAAAATTTTTGTAAATCAATTTTTCTCTAACTTTTATAATAAATAAGATATGAGGTATTTTCTAAATGAGCGAAAAACGAGTTTTTGCCTGTAGCTCAGAAACAAATGAAGATCGAAAATTCCTGTGGTGTCTATTAAACTTTTTTTGAAAATTGACCATGGAATGTGCAAACGGTTTTGCTCTATCATTAATATTATCCGAGACACCTTAACAAAACATCGAAAATGAGACATGCTGTACATCATACATACATATCATTGATAAACGATTTAGTCTATTCATATGATTTTATATTCATTCGCGTATCGCAACTCCTTTTCGTAAACTATTGATTTCTCATCTGGCATGAAATAAATTCCTCTCACGTCCATGTTCGCAAAGGCTGGAAATATTACGCTCAACAATCAATCTCTGATACATCAAGATAAATTCTTTATTTACTTCGTCGGCTTCGTTTCCTTTCTCTTGTTGTTAATGTCCATCCTCATCGCTTGGCTTCTGTCATGTTGGCTTCTCCATCACCTATTCTTCTGTTGGCAGCACTGGTCGATGGGAAATTGAATGTGGGTGTTGGTTTTCTTTCACTTACATGGATATTGAGGTCCGAATTTCCGGAGAAAAATAGATTGTCGATCTGGTGTAGTGGACAACAGTAAAACTTGATTTCTTGATTTGACATAGTCATTATTGGTACAAATGGATATTTATTTGCGCTCGTCTGAAGGAATGGATTTTTTATGATTCACTGAACTATTTTTACCTTTCGTCACCGAAGGTATGGGAAACACATTTTGTTAGATGTCCATTTTAAGGTTGCATAGGTGATAAATAAAATACTGACCCATGCAGCGTCAGTGTCAGTGACAGTAAAAGAAAATAATGTTATTCGTCCGGCTATGAATCAAGGTAATATATCTGAATTAATAAATAAACTTACGTTACAGCGAAAGAATTGTCAACAACGAGCATCGTTTTAAAATGAAATGCCTGGGACGGAATATAAAATTGCGCCCCTTCCCTTTTATTTTTAGCAAATTAAAAAATATAACTACATAAAAAGGTAATTTCGCTCCAAAATTATCCTCTTTTGACTAGCATAACGATTTGTGTCTCTTCAAGAATTAGTTCCATATTCTCTCGTCTTAGTTCCATATTCTCTCGTCTCGGCGAATGACTATATATTTTTAGTATTAATGAACAGTATTTAATGTATATTTCAATTACAATAATTATAAAAAACAAAATAAAAACAACATTATGTCTGACGCATATCAATTGGACCAAACTGGAACGCAGAATTAGAATTAAATGTTTATATCTTGAGTAACACAAAGATACAGGCTGTCTCACAACTCTCGCCCCAGAGCGAATGAGGAAACACGAGACTGCACTCGGATGTGTAATTTCGAAGAAAAAAAATCTAGCTTAAAAGATATTCGAGAAAAGACGTCTTAAAATTAATCAATCAGAGACCAACACCTTTAACGTGTGTTTGCCGTTTTACGTTACTAGGGTTTTATACAAATCAAATCTTCTTTAAAATGTGTGGGCGATTGTAGTTTTCGAAAAATGTCAGTGTCAAATTAAATTTGACAAGGTGAATAAATTTTCGGAGAATGTGGACGTAACGCCAGAGAGGCAGCACGAGTCTATTCATTGTACGATATAAATGATGATCTCGGATGACACCTTCGCTAACCTAAGTTTGTTGACAGTGAAAAGTCAACTCTAAAGTGTCAAAATTACAGTAAGTCAAACAAATTTTGTAACTCACTAGTAGTATTTTTAAAACCTAGCAACCAGTTTTATTTTGTAATAATATCATCACACCTCAAGATATCCTTCCGGGATTGGTGGATTAAAAAGTCTTGTAACTCCATTATGCAAGCAGCCGCAAATTATTTTCTTCTATTTGTTGGCAACCTATTGTCGTCGGCAAGTGTCAGTTTCGTCTGGGGCGCGAGTTGTGAGACACCCTGTATTATTGATTTTGCATTAAGAAACCAATTAAAACTTATTGTTGACATGTCAGTGCAGTACAATTGTTAAAAAAAGTAGGTTCGCGGAAAATCTTTATCCTTTAATATACGAAATTATATTGTTATTGTGCATAAACTAGGCTTTCTGGGCAAAAATTGTAAAAAACTTAAGTATTCGTCAGGAACAACGAGAAACTTAATTTTGCAGTTTAAAAATACCAGAAAAATTGAGACCAACGTTAAAACTGGGCGTTTTTCGATGATTATTATAGAAGATCGCCGAGTGTCTATCTCACATTTGCCTGTCAAATGGGCAAATGTGATTGGCAGATTTATTTTAAAGACACTTGTCTGGGAAGTATAAAAAAACTGAGGGTTCATTGGGTTCTACAAGGTAAATCATAATACAATCCAAACTTGAAATTTTTTCATCTAAGCGATGGAAAAATCTCCACTCGTACAAAAACAAAAAGCCCGATCTTTAGTCCTGGGATCCAATCTCTGTGTTCTAGGGGTGCCTTGCGCGCGACCTTTAAAAGTCACAGTGCACAGTAATACAGTATTAATTCGCAAAGTGTGCAATCGGAAATCCAAGAGTGTGCTTGGCTTATATTTAAGAATTTTTCTGAGAATTATCAAATGAAGAACTTATTTCTGCGCCCTATAAACAGCTGCGCCCGGGGCAAGAGCTCCGCTCGTCCCACCCTAGTTACGGCCCTGAGCGTGTTGTATCCATCCTTATCGCACACGCTTCATGTAAGAGAGATAAATATATAGCAATTTGTTAATTTGTTCATGACACAAATGACCTTGATCGGGCATCTTCTAAAAAAATTACTGTATGTATTTAAATTGATAAATTCCAATGACTAGTTTTTAACCAATCAGAATGCAAAACACTTGAAAATTCAATCAATGGGAACAGTATTATTGCTGATAAAACTCCGTTATACCCCGATAAATTTCCGCTACCAAGAAAATAAACAGTTGTTATTGTTTATAACTGTCACTGTGACAGTTAATTAATATTTCGGGATTTACCACACAGTTTGCTTTCGTGCAAAAAAAAATCGTGCAAAATAAAAATTTATCGATAAAATCAGGAGGTCTTGTGATATTACTTCTGCCTTTGTTATTAAATGTAGCTATTTTTAAAGTTTAAAGTTTCATCTCCGTTTAATTGCTTTTGAAATTTACTACCTTGCACTATTTTCCACCGTCGAGTTGTAAAGTTTCGGGTTAAAAATACCTCCACTTAATCCAGATGCTCCGAAAATACCTAAATCCTAACAACCTAATCTTATTTCGTAACAACTCACCACTGCGTTCTCTGGGAAATGTAGCAGCGCGCAATGTAAGAGCTACTGACATTTTAATTTAATGTCCTCACTTAAAAACAACAGCATCACTCTTAAAACACGCCGCTTCCGGAACACTTGCAATCCAGGGAAAAACAAAAGAATGTGGCGAACAGTTGAACAGCGAAAAAGTAAGGAATGCAAGTGCTGCAGGGATATACATTGTTTTGGAAAGTAGGGAGTTTTTTCTTGATGTCTGTAGGGAAAACGAATAGTGTTTCTAATACTATGTTCCGTAAGTCAACCAAAAAAATCTGATGTGGCCAGCACATAACCTCTCGCCAGATATTTTACCTGGTTCAAAAAATATTTCTAAATACAAAAACATATATTCATGTGTCACTACAAAATAATTCTCACATATATTTGCAAAATCTATGGGATATTTTAATATAAATTATATACAATACATACATTTTCTTTATATTCAATATCCGGAATTTTTCTTTTTCATAATAATGTACAAATATTTTTGACAGTGGCATACAAATATTGTTGACAGTGACAGTTATGTGTCAATTACAAACATTTGAATTTCTTGCCCTCAAGTAGTTTGATCTGAGATTTATTACATCAAATCTATAGAAGATATAATAATGAATTTATATTTATCGAATAAAGAATTTAACGTTGTTTAACTTAATCAACTCTTCTCATTATTGTTAGATTGAGGAATACGTAGTTAAAAATGTCTTTAGTCTTAGGCTCGGGCCACACTATGCGTTTAGGCGGGACCGGTAAAACCGCATCCGGTTCAACGGGATGAATTATACAGCGTTCACATATATCCCGCAAAACAGGACAGCAGCAATGACAACTCGATTCTATTAAAAAAAAGAACGAGCGAAATATTTTAAATCAAGTAGTTGGTAGTCCGTGATAGAGACAAATAAGTACATAAATAAATAAGTTAATAATGGTCCGTATAGGTAGATATGATTTCAAAAATTAAACTTATTTGCGAAATTGAAGCTGCTGGTTTGCTTCGCAAGCCGGTAAAACGCCAATATTGGGTTCATCCATTTAATTCTGAACGAGAATGAAGTGAAAGATTCCCAACTTTTTTCGGAAATATACGAAAGTATAATGATAAATTTTTTGAGTACTATCGTATGTCATTACTACCCTTTTCCTACAAGGCAGCGTACCCTTCAACAAACTGAATAAATTTATCTGTGTCAAACATATTATTTATCATAGATATTTATTGACAATGACAAATACACACTTGATGGTCCGCATTCCTCTCAATTTTTATATTATGTTGTATAAATATCAACTGCGGCTGGGATAAAAACCGGACAAATGTGAACGCTCGCATTATCTTCAATGTGTTGTAGTTGACATGCGGCAAATTTACCGTCCGGTCAAACCGCAACATGCTGCGGTAGTATCCGGTAACCGGACCGCAACCGCATAGGTGTGGACACGTTCATTTAAAACAATAAGTTCTTGTTTTCCCGTTAAACCGGTCCCGGAAAAACGCATAGTGTGGCCCGAGCCTTATAGTATTTGAGAAATCGTGGATCCAACATCCACACATACACACACACACACACACACACACACACACACACACACACAACACACACACACGCACACACACACACGCACACACACACACACACACAAACACGCGCGCGCACGCACGCACGCACGCACACACACACACACATACACATACACACATACACACACATAAACACACACACACACACACACACACGCACACACACACACACACACACACATCCACACACACTTCCACACACACACACACACACACACACACGCACGCACGCACACACACACACACACACACACACATGCACACACACACACACACATCCACACACACTTCCACACACACATCCACTCACACTTCCACACACACATCCACACACGCACACACACACACACATCCACACACACACACTCACACACACACATCCGCATACACATTCACACACACACACACACACACACACATACACACACACACACACATAAACACACACATAAACACACACATTCACACACACACACACACACACACACATACACACACATAAACACACACATTCACACACACACACACACACACACACATCCACACACATTCAAACACACATCCACACGCGCACACACACGCACACATACACACGGACATCATCGTAAAAATGTTAAAATCAGATTCTAGGGATCTTAAAACGTGCTTATTCACTAAAACCTGGAAATGCGATTTTTACCATGAATTCAATACCTCTCGCTAAGAGAGGTAAAAATACGTGTATAGGTACTATTTTAACTCTATATTAAAATATATTAATATGTTTTCTAAATTTGCCGAGGGTTGAAAAGGGGATGTAGAAAAATGACTTTGAATTTGCTATTACTTTCCAAATCACCCTTTCGTGTTAAAATCCTGGGAAACACTTTCCATTTCCACATCCTTCAGCCTTTTCCCCAATTTGATCAACAAAAAATCAAACTATCCCATTTACTTCCCCCTACCCTTTTCTCTCCGCCACTGTTCTGGGCAGACTACATCTGTTTTCCTCGCGGCGAGACCTCGGGTCGCTAGCCCCCTCATTTATCAGCATTTATCTCCTGACGGCGCCCCTTGCCATGCCCCACACCGCCGCCACTGGCCGACTAGGGATTCGTCAACGCAAAGCGAATCTAAATGACAAATTACTCCATGGATGGCGATGGGATCATGGGATAAGGATAAGAATAGGATTGTGATTTGGATGTTATAGCAATGTTAGAATTGTGGTTTTGAGTTCGTACAAGCTTAAATTCGGATACGAGCCAATTGTCTTGTCAGTGATGATCGCAAGCTTTTCTAAGTTAATGATTATCTTTTTGTAGATTATGTCCACAAGTGTTAGTTTTAAATTGATTAAACCCAATGGGCTACTTGCGTGCCATTTTTACTTCCTTGTACGAAGTAAAGGAAGTATTGTAATCGCGAAAAATTTCGGTTTTGAGATTTTAACGGAAATATCCATTTTGACCATCCCTGAATCCATTCTGACTAATTTCGTCGTGACGTCTATACGTACGTACGTACGTATCTCGCATAACTCAAAAACGGTAAGCCGTAGAAAGTTGAAATTTTGTATTTAGAATTTCTATAACATCTAGCTGTGCACTTCCCTTTTTGGTCATTACATAATTTCCAGAAATGGTACTTTATTTGAAGCCTATAATAGATTTTAATGAAAAACTATATTAAAATATAATTCAAAACGTTTCAAATTTGGTATATAAGACTTTTATATCAATTGGAATAACATAACAGATTTTGGTTAAAACAGGCTAACCGGAAGTGATATATTACCTGAAGTTGTTAACAGTTCTTGAATAAAATGGTTTCATTTTGATTTTAGAAATAAATGCTTCAAATATTATTAAATTAGCCCTTTGTATAAGCGAGATATGTAAATTTAAATCTTATATACTTTTTGGTTTTTGTAATGAAGCTTGCTATGGATTATGACAAAAAATAACAAAAAAATAAAAAATAGAAGTTAATGTCAAATTACGTCAAACACGTGCAATTTTATAATTGGGTCTATATTTCATCTTCATATTGGTCTTGCGTACAAGGAAGTCGTGTGGTGTCCACATCAGATTTTTTTTATTATTTTTAAGAGACGGTAAAAACTTGATACTCATATTTTTTCTTTTGGCAAAATTTTCATTAATTGGCCAGAAAAAAATTAATTAAATTTTAATATTTAAATTACCGCCATGTATGCCGTAGAATTACGCCGAACCAATGAATGGCCGTAAAGCAATAACATCGGTACGTCCAATAGCAACGGCATGTGCGGGTAATTTAAACATGACAGATCATCTGTTTGACGTTTGAATAATAGTTTGGAGGTTAATATTTTCGTTTGTCATTTTAATCTTGTACGAGTATAAGCTAAGTTAAAATCCTTTAAAATCCTGCTTAACAAATCGACATATGTAATAAAAGTAACAGAAACCACGCAAATTGTAAATAATAAAGAAGAGAGTGACAGAAAAATGAATTAATGTCAAAATCAAATTAAAACTCGCACTCGCTCGCCATCTACAGGTTACATTCTTAAATAAGCATTCCTTTCTCCAGTTTAAAATAATGACGTCAAAGAAAATCTTCTTAATTTATTAAAAATAAATATTTTTTTAAAATAAAATTTATATTTTTACCTAACGCTACCCTTGGTAAGGGAGGTATAGGGATCGTGCTAAAAATAGCATATCGAGATTGGGTCCCTAGAATCCAATTTTAACATTTTCACGATTATGTCTGTGTATATGTGCGTATGTGTGTATTCTATCCCGGTATTTAAAATTTATTCTTCATTTTATTATAGTTTCGGTGGCTCAATAGTTAGAGCAACGCCTCATGTCATGAGTGCCCTCTGGGCTCTGGGTTCGAATCCTACTAAGGCATGGATGTGTGTGAATATGAACCCACTCTGTAATTGGGTTTAATCCTGTTGAGGGGTTTAAAAAAAGGTAGTTACTTGGATTAGATTAGACTATATTTTAAGAAATAAACTGTCAAAATTAGAGTAAAATTCGCTAATCCAAAAAACTTAATCTTTTTTGTGACTCGGACTGTAAATGGCGGGAGGTGTTGTGTTGGCCACACCAGATTTTTACATACGTTTTCAACTTTACTTTAGGTATTTAGTGATAGATATCAGATTTTTAGTACCACGCAAGTAGCATATTATATACTGTATTTCAGATAAGAATAGACAGGAGTAAAATAGGGCTTACGATTCCAGCTTTCTGATTGGTCTAAACGGAAGCCAAGTTTACAATAGCAATATGTAAAGCAGGTATATTATTATTATTCCATTTTGTCTTCACAATCTATTTAGCAATTTTAAGTAACTGTTTATTGACTAAATAATTAAAAATGATCAAATTTTGACGTTTTTATGTCATACACGAAACAAAACTAATTCACAAGTTTTATGTGTGTAGCGCCACCAAGTCTATTCTTATCTGAAATACAGTATAGCTATTTATGTTCTGTGACAACTAGTTTAGAGCTTATTTAGTAATAAAATTTGAGGCGTAAAATTTTTCTCAAAACTTTTGTTACCTATATACGTTGCTCTTTACAACTTTTTCTTCTAAATTTTCAATAATTATCAACTAAACAAAAAAGGCTCATATCTGCAATATATTTTTTGTGCAACCGGACGCGAAATAAGGATTTCGCAGCCGCAATACAGGCCGCGAAATTGTATTTCGCGATCGTTGTTATCATTTCGCGGCCGTTGTCATGGTAGCGAAATCTTTTAGTGCCCTCGAGATTGTGTTGCCTCGGCCGCAAAATTTTTCTCTCGGTACGCTAAAGAGTGATTTCGCGGCCTTGATATACAAATAACTATTTTATCAAAGATTCAGCTCCTAACACTTTTTATCTACAGCTTTTAAGAAAGAAAAACTAACTAAACTGCGAAACAAAAAGATAAAATCTAAGTATAAAACAACATTAACACTAGGACCCTCAGTATAAGTAACTCCAAGGACTCTCTTTCACTGCGTCACTTTTAAACTCTTACAAATCGCCCCTCCTGTAATTAGAGCATGTCCCTTGTACCGTTACGGCAGCTGAATACTCTACCTCACTCTTTTCTGCATCCCAGTAGAGGACAGACACTCACTGCAGGGTTTGGCTTCAGAATTCAGACTCCTGAGCGCGAACAAAACGTAAATAATTTAGCTCCTCTGCTGTAGATAGACGGAGTCGTGTTCAACGCCAGTTCGGGTAATTTAGAAATAGAGGTTACGCGTTAGGGAAATGATGTGGAGAGATACGGAGTTTTTAGATTCGTGAAAGATTTAATCGAATGGTTTATAGTTAATGTAAACGGCATTAAAGAAGGAATAGGTAACTATTTAGGGAATTCCTTCTTTATACAGGCTGGGGCCCACAAACTTCCTGTTTTTGAAGGCAAATAAGAGAAAAACTATTGCTGATAAACAAAATTTATTTTTTCTACAAACACTATTAAAAATTGAATTTTTAACACGGCATGCTTCAATTAAAAATGCGATATTTTAATTCTAGTGTTAAAAGTAAATTACCTTGGTAACGACGAATGGAACAACAAATCGACATGTTTGACATATGTCAAAAAAATTACAAATACAAATTTAAATGAAATAAATGTGTTTGTAGAAAAAATAGTGTATGATATACGTGTTAAAAAGTGATTTTATTTTGTTCGAAGGTTTGGATCACTCCGCTTCGCGTCGTGTTCCAAACTTCCTTCTCACAAAATAAAATGTCACTTTTAACACTTATATCATAAATAACTATTTCGATAATTTAAATTTTTTAATAATGCAGTTTTAAACAAAATATCTTGAAGGTGGTGGCCGCCGTTCACTATGTACTGATGCAATCTATTTTTGAAGCTTCTCTCTCTCTGTCGCATATAATTCTTCAGCACGGTTGTAGGCCGGTTTTTAAACATCTGCCTTGAGATATACTCATATCATGAACTATATAAAAGAACTAAGGATAAAAATATTACTATTATTTTAGTAGCTTGCGCTCTAGAATTAAAAAGATATGAAAATAGCTCATAAAGAATATCTTGTGTCCTTAGAGAATAATTTAGTCAATGATCCTAGAAAACTGTGGTCCTACTTGAATAACAAGAAACAAACAGGTCGAATTCCCAGCCAAATGAACTTCGCTTAACACTACTCCCGAAATTATTCAAGGTTTTGCTGACTATTTTTCATCTGTGTACGTGCCGACTTCATCTTTTTCCACTACAGTAAATCCTATCACTAGCAAATTGCCATCTGATTTGGTATCATTAGAAACCATAACTGAATTACAAATTATTGATCGATTAATAAATCAAAACCACCCACTAATCCTGGACGAGACAACTTCCCGGCATATATAATTAAAGGATGTCGTGATATATTTGTAAAACCGCTTCATATTCTCTTCAGTCTATGCCTTTCTACTCACACCTTTCCTTCGTCATTAAAGACTACTTATATTACGCCAGTTCACAAGCCCGGTGACAAACGTAACATTTTTAACTATCGTCCCATAGCTATAATCATTTACAATCGAATATATAACACTGTACAAAACAAATATCAGATTCACAGCATGGTTTCATAAGAGGTAAATCAACTGCTACAAATTTATCTAATTTCACCGAATACTCACTAAATGCTCTATATGATAATTTGCAAGTGGATGTTATCTACACAGATTTTGCTAAGGGGTTTGATAAAGTGACCATCAAATTCTCATTCAGAAACTAGTAAATAATTTTAATTTTTCCTTTAACTTAGCTTCACTACTATCATCTTGCTTGTATAATCGTAATTTACATGTTTTTTTTACAATGGATTCACTTCATAGCCGTTTATTGCTACATCGGGAGTTCCTCAAGGATCTAATCTTGGGCTTTTGTTATTTAACCTATTTATAGACGACATAGTAGGCCGAATTAAAAACTCAAAATGCCTTCTTTATGCTGATGATATGGAAATTTACAAAATTGTTAACACTGTCAATGATTGCCTTGAATTACAATGTGACAATAAAATAAATAAATAAATATATCATCACGGCTTATTACCCATTACTGGGTGTGCCAATCTGCTTTGTACACAGATGCGGTAATGTGACATTAATAACATTATGGCTTGGTCATCTGAATCTGATCTGCCGTTTAATGTAATAAAATGTGAGTCATGTCGTTTTCAACGAAACAACATTATTATATTTTATATGAGTATAGAATGAACCGTATCACTTTGTGTAGAGTTATAACTAAAAGGGATTTGGGAGTATTATTTGATGCTAAGTTTGATTTTTCATTATACGTTAACAACTTAGTCACTTGTAGTTACAGAAATCTTGGATTTATTGTGAGAAATTCACGAGTATTTCGTAGAATTACTGTTAATGTGAAGAATAAAGAAGACGTAGACACGTTAATATGCTTTAATTGGAACACAAGAACACAACAATAAAATATACAAAATACAGAAATTATATATAAATATATATGACAGCTTAAACTCAGACAACTCGATACATCATATATATATATATATATATATATATATATATATATATATATATATATATATATATATATATATATATAACAAACAATATAAAATCAATGGTGACTTCGAATATAAAGTTTTTACTTTAACAATTACCACTCTTAAATCCCTTTTCAGTTGTTTTGTTCGTGCCAAATTAGAATAATGGTTCCTGATTTGGAGTCCATTGTATCAAAATTCGATAAATTTGCAAGATATTGTTGGTTTAAGGGTCATTTTGGTTCTCAAAATGATTTTTACTACAACACTGCATTGATAAGTCTTAATATGCTATCTCTTGAGAATCGACGCACTGTGCAATCTCTATTGTTTATTTACAAATTCATTGATAATGTTATAATGGATTCCAATCTACTTGCTTTGTTAAATTTTCATATACCCAGAGCAAACCATCCTCGCAAAAAATATTGTTTTCCATTACAACAGCTAGGACAAATTACGAATTAAAAAGTCCGTTAAGGCGTTCACGTTCTGCATTTAATGTTTTATACACTAATTGTGATGATATTGACTTTTTTTTGATTGTTTATTATTATTTAAGAATAAATTGATGACATATTTCTCACTGTATTAATTTATAACCTGCTTATAGTAATTTTTCTTTGCACAATTTATTGTACTTATAATATGTAAATGTATTATGATGTAGTACCCCTTAATTGGGAATTTTGTTCCTGTTGGGTACTTATAAATAAATAAATAAATAAATAAATAAATAAATAAAAAATGGCGTTAGATCGGACAAGTCTGCCGCCCACGTGAAGTCATCTCGAATCGAGATGAGCCGTCAGGGGTACATTGCCCTTACAATTCTGACGTCATGTGATTTTTATGGGGATATCTCAAGGCAGAGGTTTACAAACACCGCCTTACATCCTTGCTTCAGCTGAAGAATCTTATTCGGCAGGAAATGGCCCGAATGTTGAAAAGTGTAGAGAGGAGCTTCAGAAATCGGTTGCATCAGTGCATAGAAAACTGAAGGTTCCCCTCTCAATTAATGCGTTTATTAGTAACTGAGTTAATATGCAACCAAGTAAGTGTGTAACAAAAACCAATTTTTCTAAACTGCATTATTTCATCCAATGTTCCCAAAAAAACACTACACTATCTGCCGCACCATTATTTTTCTTTTGAAACACCACATTAAATCTTAACCTCTGTACGCGCAGTACAACAAAAGCAATCCTTCAGCTTCAGCCTGAAGAGCAGCAGAAGTCAAGGCACGTTGCTGGCATCGGTCTCAAGAGACGGCACGTGATACGGTACGCAGCACGTGGCTAGAACATCGAGGTCTCACCACCCACTACATACTAAAGAAACATCGATTTCTTTCGAAGGGAATAGAAATCAGAGGGAAAAAGAGATCAGGGTGATTTAAAAATGTAGATCGAGAATTTGTTTGCGGTAATATTAACTATGCATAAAATTTTGAATTGATATATTTAATAATATATGGTGGTCGTGCTCAAAGTGGCAGTGGCATAAATAGTGGCAGTTACTGCGAGACCTTGAACCGAAAATCAAATCAACATGCGACAAACCTTTGTGGAACTTTTGCAGTGCTGTCTACAGAATTCATATTTCCAAGAAAAAGATAGATATTTTGTACAAGAAGATGGTTTGCTGATGGGTTCTTCTCAGTTATAGCCAATTTATAACTTGGAATTTTTTGAAGAATTAGCACTAGATACTGCCAATATAAGACCTAAACTTTGGCTTAGATACGTCGATGATACTTTATATTAGGTTCACAATGGAGATAAAGTCTCATGGAATCCCTCCGGTCTTGGATGTTTTAACAGAGAAAACGAACCATGGACCAATAACATCAAAACCGTAACCAACACACCAACACCAGACAACACCTTAACTATAATTCCAATCATTCAAAATCTAAAATGTAGGAAAATATCAAAACCTCATATTCGAGCTCGGACTATATCTGCAACACCGAAAGAAATGTTTGTTAAGAATTGAAAATATTGAAAACGATCTAAATAATAACTGTTACCCGGTGAAGTTAATTAGATGATGCTACGTACTCAAATTTTAGTTTGTAATCACCAATAATAGATGTGATTGCTTTTGAAAACATTTCCTTATATTTCATTTAAGAGGAAACTGACTCTTATGTATTCCGTTAGAGAAGATTAGAATTATACTCAATACCAGGATACATTTAAAACGACCTTAGCATCAGGGATGTATTTAAAAAATTTAATACCGCAAATTCTAGTTCGTTCGTCTCAGGTGTAAGCAACCCTCGAGTCGGAATTACTGTTAGAGGAATTTAAAAATAATCATATTTCAAAGAATTGTCAAACTAAATAGTAACTATTCTGGGTACTTTTTGACGCTACATCGTAATACAAATTAATCATTGTTCACTGAATTAAATATCGTCATAACGCATAAATCATGTATATGTTTTACCTTCATTAAATAATTGTAACTTTGCAACAATTCTAATTCCTGTGACATCGAATTTAATATTAAAAGCCTTTCACGTTTCACATCTAACTCTTGTGTGGTACTCGGTTATTCCATTACTAAAGCGAAATTAAATATTGAAAAAGTTTACCCATTTATGCTTGACATCAAATCTCTAATGAAAATTGCATAATTTAAAATTTAAATGACCAGATAAACAAAATTTCTGCAATAAATTAGGTATGCAATTAGGTGTTTATGGAATAAGCTAATTTCCTTGCTCCAACTTTGAGCTATAAGCAGAATGTCAATATGTTTTCGTCGACCTAATTTCAAACTTCCAAGTTTTTTATTGCTTCCCACATTTATGTACAACTTTCACCCTCTGGGAATTCAACTTGAAATTATTCTAAATTATAAAGTTGCAAATATAAATTCGCAAATCATTTGCATTAATTTTAGCACATTCAAAATCAAATGGCCCATGCATTTGTTTATAACATTCTTGACTTGTTTCATATTCATGAAAAATATTTAATGAATACGAATATGATATTATATTTAGTTTTAATATTAGGTGCAAATAAATGTTGGAATAATGGAATATAAATGACGTTTATTTTTCTGTATAATTAACCCATCAGATTTTAATAATTGCAAATATTTATGTATGTTAATGTAGATATGTTTTAGTAAATTACATATAAATGTCACAAACAATGAACTCATTACCATATTTTACTCCATTATACAATTTAATATCCATGGTGTCTTAAGCCAACCGACATATGGGAGATTAACATGGAAAATCAGTTAATTGTGAATAGTATCTCCCCCGTGCAAGATAAAAAATCTGATGTGGACACAATACGACTTCCTTGTACGCAAGACCAACATAAAGATAGACCCAATTATAAAATTGCACGTATTTGACGTAATTTGACATTAACATTTTTTTAAAAAAAATGTACTTTTTTGTCCTATTCCTTAGCAAGCTTCATTACAAAAATCAAAAAGTGTATAATTTTTAAATTTACATATCTCGCTTATACAAAGATATAATTTAATAATATTGGTTGTGCTAGACGCAGAATTTAGTTCTCTAAAACTATTATTTGAAGCATTTATTTTTAAAATCAATATAAAACCATTTTATTCAAGAAAAAGTGTTAATAACTTCAGGTAATATATTACTTCCTGTTAGCCTATTTTAACCAAAATCTACTATGTTATTCCCGTTGACATAAAAGTATTATATACCAAATTTTAAAAGTTTTGGATTATATTTTAATATAATTTTTCATTAAAATCTATTACATGCTTCCAGTAAAGTACCACTTCTGGAAATTTTGTAATGACCAAAAAGAGAGTTTTTGAGTTATGCGAGATACGTACGTACGTACTAGTGATGCACGCGAGGCAAGACGAGACGAGAAATATAAAATATCGATCTCGTTTCGTTTTCGGATCTGTAATCTCGATCTCGCTCTCGTTCTCGCACATTTTTTTGCGACTTGTCTCGTTCTCGCACGAGAGTCTCGCGAGAGTCTCACTATAAAAATAAGCTCTTGCGCACTGCGTATTTACGTAACAATTTAACTACAAGAGATAAGTTCGCACCGTGTATTTGCAGTCGTATAAGTAAAACTATAATAAAGAGACGAAACACTAAATTTTGGTCACCAAATTATTTCAATACGAATATAATGTTTATTCATTTACGGTCATCAGAAAATGTGATAAGTTAGTAAATAACTTAATTTACCTCTAAAATATCCAATTTATCACCAAATTGGGATCTGTAAACTATTTCAATACGAACATCTGCTAATACATTCTGACATCAATAAAACGAATTAAATATTAAAAATCTTTTTTGTAACTAAAAGTACCTACAATTTATCATTAAATATATGCCACTATTTAAATATGATTTAATCATAAAAAAAAACCGCTACTCCGGTTCTTTCCGTGTTGACTCCCATCTACGCTTAATATAACATCCTTTACTTTTCAGAGGCGGCAAAATTTTTATTAACCATAGTTTTAACTGGGGTGAATTAGGGGCTGAAATATTGGAGAAAACTAGTTCTACTGGAAGCAAAACCGATTTCGTTTATTCTGCATTTCCTCGCTCTGGGACCGATACCAATCGAAATCGACTATAGATAGACTCAAAAAGATATAGTGAATTCATATAATTTTTCACATTCACGCGTTCTATGCACGAATTAGTGTTGACTCCACTCCTTGTACGGTGCATTTTTCATTGAATTTATGAATTAAAGCTATAAAGTTACAAGTACTTTTTATTGCGAGAGTCTCGCTTCTCGTAGTTGTTATATCGATATCGCCTCGAATTTTAAGCTGCAATCTCGCTCTCGTTCTCGTCTCGCATAATGCAGCGAGACGAGACGAGATGCGAGAGTACTCTCGCCTCGTCGTGCATCACTAGACTTACATACGTGCGTACGTACGAATGTACAGACGTCACGACGAAATTACTCAAAATGGATTCAGAGATGGTCAAAATGGATACTTCCGCTGTAATCTGAAAACCGAAATTTTTCGCGATTACATTAATTCCTTTGCTATGTACGAGGAAGTAAAAAACTGATATTGCCAATACAATACCTCCCGCTATTTAATTTTTATTAATTTAAATATATATATATATATATATATATATATATATATACTTACATATTTAGTTATTGCGGAAACTATATTAAGATCCATTCCATATAACTATGGTTCTATTTACTATTTTCTTTTTAAAACGTTACTATTATTAATTTGAAATAATTAGTTCTCTGACAGTGACATTTATCTGTCAGTTACATACATTTGAGATATGAACTGTGTAACCAAAGAGTTTTGCTTGTTTAGAGCCTAGCCTCCGGGATTAAAATTATAGATAATTTCATAAATTTATGCATAACATATATAGAATAAGTATTTGTGCAAATCTGTAGAAAATTTAATAATCTTTAATTTTTATAACACAAATCTTGAAAAAATAACTCTTGAAGGTATTTTTCGAAGAAAATCTATTTTGAGCTTCAAGTAAAATGCAATTTCCGGTTATCTGACCAAAATCTAATGGCCTCTTCCCATATTAGAATAAGGTAGAAATACAAGGTTTCAAAATTTCTGAATGATATTTAAGAGTGGAGGATACACGCACGCACGCACGCATGCATGCATGCACTCTCTCTCTCTCTCTCTCTCTCACACACACACACACACACACACACACACACACACACACACATACACACACACACACATACACACATACACACACACACATACACACATACACACACACACACACACACACACACACACACACACACACACACACACACACACACACACACACACAAAAACACACGCACACACATCATCTTGAAAATGTTTAAATTGGATTTTAGGTACCTTAAAACGAGGTTATTTACCAAAAACTCGATATGTGATTTTTAACCCCTATACCTCTCTTACCAAGGGTAGCGGGAGATAAAAATTAATGACATGCAGAATTCATTGTTTATTTGAATGAAAATGTCGAATGGACTTTTTACATATTCATTAAAATTTAAAGAATTGGATTTATTTTCCATTTCTCTCAAAGCTACAATACGATTTGCCAATCATCGATGTTATTTCGTTCCATTTCACCGTAACGATTGTGAATATTTCAATATTTCATTCATTTGATGTAGGAAACTAACAATACTGACTCCCAATATAAATAATCAATGCGAATCTTTCGCTTTCGCTTTATAATTCTTTTGGAAATTCGGCATAAACGTCAGAATTATTTCCGTTTTGAGGGCGTTTTTGTCCGGCAATAAGGCATTGTGCGCTGGTTACAAAAAGCGCCATTGTGCTCGATTCGGAGGCCAGACGAAAATATAAAATTGAGTGGAGAATAATTTGACAAGTGATGAAGGAAGTGATTTATTATGCTGTCAGTCAGAGAATCGTTTGGAATCATGCTCGGAATGGTAAGCAGACTTTTATTAAAATATACTTATGTAATCTCCCAAATCTGACACAGATATTAATATTTAATATAATATATAACTGCGTATAACATGCGTTTTTATTATACACATGCACAAGGGTGATACAGGGTGACCTATTTTTACCTCCCGCTACCCTTAGTAAGGGAGGTATAAGGATCGTGCTAAAAATCACATATCGGGATTTTGGTAAATGACAACGTTTTAAGGCCCTAATCGAATTTTAACATTTTTCTATGTGTATATATATATATATATATATATATATATATATGTGTGTGTGTGTGTGTGTGTGTGTGTGTATATGCGCGTGTGCGTGTGCGTGCATGCGTACGTGGGTGTGTGTGTATGGATCCTCCACTCAAATACTATCATTCAAAAAATTTTAAAACCTTGTATTTCGACTTTTTTCCATTATGGAAAGAGCCCATTAGATTTTGGTGTAAATCGGATAACCGGAAATGGCATTTACTTAAAACTTAAAATAGATTAATTTTTCAAAAATACATTTAAATGTTATTTTTTTCAAGATTAATGTTATTATAAAAATTAAAGATTATTAAATTTTCTACAGATTTGCATTAATACTTTTTCTACATATTTTATGGATAAATTTATAAAATTATAGTTCATATCTCAAATGTATGTAATTGACAGATAAATGTCATTGTCAAAGAACTAATCATTTCAAATTAATAATAGTAACGTTTTAAAAAGAAAAAAGTAAATAGAATAATAGGAAAGAAAATCAATACAGTTTTGAGGTTTTTGCGACAGGAAAAAATACTGTATCCGAGTATGCTATTGTTGATAATTTTGCAATTTTCAGAACCGTAAAAATAGTCGAAAACAATAATAACATTTTTGCAAATATCATTGATGCCATGGAACAAAAGCGCAAACATCTGTCACTACTTAAAGAAATCTTAAATTTCGTTCTCGTCAAATTACATTGTTGTAATCCACTATTACATTGTTGTCATCAACACTGCAATAAAAGAGTTTTCTTTGTCCTAGTTTTGAAAATAAATTTAAACGTCAAGATTCTTTGACAGATGTTTGCACTTTTATTTAAATTTTTGTTTCAAGGCAACAATAATTTATATATATATATATATATATATATATATATATATATATATATATATATACCGTGCGTCTGTCTTAAAGGTGTACATAGGAGATTAACATGGGGAATCAGCTTTTTGCAATTTCCTGCTCGCCTAATTATTTTAAGCAAAAACGCGTCAAATAAAAGTTTTAGTGCATAAAATTCTGCATCGAAATCAATAAACAGAATTACCTTTACATGCTTTGTAACGACAGAAATCAATTATGAAAATGTCAAAAATTCCGTTGAAAATATCGACAGCCATGGAATTGAACTAAAAATAAATAAATGCTTGACGTTTTATCAAATTGTCAGAAACGTGAAAAAAGTTAACTTACGTTGTGACAGATAAAATGTCAAGCATTTATTTATTTTTTGTTCAATTCCATGGCTGTCGATATTTTCAACGTAACTTTCGACATTTTCATAATTAATTTCTGTCGTTACAAAGCATGTAAATGTAATTCTGTTTATTGATTTAGATGCAAAATTTTATGCCCTAAAACTTTTATTTGACGCGTTTTTGCTTAAAATTTTCAGAACTGTAAAAATAGTCAAAAATTCCGTGTATATATATATATATATATATATATATATATATATATATATATATATAATCTGTTAATTCATTCCATTTATAATTTATTTCTATTATGTAATTTTAAATTTGGCGCTTATTTTGCCTTTTCTGCAAATGGCTGCCTTCCAGTTGCTTGCCTCATAGGTTATCACGTGCACAACATACAAGTTAGCATTCTTTGAGTGTAGTATGCAACCCGAACTTTTGCCCCCAAATAGAATCAGCAGAGTCATTCAAAGGGCTCAAGACAAAGTCAAAACTTCATCGCGCAAATTTACTCGACAATTTAGAATTTTAACATGATTGCTGGCAGAACTTTGTCAAATTTGATTTAAAATGTCGTAAAAGAATAATGTAACCAAATAGACTGCGTCCCAACCCGCATGTCCAAAACACCCCTTCCTATGCTATACAAATCAAAGATCCTCCCACCTTTCCGTTTGAGATTCCAATCGTGTAACCCTTTCGCTTATCGTGTAATGGGAGCGAAGTTCCTGGAAACACGCACGTAATGAACTATTTGCGATCAGCGAACGTGTCTTACTTCACCTCCTCTCTCCTCATTTATCTACACAGGGAGAGTTGTGTACGACTTCCGGTTCCGATGAGCTTAGGAAGAGTTACTCCAATCCAGTCAACGACTGAATGATAATTCAAACCGGTTATTGAGTTCAGAGGGAGTGATTGGAGTGAAGGAGAAGTGAGCAGTAATTATGTGGATAAGAAAATTTCGAATAGTTAGGAAATTATTTGTATTGGATTGATTTAAGATTTCGTATTGCAAGACGCATTATATTTTGCTATAACTCTCATTTGGAAGTGATGGTTCACACTATTATTTTATCTTCTTCATCATCTCTAATCTGTGCTTCCTTAATTATTTTATATAAAAAAGCTTCAAATAAAAATTGTAGAGAATAAAATTCTGCGTCTGAATTAATTAATTTGCATGTTTTATAACAGCAGATATTAAATATGAAAATGACGAAAATCACTCAAAAATAGCGAGTCATGGAATTAAGGCCCGGTATTTTCACTTCCGAATAAAGTTTCGGATAAGTATTCGCTAAATAAATTTATTCTATATATTTATCCAACGAATAATTCCATTGCGTCTTTTCACACATTTTCACAAACAAATAGCTATCTGTCGAATAACTTTAACGTTTGTGAATTGGTAGCCTTGCAGAGTGAATTTATGTCAGTAGAAAAGGATGGAGTTTGGCGTAGCCATGTTAAGCAGACAAGGATGAAATGTGTCAACTACTTTTGAATCCTTAATTGTCAAAATTTTGTTTGAATCGATAATGTCAATGTCATCTATATTCTGCATTTTTAGCCCCGGAAGACTGTAATTTAACAGGTGTACCATCTAATGCAGCACTCATATGTGGTAAACGAGATATGTATATTCTAAAATTGTCCTTATACTTTTTGTATATTTCTTTCAGTTCAAAATAAATGTTTGTCAATGTATTCAACTAAAGTATCCAAAATTATTTTTATCTATTTACTGTTTGAGATCAAATGCGATCCCCAATATGTAATAATAAATTGTTTTCATAATCGGAATCTGTCAACAAAATCTTATGTCGCCGTCTGATGGTGTGATCGATTTCTCACGTTATTCATACGAGTAGTTGAAATTATAATCATAATCATCAAAAATATTTAATATATCCATTTTGTTAATAAATCTGCACTATGTGGAAATGTAATGAACTTACGAATAAACGGTTAATCGCTACCCAAGTACCGAATAATTTATTCCGCGAATAACACATGTTATTCTTTCGAATAAATTTATTTGCGAGTGAAAAGACAACAAAAATATTTATCCGAAGAATAAATTTATCTAAACCTTTATTCGCAAGTGAAAATACCTGCCCTAAGACAAAATAATTAACAAATGTTTGGTCTAGCGGTTTATATGTCGTTAGGTGTTTATTTTTATTAGGTATTATTTGTCTTTCTGTTCCAGTGAACAATGGGGTCCGGTACAAAAAAAAGTTGCTTATATTTTAACATATTATGTAAATATGATTAATTTAATATCTCCGCCTAATTTCCAATGTCAATATTGACAAATACAATTGTCAAATGTCATAAAATATAAAAATTATTCATTTATTTCAGTGTGCAAATATAAAATAACAAAAATCTGATGTGGCCAGCACATTACCTTCCGTCAGTTATATGAGGTATTTACGAAAATTCTAGGTTATAGCTACCAGAATTGATATTTTAATAACGCAAGTGGTAAACAGGGTAGATCCATAACCTATGAAAAGATTTGAAAATTTGAAACAGGTTAGAAATTTGACGTAATTAACAAACTGAGCAGAGTCCCACTTTGAACACATTTCCATTTTTAACGCGCGCGCTTCGCTTTGCATCACTACCTTTTTTTGAGATTAAATTCTTCATGAATCCGGTAGATGGATTTGGTAGATATTGAACAATTTTCGAACACGGTGACTTTTTACCACTCGTGTTTTCGAACACAGTCGGTAGATGCGGTATCTACCGGTAGAATTTTCGTAAATGCCAATGTATTTTCTATAAAATCTATACAGAAAGTTCCTTGCAAAAGATTCTAAATTTTTTGTATGTACATTACCGTTCGACAGTTGTATGTATTTTATACAAATTCCATACAGAAATATTCGAGCAAAAAGATCATATATTTCGAGTAAAATTATAACACAAATATACTACGAATATGTCAATTGCACTTGACACTGACATCTTTCAATCAGAATTTTCTTAATATAGCAGCTGTTTCTAACATAGCTGGCTAATTTATGAAATTTAATTTCTTTATGATTTTATAACTCTATATCCATTTAATATGAAGTATAAAATGCAGTCAAATCGTATACAGAATACAATGTTTTTTAATATTTATAGTAACATTAATTGTGAAAAAATGATATTTAACAAGAAAAATCTTCAAATGAGGACACTTCCGGTTGGCCAATTATAACCAAAATCTAATCAGCTCTTCACATTGATGTAACGAAGAGGAATACGGAAGTTTGATAATTTTTGGAATTGTAGCACACGTACAATATCGTAAAAATAGTAAAATCGTATTCAATGACGATGACAAAAAAAGAAGAAGAAAAACTAAGAATAATAGAAAGAAAGATATTAAAGACAATATTAGGGCCTACAAAAACGGAAAATAACGAATTTAGAACAAGAATGAACTACGAACTAGAACAAGATATCGGTAATCAAGATATAGGCAAAAAAATAAAAGAACAGAGAGTCAAGTGGCTTGGGCATATATGGAGAGCCGGGCCATCCACAACCATATACGCAATGCTGCAATGGGAGCCAGGTGGGAAAAAGAAAAGAGATAGACCCAGATCAACATGGATAGAGGAAGAAAAAACGATTTAAACAAAGCAGGAATACATAACTGGCAGGAACAAACACTAAACCGACAGAAATGGAAAAATATAAGCAAAAATATAAAATAATTAGGTAACATGGGAAGTGATCCACCCCAAATAAGGATCTAGAAAGCTCTAGAATAAGAGCGGCGCTACCCCTCCGCGGGGTGTTTAGCCATTATGTATGTATGTATTCTAGGGACCTTAAAACGTGCTTATTCATTAAAAACTCACCACCGAATTTTTTGACCAAAGACAATACCTTCCTTACCTAAAGGTGACGGAAGGTAAAAATAACTAATATTTCGATGCCTACGCAGGTAATTCCTAGCTGAGCATTGCTTTGTTTGGTGAAATCCAAAATCGATAAGTATCAGTTTAGGTAGTTCTTATATTTAGGCAATTCGTAGCTAGGCAACGGTGTAGGAATCCATGTTGAAATCGTCCGCTAATCTTGAAAATCAAATTGTGTAAAGCGCTTTTGTTGTTTTAAAGTGTTACCATTAGTGCGCTACTCAGAGTTGAATTTATGGGAAACCCAAAATACTCGTACTAAATAAAATAAAATAAATATATCATCACGGCATATTACCCATTACTGGGTGTGCCAATCTGCTTTGTACGCAGATATCGGTAATGATATATTTGTACCGTGCGGGCGTTTACCACAGGGGTAATTTTTGTGCCATATAAAATTGGAAATATTTGGCGTCGGTCGGGATCGAACCCGGTTTCCCAGATTCGCGACCTGACACTCAGGCACGCGGCCACGAAAATACTCGTACTAGATGCCAAAATACAACTTTGTACACAACCTTAGTTTAAATACTGGTAATACTAACTTGTCATGAGATAAATTTGACTACATTCGTTGCAATACCATTATTGATGATGTTCATAATATATTAAATTTCATTTTGATCTTATTCAGAAGCATGCACATACGACCTCATTGAAAAAACTCCAATTTTCAGTAAAACCAACACAAACATTGTTCATTTCCCTATCGCGTCAACGACCTCACCCGCCTCCAACACCAAACATCCTTTACCCCTTTTCTCCTTCTCGTCCCAGGGGCGTACGTGATCTGCGTTGGTAAACACACCCGATAATCCACTGGTCAGGCTCGGTACGGCCTATCCCGGATTCCCTGGAAAGCGTGCTTGGTGCTCGGAGATGGGATTATGATGTCAGAAGTTTCCAAATATGAGGAAATAGGTCATAGTATGAACTTCAAGATGGAAAGAGAGAGGACTTGAAATATGTCTAGGTGTTTTATACGTGTCGGGGAATAATTTTGTGGAATGGAATTTTTTATGGAGGGGTGATTTGAATTGTGTAAGACAAAGAGAGTAATAACAATAAGTGATGTTTTTACATTTATTATACATACATATGGCAAATGAGTTCTTCATCAGTTTCAAAATGCCCCCAAAAATAAAAATCTTGCGGATTTACAACAAATTATAACGTTTACTAAAAAACACGATGCAAGTAACAACATGCTTCGGAATAGTACACAAATGATAACGAACCTATAAAAGTGTTTTTCTACAGCCTATATACAAAGTAGCCATTTGCGCTCTCTTTTGTCAACGCAAAATGTCACTTTGCTGCTCTAGAGCGACAAAGTAGAAAAATCGCTCGCTCCTCAAATTTCTAACTATACAATGTTGAGAAATGTTACTTGGCTACATTCTTAATGGAAACGTTTAGTCAGGAATTAATGACACTGTAGTTACACATTACCCACTTAACAAGTCAATCTGACATATAACTGCTCTGTCGGTATGTTACATAACCAAACAAAATGCCGCACTGCTGTGAAAATAAAATAGGGCATTCATTTACAAAAACGAAAGTATAAAATCCTTAGATTAGATTGAAGCAATAGCTCAAGAAGAATGGAAAATACCGATAAGTAAAAACAAATAAAAAATAAATTTTTGTTATGGTGGAGGACCCCATTGTGGCGACTGTAGAAAAAATCTTGTGTGTGTTTCGAGCGCAAATGGACATTGTCGATTTCGAGAGAATGCCTCGCTCCTGCGTCGCGCGGCAACAATCTCTCAATCGACAATGTCCCATTTTGCGCTCTTAATACACAAATAGCTATTAAAACCAAAACGTTTCAGTCCCAGATATTAGAATATTTTACATACATTCTTCAAATATTGCCCCTGTTTTTCAAATACTCTGCATATTATAATAGCTATAAACATACCTAGGATTGTTATGAGTATCATAACTGCCGCAGATGTTGCTCTACGAGCTTGGATTTCAAGACATCTAAGGTTTGTTGTGATTCATAACATCTGTGGTTTGTTCAATAGTTTATCGATTTCAGAAAATGAAGACATTAATGCAACTTTCAGAATACTATAATAAACGGAACAATTATTTTGACATACGTCAATACGACAAATATTAAAATTATGTGCTTTATTCCTCGTTTATTATTTTAGAATAAAGTAAACCATGTTAAGAACGATACACTAACATTATGTGTATGTATTATTCAAGAGCATTATACATTAATTTCATTTTATTTTCATTTTGTAGACTGTTATTGACATGTCGTATGGTAATAATATATTACGATACATATTCCGTTATTACCTAGTTACCAGCCTACTTTTGTACATGTAAACAAAGGCTTAATAACCTGAAACCGGCAATAGTTATTTACATACCAAGTGCGTGAACGCTTGGTTCCCGGATGAGTGTTTGGCGGCGCGAGCTTGCGAGCGTTGCCATAGAACGATTCCGGGAACCAAGTTCATTACATAACACTGCTTTGTAGCTAATTTCAGAGTGATGAGTCAAATTTAAATTCCAATTGTTTTAATGTCTTTTTATTGTGTAGTGTTAATCATAGTATCTAAATAACTATATATTACTCACCAAGTATTTCACTTATAGTATATAGCAAATTTAAACCTAATAAATTTGTTAAATTTCTTATTGCTTTGTTACAATTGACATTACGTTTGTTGGTTATGTTTTACCGACTTCCCGACTGCTCTGTCTTGCTGACTCCCGCCAAGTAGAAATTGTTGCCAATATTGTGAACCAAATGCACTTTCATAAATAAAATAAATATATCATCACGGCATATTACCCATTGCTGGGTGTGCCAATCTGTTTTATACACAGGTTTCGGTAATGATAATGACATATTTGTACCGTGCGGGCGTTTACCAGGCGTCACCTCACGGGCACTCATTGCTGGCGTAGAGAGTACACCACAGGGGTCAATTTTGTGCCATTAAAATTAAATTTCGTTCAATATTCCAGAATTTTCTTTTATTAATATTAAGCGAAAGAATGTTTGACAAACTATACTTTTTTTCTTTAAGAAATGCTTTAGAAATAGGAGTGTTTTTTCCAAAATTTCCTGGTCGCTTTGTCTATTTCTGCGTAATTTTTTCCCCGTTCTCTCTTTTTTCCATGTTAGTTGACACCTGGCACTTTATGATACACTTTATTTTCTATTTTGACTTTTGGTTTATGTCGTGTCAGGAATATACAGAATACATTATTAAAACATTCTGCGGCACATTCTATCTTATGCTCCAGTAGTGGAAAGATTAGCCGGTATAAGGAACCGTAGCCTGAGTGTACTACGGTATTCACACACTCTTTGTGGAGGCTCTTTTCCTTGTCCCCAGTTAAAATTGTAGTGCAAATTCATAAAAAAATAAAATTTTATTACCACAAGCCACATTATACCAGCGTATATATATATATATATATATATATATATATATATATATATATATATATATATATATATATATATATGTCGGAGATTGTAATATCAAAGCATGTCGTAACGATCATTTAATGAATCAAGTATTACATGAATCACTTATAATCTTTTGATTGTATTGTCGTAATCGAAACGTCAAGCATTCTTGGCTATAATGCTTGGATGGAATCAGTGTGTAGCGGTGCTCAGGAGTGAGTGCAGGTCCGCCTCGCTGAGATCATCACGTTTATATTATCGCTGTGGTTCTGAAATAGTGTTGGTCGACATAGACTTTGCCAGTGATACTACCCCGCGACATATATATATATATATATATATATATATATATATATATATATATATATATATATATATATATATATATATATATATTATATGCGCAAAAATCACAAAATAATGACAGATGACATGTCACTGTCGGTAAAACACTAGGATAAAATATTTACTCTGCAAGTAGTTATTTTACTCTGTAACTTGTTTTATAAAACAGACAATTTTATTTACTCGTCGATTATATTTACTTTCAAAGTAATAACTTACCAGTTTATTCGATGTTTATAAAACCGGGCATTTTAATCAGTTGTTAATACCAAGTCATTGTTCCATATTTTCAGTTTCAAGAACACAAAACCGTTGTTTACATTTCGTAGATAATCCTTTCATTATTTTTCCTTCAACCCAATGAAGTAAACAAACAGCACCCTCGTTTTCTCTTCATATACTGTGCGTATATTCACAGAGGAAAATCCATCACGTAAACGTTATTTCCACATACTTCCACACATAATCCTCGACCGGACTCATATCCCCTCGGATCCTGCGGCAAAGAACGACAGATAACATGCCATCACACTCTAAGTAGCGCTATACACTCGGTGATCGATATTTTTCGTAAATAGATTCCGCCAGAAGAAATTTATTAGGTAGTGAAAAGTCTGCAGCAAAATAAAAATGGATAATGGACGTTTAAAAATGAAGCAATATATTTAAATTATCACCAACGATACGTTATACGTTTATACGTTTTAAGGCCAATTTTGGTACTAGTTTCGTGTATAATTAGTATTAGCGCAGTCCTTTTGTGTTACGCCGCGTATTCTTCAGTCTGCCCTCGAGTTATGGCTATAATATGATTAGCGAATTTTTACTTCCGAATAAAGTTTCGAATAAGTATTCATCAAATAAATTTATTCTATATATTTATCCAACGAATAATTCCATTGCGTCTTTTCGCACATTTTACAGAAACAAATAGCTATTTGTCGAATAACGTTAACGTTCGTGAATTGGTAACCTTGCAGAGTGAATTTGTGTCAATAGAAAAGGATGGAGTTTGGCGTAGCCATGTTAAGCAGAAAAAAATGAAATATGTCAACTTCTTTTGAATTCGTAGTTGTCAAAATTATGTTTGACATCTTTAATGTCATCTATATTCTTCTGCATTTTTAGCCTCGGCAGACTGTAATTTAACAAGTGTACTGTCTAATGCAGCAATCATATTTAGTAAACGAGATATGTATATTGTAAAATTGTTCTCGTACTTTTATAAATTTCTTTCAGTTCGAAGTATCATTGTGTTCAACAGAAGTATCCAAAATTTGAAAATATTTTTCCAGCGTCAAATGACAGGATCTTTATAATGATTTACCTATTCACTGTTTCAGATCAAAAATACGATACCCAATATGAAATAATAAATTGTTTCATAATCGAAATCTGTCAAAAAAATTCCTTCATGTATGTGGTTAGGTCGCTGTCTGATGGTGTGTTTTTACGTTATTTATTAATTCATAGTTCAAAATATCTTCATAATCATCAAAAATATTTAATATATCCATTTTGTTAATAAATCTGCACCGTAGAAATATAGTGAACTTACAAATAAACGGTTATTCGCTACCCAACTACCGAATAATTTATTCCGCGAATAACAGATGTTATTCTTTCGAATAAATGTATTTGCAAGTGAAAAGACAACAAAATTATATATCTGAAGGATAAATTTATCTAAACCTTTATTCGCAAGTGAAAATACCGGTCCTAAATTATTTAATAGATGTGGTTTCTTTTGAAAACTTTTTCCTATATTAGGTTTGAAAGGAAACTGTATTCCGTTAGAGAATATTACAATTTTACTCAATACCACTGCCACAGGATTCAGGGATGTAACTAAAAATTTTAATACCGCAAATTCTGGTTCATTTGTCTCAGATGTAAGCAACCCTCGAGTGGAGTGCCACAAGGTTCTAATTTAGGACCTCTATTAGCGATGAAGGAGCTCAAGCTTACCCCGCATCATTATTCCATGTTTATTTTTTTTAATAATTCTGTTTACTCAAGTTCTTAAATATGAATAAAAAAATAGGTTTTTGTAGCTAAATTGTTTTTTCTTACTAAAACTAGCATAACGTTGAATTTCAATAATATATAAGTCCATGGACCTTTGACATTTTTGGCAGTAGAATCGATAGTCAGACTGCTAAAATTCAATTAGATCCAAGTGGAAACTCGAACCATTTGTGGGTATAATAATGTGAAGAAATGACCAGTCTGAGTTTTGGACTACGATTGAATACACTGTATCACTTTAAATACATTCCGGTTTCAAACTTTAGAATTAGAGTACTGAAAAAAAAACATATTTTGTAATATTCATCTTTTTTCCCACTGGCTCTTCATTTGCTTAAATTTATGTATTTCTTTTACAACATTGGATCTTAATATTTATTTGAATGGAACATTATCTTTATATTTTTAAAATTACCGAATTGTTTTGTTGCACAATTTTAAGATTCAATCTACCCTAAACTCTCCAATAACAGTATTTTCCATCATCTTCCCCATAATTTCCTCTCCTGGCTTACAAATTCAGGGGCTAGTTAGGCGTCGATCTCCGGTTTCCGAGGACGGTCGTGCGTGACATTCGCGTCGCTTCATCACTGTCATGTCATGTCGCTAGGGTAACCGCCTTAAGGCGTTCTGACAACACCTACATACGCTGGTTGTTAGATAGTTTCCTTGTTTCGTTGTTTGGACCATAGAGAAGTTGCAAAATGAAGGAGTAATAGATTTTGATTTTGGATTACGATGGAAAAGATAAGTGGATAGTAAAGATTATTATATCTACGCTATATTATATATGAGTATTCGAGATAAACTTGCATTTATACCAAAATATCCCAACGAATAAATATTGGATACATATAATACTTACCTTTTTATAGGATTGATCCAAATGCAGCAAATGGCAGTAGCTCTAGCGACCCGTATTTTAATTTAAGAATATAAGTATAATAATTATTACATGGAAATATATAATAAAATGAAGACAATTCCTTCGCCAAAAATAACAAATAACAGCTGCAACTTTTTCTTTTTTTATCCATTTTGTTTAAATACTTGCAAACTATTTACGAACCTTCAATGTATAAATCCAAACATTTTAGTATTTGTTATTAATTTTCTTGTTCAGAAAGTTCCACCTTTGGTTTCAAATTTCAACAACGTCTATAATTTTATAACATTTATATAATTTAAAACATTGGGATGGCTCCAATATTTCATGTATGAATTTTATACAGGCTGTTCTGAATATGGGTGATAACCTTGAGGTAGAACGATTCTTTGATTAATTAATGCAAAAAAATAATATAGTTGGAGGAAGGAATCTATGAAACTGACTTATACAGGGTTCTCAACCTTTTATGGACCGATGGGCTTCTTTTCGGTCAGGATTCCTAAATTATTCGAATTTGGATCCATCACTTTTAGGGTAAAAATGGGCCGTATTAAAAAAAATCATACTCAATTTTTGTATAAATTTTGTAAATGAACCCTTGTCGCGTCTTACTTTCCTTTTTGTTTCTCCACATTTTACCACTCTCCACACTATAGTCTTCGATATTCCAGTTACTTCAGCGGTTTTGTCCAAAGGCTGCTTTTCACCTTCGCTTTTTATTTTGTGAAAAATATTTAAAATTAATTTTTTCTCATCGTAGGAAAGAAGTTTGAGTTTCCGCATTTCCGACGTCGACGGCTGATTTGATACATCTTCTGACGGCTGTTGAACTATTTTTTCTGCAATGTCGCATTCACCATCATTCTCGTCCACAAAATTAGATTCCCAGGGTCTCCACATATTGACAATTTTATTCAAACACTAGCAAAGCAAAGAAACCTCAAAAGAAAATTACCAATAACTGTTTGTATTCAAAGTTACATTTGAATTTATTGTAATCCCTATAATATTTTAATCTCTTCTCAATTTACAAATTGCAATTAGAAGAAGGATATTTCAAACGCATTGCTATTTGAATACAGATTTAAAAGTACAGAATTAGGAAACATCTTATAATATTTTCATCTCTTTTCTATTTACAAATTGATGTTAGAAGAAGTATATTTTAAAAGTATATAATTAGGAAATGTCGTGAACGCAAATTTCCGAAACGGTCCAGGATAGAAATTCTATCTGGCTCTAGTAATCCTTACCACAAGTTCCATAAAACTTTATCACGGGCACTTGGCCGATTCTATAATGAGTTTCATAGATTCTTTCCTCCAACTATATGGCCCTTCGTAAAGCTACACGAAGCCATTTATTTTTTGTTCAATTCCATGGCTGTCGATATTTTCAACGCAATTTTCGACACTTTCATATTTAATTTTTGTCGTTACAAAGCATGGAAATGTAATTCTGTTTATTGATTTAGATGCAAAAATTTAATCCCTGAAACTTTTATTGGACGTGTTTTTGCTTAAAATATTTAGGCCTATGTACTCCTTTAAGACAGACACACGATATACAGGCTGTTTCACAACTCGCGCCCCAGAGCGAATGAAGAAGCACGAGACTGCACTCGGATGTGTAATTTCGAAGAAAAAAATCTAGCTTAAAAGATATTCGAGAAAAGACGTCTTAAAATTGACCAATCGGAGACCTACACCTTTAACGTGTGTTTGCCGTAATTTTACGTTACTAGGGTTTTATACAAATCAAATCTTCTCAAATGTGTGGGCGACTGTAGTTTCGAAAAATGTCAGTGTCAAATTAAATTTGTTTTAATCTCAAAGAATTCGAATGACAATAATATTATCGTTTAACACATTTTACACAGCTGCTACAACATGTTGCACTGTACGATATAAATGATCTCGGATGACACCTTCGATAACCTAAATTTGTTGACAGTGAAAAGTCAACTCTAAAGTGTCAAAATTACAGTAAATCAAACAAATTTTGTAACTCATTAGTAGTATTTTTAAAACCTAGCAACCAGTTTTATTTTTTAATAATATCATCACACTTCAAGATATCCTTCCGGGATTGGTGGATTAAAAAGTCTTGTAATTCTGTTATGCAAGCAGCCGCAAATTATGTTCTTCTATTTGTTGGCAACCTATTGGTGTCGGCAAGTGTCAGTTTCGTCTGGGGCGCAGATAGCAGTTTTGTTTCTCATACATAGCCTATATATACAGGCTGTCTCACAACTCGTGCCCCAGAGCGAATGAGGAATCACGAGACTGCACTCGGATGTGTAATTTCGAAGAAAAAAATCTAGCTTAAAAGATATTCGAGAAAAGACGTCTTAAAATTGACCAATCCGAGACCTACACCTTTAACGTGTGTTTGCCGTAATTTTACGTTACTAGGGTTTTATACAAATCAAATCTTCTTTAAAATGTGTGGGCGACTGTAGTTTTCGAAAAATGTCAGTGTCAAATTAAATTTGACAAGGTGAATAAAAAAGTAAATTCTTACCATGTATTCAGCCGCTGATTACTTAGAAATGATTATAATTTTCGGAGAATGTGGACGTAACGCCAGAGAGGCAGCACGAGTCTATTCGGAACGTTTTCCGGATAGAAATCTTGCTAACCTAAATTTGTTGACAGTGAAAAGTCAACTCTAAAGTGTCAACATTACAGTAAGTCAAACAAATTTTGTAACTCACTAGTAAAACAGTTTTATTTTGTAATAATATCATCACACCTCAAGATATCCTTCCGGGATTGGTGGATTAAAAAGTCTTGTAACTCTGTTATGCAAGCAGCCGCAAATTATTTTCTTCTATTTGTTGGCAATCTATTGTCGTCGGCAAGTGTCAGTTTCGTCTGGGGCGCGAGTTGTGAGACAGCCTGTATATATGCAATATATCTAATTATGAGTAAATCATCATGAATAATTTCCTTTGACTAACCTTTGAATGACTTGCACTTCGTCCTGTTGATTGCACTTCTGAATGCTCGTCGAGGACGCTTGTCGACTGTGATTGAAGGCACATGTTTAGGGATTAAGACGAAGTAGTTCAAGAGGCCATCAGTGCAGCTTGGAAATATTGATTTTAGTTTAGTTGAGTGAACTTTCACAAGGAATTCAATATTGGGAATACTTTTATTTGTACGCTACGCTTCAATACCGAGGCTATCTCTGCTATTTGATTTTGCTATACAGTTTAAATATTTACAGTTTGAGAATTTTTTGCGCTTTTATGGAAATGAAATTTAGCAGTGGAAAGATGGAGTAGCTTTTTAATTTCATGTAGTTTTAAAAATGTGTGTCATACGAGGATTACGCTAATGAGAATAAGACACATGGTTCATATTTTTAGAATTTTATTTAAAATGTGTTCAAAGTAGTTCCCTTCAACAATAATATACTTCACAGTTCCTTCATTCCACTTTTTATTTTATTTATGTTTAAAAAATAGTCAGAAGTCAGACTTCTGATTATTTATTTTGTATACATATATGTATAGGTATTTTTTATGTTCCGTCACCTTTAGGTAAGGAAGGTATTGTCTTTGGTCAAAAAATTCGGTTGTGAGTTTTTGATGAATGAGTACGTTTTACGGTCCCTAGAATACGATTTTACTACTTTTACGATGATGTCTGTTTGTTTGTATGTATGTATGTATGTATGTATGTATGTATGTATGTATGTATGTATGTATGTATGTATATTATTATGTGTGTGTGTGTGTGTGTGTGTGTGTGTGTGTGTGTGTGTGTGTGTGTGTGTGTGTGTGTGTGTGTGTGTGTGTGTGTGTGTGTGTGTGTGTGTGTGTGTGTGTGTGTGTGTGTGTGTGTGTGTGTGTGTGTGTGTGTGTGTGTGTGTGTGTGTGTGTGTGTGTGTGTGTGTGTGTGTGTGTGTGTGTGTGTGTGTGTGTGTGTGTGTGTGTGTGTGTGTGTGTGTGTGTGTGTGTGTGTGTGTGTGTGTGTGTGTGTGTGTGTGTGTGTGTGTGTGTGTGTGTGTGTGTGTGTGTGTGTGTGTGTGTGTGTGTGTGTGTGTGTGTGTGTGTGTGTGTGTGTGTGTGTGTGTGTGTGTGTGTGTGTGTGTGTGTGTGTGTGTGTGTGTGTGTGTGTGTGTGTGTGTGTGTGTGTGTGTGTGTGTGTGTGTGTGTGTGTGTGTGTGTGTGTGTGTGTGTGTGTGTGTGTGTGTGTGTGTGTGTGTGTGTGTGTGTGTGTGTGTGTGTGTGTGTGTGTGTGTGTGTGTGTGTGTGTGTGTGTGTGTGTGTGTGTGTGTGTGTGTGTGTGTGTGTGTGTGTGTGTGTGTGTGTGTGTGTGTGTGTGTGTGTGTGTGTGTGTGTGTGTGTGTGTGTGTGTGTGTGTGTGTGTGTGTGTGTGTGTGTGTGTGTGTGTGTGTGTGTGTGTGTGTGTGTGTGTGTGTGTGTGTGTGTGTGTGTGTGTGTGTGTGTGTGTGTGTGTGTGTGTGTGTGTGTGTGTGTGTGTGTGTGTGTGTGTGTGTGTGTGTGTGTGTGTGTGTGTGTGTGTGTGTGTGTGTGTGTGTGTGTGTGTGTGTGTGTGTGTGTGTGTGTGTGTGTGTGTGTGTGTGTGTGTGTGTGTGTGTGTGTGTGTGTGTGTGTGTGTGTGTGTGTGTGTGTGTGTGTGTGTGTGTGTGTGTGTGTGTGTGTGTGTGTGTGTGTGTGTGTGTGTGTGTGTGTGTGTGTGTGTGTGTGTGTGTGTGTGTGTGTGTGTGTGTGTGTGTGTGTGTGTGTGTGTGTGTGTGTGTGTGTGTGTGTGTGTGTGTGTGTGTGTGTGTGTGTGTGTGTGTGTGTGTGTGTGTGTGTGTGTGTGTGTGTGTGTGTGTGTGTGTGTGTGTGTGTGTGTGTGTGTGTGTGTGTGTGTGTGTGTGTGTGTGTGTGTGTGTGTGTGTGTGTGTGTGTGTGTGTGTGTGTGTGTGTGTGTGTGTGTGTGTGTGTGTGTGTGTGTGTGTGTGTGTGTGTGTGTGTGTGTGTGTGTGTGTGTGTGTGTGTGTGTGTGTGTGTGTGTGTGTGTGTGTGTGTGTGTGTGTGTGTGTGTGTGTGTGTGTGTGTGTGTGTGTGTGTGTGTGTGTGTGTGTGTGTGTGTGTGTGTGTGTGTGTGTGTGTGTGTGTGTGTGTGTGTGTGTGTGTGTGTGTGTGTGTGTGTGTGTGTGTGTGTGTGTGTGTGTGTGTGTGTGTGTGTGTGTGTGTGTGTGTGTGTGTGTGTGTGTGTGTGTGTGTGTGTGTGTGTGTGTGTGTGTGTGTGTGTGTGTGTGTGTGTGTGTGTGTGTGTGTGTGTGTGTGTGTGTGTGTGTGTGTGTGTGTGTGTTCTCGTTTTGGTATCCAAGTGACGACCTCATATGGATACACAAGCACCAAGTGACGACCAAATTTCAAAACAGCGACCCAGATGCCGGTCGCCGTTTTGCATGCTGTTATTTACGATTTAAATTAAAATTGCAGCATACCCGTAAAGCAATTACAGTTTTAATTGTAAGCATATTGACTGCTAAGTACGTTTTAATACGAATATCAATGGTATTTTATGAACTTCACGTTTTTAACTATAATTTAAAATTATCTGGTGTGTATTTGCAATTCTATCTATTTGGCGACTAGTGTGTATACTTAAAGTGCAGACGTTGCACCAAAAGGTGGCTACGGCAAAATGTGTTTACACACTTAAAATCTAGCCCTCTTGCGTAGTATTGCAAAACAATGTCGGTAATAATGCATTGCATTTAAATGGTTCTAAAAGAGTTTAATTAATCAGTAAATACAAATATGAACAATAAAACACAAACCATGCGGTAAATGCTTATTCTCAAGAATTTGATGTTAAGATAAATTGAATTGCTTATATTTTGAATTTTAATTAATTATGAATTGTTCTAAACATTAACTGTAACAAAGCACTTGACCTAAATTTATATTGATAAAGAATGAAGTAAAAATGTAATTACACTAGGGAATTTTCAGGATAGTTGTATGTTTAGAAAATGGCGGTTCTCATTTTGAACAGTTGCTGTAATTTTGCGTTAATTAGCTATCCATTGATGAATAAATTTTCTTTTATCATTTTTTCCAATTCCTTTGATATCTCTGAAACAAAGAGGAATTCACGTATATGTCATATAACATTTTTTTATCGTAATGACCCCCAGAATATATGGTATAAGTTTGTCGGTCGAGTCGCGGAACGTCGTGTATATACATATACAGATATTGTACAAAAATTTAAGAGCTTAATCAACATAGAACTGATCCTCAACTGTTTTCGAGAAATGCGAAAAAAACTGATAATGACTGTGATAGAACAAAATTTTGTCTATGTCAATAAATGGACTATAAAAAACAATAAAATTTTATATGAAACGTTTTTCTCAATTTCTAATAGTTACGAAGTTATTTGAAAATTAAATATTGGCCAAGGTAGCCACAACATTTAACATACTACAATTATTTGATTTAAAAAAAAAACAAAAGCACATCTAAGATGACATTTGAAAGGTTAACAAAAAATCCCATTTAATTCGTAAGTAAGTCGTAACTCTTATAGTTTTCGAGATAACAGACGTAAACCCCGTAAAAATTAATTTTCACTGCCTTAAATCTCGGAACTATGGAAGATCGGACCCATGTTGATTAAGCTTTTTTATTCATTTTGGTCAGTACTATATGCCCTTAATTTTTTTACAGTATTCTTGAAACATCCTGTATATTTATTATATTAGCTACTAACTCAAAAGATCTACATATAGGTGATCATATTTTTGTACATTCGTTATAAAAAGATATTTTTTTTGTTAAAATACGTTCGTAAAATTTGCCATAATGTTATAGGCTGTGTCAAGATATATGCACATTCCATTACTTGTGAAGTAGCGGTTGTCGGGGGTTTAACCAGGTTGGGATTAGGTAAATTTTAAAAGGATAATTATTTTCAAAGAAATATTTTTTCGAAATATGGGATTAGGTAAATTTTACATTTGACTAATGATGAATTTAGTATAGATGGCTACCCGTTTTTGTATAAGTAGCGTAAACACGTATTTTGTATTATTACTTCTTCAAGTGTTTAGTAGTAATAACAGCATAAAATTAGTGATAAAATGTGTGAGAACGAAGTATCTCAGACTTCAAGAGAGCGAATTCATTTATCAGAAGACGCAAAGCAAATTATTTTAAATGTTTTTGATACATTGAAAAGTGAAGGTGAAAATAATGGGCTTATTCAAAGAACAGCAGATTTAACAAAAGTTAATTATTATACCGTTCGACGAATTGTTTCATGTGGCTTTCAACCAAGAAAAAAACGACGTGACTCCGGACAGTTAAAAAGTGTCAGTGATTTTGAATGTGATATCATCCGCAGGAAAATTTATTCGATGTACGCAGAAAATATTCTGCCAACTGTTAGAATGTTACATCAGCGATTAATAGATGACAAACGCGAAATAGATATTTCTGTAAGTTCCTTACACAGAGTGCTTCACAAAATTGGTTGACTTAATGAAAATTAATATTTGATTACTTCAAAAAATAAAAAATAAATAAATACGTCCCAGTACTCTTTGCCTCTCTAATGTATTTAAACTGCCTCCCGCTGGAAAGGGCGCAGGTACAAATGTGCATATATCTTGACACAGCCTATACATTTTTCTCTCTTTTAGCATTAAAAAAGTATTATTGCTATAGTTATGGTAAAAATTCCATATTTTCTATTAATGGAATAAAAATATTGCAATTACACATTTCTAAATAATTGCCATTAAGATAATAAATAAATCAATTGATGTGCCTAGAATATATCAAACAAATATGTTCATGTTTTTAAAATAGTAGTACATATTTATTATAAAATAAGTATTTAAGTCATATTTGCTACTAAGGAGAAATAGTTGCAGACATCACATTAGTGCTTAAATAATTATATGGAGGCAAATTTTTAAGTGATAATATTGTATGGCCCGCGAATTATATTATAATAATCCAATAGGCCCTTGGCAGAAAAAAAGTTTTCCCATTCCTGGTTTAAAAGGTAGGCGCGAGTCATGCAGACTTGCGAGCCACGCGCCTTGGGACCCCGGGTTAAGCTTAAATGTCTGACTGCTCCAATTCTAAGAATTATGTAGTTACGTAGACGGAGAGAAAGTATAGTCTATTCTAAAAACATTTATTCTAGGTTTTATAAACAAAATTTAATCTCGGATTTCAAAATCCTGGGTTTTGTATATATGATACGCCCAAACATCGAAAACACTCAGTGACCGAAAATGGATAATGCTAAAAATACCCACGACGCGTTTTTAAATTATTCAGAACGTTCACTGTCTACCAATTATGAATTGTCAGTTAGGTAATGTTGTTAGTTTTTTTTTTTTTATTAAGAAAAACTAACAATAACAATACCTAAACACGATCACAATGCAAAATATGATCAGGTATCGGTATTTGCTTGTCCGCAACGTGTTGTGGCTGTTTTTTTCACTCACTGAGCGTTTTCGATGTTTGAGCGTAACGTATATAATAATATATACAAAATCTTGGATTATAATTATAATCCAGAAAATATTTAATTCGCTTTTATAAAACCGGGCGTCAACAAACGGTATTGATGCTATTAAATTTTATTTCAGGATCAAGTTTATATGTAGATCTTCAACTATTGATTATAATAATAAAATATTATTGAAATATCTTATAAAAATTGCGTATATTCTGAACAGTTATATTGTAGGTATTCTCTAGAAATAAAACACTTTAATTGTAGTTATTGAAGTAGTATTTACGGTACGGGGTGGGTCCAGCGGGTCCCGACCCCTCCCAGAATACTATTTCAAAATATGTAACTGGTTATTTTAAACACTCTTTGTACTTTAACGACATCGTATTTACTATTCGATTACCCTATATCTTACCAATCTACTCGTATATTTACTGAACTGAAGACTTATTTATTAAATAGGAATTACTGGACTATTTTAAGTATTCCATTGTCGAATCGACATATATCGAATGAGTCTTTTACTGTTATGTCCTCTAGAGATTGCGGTAGTGTTTAAAACTAGTAATGATTATTATTTATTAATAGTATGATATTGAATTTTGTTATTTTTTAAGAATAGTAATTTTTCGCGATTATCCAGAAAATGAGCTGATCTGATCACTTTTTAGACCAGAAAATTCTTCTTTACTAAGCTATTTCGGAATATTATAAGCGGTTGGAAAGTAACCTTGCGATCCATATATGAATGTTTCCATAGCGATCAATTTCAGGTCTTGTTACGTAAATTACTATTTTATTGCGAGAAACTAAGGAATAAATAAACAACTGATCGCCATGTAAACACAAGTTTCCGATCCCTTATACATTATTTTTCGACAATGCTCAGTAAAGAAGGATTTTCCGATAAAAAAGTGATCAGAAACAGCTCATTTTCTGGACAATCGTGAAAAATATATAGGTATTTTGAGTTATGATAAAATCTTTTAGTAGTTTTTTTTCTTTGCATAACGACAGACCCCTCCCGGAAAAAATCGTAAATACGCCATTGGAGCCATGCAGTTATTGTTAATAATCAATACTAATTTCCATACATTTTGTGTGCCTATACAGTTAGTTTTATACAATTTAAACAAATACATGCTGCTAATAGTCTCTTTTGTTACGTAAATAACAAATTTTTCCGTTTGTATATAAAATAATATATTTATCACACGGGAGTAAATTGTCATTATTTGCCTCAAGCGATTGTATGCCTCGGGCTACGCCCTCAGAATTCTATCTTCGATCTCGACAAATAATAACGAACAATACTCTCTTGATATATAAACTACCATTAGTATTGTTAACAACTTTATTATCCCACACAATATATTTGACGTTCTTTGCAAATAATATGCAATATTTAAAAATATATATTTGCATATACAGGGTGTAGTGATACTTTGGAATAAAAATGGAAGGGCATATAGTGCTGACCAAAATAAGTAAAAAAAGGCTTAATCAACATGGGTCCGATCTTCAAATGTTTTCGAGAAAGAGGCCATTTACTATTGGAATCGAAGAAAATTGACAAAGAAAGTAATTGAACAAAATTTTGTCTGTCAGTAAATAGACTATAAAAAACAATAAAATTTTATATGAAACATGTTTGTCAATTTCTAATAGTAACGAAGTTATTTGTAAATAAAATATTGGTCAAGGTTGCCACATTTAACTTTAAAAAAAAAACACGTCTAGGTTCACCTTTGAAATGTAAACAAAAAGTCTTATTTAATCTTATAGTTTTCGAGATAGCACAGGTAAACTCCGTAAAAATTCATTTTTCACTGCCTATTCTCGGAAACTATTAAAAATCGGACTCATGTCCCTAGTCAATTGAGAGTCGTCGAAATAAGTGTAAAAAGCCCTCGTCATGATTGTAATAAATGGCTGTAAAAGAAATTTTTTAATTTAATATTAAATTTAATTATTAAATAAAAGGCAAAAAATAATAAAATAGTGTACAGATTGAGTAGTACAGCACCACAATTTGGCAACGTCGCATTTGCAGCCCCCCTCATTTAGCCGGGGCGCATGCGACCTTGAAATGAATTCTTCCTTGGCACTATTTTATGCCTGCGTTTGGAGTATAATTTTGATAGCATTGAAATTGGAAGAAACTATAGAGACCGTCAATGTAAATGATTTATATACGGAAATATATATTTCAAAATTTGACATATGTCAATCGGTAAATGTAAAATGCATAGATCTATGGGATCTATGAATAATTAGAATGTTCTAAATCATAAATATCAATCCACATATCTTTAGATATAAATAATATTATAGCCGAATATTAAATCCCAAAAAGCTACACTTTTCTTAATATAGAAAATCTTCATATATTAATCTCGAGATACACGTTAAAAATATAAAATCGTGTTTTAAAATTTCCAGGCTCTTGCATGTTTTTGACTATCATATATTGATTTCAGCCTTAATATATTTTTTTATGTCCATACCATCTATTAATTAAAACACCAGTGAAATTAAAACATTTTCAATCGCTAATTTTCAAAATAAAGTCTAGCTTACATTATAAGGACCATATATTTTATATAAGTTTATATAGGCGCGCGCTCCTCGACAAAAATGTAATTTCAATAAAAACATTAAATTATTTACGGATATCGTAAATTACAGATAAACAACATTAGGGTTTAAAATGAGTTCGTATTTAGCTGGCAAAAAATGTATGTGTATGCCAAAAAAGCAAATGTTTTCATTAGTATTCTTAAAAAGAATATATGTATATTGCCATTGTTTAAACTATTTAGTTTCCACAAACATATGAAAATATTGAAAGGTTACCATCATCTAGGTGTCGTGTCTGGAACAGACGTTGACTAACAGATCTCTCCACTCTTTTCTCTTCAAAGGTTATATAATAGTAATTTTTTTTATTTAGGTAATACACCGGGGTCCGACACATGAAAATTCTAAGGTCCCGGTTGGGACCTTGAATTCCTTTACAGTAAAGAGAATTTTTTTAAACAAATTGATCGATTAGTTTTCTTAAAATATTAAAGCCAAAACCAGTGTGCAGAGCCCGATTATGACAGTGAAAAAATAGTGAAAATTATGCAACGTTGTGTAATACGCGACGGATTTTGAAATAAAACTCAGTTATTTATGGGTATGGTCACTCTAAGCATATTTATAAACATTATTCCAATTTTGTACATCTTTTAGGAACCAAATGTTATACGTTTTAAGTGAATTAAATACACAGCTTTCTTATTGGATTTTAAAATAAAATTAAATTATTTAAAGATATGGTAACTCTAGGTTTGTTTATAAACATTATTCCAGTTTTGAACATCTTTTAAGGATCAATTGATATAGATTCTAAGTGAATTAAATACACAGCTTCCTTAAAATAGTGAAAATTATTCAACACTGCGTAGTATGTGACATTGGATTTTAAAGTAAAACTCAATTATTTAAGGATAATGCTGAGCTTTAATTTTATATTCTTGTAAAATTTTAATACGGGCAATTGTTTTCGAGAAAATGACCAAATACCTAAAAATTCCAACATATTTACCACAGCTTGAGTTTGTGTAGTTTATATATGAAATGATACACAATATTTCTCAAATAAAATTACTTTCAGTATTTTTGACTGATTTTTATATAAAGGACAATGTATAATTAAATTAAAATCTTTATAGTTCAGCTACATTCCCATAGTACGATATTATTATATTTTTTTTAAATATTACCGTTTCGATTTCTGTGTAATTTCTTTCATGTAGAAAAATCATAGTGTCACAGATATTATTTTGCGTAAGATTATTTTTATTAAATTTATTATGTTTTGTCTCTAATTAGCTATTTAGGTACGTAACCGATGCTGTTGGATAAGAGCTACATTTAATGATACTGGTATTCACGTATTTTATTTCAGTTTATTTCTAGATTTCAGTGTGAGAACATCGATATTATAGTGATTCAGGTGAGAGAGTTAATCTAGCATGTGTATGATTGTGGGTGTGCGTGTGAGCAGTACTGGGTACTGTAGTGGCCGCATCGTGTGAACCCGAGGGTCGCCAACGGTAGCAGCAGGGAAGGCTGTAGTGACCCGCATCTGGTGTCGCCAACGGTAGCAGCAGTTAGGGCTGTAGTGATCTGATCCAGTTTGTTAAGAGGAATGTCTCCGGATCACCACCGAAGCGGCAGAGGGTCCGTAGTAACTAGCGGTACTGCCCGTAGTTGCCAACATGTGTGTACGGTGTGTGAATGCCTGAACCTTTTGTAAATGATTGCCTCCTCACTGAGTATTTCTCATGTGTTAATTCTTTTACAGAAATAATCACGGCGTGAAAGAGGATTCCGCGTGACCGGGTTCGGCCAGGCGACGGTCATCTAGATTTGTTCTTATTTTTGTATTAATACTGTATATACCGGTTTAGGTGATAATATTCTAATTTTCAGCGCTAACATTTAATCGTCATTTATAACAATAGCGATTCTAAAATACACCTTTTAATTGAATGAGAGAGTTCTACAATATATTTACCAGGGATTTGTTAACTACTGGATGGAGTAAGTTTATATCGAAACATGTATTCACAGAAACTAACGTAATGTTAAGCTGAAAACAAACATCACCATTTAATTAATAATATAATATTATATTATTTATTACATGACCTTACGTAAACTGTGATTCACGAGTTCTGAATAATATTAAGGAATTTTAATATGATGATTTTTTGTTTTTAATCTACAAACACTTCATTTCTATGTATTTTATTAAACTATATAAAAAAATTTAAACAAATTCTGTGGCCTGTTCTATAAATATAGCATATATAAAAAGAATTGGCGTATGAGACGATGACACGCGCATATGAATCTGCTGCCGGCAACCGATGCATTAACTCCCGGTATATGAAAATTTCATCTTCGGCAGATATTTTGACTATAGCTGGATGCTTATTGTTAATATTTAAAACCGACTTCTACGGATTTTGTTAATCTATATGTAAATATTTAAACAAATTCTGTGCTCAGTTCTGTAATTATAGCATATATAAAAAGAATTCGCGTTCGCGTATACAAAGAATGTTCGAATATAACTCAATTATTTTAAATTTTTATTGATGAGTGGTTATTTTTAATATTTAAAACCGACTTCTACGGATCTTATTAAACTATATGTAAATTTTTAAACAAATTCTGTGGCCAGTTCTGTAAATATATAGCATATATAAAAAGAATTCGCGTTCGCGTATAATAAGAATATTAGAAAATAACTTAATTGTTTATAATTATTATAGCTGAATGGTTATTGTTAATGTTTAAAACCGAATTCTACGGATTTTGTTAAACTATATGTGAATTTTTAAACAAATTCTGTGGCCAGTTCTGTAAATATATAGCATATATAAAAAGAATTCGCGTTCGCGTATAATAAGAATATTAGAAAATAACTTAATTGTTTATAATTATTATAGCTGAATGGTTATTGTTAATGTTTAAAACCGAATTCTACGGATTTTGTTAAACTATATGTGAATTTTTAAACAAATTCTGTGGCCAGTTCTGTAAATATAGCATAAGTATATAAAAAGAATTTGCGTTCGCGTATAATATGAATGTTAGAATATAACTCAATTGTTTATAGTTATTATAGCTGGGTGTTTATTGTTAATGTTTAAAATCGATTTCTACGGATTTTGTTAAATTATACGTAAATTTTTAAACAAATTCTGTGGCCAGTTCTGTAAATATATAGCATATATAAAAGAATTCGCGTTCGCGTATAATAAGAATATTAGAAAATAACTTAATTGTTTATAATTATTATAGCTGAATGGTTAGTGTTAATGTTTAAAACCGATTTCTACGGATTTTATTAAACTATATGTAAATTTTTAAACAAATTCTGTGGCCAGTTCTGTAAATATAGCATATATAAAAAGAATTCGCGTTCGCGTATAATATGAATGTTAGAACATAACTCAGTTGTTAATAGTTATTATAGCTGGGTGTTTATTGTTAATGTTTAAAACCGATTTCTACGGATTTTGTTAAACTATATGTAAATTTGTAAACAAATTCTGTGGCCAATTCTGTAAATATATAGCATGTATAAAGGAATTCGCGTTCGCGTATAATAAGAATATTAGAAAATAATTAAATTTTTTTATAATTATTATAGCTGAATGGTTATTGTTAATGATTAAAACCGAATTCTACGGATTTTGTTAAACTATATGTAAATTTTTAAACAAATTCTGTGGCCAGTTCTGTAAATATATAGCATATATAAAAAGAATTCGCGGTTGCGTATAATAAGATTATTAGAAAATAACTTAATTGTTTATAGTTATTATAGCTGGGTGTGTTTTGTTAATGTTTAAAATCGATTTCTGCGGATTTTGTTAAACTATATGTAAATTTGTAAACAAATTCTGTGGCCAATTCTGTAAATATATAGCATGTATAAAAGAATTCGCGTTCGCGTATTATAAGAATATTAGAAAATAACTTAATTGTTTATAATTATTATAGCTGAATGGTTATTGTTAATGTTTAAAACCGAATTCTACGGATTTTGTTAAACTATATGTAAATTTTTAAACAAATTCTGTGGCCAGTACTGTAAGTATAGCATAAGTATATAAAAAGAATTTGCGTTCGCGTATAATAATGAATGTTAGAATATAACTCAATTGTTTATGGTTATTATAGCTGGGTGTTTATTGTTAATGTTTAAAACCGATTTCTACGGATTTTGTTAAATTATATGTAAATTTTTAAACAAATACTGTGGCCAGTTCTGTAAATATATAGCATATATAAAAGAATTCGCGTTCGCGTATAATAAGAATGTTAGAATATAACTCAATTGTTTATAGTTATTATAGCTGGGTGTTTATTGTTAATGTTTAAAACCGATTTCTACGGATTTTGTTAAACTATATGTACATTTTTAAACAAATTCTGTGGCCAGTTCTGTAAATATATAGCATATATAAAAGAATTCGCGTTCGCGTATAATAAGAATGTTAGAATATAACTCAATTGTTTATAGTTATTATAGCTGGGTGTTTATTGTTAATGTAAAAACCGATTTCTACGGATTTTGTTAAACCATATGTAAATTTTTAAACAAATTCTGTGGCCAATTCTGTAAATATATAGCATGTATAAAAGAATTCGCGTTCGCGTATTATAAGAATATTAGAAAATAACTTAATTGTTTATAATTATTATAGCTGAATGGTTATTGTTAATGTTTAAAACCGAATTCTACGGATTTTGTTAAACTATATGTAAATTTTTAAACAAATTCTGTGGCCAGTACTGTAAGTATAGCATAAGTATATAAAAAGAATTTGCGTTCGCGTATAATAATGAATGTTAGAATATAACTCAATTGTTTATGGTTATTATAGCTGGGTGTTTATTGTTAATGTTTAAAACCGATTTCTACGGATTTTGTTAAATTATATGTAAATTTTTAAACAAATACTGTGGCCAGTTCTGTAAATATATAGCATATATAAAAGAATTCGCGTTCGCGTATAATAAGAATGTTAGAATATAACTCAATTGTTTATAGTTATTATAGCTGGGTGTTTATTGTTAATGTTTAAAACCGATTTCTACGGATTTTGTTAAACTATATGTACATTTTTAAACAAATTCTGTGGCCAGTTCTGTAAATATATAGCATATATAAAAGAATTCGCGTTCGCGTATAATAAGAATGTTAGAATATAACTCAATTGTTTATAGCTATTATAGCTGGGTGTTTATTGTTAATGTTTAAAACCGATTTCTACGGATTTTGTTAAATTATATGTAAATTTGTAAACAAATTCGGTGGCCAATTTTGTAAATATATAGGATGTATAAAAGAATTCGCGTTCGCATATAATATGAATGTTAGAATATAACTCAATTGTTTATAGCTATTATAGCTGGGTGTTTATTGTTAATGTTTAAAACCGATTTCTACGGATTTTGTTAAATTATATGTAAATTTGTAAACAAATTCGGTGGCCAATTTTGTAAATATATAGGATGTATAAAAGAATTCGCGTTCGCGTATAATAAGAATATTAGAAAATAATTTTATTGTTTATAATTATTATAGCTGAATGGTTATTGTTAATGTTTAAAACCGAATTCTACGGATTTTGTTAAACTATAAGTATGTAAATTTTTAAACAAATTCTGTGGCCAGTTCTGTAAATATAGCATAAGTATATAAAATAATTTGCGTTCGCGTATAATATGAATGTTAGAATATAACTCAAATGTTTATAGGTATTATAGCTGGGTATTTATTGTTAATGTTTAAAACCGAATTCTACGGATTATGTTAAATTATATGTAAATTTTTAAACAAATTCTGTGGCCAGTTCTGTAAATATATAGCATATATAAAAGAATTCGCGTTCGCGTATAATAAGAATATTAGAAAATAACTTAATTGTTTATAATTATTATAGCTGAATAGTTATTGTTAATGCTTAAAACCGATTTCTACGGATTTTGTTAAACTATATGTAAATTTGTAAACAAATTCTGTGGCCAATTCTGTAAATATATAGCATGTATAAAAGAATTCTCGTTCGCGCATAATAAGAATATTAGAAAATAAATCAATTGTTTATAATTATTATAGCTGAATGGTTATTGTTAATGTTTAAAACCGAATTCTACGGATTTTGTTAAACTATATGTAAATTTTTAAACAAATTCTGTGGCCAGTTCTGTAAATATAGCATAAGTATATAAAAAGAATTTGCGTTCGCGTATAATATGAATGTTAGATAACTCAATTGTTTATAGTTATTATAGCTGGGTGTTTATTGTTAGTGTTTAAAACCGATTTCTACGGATTTTGTTAAATTATATGTAAATTTTTAAACAAATACTGTGGCCACTTCTGTAAATATAGCATATATAAAAAGAATTCGCGTTCGCGTATAATAAGAATGTTAGAATATAACTCAATTGTTTATAGTTATTATAGCTGGGTTTTTATTGTTAATGTTTAAAACCGATTTCTACGGATTTTGTTAAATTATATGTAAATTTTTAAACAAATTCTGTGGCCAGTTCTGTAAATATATAGCATATATAAAAGAATTCGCGTTCGCGTATAATAAGAATATTAGAAAATAACTTTATTGTTTATAATTATTATAGCTGAATGGTTATTGTTAATGTTTAAAACCGAATTCTACGGATTTTGTTAAACTATAAGTATGTAAATTTTTAAACAAATTCTGTGGCCAGTTCTGTAAATATAGCATAAGTATATAAAATAATTTGCGTTCGCGTATAATATGAATGTTAGAATATAACTCAAATGTTTATAGGTATTATAGCTGGGTATTTATTGTTAATGTTTAAAACCGAATTCTACGGATTATGTTAAATTATATGTAAATTTTTAAACAAATTCTGTGGCCAGTTCTGTAAATATAGCATAAGTATATAAAAGAATTCGCGTTCGCGTATAATAAGAATATTAGAAAATAACTTAATTGTTTATAATTATTATAGCTGAATAGTTATTGTTAATGTTTAAAACCGATTTCTACGGATTTTGTTTTACTTTATTTAAAATTTTAAACAAATTCTGTGGCCAGTTCTGTATATATATATATATATATATATATATATATATATATATATAGCATATATAAAAAGAATTCGCGTTCGCGTATAATATGAATGTTAGAATATAACTCAATTGTTTATAATTTTTATAACTGGGTGTTTATTGTTAATTTTTAAAACCGATTTCTACGGATTTTGTTAAACTATATGTAAATTTTTAAATAAATTCTGTGGCCAGTTCTGTAAATATAGCATATATAAAAAGAATTCGCGTTCGCGTATAATATGAATGTTAGAATATAACTCATTTGTTTATAGTTATTATAGCTGGGTGTTTATTGTTAATGTTTAAAACCGATTTCTACGTATTTTGTTAAATTATATGTAAATTTTTAGACAAATTCTGTAGCCAGTTCTGTAAATATATAGCATATATAAAAGAATTCGCGTTAGCGTATAATAAGAATATTAAAAAATAACTTAATTGTTTATAATACCCTTTTGGATCACTCTGTTTACGATAAGAGTCACGAAATTCAAGAAGTATGAATTTCATTTTGGACAAAAAATATGTGAAATATCTCAAATGTAGGTTTGACATTTTAAGTGTACATATTTGTCAATGTCAATGTTATTTTTATAATTTCTTGGGGAAAATTACCCTTTCCTACAATGATTTTCGTTCTTAGGTAAATATAATCTTCAGCATAATCGTAAAATGGAGTTGTACTTTAGTTTAAGAATGAAATAATTCAATGTTAAATTTACAAATTTAGGATAAATTTTGAACAATTTTGGGTTAAAAATATATGGATTTCAAATGACAAATTACGCTCCGAATGTGAATAATTATGAACGTGGTCTGAAATTGAAACATCAAAGAACAAGTTACCTCTTACTTGCCACAAGTGTAAACATGCAAAGATGAAGAAAATTTTGTTCCAACTCAGATTTTTTTATATACACATATATACAGGTTGTTATGTAAGTAAGTGTAAAACGCTTAATCCATGGTAAAACGGACCCCAATGGTTATAAATCTGGTAATAATTTTTGTTTTGAACTATTACGTGATTGGTCAGTATTAAATACCTCCAGTTCTTGTAGAAAGCATGTTAAACAAAAATTATTGCCAAATTTACTATCTATGGTGTCAGTTCCACCACGGATTAAGCGTTGTACACTTACTTACGTAACACCCTCTATCAACACCGTGTTTCTACCATGAATTATATTTTTTCTACAAATTTATTAATAGCGGGCCTCTTAATGTTTGTTTTTAGGATTAAAAATGTCATTTTATGACAGCAGTGTTAAAAGTGAATGTGAAAAAATTATTAAAAATACAAATTTAAATTAAAAAATTTTGTTTGTAGAAGAAATAGAAGGTTTGGATCACTATGCTTCGCGTCGTGTTCCAAATTTCCTTCTCACAAAATAAAGTGTCACTGTAACACTTACATTACAAATAACTATTCTATTCATTGGGGATTATAAAATATAAATGCTTGATCGTACACATGTTTGACATTAATTCAAAAATAAGCTTGTGATGGCCCAAGTAGAAAATTGTAAAATGTTATAGATAAGAAAATAGTGAGTGCGGTCCTGGTTCATCGTGTGTGGTGTGACGTGACGTAAACAACAGCTGGTACGATTGTGGTGCTATGCACGATAACAGAACAAAAGAGTACTGGGGATCCCCAATTGGGTGCGGCGACCCTGCCAAGGGATAGAGTGATACTTTGCTCTTTTTTGTAATAAGTAGAAATAAACATTATTTATTGTGTTAAAATATATGTATATGCCCAAAAAACAAATATTTTTCGTTAGATGTTCTTAGAGAATATAACTGAATTTTTCGCTATTTAACAATCATTGTTTAAATAATTTACGTGATACTTTCTAAATTGTTTAAAAATACTATGGCTAATAAGAATTAAATATTTTTATTATGTAATAATGTATGTATGCGTCTAAAAAACAAATGTTTTTTTATTAGGTTTTCTTATAGAGAAAATAACTGATAAAGCTATTGCAAAATTTTTCATGTCTTCCAAGTACTAAATTTTAAAAGATATTGTTCTTTAAAAAGCATGAAATTTGAAAGTATCACGAAATATCCATTAGATATTTTACAATTAATTATTGAAATTTGTGTAATATTTTGAAAAAGTCACGTGATCTGAAACAGAATGTGACGTCAAAGCACATACAGTTTAACATGTGACAAACTATCACCTACCTTTATTTATATAAATAACGTAAACTATTTTCCCTTTCGCTATGAATGACGAACTGTATGTGCTTCGACGTCACAGGAGTGGGGGGCTGTTTTTCGTGACTATTTCCGGGGCCAATCTTTCTATTTAATTATTTACGAAAATAACAATAAATTATTATTTTTTATACTACTATGAAAAATATTGCATAAACTTTCATTTAAAATACTTTTGAAAAATGTGAAACCGGCTCATTGTTTCCGCTATTTAAACATTATTGTTTAAACAATTTAAGTGATACTGTATAAATTGTTTATAAATACTATGCCTTAGAAAGATTTTAACAAAGAAATGTTTAATATTAAGAAACTCTGATTAACTGCATATTAGAAATAAAGATCATGATTTCAGCTTAATCGTTTCTTTGTGTAAACTATTTATGGCCATTTGCACCACTGTAAGTTAAAAATAAAGTTTAGTTAATCATCAGTTTAAGGTAACTGTCAGTTAATTATAACTTACATTGCACCACTTGAGGTTAGGTACGGGTTACGTTACACTACAGATTAACGTTTCATCTAGGGGAATTAAGTAGTTTTTATGCACTTCAGGGTATAGGGCGCGAGCAGACACGTGACTCGGGCGTCCTTGACGTACTTGGAATCAGCTGATTTGTGTGCGCATGTCATTTTGACAAGAACATTGTCAATTTGACAATACCAATGTTTTGCCTTATTTTGATTTTGAATTGCTAAAATGTTAATATTTTACAATTTTTAGGCAGTAAAATACATGTAATTAAAAATAATAACACTTTAGGAGTTATAAATCAAGGGGATTTCGGGTGACAACCGTTCACTTGCGGTATGTTGCGTTCAGGTACGTTCACACATTCGGGCGCTAGGAACAACATACCCGGTATGCTTGGATCAGTGCTCACAGCTCACAGCTGAACGGGTTTGCGAGTCGGGTCAGCTCTCTGTTCGCTATTTCTATCTCATTTTATGTCTTTTTTTGAAATGTCAAAAGTCAAAACTATCGGAGTCGTGGTCTTATGTCAAACAGGGTGAGATTATTTTCGTTGACTCTTTTTTGGACAAATATGGAAAAAACTATCTTTCTCCGTGAATGCATTTTAATTGTCAGACACTATTTTTGACAGTTTTAAATGTCGCAGAATATACATAACCACCAAGCACGTTGTCAACAAGTGAACCAACGATTTTTGGCGCCACCATTAACCATATCATACCGTAACTCACCGTAAGTAATCCGAAGAAGTGAACGGGTATGTCGCCCGAAATCGCCTAAAATAAGTCAAAACATTGGTCTTGTCAACATGACATTGTTCTTGTCAAAATGACATGCGCACACAAATCAGCTGATTTTAAGCGCGTCAAGGTCCCTCGAGTCACGTGTCTGCTCGCGCCCTATACTGTCAAGCTAAATGTAAATAATATTTTTATATTTGAGAATAATTGACAACACATAACTTAAAATATTATGAAATATATAAAATCAAAGTAAGTATTAATATTATTATTATTTATATTCTATTTAATAGTTATTAGTTTGTAGAATTATAGGTTATATGTTATTTACGATTCTAGAAACCGTTGAAACATGGACTCCACCAAAATCAGCTATTGACAATAAGTGTCCACCCGTAGCAAATACTCGCAGGCAAATCAGTAGTTGGTTTATCGGCGAAACAGAGTTATTTCTGTATAAAAAATGTATATTAATATAAAAATAAATTAAAAAACTAAACATGCATAAAACTCACATATCATATGGAAATTCCAAATGCTGTTCAATTTGCGGCAATAAATTTAAAACAGTCGCTTTTCTTAAACGGAATCTCATGAAGAAATCATTTTCACTTAACTCGTGAAACGGGTTAGCCCGTTCGTAAATTCTTCTCGGAATGCCATAAATAATATCAAAATCAAACAATTCATCATCTTCGTCGTCAAATACTACATTATCTTGAATTATATCCATAGTTCAATATCTGTTCATAATAATTACATAATTAATATATTTTTTACAATCAATTATTATTACATTCTGTTTTACAATACTTTACCTGTATAAAAATTCAATACGTATACTTTTTTTACAAAAATGCTATTGAAAAGAGGTTATCCCAATTCTTAAACCGTACAAGGAGTCGGGTTTAAGTTAAATTTCACAAACGTCACCTTAACCTTCTGTTAAGAATCCGTGCAATGCATACAAAAATTTAAACTCAACTTAATCTACAGATTAGCGTTAAACTCCAACGGTGCAAATGGCCATTAGTCTTGTAATGAGCAGTTAGCAATGTTTTGAATAATAATGTTGGTACATTTACCTTCAATTAATTTTTTGTAAAATGTTTTCCGCATTCTTTTGTTAAAAATAAATTAATATACCAGTACTTGTATTCTTGTAGTCTCAGTCTCTTTTCTTTATCCAAACCTATAAGAGGTAATAAATGCAAATGAAGAGACAATTCAAATATTTTTATAAACCGATAAATATTTTGTTCTTTTATAGGTACTTATATTTTAATTGCATAATTTTAAAAAAATACATTCGAGATCTCGACTTTCCACTCTCGTCTCGAGCAAATCTCGAGGGCATTACTCTCGTCTCGTCTCGAATTGTCCAGACGAAAATAAGGTTAATCTCGTCTCGAAAATACGAGAAATTCGAGACGAGATCTCGAAAATGCGGGACCTCGCGGCATCACTAATTACAAATGATAAAACTATTGTGATTTGACAGTTCGTTGTTTTGCAGAATCCAACAAAACAAGCAACTAAGTCTCAAACATATTTTTATAATTATTATAGTTGTTTGGTTATTGTTCATGTTTAAAACCGATTTCTACGTATTTTGTTAACCTATATGTAAATTTTTAAACAAATTCTGTAGCCAGTTTTATTAATATAGAATATATAAAAAGAATTCGCGTTCGCGTATAATAAGAATGTTCCAATATAACTCAATTATTTTTAATTATTATAGCTGAGTGGTTATTTTTAATATCTAAAACCGACTACTACGGATTTTATTAAACTATATGTAAATTTTTAAACAAATTCTGTGGCCAGTGCTATAAATATAGCATATATAAAAAGAATTGGCGTATATTAGGACGATGACACGCGCATATGAATCTGCGGCCGGCAACCGATGCATCAACTCCCGGTATATGAATATTTCATCTTCGGCAGATATTTTGAATATAGCTGGGTGGTTATTGTTACTGTTTAAAACCGACTTCTACGGATTTTCTTAAACTATATGTAAATATTTAAACAAATTCTGTGGTCAGTTCTGTAATTATAGCATATCTAAAAAGAGGTCACGTTCGCGTATAATAAGAATGTTAGAATATAACCCAATTGTTTATAGTTATTATAGCTGGATGGTTATTGTTAATGTTTAAAACCGATTTCTACGTATTTTGTTAACCAATATATAAATATTTAAACCAATTCTGTAGCCAGTTTTATTAATATAGCATACATAAAAAGAATTCGCGTTCGCGTATAATAAGAATATTAGAAAATAACTTAATTGTTTATAATTATTATAGCTGAATGGTTATTTTTAATGTTTAAAACCGATTTCTACGGATTTTGTCAAACTATATGTAAATTTTTAAACAAATTCTGTGGCCAGTTCTGTAAATATAACATATATAAAAGAATTCGCGTTCGCGTATAATAAGAATGTTAGAAAATAACTGAATTGTTTATCTAATTTTCAAAATAAAGTCTAGCTTACATTGTAAGGACCACATATTTTATATAAGTTTATAATTTCAATAAAAACATTTAATTATTTACGGATATCGGAAATTGCAGATAAACAACATTAGGGTTTAAAATGGGTGGCAAAAAATGTATGTGTATGTCAAAAAAGCAATGTTTTCATTAGTATTCTTAAAAAGAATATATATATATATATATATATATATATATATATATATATATATATATATATATACAGGGTGTTAATTAAAAAGCGGGCCATAGGCGTTTAACATGGGAAATCAGTTTTTCCGTGCGCAAAAGTTCCCAATTAATTTTAGACAAAAGTGTTTCAAATAAAAGTTGTAGATAATTAAATGATACACCAGCTCACTAAACAGATTTTATTTTGCATGTTTAGTAACCTGTAAAATCCAAATTGAATTGCTATAAACATTGCTCATTTGTAGTGATAGCCATGGAATTTAAACAAAATTACAAAGAAATACATATCGTTTGAACTGTCGGAAATTCGATTTTCAAATAAAAATTACTGTTAATTATATTCTATCCTAAGTCCTTAAAAATATTTTGTTTTTATAATCTATATCTAAATTATTGCTTAGATTTTATTTATTTTTATTTTGTAACCTGCAAAATAGAAATTCTGACAATTCAAACGATATACATTTCTTTTTTGTTCAAATTTCATGGCTATCACTACAAATGAGCAATATTTATAAAATTTCAAATTGGATTTTACAGGTTACTAAACATGCAAAATAAAATCTGTTTACTGACGCTGGTGTAGAATTTAATTCTCTACAATATTTATTTGAAACATTTTTGTTTAAAATTAAATGGGAAGTTTTGCGCAAGGAAAAACTGATTTCCCATGTTAAACGCCTATGGCCCGCTTTTTAATTACCACCCTGTATATATATATATATTTATATATATATATATATATATATATATATATATATATATATATATATATATATATATATATATATATATATATATATTGCCATTGTTTAAACTATTTAGTTTCCACAACCATGTGAAAATATTTAAATGTTACATAATAGTAATTTTTTTATTTAGGTAATACACCGGGGACAAATCCGTAACCGGCAAATGAGCCGTCGCTGTCCGACATATGAAAATTCTAAGGTCCCGGTTGAATTCCTTTACAGCAAAGATGTATTTTTAAACAAATTGATCTCAGTTATTTAAGGGTATGTTCACTCTAAGCATATTTATAAACATTATTCCAGTTTTGTACATCTTTTAGAAACCAAATGTTATACGTTTTAAGTGAATTAAATACACAGCTTTCTTAAAATAGTAGGAATCATTCAACATTGCGTAGTACGTGACATCGGATTTTAAAATAAAACTTAATTATTTAAGGATATGGTAACTCTAGGGTTATTATAAACATTATTCCAGTTTTGGACATCTTTTAAGGATCAATTGATATAGATTCTAAGTGAAGTAAATACACAGCTTCCTTAAAATAGTGAAAATTATTCAACATTGCGTAGTATGTGACATTGGATTTTAAAGTAAAACTCAATTATTTAAGGATAATGCTGAGCTTTCTTTTAAAATTTTAATACGGGCAATTGTTTTCGAGAAAATGGCCAAAAACCTAAAAATGCCGCCATATTTACCATTTGGCGGGAGGTTCCCGTGGTCCGATTTCCGGAAACTTTTGAAATGTTGTTCAGCGCATGCATGTTTGTGAACGATTTCCTACAAATTTTCATTTTTTATACACAAAACTCAAAATTAATTTTTTATATTAAATATGACGCGTGAAGTGACAACTGTCAGCCATATGCAATTTGCTATTCGTGGGTTAACCCATGCAAATCGGTGAGTTATTTTTTGACCCGATGTTATCTGTCAAACAGGCCGGAAACTCTCTGTTTGTATGCAATCCACCCTTCGAATATTGTATTATTGTCAAATACATATTAGGGAATATTTATTTTATTAAAATTATTTAAGAACATTGTGTAAATAAAAGTCATATGTTTATAAGATGGAATTTATTCATATCTCCTATGCATGTGCCAATGAGTTCTATATTTAAAAAGATATAAATTCATGGGTCCGACTATTAGAATGCTGTAATATTGTCAAATACATATTATGTAATATTTATTTTATTAGAATTACGTAATAACATATACAAAGTTCAATCTCATTTTAGATAGATTGCACACGAAATTGTTTAGTTTTTTTAAGTGCAGACCCCTTCTTTAAGAGGTTTGATTTTAATATGCATTTACGAGTATACGAGTATATTCATATAAAGAATATTCCCATACCAAAAAAAACTGTACCGACAGGTATGAAATGAAATCGATTCACGTTTCACAATAAAAAAATCAATAAAATGGATCATGCGCAGTGGATTAAATTGCGATATCTCATATATTTGAAAATGTTAAATGTACCTATAGTATTTTGACAAAATTGGTACACATTATGTATTTTGACAAGGGGAATCGATTTTTATATGGAATTTTTACCGTAGTTATGTAACTATTTCTAAGAAATTAAATATTGCAAAATAAGTATTTGATATTATTAGGGCATTATCATTTACATGTCCTCGAATTTAAGGTATTATATCACAAAGTTCACGCTACATGTCAAGATTTTTCAGTATAATTAAAATTAAACTCACTAAGCATCAAATGTTGTTTATTTAAATGTGCACAATTAAATAGTTTAAACAATGACAGTTAAATAGCGGAAACAATTCATTTCTATTTTCTAGGAATGCACAATGAAAAATAATTGCATCTTTAATATTTATAATAAGTTAATAATAACATTAACAGTATTAATTGTTTTATAATTTTTCATGTATTATAAACTTTACTCTATATTTTCACAAGTTTATTACACGCATAGCAGTCGAAATGCTCGAAAACAGCTGTTGCTTTTCATATAGATATTCTCATTACTTTATTGACATGTAACAAATAATTTATTTAATAAATATAAATAAATGGCAACGTTTGTCAGATGTATTCCAGGCTTATTGTTGACGCAGATTTGTTTAATGTTTGTAGAACAGATGATACTTTACTGAGTATAATGTTTGTAGAACAGGCGATACTCTAGGATGAATGGGCTCGAGCACGCTTACCTCTATTATGCAAGCGGGCGTCTAGCGGAGCCACGGAGTATAATATAAATACTATATATTTCTCAAATTACTTTCAGTATATTTGATTGATTTTTATATAAAGGACAATGTATAATTAATTTTAAAACTTTATAGTTCAGTCACATTCCCATAGTACGATATTATTATTATTTTTTTTATTAAGTATTGACGTTTCGATCTCTGTATAATTTCTTTCATGTAGAAAAATCATAGCGATTCTAAAATATACATTTTAATTGAATGAGAGAGTTCTACAGTATATTTACCAGGGATTTGTTAACTACTAGATGGAGCAAGTTTATATCGAAACATGTATTGTTTGTGTACCCGGCCAGGTTAAGAGAGAACACAGGAAGTGTGAGTGAGAAAGAAATAGATAATTCCACTTTAGACAAGTGAATTTGCTATTCACATCTGTGAAAGTCACGTCAGAAATTAATTGTGTTTAAGTATATTTGATCATGAAATATGTACAAATACAACGCTAAATGAGAACACATATAAGAATATAAATCATGTTTATTAATAAAATTAATTATTTTTTAAATAAATATTTGAATAATGTTAATTTTGTCACGCCTGTCAAACAAAATATTTAACAAGTAACAAATTATTAACAAAATCGTATCATTTATGGGAAATTAATATTGTTGTATTGTGACTGTTAAAAATATGATATATGAAAACAAAGATCGTGGGCAAAAAGGAAAGTAAATAAGACCCTAAACTTTATTTATACAAAATTTTCGTTCGTTCGTTACCCAGTGTGATTACAATTTCATTATTCTAAATTAAATTAAAAAGTCAAGAAGACATAGTTGGAGCTTCCAAATTTGTTTTTAAAATTATAGTGGTCATTTCGTTACCTACTAATTTTTTTAAAATAAAAGTACTATAATGTATACCTCTAAATAAAGACTGATTATTATCGTCATCGATATTACTTGTATGTAACGAGCATCATATCGGTTGTCTTACGTTTTTTTGTTTATTGTATCGTGTTTAAGTATTTCACGTCTCTTTTTAGGGGTTTTAACATTCAAATAATTTGAATAGTTTGGAAACATCGTAGGATAAGCACCTTTCTTCAACTGAAATATTTTGTGTGGAATCTGAAAATATTCATTTTACTTTTCCCTTTATTTCTTACTAATTTTATAAATGTAAAAAATATTATTAAATGTACCAATATGATTGAAGCAATCAGTCCATTCTTTCAAAATTTCTTCATCTTCAAAATGTTCGGCGCACACAAACCTTTATTGGAAAACACTCAGTCATTGTGAGTTATTTTTCGTATCCATATTTTTTAATGTCTCTTCTTCTTTAGAGGCACCAAAAATTGTAATTTTTTCGTACACGTCGCGTAGCCACTATAATCTATAATAGTTCGGTATAAAACATTATCTCCCTATTTTTAATTAAATAACAATACAAAACTCTTCACCAACGTTTAAAGTTAACCTTATAACAAAGGGAATGTAAAGGTACAGCGGCCCGTGATGTTTCCTCTCTCTCTCTCTCTCTCACCGACTTCTCTTTCTAACATAATAAAATTCTGACACAGATTACCTATGAGGCCGACTTATATTTGGATGGTTATTATATTATTAATGTTTAAAACCGATATCTACGGATTTTGTTAAACTATATGTAAATTTTTAAACAAATTCTGTGTCCAGTTCTGTAAATATAGCATATATAAAAAGAATTCGCGTATAATATGAATGTTAGAATATAAGTCAATTGTTTATAGTTATTATAGCTGGATGTTTATTGTTAATATTTAATACCGATTTTTACGGATTTTGTTTAACTATATGTACATTTTTAAACAAATTCTGTGTCCAGTTCTGTAAATATAGCATATATAAAAAGAATTCGCGTTCGCGTATAATATGAATGTTAGAATATATCTCAATTGTTTATAGTTATTATAGCTGGGTGTTTATTGTTATTGTATAAAACCCATTTCTACGGATTTTGTTAAACTATATGTAAATTTTTAAACAAATTCTGTGGCCAGTTCTGTAAATATAGCATATATAAAAAGAATTCGCGTTCGCATATAATAAGAATGTTAGAATATAACTCAATTGTTTATAATTATTATAGCTGGATGGTTATTGTTAATGTTGAAAACCGATTTCTACGTATTTTATTAAACTATATATAAATTTTTAATAAAATTCTGTGGCCAGTCTGTAAATATAGCATATATAAAAAAAATTCGCGTATATTAAGACAAGACGATGACACGCCGCCCGCATATGAATCTGCTGCCGGCAAACAATGCATCAATTCCCGGTATATGAAAATTTCATCTTCGGCAGATATTTTGACTATACTTGGCCAGTTCTGTAAATATAGCATATATAAAAAGAATTCGCGTATAATAAGAATGTTAGAATATAACTCAATTGTTTATAATTATTATAGCTGGATGGTTATTGTTAATGTTTAAAATCGATTTCTCCGGAGTTTCTTAAACTATATGTAAATTTTTAAACGAATTCTGTGGCCTGTTTTATAAATATAGCATATATGAAAAAGAATTCGCGTCCGCGGTACGCGTATAATCGAAATTGCAAATATAACTCAATTGTTTATAATTAATATAGCTGGGTGATCATTTCACGTATGCGTATAATAATAATTAATAATGTTGTACATTGTTTTTCTTACTTAACCCTTACGTCATTTATTTCTGAACTACAAAATAACAAGTAATTGTATATTTATCTGTGTCCTCCTTATGGTTTCCTACATTCTATATTCGATACATGTGTCTAATAGCTTCATCTTTGTCTTACTAACATATTTAGAGAGAGATAGTTATATGAAATTTTAAAAAGTAAAACTCAATTATTTAAAGATATGATAACTCTAGGCTTATTTATAAACATTATTCCAGTTTTGTACATCTTTTAAGAATCAAATGATATAGGGTTTAAGTGAATTAAATACACAGCTTCTTTAAAATAGTGAAAATTATTCAACATTGCGTAGTACGTGACATCAGATTTTAAAGTAAAACTCAATTATTTAAGGTTATGGTAACTCTAAGCTTATTTATAAACATTATTCCAGTTTTGTACATCTTTTAAGAATCTATTGATATAGGTTTTAAGTAAATTAAATACACAGCATTCTTAATATAATGAAAATTGTTCAACAATGCATAGTACGTGACATCGGATTATAAAGTAAAACCCTATAATTTGAGGATAATGCAGAGCTTTAATTTTGTATTCTTGTAAAATTTGGTACGGGCAATTGTTTTCGAGAAAATGGTCAAAAACCTAAAAATGCCACCATATTTACCAATTGGCGGGAAGTTCCTGGGTTCGATTTCCGGAAACTTTTGATATGTTGTCAAGGCTTTCCTACAAGTTTTCATTTTTTGTACACTACTCTGATTCTGTTAAAGATAGGATAACGCGGTTTAAAATTCAAAATTCAGCTTGAAACTCGCTTTCATGTCATGTATTATACGATTTTTGCCGATGAGCGGTTCGCGAGATACTAACAACGTAAACTTACATTAAATTCCTCTAAAATTTTAAACATTTGAATATCGGCCAGTTCGCATTTTTCACCCAAAATAAACCCTTAACCACAGAGGTGCGGTCAGTGAGACCGCTTGTGGGTTTGAAATTTCTGGTTTACCCCTAGATCATAACTAACAGCTTTGAGGTCTTATGTACCTTTTCATTAATCAATTTTGTTTCCTTATCCAGAGTATGAATTTGTTGCCTGCTATTCTGTGGAGACCGCACCTCTGTGTAAGTGTGATTTTTTTAGCTCGATTTTGGGAATTTGGAATAGTGTAAAATGTGTACATTGTACACTCCTGCACAGATCGAAACGACTTTTTACTTTTGTTTTGTTTGCAAGAGGTCAATTTGCCTCGAACGTGCCAGAAAAGTGTGCTAGGTACGTTGCTACATTCATATGACAAAATAGGTCTAGTTTGTACCTTATCATTTTTTTTCGAAAGCAATATTTTATTGACACGTTATTTTTTCTGTTCCTTTAAGTTAAAATTTATTATTTTTGATATGTATTATCCTAAATATAATCAGGTTTTGTTTTATATCATTTTTATATAAAATGAGCAATATTTTGTTTTTCTATATAAATACAGATAAATATGTATTTTCTTGACATCTTTGTATTTGATTTACATATATGCACAGCAGACGATTCATTACAACTAATTAATAACTAATAATATTTTAATCTTAAATCTAATGTGATACTGAGTGATTAGAAAAATAGATCTGTGGTCTGTGTGACCACACATCTGTGGAAATGTAAAATGAAACTGCACCTCTGTGATTAAGGGTTAAGAATAACCAATATTACGTATTTAATACGTGTGGAAGTGATTAATGAAAAACCTGACATTGATGTTGTTCACATCACACGTCAGGCCCGTACTATTCAATTTTAAAATTAAATTCAATTTTAGTATTTATGTAATATATAATAAATAATACAGTATTGTTCTTGCTTTTGTTATTATTAAACATACATGGACAATAAATAAAACATTATAACCTTCATCTGTAATTTTGTATACGTAATTTTTAAATCATAAATATCAATCCACATTTGTTTAGATATAAATAATATTATAGCAGAATATTAACTTGCAAAATGCTATATTTTTCTTAACAGAACATAAGCGCCAAGAATATATAAACTTTCTCTGTGGACCACGCTGCTTTTTTTTGACAAATTGTGACATTTCTGTGTTTATATAATTTTCGCAGTTTAGATTAATTTGAAACCAAAAAATGGAGTCGGACACCAGTGTCCGCCGTGGATCTAGAGTTCACTCAGCGGTACTGTAAAGGACATTAACACCAAAAATGCTATACTGGACGGCCTAATCGAGAAAAATATGATCGTCATTATATACTGCATACAATGCGATGGCAATCCCTCATTCTGTCTCGACTCTTGAAGGTTTCAATAATTTTTATTAGAAAAATAAACAATTTTTGTTATATTTCAAATGTACATTTATATTCCTTTATATATTACCAATTTTTTTTTAGCTACATCATGTTGCTGAATGTAAAGAGTTCCCATTTATTTTGTTTTCATTTGTTTGTTATGATTTTTCGAAATAAAACAATTTTTTGCCTTAAAATTATTGCTACAAACAACCTGATATTATCATTTAATTCTACAGGGCCACAGTGGACACAGTACCACATTGAATCTCATAAGAAAGTGTCTGCTTGGCCAGGCTGGATCGGCAAAATAGAACACGGCAGGCGGACACCGGTGTCCACCATGGCACAATTGGCTTGAGGTATAGCGGACACCGGTGACCGCCATGGCGCTTAACCTCTTAAAATAGAAGAAAAACTTTATTTATTTTGGTCCCCACACGTTAAAAGTATAATCATGTGTGTTTTTCAGGCTTTTGCGTGTTTTTGGCTGTCATTGATTTCAGCCTTAATATGTCCATACCAACTATTAATAAATTAAAACACCAGTGAAAAAGTGAAATTAAAATATTTTCAATAGTTAATTTTCAAAATAAAGTCTAGCGCAATGTTGCCAGGTGGGAAAAAAATATTTCCGTAAAAATTACATTGAAATTTCTCTAAACATTCCCTATTTAGAAAAAATTTAGAATGAAACTGGCTGATAATAAACACGTTTCTTTTAAGGAAAAAAATTATAATAACTTGTAATACAATCAAATTTACAACAAAAAATATATATTCTGTAATAATAAAATAAAATTTGTCCCAAAATGAACACGAGATAGGTAGGTCTTTAACACAAGAAAGATTTTTTTTAAATATCTGCCCCGTGAAACTTTAACACCTACACATAGAATTTTAGAGCATAAAATTATGAATTTTTAGTTGCCAATATTTTTGACTTTACGCCTTTGGTCACCGAGTAAACTTAATTTAATGTTATGGTAAAAGTAGATCTAGTACCTTTCATTTTAAAAAAATAAGCATCGATTTAAGTGTTAAACACACCACTTACATTTTAACTGCTCACGTGATGTGCATTTTTTTTAATAATCACATACTACATCATATTTTACTATAACTTTAAATGAAGTATACCCGGACACCAAACGCGTAAATTCCAAAGATTTGGAATTAATAAATTAAGAATTTTATGCTTAGAATTTACGAAACTGATAAAATTTGAAAAAAATACTGTTTGCCCAATAAAATACCTACATTCGTACCAAACAAAACAAGGAGAATATAAACGATAAAATAACAGAAACGCATAAGCACATTTCACACGATACCCAATTTACACCAATAACATGTTCCGTGTTGCGGAATATAAATTAGCTGCAAAAAATATTTCACAGGATAAGATTTTTAATACTAACTTTTTAAAAAAACAGTAATTATTGAATATTTCCATTAATAAAAAAAAAAATGCCATTTGTCTACATATGAAATTTCCCTACCACTGGCAATACTGGTCTAGCGTACATGCAAGGTAAATTTCATGATTTTAATTTTGTTTTCAACAAATTTTGTATTCTAATAGTCAGATACTTGAATATATGGCTTGTTTAATATAGTCATTGACACGTGCGCGGAAGATATAAATAAATTGCACATTATAAATATATGACTGATTTACACAATATTCTTAAATACTTCTAATAAAATAAATATTGCCTAATACGGCGTAATTAAAATGAATAAAAAACTATAATTTTTGAAATATAACACATATTTATGATTTTTCATATGCGAATCTATGTTGGAAATAGATTAATCTTTTTGCTTATTTTATATTCTTTTGTTTTAAACATGAATAAAACACGAATTATTAAATTTTTGGTGTGCTGCCATCTGTGATAAGTTTTGCCTGAGCCATGTCGTCAGTTTGATAGTTTATACATCAAGTCGCCACTTGGCAAGTATAATACGGGATGCAGGTCGTCATTCTGCCGTTCCAAAACCAGGTCAAAAATAACATGTAAAGTCGCCATATAGATAGGATTATACGATTCTGCTAAATCCTATACCGTACAAAATAATTGAAAAAAAAGTTGATATTCATGCATTACTGTGTCACAATAACATCGCGTATATAAATTAATAACCTCAAGATGGCTCCTTGTGCGGGTCGTCATTTTGATAGTGTACGCATCGAGTCGCCATTTGGCCCTAGATATCGGTATGTGTGTGTGTGTGTGTGTGTGTGTGTGTGTGTGTGTGTGTGTGTGTGTGTGTGTGTGTGTGTGTGTGTGTGTGTGTGTGTGTGTGTGTGTGTGTGTGTGTGTGTGTGTGTGTGTGTGTGTGTGTGTGTGTGTGTGTGTGTGTGTGTGTGTGTGTGTGTGTGTGTGTGTGTGTGTGTGTGTGTGTGTGTGTGTGTGTGTGTGTGTGTGTGTGTGTGTGTGTGTGTGTGTGTGTGTGTGTGTGTGTGTGTGTGTGTGTGTGTGTGTGTGTGTGTGTGTGTGTGTGTGTGTGTGTGTGTGTGTGTGTGTGTGTGTGTGTGTGTGTGTGTGTGTGTGTGTGTGTGTGTGTGTGTGTGTGTGTGTGTGTGTGTGTGTGTGTGTGTGTGTGTGTGTGTGTGTGTGTGTGTGTGTGTGTGTGTGTGTGTGTGTGTGTGTGTGTGTGTGTGTGTGTGTGTGTGTGTGTGTGTGTGTGTGTGTGTGTGTGTGTGTGTGTGTGTGTGTGTGTGTGTGTGTGTGTGTGTGTGTGTGTGTGTGTGTGTGTGTGTGTGTGTGTGTGTGTGTGTGTGTGTGTGTGTGTGTGTGTGTGTGTGTGTGTGTGTGTGTGTGTGTGTGTGTGTGTGTGTGTGTGTGTGTGTGTGTGTGTGTGTGTGTGTGTGTGTGTGTGTGTGTGTGTGTGTGTGTGTGTGTGTGTGTGTGTGTGTGTGTGTGTGTGTGTGTGTGTGTGTGTGTGTGTGTGTGTGTGTGTGTGTGTGTGTGTGTGTGTGTGTGTGTGTGTGTGTGTGTGTGTGTGTGTGTGTGTGTGTGTGTGTGTGTGTGTGTGTGTGTGTGTGTGTGTGTGTGTGTGTGTGTGTGTGTGTGTGTGTGTGTGTGTGTGTGTGTGTGTGTGTGTGTGTGTGTGTGTGTGTGTGTGTGTGTGTGTGTGTGTGTGTGTGTGTGTGTGTGTGTGTGTGTGTGTGTGTGTGTGTGTGTGTGTGTGTGTGTGTGTGTGTGTGTGTGTGTGTGTGTGTGTGTGTGTGTGTGTGTGTGTGTGTGTGTGTGTGTGTGTGTGTGTGTGTGTGTGTGTGTGTGTGTGTGTGTGTGTGTGTGTGTGTGTGTGTGTGTGTGTGTGTGTGTGTGTGTGTGTGTGTGTGTGTGTGTGTGTGTGTGTGTGTGTGTGTGTGTGTGTGTGTGTGTGTGTGTGTGTGTGTGTGTGTGTGTGTGTGTGTGTGTGTGTGTGTGTGTGTGTGTGTGTGTGTGTGTGTGTGTGTGTGTGTGTGTGTGTGTGTGTGTGTGTGTGTGTGTGTGTGTGTGTGTGTGTGTGTGTGTGTGTGTGTGTGTGTGTGTGTGTGTGTGTGTGTGTGTGTGTGTGTGTGTGTGTGTGTGTGTGTGTGTGTGTGTGTGTGTGTGTGTGTGTGTGTGTGTGTGTGTGTGTGTGTGTGTGTGTGTGTCTGTGTGTAATAAAATTTTCGTCTACGATAACTCTAATACTTCAATTCCAAAAATTATCATTCTTTCGTATTCCTCTTCGTTGCATCCGTGCTGATTAGATTTTGGTTATAATTGGTCAACCGGAAGTACCCTCATTTTAAGATTTTAACGGTTTTTCTTGAAAAAACGATGGTAAATATCATTTTTTCATATTTAATGTTATTATAAATATTAAAGAACATTGTATTCTCTATACGATTTGACTACATTTTATACTTCATATTAAATGGATATAGAGTTATAAAATTAAAAAGAAATTAAATTTCATAAATTAGCTAGCTATGCTAGAAACAGCTACTATTTTAAGAAAATTCTGATTGAAAGATGTCAATGGCAATTGACATATTGACAATCGTAGTATATTTGTGTTATATTATAATTTTACGAAATATAGGATCTTTTTGGTCGAAACTTTTTGTAAGGTAATGTACATACAAGAAATTTAGAATCTTTTGCAAGGAACTTTCTGTATAGATTTTATGGAAAATACATAGGCATTTACGAAAATTCCTCATCTACCGACTGTGTTCGAAAACACGAGGGGTAAAAAGTTACCGTGTTCGAAAATTATACAATATCTACCAGATCCATTTACCGGATTCATGAAGAATCTAATCTCAAAAAAGGTAGTGATGCAAAGCGAAGCGCACGCGTTAAAAGTGGAAAGTATGACTCTGCTCATGTAGTTTATTAACTACGTCAAATTTCTAACCTGTTTAAAATTTTCAATTTTTTTTATAGGTTATGGATCTATCCTGTTTACCACTTACGTTATTAAAATATCGATTCCGGTAGCTATAACCTGATAAACAGCTGTTTACCGGTAACAGTTCACAGATAGAATTTTCGTAAATACCTCACCCAACTGACGAAAGGTAATGTGCTGGCCACATCAGATTTTTTAAAAATAAATTTGTATATTATTTTATTTAATTCGATGATAATTAACAGGAGCCACTCTCAATGAACCGGTCTTACTTGAAATATAGTAATAATTTTTAATTAAAAAATGGTTGCATTTCGTTATCTTAACCATGCGTTCATACTTCATAGCGTGAGTACCTCGCTGCTGACGTCTTACCAGATTTTTTATTCTCCATAATAGGGCTGGTGCAAGAATTATACAGAGAATTTATTTTAACGTGCAACATATGGTCAATCACTTCCATGGTTACACACTATTATCAAAAAATGACAGCAATGTAATATTTGTCCATTTTAAAATGCAACATACAAAAATTTGTAGTTATGTATTATCAATACTAATTTCCAATAAATTAGCCTACATACTATTAACAAAAAATCAAAATTTTAATATGGCACATCATAACAAACTTTGTCTTACAAAAATTCATAATTTTATTGTATTAAATTTTCAAAAATACCTCCATTCACACTGAGGTAATATCCTAGTTGCTCGTAGAACGAATTGACACCATTTGTGATGTGTTCTGGAGGTATCTCCTGTGCTGCAATACTATTTATAATGTTGCATTTTAAAATGGACAAATATTACATTGCTGTCATTTTTTGACAGTAGTGTGTAACCATGGAAGTGATAAACCATATGTTGCATTTTAAAATAAATTCTCTGTATGCCTTCTAATTATTAAATTTAAAAAGATATCATTCTTTAAATAGTCTCAAATTTGAAAATATCACGAAATATTCATCAGATATTTTACAATTAATTTTAGAAATTTGTATATTTTGAAAAAATTACCTAATCTGAAACAAAATGTAACGTTAAAGTACATTCACCGCCTATTTTTACCTTCCGTAACCTATAGGTAAGGAAGGTATTGTCTTCGGTCAAAAATGTTTTTAATGTATAAGCACTTTTAGTGTCACTAGAATACGATTTTACTATTTTTACGATGATGTCTGTATGTATGTATGTGTGGGTGGATGTATGTATGTATGCGTGTGTGACGATTTTTTCGGATTGCATAACTCCAATACTACCTTTCCAAAAATTATAATTTTTGCGTATTCCTTTTCTTTAGATCCATATGAAGAGCTGATTAGATCTTAGTTATAATTGGTCGACCGGAAGTTCACTAATTTGAATACTTTAACTGTTTTTCTTGAAAAAACGCTATTATCATTTTAAAGAATATTTCATTCTCTATACGATTTGATTATATTTTATACTTCAAATTCAATGGATATAGAGTTAAAAAATTATAAAGAAATTAAATTTCATAAAGCAGCCAGCTGTGTGCTATATAGCTATGGAAACATCTACTACCTATATTAAGAAAATTCTGATTGACAAATGTCAGTGTCAAGTGCAATTGACAAAGTATGTTTGTGTTATAATTTTACTGAAAATATATAGAATCTTTTACAAGACACTTTCTGTATGGAATTTGTACAAAATACGAGTACATAGAGCTGACTGAAGGTATTATACTGTAAATATAAAATCTTTCGCAAGAAACTGTCTGTATGGAATAAAATTCACAGAACTGACGAAAGGTAATGTGCTGGCCACATCAGATTTTTGATGACTATGTTTGGCGCCAATGTTATTATTTTATTATTTACGAAGATAACAACCAATAATTAAAATTAAAATTATTACTAAGAAAAATATTGCACAAACTTTAATTTAAAATACTTTTTGAAAAATGTCAAACAAGCCCATTCGTGTCTCACGTATAATAAATAATTTTTGGATGTGTACACTCTAATAAATGCAGTATTATATTCTGAACAAATCTGTAAGTCTTACAGATCTGTAATCTGTATATAATGAACAAAATCGCAACGAAAGCTACCACTCATGTGTATAATTTTATATTAATCAACCAAACTTGATGTCAGTTTTTTTTTACAGATTTACAGATCCATAAGACTTACAGATAGACCCATTAATTCGAAGAATTTGTGATTAAGGCAAAATAATGTTAATTTTTATATATTTTGTTCAATATTTATATTTTCAAAGATATGCACAATTACATTAAATTATAATATTTTGTAATACAAAATGAGTGTATTTTATAAAATAGTACATAACATAAAGTGACTGGAAATAATTAATATTCGTATTAAAAAAAATACGAGAAATATGCTTAAAATATTTTTATTATTTAGATTATATTTATATAATTAGATATTTTTTACAAACTAATTTCTGAATCAGTGGTATATTTTGGTGTCTTTCGGAAGTCGTTCCGAAGACCACTGTCAAGGCTTTCTGCATATTCGTGTGTTGATGAATATGAAACAAAAATTATTTAATTAATGTTTATTTATTTCTTCTAAAGGAATTTGTGGTAAAGTTTTCAGGTGCTGTTTTAATTTAGAAATTAATTCTTCTTGATAATCATTATCATCATGACTTCGAATTAAAATTAGCTTAGGTAAGCCAGCTTTGGAATTTCCCTTAAATTGAAGGACAGAAGCTTCTTTGTCATCTAAATTTGCATTTGTTAGTTCCACAAATTCTTCATCGGCGTAATCTTCGTACTCAGTCGGAGGTTTTATCTTTTTCAATTTCGCAGTCTCTTTATTATTCGACCGTCGAGAACTCATAGCTGAAACTAGACGATCTAAAAGAGCATCATTTTGAATTTCTTCAGTTGTTAAACTTTTTCTAAGACTTGGGGCCTTTATGCTTTTCACGATGTGGGTGTTGTCTTCATTTGTATCTTTTTCGTTTTCATCAGATTCTGAAATTATATATTTTGTAGTGCGCTTAAATGAAACTGGGCGATGTAAAACTTCATCATTTTGAATTTCTTTAGTTGTTAAACTTTTTCTAAGACTTGGAACTTTTATACTTTTCACGATGTGGACGGCGCCTTGGTTTTTATCTTGTTTTTCACCAGATTCTGAAATTCTAAATTTTGTATGACCCTTAACTGTAACTGGATGATGCAAAACATCATCATTTTGAATTTCTTCAATTGTTGAGCTTCTTCTAAAAGTTGGGCCTCTTATATGTTTCACAATGTGAACGGCGCCTTCATTTTTATCTTTTAGATTTTCTCCAGATTCTGAAATTCTATATTTTGTAGGACCCTTAACTGAAACTAGACGATGCAAAATATCATCATTTTGAATTTCTTCAGTTGTTAAACTTTTTCTAAGACTTGGGGCCTTTATACTTTTTACTATGTGGACGGTGTCTTCATTTTTATCTTCTTGGCTTTCACTAGATTGTGAAATTGTATATTTTGTAGTGCGCTTAACTGAAACTGGGCGATGTAAAATATCATCATTTTGAATTTCTTCAATTGTAGAACTTCTTCTAAGACTTGGGACCTTTATTTGGTATTCACCAGATTCTGAAATTCTGTTTTTTGTAGAGTCCTTAAGTAAAATACCATCATTTAAAATTTCTTCATTTGTATAACTTCTTCTAAGAGTTGGGCCTTTTATACTTTTTACGATGTGGACGGTTTCTTCAGTTTTATCTTGGTTTTCACCAGATTCTGAAATTCTATATTTTGTAGTACCCTTAATTGAAACTGGACGATGTAAAATATCATAATTTTGAATTTCTTCACTTGTTGAACTTCTTCTGAGACTAGGAACCTTCACACTTTTCACAATGTGAGAGATTTCTTCATTTTGATTTTCACCAGATTCCGAAATTCTATATTTTATAGGACGTGGATTTTTGACTGAAGTATATATTTGACCAGGTGTGATTTCTTCAGTTTCTGAATTTCTTCTAAGAGCTGGTAATTTGATTTTGGAAGTATCGACATTTTTGTCATTTTGGCTTTCATCAGAATCTGAGATTCTATTTTTTGTAGGACCCACATCTGGAACTGAAGGGTTTACAATTTGTTCATTTTGGATTTCTTCAGTTGATGAAATACTGGGTGGTGATTTTATACTGCCTGCGATTTTTGTATTACTTAGGTTTTCTTTCTTAGCATGTACTATAAATTTATCCAGCAAGCATGCATCATGTATAAGAGAACTGGTTTCTGAAGACGATACATTTTGGATTTCACCAGATCCTGGAACTTTGTGAATATCTTTACTATCTGAATCGTTTTGGCTTTCATCATCTTCTGGAGTTATATGTTCTGGAATTTCTATATTATATGCTTTCCTGAACTTGTCGAAAAGTGGACTAGACGCTGATGTTGTTTGAATTGGAGAATTCGTAGATAACGGTTCTTCGTTTTGTTTTATGTCTTGTTCGGGAATTTCCGTATCTATTGGTATTCTAGACCTATCGAAAAATGAATCAAGTGCTGACGGTATTTTAAATGGTGAACCCAAAAAATATTTACTAGATGGTAATGTTTGATGGTTTTGGTATTCATTATTTTCTGGAATTTCAGTATCTGCTGAAGAACTCAAAACGTTTGCATCTGTGGTAATTAAAGTTTGATCGGTTTGACTTTCGTCACTTTCTGGAATATTGATATTATTTGCTTTCCTGTAAACATCTACATTTGGTTTGTATTGATTTTCATCAGATGCTGAAGTTGGAACTGTAGTATCTAAAGGTGAATTAGTTTGAGTTCCATCATTTTCTAAACTTTTTTCCGTGGAACTGTCTAAATTTAGTTCATTTTGATTTTCACCAGATTCTGGACTAGAAGTTGGAGAATCCACAACATTCGCAGTAGTAGTGGTAACTATATTACCATCATTTCCTGAAAATCTCATAGTTGGTACTTCGCCACTAAATGCTTTCCTTGATTTGCCTGAATATTGTTCACCAGAAATTGTCACTGGAACTGAAATATCTACATTTTCATCGTTTTGGTACTCATCAGGTGCTGAGCTTGTGGTAGTGAAACTATCCAAATCTTCATATTTGGGTTCACCAGGTAATTTTGTAGTTGGGAGGTCCAAATCGTTCGTATTAGTGGTAGTATACAAATTTGGAAGTTCACTACTTCCAAGCCTTAAATTTGCGTCTATATCTGGATAATTTGTTGCCGATTTACGAGAAGGTGGGTACCCCATACCATCCGCAGTACCATAAGTTTCCGGAGTTTCATCCTTTTCAAAAGTTCTTGACGTAGTTGTAGTGGTAACATCTGACGATGTGCTAAGTGAGTATTCCACTTCATCAGAAGTAGGCGTAGTAGTTTCGTCTGAATTAGATACACTAGGAGTTTCAGTTTCATTTGATGTTTCGTCATCATTTTTTATTGTAGTTGTATCTTCATTGTTTGGTTCATTTTCTTCAGAGACACTGGTATCACCTTTTGTTTCTGGCGTAATTGTAACTTCTGGCAAGCTTTTTCTAAATGTTTCCAAATGCAGTGGATTTTCTGTAGTTGTAGTAGTATCTGGTATTATATTTTCAGTTGTTGGTGCATTCATTTTTCTTTCTGGTTCCAAACTTGGTTCTTCTTCTTCATCTGAAGGTTTTATCTCTTCAGGAGTTGTAGTAACCTGTGGTTCTAAACTTTCATCGGTGTCATAACTTGTGTTAATATTTTCTGTTGTAGTAGAAGTATAGATATAATTATATGAACTTGTTTCTTCAGGGCTTTTATTTTCTATATCTAAGTTTTTCCTTGAAGGATATTGGTCAACATTAACATTATCTTCTAATGAGTTAGGTTCTTCGGTATATAAATCATAATTCCATGAAGGCATTATATTTTCAAGCATTGGAGTACTCATATCTCTTTCTGGTAAAGTCTGGGGAAATTCATAACCTGGTGGTCTTTCTATATCTAATGTGCTTTTTCTTGATGGAACTTTATAATCTTTATTCTTATTAATATTAATATTAACTCCATCATCATCGTCATCATTATCATGATCATCTGTTCCCACATCTATTGATGGATTCGGAGTTTCTTTCAAAATTTCATCGACTTCGCGTGAAACATCTGATTCTTGTTCAGTTGTGTATGGATTAATTTGATAGCTTGGAAGATTATTATTTTTAGGTATGTATTTAATCAAATTATGTTCCAAGTTTGGAGTGTCAAACGTAACAGGTGGTTGAATTTCAGTTTTACAATTTTTATTTGCATTTGCACAGAGTTTACACATATTTTCCCAGGGATTGAAGTTTGGTAAACCTGGTATACCATGTCCACATTGTGGGACACACATTGAAGGCATACTAACAGGCATTACATAAAATCCGGTAACAAATGGAGGAGTGAAAAACGGAAAATTAGGATTAAAAGCGATGCCTGCATTTGAATCCGTTGGGATATTGGATCTAAAACTTTGAACTACAGGCGAAGTAAGTTTTTTCGATGACTTTGAAGAAGTTGATTTTGGTTCAGGAGTATTAACATTTTCTTGGCTATCAGTTGATCTTTTTGATCTACCTGGTGTTAAGAACTTACTGAAAGTACCTCCTACTGTTTGTACGATATTGTCAATAAGTTGATCATTATTATTCTTGTTGTTGGAGTTTTGATTGACATTTTGATTCTGTACGCCAGGTAGGTTTTGTAAAATTGGTGCAGCTAGTTTACTAAAAGTGCCTCCTACAGTTTGTACGATGTTGCCAAGAAAATTGTCATCAAATGCTGACCTGAAAGACGCCTCCTGATTTTTTGGGATAGTATTTTGTTGTATATCTTGAAGGTTTCTTCGAAAATTTTGATACGGTATTTCAGGGTATCTGTAGCCGAAATTCGTAGGAATTTGGGAATATTGGTATGCTGTATAGGGATTTCGATAAGGATATGTGTTTGCATATTGTTGTGGATATATACCATTCATTGGATATGCTTGTTGAACTGCTGAATTAGAATTTAAGTTAATATTTTCATTAACTGATGCGTCGTCACTATCAAACAATGTTCTGAAAGATGGGTCTGGTTTTTGGTCAGCGTTTTGAAGAGTTGGGCTTACTGGATTAATATTTTGTCGTAACTCGTCAAAGTTCTTTCTCAAGTTTTGAAATAGCGTTTCTGGATAATTGTTATTGGAGCCATATTGTGGGTATGTCACAGATGGATACTGATTAACTGAATTTGAATTTAAGTTGGCGTTGTTATTACTTGTTACATCTACTGCGTTGTTTGGATTATCATCAAACGATGTTCTGAAAGATGTTTCAGGTGGTGCTTGCTTAGAATTTTGTACAGGTGTAAGTAATCTCCGAAAATTATTTCCTAGATCTTGCATAAAACGCCCTATAAAATTATTATTATTGTTTACATTTACATTGGAATCTTCAAACCCTCCTCTAAAAGATGTTTGAGGATTTATTTGGTTCCTATTCTGTATTAGCTCTTCATAACTCTTTCTTAAGTTTTCAAACGGTACTTCCGGGTATTCGTTATTGGATCCATATTTTTCTCGAATATCTGCTGGAATTGGAATTTCTGGGAGTGGTGGGATTGTTGGATAATGTAGTGGTGGGAATGTTGGACTGGTTTCTAACTGTCTTATTTCAATATTTGGTTTATACGTGGTTGGTGAAAATATATTCCTCAAAGTACCTCCAACAGTTTGTACCATATTACCAAGAGGATCATTGGTATTTTTTATTGAATCTTTTTCTGAAAGTGGAGGTTGTGCGAGTGATTGTGTTGGACCTGGTTTGTGTGGAGCTGTTGGTTTTTTCTCCTTTTTTCTTACATCTTTGTTTGGATTGATCGCTTTTCTAGTATCTTTTACATTGCTGTTTGAATTCTTGTTGAAATTTATTTGAGTCGAGTCTGGTCTTCCTGACGAAAATAATTTACCTAATGAATCCCCTACTGATTGTACCATACTGCTAAGAGGATTATTGTCTTTCTTTGTTGTATCTGGTAGTTTGTTGTTATTATTGCCAGGAGATGATGTCTGTGTTTTTTGTTTATTATCTCCCGCATGATCAATGTTTGTATCTTTTACTTTGTTTTTTGAATTGTCATTGGAACTTTCAGTTGATGTTTTGAGTGTTTTTTCATTATTTTGTGAAGACGGTGATGAAAATAGTTTATTTAATGTGCCTCCTACCGCTTTTGCCATACTGCCAAGAAGATTAGTGTCATCTTCATCGTCATCTTCATTGGAATCGCCAAATGCTGTTCTGAATGATGATTTTGGAATTGGTTGTTTATTGTTTGGTAGAAACCTTTCATAGTTCTTTCGGGAGAAAGGCAATTTGGGCTCATAGTTATTGGGATTGAACTGATTTTGAATTCGTGTTGATCTTAAGAAGGGGTTTTTTAAAAATCTGTACTGATTTTTTAAATTAGAATTTGAATTAATGTTTATATTTTCATTGTCTGATGTATCTTCTTCTGTTTCCCCTACGTCAAAGTTAGAACGTAAACTTGGTTCTATTGGAGTTTTACATTCATTGTTATTTTGTGGTTTCTCCTTTTCATTTAAATTATCTATTTCAGTAGGGAACTCCCCGTTCGGTAGCAATACTTTTCTTCCGCCCAAACTTTGAGGTTCACTTTGTGGACGATCTAAAATCGGGTTTTTAAATTTACTTTCTTTTTCTTCTTCTATACTTAAATTTGGTATATCTTCTGGTTCATTCTTATTTTTTTGTGCGTCGCTCTTTGCAGAATAATTTTGTTTGTGTCCTTTTCTGTCAGTAAGCATGGCAATTATTTTTCGTAATTCCGATTCATTAAACTCTATCTTTTTCCCCTTTGCTGCAGTTGGTTTGAAAATATCATACAAACGATCTACTAGTTTAATAGTTTCTTCGCTCATAAATGGAGTAAGGGTCTTAAGAGTTAGCTGAAAAAAAAAATATTATGAATGAAATATAAAATAAAATATTACAGGGGGCGGTAGAGCAACCTCCCTAGTTTTATTATGACATTGTGAGGCGAGTAGAGTACGTAAACGAGTGGGGGTGGTGTCTATGGAGGAAGGTAGATAGAAAGTTTCTATTAAAAAAAATTCAATCGTAAATAAATTTAATGTGGGCGAACAACGAGCAATGAGCTTCTGTCGTGGAAGGATATACATATGGAATTAAAGTAAGGAATATTAAAAAAGGAACTCGGCCGGTTTTTTTAAACACTGAAACACTTCGATTTTTGTTTTTAAAAATACACATTAATATGTGCGATTCATTTTCCGACTTTCATTTGTTTTTAAGTTATGACGTCATTGCAAAATAATTAAATAGCAATATAGATTTTTAGTACTGGAATCCGATAGTGCTTTTTACCTCCCGCTACCCTTGGTAAGAGAGGTATAGGGATAGTGCTAAAAATCGCATATCGAGATTTTGGTAAATGATCACGTTTTAAGATCCCTAGAATCCAATTTTAACATTTTCACGATGTATGTATGTGTGTTTGGATCCTCCACTCTAACTCAATTACTATCATTCAGAAAATTTTGAAACCTTGTATTTCGAACTTTTTCTATAATGGAAAAAGCCCATTGGATTTTGGTGAAAATCGGATAACCGGAAATGGCACTTTACTAGAAACTGAAAATAGTTTTTCTTCGAAAAATACCTTTAAATGTTATTTTTTCGAAATTAATGCAATTATAAAAATTAAAGATTATTAAATTTTCTATAGATTTGCATTAATACTTTTTCTATATATTTTATGAATAAATTTAAAAAATTATTTATAATTTAAATCCCAGAGCCTATGCTTTAAACAAACAAAACGCAGTTATTAGAATGTATGTAACTGACAGATAAATGTCACTATCAAAGAACTAATCATTTAAATATAATATTAGTAACGTTTTAAAAAGATAAAAGTAAATAGAACAATAGAAAAGGAATTCGATTCAGCATAAGTAAATATGTAGGTATGTATTTAGATTAATAAAAATTAACGATTCATAAAAATGTTTAAGCTAATCATCATTTTTGGATTAATGAATTCTATTCTATCCCGGTATTTAAAATTTAATCTTCATTTTATTATAGCTCCGGTGGCTCAATGGTTAGAGCAATGCCTCATGTCATGAGTGCCCTCGGGGCTCTGGGTTCGAATCCCACCAAGGCATGGATGTGTGTGAATATGAACCCACTCTGTAATTGGGATGTAAACCTGTTGAGGGGTTTAAAAAAGGTAGTAACTTGGATTAGATTAGACTATATTTTAAATTTTAAGAAATAAACAGTCAAAATTAGAGTAAAATTCGCTAATCCAAAAATAAGGATTGACTTAATCTTTTTTGTGACTCGGTCTGTAATGGCGGGAGGTATTGTGACCCTAAAACATATGGCATAGATGGCGTTATTCATTTGCCAATTTAAGTTAGAGAATACTAATAAATTATTAAGTAATTATTTATATTAGAAAAATGATAATAATAATAAAACAATATTTTTATTTTGAGACCTGAAATTTGAGACAAATAAAAGTCGGAAGGTAAATCGCACATATTAATGTGTATTATTTATAAACTAAAATCGACGTGTTTCAGTGTCTTTTTTAAAGAAAACAGATTGAGTTTGCTGTTTTTTTTCAAATCTTGCACATTTTAACCCCACATTGAAAACGGTTCTGTAGACGCGTTTTGTACTCGGTTCCAAATACCCCCTCGGTAAAAAAAAATTAGGGCAACTGGGTCTGTTGTCAGAAAAGGACGTTGACAACCATGGGCTGCTCAAAAACATCGACAAAGAGAAATTAGACAGTTATTATCAATTCTGAGGGTGTGTGAGCCTGCTTCAGAAAATTTTTGCTCCAGATCTTGAAGAATTTGACCTGGAAAAGTCAGCAGGATGGAGCGACGTTTATTTCCCTGAAAGGCGATATTCCATGGCCCGCGTACTCGCCAGATTTAACACCATGTGACTTTTCTGTGGAGTAATCTCAAAGCCGAAGATTTTCAAAATCACATGAGATAAATTTCCAATGTTGTAAGTTCAAAATGTGACTATAATTTTTTTATATCGAGTTTTTATTTTTTAATTCACCTTCAAATCTAGAGAAGTTGCTTTGCCCTGACGAATTAGACAAATTAATTTTCCTATTTCGCATCCACAAAGTGAATTTTGTATAACTGTTTTTGTTAAACAAAACAAATAACAGTTTTGTATAAATATTTTTGGGGATCTTTTAAATTGTGAAGTTGGTAACTTAGTGTCAAATAAATAATCTTTTATTTTAGTTGTCATTACCTGTCATTAGTCATGGAAAATTACTAAAATTAGATTATTTATAGTAAAATATTTACATCAAACAGAAAAGGAACTCTTTTAAATTAAATTTCTAGGTATTTATTTCTAGGTTCATAATATAATAAATATAAATTTTAACTCTAACCTAACTTGTAAGTAAATGTTGTCAAAATGTCAAAATAAATTTAATTTCAAATGATTATAGCTACGTTCTATCGGTGTCAGAAATATTCCTACTAGAATAAGAATATTTTTAAATCAATAGAACGCTTAGTAGCAAATAAGTGTCAAGTGCTGTTAAGTAAAAAAATAAATACAATAGAACAGTGGCAGTGGTTATGTGTTATTGTTAGTTCATAACTAAAGATAACTTTGTATGTTTATTTTAGATTTTCAAAATGTTGTTATGCAAATATTACAGAGATTATAATTATATAAAAATATACTAAATAATAAAAACGTAAAGGAGATATTTTTGTTGAGCAGTCTACTCTAAACATTCACAAATATGACAGAAATGTACACGCGACAGTCGGCTAGTAAAATTTTGAATTTATCTTCACTCTATATATCTTCCTACCAACGCTTCCAACTCTGAAGTTGGAATGATTCGTAGGAATATTTCAATTTTTTTGACGCAAAAGAACGACCATTGATGTTCTACTAGAAGAAGTAGGAAGATTTCTGACACCAATAAAACGTACCTTATATAAACTGTCAATGTTACCAACTTTGAATTTTTAATATTTCTTTCAAAGATAATAATTTTGAAATAAAATTAAATTAATGCGAAATAGGATAAATAGTATGAAAAACACGTATTACAATGTCCATTTGTTATATTCGTAATTTGCGTAACCCGCCTACGGCTCGATTACGCAATCTGTACCCGTATTACAATAAGGATCATTGTAATACTTGTCTTTCAATATACTATTTCTAATCCTTATCATTTCCACTTCACTTGTGTTATATTTTATTATATCCATTTATAATAAAATATTTGTACATTCATTGTTATTTGTATTTCGAAACATACGAACAAATGATTAAGCATAAATCACCAATGTTTTTGTTTAGTACAATTAAATAACAATGAAATGATATTTATATGTTTTTAGCAATTCATTTGATTTTAATGTTCAAATTTTGACCAATCATGTAGGTACAATTTACATTTAAAAATACTCTTACGCCTACACTGTGATTGAAGAAATATACAGGGTGTTAAGAAACAAGTGTAACATATTTATACGACATACAGAAGAAGTCAAAATAAGTCGAAAAGTTTCATACAATATGTGTTTCGGAAAACAGGTAAGATAGTGATCAAACAATATTTTGTCTATGCCAGTAAATTGACCATAAAAATGCAATAAAATTGAATACGAAACATTTTTCTCAATTTCTAATAGTTAGAAGTTATTTGAAAATTAAATATTGGTCAAGGTCGCCAAACTGTGTGATTTTTTTTTTTTTTGAAAAACAAAAACGCAACTAAGATGGCCTCTCAAAGCTAAACAAAAAGTCTCATTTAATAAAAATTGTAAATCTTATAGTTTTCGATATAGCGGAGGTAAATCCCATAAAAACTCGGAAACTAACTAAATTTGTTACACTTGCTTCTTAACACACTGTATATTTTTATATATTTGGAATCTATGTAAAATGACGAAATAATCGATATGATTGAAGTGCATTTTTATTGATCAAATAATTTACAAAAATGTTGGAGAAAATTATGAATAATTAATCTGATTCGCCATATCAGGTAGGTGGCTGTGATAACAAATTGATAATTTTTTGCAATACAATATACCTACAATCTTACAAAAATAACTTACTATTGAACAATTAATTTAAATATTACTCAATATTATCGCAACTGTTTTCACAGCTTGCTTGATATCATAGTTTAGCGGGTTAATTATTCATAATTTTCTCTTAGATTTTGTGGTTTCAAACTATAAGATAAAGTTATATTTTTTTAAATAGGATGGTATATATTTATTAGGCTCATTCGACAGAGTATGTATTTTGTTCTGAGTTCAACTATGTATGTAATCATTTTATATCCTTACATTCCAAAATTTTTGAGAATAATGTAACTGAAATTTAAATAAATTTTTATTTTTATAATTATTTATAATGTTGCATTTTAAAATAAATTCTCTGTATATATATATATATATATATATATATATATATATATATATATATATATATATATATAATTCGACATACGTCAAATAACCTTTCTCTTTCTAATACAAAATGCTGCTTAGTTACTGCTATAAAAGTATAAAGTGCTATGTATTCTTTCTTCGAACAATTGACCCTGAATAGTCATCTTTCGTGAGTAATAGTATACAAATAAATATTTTTAAATTCTTTGACAATTCAAAATAATTGAAAACAAATGATATGCCAGGTAAACGTCAAAATATATCCTCAAACAAAGAAGGCACAAATGTCATGGTAAATTAATATAGTTCGCTTCGCGAAAGATGACTTTTCAAGGTCATTTGTTCGAAGAAAGAATACACAGCACTTTACATAGCAGTAAGCAACATTTCATGTAAAAAAGACAAAGATTATTTGACGTAATTATGTAATTATACACTAGACTACCCTCTGTAGGTACTAATGTTTACTCAGTGACGTTGGCATTTATACTTATATTATTATTCCATGTTTTTGTGTTTTGCAAAAACATAGATGCATTCTTTGAGAATGGCATTACTTAAAAAGAAATATTTTCAAATAAATTACACTTATTTTTTCAGTTAAAATGTATCCACAAATATTTCATGTTGCACGGCTATGCATATGAAATGTAGTGAAGTTATCTGCAAGTAATACTATATCAGACGGCTTATAAATGACCTTGAATTGTTATCTTTTCTGAACCACATTTTACTACATAAAATAACAATAAAGCTGGATTTATAATGGAGTAACGCGGGGCGCAACGCAGTTGGAGTAAAGTAGAAAGTAAAGCAAACATAATAGCTAATTTATATTAAACGCAGAAATTCTTACCGATAACCAATCAGAATATATACTATAATTTCGGAATATTTCGTTCAACTTTGACATCTACTGTTGACAAGCTGTCAATCGTATAACATTTTATAGGTTTTTATTGAGTTTTGATAATAATTTTATTTTGATTTGTTTTTTATCATGGATAGTGATGCACAAATAACTAGTTGAATTATTTTCCAATTCATTTTATAACTACATTATACACAAAATATTCTGACAGCGACGAATGAGTCGGTATCGGATATCGGTAAAATGGATCATCACAGCTTCGATCCCGCGTGAATTTCAAAATTCTGACTTCTGATTGGCCAACGGTAGAACAGTTCAGGGGTGGGATCCCAAGACTACGCTATGATAGCGTAGCGACAAATAACACTTCGTTTCTCTAACAACCGTGGAAGTTAATAGGAAAAGGAAGGTGAAAAGTAAGGGGTATTTTTCGCTACGCTATCATAGTATTCATAATAGTCCATAACAAGGATAACGCTTCGTTATATTCAAAAATCCTGTAATATAGCAAATTTTTTATTCATAAACATTCGTTATCCATAACAACCGTAAAATTCATCGTAATATTTAACGACTCGAATTTCAGCTGTGATATCAAGTGTACATTTTAATTTATTATAATTGTTATAAGATACGTTAAATTATAATGGCTGGTAGCACGAGCGTGGTTCTAACACCGGTTTTAACTAAAACCATACTAACAACTTCGCAAGTACTTCAGGTTTATTAACAAAATCAATGTTGCCAATGTACCGAATAAGCCGAAAATGTACTGACAGCCATATTTAATAAATTTGACGGCATTTTTTAAAAGTGTTTAATACGATTCTTGTCTTGCCTTCTTTTTAGTATAAACAATTTAAAATAATGGAGTCAAATTTATTGAATATTGTTGTCAATCCATTTTCGAGTTAACCAGTATATTGGCAACACTGATTTTGGTAATAACCCTGAAGTACGTGACATGTCGTTGGCATGGTTTTAGTTAAAACGAGTGTTAGAACCACGCTCGTGCTACCAGCCATGATTTAAGGATATTACTAAATTACTGGAAAATGTAATCTTTCTTATCGATATCATCATCATCATCATCATCTGCTTCTTCAATATTATTACCAAACATCACCATAACTTTACTTTTTTCAGCATTGATTTTTTTGTGATTTTTTTCTAGGCATCACTTTACAGTCTCATAATTTCTGAATCAATTTTCACATGTCTATTAACATTTTCTTCTATTAAATGTGGTAGAATATTACAACCACAAAATGTACAAAATATTGTCAAACCCGGTGCACTTAAACAAATGTCAGTGTCAAATTTGAAATTTTTACAAATAATTTTTCGTATTTATATTATCTGATGTTAGTATTTAATATCAAATATCACTAGGAATTATTGAAATCTGTTGTTACTAGGGATTTGTTAACTACTGGATAGCAAGCGTATACCGATACATGTATTTCTTGTGTACCTGGCCAGAATAAGAGAGAACATGTGAGAAGTGTGAGTGAGAAGGAAATAGATAATTCCACTTTAAATAAAATAAATAAATATATCATCACGGCTTATTACCCATTACTGGGTGTGCCAATCTGCTGTACACAGATGCGGTATTGATGAAATATTTGCACCGTGCGGGCGCTTACCAGGCGTCACCTCACGGGCACTCACTGCTGGCGTGGAGAGTGCACCACAGGGGTCAATTTTGTGCCATTTAAAATTGGAAATATTTGGCGTCGGTCGGGATCGAACCCGGTTCCTCAGATTCGCGACCTGACACTCAGGCACTTTGGACTAGTGAATTTGATATTTACATCACTGTCAAATTTACATCTGTCAAATTTACCTCAAAAATGTCATTTAAATATATTTAATCGTGAAATGTGAAATAAATACGCGTAGGATGCTAAATTAGAACACATAAGAATATAAATTTGACAATTAAATAATTAAATTTCAATGACGATAACAAGAATAACCTAAAAACTGTCAAACCTGCGAGACAAACGAATGACAAGTAACAGAAATAAAGACAACAAATCGGAATTATGTACTCGTATTACTCTTTCGGTCGATCTGGCCGGGTACATGCCAAGATTCACTTGCTCCATCCAGTAGTTAACAAATCCCTGGAATACTCTATTATATTTAACGAATGTTAAATTATTACGGTTCGTTTTGTTACGAAGCGTTATATTGACTTTTATGAATACGGGCATTAGGATCCCACCCCAGTAAGGTAACGCAGAAAGATGAAAGTTGGCCAACTCTTGCGTTACAGTTTTTACGTTTATGCTTACGTTATTTTAATATAAATGATATCTAGCTTTAACATATACTGATCTTTTTACGTTACCTATAGTATTTGACTTACTTCTTACGTTACTTTTTTATAAATCCAGGTTAATTTTCAAAAACTAATAATTATGTTTATTCTTTAATGAGAATGCAAATATTTGGCATCATTATAAAGCTAATTTAAAATACTTTTCAAAAAATATAAACCATTATATTTAAAAAAAATCAACGATGACTTCGCTTCTGGCGAACCCAGAAGTAGAATTTAGGATCTTTCTTTTTAAGTTTTGTTGTTAATTTTGAAACATCTTGTATAATGTGCAGTTGTGGAATGAATAGGCGTTTAATAATAATGAAGTGAAATAAACTATATATAATATATGGTACAAACCATCTGCCTGAAATTCCATAGATATAAATTATCTGGACGAGTAAGAAATCGTTTAGCAAATGATTTAACTCTTTCATGTTGGGCTTCTGTAGAGTCAAATAAAAAATGTATAAAGAATTTCAAGTCTGTTGTTACAATACCAGAAAATACGTCATCATGCTCTCTGAAAAAATAATAATATTAGTTATGTGATAAAAAAAAATATTATTTTATTTAGATAATAGGGAGTTTTTGCATAGCGTTTCCCCTAAAAACGTATACTCTAATATCTTGGTTGCTAGGCAATATCATATTTGTTACTTGTCGTACGTAAAATTTGAAGACGTGATACGTCCGTCAGGGGTAAAAAACGGGCCAGTTGACGTACGTTTACTACAACCTAGTAGGCACAGAATTTATTTTATAACGTCAGAACTTTTTTGTTTTGCAGTCAGAACTTTCATTTTTTTTCTTTCAGAGCTGTCAGTGAACATGTAGAACATCTTTTAAAGCTATTTAGCAAACATTAAATAGTTCTTCCATTAGTATTTGATTTCTCTACCAAAATACAACGAAAATGACAGATATAAAATAGCTATTTATGTGTTTGATTTTTGGTTGTACTTTGTTCGTTCGACAATTTTCACGTCGAGTGCGAAAAACAATTTTGCAACGAATCACATACCACTTACAAGGTTTTTTTTGCAATTCTGTTTAGTTTGAAGAAAAAAATTATTAATTATTATTACATTACACATTAGTGTAAAAAAGACAGGCTATCGCTGATTGGTTGATTTTAAGATACTAATGCTTTATTATCCGATTGCTATATTATTATCATAACAACCCTGCTTTCAGGGTTGTTCTATAACAAATAACGCCCAAGGGCATTATGAATTGCTGCTATTATAATGAATGCCAAGAAATTGTTATTGATACAGGGATAAAGCGTGTTAAACAAGCAGAAGCATTCACGGCCTACCTACTTCGTAAATTTTGTTAAAACTTTCTGATCCGTAATCCGTAGAATATTATTAGTATTAATTAAAGTCGGACATTAAACGTAGAGGCACCACGGAAGTTAAATGGACAATAATGCCTTGATACCTTAAGTAATAATAAAGTAAACAGGTGAACACAATGGTTTCAAAAAGTTGACATGAAACGAAACTACAAAAAAAATATGCAACTTGTGAGTAAATTAGGTTCTTTATTACCCGAAAAATTTACATTTTACTCACTTGTTTCATAAAATAACTATTTTTATATTCAGTGGCGTAGTGCACAAATGTTATAAGTGCAAAAATATATACTCCCGAGAAAACGCAGTTTAAAAGTTTATACTACTATATCTAATCAACAAAAAACAGAAATTTAGATAACGCTGGTAGCTTTAAATTAGAATAAGTAGTTACCAAATTTGTGTACATTGGTTTATTACCTAAAATATTAATCAAAAAATCCTTGTGATAGCGCAAAAAATAACCACACTTTATTAATGATGGATATTTCTAACTAATTATTACCAAAACACCAGTTACCAATAATAACTTAATTTATAATGCACAATAGACAAGATTGAAAGCATTTTATTAAAACTCTTCATCATAAGTTTTAGTAATAAGAATAAATAAATTTTTCACTAAATATGTCTATGAAGCGAGTAATTTCGATATATTTGACGATTCCCATGCATTTTTGCATCGCAATAGACCCCGTTTCAAATTTTGCGCGTACATTAGCACCGCCTACTTTCCTAGTCTATTGTGTGAAAATTTTTACAAGTACTAATTCAAATCCTGGACTAGGATATCTCATATACGCACGCGACCCCTGCAAAAACACTACGCAACCCCCCCCCCCCCCCCCCCCCAGGGATAGCTACCTGTATTCTAGATATTGAGTTAAAAATTGTTTTAGTTTTGTCAAAATTTTCATTAACTGTCTAAAAACACTAAAAAATTGAGATTTCATAAAAAAGTTACTAAGAAATATTCTTTCTCTTGACGAGTTCCTGGTTTAATTTACTGGCTTATTCTGTAAGAATGTCGTTATACCATAAGGTATCGTTATGATGAAAAAGTTGTTAAATAACGATAATTTTCAAAAAGCGTATTCTGTAAAACCATTGTCGTTATATTGAAATCGTATTGTCGTTATTTTATGTAGTTCGTGAACGATAAGGATTCACTTGTCGTTATTTAGTCCGTTAATGTCATATGTTAGCAAATGGAAGGGTTAATTAATTTATTATTTATATTTGTGCAGAAAGAAATGGAAAATAGGTAACAAAACATTTATTCTTGCATCAAATATATAATTAACAACCATAATTACATTTTGGAAGAAATGTTTGTGGTCGTGAAAGTCTTTTATGGGATAATATTAATCCATTTGATAATCGTTTTTTACAAATATTCTTTACTCAATAAAGAACTAATAATAAAAATAATAATGTCTTATGGGGTCTCGTGGCCGCGTTCCTGAATGTAATAAAAAAAAATATATATCATCACGGCATGTTACCCATTGCTGGGTGTGCCAATCTGCTTTGTATGCAGATATCGGTAATGATGATGACATATTTGTACCGTGCGGGCGTTTTCCAGGCGTCACCTCACGGGCACTCATTGCTGGCGTGGAGAGTGCACCACAGGGGTCAATTTTGTGCCATTTAAAATTTGAAATATTTGGCGACGGTCGGGATCGAACCCGGTTCCCCAGATTCGCGACTAGACACTCAGGCACGCGAATCTGGGGAACCCGATCCCGACTGACGCCAAATATTTCCAATTTTAAATGGCACAAAATTGACCCCTGTGGTGCACTCTCCATGCCAGCAATGAGTATAGCAGATTGGCACACCCAGCAATGGGTAATATGCCGTGAATATATATATATATATATATATATATATATATATATATATATATATATATATATATATATATATGTTAATATTTTTTTGCAAAATGGCATTACAATGACAATTTCTCAATAACAGCTATTAACTTTTCTAAAAAATTTGGCTAAAGTCGTTGTGACAAACGGTATGAGGACGTTTATAACGATATTACTTAGTGAATACGATTTTTACAAAATGTTCAGGATCACATCGTTACACTTATAAATAACGATAGTTGTTATATAACGATATTTTTACAGAATAAGCCTGTAAATGTATGTATTTCTGTTACACACTGTATTCCTGCAAATTTCGATTTATTAATCCAGCTAATTTTGAAACGAGATGTTGCTAGTTTTTTTTCTGCTAGCCGGTTAATCGGATTCTTGGGTGTGAGGAATAGCCAGTGCCGTAACTAGGGCGTAGCAAAGGTGGCGCACGCCACGGGCGCAAAATTCTTAGGGGCGCAAAAATTTTAATCATTTATATGGGTTTAGATCAAATATTTCTAAAATCTATTTTCTAAATTTAACAAATAATGATCTACAGATAGACCAGTTGGCAAGGTGGTTTTGTGGAAATAATTGGTGACAAGCTGGCGTGAATTTTATTGTTTTAACGACCCCGAATTTTCCCATCATCGTGAGTCAAAAGTGCAAAAAATGAGTTTTGGGCCATTTTCATGAAAACTGTGGCCCGTATCAAAATTTTACATAAATAAAAATTAAAGCTCGTAATTTCTTCTACATAAAAGGGTTCTAACATTTTTTGCCTAGGATGAACTCTCAAAGAGTTATGTTAAAAAATAGTTAAACGCAATAACAATTTATGATATTTAATACTTAAACCCATTCAGCATTGTAGAAAGTGTGTCATAGTTTGAACTCTCTGATTGGCTGAAATTGGAGACAAGAGACACGTTTACCCAATGTAATTTCGGCTACTTAAAACTAGCGCTGATGTCAGCGCCATCTACTGAATGGCTTAAATGGAACAGAGTATAATATTTTTTACTATTTATAACAGTTTATTACTGATGATTTTTGAATATTTCTTTTCAGCTCTTTCCTACAAATTCATCCACAACTCTGATCCAGTTAAAGATACGATTACGCGGTGTGAAAATTTGAATTCAGCATCCTTCATGTCATGTATTATACCTTTTTCCATTTTAGCCATTCAGTATTGTAGAGAATAGGGAATAGTTTTGACCTCTCCAATTGGCTGAAATTGGAGACAAGAAACAAGTTTACCCAATGTAATTTCGGCTACTTAAAACTGGGGCTGTAATCTTATATGAAACCCCTTTAAAATTTCGACACATATTAAATACGTAATATTGTTTATCTTTAATTGTGTCAACATTTTAGATGAAAATAGGAAGCAGATTTGCAGATGTTTTAAATTTTAGAAAACGTTCATGTAAGTCGCGAAACGCTCATTAGAAGTTTATTTTTATATGTAGGGGCGCAAATGAAATTTTTGCCACAGGCGCTCAAAACACTAGTTACGGCTCTGTGAATAGCCGTTTTTTCGCGGTTATCCGACCACTATTTTGTACAGATTTTGACAGCACCACACTCACTACGCACTTTTAAGAAAGTTTAAGAGAACCCTTAGATTTTATCCAAACGATTTTAAAGTCTTCCTTTGTCTTGATGAGTAAGAGGTACAAAAAACTTACGCTTCTAGCTGAGGATTTTCGTATGTATAAAAATCAACGAGTTTGTAATACAACAGCTCACGTTCCTCATCAGTGAAAAAGGGTTTGCTCGCATAACAATTGCTGAGAACACACAGAAACACACATAAGAGTAATCGCGAGCAACGCATTGTTTCAAATATCAAGTACTGTAAAAAATTTGGCTTATATTGACGCCTAACACAAAACGCGGTCCATACAAATAGCACTAAAGATATGTTTTATTATTTTTGTCCAGTCATTTTTATTATTTGTTTATAATTGGTAGTTATTCAATTCTTTTTAACAATGTATACTTTTGTGTTCCTGAAGAAATGATTACATTATAATAAATTATAATATTGTTGACTAATTTCAATTTGCACAACTGATAAATATAAAGAATTTATAATTTTTATTGTTTTTGTGGAGCAATATTAAATTGTTATTTTATTGTATGCTTTAATTCAAAAATAAGCTATTTTTAATTACTTAAAGGTCAAATACTACCAATTATTATTTTATTAAATATATCAAATTTGAATTAAATCTTTTTTATCTACCCACGATGTTTGTACAGATTTATATATTAATAATTTGTATTGTAATCTAATATAATAAAAAATAACAAAGAAAGCATTGTTTTTTTACGATATGAAGCCATTATTTTAATGTTCAAGCCAGAAAATACAATATTTCAACATTTAATATAATTAATACTTGTAGGGGAATTTCGCCCATAATGACAAAGTCAACAAAACTATAAAACTATACATATAAGAAGTAAACAACGTTTACTTATTCATAATGTAGGACTGGGAAAATTGAAAAATATCGTAATAGAACAATTATTTGCAATATTAACAGAAATTCTTTTAGAGAACCACCCATATTGCCTGGGCCCATAACCTATTACAGAAAATAAACTAATCTTGATAATTTATTCGACATATTAAATAATTTGAATTACAAATCAATAATTATTTATTTATTATTGTTTGGTCTCGTGGCCGCGTGCCTGAGTGTCAGGTCGCGAATCTGGGGAACCTGGTTCGATCCCGACCGACGCCAAATATTTCCAATTTTAAATGTCACAAAATTGGCCCCTGTGGTGCACTCTCTACGCCAGCAATGAGTGCCCGAGAGGTGACGCCTGGTAAGCGCCCGCACGGTGCAAATATTTCATCATTACCGTTATCTGTGTACAAACAGATTGGCACACCCAGCAATGGGTAATAAGCCGTGATGATATATTTATTTATTTATTTATTTAATTATTTAACTATATTTTCGATGATTAAATAGCGTTTTCTGTTTATACGGGGTGTTCATTTTAAGTGGTACACTATTGCTAACTCGAAAACTATAAGAGCTACAAGGTCGGTTAAATTAGCAAACAATTTATATTTTACTAGACTATTTTAATTAGCGTAAAATAATTTTTTTTCAACTAGTGGTTTTCAAACTGGGAGGACCAACTTAGTTATTTTAAATGGGATCATATATTTTTTATTTCCTTATTAGATAGAGAATTTATTCTGAATTCATACTCTCACATAACGATTTTTAAAAGAAATATGCGTATAATATTGTATAATAATATGATTAAAATATAACTTAATGAGAGTGCCATGGATGGAAAAAATGAATACATGTTAATTATTTTACATAGAGAGTTCCCTTGCAGAAAGTAGCGAATATTTTCTTCTGTCAATAAATAAAATAAATAAATAATTATATCATCACGGCATATTACCCATTGCTGGGTCTGCCAATCTGCTTTGTACGCAGATATCGGTAATGATGATGACATATTTGTACCGTGCGGGCGTTTACCAGGCGTCACCTCACGGGCATTCATTGCTGGCGTGGAGAGTGCACCACAGGAGTCAATTTTGTGCCATTTCAAATTTGAAATATTTGGCGTCAGTCAGGATCGAACCCGGTTCCCCAGATTCGCGACCAGACACTCAGGCACGCGGCCATGAGACCCCATAAATTAATGGGGTCAAATTTATTCATAAATGTCAAAATGTTAATCGAGATGTCTTTCATGGCATTCTAATTCTATGTAACTAGTGCGCACTGATTTAAATAAATGGAAAACGAGTTGTACACTCATTGCAAAAACGTTCGCACTAAATATTTTAACTAAATCGCTGTTTTAAGAAATGTCACATATCGTTATTTAATAAATAATATCAAATTTACCAAAATATGATTTTAAAGAAGGTCATAGTGTGTATTCAAACAAATATTTTTTAAAAAATCGTTCTTTAAAAGTAAGGGTGAAATTAAATATTAAAATTTGAATTCGACGTTTTTTAAAACAGCGTTTTAGTTAAAACAAGGCTTGTGGTACCAGCCTATAAGTGTACATGATTAGAAAAAAGAAACTAAAATAATGACAATAAACAATGACAGCTCAATTAAAATTTGTTTAGCCTATTTTATTATATATAAGGTTAGGAATCGAAATTACCGCCAACCCATCATCTACTCGCTCGACACCTGACGGCCATTTTCGTAAAGAAACAGCTGACAGATTTACAACCGATGCATGCTCAGTTGTGTGAAAAGTGAAAACGCGTTAATTAAAAGTGCATCTGTGTTAAAATCAGTGATATTGCGAAAAGACAAAGTGAAGGACTAGTCTGTTGTGTTCTCGGATGCCTTAGCACGTAATATCACAAACAAGAACTGAAATTTTACAGTTTTTCGAATCGTGATTGGGAAACTAAGTGTAAACTACTTGGGATTGCACGTGTTCCGAGAGAATCGTAAGTATTTTAAAATGATAATAATTTTCTAATTAAGTTTAACGTTTTATTAGTGTATTTTATTTTAAGTTAAAAAAAATACAAAAAAATTGTTATTAACCCGTGGTAGGCTCACACTTATTTTAGCGTCCTTGTCTAACAAACATAAACAACACTCTAGTGTCTCTCTCGTTGATGTAATCATATAACTTTATTTATTCAGGCCCGTAGCCAGGTCCAAATTTTAGAGTGGGCAACTCAAATTTGAGAGTGGACAACCCAAATTTTAGAAAAGGCATTTTTTAAAGTAAAATAATTATAGATATTATACGAGGGGTGAATCACTACTACAATCACTGTACAAATCGCTTACAATCATAGATACATTCATTACAATCGCTGCCTATAATCACTACATCCATTTAAAATCATTACAATCACGTTACAGTCAGTTACAATCCTTACAATCATGTACAATCACTCTACAATCAGTTACAGTCATCATTACAATCATGTACAGTCTATACAAACACATATTATGCGCAATGAAAATGCGTAAAGCCATAAGCCGTAGTGGATAGTTTTTGCCCATAGTGAGGTGAATATATTCACTATTTTCGTTAGTATTTTTAACTCAGTTTTAACTGTATAATGGTAAAAAATTATTTTTTCTGATCGGTCACTGTTAATATAAAGTCAAACATGTATACAGGGTCTCCTGGATAAATTAAACAAAAATTTTGCCCATTTAGGAGGACATTTTAATGTTAGATATTTTGTGATTTGAGCAAAAATGCATAGATCACTGTCATTAGATATATGCAATTTGTAAATTTTACAATTTTTTATTTTTATTAATACTTTTCAAATCTGTAATATTTGATTTTGATATGCACATCTTTAGGGGAGTAAAACAATGTTTATTACATGGAACAATTGAAAAACACTATTAAAAATGATAATGTATGTATATTCATTGATAATTTCTTTATTCAGTTCTCCAAATTTATAAAATCTTGTACTTCAATTAATTTTAATATTTTTACATAGACGTCATAAGGACGCGAGCAGACACGTGACTTGAGCATCCTTGACGTGCTAGTCGATTTGTGTACGCTTGTCATTTTGACAAGAACAATGCCACTTTGACAAGTCCACTGGTTTGACTTTAATTTTGAATTATTGAGAAGTTATTATTTTTAATATCATGTGTTTTACTGCCTGAAAATTCTACATTAATAACATTTTAGCAGTTCAAAATCAAAATAATTCAAAATATTGGTCTTGCCAAAGTGACACTGTTGTCAAAATGACATGCGCACACAAATCAGCTGATTCCAAGCACGTCAAGGCCCCCGAGTTACGTGTCTGCTCGCGGCCTTTAGGCAATGACATATTTATAACGAAATTTAAGAAATGTTCAGCGCTATGTATCTTAAAAATAATGTTCATAAATTTAATAATTGTTATGTTTTTGCTGTTTGCAACAAATGAACGTAAAAATGATAAAAATTTTTTTTGCCTATATCTAGTAACCTATGGAATCAAATGACGAAACACCATGGCCTCATAATAGGTCAACATTTTTTTTTTTTTTTGAGGGAGATATGGTTTAATTTAGATTATCAAGAAATATAAAGAATTTGAGCGTATTCTGTAGTCAAATATTATATTAAAAATTGTAAAATTAAGCATTACTGATTAATAAAATAAATAATATTCCAACATTCCAATCTTTGCAAATATTGTACATTCTTGCATACAATCATTACAATCGTCTTACAATCCCATGATTGTACAATCTTTTGTACAAAATTGAAGGAGTGATCTCGATATTATACTTTTATTAGAACAATCTACGAGGTGTTATGAAAGTAACATGTCGTACCACTTAATAAACAAGTTTGCAATGTACTGTAATCTGCAATGATTTTTTTTCTTTGCTTGTTGCAAATTGTAAAAGCACTTCAAGGTGGACTAATAAGAATTATTTATTTGAATAAAGCATTATTTAAAAATCTCAATACTATGAATGAAAACAACAACACTTGTCATTTTTGAAGGTTTGCATGAAGTCATAGGCGACACTTTTTATTAATGGCAACAGTTGCGGCGCGTAAAGACATTTCCCCGTATAGTACAGCGTACAGAGCGGGCAATGTTCTAGAGCCCGAGTTGTCCAGACCTGACTTTTGTGCGTTAGGTTATTGTTGTTATTTTTAGAGAAATATAGAAGGTAAGTAAGCTGATTGTCGTCTTATAAAACGCCTAGACGACTAGCCAGAATGCTTTGTAATCGCCCGGCGAATGGCCTTTATGTTGGTGGTCATATCTCAGAGCTACCACAATAACAGTATAGACTCTGTTTTGCGTTGGGGTTTGAGAATGGACTACTTGCATACAAGGAATTTAAAAGGTATTATATTGTAACGTTTTTCTTTATTTGAGTGAAATGTAAAAATCAAAGAATTATTATTAATTAAAATAGATGTTTATTAAAACGATAAATAAATATTAAAAAATAATAACAATGACGATTGGTATGGTTAAACATATATTAAATACTAATTTAGACTAAGAATACAATTAATTACTTAAACACTAAGACCGAGGGATGAATCACAATATAACAAAACCATAACAACAATTCAATGGCTACTTTGTAATTTAAAATACATCATTTGACTTGTCACTGTCAAACGATGAATGAAAACAAAAATCTGTCTCACTACAAAATAATTCTCACATATATTTGTAAAATCTATGGGATATTTTAATATAAATTATATTCAATATCCTGAAATTTTTTTTTTCTACTTTCTTTTTCTTTATATTCGTCATTTTTTCACAAATTCCTTTTATATTCCTTTTTACGTATATTCTTTTGCGTTGTTGACTTTTTTTTATTTTCATAATAATGTACAAATATTTCTGACAGTGGCATACAAATATTTTTGACAGTGACATTTATGTGTCAATTACAAACATTTAAATTTCCTGCCTTGAAGTAGTTTGATCTGAGATTTTCTACGTCAAATTATTATATATGCATTTCTTTATCTCTAAATCTATGGAAGATATAATAATGAATGTATATTTATCGAATAAAGAATATAATGTTCTTTAATATAAGTATTTACATAAATTTTCGATAAATAACATTTAGATGATTTTTTTCTTGTAACTACTACTTCCGGTTGTCCAATTGTTAACAAAACTAAATCAACTCTTCCCATTATTGTTAGATTTTAGGAATCCGTAGTTAAAAATGTCTTAAGTCGCAGTAATTTGAGAAATCGTGGATCCAACACACACACACACACACACACACACACACACACACACACACACACACACACACACACATACACACACACACGCACACGCACACGCACGCACACGCACACGCGCACGCGCAAGCGCACACGCACACACACACACACACACACACACACATCATCGTAAAAATGTTATAATCGGATTCTAGGGACCTTAAAACGTGCTTATTCACTAAAATCTGGATATGCGATTTTTAGCTAGAATTCAATATCTTTCTTAGCGAGAGGTAAAAATGGTTAAAGAAGTTTTTAAAAAATATATTGGATAAAACGTTGTATTACACTCGTGTGGAATGTATATGAGTCACTAAAGTAAACTTTTCCTTTCGTGACTAATATGATACATTGTACACTCATACAATAAATTACTATTAATATAGTTTTTCATTAAAAATTGTTATGGGGTTCAAGTAAGTATCTCCTCCGGTTGTCCAATATTACCCAAAATCTAAAATTTCAAAACCATGTATTTCTACCTTATTCTAATATGAAAAGAGGAAAGAAATCATGAGATTGTAGTGCAAATGGATCTATTAAATTAAAAAAGAGAGATATTAATAAAAGTGTATTAGGTTTGCACTGTGACCAATCAAAGGGCAGAGTTTATATCCCTATCTAAACCAACGCTATTTTCTTACGTAAAATGAAGTACGATTAAAATTAAATGGCGAGAGGTATTGTGCTGTCTGGCCACATCATATTTTTATTATATTTGAGAGGGAGAAATATTATTTTGGGATAAAACCAATCCCGAATCTGATTTATTTTTCTTTGAACACTCATTGTTTTAAATAAAAAGAACGAAATATCGAAATAACAAAAAAAATAATCAATGACCAACAACTAGTAGTACAATACATGCACAACCAACATCAAAGTAACATTATTTGATTATTTAACTAAAAGGGGCAAAGACAGACGCAGACGCTAACGCTACACTTAAGCGTTCGGATTGGATAAAGCGATAGAAAAAGAAGATTCCCCTAAAATATCAAGAAACAAAAAACATCTATAGTCCATTTTTTTAAGAATGCATTAACTAGAAATCTGATTTACACTATGACAAATGGTCAATCTAGTTACAAAATTTGGCGCTAAATTCAAATATAGTTACTTGAAATATTAACAGTCATGTAATTACATTTGAATATAAAATTGGTACTTTAGTAACGGTAATTATTAAAATATTACAGCAAAATGAAGAAAAATGTCAAATCTACTTTTGAAATTAGTAATTTTAAATAAGAATTTGATTAAGTTATAATTATTTTAAAAGGCCTCATGAAAGCACATATTTAAATTTATTGTATAAAACTGCATTTGAAAAAGTAATAATTGTACAAAGATGGTAATAATAATAAAAGAATTATCTTATACAATTAAAATGGATTTATTTGAAATATCAAGAAATTAACAAAAGTTTGCAAATCAGTTAATTTAAATAAACACAATAAATTGTTTGTCAACAGTTTTTAACAATTTGTTACATGAAAATCATCCTTGTGGCACAATCTCCATAATAATCTTCCGATAATTTTGAATACAAATCTTCGCGGGTTCTTTTCTTCTTTGGTGATAAAACTTGTCCTGTTTTATCCAATTTCGCAACAATTTTGTACATAGATCTTTCAGAGATTCCAACAGCTGCTGCAGTGAGTGCCAAAACTTTAGTTTTTGTTGCACCCTTACTTTTATGGGCCAAATAACTGTTGTCGACCATTACCTAATGTTCACTTTTTAAAAGTTTTTCCTTCGGAATTTTCTTTATACCTTTGGAAGTACTGGGCACCTCGTTTCAGCCATGGTAGTATAAAAATTACACGACAGTGCACACTTTCTTCAATTAGATAAAACAACAAAACCAGAAAGAACGAATACCTACTATTGTTTGTATTGAAAAATATAGATTAAATACACTAAATGGCAACTATAAAAATAAAATGCAAACACATTAATGGAGAAAAACGCAAATAATCAAAATGATACAAACAGATCAGTTGACTTTGACAATTGAGAATGATATACACGGCAGCCATTGATAACTGACAGCTCAACATGCAGTGGCGTACAAACAATAATATTAGCCGTATTATAATTTAACTTTCTATTATATTATATTTTATTATATTATATTATATTATATTATATTATATTATATTATATTATATTATATTATATTATATTATATTATATTATATTATATTATATTATATTATATTATATTATATTATATTATATTATATTATATTATATTATATTATATTATATTATATTATATTATATTATATTATATTATATTATATTATATTATATTATATTATATTATATTATATTATATTATATTATATTATATTATATTATATTATATTATATTATATTATATTATATTATATTATATTATATTATATTATATTATATTATATTATATTATATTATATTATATTATATTATATTATATTATATTATATTATATTATATTATATTATATTATATTATATTATATTATATTATATTATATTATATTATATTATATTATATTATATTATATTATATTATATTATATTATATTATATTATATTATATTATATTATATTATATTATATTATATTATATTATATTATATTATATTATATTATATTATATTATATTATATTATATTATATTATATTATATTATATTATATTATATTATATTATATTATATTATATTATATTATATTATATTATATTATATTATATTATATTATATTATATTATATTATATTATATTATATTATATTATATTATATTATATTATATTATATTATATTATATTATATTATATTATATTATATTATATTATATTATATTATATTATATTATATTATATTATATTATATTATATTATATTATATTATATTATATTATATTATATTATATTATATTATATTATATTATATTATATTATATTATATTATATTATATTATATTATATTATATTATATTATATTATATTATATTATATTATATTATATTATATTATATTATATTATATTATATTATATTATATTATATTATATTATATTATATTATATTATATTATATTATATTATATTATATTATATTATATTATATTATATTATATTATATTATATTATATTATATTATATTATATTATATTATATTATATTATATTATATTATATTATATTATATTATATTATATTATATTATATTATATTATATTATATTACATTATAATATATTATATTACATTATATTATATATTTAGAAATTATTCGTAGTATTATATTTATTTAATTAAATATCGATAAATTCTACTCCAATGACTACAAATGTATGTGCAAAGAGAGAGATGAGTAGAGAAAAGATTGAGATGGAGAAATAAATATCGTCGGTGTAAACTTCTCCTCGATTTAAGCCAATCAGAGAACAAGGTCAAATAAGCCCTATCTTCCCTGTACTGCATTCTTAAAAAAAATGAACTATAGAATTCTTGAAACAAAACAAGAATTACGTCGCCAAGAAATGAGCAAGACAAGACATTTTTATTTTCTTGTCTAGAAAATCAAGCCAAGACAAGAATTGATCATCAAGACAAGAAATCTTGATCCGAAAACATTACTTCCCTTCCTACGTTATGACGGGAGGTAAAAATCATGATACTCTCCAACTGTGGTTTTATATATTTTTAATTGAATCTTGTCTGAAATAAAGCTGAAATTCGCTTTATTTATTGCCTTCCCAGTAAGTAATAACTCGTGATAAGGAATGGCGTCACTTGCAATCGTTATAGGAAAGTGGAGGCGATGAAAGCAGTGCTGCCACTACAATAAATATCAATTTCCCTCGATACGTTTTACGAGAGACAAGCAAACACTTTTCCTAATTGCTCGTGCACGCTCCGGTAGACCGAGGACATTAACTACAGACCGCTAACAAATTGTATGCGCGATACAGAGCCATTAGACTTCGCATTCGGTCGCCGAATTCATTTAAAACTAGCAGAATATCCACGCCTTCTGCGATAAACATGGTTGGGTTACTCGTGCCAAAGGTTCAAAATCAGTGACCTCTTAACCAGAACGGAAATCATTGTTCAAAATACAATTTTTACATATTTTTGAATGTACAGCACGTCCCGGAAATTTTGGGACATACGATTAATGGATTAGAGAAGTTACAATACAGGTGTTTATAAAAAGTTAGTAGTTATACTGCAATTAAAAAAAATCTGATGTGGCCAGCACATGATCTCCCGCCAGTTCCATGTTTAATAGCATGAGCTATAAGTAAAGTATCACTTCCGGTTTATATTATTTTTCCTATGATTATCTATTTAAAAATTACAGTAAAAATAGTAATAATTCAGCCGGCCCGATTTTAACGTTCGGCTCACCGAGCATTTGTCAAATTGTGGCATCAATTTCAGTACCAATCAGTACCGATCCTAACCTATCAGCCGCCTTTGTTCTTATATAAAAATACCGCCCCCCCCCCATTTTATTTTTTCAGGTAAGCCATTCATATTACAGAGAATAGGGAATAGTTTTGACCTTTCTGATTGGCTGAAATTGGAGAAAAGAGACAAGTTCACTTAAAACTGGCGCTGATGCGATCACCATTTGCTGAATGGCTTAAATGGAATAGAGCATAGTTCTAAACAATAGCACACAATGAATCAGAAATAAAATCATCAATTTCTGTACCAATCAGTACCGATCCTAACCTATCAGCCGCCTTTGTTCTTATATAAAAATACCGCCCCCCCCCCCATTTTATTTTTTCAGGTAAGCCATTCATATTACAGAGAATAGGGAATAGTTTTGACCTTTCTGATTGGCTGAAATTGGAGAAAAGAGACAAGTTCACTTAAAACTGGCGCTGATGCGAGCACCATTTGCTGAATGGCTTAAATGGAATAGAGCATAGTTCTAAACAATAGCACACAATGAATCAGAAATAAAATCATTTATCTACTACTGTGTTAAAAAACAAGTTTAGTAAATTAGGCTTAGAATTTAATTATCTACTAGTTTTATTTGAAACATTTTTGTCTAAAAGTAATTGGGAGTTTTTACGCAAAGGAAAACTGATTTCCAATGTTAAACGCCTATATGGCCCGCTTTTTGATTATCACCCTGTATCTGTGTATATCTGTATCAAGAGTGGGGTAGTTTAATGAAAATATGTTCCTCTGATTATATTCCTTAGGGTTTTTTCTAAAGATTTTTCAATAAAAGAAAAGCTTGATTAAAACAAATAAAATTTAATTACAATAATGAAGAAGTTTAATTAATAATTACATAATAGTATGTTAAAGAACGTGTTTTATAAGACATGTTTTTTTCGCACGCGTCAAAATTTAGAAAACGAGCGTCAGCGAGTTTTCTAATTGACAAGTGCGAAAGAAAGTCTTATAAAATGAGTTCTTTATACTATTTTATATATTTTGCGCCTTCTACAATTAACATTTACTTACTCAATTTGTGATTATATTTGTAACCATTTGTACATTTTCATGGAAATAATCTTCTCTAAATAAAAAATAATAATAATAATTTCGACATTATATTATTAAAATGAATTGTCAATTAACTAAAAATAAATTAGGTAAAAACGGGTTAAAGAAACGTCTTCTAGTACCAACCGTCTAAAACAAAAAATTGCGTATCGTAATGACTTCAATATGAACGCAAAATATAAAAAAAGTTGATTATATTACTGTCGCCGTGTAATGTGAAAATTAATATTTTGTTTGCTGTTAAATATTTTCTTGGAGCGACCCAAAAAAATTTCTCATAGGGGCGCAAGATTTCTAGTTACGCCACTGATTGACATCATAAGTATACTCAGTCTTTTAATAAAATAAACTATATACCCATTGCTGGGTGTGCCAATCTGCTTTGTACGCAGATATAGGTAATGACGATGACATATTTATACCGTTCGCGCGTTTCCAGGCGTCACCTCACGGGCACTTATTGCTGGCGTGGAGAGTGCACCACAGGGGTCAATTTCGTGCCATTTAAAATTCGAAATATTTGGCGTCGGTCGGGAAGTTTATTTCATAAATTGTTTATATTTTTAAAATTCTTAAATATTTTTTTTTCTAAAAAAGTTAGGATGGCTTTGCCGCCCTCATGCTTGGCCGCCTTTGTTTTGGGAATAAAATGAACACCCGCTAGGATCGGGCCTGGTACCAATAACTACATTTAAACATTGTTGAAATAATTTCTAATTATTATCTATTCTCGGTGAGACAATCTGTTATTATTGACAGATTAACTAATATTAATAAGCAGTAGAAGAATTATAAAATAAAATAAGTTAAATATTGGACCAACCTCGCCTACTATCAGTCCACTTTGGCCAATAGAGGCATCGAAGATCTCAGCATCTCAGAAAATCAGCTACCACTGCTAATAGGAAAGTTTACTGGAACACATTTCAGTTATTTCACTATTCACTCCACTGAAAACTATCGCACATTAAAAATTCGTATTACAATAGTTAGTTTGCCACTGAAATAAACAAATATACACTATTTTAACTCCCCCAACAAAAATTTTTCACGAGAATTGCACTTAGTACGAGTAGAATACATTTTCATTTGTATGCTACATACACACTGACAATATAGGAATAATAAACAACAAACACCGGTTTTATTAGCTAGAACTTGCTTGTTAGCGAAATGTGCTTTCACTAGTCGGCACGAAATTTAAATAAAAATAATAATGAATTATTTATTCACTTAAGTAACTAATGTAGAATGACAAATAAATTATTCTTATTAAAAAAAATAATGACAACCATAGTGGCACTAAAATATAAACTATAAGAACCAAACTTAATTTGCGAATTTTAAAATAGGAGTATATGTCTGATTTGTGATAAATATACAGGGCCGGATACGAGGTCCAACACTGGCCTGGGTAAATAGTGCCCTTTTTGGAATTCCAGCCGGCCCGAAAGTTCGGCCCACCGCGCATTTATCCGGTGGCCGTATCCGGGCCTGTGAACTGATATGAAAATTCCACTCATAATCTGTTATTCAATTAAGGGCCACTTTTACAATCATTAGATAAACCTTGTATAACGCTATACTAGGTATAAAATAGGAAATTGTATTTTATAAACCTTGGATAAACCTCAGATAGAATAAACACCAGTATTTCTTATCCCATGGAAATCGGTCGTATAAACCTCAGAGTACCTCGAATAACTCTATCCCTGGTTCTTATGGTTACCACGTAAACACAGACGATGTGTTGTTATTCATACGTTTGACACATGTCAGTAAAGTATTTCTTCATCACTGTCAGAATAAAAAATAACATTTATATCATCTAACATCGTGAGCAATGCAAATTAAAAGGCAGAAATAATAACAATATTGAAGTAAAATAGTCTAACAAGAAGAAAATTTTATTGTGTCAATACCAACCCATAGTGATTTAACGTAATTCCTGGTATGACTATCTGATAGATAAAAATGCATTGTAAAAGAAAACCTTGTTTACCGAAGGTATAGTTGCTAGGATAATAGTTATTTACATTATACGTGCGGAAGGTGTTATTTTACAACGCGAGGTTTTATATTGAAGCACGACGCGCAGCGGAGTGCTGCAATAAAACCGAGCGTTGTACAAATACCTAACGCACATATTATGTATTAAATTTTTTGGCCGAGATATCTACTAAAATATGTATTTTCTATAAATATTGCTTGTTAACCTTAAACCATTGTTGTCATCAAGCGAGCTGCTATCAAAACAATTTATTGTAGGCTCAGCATCAAGGCGCTTTGAAAACCAACGGAACGTCAAAATAATCAAAAAATTGTATTTCTTGTTATATTTGTAATCATATCTATCAAAGAGAAAAATGTCAGACAGTGACGAATCTATAACATCTACTCCGCCAGACCAGAGTTACGTGAACAAGCAAAAAATGTTTCATCGGAATTACTCCCTGAAAAATCAAATGCCCGTTACAAGAGATATTATCAAGTTTTCATACGGTGGTGTGACGAAAAAAAGTCAACAATTGAGAGGTTGGGTTGGGACAAGACCAAGAATTTGCACTTTGATTATTTTATTTATTAGGGATGTCTATTGTCTATGCTGCTATGCTGGAAGGAAATTAAGGTTAGGTAGATTAGTTCCTACATACGTAGTTCCTACAGACTACATGAATGATTCTAATGTTACCTACCCTTTTCGACATTCTTCATTAAAATTAATTTCAAACATTTGAAATAAAATAAATAATTCTCATCAATCATTCCACTTATTTTATCATTTGACAATTTTGACATATTGACATTGCCGACTGAGACTTATGCCAAAAGATGGCGCTGGCGGATTAAATTAAAAGAAATTCAGTTTTATTTATTTATTTATTTATTTATTTATTTACTATTATTGTACGAAAATTGCGGTAGCTAGCGTTTTTGTAGGCACTCTTTATTATTACAAAGTAGATTTCTTTATTAGTGGCCTATTAAAACTTAAAAATATGGGTGTGTATTACTTTATTCGGTGCGGTAAAGTCATGGCATGTGTAAAATCGCAACTACCATGGACGCCAACGATGTGTGATTGTTATGTTTACACTTTAGGAGGCCAAAAATATATTTACCATGCAGTTTGCTTTCGTGTTTGTTGCTAAGCAAAAAAATTCGTGCAAAATAAAAATTTATCGATAAAATCAGGAGGTCTTGTTTAACCTTTATGTGGAAGCGGCACTTAAAAAGTGGGAAACACTGGGGGGGCATGGACATACCAATTAGAGAAGACATACTGTTTTCCCTAATTTTTTTCAGATGACCAAATAGTAATTTATAATTTACAAAACAAAGTTTCACCGACACGTTTACTTTTGCATATTTCAGGTTACCTTTAAATTACAATTTGACGTTTAACTTTGTGTGAAAATCAAAATGGCCACGTTGATGAACATTTTACGTCACTGAGCAAGGGACGAGGCGGAGAAAGCAGTCGCGTCTAATATTTTTCATTACTCTCTCGATTAAAGTTAAAAATGAAAATTCGTGCTTGACCTCATTTTAAATCGTTGAGTTAATTTGCGCGATGATGTTCTGCTTTTGTCTTAAGCACTTTGAATGACTGCTGATTCGATTTGGGGGCAAAAGTTCGGATCGCACACTTTTTGATAAATTAATACGTACTACACTTTCTTTAAATTCCCGTATAGTTCGGTAAATATTCGTCTGTCCAATATTTTGATCCCCAAAAATGTTAACAATTTAACATTTCGGCTGTCTGTCCAACTAACCTATAGAGTTGCGTAATTCAAGAACATATGTTCCCATTTAAAAAAATATTGTTATATTAAGTTTTAAAAAAATCCATATAAAAATAATCTAAACATTTTTTCTTTTCTCTCATAATAAGCGAGGTATAGGGTATTTTCAAAATAAGTGAACAGCTTGTAGTTCAAAAACAAAAAACAATAGAAAATTCCAGTGGTGCCTATTAAAATTTTATCAAAAAGTTGGCACATAAAGACCTACATCAGTTTTCTGCAACGTGCATAATAAGAAAATTTCTCATATAAGGACCTAGAATTTGTTCCACCTGTACACCATTATCTCAAAATACAAACCATAACGTTATTCTAAAATGCTCAAGTTAACTTATCTCAAACTATTCATGCAAACCCGCAATTACACCCTAATTGTAAACTTAAGCTGCCTATGTAAACTTCCCACTGAAAATAGTCACGCGAACTGCCCATATGTAGTATAAAAATATCGAACACATTACATCATAGTGTTGCCATTATTATTATTCATGGGACTTTTCTTGAATTTTTGTCAGAACCGTAACTAGGGTTTTGAGCGCCTGTGGCAAAAATTTTATTTGCGCCCCTACATATCAAGAACATAAAAACAAAATAAACTAATGATGAGCGGTTCGCGAGATACTAACAACTTAAACTTACATTTACATTTTCTAAAATTTAAAACTTCTGCAAATCGGCTTAGTTCTCATATTTTCATCTAAAATTTTGACACGATTAAAGATAAACAATTTTACGTAGGTATTTAATACGTGTCGAAATTTCAGATAAAGTGAGATTTAAACCGATTTGCAGATGTAGAAATTTTTAGAGGAATTTCATATAAGTTTAAGTTTTCAGTAACTTGCGAACTGCTCAACGGAAAAATTTGTCTATACTCTGTTCCATTTTAACCATTCAGTAGATGGCGCTCGCATCAGCGCTAGTTTTAATTAGCCGAAATTACATTGAGTAAACTTGTTTCTTGTCTCCAATTTCAGCCAATCAGAGAGGTCAAAACTATTCCCTATTCTCTACAATACTGAATCGATAAAATGGAACAAGGTATAGGTAATACATGACATGAAGGAGAATTTCATGCTGAATTCTAATTTTCAAACCGCGTTATCGTGTTTTTAACCGGGTCAGAGTTGTGGATGAATTTGTAGGAAAGAGCTGAAAAAATCATTCAAAAATCATCAGTAATAAACTGTTATACATAGTAAAACCAAAATTTTGTTCCATTTAAATCATTCAGTAGATGGCGCCAGTTTTAAGTAGCCGAAATTACATTGGGTAAGCGTGTATCTTGTCTCCAATTTTAGCCAATCAGAGAGTTCAAAACTGTAATACAGAATGGCTTAAATGGAACAAGATAAATACTAAGTATTAAATACCTAATATTGTTAATTTTTTGAGTAACTTAAATTTCTATCATAAGTTGTTATTCTGGTTAACTATTTTTTAACATAACTCTTTGAGAGATCATCATTGGCAAAAAATGTAAGAACCCTTTTATGTGCAGGAAATTACGACCTTTAATTTTGTATTCTTGTAAAATTTTGACCCAAGATGGCGTAAAAATCCGGGGTCGCTAGAGGGTGCAAAATTAGTATGTCTTTTTGGAGGTCCCAATAAAGAGAATAAAATTCACGCCAGCTTGTCACCAATTATTTTCACAATAAACACCTTGCCGACTGGCCTATCTGTAGATAATTATTTGTTCTGTCATACTCCACCTTATATCAAACTAGAAAATTAAATCCCTATAATAAAACCATGGTAACAACTAACAATATGACGTCATCAATTTCCTCCCACCCCTGGCGATTTGAACCATATGTTTACTATTGATGACGTGGGGATCAAGTCGTGAAAACGGACTTTATGTTTACTATTGATGACGTGGGGATCAGGTCGTGGAAATATATTTTTCCTACAACCGTGCGTGAAAAGTACTTTTCACGCACTCATTACAGTGTGTAAAGTGTCACTTTTCAAGCACTAGTGCGTGAAAAGTACTTTTCACACACTAGTGCTTGAAAAGTAAATAAGCGTTGCTAGGCAACATTAAAATTCGGTTAATTTACCTGTCAAGTATATAATTAGGTAGTAAATAATAACGAAAATAATAAAATTTATTAAGAAATATGAATATACACTGTAAATGAAACAAATCTAATATTTTTTTTAACAGATTGAGTCCTAATCTAATTTTTGAGTACATTAACATTTTTTTGACATGTATTCTAACCTAACTTAATTTTAAATATTAATATTAAATGTACAATTTGTACATTATAAAAAATTAATCATCATCTGTCTGAGATTCTTCCAAGTGTTTAAGTTACATTTTGTGTAGTGTTATGAGAAAGAGTACTAACAGTATTTGAAGCTGCTGGATGCCTGTACACTCAGTATTATGAGAAACATCAATACCATTTCGGTTGTAGGAAAAATGTTGTATGTGCTACAATTTCCGCATTCGGCTGCGCCTCATACGTAAAACATCGCACTCGACCAAAAAAGTACTACTTTACACACTTGTTGCATAAATAACTATTACGTTTCTATGTGGCTAATTGTAATTGAAATTTTTTAAAAGTTGCTATCTTTATGGCCAAGACTGTATATCACACCTTGAACGACAGGCAGAGGAACGCGTCTGGTCTGGTCAAGTATATTTCAGTAGTATTTAAAACTATAAATATCAATTATGCTATAAATGCAGAAGACTTTTGTTACGAAGGCTGCGTTGTTCCTCCTCGGACCTATACGCTTCTGCTATCTCGCTGCTAAATTATCTCAAAAACACTGAATTCTTACACGAAAGAAAATAGACCTTTAAATTTTTCTGTTTTATTTTATTACATTCAGTTTTTTGACAAGTTTGTCAATCAAATCATCTATTCTCCTTTTTTCCACGAGACTGGATTACAAATTTTATTTATTTATTTTTTTATAAATCGGAACAACTTTCATGCTACAGCGAGAGTATCGTATCCTAAAAACAAGACAAAGAGCTTTCATACTTTTTCAATAGACTTAATTTTATATTCCAAATATTTCAGCGAATCCAAACTCAATTACTTATAATGTTTTACCGTTTTCAGCCATCGTGTCAAAATAGCGGCGAACCTTTATCTCGTATACTAAAGTATTTTCACGTTATTATAGTACATGATCCTGGGAATCAATCGTTAAATGAAGTGTAAGTGATTGCTGATTTTCCTAAAAATGTAAGTGGTTATTTCACATTATATGCTGAAAACTCCCTAGCGTATTAACCATTATCCATTTTCATTTCATGGATAATAAGTTAAAAAGTATGAGCATCAACCAAATTTCCTACGATAATCATATAATGTTACCCTAATCTAAAGTTAACCAATCCATTTATCTTCTCTAACCAATAAAATTCTGCGTTGATGCAATTAACTAATAGCTATAACCTCTACAATCAATCAGGATGGAAGGGTTGGCGAAAATACCAAGTTAAAAACTTCAATGACAAGCCTAAAGGGTTTTAGTCTAGTGGTATCGGATTCCTAGTTCATCCCTTGGAGTACCACAGTGCTGAAAAACTCCCCCTGTGTTAATTCCAACCCCTGGAAAAGTTATAAATGTGTATGGTTCTCTTGTTTCACCCTTTACTCCCAAGCGTAGAAGGGTGCTAATTGCGAGAAAATGGTGTATATCGTTTTATTCACTATAGGTACACTACTTTGATGGCCTTATAATGAAACTTGCGTGATTAAAACGCTCGGCTCATTGCCTCGTGATTTAACATCACACGAATTTTCCACATATTTCAATCTGACATTTAATTACTACACCTGTATTTAATATTTTTATATTTCTAATTCAAAAAATAGTATTTCAAAGACTTTTGTATTTAATAAAAATGTAATATTTTAATCATTTTCCATTGTATTTTTAAATAGTACTGAGTTATGTATTGATTACAATAGCTTTCATTTTTAACATTTGTAGTGAGATAATTTTTATAATTATTAAGTATTTATGACTCAATAAAAACTAAAGACGATTTCGGGCGACATACCCCTTCACTTCTTCGGATTACTTACGGTTAGTTACGGTATGATATGGTTGATGGTGGCGCCAAAAATCGTTGGTTCACTTGTTGACACCGTGCTTGGTGATTATGTATATTCTGCGACATTTAAAACTGTCAAAAATAGTGTCTGACAATTAAAATGCATTAACGGAGAAAGATAGTTTTTTCCATATTTGTTCAAAAAAGAGTCAACGAAAATAATGTCATCCTGTTTGACATAAGACCACGACTCCGACTGTTTTGACTTTTGACATTTCAAAAAAAGTCATGATAAAAAGAGATAGAAATAGTGAACAGAGAGCTGACCCGACTCGCAAACCCGTTCAGCTGTGAGCACTGATCCAAGCATACCGGGTATGTTGTTCCTAGCGCCCGAATGTGTGAACGTACCTGAACGCAACATACCGCAAGTGAACGGTTGTCGCACGAAATCGCCTTAAATAAAATTAACCTACTATTTTCTGTTTATATCCCCCGTCATACCGTAGATAAGGGAGGTAATGTAATCGTGTCAAAAATTCGATGGTGAGTTTTTAGTAAATAAGCACGAATTAGGGTCCCTACAACATGTTTTTACTATTTTTACGATTGTCTGCGTGGACGTGCGTGCGTGTGTGTGTGTGTGTGTGTGTGTGTGTGTGTGTGTGTGTGTGTGTGTGTGGGTGCGCGTGTGTGCGCGCGTGTGTGCGTGCGTGCGTGTGCGTGCGTGTGTGTGTGTGTGTGTGCGTGTGTGTGCGCGCGTATGTGTGTGTGTGACGCTTTTTTCGTCCACGATAACTCTTACAACAAACTTCCAGATATTTCTATTTTCCGTATTTAAGCTTTCTGCATTCATATAAAGAGTTGATTAGATTTTGGATAAAATTGGATAAAAAAAAACTATACTCAAATATAATCCAAAACTTTTCAAATTTAGTATTTAAAACTTCTATATCAAGAGGAACAATATATTAGATTTTGGTTAAAATTAATAAACCAGAAGTGACACTTTACTTGAAGCTCTGAACAGATTTTCGTGAAAAATATATTATAATATACTCCAAATCGTGTTAAATTTAGTATTTAAGACTTTTATATAAAAGGAAGTAACATATTATATTTTGGCTAAAATTGATAAACCAGAAGTGATACTTTATTTGGAGCTCTGAACAGATTCTCGTGAAAAATTATTTATTTTTTATATGAGAACGATATACTAGATGTTTTCTAAAATTGATAAACCGGAAGTATTACTTTACAGGAAGCTATAAACAGATTTCCTTAAAATAAATATATTGAAACATGGTTCAAATCTTCTCAAATTAGGTATTTAAAACCCGTGTATAATTTGAAACAATATTATATTTTGACTATACCTATATGATAAACCGGAGGTGGTACTTAATTTTAAGCTCTTAACAGACTTTTCTATCTATTGGAACAACAAATTAGATTTTGTTTACAAACGATCAACCGGAAGTGATACTTTTCTTAAAAGCTCATTGCTATTTCAAACATGGAAATGACGGAAGGTCATGTGATGGCCACATCAGATTTTTTTAAATGAAATCCTCGGTATTTTTAAAGAAGCGTTATAACATCAATGTTTATTGGGATTTTTTCTCGTTTTGGTATCTAGAATTTATTCTCCGAGGCCTCGTACTGTTACCTGAAACATCCTGTACCTGTATTGATAAGAAGTAATGAATTAGTTTTGTTTTTACATTTTCCAAATGTGGCACATCCAGGGTCGGATTGGCCAGTCGGGATAATCGGGAATTTCCCGTGAGGCCGCGGCTTTTTGAGGCCGCCGCTCGATGATTACTAACTAAAATTTGAGTACGTAGCATCATCTAATTAACTTCACCGGGTAACCGTGACAAAATTTCTTTCGAGTTGCGGATATAATGCGAGGTCGAATATATGAGGTTTTGATAATTTCCTACTTTGTAGATTTGTAATGTTTGGAATTATAGTTAAGGTAGTGTCCGTTGTTGGTGTGTTGGTTTACGGTAGGATAGACTGATGTTACTAGTCCATGGTTCGTTTTCTCTGATAAAAAATCCAAGAACGGAAGGACTCCATGAGATTTATTCTCCATTGTGAACCTAATATAAAGTATCATCGGCATATCTAAGCCAAAGTTTAGATCTTATATTCGCTGTATCTAGTGTTAATTCTTCAAAAAATTCCTTGTATAAATTGGCTATAACTGAGAAGAACCCATCAGCAAACCATCTTCTTGTACAAAATATCTATCGTTTTCTTGGAAATATAACAAGAAGATTTTGTGGTTGTAATTGTATTTAGCTCAAAAGTTCTACAAAATGTTTTGAATTCTTCACATATGATGTTCTTTTTCCTTGAAGTGGCTGAATGATTGGTAATAGAAATTGTGATAGTTTGTAAGTAGGAGAATTTATGGAACTTTTGACGGGTTTCTGAGATGTTTAAATCTTTCTTATAGATTTTTGGAAGCCCCCCCCCCCCGTACAGGTGTGAAGCTTGCTAAAATATGGAGTGAGATCTGTTATTGTTCTAAACGGAATATACCTAATTCTTTATATTTCTTAAGAGCACGGTACACTTTGTTTTCTATAGACGTAGTAGAATGTTTTCTAAGTTTCTTATAATTTCCTTGATTCAAAAGCTCTTCTATTTTCTGATCATATAAATTGGTATCCAATATTACTGTAACACTCTATCATCTGCGGGTAGAATCTTTCAATGCTTTATTTTCTTCGTTTTCAAGATTATGTTTGAACACTTTTTTTTTTGCTTCACAATTTTCCTCTCCATTTATTAATAATTTAATATTGTCTACAATTTTTAAACGAAACTAAATTTTATTTTCTGAACTACAGAATGCTCTATATTTTAAATACTATTTTTAGGAGCGTTTTTTATATTTCAACATCTTTTATTACTGTACAATTTATATGTAGGCAAAAAATTCGTATTATCCAACACCAAAACTAATTTATTACTTTGCGGCAATACAATTTTTAATAAACTGGAGAAGAGGCTGATCGTGCTAGAATTTGCCCGGGCCGCTGAATCTTCCCAATCCGGCCCTGGGCACATCTGCTTATACCATATTAAACCATAGGTTTACGTTTACAAATGAATAGGAATTCAAATTTATTTTATTTGTGTAGAACATAACATTACAAAATTTCTCCCTTACATACCCATACATATAAATACAATATTTATGACAAATATAGTGGATATTTCGGGCTTCGGATAAATATTTTATTAAGGGTATGCTCCATAGTATGAATGGGGTTTTACATATCGATGACGTTTTCCAAAATGCTTTGGGTTAATATGTCGCTCCTCGGATGAATTAGACAAATCTTTACCAAAAATTAACTGTTTTAACTTTTCTCCGGATGGGTCAAACTCTCTATCATAATGAATCTTTTTTCCTTGTTGACTGAGTGGCTTGAAAATATCATACAGATAATCAAGTAAATTATTATCTTCATCATCTAATTTGTACTGGTAATAGTTCTTGGCGGTTTCAGTAAATAGCTGAAAAAATAATGACTTGTAATGAAAGAAAATATTACTTGTGGGTTCTTTGTTCTTTTTTATTATGAATTATTAGAACAAAAGAATAAATATAAAAATGAAATCATTATGAAAAATAGCTAGTTTCATTCTTACGGAAAATTTCCTTTTAATTCTTTGAAACATTATTGGTAATAATAAGGTAATTATTTATACATCAGTTAATTTAGATATTTAAACAATATAAGGCAACTTTAAATTGAATTTACAACTAAAAATTTAATAGTAACAATATTAATATTCATATTATTTACCATCATTGAGTAAAATTGCCTTTTATTCTTAAGGTGCATTCACAAATTAGGTTTAAATTTATGGTTTATACTTTAGATTTAAAGACTTTGGCCTCATATTATGTAATGACTCCAATAACACTTCAGAATTTAGGGTCTCTAAATCCAAATCATAAAGCTAAACATTGCAAGGTTCAAACTTTATGTTTATGATTTAGTTTGACGTCACAAACTTCACCAATGAGAACGAGTCTGAAATGATATAGATATATACACCCATCTTTATTTAGTATCCACGTGGTGGATTCGGCTTTTTAAACAAATCGAGAAGAACATGGAGACTGTCATAACTTAATTGCTGAAATATAACCAATAATACCAAGGGAATGACAATTTCACGGCGCACAGGTATCTTGTTGAGTATTGCTCTACCGATATTTTAATTTTGTTTTTGAAATATTTACACAGATGTCTGTACATATCAAAACTAATTTTTAGGTAATTTAAACTTACATTTATGAATGACGTACTTAAACCTAAAGAAAAACCATAATTCTAATTTTCATTTGTGAATGCACCTTTATTCTTATGACGAATTTTTTTTTCAGTTTTTCTTTTCTTGTTGTTCGCTGTATATTAAAACAAAATATATTAGAAAATACATTTTGCTACGTAATACTAGAACAACAATCGACAATATACATACCTATACACAGGGGCCTATTCAGAACTCAATATTTGTGTAGTCGTTATGGTCTTTATGATTGTTATGTACTATAAAGATTGTTAAAATCGAATTTGGTATTCTCAGTACTGAAGGTGGTTACTGTTAACAATTGTTAAGCATTTTGACAGTGTTCATCATAACGACTAGTGATGCCGCGAGACGAGAAACGGCGAGAATCAATCCACTCTCGTCCCGTCGCGAAATTTCGAGACGAGATTACTCTGTATCTCGTCTCGTCATAATTTTTCTTGCCTTCTCTCGATCTCGACTCGAGAGTCTCGAATATCTCGAATTTATAATTAGCAAAGAAACGAATAGGTACCATTAATTAAAACTTATTTATTTTACTGTGTGATATTTAAATGGTTAGGTATAAAAATACTCAATATCATTATAACTTTGAAATGAATAAGTAAATATGAACGTAAATGAAGAGGCAATTCAAATATTTATATATACCGATGAATATTTTGTTCTTTTATAGGTACTTATATTTTAATTGCATAATTAAAAAAATACATTCGAGATCTCGACTTTCCACTCTCGTCTCGAGCAAATCTCGAGGGCATTACTCTCGTCTCGTATCGAATTGTCGAGACGAGAATAAAGTTAATCTCGTCTCGAAAATTCGAGAAATTCGAGACGAGATCTCGAAAATGCGAGACCTCGCGGCATCACTATTAACGACTATTAAAACTGTGTGTGTTATCACGTTGTTATTTGACATGTGACAGGTTATTATATCAATCAAATATTATTAATATTGACATTTCTGTCAAATATTGGTGTTTTTATATTTTAGCAGGATGCAGTTTATTATACGTATAGATTCTGCGTCGACTTAAATAATGATCAGAAGAACGATAAAGTCTGTGGTGGAAGAAAGTTACTTTTGACATTCTATGAAAACTCTGTGTGATGGGTGATGTTTCTGTTACATATTCAGTCAAAATTTTAAAAAAAATTAAATCACGTTAAGATCATTTGTAGGAATTAACATATCCCTTCTAAATAATGTAGAAGTTTCCAAATATGACATAAATATCATATTGTTCTTTAGTTGTTTTGGGAAAACGTTTGCATACTAAATATAATTGACAATTCATTATTTAAAAAAAATTAAAGCGTTGACAGGCAAGATTAAGGTTAGATTAGGTTCATTCACAAGTATGATTTTGTAAACATTGTTAATAATACCGACGTAGGTTCTGAATTAAAAAATTCATAAAGATTGTTACAAATGTCTTTATGATAACAATCTTTATATGCATAGCAACCTTTATGACTGTATTTCTCTGAATATGCCAGACAGATTTTTCTCACTTGACCCTCACGTCATTGGTATCTGAACCACAAAATAACAAGTAATTGTATATTTATCTCTGTCTTCCTAATGGTTTCCTACATTCTATCTTTGATACATATGTCTAATAGCTTCATCTTTGTCTTACTATCGCATTTAGAGAAAGATATTTATACGAAATTTGAATATAATATTCGACAGCAGTGGTACTTAATATTTTTTCATGGTCGTTCGCAACCCAAATTCAGGATAAATTATTGAAGTTACCCTTATGGCTCACTTTGTTTACGTTATGTGTCGCGACATTCAAGAAGTATGAATTTCATTTTGGTTTGACTTTTTAGATGTACGTATTTTTCAATGTTATTTTTATAATTTATTGGCGATATTTACCCTTTCCTGCAATGATTTTCGTTCTTAGGTAAATATAATCTTAGGAATAATCGTAAAATGAAATAGTAGTTTACTTTAAGAATGAAATAATTCAGTGTAAAATTTACAAATTTAATTTTGGATAACGAACACATGGATTGTAAACGGCAAATAGGGGATTCCATCATTTTTTTGATAATTTCATCTGAACGTATAAGTAAAACTAAGACGGTCGGTGAAAATCCGGTGAAACAATTTCTATTAATAAGCGAGTTATAGTTCTCCGAAATTTGAAAATACAGATGCGACGTCACGTATATAAGTTTTTATATCAAACTATTTTTTTCGTGGACCTAAATGTTCTTGAAATATACCGTGTGTCTGTCTTAAAGGTGTACATAGAAGATTAACATGGGAAATCAGTTTTTTGCAATTTCCTGCTCGCCTAATTATTTTAAGCAAAAACGCGTCAAATAAAAGTTTTAGGGTATAAAATTATGCATCCAAATCAATAAACAGAATTACCTTTACATTCTTTGTAATGACAGAAATTAAAAATGAAAATTTCGAAAATTACGTTGAAAATATCGACAGCCATGGAATTGAACAAAAAATAAATAAATGCTTGACGTTTTATCAAATTGTCAGAAACGTCAAATAAGTTCACTTTCGTTGTGACAGATAAAACGTCAAGCATTTATTTAATTTTTGTTCAATTCCATGGCTATCGATATTTTCTACGTAACTTTCGACATTTTCATAATTAATTTCTGTCGTTAGAAAGCATGTAAAGGTAATTCTATTTATTGATTTACATGCAGAATTTTATGCCCTATAGCTTTTATTTGACGCGTTTTTGCTTAAAATAATTAGACGAGCAAGAATTTTAAAAAACTGATTTCCCATGTTAATCTCCTATGTACACCTTTAATGCCCGGTTGCAGAAACGTTAATCAACGCATTGTTCGGTTAGCGGGTCATCAAAACGAACAAATGCAACTCGATTTTTTGACAGCAATGATTTAAATGTCATAAGAACAAGAAAACTGATTCGAATTTGTTCGTTTTGATGAACCGCTAACCGAACAATGCGTTGATTAACGTTTCTGCAACCGGGCATAAGACAGACACACGGTATGCTATTTCTAAATTGTATTTATAAAAAATAAATGAATATTATTATACTGTACAAGTCGACATGATTTATAATCGGAAATGTATTTAAATTATTAAGTTTAATGTAAAATATTTATAATCAAATAAAAACTGTTTTAGAATTGCACTACTGGACTGATAGCCACGCCTCCGCCATTTGAATTTCTCTACTTCCATTGATAGTAGGCTCCGCTTCTAACTTGGTATTCGTTATATATTTATAGGTGATCTTTGAGTCGCCAATCAAAATAATATATATAATATAACTCAATATCCTATTTTCAATCCGCTGAGAAAAACCATTAGGATTTTTTAAGTCATAATATAGTTGAAGCCGCTTGACTTGTAGTACTCAATCAGGGGTTATTAAGCTGTGTTTAAAATAACAAATTCAGTTGTTTTTTATCTTTCCAATGTATTTTTAGGGTGACCATTGATTTTTATTATTTTACACAATTTTGAACTATGACGTAATGAGGTGTTGCACGGTTTTTTTCTTTGTTTTAATCAAAAGAATAAGAAAAAAAAGCAGATTGGCACACCCAGCAATGGGTAATATGCCGTGATGATATATTTATTTTTATTTATTTATAAGAAAAAATATTTAGCCCCTATTTTCTATTTTTTTCGTATTATTCTTTATTCATGAGAAAACTTTGAAATTATAATGTTTGAATTTCCGCTTCCCCTTTCGCCTGATGACGTTCGAAAGGACCTAACCAATGAGGGTGCGGCTTACATTTGCCACCGACGGAAACGAGTGACAGTCATCACAACTGTCAACTACTACTGATTTTTGTATTTGGAAATAATTAAACATGATTGTAAAAAAGTGTTTTGTGCAGTGTGCCCAAATAGAACTGATAATAGGGAAAATAATTCTAGTAATGCCTCAAAACGAAGAATGAAATGGTTGTCGCAAGTAAAGATAAAAACATAAAATCTAAACTTCTTTGTTGTAAAGATCATTTTGATGTAAATATAAATATTTTTATAATTAAATAAGAACTATTGAATACATTTAATTTTTTAGCTGGAAAATGATGCACTCAGGCTCGGTTTCTTATACCGGCTAATCTTTGCACTACTGGAGCATAAAAGAGATTGGTAAATCCAGGATAAAACATTACTAGACACTAGACGGTATTTCTTAAGACCACTCCTGACGATATTGTCAATCTCCAACTGAAGAGAATCTATTCCAAACAATGTGTCGCTGGAATATGTTTTATATATTGTGATGACCGATGACCCGTATTACATAAACATTTTATATTATATAGTAGGTGTTCTCAAGCAATTGTTATAATTTTGATTTTGATTGATTTATCGTCTGCGACGTGACAATTGCAACAACCTTGGGAGGGGCAATATAAAATAATTAATTGAATCAACGATGTAGTATACCGGATACAAAGAAATCCCAGCACAAAAATGAAAGTGGTGCACTTAGATCGTCTTTCCAAATTCTACTGAAATCAAGAAAACTTATCGGGACGATCAAAATTAAGGAGGGAACAGTGTGATGACCGATGACCCGTATTACATAAACATTTTATATTATATAGTAGGTGTTCTCAATATGTTTTAATACTATTGTATTCTGTATGTTCCTGACACGAAATAAATCCAAAAGATAAAATAGAAAAAAGAGTGTGTGTCTTGGTGTGTGTGTCATAAAATGCCAGGTGTCAACTAAAATGGAAAAAAGAGAAAACGGAGAAAAATGTAAAAATAATATATGGGATGAAATTTATAGATAATGAATTTAATTTAATTATTGTTGACTTGTGTCAAATTTATTTTACAGAATAAAATTTACTTCCTCGAACATCCGTAGAGTAATTTATTCTGTAGATTTACTTAGCTAGTATTTTTATTCTTGTTTTGACAAAAGTCTCCGGAATAAATTATTTTAGTTCAGGAGTAAATTTTACTTTGCTAGTGCTTTACTTATCCATCTTTTATAATACTGGGCATTAAACTATGAAATATAACGCTATAATATAATAATAAATAACTAAGAACTACGCTAAAGAAACTAAAATCACGCTGCACCAGACCTTATGTCTATGTGTTTTTTTTTTCATAATCTTTCCAGTTTTGTCATTGGCTAATGTATTTCTGACGTCACAGGCAATGTAATTTGGCGCTAATTCAAAAAGTATATTTTTAAACTGCTACTATGCTTATATGTACAGAAATTTGAACAGAAAATCATATTTAATAATACTGTAGAATGTACTTATTCGAATTTCGGAAGAAAAAAGATATGTTCATTTTTTTGCAACACCTCATTGATCAGTTTTAGGGGGCTCCAGTTCTTACAGAAAGTATATAAAATAAAAATCATTGCCAGATTTACTATCGGTTCAGCGTTTTACACTTACTTAAATAACACCCTCTGTACAGGGTGAGTCTGGGCAGACTTTTTTATTATAAGTAATAGAATAAAATGGCTCATATAAAAGTTTTATTATTTTACATATACTATTTGATGGCAGATGTAGATATTTTTTATAAAGTCAGGTTTACAAGATAGGACCATCAACTTTTATTTTTCAAATGGCAACCTATATTTATTTTAATAAAATAGAAACCGCAATTTTTTTCTCTTTTCAACGATGTTTTTTTTTTATTAATGTATTTGAAAAATTTCGAGAAAAATGAGATAATTTAGAAATATTAGAAATAATTTTTAAACAAATATTATAGCTGGCTATGTGAAACAAAACGTAACAATGTAAAACAATTAAATTAATGTATACATTTGTTTGTTACTTAATTTAACTTATTTTGTAAACAAAAAAAAAAAACAATTTGAAATGTTTACGAAGAACGAATTAATTGATATGATTCTAATAATTGGTGAATTGACTGGAATAAGAAGAGCATAAAGAATTTACCGGCATCGGTTTCCTAGACGTCGGCAACCGAGTTTAAGAACACTGAGAAGGATTTTGCCCGATTTCGAGAAACAGGTTCAGTTGAAAAACCAAAACGAAATACAGCTAATGTTATAATATTTGTTTAAAAAATATTTCTAATATTTGTAAATTATCTCATTTTTCTCGAAATAATACATCGTTGAAAAGAGAAAAAAATGGCGGTTTCTATTTTATTAAAATAATTATAGGTTGCCATTTGAAAAATAAAAGTTGATAGTCGTATCTTGTAAACCTGACTTTATAAAAAATATCTAGATCTGCCATCAAATAGTATATGTAAAATAATAAAACTTTTATATGAGCCATTTTTTTCTATTACTTATAATAAAAAAGTGAAAGGGGGGGTGGAGGGCGTCTTCCCAGACTCACCCTGTATAGAATATTTGCAGATCACTCGCGATATGGTACGTACCAGCTGTCTTTGTTTCCATTTAAGTAAATTATCTGGACGACTGAGATAATTTTTAGCAAATCCTCTAGTAATTTCATGTTGAATATTTGGTGGTTCTAGTAAAAATTCTGCGAAGTATTTCGTATCTTCATATATCTTTTTGAAAAAGTCTTCCTGCATTTGATCAAGATGATAATCCTCTCTGAAATAAAGTTAATATTTAGCTAGTAAAAATATTGAATATTAATTAAAAAGCTTGGGACAAAACTTGGAAATGATGGAAAATTCTTTAATTGGTGACATACGAGCCCAAACCCATATTATGTCGGCCGGTTTACATTTCAAATTATAAAACCTACGCAAATAGTGAGAAATTTATATAAATTTCTTTCGGCTAGTTTTAAATATAGAGTTTAAACTTACAAAAACTGAATATGTTATTCAAATATATCCCCAGTTAATATTGGGTTACATCGTCTTATTAGTACCTAATTGTAATACCAGTTTTAATTATATTTCTTTCTGTATGCTAAAAGTAAGGGGTCTGGGTGCAAGCTAAGTCTGGACTTAAAATGCTGGTCGAATTATCACATTATTTTGCCCACAGTTTTTACTTGCCGTCATACCGTAGGTAACGGAGATAATGTTATCGGTCCAAAAATTCTATAGTGAGTTTTCAATGAATAAGCACTAATTAGGGTCCCCATGACACGTTTTTACTATTTTTACAATAATGTTTGTGTTTGTGTGTCACGATTTTTTCCTTCTACGTAAACTCTTATATCAAACTTCTAAAAATTTCTATTTTCCGTATTTAAGCTTTCTGCATTCATATAAAGAGTTGATTAGATTTTGGGTAATATTGGACTTGAAGCCCATAACAGTTTTTAATGAAGAATCATATTAAAATATATTCCAAAACTCTACAGTTTTAGTATTTAAGACTTTCCGAGATATAAGGCAGTGAAAACTAAGTTTTTACGGGGTTTACCTCTGCTATCTCGAAAATGATAAGAGTTATGACTTCGATTAAATAAGACTTTTTGTTTACCTTTCAGAGATCAACTTAGATGTGCTTTTGTTTTTTTAAAAAATCAAATAATTGTACTAAGTTAAATGTTGTGGCAACCTTGGCCAATATTTGATTTTCAAATAACTTCGTTACTATATGAAATTGAGAAAAATGTATCATATAAAATTTTGTTTCTTTATACTCTATTTACTGACATAAACAAAATTTTGTTCAATCACTATCTTTGTCAATTTTCTTCGATTCTTATAGTAAATGGCCTCTTTCTCGGAAACATTTGAAGATCGGACCCATGTTGATTACACCTTTTTTACTCATTTTGGTCAGTACTATATGCCCTTTCATTTTTTCCCGGAAGTATGATTACACCCTGTATGCGGAATGACATATTAGTTTTTCACTAAAATTGATATACCGGAAGTGGTACTTGGTACTTCAGGAAGCTCCAACTAGATTTACTCGAAAAAATATATTAAAACATTAAATGAAACTGATTTCTGGACTTCCATTATCTTTATTGTTATAACATACTAGACACATCGTTTCGGTAATTAAACATCTGCTACCGAAATGTTGTGTCTAGTAGGTTATATCAATAAAGATAATGGAAGTCCAGAAATCGGTTTCATAATAACCTATCTTACAAATTCAAAGACATATTTTAAAATGTGATCCTAAACTTCTCAAATTTGGTATTTAAAACTTTGATATTAATGACAACGACATGCTAAAATTTATAAACCGGCATTGGTTTGGTACTCCAATTCGATTTACTCGAAAAAATATATTAAAATATAACCCAAAACTTCTCAAATTTAGTATTTAAGACTTTCATATTAACAATCTATTAGATTTTTGCTAAAATTGATAAACCGGAAGTGGTACTTTACTGGAAGCTCCAACCAGATTCACTTGAAAAAATATATTAAAATATGATACAAAACTTCTCAAATTTGGTATTTAAAACTTGTATATATACAAAATATTAGATTTTGACTATATATGATAAACTGGAAGTGGTACTTAATTTGGGGCTCTTAACAGATTTTCGAGGAAAAACAATAAAATATAATTCACAATTTCATATTACAGACTTTTCTATTTATTAGAACAACAAATTAGATTTTGTTTATAAACGATTAAGTGGAAGTGATACTTTACTTAAAGCTCAGTACTATTTTAAACATGGATTTGGCGGGAGGTTATGTGCTGGCCACAACAATTTTTTTTAAATTTGTCTATATTTAAAGTAGCCGGAAGAATTTTGTAGAAATTTGTAACTATGTATATAATTTGTTGAAAATATAAACTGAGATGTTGGATGTCCAAATGATTCAAAAGTTGTTTAAATATTCAACATCAAATATTCATTCAGTATGTACATAGACAAGAATGTAAAAATACTTACGATTCCAATAAACTTCTGGACAAAGTATTCATATCATATAATATCGAATATAATTTCGACATCTCTATAACGTTGAAGTAGGGTTTGTCGGCATAACAAATGCTGACAAAACACAGAACCACACATATGAGAAAACGATTGAAAATCATTGTTTCAAATATCAAGCACTGAAAAGATGTTGGCTTATATTGCCGGCATTCACAAAAAGTACTGGTTTGTAACAGCGCTAATGTTTCGTTTTATTATTTATACTCAAGTTGTTATTATTTTCTTTTGAAAAAGTATACTTTTGATTGTATTATAGCATTATCGAAAATGTATTTTGTTCTTTATTTTCAATTTACTGCACTGATAAGATTTATAACCAGTAATAGGATTTTGTTTTTCTACTGGAAAATTATGTAAATTTCGCGTATTATTTTTAATTTTACAAATATTCTGTGCGCTATTGAATACTCGACATATTCGGTTGATTTTTTTTATATTACCTACCTGATTTGGCCTCGGTATCTCCTAATGTGTTGCTGTAAAGTAATTTTGTTGCAAGGATTCTTAATGCAATAAAAAAATTTAATAGTTTTTTTTTAAATCAACAATGTAGTCAGGCCCGGATTACCCATAAGGCCAACCTAGGCCATTGCTTAGGGCGCAGGCACGGAGGGGGCGCACCTCGAGTAGTTGGATAAATGAGAAAACGGAAAGAGAGAAGTGCCTGCAGTCATAACCGTGCCAAATCTCAAGAGCTGTTGCGCAGAAAGCAAAACTCTATCTTTTTCTTTCTTTCTCCCCTATTGCCTGATCTTTCTCCAGCTGTCTCTCTTCTTGATCTGCGCATTTCATAGCTCATGATATTTGGCACCACCTCTACTAGACGACGTAAACAGTCACATTTGCTTTAATAATACAAAATCAGTATTGTAGAGTGATTGATAAATCCTGTTGAGCTATGACAGTTGTCGAAGATTTTAAATAATTCTAATATTTATATACCGGGTGTCTACTTATGAATCTTAGCAAAATTATTGTTTATAAGCGTTTCATTTGAGAGATAGAGAAGCAAAATAAAAGTAGTAATCTTTAGCTAGTTATAAAAAGATGGTAAATGTAGCTTTGATGACTGATAATAGTAGGTATATTGAAAACAAATTTCATAAGACAATCTGTTAATCCAAGAGTCCAACTTTGGAAAACAAGCCGCTTCGCGGTGAGTTTTATAAAGGACAAGTGCGATCATAGTTCTTATGAAACATGTTTTTATGCTCAGTTCCATTTAAGCCATTCAGTAGATGGCACTGGCAACAGCGCAAATCTGAAGTAGCCGAAATTACATTGGGTACGTTGGTAGCATTTCCCTCTAAGAAATTGAACTTCAGGGATGAAAATTCTTTGTTGACTGTCAACAATTTGATGTTGATATGTCATTTATGTATCATTTTTAAAAGAAGTAAGTCATACCACCTCTAGAAAACGAAAAGCTCCAAAAACAGTACATTTATAGATCTTCTTAACATGTTTTCAGTGCGTTTATAGACTCATAAAGGCACCGATATAGAACAAGAATTTACTGAAATCAAGCATTATTAAAACTCGGTATATATTGAGAGGGTGAGGGGGTGCAGTCATGAATTTTGGCCTAGGGCGTAAAGAAATGTTAATCCGGGCCTGAATGTAGTATTCAAATATTTTATTATTTCTTTGTTTCAGATGTTTACACCTTAAAAAAATATTTTTATTGTGCTATACATAAAAACTACAAGTGTATCTTTTATTCCATTGAATGGAACTATAGACCAATTTCTATAACATCTACATTTGGTAAGATCTTTGAGGCTATTATTACTAACAACCTTAAACAATCTTATGCACAATACATAAATTCGGAACAACATGGATTCTGTGAAAAAAAATCTGTATTAAGAAATCTAATTCCCCTTACTGAATATCTAACTATGAACTTAGATAATAGAACTCACTACAGCTACTAGATAATACATAGCTGACTCGTCCGCCATATTGGTGCCAAAATGAAAGCAGTAAATTTTGAAATAATAGTATATTGTGTTATTAGGAGTAAAAGTGATACTTTGTGTGGCGAGCATGGAAGTTTGCACTACGAGCGAAGCGAGTCGGACAATTGCATGCGAGGCACACAAAGACACTTTTATTCCGAATGACAGATTAATTTTTTTTTTCAAACGCACTACTTTTCTTTTTATTCGCTAATTCTATGTAGTTTCTATGGATATTTATTTATTTTATTTCTACTTCGGCGGCGTAGAAATTTGTTATTTCTACTCCGCCGGCGTAGAAATTTCCAGCGGCGTAGAAATGAAACTTCTATCTTGTGAGACAAGTCACAAAAATGTCATTTCTACGCCGTTTTTAAAAAAAGTGCGTTTCTTTTAAGTTTATGTAGTAACTATGATCCATAATTAAATATAACTTCCAAAAATAAAATAAAATAAATATATCATCATGGCATATTACCCATTGCTGGGTGTGTCAATCTGCTTTGTACAGAAAATTTTTAAACTTTGTATTTCGACCTTTTTCTATTATGGAAAGAGCCCATTAGATTTTGGTATAAATCGGATATCAGGAAATGGCACTTTACTTGAAGCTCAAATACCTTTAAAGTTATTTTTTCGAGATTAATATTATAAAAATTATAGATTACTAAATTTTCTAGAGATTTGCATTAATACTTTTTCTATATATTTTATGGATAAATTTATAAAATTATCTATAATTTAAATCCCGGATCCTACGCTTTAAATAAACAAAACTCCTTGGCTACACAGTTATTCGAATGTATGTAACTGACAGATGAATGTAACTGTCAAAGAACTAATCATTTCAAATTAATGATAGTAACGTTTTAAAAAGAAAAAAAGTAAATAGAACAATAGGAAAGGAATTCAAAAATGTTTCCAGTATAAGTAAATAGATAGAATTTAGATTAATAAAAATTAATAATTCGCAAAAAAGTTAACCCACATTTTTGCATTAGTGAATTCTATTCTATCCCGGTATTTAAAATTTAATCTTTATTTTATTATCAAAAAAGGTAGTTACTTGGAATAGATTAGACTATATTTCAAGAAATAAACTGCCAAAATTAGAGTAAAATTCGCTAATTTAAAAATAAGGATTAGCTTAATCTATTTTGGGACTCGGGCTATAAATGGTGGGAGGTATTGTGTTGGCCACACGAGATTTTTATGTATGTATACGTGGAACTGTCTTTGATCTTCGATTGTATTATTCCGTTCCCTCAAAATTAAATAAATAAAAAACACGATAACGAATAACAATCAGAAAATTTTTCACTCAATTTTCGATTTGCTTTAGTTCCCAGTGTTACTAATTTTTTTTTTATATATCTTTATTATTAGTAACGCATATTTTCGAAAAATGTTATTTAAAGGTATTTTCTAAGAAAAAACTAATTAAAGCTTCAAACACAAAAGTTAAAATCGGATTCTAGTGAGGGTTACTTATCAAAATTTTTATACGAAATTAGCTTGGGATAAAGGAAGTAAAAAATGACAACATACTTTTTAAAATATTTTATTTTGAAATGATAATAGTTATTTACGTATAGAGGGCCGAAAGAAAGGGTTTACGCCTCCAAGGGCGTAAACCTCTTTCGGCCTGAGGTACATACAACGTTTCACGCACAACTGAAACCAAATGAAACGTAATTTTTACTTGCATGACTAAAAGCTTGTTGCTATGTAAAAAATATTAGATGGCCAGATGGCTATGGCAAGAAACATTTAGGCGATGCGTTGTACTGGTAACCATTTGTTTTGTGTAAACAAATATGCTCTGTTCCATTTAAGCCATTCAGTAGATGGCACTGGCAACAGCGCAAATCTGAAGTAGCCGAAATTACATTGGGTAAACTTGTCTCTTGTCTCTAATTTCAGCCAATCAGAGAGGTCAAAACTATTCCCTATGCTCCGCAATACTGAATGGCTTAAATGGAACAAGGTATAATTAAAAATGTCAAGCATGGAGCTTAACCTGAATCTGAATATGATACTGAAATTTCTGAAAAAAATTTGCTAGAAGCTAATGAAGCTTTAGCGGATTTATGTCCTGGTAAGTCAAAGGACCGATATCAAAACGAATACGATGTGTTGCAAGCCTGGTTGACAGAAAAAAATGTGACAATTTTGAACGAAACTGTATTGCTCGCATATTTCAATGAAAAGGTATGGTGATATATCAATATTACTCGTATATATTGTTATGCTATAAAGCTATAGATTGTGCTTACTTTTCAGTCTAAAATATATGAGTTCTTCATTATGGTCCAAATTTTCCATGATCAAGAAGATGTTAATAATCAAGAAGAATTTGAATATTTGTCGTTATTATAAACAGCTCGACTGATTATTTGTACTAAAGACCATGATAACCTTGGTCTGTCATCTGACATTTCTGCAACTGAAAAAGACAGAAATCAGTTAATCTCCAGTTAAAGAAATCTTCAGAGACAATTCATTTGGAGGGAATTTCGTTGAATAATGTATCCAACTGTATTATAAATATCCACAAATAAAATATTATTTACCGTTATTTGTTTTTTTTTGTCATATTTTTTACCGCCCGTTGGGCTTTTGCTTTACCGCTTTACCACTTTACCGCCCGCAGGGTGTAATCTTTCATTTTCCGCCATGGTAACTAAAATTACACATCGAGTGCAGTCTCGTGTTTCCTAATTCGCTCTGGGGAGCGAGTTGTGAGACAGCCTGTATATTATGGAGAATTTAAAAATAGAAATTCCGTATTTTTTTGTTTTCTTGAAATTATACTTAATAACGCCTAAAATAATTATAAAAGTTTTGGGGCGAAAATTGTGACGTTAGCGTCACTCCGTCATAAGTAGAGAGATCCGGCATACGTTACCATTCATATGGCAATATACACCAAATGTTGCAAGAATAAAAATACGTATCCATTACAATCTGTAATCAAAAATCTTTAATGCTAATGGTAATAAAGTAAGCCAGTTAGTTATTATATCATTTCAAAATATATATTTGTTTGATTTACTTACATGAATAGGTATAGGAGTAGTGTTAAATGTTAATTTATGTAAAACTTCGATAGTACATATTATACATAAATAAAAATCAGGTAGGTAAAATTAATAATTTTTGCTCGTTTTCAACATTGAAGGTTATCATACTCACCAAGTGCCATTATTACAATTAAAATAGTATTTAAACTATTTTCTATTTATAATTAAATATAACAATGACAGTATTGTTTACAATAATCAATGCATAGTTCATAATAAAAAATAATCCAACATTTACTAAATGATTACAACAATGATAAGTATTGAGATTACAATAATTAAAACATAAATTATAATATAAATTTATTTAATAAGTAAATTTTCTTTTGATCTTAATAAAAAATTACTCGGATATATTAAATATGTGTATGTTAGAGTATGTGTAAAGCCAATCGCGAATTTATGAGTAAAATATGCATGGTCCACTCTATAGTGATATTTTCACAGAGTAACTGGACGACTGTAATGACGCTGACGTCACAACATGGCGACCATTTCACGCTAAAAATTTAATTTACATTATTATAGGTATAAAAATACAAAATGTATAGCAATTTTTATTTCGTTTTCGTTTATTTATATTAAAAATTCATATGTGACATGTAATTTAAAAAAAGCCGAAGACTTGGACGGGCACTGATGCAATGGACTTTTTCAATTTAAAGAGATAGAAGATATGCGCAATAGGGATCTACGCATAGTAAGAACAAATGAGCTCTATGACATTTGTTTCTAAAAAATTTAGACGTAAAATGTGAGAATATCTCAGATAACTTTAAAAAATCTTATCGAAATAAGTTACAAAAGCTTTTATTGAAGTTAAAATGCCTAATGATGCAAATTTTCACTGAGAATACAGGTATTTTAATGACTGCAATATTTTTGAGGTTTCGTTTGACAGCCCAAATGGCAGGTGTTCGCGCCATTTTCTTACTATTTGCAGCGATAGAAAGAGATAGCCCTTAAATTGAAAAGGTCCATTAAGTATATATGTAACTTACTTTTGGCATATAGCTAACATTTGATAGTACAGTATGGTCAATAAAATTCCTAACTCCGAGTAGGCTATGAACAGAGAAACGTATATCTGATCATTATTCAATTCAAAAGTCAAGATGTCAAAATTGATCTTGAAATATATTTTCACGGAGAAAAGACAATAAATAAGGATACAGTATATTGACATTCGCCGTTTTCTACTTTGTTTCTATTCCAAAATAAGATTCAAGAAGATAAGTTGTGATTCCTTTGCATAACAATTTTGACAATATCTCATGTCAAATTGACAATTAATTAAATATATTCACATACGTTTCTTTGTTCAAAGCCTACTCCGAGTTAGGATTTTTTTGAAAACATTGTATATTCCTCAAACTTATCCTTTCTGAATCTGTGAAAAAGTGTCGGTATGAATATTCTTTTGTTTTTAAAAAATATCATAATATTCGTCGGGATCGTCTGCATAACAAATGCTGACAAAACACAAAATGACACAAACAATTAACTGAGAGCAATTCATTGTTTCAAATATGTATCATGAACTGAAAAAGTGAGAAAAAATTGCTTTATATTGACGACTAAAAACAAAAGTAGTGCTTTGTAAAACCGATAAGATACATTTTATTATTTTTACTCAATAGTTATTTTATCCTTTGATAAATGATAGTTTTGTATAACTTAATAAATTATGACTTTATCAAAAATATATTTTATTTATTGTTTTCAATTTGATCCACTGATACGATTAAAAATTTTGCAATTATATATTTGTTTCTTTGTGTAAAATTAATAACCTCTGAAATACGATTACTTTGAATTTTTAAATATTTAGGCCCAGTTGCATACATTATTAACTTTAATCACTTTGTAAACTTTGAAATGGTTTATTTTCCAATGGCGCGTTCAATAAGCCAAGCAAATCAAGCAACCCGATGTAAAATTTGTTGAACGATATTGCTAACCTAGCAATTGCTTGATATGCTCGCAAGCAATCTAAGCCACAAATTTCTCGCTTGTCTTGCTAAGTGTCAAACACTTATAACTGGAAATACAAATTTTACATATATGAAGTTAACTTGAACTGTTTTTTACCTCCCGCTACCCTTGGTAAGGGAGGTATAGGAATCGTGCTAAAAATCTCATATCGAGATTTTGCTAAATGACCACGTTTTAAGGTCCCTAGAATCAATTTTAACATTTTCACGATGATGTCTGTGTGTATGTATGTATGTGTGGATCCTTTACTCTAACTCAAATACTATTATTCAGAAAAAATTTAAACCTTGCATAACGAACTTCTCCTGTACTGGAAAGAGCCCATTAGATTTTGGTGTAAATCGAATAACAGGAAATGGCACTTTACTAGAAGCTCAAAATAGTTTTTCTTCGAAAAATACCTTTAAATGTTAATTTTTCGAGATAATGTTATTATAAAAATTAAAGATTATTAAATTTTCTGTATATTTGCATTAATACTTTTTCTATACAGGGTGTTAATACTAAATCGTTACACCCGAAAATGGTAGATAGAACTCATTAAAACAAACAACTTTTCTTAGCTCAAATTTTTGATTTGGAGCCCCAGTTCATAGTCATTGGCGTTCTCCTGTTTTTCGAAAAAACACTTGTATTTACAATTATTTTCTATTTCATCAAATAACAAAATGGTGACCAATCAAAAATTTCAAAACAAGATATTTTGAAAACCACCCCATATTTTGACTGATTTTGATTTTGAACTGCTACAATTTTTAGGCAGTAAAACCTATGAAATTAAAAATAATATTTTAGCAGTTAAAAATCAAAATAAATCCAAACATTGGTCTTGTCAACACGACATTGTTTTTGTCGAAATGACATGCGCACACAAATCAACTGATTCCAAGCACGTCAAGGTCGCTCGAGTCACGTGTCTGCTCGCGCCCTATTCCTCATTGTTGGATTAGTGAATTCTATTCTATCCCGGTATTTAAAATTTAATCTACATTTTATTATAGCTCCGGTGGCTCAATGGTTAGAGCAACGCCTCATGAGTCCCCCCGGGGCTCTGGGTTCGAATCCCACTAAGGAATAGATGTGTGTGAATGTGAACCCACTCTGTAATTGCAGTTTAATCATGTTGAGGGGTTTAAAAAAAGGGAGTTACTTGGATTAGATTAGACTATATTTTAAGAAATAAACTATCAAAATTAGAGTAAATTCGCTAATCCAAAAATAAGGATTAACTTAACCATTTTGTGACTCGGGCTGTAAAAGACGGAAGGTATTGTGTTGGCCACACTAGATATTTTTTTCTTTACATAGTATATGTTTGACAACCACATGTCAAAAAGGCTTTAAGGGTTTTGTGATGGATGTTTCTAACATTATTAAATTTTAAATATTTTGTTATAGTTAATATAGCTTCTTCCAAATTAATGACACTATCTGCAAATAAATTTATAAATTCATTTTCTATAAATTCGCAGACCAAAAAAGAGATACACATGTTAAATGTGACAGATTACAACTTTCTCGATGACAGGTGTGGATGACAGTTTATGGTTATTGGCGACTGAAATGTCCTATAGAGGCGCTGCGTTCATTTAAGATCGCCGACTTAGTTGGTAATTTTGGTCATTTTCCTGAGGTTTGATTGGTTGTCATTACCAAATCGGAGGGTTCGCAAGTTTACCGCTAGGTGGCTACGGTTAAATTTCAGTCGCGAATAAGTAGCAAACCGTTCATTGCAATAGGTACCTTCAATAAGCCAAGCAAAATAAGCAACCGGAAGTAAAATTTGTTGAACGACTTTGCTAGCCTAGCATTTGCTTGATTTGCTCGCAAGCAATCCAAGCCACAATTTTCTCGCTTGTCTTGCTAAGTGTCAAATATGATGGAGGGAAATACAAATTTTACATACATGAAGTTAACTTAAACTGTTTCTATTTCTTTATATGGTGTGTGTCTATCAACCACATGTAAAAAAGGCTTTGAGAGTTTTGTGATGGATGTTTATAACATTATTAAATTTGAAATATTTTGTTATAGTCAATATAGCTTCTTCCAAATTAATCCCACTGTCTGAAAATAAATATATAAATTCATTTTCCATATGTTCGCAGACCAAGAAAAGAAATACAACAGGTACACAATTACACAATGTTATATTTGACATCTATATGCGTTTCTCGATGACAGTTGGGGATGACAGTTCGTCATATAGCTAGCAAATCGTTCAGATCGCTAAGCAACAAGTCTCGTTTGCTTACCTAGCATTTGCTAGATTTGCTTACTTCATTGAACGCACCTAATAAGTCTCGTTTGCTTGAACGCACCTATTGTATTTTTGATACGTATCCATGGTTACAATGTGTAGTTAAACACATTAGCTAACAAAGTTTTATGCAACTGGTGTTTCACTGGGCACACTAGCAAAAGTGCAATTTCTAGATTTTTTGCATTTCTCCAAGAAACCGTTTTTTCATCTTTGTCATTTTCTTTCATGTCCAAAAAAATAAGAAATAACTTTTATAACTGGTGGGGGACGCTCTAATTTAATTTGCCTTAGAGTGCCTTTATTATGTCGAGCAAAATTTGGTTTGTGTATTAGTTTTGAATCATGCAGTTTTAAACAAAATATCTTGAAGGTGGTTGGTACCGTTCTCTATGCACGCATGCAACCGATTTTTGAAGCTCATCTCTACACGTTCCAACATTCGGGCTATTCCCTGTCGAATAAGATTCTTCAGCTGAAGCAGGGTTGTAGGCCGGTGTTTGTAAACCTCTGCCTTGAGATATTTCCATTAAAAAAAATCATATGGCGTTAGATCAGACGAGCGCGCCGCCCACGGGATGTCACCATGAATCGAGATGAGCCGTCTTATCCTATATTTCTTATCTATGGAAGCAGAAGATAAAATTTGACAACATCCTTTTTAAAATATTTTATTGCTTGCCATGTTTACAATTAACAGAAATAAAATTGATTTGAATTATAACAATTGTGACAATAATATAATCTAAATTTTGGGATTTCTCTTCGAAATACTGTGGGGAAAAATAGTGACTTAATTACGAAACATACTTGACAATATTATTTTAGTCTTTTTTACATTGGCTTGAAAGCATTGAACAGACGTTTAATTAGCCATTTGTTCCTTCCACCAATTTTAAAAAAAGAAGCGGCGGAGCACCCGCCGAGCACCTGAAAAAAAATTAATGGATGAAAATATTGCTATTGGGATCTTCAGCATTATAAGAGATACGATATTGCTTAAGGGCCTATACTTCCCCAAAAATAAAGCTGAAAAAATGTCTTCATTATTTAGAGCCCTATATCCAAGCCAGTGAGAAGAAAATTGTGAAATTTTATACTGACAATGTAAGAGAGTGTATCTATGCTGGCACAGTGTAATAAGTATGTTAACGTTAATAGTTTGAGAAATAAAAATTCACTAAAATGACAGAATCTGTGATTTTTCATGCTTATATATTTCATACTTCTGGTTTAAAATTAAAAAAAATTCAAATGTCACAGTATTCAGTTTTACAAGAAATATTATATTAGTAATAAAAATATATAAAAATGTTTGTAAATATTGACGAAAATTTCTATTTCATATTCGCTAATTTTAGTTCAAATTCAATACAAGTGGTGGCGCTACTAGTGCACCGGCTCTGGCCGGCTCTTAGTACATGGTTTTTGAACCGCCTACAAGCGGTTGACGGGGAAAGACGGGAAAAGGTCTACGGTCAACCCCGTCGAAACTTTAAATCTCTTATAGAATAATTATTTTTCTCTTTCTGCTATTTACAAATTTTGCAAATAAAATTAATTTACAATTTTTGCTGTTATATGTCACTAATACAGCAACAAATTACATTGTATGCTTGTTAAAATCATAATTATTAAAATGCCGTTATAAATAACTTAGAAAATGAACATAAATTCCAGAAGTGCCCATTTACTCGCAAGAACTAAAATTAAACAAGTTGTCTTGACCAAATAGTTGGGTCTAAACAATTCAAATTTTGTATTCACAAAGAAAATGATTGTCTTTAGACTGGTATAGATATTGAAATAAATGCACAAAATTAACAAATCCACTAACTTACTCGCCCGTTTACAGATTACAAACAAACAAGAACTAAAACTAAAACCCAAACTTCTGGAAATAAACAATTAAAATTTGTATTCACAAAGTAAATGATTGACTTTATAATTACAAAATATTGCACAGTAACAACAAAATGTAGACTTGACTTTAAAATAAAAATAGCGGTACATTATATGGTATACATACTGGTAATGGTAAATGCTTTATACTTTTATAAACTGCGATTAGATTATTGGGATTTACCCCTTCTTTTAGGCATTATCTTAGATTTTTCTTATTTGGCAAAGACAGTATATTGTGCCATAATAAGCGCATTAGAACATAGGGAACTTGTTCCCTTATCCCAGGTATCTGGTAATTAGTTTTGTGTCTTGCGGTGGAAATTACAATACTGAATTTTTCATAGAATATGAAGGATTAAAAAACTGAGTTTTTAATAAATTTTTATTTATTCTATGAGGCTTATCGATTTCGTTAATATATTTAGCATCTTCAGAGCCATGATGTAAAATTGAAAGACCCATATACGAACCCTGCATCAAAAGAATTGGTCTACATCTATTTATTATAATTACTTGTATAAAAAAATTGTTAACACTTTAGTCAATTATTATTCCCAAACTTACTTTTGAGTTATTGAAATTAATTTATTGCTTAAATTAAATGCGTTATTATCATTAATAAATGTGTAGTTGCCTTGTAAAGAAATAGGTTGTAGGCCAATTCTTTTGATGCAGGGCTCGGATATATATTCTTTTATTTTACATGAATAAAATATAACAAATTCGGCATCAACCATTAGACATGCAAAGGCAACTTTCACATCTTTCTGACGCTGTGGCTCCGAAGATAATAAATATATTAGCGAAATCGATAAGCCTCATAGAATAAATAAAATTATTTATTAAAAACTCAGGTTTTTTCACCCTTCATATTCCATTATAATTTAACGTTTAATTGTAAAAATAAATCAAATTTTATTTATTTCTCCTTGTATATATTTAAGTAATTATTTTTTTTTAATTTCAGTTATCCAGGTTGTAGAATAGAATTGTTTACGGAAACATCGAATGATACACTTCTCGTGTCCTCTGAAATTCCACTAAAGAAGTACAGTGTTGAAGGTCGCAGGATTGTCAACATATCACATATTTTGAAGAATTAAAAACATTTAAACATGTCGGATTGTTTAACTGTACAATGGAATTTTTAAACATTATTCACGAATATCGCCAAGGCCTTATAAGTACTTTTACAATCAAATTTGAAAATTGTTTAGAAATCAAAAAGATTTGTACTGAGGACAATAATATCTTTTTTACTTACATTTTATTCAATTTAATTCTTTGAGATATTTT